>OZ014525.1:18041737-19415487 GCA_963966055.1 Lathyrus aphaca
TGGCAGGCCAAATGCATCCTGGGATTCGTACGTGCTTGGAGGGTTGTGGCAATTCCATCTTGGGTGTGCTTATGCTCTGCTGCTCCATGGCTTCATGAATACTTAGCTGCCAAACGAGCGAAAACCAAAGTCAGTTAGAGGATAATTGATATACAACAGGATTCTTATTAAAAATTCAGAAACTCTTCAACTATACGAAACTTCAATTTTTAGTTTCTACTTCATCGTCTCCTCGCACTAGCCGCGACCTCATCATCAAGTCCTCCATCATCACTCTCATACAAAGAAGGCCAGCAATGTACATCTTGCTTTTGAGCTCACTGCAAAACCGGATTCATTCATCAATAGTATGACTCAGAGAGGAGGTTCAAAAATCAGTGCTAATTATAAAGGGGTCAATGCCAAAATGTCAGTGCCAATCTCAAACAAAGGATTTCATAAATCAAAAAAATAGAAAATATAAAGGAAAAAATATAACAGAATCATAACTGATTCTAACCATTTCCTAACCAATTCATCAACTGAATTCCAACAGATTCTAACTGAAAAAATAGTAACAAATTTCTAACAGAATGAGTCTAGAAACTTCACCTGAGAAATTCAGCAACTGAATTCAATAAGTGAATTTTCCTGAAGCTTCTGGATTCTTCTGAGCATTGCCTATAAATCGGGAGCTTCTTCTTCCATTGTTCTTCTTCCACGAATTTCCAAAATCTCCTCACTATTTCTCGATCCTTCTCATTCTTCTTCTTCAATCATTCTTCTCCAAATCCCACTTCTTCTTCAACCTTCTTCTTCACAAGCTTCAATCTCCTTCAGTCTTCATCTGCAAACATCTTTCACCTTCATCAATCTTCAAATTCGCCATTATTCTGTTGCTGTGATGATTACATGATAAGAGCTCTGGAACACCCATAGCCCTTTCAAGAATCTGCAGGTTCGAGAACGCATCAACAGTAAACCAATCCGCAGATTCGGAATCAAACAAACCCTGGAGCAAGAACATTACAGAAGAAGAACATCCAATTCAGAATCACAGGCAAGAGCGGAGAAAGAAAAGGTGAAATCGAATGGTACCTGAACATGATAATGCGTCTCTCGGAAGCGTCTTCGTCGCATCAGAACTATAATCAACATCGCGGCGGTATAGCAGTGGGAGTGTCATTTTTCTTCTGACATCGTCGTCTAATCAAGGTACGACTCCGATTTGTTTTACGGTAAAGGTTGTAGTCGTATTTGCGGTTTTGGCCGATATTCTTGAGTGAGTTTTGAAGACCGGCGTGTATTTAGGCTTAAGCTAAGGTATTGTTGACGTTGAATAGAGGGTGCTTCACCGCTAGGGTTTCGTTTTCGGATATTGTTTATAATGGCGTTTGGGGGAAGAATTGGTTTGTGCCATTTTCGGATTTAAGAAGGAGTTTAGTTTAGGTTTGATTGGAAGAGGATAATATTGTTAGGGAAGAATGTGTTAGGATGATGAGCGTGAGAGAGAGAGAAAGGACCGGGAAAGAAAATGGAGGCGGCGGTGAAAATTTTCGAAGAAGAAGAGAGAAGCTTAGAGGATGTTGATGGCGGAAAAGAAAAAGAAGGAAGAAGATTGGGGGGGAAGACGAAGAAGACAGAGTAGGGTTTGCGGCGGAAGGAGGAGAATTAGGGTTTGTTTGCCCCTTTCAGATTCATATAGCATTATGTTTTGTTTTTGTTTTTTTAATTATAAAAGATAATGGAGGATTAGAAGAATATTTAGGAATTAAGATTAATTAAGTTATGGAACTCAGTTTTTAAAAAAGGCCATTAAGTTATATCATTAATCATAATAATAAGCCATAATTGAGTTTAGTTACACCATTAAATTCCTCTTAAATCCAATAATGGGCCTAGTATTTTGCTATTGGCACCCCTCACTTGAAGCCCATTAGAAAAACAACCATAAGAATATGCTTATCGTACCTCCCTCACACTGCCTGCGAAATGGGCCTTATAGTTTTGCTATCTGCACTCCCATCTAGAGCCCAATGGAAAAATAGTCAAGAAATGTTGCTGAATACACCCCTCTCAAGGCTGCGAATTGGGCTTAGTGGCATTTGCTATTCTCACCCCTCTGTCAGGCCCATGTTAGAAAACAGTTAGGAAAATTACTCAATTCACCCCCTATTTTTCTTTTTCTTAGAATTTAATTTTAGTTAATATGGTTCACAAATAAATCAATAAAAAATAGTAAAAAATCATATAAAATTCTATAAAAAATTCAGTAGCTTAATAATCTAATTAGAAAATTTTGACGATTTTATTTTTCTGAATTTTTGCTATTTTTGATTTAATTCTGATTTTTCTTTTAATTGTCTTTTATTGAATTTCCTTTAAATATACTTGAGTTTGTTCATTTTATTTTTGTAACTTCCAGTAACTTTTTTTAGTTCACTCTTTTTACTGTAGTTAGATAACTAATGATAGTACTTAGGATAATTTTTGTAGATTTTTTAGAATATTTCATCTTAGGTTTTAGAGGCCATTTCTTTAGAAATTAAGGATTAATTCATAGCTGAAAATAATCATTTTTTAGACCTAGTTAAAATTTGATTTTGTAGGATTCCTTTTAGTACAATGTAATATGTAGTTTTAGGACCCTATAGATTTAATTCCATAATTTTTCCAGGGGTTTAGCTATTTTTTAGAATATTAATTCTTAGGCTTAGTTACATATAATTCCCATTTAGTTTAGGCCATTGAAAATAAAGAAAAAATATAGTTTATATTAGATTTAATCCTAGAATCTAATATAGACTTAGGTTAGTTTAAATTGAGTTTTAGAATGAAAATATTAGGCTTGATTTGGATTTAGAATGTAGGTTAGAATTCCCTTTTCATTAGAATTAGAATAAATAAAATATGACTATTTTTAATTCATGCCTTTAAATGCATTTTTAGAACTTTATTTCTTATGTGCATTTCCATTGCTTTTCCTTTATTGGATTTTTATAACTTGTATAGGTTTCTCCATTGTTCTTAGAATCAACTTAACTTCATTAGGAAGTAAGTTGAATTCTAATAGTTTCTAGTTTTTCCATTAGGATTAGAATACCTCACAAACCATTAGGATCTCTTGTAAATAAACAAAATTAGGGTAGTGTCTTAGTTCCCCACTAGTTTTTTTCCTTTTTGCAATTTGAGTCATTCTCTTCTTATCTTCAAACAAAATCCAAAAACACTTAACAAATAAATGAACGGATTCCTTGTGTATAGCCTTATTCCATGAAGCACTTGCATTCATTCCATCTTGGAGTGATGTAAGCTTGTCTATCATGATGCACAAGTCTCATCAAGGAGTTGTTCACAAAGAAAAACTTAAAAGATACTTCTTCACAAAAGCAACAAAAACACTTAATAAAGTTCAACAAGCCAGTGAACTGAAGCCCTAATCCTAGGAAACCAGTCTTGGATAAATTCTCCTTGCTGGGTATGCTTGTTCTATTATTCCATCTTGGAATGTAGTGTCAAGTGTACATTCCACGGAAAAGAGTTTGAATTCACTTCCTTGTGCCAAATTCATATAAAAACTTTTAAAAGACAAAAAAACAAATAACAAGCGACTATCCTGCGGGAACTTCTTTTCTCATCCCATTCACTTACAGCGCGAACTCGCGACGACTTGTCTTTCATGCAAGACGGTAAACGCACTCGTACCAGACGAGCCTGCAACACCTGAGCATAGACATACGCAGTTCCAGCATAAAAAACACAAACAAGCAGTTCCCGCCTTAGTTAGGCGAACTACGTCGACTCTGATCCTCATTATCCCGATGAGGTACGTAGGCAGCGGGGTAGGGCCCGTTCGAGCACAATCTTTATTTTCCCTACATTTCCCCTTTTACTCATTTTCTTATTTCAGTTCCTTTCTCATTTCTCATTCCAGTTCCAGTTAGCAGTTTTATTCAGCAGCACTCGTATTTTCTCACCCTTTGAAACAAACAAGCAAGCGTGGATTCCGTCGGGTACGACAGACGATCTGGGGTGCTAATACCTTCCCAGGTCGTAACCGACTCCCGAACTCAGATCTTTGGTTCGTAAGGCCTTGTCCTTTCCTTCTTCCTCAGGTTTGTGCAACATTACCTTTCCCGTTCATTCGGGATAAAAATGTCTGGCTGGCGACTCTAACCTTTTCCGCGCCACTTTCGCGTTCGTACTAGGATGAAAATCCCGGGAGCGACAACAGTCTTGAGTTTAATTCCAACAAACATAACTTAACGTACATCAAAATTCAGAATTAACTTAAAACCTAACTTAACATACATTAAAATTCAATATTCAAAATTTAATGTTAAACAAATGTTTGAAGAGCCTCTTCGATCATTGATTTAACCTATGGTTTGAACTTACTTTACAAAGTCTAGATATGAAAGATACACTTAACGATGATTGAGAAATTGACATTCTGCTTTGAATGTACATGTGAAATAGGCATACTCTCACACCATCAATCTCTTGAAACAACAAATCTACTTTGAAATGAAAGTAAGACATCACCATCAATGATTATAGATAAGGTTTATGTATTATACCATATCCTCTTAAGTGCTATGTTCCTTGTCGGTTGGGATAAATTGAGCTCCTATATGCTCTGTTTGTTGTTAGCTGAGATAAATTGAGCTTTTATGTACTATATTTGTTATCAGTTGGAACAAATAAAGTAATTAGTGAACTTAGTTGAGCTTAATTCTTACTTAGTAGGGATGACGCTCATTAATCTGTAAAAGAATGGACATTTTGGTTCTATTAATAATCGGCCAATTGCTCTCTAGAAGACAAAATTATCTTTTAAGATATTTTTCTCCTTACTCTTCTACCATTATATATATATATATATATATATATATATATATATATATATATATATATATATATATATATATATATATATATATATATATATATATTGATGTCGTTAGGAACTTGTGTTCTATCAATACCAATTAATATTTCGTATGATGTATTTTCTAGATGTATATTATAACACCCTTCTAACCCCACACAAAATACGATATAAAATAACCATTTAAACTAGAGTGCAACAAAGAAAGGTCTCACATTTACTTCTTTAAAACATCTTAATAGTAAATGAAATTTGACTCCAAAACATCGCAGCGGAAATATTTTTATTTCAACAAAATCAAAACTCTAAAATATCTCAAATAAAATCATAATAATTATAAATTCAACAAAAAAATAGAACTCGAAGATTCACAACGTTCCCTACCTGATGTTACATTATTAGAGCAAGACACCCTCTAAACAACAGAAATGAAAGCGGACTCCAAAGCTAACTCTTCATGCACCACGAGTTAATCTTAGTTATCTGCATGTTACCTATGTGGAGACAACATTCAAACAGGCGGGGTGAGTATTCACAATTCATTATTAAAGATATAAAGAAAATGATATAAATAGGACAACATTAACATCATCCTAACATACCCAATAAAGCACATACAATCAATCACAATTCACACCATTCACATGCAATACCATTTAGTATGAAATGCAATAATACTGGAACATGCATGTGGTACCAATCAACATAAATGGACACTGAGACCATTAACCCTCTATAAGGAAGTACAACATAATCAACATAATCACTTTAATCCACACAATGAGATTGAAGCCATTCAAAATAGTTGCAACCTTTTTTCCTCATCACCTTATAATTACCACAACCAAGAAATCTTCTTCCAGGATTCTCACAAGTCCATGCTGTCATTAATGGTGCCTCAAGCCCACACCAACATTTATTTCGTCTTCTTCTTAGATCAGACTGATTTATCGAGGCAAATGAAAAGCTTATTTTTTCAGACAGTGTTGGAGAAGAAAATAGAAGACGAAGAAACCTGGGTTTGATAGAAAACGAAATTGATAGACAAATGAAGAAGAGAAGAAGATAGAAGAAGAAGAGAATTGGGTTTGTGAAGGAGGCGCTGAAAGGAACAATATGAGTTAGGGTTTTGATTGTTGATTTTATAGAATACTTTAATTAATAAAATAAAAATGGAAAATAATATATAGAAATTAGAAACTATAATATTTATAATATATTTAATGATTTAGCAATGACACGTGGTAAATTACAGTGCCATGTCATCGGAATTTGATCTCATATTGAATGGGGGACTAAAATCCTCATAAAATCAAACTTAAGGGACTAAAATCCTTGATTTGAAAATAGGGGGACCAAAATAGAAAAAAAGACATGATAGGGAGACTAAAATTGCAGTTAAGTCAAAAAAGTAAGATAACGAATAAAATAAAACAAAAATTAGGTAACTGTCGGGAATTTGAAATTAGCGTTTATACCTACCTGATTTTTCAAATTACCGGTATAACACAAGTTTTTTCAACTACCGGTAATTTCAAAAACCCGTGTCACATCCTAAATTTTGACCGTTTTTCTTAAAGAATTTATTCATTCATCTGACGCATTTTATCGCAATATCGATAGTAGCTCATTTTTATATTTTTAGTCCATTAATCATTAATCATTGCATTTCCTATACATTTTTATCATTCAAATGCCATTTTTAATATTACTCTTTTTAGAATTTAGTTTAGTTTTATTATAATTTAAATTTAATTTTTTTTAGTTTAAGTTTAATATATTAAGTTAGTTTGATTGTTTTAATTAATTTGTTTTGTTTTGGTTTCAAATTAGCTAATTGTTCTTATCTTTGTTTAAAAAATAATAATAATTCAAAAAATATATATTTAGTTTGTTTCTATTTAGTTTTATAGGTCTTTAGAATTATTTTTAGTTTAATTTAGTTAGCTTTTTTAATTGGATTTTATTTTAATTAGTTATTTTATTTTAGTTTTTAATTTAGATTTGATTTAATTTAGTTTAACTTTATATTAATTTTAATTTGAGTTTAGTTTATTTTAATTCAATTTAGCTTAGCTATAGTTTTTTAGATTAATTTCATTTAAGTTTAAGTTTAATTTAGTTTTTATTATTAATTAGTTATCAATTTGTTTTTTATTTATATTCTTATTTTATAGTTTAACGTTTTTAGTTAGTTTTTTTTTGTTAATTTATTCTAGGCTTAATTGCAATTTTTGTCCCCATATTTTCATTTTTTTTTAGTTTTGGTCCCTCTATTTTAAAATCCAGAATTTTGGTCCTTCTGTTTTCAATTATTTTTATTTTTGATCCCCACTTTTAAAATCTAGAATTTTGGTCCCTCTATTTTCATTTTATTTTTACTTTTGGTCCCCTAATTTTAAGTTTGTTTTGGATTTTAGTCCCCATTACAAGAGGCTCTGTGCGAAATTGAAAGGGGAACTCACAAAGTTCCTTCTCATCTTGTTTTAACCTGCAATTCATAAAAAAAAAACAGAACATCACAAAAAATACAGAGAAACCATAGACTCCCACCACCTTCACTCTCATATTCCTCAACATATAACCACACAACCTACTTCCATTTTTTGTTTCCAGCTCAACAACACAAATCGTAAACCGTAAAACTCCGTCGTTACCCCATCCTTCATACACTATTAAACCGTAAAACTCTGCATCCACAAACACAAGCCTTCATATAACTCACCAATCACTCATCACCTTTTACGATAACCGCATCACCTCCATCAACAACAAATGTCACCTTGTCGACCCAACCATTGTCGCCGCCGGAGACACGAGAAACAAAGAGTCACCGAGAGGGGGCTCGAAGCAGAGCACAATTCAGAGCGAAAGACGAGGTTTGCGCCGCCGAAAATCATCGAAGCCGAGACAAAATTAACAGAGAGGTATCGTGAAAAGAGGAAGAGGAATGTGTTTTCTTTTCCACGTTTTAGGTCATTTGATTTTCAATTAATCTTTTGCCTATTTATTGGGCAATTTTTGTTATTATTATTATTATTATTATTATTATTATTATTTAGGGATTAATTGATATGAACCGACAATGTAAAATATTTTACACTGTCAATTCATCACCATCACCCGTTTGCTATACTTTATAAGTTTTTAAAATAAAAATCAAACTTGTTATAACATCCAACGACTATGATTCACTGACAGTGTAAAACTTCTTTACACTGTCAGTGCATATCAATTAAATCCTTATTATTATTATTTGTTTTTTTTCTTCAGTGTTTTAAAAACTGGACCGACCGATCGGACCGGTCGAACCGGGAACCGGCCAGGTAACTGGTCTAGTTTGAATGTTGGATCACTTATGTCATTGAACCGGTGCGAATCGGTAAAAACTGGTGTAAACCGGGAAAATCGAAAAAACTGACGGTTTTCATAAACCGGCGGTTTAATTGTAATTTTTTTTAATTTTTTTTAATTTTAATTAAAAAATTAAAATAAAAAATGAAATAAAAAATGAAATAAAAATTAAAATATAAAATGAAATAAATGAAATAAAAAATAAAAAATAAAACATAGTAATGTTATCATTGACGAGGAAATTGTTGCGGATGCGGTTGATTTTACTGCAGATTATTTTAATATTAAAGAATGAGATACCAACATCGAAACAATTTTCTCTCTTTTAAACTAAATTTGATACACATTTGAGTTATTATTTATAAACTATTTAATTAAACTATGTTGCAATTAGACTTTGTTTGCAATTAGACTTTGTAATTTTATATTATTTTGTTATGTGTGATACTTTATTTAAAATTTGAATTTAGATTATAAACTTGTGAATTTATGATATGATATTTTAAAAAAATTTAAGTGTTATTTATATTTTGTAGAGACTGAATCATCCAGTTTGACCAATTTTATACCTATATAGTTTTCTTATAAAGATCAGATTATTTAACTAAGTTATCTGGTTTAATCTGGTTTGGTTATGCGGTTCGACCAGTGACTCAGTGGTTCAACCAATAAATCAATGATTCATTATTCTCACCGGTTTGATGACCGGTCCAGTTTTTAAAACACTGGTTTTTTCTTTTTTTTTTCTCTTTGGTTTGATAGATTTTTTTATTTCTTTTTTGTTTATTTATTAATTAGCTCAGATTTTAAATCTCCACAATTAATATCGTTGATTCATCACTTATTATCATTTATTTGTTTGTTTTAATCAGTCAAAGCATTATGATTTAATTTATAGTGTAACTATGATGACAATATAGTATTAAGAATAAACCCCGAAGGAGGCCTCTCTCTCTCTCTTCTCTCTCTCTCTTATGTTTGATTTACTATTTTATAATTTTATTGTTAATTAGAGTTTATTATGTTCATTAAGTATTTGTTTGTTTTTATTAGATATTTGATTCATTATCCTTTTTAATTAAGTTAGTTTTTTTTTTTATAATTTATTTAGGATCTTAGATTAGTTTAAATTAATAGATCTCAATTAATCTTAGTTTTTTCAAATGTAGATAGAAAATTATAGTTTGTTTTATTTATAATAGTATTATTTAAAGTTCTAAAAATCACCTAAAAAATATATTTCAGTTTAATCTCTTTTGTGTTTTTCTTATTTATTTCTTTAGTTTTATTTTCTATTTATATAATTTTAATTATTTAAAAATATCAAAAATATTATTTATTTATTTATTATTATTATTTAGTTATTTTGTCTTAAAATTTTGGATACTTTAATTTAGTTATTATTTAGATTAAATAGTTAGTTAATTTATTTTTTAGGATTTTTAATGGTTATAACATATTAAAAAACTATTTTTTTTAAAAAATTTGTTTTAGTTTATTTGTCATTTTATTTTTATTTTAGTTAATTTATTATTTTAGATATTAAAAATCCAAAAAAAATATATTAGATAAGTGTTAGTTTTTATGATTTATTTCTAGTTTCGATTCGATGTAGTTTTTGTTGATCTCGTAGTGTCGATGGTCTCGTAGTGTGGATCTACGAGATGCTTTTTCTCGTTGGGTCCATACGAGGACCTCAATCAAAGTAGATTCATTGGATGAAGTTGACACCCAACAAGCAATTGTCGCGCGTGACAAACAGTCTGATGGGTCTGTGACTTTGGTAATCTTTTCTACGATGTTTTTGTCGTGCTTACTTTATCTTTAGGATGTTCTTCAGTATACGATGCTTGTTCGACTTCTCACGATGTTTTTTCGTGAGTGTATTCTCAATTCTATTTTTTGTCACGATGTTTTGCCGTGAGCGTATTTTACTTGTTGTGTGATGATCGTTTCCCAATCCAAAGGAAGAAGATGTTGTATTGACTTATCCTCATTTACTCGTCATTTGTGTGTTTCTACCTTAGTTTTCATCCTTTAATCTTTTTACAAGCTTTGCATTCAAGCTTTTCCTTCTTTTTACCCGTAGTTTTCTGAACTACGACGCTCTGACTTTCCCATTGCACGAGGGAATACGTAGACACGCGATTTATCCTTGGCGAGTACAATTTTCTTTTTTCACATGTTCCCCTCTTCACATTTTTATTTTCTTCATCTTTCATTTATTTCCTTTTTTATCCTTCCCACTTTAGTTCTCATTCAGTTAGCAGCTAATTAAGCACAAATATAGATATTACAAGAGGTTCCCGTAGAGTACTACGAATACTTAGGATGCTAGCACCTTCCCTAGGTATAACCAAGCCACGTACATTTAATCTCTGTTTGCTTAGATCTTAGCCCGTCTTTTATCTTAGCATTGTTTATTAGGGTTTCTCGATCTTTTTCCCTTCCTTTGGATAAATTAAAGTTCGGTGGTGAACATTTATGATTTGTGATTCAAGTTAACTTAATAGCTTGATATCTGATTCTCACCTCGACAACCCGATACACAACATAATAAATTTTAAAAGATACCAAACATTTCAAAATTACTGGTACATTCCACCGGGAATATTGGAATTCCCAGTAAAAAATACCGGTAATTATGAAATTATCGATAAAATATAATTTCATAAAATCCGGTAAAACTCATTTGTAAATGTGAAATATCTAGTAGTTGTGTGAAATCTCTCGTATTGCTCCTGACTTTTGAAAAATACGTAAAATTTCTAGAAATTTGTTGAATGGTGGAATGTTTTGTCTTAGAGTCAATTTGGTCTTTTCATTACGTTTGAGGGGTGTCGGGTCCAATTGTGGAGCTGACAAGTAGAATGCTCGTGTACGTTACGTTCTTCTTGTATTTGGACTACTGCATTTTCCAACCTAATGGGCCTTGTATTTGGATTGTATTACTTGGAGAAATCTACCTGGCACCCCCCAATCGTACCTGACACCCCCATTTGTAGCGAAATATCATATTTACCCTTTGAAAATAATGAATTTTGAGGGGGTGTACCAGATATTTTAAAAAATACTAGGGATTTCGAAATCTCCGGTAAACCCCATAAATTTTTACACGATACCGGTAATTTCAAATTCCCGGTAAAATAAAATTTTTAATTTTTAATTTTTGAAAATTTTTACACTACCGGAAATTTCAAACACCCCGAAATTTACAGAAAATTTCTGGGAATTTGAAATTCTCTGTAGTGTAAAAATTTCCAAATAAAGAAAGTAAAAAATTTTACACTATCGATAATTTCAAATTCTCCGAAATTTCACTCAATACCGGAAAATTGAAATTTCCGGTAAAATTTTTTTTTTCATTTTTCACCCAAAATTTTCAGGAATAATGTTAGAATTATGAAACTTTGGGGGTATCAGATACGATTGGAGGGGGAGGTGGCAGTAGATTCCTCTGTTGCTTTGTGTAATTTCTCAATTGTAATTCAAATGGACCTTAATGATATTTCCATCCATTAATAGTTCCATTTGTTTTGGCTCATGTCTCGGGTGATATTGCTAAGACTATAACATGCTTATTGTGAAACCAAACAAAATTGGAACATGATCCATAGTGATAACATGCTTGAAAGGCTTGATTAAAATGGAACCATGATGATTGAAACTTGACTTTTCCATGTTGATGCCACACTTGAATCAATCCTTGAGGAATGAAACCAAAAATGAATCAATCTTGAACATATGGTCACTTGAGTCATGATGAACCAAAATCTTCATTTTGAACCTTCTTTGACAAACATTATGGACCAAAATGAACATGCCTTAATCACAATAGTTCCTGAACTCTCCTTTTGACCTGAATTGAAACAATGAGCACCATAATCCAATCTTGCACACCTAATGAAAGAAAAGAGAAACAAAATGCAATATTATTTTGTTGGTATTTTTGAATGCAAGATGGTTAGATAATATGCTAACGAATGACAAGAATGAATAAACCATAATTACAAAAGCAAAAAACATAAAAACAAAGATACGAAGATAGAAGACGAAGGTGACCTTGATGTGAACAAATCAATTAGAGGGGAAGTCCTCATATTCTAACTTATGAATCACCATGCTTGGAGACCAATGATCAAATGATGCTAATGCAAATGATATCATGTAACTTGTACAATTGATTAACATTCTTATTATGCAGGAAGGTGGATATCATGCAACATATTCATCATATTATTTTACATGCAACACTTGAAATTGTTCTCAACCCATCACTTCCTTTATTACAAGATGTTATTGTTTAATATCAGTTGAGGTCTACATTTTGGATGCAGTTGAAAATATGAGAATTTACAACTGAAAGACAACAAAATAGCCTGATGCAATTGAAACTTCTAGACTTAAGTCCCACATCAATTTCATAAGAAATAATATTACTGTTTATATAGTCCACAACTATCCCATGGTGTTATATTATTGTAGATTAGAAATATGTTGAAGTGACTTGGGCCTAAGGCCGCATAAAATTTATGTTTATTATTTTTAAATAATTTATTCTAGATAATTAATTTATTATGTAAACACCAACGAAATGTCAAAGGATATAAAGCTGAGGAATAAAAAAATTAAATTTTAAAATAGAGAATTAAAAGTTAAAAAAAAAAAGGTTCAAAATAGGGCGAAAATTTATTCATATCATATAAGAAAAATAACAAATTTCACATTAATAAAAAAAAGTTAATTAAAAACAATTAATTTTTTAAAGTTCATATAGGCACAAGTAACTTTACTAGAATTAATTATTCCATTGAATATTTTTTAGATTAAATGAAGAGTATATATATATATATATATATATATATATATATATATATATATATATATATATATATATATATATATATATATATATATATATATATATATATATATATATATATATATATATATATATATATATATATATATTTGTGAGCAACCTTAGTTTTTGATCGATTATAAATTTTAAGTGTTTTGTGTTTGTTCCATGTTAAGAAATATGTTTGTTTCATTTTGATTCTCTTGTTTTTCATTGTTTATGAATTTTTGGAAAAACACGCATAATGAATCGATTCATTCTAGCTTGAATCGATTCATTCTAGCTTGAATCGATTCATGTTGTTGAGTGGTTTCTGGATTTCGCAAAATGAATCGATTCATCCTTTGATGTATCGATTCATGTTGTTTAACTAATTCTGTTTTCTCAAAATTGATCAGTATGAATCGATTCATCCAAGCTTGAATCGATTCATTCTTCTGTTATTTGTCTAACAGTTTCTGCAATACATATATGTGCTTGTGTTTCATTTCAATAGATAGATCACATATTACAGAAATTGGAGAGACGGATTTTGTAGTGATTAAGCATTGAAGAACACATCAAGATAGGGTTTGTGAAGTGTTGGAACTTCAATGTTGAGCAAGCTTGAAACCTAGAATCAAGACATCTTCATCATCTTCTCAAAGATCTTATTCAAGAACATCAACAAGAGTGTTTGCTGTCCTGTGAATTGAAGGCTTTCGAGACAACGTTCAGTGGTACGATCGTAGATCCAGCTGAGTTGAAGATTGATAGAAGGTTTCAAGGAAAAACCAGTTGGGTTTTCCTTCAAGAACGGGCGTGTTCTTGAGGGTTTTGTGAGTCACGTTGTACAAGTCAGATTCAGCCGCAGCGAGGGTCGTGGAACCGGTGGATTGATTGTATAACTTGCAGGAAATCTCGATTGGGCTCAAATCGAGTGGAGGTTGATACAATAGGAAATTCTAGGAGTTTAGAATTCTGGTATTTGTATTCGAACCTTGTAATCAACGGATTCAGCAACTTTGATATAAGAATTCTCAATTTCGATTTGAAATTGAGAGGGAGACGTACCCACACGCGAGGACGACCGTGGGGAACTTCCTTACCAAATCTCGGCGTATTGTTTCTCCTCTCTATCTTTACTTTCGTTTTAATTTGTTTTTCGATTCATTGGAAATTGCTTTAGTGATAGGTGCATTCAACTGTTTTTCATATTGTGTGTTTAATCTTTTATCATAGCAATCGTAAAATCCAGCACGTTATCGCTTGTCTGGTCTTCTAGTGGCCGGTTCAGAATAGACGCTTGTGTATTCAGGACCTTCGTTTCCATATTTCTTTGAAAACTCTGAAAAAAACTTTTTAAATCCTTGAAAACAAGGAGGTGATCCATTCACCCCCCCTCTAGATCACTCGCCACAACGTCTAACAAGTGGTATCAGAGCACCGGTTCGCTGGTGCTTTGTGGCTGCCTGTAACGTTATGGATTCTGAACCAATGGGGGCGTACAATAGAGCTCATGTTTTCAACGGTGAAAATTATGGCTATTGGAAAGACTGCATGCGAGTACATATAAATTCTGTTTATAGGCGCGTATGGGCTGCCATTCAAAATGGTCCTTTTCAAATTACCATGATGAATGAGGCAGGAGCCATAGTACCTAAACCAGAAGACGATTGGGATGAAAAAGATGAGAAAAAGTGGTCAAGTGATTGGAGAGCTCGAAATATGCTAATTTCAGCACTTAGTGCAGATGAGTATTATCGAGTTTCTCATTGCTCGACAACTAAAGAAATGTGGGATGCTTTAGAAATTGCTCATGAGGGCACAACTGAAGTAAAACAGTCCCGCATTAACACACTTAATCAAGAGTTCGAACTCTTTCGCATGAAACAAGGAGAATCAATTCCCGACATGCAAAAGAGATTTGTTCATCTTATTAATCGTTTGAATGCACTTGGAAAACCGGTTTCCAATGATATTGCTACTAATAAAATTCTGAGATGTCTTAGCAGGGAATGGCAACCTAAAGTGACAGCTATCAAGGAAGCCAATGATCTAACGACTCTCACAATGACTACTTTGTTTGGAAAGCTGGAGGAACATCAGCAAGAACTAGAAAGTCTAGAAAAGTTTGAAAACAAAAGTAAAAAGGGAAAAGAGAAGAACAAAGACAAAGAGGGTGAGAAGAGGCTTATAGCTCTTATGGCTTCAAACTCAAAGTCCTCACAAAAAGAGCTAAGCAACAATGAGTCAAGTAGTGACGAAGACTCCGGTGACAAAGAAATGGGACTTTTTGTAAGGAGATATAATAGATTCATTCGAAAGAATGGAATAAAGCATTCCAACAAAAATCTCATAAACTTTAGAAGACAATCTATGGATTCAAAACAGGAAGAGGTTAAGAAGAATAGAGAAAGAGGGTCTTGCTTTAATTGTGGCAAGTCCGGTCATTATAAAACGGATTGCCCTTTAAAGAAAAAGGATAAAGGTAAAGCTCCTCCAAGAAGGTATAATAATAAGAAAAGAAGAGCTTACATTGCTTGGGAAAGTGATAGTGATTCATCAAGTACACAATGCACAAGTGATAGCGATGAAACCGCAAATTTGTGTCTTATGGCTCACACCAAAAATCAGTCCCATCACAAGAAGAAAAGTGATGATAAAAAGGTAAAACAAGCTTATTATAACAACTTCTCTTCCATGTCTTTTTCTGAATTAAA
This sequence comes from Lathyrus aphaca, assembly GCA_963966055.1. NCBI lineage: Eukaryota > Viridiplantae > Streptophyta > Magnoliopsida > Fabales > Fabaceae > Lathyrus > Lathyrus aphaca. Next base: position 18,057,525 of record OZ014525.1, read on the forward strand.
AGTAGCTTTTGAAAAACTGCATAGTGAAGCTAAAGAAGAATTTAAAAGGTTAGCTTCCGATAAAAGAATTTTTTCATACTTGGAAGGTAAAGTACAATATGCTGAAAAAGATTTAGAATGCTTGAAAGCTAGTATTGCAGAAAATTCAAAAGCTATTGATATTGATGGTTGTAGTAAAATTAGGCATTGTGAAAGGTGCCACATTTGGCAACAAGAGGTCATCTCTGTAGATGTCTTGAATTGGCAGAATTTTTGACCAACAAGAAATATTGAATTCAGTTCAGAATGTCCTATCAAATGTTGGGACATTATCAAACAGAGTATATGAACTTATTTCAGGATGTCTTATCAGATGTTGGGACATTGTGTAAATGACTTAAGTTCAGTTTTTCAGGATGTCCCAACAGATGTTGAGACATCTCAAACCTGCTACCAGAATTAATTATTGACTAACTGATCAGAGATATTTAAGGAGAGTTATCTGGAATTAATTAATGATGGATAAAAACAGAACAAGGCGCATCTGTAGGGAGTTTTATATTGAAGATTCAGATTAAAACAGAAGACCTAAATCACCTAAAATCTAGGAAGTAACAAACCCTAAATTCAAGGTGGAAGCTGCATGCGCATTAGGGCTGGATCATTCTATAGAAAGCCCAAACTTCAGATACCTATTTAATCAGCAAGAACTCATAGAATTGAGCACGAATTTCAGAAGACCAAATAGGGTGTCTAGTGTTTTAATAGCAGGTTGTTTTTATTGTACCACTTTATGAGCTTTTAAGCAAAAGTGCATTTGTGACTTGATTGAAACTGTGAAGTAAGATCAAGCTGTTTTTGTTTGAAGTATGACTTCAATTTCATTAAACTTGTAAACAAAATCACTGTGTGATTGAGGGGGAGTGAGTAGGGTACTCTTATATAAGTTGTGACTTAGGTAGAAATTGCATTGGGTAGTTATTAAGTGATAGATTAAACAGGGTGGTTTAAGTCTAGATTAATATTACTTATAGTGGATTTCCTCCTGGCTTGGTAGCCTCCAGATGTAAGTGTGGTTATACACTGAACTGGGTTAACAAACTTCTGTGTTGTTTACTTTTCTTGCTATTTAAGTTTTGGTTAAATCTGTCAAGTGTTGGGACATCTCTTAGGACATCTCATATCTGATCACAGAATTTCAATTGGCATCAGAGCAGGCACCCTGCCTGTTTATACTGGGTGAGATCTAGGGAATACAAATTCTGTAACATGGACAGAGATATAGGGTCAGTAAATAGACCACCTATTCTGGATGGATCTAATTATGACTACTGGAAGCCAAGGATGATTGCATTTTTAAGATCACTTGACAACAGGGCATGGAGAGCAGTCAATATTGGATGGGATTATCCTGTTCAAGATACCAAAGATGGATCAAAAGTGCTGAAACCTGAAGAAGAATGGAGTAAGGAAGAAGAAGATTCAGCACTAGGAAACTCAAAGGCCCTAAATGCTTTATTCAATGGCATTGATAGAAACATCTTCAGACTTGTACATCATTGTGAGCTAGCCAAAGATGTGTGGGACACTCTCAAAACAACTCATGAAGGAACATCAAAAGTAAAGATGTCAAGACTTCAACTTCTCACCACCAAGTTTGAAAACTTGAGAATGAAGGAAGATGAGACAGTTCATGAATTCTACATGAACATTTTAGAAGTAGCTAATACTTCTGGAGCTTTGGGAGAAAAGATGACTGATGAAAAGCTTGTAAGAAAAATCCTCAGATCTTTGCCAAAAAGATTTGACATGAAAGTCACAGCAATAGAAGAAGCTCAAGACATATGCTCTATGAAAGTTGAAGAACTCATTGGTTCCCTTCAAACTTTTGAGATGGGAATGAATGACACATATATTAAAAAGAACAAAAGCATAGCCTTGGTGTCAAATACTGATGAAGAAGAAGATGATGAATCAGAAAATGATAAAAGCTTATCAGACAACCTTGCTATGCTTGGAAGACAATTCAAACAGATTCTCAGAGGAATGGAAGGCAAATCCAAACCCAGTGGAAGATACACAAACTCTTCTGAGAACAGGAGACCTTATGATGCTAACAAAAGGTCAAATTATGCTGAAAAGACCAGTCAAGAAAAAGGAGTCAAATGCTATGGATGTGAAGGATATGGACACATCAGGAATGAATGTCCTACCTACTTAAAAAGACAAAAGAAAGGACTCTCTGTGACCTGGTCTGATGAAGACTCAGGAGGTGATTCAGAAGAAGAATCAGCTAAGCATATCACTGCTTTAGCTGGATTATGTGAGTCTGAAAGTGAATCCAGTGATGGAGAACTTACTTATGAAGCACTTGAGCAAGCATTCAAAGATCTATACAAAAGAAGCTCTGAAATATGCAGTGAGGTTATAAAGCTAAAGAAGCAGAATGAGGCATTAGAAGATGAAAAAGCAAGTGATCAAGAGATCATTGACACCTTAAAAAGTGAAGTAAGTCTTCTCAACTCCAAGTTGGAACATATGTCCAAATCTGTTAGAATGTTGAACAGCAGCTCAAATACACTGGATGTTATTCTCAACAACAATAAGCACTCAGGGGATAAAAGTGGACTGGGATTTAACAGAGTAAATAAAGATGAAGCTAGCTCTAGCAAAACAACTTCAAAATCCATACAGTCAAACAAGATGTCCCAACAGATGCTTCAACATCAGGAAAAGAACACAAAGGCAAACATAATGTTCCAACAGATGTCTCAACATTCTGAAAAGAACAAAATGAAGAAGAAGTATCAAAGATGGAGATGCCATCACTGTGGAAGATTTGGACATATCAAACCTCATTGTTATAAGCTGCATGGATATCCAAATCAGATGTATCAGCAACCTTCCAAGAAGAAAATAGAAGTTACCAAGAAAGTGCTGCATAAACATCAAAGAAATCAGAAACCTCCTAAGCAGAAGACAGAAAACATTAAGAAGGTATGGAAACCAAAAGCTAGCACTGAAGCTGATCAAAGCTACAAGAACAAGATCAACAATCAAGCTTGGAGATCAGCTGATGAACAACACACAGGGCAGAGGCATCAAAAGAAATCTCAACTCAAATGGTCAAAGAAAAGTACTGCATATATAGCACATACATCACTAAGAGTATCAGCTAAAGAAGACTGGTACTTTGACAGTGGATGTTCAAGACACATGACTGGATTGAAGAATCTGCTAGTAAACTTAAAATCACATTCATCCAGGTATGTGACCTTTGAAGATGGAGCTAAAGGAGAAATCAAGGGAGTTGGAACCTTGGATTGTCAAGATGTTCCAAGACTAGATGATGTGCTGTTAGTTAAAGGTTTAACTGCTAACCTGATCAGCATAAGTCAATTATGTGATCAAGGGTACAGTGTAAACTTTACCAAAACTGAATGCATAGTGACTAACAAAGAACAAGAGGTTGTCATGAAAGGAGCCAGATCTAAAGACAACTGTTACATGTGGGAATCCCAAAATCTCAGTCTCACTTCAACTTGTTATTTAGCTAAAGAAGAAGAAGTGAAACTATGGCACCAAAGACTAGGTCATCTTCATTTCAGAGGCATAAAGAAGATAATATCTATGGATGCTGTAAGAGGTATTCCTAAACTGAAGATTGATGATGGCAAAATATGTGGTGAATGTCAAATAGGCAAGCAAACCACGATGTCCCATCCAAAGCTCCAACATCTGACAACTTCCAAAGTTTTGGAACTTTTGCATATGGATCTGATGGGACCTATGCAGGTTGAAAGCCTTGGTGGTAAGAGGTATGCCTATGTTGTGGTTGATGACTTTTCAAGATATACATGGATAAATTTCATCAAAGAAAAGTTTGATGTATTTGATGTATTCAAAGAATTATGTCAAAGATTACAAAGGGAAAAATCCAGCTGTGTGATCAGAATAAGAAGTGATCATGGAAAAGAATTTGAGAACCAAAAGTTCTTAGATTTCTGCTCTTCAGAAGGAATCAATCATGAATATTATTCACCAATCACTCCTCAACAGAATGGGATTGTTGAAAGGAAGAATAGAACTATTCAAGAATCAGCAAGAGCTATGATCCATGCTAAAAAGTTACCTCTGTACTTCTGGGCTGAAGCTATGAACACTGCCTGTTACATCCATAACAGAGTTACTTTAAGGAAAGGAACTTTGTCCACAATATATGAAGTCTGGAAGGGCAGAAAACCCACAGTTAAGTACTTCCATGTATTTGGAAGTAACTGTTATATTCTGGCAGATAGGGAACAAAGAAGAAAAATGGATCCTAAAAGTGATGAAGGGATTTTCCTTGGATACTCCATAAACAGCAGAGCATATAGAGTATTTAATTCTAGAACCAAGGTTATCATGGAGTCCATAAATGTGATAATTGATGATGCTCCTACAAATGTCCCAGAAGATGTTGGAACATCTGCTGATATCAAGATTGAAGCTGAAGAAAAGAATGATCATTATAACTTCACTCAAACTGATACAAGGACAGAAGAATCCAGCAAACCTCCCTCCATCAGAATACAGAAGGATCATCCCAAAGATTTGATAATTGGTGATCCCAACAGAGGTGTGAGCACTAGATCAAGAGAAGTGATTTCAGGTTCTTGTTTTGTTTCCAAAATAGAACCTAAAAACATCAAGGAAGCTCTTACTGATGAATACTGGATTTGTGCTATGCAAGAGGAATTAGGTCAATTCACAAGAAATGAAGTGTGGAATCTTGTTCCTAGACCTGATGACATAAATGTGATTGGAACAAAATGGGTGTATAAGAACAAGTCAAATGAACAAGGAGTTGTTACAAAGAACAAAGCTAGACTTGTAGCTCAAGGATACACTCAAATTGAAGGAGTAGACTTTGATGAAACCTTTGCACCAGTAGCAAGGCTTGAATCAATCAGACTACTTTTGGGAATTGCTTGTATCTTAAAGTTCAAGCTATTTCAAATGGATGTGAAAAGTGCCTTTTTAAATGGCTATCTTAATGAAGAGGTATATGTAGAACAGCCTAAAGGATTTGTTGATCCAAGCTGTCCAAATCATGTATACAAACTAAAGAAGGCACTTTATGGTTTGAAGCAAGCTCCAAGGGCATGGTATGAAAGACTGACCACATTTCTTGTCAAGCAAGGGTACAGAAAAGGTGGAATTGACAAAACCCTGTTTGTTAAAGATGAAGAAGGGAATGTCATGATTGCTCAAATATATGTTGATGATATTGTCTTTGGTGGGATGTCTGAAAGGATGGTCAAAAATTTTGTCAAGCAGATGGAATCTGAATTTGAAATGAGTCTAGTAGGAGAATTAACCTACTTTCTTGGTCTGCAAATAAAGCAAATGGAAGACTCAATGTTCATCTCCCAAAGCAAGTATACCAAAAACATAGTCAAGAAATTTGGAATGGACAATGCTACTCATAAGAGAACTCCTGCCCCCACACATTTAAAGCTGACTAAAGATGAAAAGGGTGAGAATGTAGATCAAAGCTTATACAGAAGCATGATTGGAAGCTTGTTATACTTGACTGCTAGCAGACCTGACATAGCTTTTGCAGTAGGTGTATGTGCAAGATATCAAGCTGATCCAAAAGTCAGTCATCTCAATCAAGTCAAGAGAATTCTTAAATATGTTAATGGTACTTGTGACTATGGAATAATGTACTTTCATGGATGTAAACCAATTCTCACTGGCTTTTGTGATGCTGATTGGGCTGGAAATGCTGATGACAGAAAAAGCACTTCAGGAGGATGCTTCTTTCTAGGAAACAATTTGATTTCTTGGTTCAGTAAGAAACAAAATTGTGTATCCCTATCTACAGCTGAAGCTGAATATATAGCAGCTGGAAGTAGTTGTTCTCAGTTGGTTTGGATGAAGCAAATGCTCACTGAGTACAATGTCCCACAGGATGTCATGACATTGTACTGTGACAACTTAAGTGCAATCAACATATCAAAGAATCCTATCCAACATAGCAGGTCCAAGCATATTGATATCAGACATCATTTCATCAGAGATATTGTAGAAGAAAAGGTGATTTCATTGGAACATGTAGCTACAAATCTGCAGTTAGCTGATATATTTACCAAAGCATTGGATGCTACAAAATTTGAGAACTTAAGGGGCAAACTTGGAATCTGTTTATGTGATATTTAGCAGTTAATGAGATGTGCCAACATGTCATATGACATTGTATGGCATAAGTTCCAGATGGCAAAACTATTCTGGACAAGAACCTTAGGAATTCCATTCCTAATAATTTGCAAAGTAACGGCTACTTATTTAGTAACTGCTTATAATCAGCTATCAAGATTCTCATCATACTATCACAAGCGAATCACATTAACTAGTTGTTCTTCAGAAATCATCAACCCTAAAGCTCTTCATCCATCTTCCTTAACAATGTCTCAAAACCCTAACACTCCTGAAGAAGTTCTCAACAAAGAAGACGTAGTTCATGCCACTCCCATCTCTGTGGTACCAATGAAATCAACCCCATTGGACGAACTCAGAGGAAGTGCTTCTCATGCTAAAAAGCCAAGAACTCCAAAAAGAGCTAAAGATCAAGTCTGCAGCAAAGCCAAAGGAGGTATTCCTTCTCCAGCAAACATGCCTCAAAAATCTTCTGACTATGTTGATGCTTCCATCAAGGAGATAGTCAACAAGATTCTATTTGAACAGAGAGTGGTTAGTGGGATTTCTGTTCCTCTGAACACCATGCCTGCACCTCAAGAAGAACAATCTCAAGCTGCAGAGGACACTCCTGCACAACAGGATGTCCCAATAGATGTTGGAACATCTGAAGATGAGAAAAAGAACTCATCTGATGCTGATTTGGAACAAACTGAGGACCAGAAAAAGGCCTCAAATGAAAGTGATGAAGAAGTCTCTGAGGATCAGACCAAAGCCTCAAATGAAGATCAAATCTCTGCTGATCAACCAGCTGAAGAGGAGACTGCTCAATCTCCTCCAGTGGTCAACCTGGAGCAGGACTCTGATACAGAGATTATAGCCTCTGTTAAACCTAGCATAGCCAAAAGGCTCAGGTCCAGGAAAGGAAAAATGCAACCTAAACCTGAAATTCCTGAGAAGAAGAAAGCTTCCCCAAAGAAAGGCAAAGCTAAAGCTGCCTTTGGTCCAACAAAACAATGGAGTAAAGTCCAAACTCAGAAAAGAAAAGCTGTCACCCCATCAGACTCAGATGTTGAATCAGATGTCCCAACATCTCCTCCCAAGAAGAAACCAGCACCATCTAGGGCTTCAACTGCTATTCCAGAGGCCCCCTTGGACAACATTTCATTCCATCATGTTTCAAGTGTAAACAGATGGAAGTTTGTGTACCAAAGAAGGGTTGCCCTAGAAAGAGAGCTGAGCAGCAATGCACTTGAGTGCACTGAACTGATTGACCTCATCTCTGCTGCAGGCCTCTTCAAAACAGTCTCAGATCTCTCTCCCTGCTATGAACTTCTTGTCAAAGAGTTCATTGTTAATCTTCAGGAGGATTGTGGCAATGGTAAGTCCTCTGAATTTAGAAAAGTCTTTGTTAGAGGTAGGTGTGTTGAGTTCTCTCCTCAGATCATCAACCAATACCTAGGAAGAGAAACAGATGGACCAAATGAGCTAGGTAAGACAGATAATCAAGTCTGCAAGGTGATCACTGCAAACCAGGTCAAGGCATGGCCTGTCAAAGGAAAGCTCTCAGTGAGCATGCTTACAAGAAAATATGCCATGCTGAACAGAATTGGTACAGCAAACTGGGTGCCTACCAACCACACATCTTCAATCTCCACTGGCCTGGCCAGGTTTATCTATGCTGTGGGAACTCAGACCAAGCTGGACTATGGAGCTTACATTTTTGATCAGACCTTGAAGCATGCCAGCTCTTCTGCAACAAAGCTGCCAATAGCTTTTCCCTCATTGCTGTGTGGTATAGTGCTCAATCAATACCCCGGAATTCTCACTGACAAGGATACAGCCTGCAAAAGAGAAAGCCCCCTGGCTTTTCACTACAAATTATTCCTCAGTCATCATGCTGCAGATGTTGAAGCACCTTCTGGGACATCTGCAGGTCCTTCAACTGCCAAGACTCCAATCTCCAAGAAGGCATTAATTGCTGAGCTAAAAAGCACATGCAAAGAACTTGAAGCAAGGAAGCTGAAACTTGAAGAAATCATCCAAAGGCTGGAGAATGAAGGAGATCAGAAAGCTGCCTCTGATGAAGAAAGTGAAGCTGATGAAGCAACTGAAGTTGAGGAAGAAACTGAGAGTGATGAATCTGAGTGATCATTGTATGTGAGGAAAATTGTAATGACAACATTGTATTTCTGGATTAGTGTCTTTGGCCCCATAATTTGTGTCTAACAAGGGGGAGAACAACAACAACAAATTGTATTGTTGTTTGATTATGAATGAAAAATCTGTTTGCTTATGTCTGAACTGAATCAGTGTGTTTTGATAAATACTTCTGTTGCAACAAGACTGGATACATATATGTTTGAGGGGGAGTAATCTCAAATAAGAATCAACAGAAAAGTAATGCTATACTCTGATAAAAAGAACTTCTGCTGCACTCTGAAAACCAGAAAAGATGTTAGCCAAAAATTAGCCAAAGGGGGAGTTTGTAGATGTCTTGAATTGGCAGAATTTTTGACCAACAAGAAATATTGAATTCAGTTCAGAATGTCCTATCAAATGTTGGGACATTATCAAACAGAGTATATGAACTTATTTCAGGATGTCTTATCAGATGTTGGGACATTGTGTAAATGACTTAAGTTCAGTTTTTCAGGATGTCCCAACAGATGTTGAGACATCTCAAACCTGCTACCAGAATTAATTATTGACTAACTGATCAGAGATATTTAAGGAGAGTTATCTGGAATTAATTAATGATGGATAAAAACAGAACAAGGCGCATCTGTAGGGAGTTTTATATTGAAGATTCAGATTAAAACAGAAGACCTAAATCACCTAAAATCTAGGAAGTAACAAACCCTAAATTCAAGGTGGAAGCTGCATGCGCATTAGGGATGGATCATTCTATAGAAAGCCCAAACTTCAGATACCTATTTAATCAGCAAGAACTCATAGAATTGAGCACGAATTTCAGAAGACCAAATAGGGTGTCTAGTGTTTTAATAGCAGGTTGTTTTTATTGTACCACTTTATGAGCTTTTAAGCAAAAGTGCATTTGTGACTTGATTGAAACTGTGAAGTAAGATCAAGCTGTTTTTGTTTGAAGTATGACTTCAATTTCATTAAACTTGTAAACAAAATCACTGTGTGATTGAGGGGGAGTGAGTAGGGTACTCTTATCTAAGTTGTGACTTAGGTAGAAATTGCATTGGGTAGTTATTAAGTGATAGATTAAACAGGGTGGTTTAAGTCTAGAATTAATATTACTTATAGTGGATTTCCTCCTGGCTTGGTAGCCTCCAGATGTAAGTGTGGTTATACACTGAACTGGGTTAACAAACTTCTGTGTTGTTTACTTTTCTTGCTATTTAAGTTTTGGTTAAATCTGTCAAGTGTTGGGACATCTCTTAGGACATCTCATATCTGATCACAGAATTTCAATCTCTCTTAAAGCCAAATTGGAAAAAGCCTTGCAACCTAAGATTACTTATGTCGTTGATACTAGATTGTTCAAAAAGTCATTAAATCCTCCGTATGCAAAATATTCTTTTGTTCCAAAGGATTTAAAGACAAATAGTAAACATCATCATTATCGTAGTGTTTGTCACTATTGTTGTCATGCTGGCCACACCATTGAGAAATGCAAGTTTAGAAGATTTCTTGTTCCTAAAGGCATTTATCAATGGAAGCATAAAGGCAACCATGTTATTACTTACCCACTTGGACCCAATAAAAATTGGGTACCTACTTCTCTCTTTTGATATTGTAGGATGAGTGTCTTGCATCCATGGAAGGAAGATGGTTTCTGGACAGCGGATGTTCAAGGCACATGACGGGTGACATATCGCTTTGTATTGACTTCAAAGCAAAGAAAAAGGGGTATGTTACTTATGGAGACAATAACAAAGGAGCAATACTTGGTAAAGGTAGTGTAGGTAATCCCTCTACCACTACTATTTCTGATGTACATCTTGTAGAGGGACTTAAACACAATTTGTTAAGTATAAGTCAACTATGCGACAAAGGTTATAAAGTGTCTTTCACAAAAACATGTTTCAAAATTGAACATACCGAACAAAATGTTGTGTTTAAGGGTGTTAGAGTAAACAATATATATATGCTTGATCTTTTGAGTGTATCCTTAACAAGCACTAAATGTCTAGTAGCCTTAAATGATGATTCATGGCTATGGCATAGACGCTTAGCGCATGTTAATTTCGATTTGCTTAACAAGGTTATATCCAAAGATCTAGTGGTAGGTGTTCCAAAAATAAAGTTTTCAAAAGACCACCTATGTGATGCTTGCCAAATGGGAAAACAAACAAGGGTCTCTTTTAAATCTAAAAATATAATTTCAACTTCAAGACCCCTTGAGCTTCTCCATATGGATCTCTTTGGACCATCTAGGACCAAAAGCTTAGGTGGAAACTATTACGGTTTCGTAATAGTAGATGACTACTCTAGATTCACTTGGACTATATTCCTTCATAGCAAAGATGAAACTTTTTCTGCTTTCAAAAGTTTTGCAAAGCTGTCCCAAAATAAAATGAATTCTAAAATAGTTACAATCCAAAGCGATCATGGAGGGGAATTTCAAAACCACCTCTTTGATAAGTTTTGTGACAAGTATGGCATTGAGCATAACTTTTCAGCTCCTCGAACTCCACAACAAAACGGTGTTGTGGAACGCAAAAATCGAGTTTTAGAGGAATTGGCAAGAACAATGCTCAATGAGGGTGGATTACCAAAATACTTTTGGGCCGATGCAATTAGTACGGCTTGTTATGTTCTCAATAGGATTCTAATTCGTCCTATTTTGAATAAAACTCCTTATGAAATTTTAAAAGGTAGAAAGCCCAACTTATCTCATCTTCATGTGTTCGGTTGTAAATGTTTTGTCTTGAATAACGGTAAGGAAAATCTTAGGAAGTTTGATGCCAAAGATGATGAAGGTATTTTTCTTGGTTACTCTCAATCAAGCAAAGCATATAGAGTTTATAATAGGCGTTTACTTTCTGTCGAAGAATCTGTCCATGTTTCTTTTGATGAGTCTTACCCAAAAATTGTCGGAAAAGGTATCTCTTTTAATGATGCAGGTGTATCTACACAAGACATACTCAAAGAAGCTGGTTCGGAAATTGATCAATCCGAAACGGTTGCTATTGAGAAGGAGGAAGATACATGTATTGAAAAAGATAAAGAGGAAGGAACATCCGAAGTGAAGGATCTTCCACCAGCTTGGAAATCCTCTAAAGACCATCCCATAGACAACATATTGGGAGACATTTCAAAGGGAGTGTTGACTCGTTCTAAGATAAGTAATTTTTGTTCTCACTTCTCTTTTGTATCACAAGTGGAACCTAAAAACGCTAAAGAGGCCTTGATTGATGAATTTTGGCTAATGTCCATGCAAGAAGAGCTAAATCAATTTAAAAGAAATGACGTTTGAGAACTTGTCCCTCGTCCGCGAGATCATCACATCATAGGTACTAAATGGGTTTTTAGGAATAAACTTGATGAAAGCGGAGTGATAACTAGAAATAAGGCACGCTTGGTAGCACAAGGGTATAATCAAGAGGAGGGCATAGATTATGAGGAGACTTATGCTCCGGTTGCTCGCCTTGAAGCCATACGTCTTTTGCTTGCCTATGCGTGTTCTATGAATTTCAAGCTTTACCAAATGGACGTAAAAAGTGCGTTCTTAAATGGTGTTATAAATGAAGAAGTATATGTTTCACAACCTCCTGGTTTTGAAAATTCTGAATATCTAGATCATGTCTACAAGTTAAAACGTGTTTTATATGGTCTTAAGCAAGCACCTCGTGTGTGGTACGAAAGACTTAGTAAATTTTTACTTGATCATGGATATTCTAGAGGTAAAGTGGACAATACACTCTTCATTAAACACAAAGGAAAACACATTCTTTTAGTTCAAGTTTATGTAGACGATATCATATTTGGTTCAACTAACATACACTTGGTCGAGGAATTTTCTAATGTTATGCAGGGTGAGTTTGAGATGAGTCTCATGGGGGAGTTGAACTACTTTTTAGGCCTCCAAATAAAGCAACTTGATGAAGGTACAGCAGTATGTCAAACTAAATACTGTAAAGAGCTGCTCAAACGGTTTGGAATGAATGATTCTAAATCAATTGACACTCCTATGCCTACAAATGGAAACTTGGACAAAGATGAACATGGTAAGGGGGTTGATGTCAAAAGGTATAGAGGTATGATCGGATCTCTTTTGTATCTTACTGCTTTTAGACCAGACATCATGTTTAGTGTGTGTATGTGTGCAAGATATCAATCAAATCCTAAGGAATCTCACCTAAAATCAGTCAAGCGTATATTTAGGTATCTCAATGGAACACCTAAATATGGGCTTTGGTATTCCAAAGGAAGTGATTGTAGCTTAGTAGGTTATTCTGATTCTGATTTTGCTGGCTGCAAATCAGATAGGAAAAGCACTAGTGGCACTTGTCATCTGTTTTCAAATTCTTTGGTAAGTTGGCATAGTAAAAAGCAAGTATCCGTAGCTCTGTCTACTGCAGAAGCTGAGTATGTCGCAGCCGGTAGCTGTTGTGCTCAAATTCTGTGGCTAAGACAACAACTACAAGACTTTGATATTGAACTTAAACATATTCCAATTAAGTGTGACAACACTAGTGCCATTAACCTCACTAAGAATCCTGTTTTACACTCGCGCACCAAACATATTGAGATTCGACATCACTTTCTTCGCGATCATGTTGAAAAAGGCGATGTCATTTTTGAGCATGTTGATACTAAAAATCAGCTTGCTGACATTTTCACTAAACCTTTGGCAACTGAACCTTTCTTCAACATTCGTCGCGAGTTGGGAATTCTTGATCTCTCCGCTTTGGTGCCTTAAGTTTGATTGATATTATTTCCATGTATCTCATCATATTTGCTAAGTTTTGATTGTAGCCTTCACTAGTGCCTTATGAGAATACTACGATGGAGGTAATATCGTTTCCTCTTCTCACCTTGGTAATATTGTATGATCAATATATGTTTTGATTAATGATCGTTTGTTTACATGAACTTCTTTTCACATGAATGTTTGAACTTTGATTTTTGTTATTCTTAAGCTTGCACACTTTGTTGCATTTCATTTAACTGCATAATGGTTGTTTTGCTTCTGCATAAATGTGTCAATTCTTGAAAAATCACTGAAATATTCAAATTTTCGCATAATGAATCGATCCCAACATTCATGAATCGATTCATGTTTGTTTTATTTTAATTTCTATCAAACTAGTTACAGTATGTATTGATTCATAAACCCTTGAATCGATTCATTCTCATTTACAAAACCAAAAATTCGCATAATGAATCGATCCCAACTTTCTTGAATCGATTCATGATTTAATTTTGCAAATTCTTTCAAAATCAGTTACAATATGTATTGATACATACTTACTTGGATCGATTCATAGCAGTTTGTCTTTTAAAATTTTTTGCATAGTGAATCGATACATACATGAATGAATCGATTCATACTGACGAAAATTTAGTTTTTTTTTTAAATGAATCGACACATCAGCAACTTCCATGACATTTGTATCAGTTACATAACCCCATTATCTCCATTATGTCTCTCTCATTATCTCATTTACATCAGTTACATCATTTTCATCATAAACCTAACTGTTCTAAAAAACCCTCTTCTTCTCTCAAACCCTAAACTTTCACATGCCTCCAAGAGTTCTGCTCCCAAGAGAAAGAAGTAAGCGAAAAGGCAAGGAACCTGTTGGATCTTCTTCTCAGGCTCCTCCTATTCCTGAAATCCCTCCATCCGGGACTACAATCCTTCATCCGGCCATCATTGAAGAGTTTGAAACTTCCTTCAAATCAAGGTTAGTAATGAAACCTCATATGTTTGATCCTAGTGATGCTCGTACTCTAGGTTTGGAAGAAGTTGCAACCTTAATTGACACACAAAGTCTTGGATTCTTTTTGTATGTTAAAGATGAGTATCATGAAGATTTTATTCGTGCTTTCTATGCTGGTGTGAAAACTGGAAGAGGATATATGTTTAAGTGTTTAATTGGAACAAGAACATTTCGTTTTGACGCTGATGATTGGGCCACAGTGTTCGGTATGCCATATGAAGTGGATAATTTGCAGATGTGGCATGACCAGAGTTTCGAAACTCAGTTTAATTTGAAGGAATTCTGTGCATCCATTTCTAAGTTGGATAGACCCCTTGCTGATGATGAGCCACTAACTTCAAGTATGATCAAAAGTGTACCAAGAATTCTGCACTGGATCCTTTCACATATTTTACGTCCAAGGTCCGGTGGACATTCTCGTTTGGACAAGCCGGATATCCATTTGCTGTACATTTTGCAGAAAAAGATTCCCCTAAATTGAGCAAATTACTTTGTCAAGCGCATCTTCCTTACACGAAACAGCTCCAAGAACATTACCCTTGCCTATGCTTCTCAAATCATGAGGATTCTCAAGTTTTGGAAAGTCACTTTTCCTCCTGTGCCTCTCGTACCAGTCTCTAGTGTGCAAGAATTCAACAATGCCACACTTTCTCATATGGGGTATCGATGGGACATCGAGCGTCGCTGTTACTACTTCTTTGAATGCAACACACGTACTCGCATTTACAACTTTGACAACCCGGCTGAACACATATATGTGGAATAAAACAGGGATGAAGATATGGAAGAAGCTGAAAATCCTGCTCCTGATGCGCCTGCCAACACCAGATGGGGTGAGTGGATACCACAAAGGTAGTCTCCAACAAACTATGATCCTACTCCTTCGTCGGCTGCACCGACCTCCTCTACTGCTGCTCCAGCTTATCTCACTGACATGTTTGCACAAATGGAAGTTGCAAACAATGCCCGGCATGAGGAAGCTCGTGCTTGGCATGTCCAGCAAACAGAATGGCATAAGGAGCATCGTGAATGGCATGATGACCATACTCGCATGTACCATAATCAACATTCCTGGCATACTGAACTAGTTAAGTGGCATCAAGTGTTTTATAATGAAATGTCTGGTTTTATGGATGATTGTCGTTCTCACCCGGGCATTATGGAAAGGTTTCAAAGTACTGAAGTCCAGAGGCGTTTCCGGCGTTATGCGTTCATGGGGCAGAATCCAGATGAAATGCCTCCTCCACCTCCTCCTCCAAGCTTCTGTGACCCTGATCGTGATGATGCGGAGTCGTGTGGTGGCCATTTCCCTCATTGACGCATTTCATATTGCATTTCATATTTGTGTGTTGCTTAAGTTTCTTTTGTATTTCATGTTTGAACAATTTATGTTTTGGTTTGGCTATGTAATTCGTAATTTTCCTTTACAATTTCACTGCTTGTTTATGTAATTTGCTTTTGTTTAATTTGTTTGTGCTTTCTATTTCATTCTTTGTGAGTGAATTTTGCCATTGTATCTTAGTTTTGCTGTTTCTAGTTCATCATCTATAACTATTTCTTGCTGTTGACAAAGGGGGAGAAAAAGGCAAGTGTGACAAGACAATGACGAGCACAAACTCAGGGGGAGTTCTCTCTCACACTTCAAAATTTTATCATCATCAAAAAGGGGGAGTTTGTGAGCAACCTTAGTTTTTGATCGATTATAAATTTTAAGTGTTTTGTGTTTGTTCCATGTTAAGAAATATGCTTGTTTCATTTTGGTTCTCTTGTTTTTCATTGTTTATGAATTTTTGGAAAAACACGCATAATGAATCGATTCATTCTAGCTTGAATCGATTCATGCTGTTGAGTGGTTTCTGGATTTCGCAAAATGAATCGATTCATCCTTTGATGTATCGATTCATGCTGTTTAACTAATTCTGTTTTCTCAAAATTGATCAGTATGAATCGATTCATCCAGGCTTGAATCGATTCATTCTTCTGTTATTTGTCTAACAGATTCTGCAATACATATATGTGCTTGTGTTTCATTTCAATAGATAGATCACAGATTACAGAAATTGGAGAGACGAATTTTGTAGTGATTAAGCATTGAAGAACACATCAAGATAGGGTTTGTGAAGTGTTGGAACTTCAATGTTGAGCAAGCTTGAAACCTAGAATCAAGACATCTTCATCATCTTCTCAAAGATCTTATTCAAGAACATCAACAAGAGTGTTTGCTGTCCTGTGAATTGAAGGCTTTCGAGACAACGTTCAGTGGTACGATCGTAGATCCAGCTGAGTTGAAGATTGATAGAAGGTTTCAAGGAAAAACCAGCTGGGTTTTCCTTCAAGAACGGGCGTGTTCTTGAGGGTTTTGTGAGTCACGTTGTACAAGTCAGATTCAGCCGCAGCGAGGGTCGTGGAACCGGTGGATTGATTGTATAACTTGCAGGAAATCTCGATTGGGCTCAAATCGAGTGGAGGTTGATACAATAGGAAATTCTAGGAGTTTAGAATTCTGGTATTTGTATTCGAACCTTGTAATCAACGGATTCAGCAACTTTGATATAAGAATTCTCAATTTCGATTTGAAATTGAGAGGGAGACGTACCCACACGCGAGGACGACCGTGGGGAACTTCCTTACCAAATCTCGGCGTATTGTTTCTCCTCTCTATCTTTACTTTCGTTTTAATTTGTTTTTCGATTCATTGGAAATTGCTTTAGTGATAGGTGCATTCAACTGTTTTTCATATTGTGTGTTTAATCTTTTATCATAGCAATCGTAAAATCCAGCACGTTATCGTTTGTCTGGTCTTCTAGTGGCCGGTTCAGAATAGACGCTTGTGTATTCAGGACCTTCGTTTCCATATTTCTTTGAAAACTCTGAAAAAAACTTTTTAAATCCTTGAAAACAAGGAGGTGATCCATTCACCCCCCTCTAGATCACTCGCCACAGCGTCTAACAATATATATATATATATATATATATATATATATATATATATATATATATATATATATATATATATATATATATATATATATATATTTCAATGGGACCGAAAGTCCAAACTACAAGCATCCAACCTAAATTAATACAAATTAAGTTTTTTTTATTATTCTTCGCCTCCAGAACCCTAATGCCTTCCTAGCCTCCAATGTGTCTCTAAATGAAGAGTATATTAGTAGCACTAACATTAAATAGTTTAAAAGTTGTCTTATAATAAAACCCTTAATTTTAAAAAAAAATTTATAATAGTTAACGGAAAAAATATTTTGAATTTTAAAACAAAAATGTAAAATCCTAGCAGCGTCACATTTGTGCCGGCCCTGCGTAACTATTTGAAAACGTCAAAATTACCGTTCTTAAACAAATTCTCAATTATTAAAGCAACCTTCTTCACCACTTTTTTTCTTCCTTCTCCATAAAAACATCATCTTTACACTTTACTGGGATCAGGGTCTCTTTCAATTTTTCCTGAAAGACAAAGTAGAGTTTGTCTACCACTCACCTTAAAAGGAGAGAAAACAACACAGGCCTTCAAGTGTTGTTTCTGTCAAATTAAGAGTGATTTGTGAGTGGTTTTAATGAGGGTGTGGAGGGTTCATCGTAAAAAAGAAAAAATGCAATGCCCTTACGGTGTTTTGAAGTGGGTTTTGGTTTGGATGAGTTTGTGTTGTTACCTGCTTGTATTCACAATTGGACCGCCGTCACGCTGGCTGTTCAAGGATTCTCCTTGTCCTCTATGTGATCATTGTTACTGCTCTTCGGAATATCCTCTCGGTTAGTTTCACTTCTCATTTACTCTACAAATTATGTTTGATTAGATCGTGTACTTATTTACTCTACAAAGCAATCAAGTTAAGTTTGATTAGATCATGTACTTAGTTTATTTCTCAACTGTGTTTTCTTTTGAACCTGTCATCATAACAGAAATGATCATTCTTTTAATGTATGCACAGATTGTGGGAAACATGATCCAGCAATGAACCAGGAACTGAACAATGACATACTGACAATGCTATATGAGGAATTGGAGTTGCAGAAAATTGTAGCCAACGAGACCTTGGAACACACCAGAAGATTACTAATGAATGCCAGAAATACCTTTTCACAATATATTAAAGAATCAGAAAAGTGCAATATAGGGATGGGAACTTGTGAAGAAGCAAGGGAGAGAGCAGAGGCAGAGCTTGTCGAAGAACACAAGTTGACAGCATTATGGGAAAATCGAGCCCGTGATTATGGGTGGAAGAACAAGAAAAGAACGCGTTTATGAAGTTAATTAGTAACTATCATTGCCTTATTTTACCTTATTGTGATTATTTAACCTGGACGCCTTAATATTTAATTAGAACATTTGGCTTACCTTATTGTGATTATTTAACCCAGACCCAGACGCCTTAATATTAAATTAGAACATTTGACTTGACAGCAAAGTTAATACAAATTTTTTACATCACACAGCAAAGTTAATACAAATTTTTTACATCACACATGGGTTATAAGCAATATATTTCTTTCAATTCTTTTTATTATCCTTATTATTAGAGTAAGGTCACAACAAGAATCAAACAAGTAGGCATTAACATTTTTATTATATGAAATTATACAACACACCATGTGATAAAAACAAAAGAAACAATGTGGCCTCCTTTCGATCTTTGCAGAGGCAGACAGGTATAAATAAATAGGTGATTTGAATGATAATATGTAAACACTGTTTTGTTAAACCCTAATAAGTTAGAGGTTGGTGACATCAAGAGAGGTATACACTATCTAATACAGCAAAACCAGCAGCAACCCCGCCTTCGTCAGACGATGCTATTTTTGTACGCATCAAATAGCCACTTTGGTCATTAATGATAACCTTATCCTTATTCCTGCAAATTCAGGTCCAGGGATGTTAAGCATTACACAAATTTATGCATTGAACTATGAAGATATAGTATGTAGGTAGAACCAAGAGATGTACCTTAAATATGTACCAAATATTCCAAGTTCGGAGATTGCATGATCCTTGTGCACACAACCATTGCGCATCAAAAGTGCCGCAGAAAGATTTGGAAATATCCTCTGCATAAGTATGTAAGATGCGTCTTCTTGAGAACCTAATTTCTGCAATTTAATGAGGGCTTCCCTCACAGCATCCCCGTAAATATTGTTTCCTGAAAGGTAATTACATCTCATTCAATATATATTTTTCAACAGAGTCGAAGAGAGAAGAAAGTTAAATCAAGTTTTAAGTGGTGAATAACCTCCTCCTTCTCTCTGAGGCTTCATCACAAATATTTCGGGTTTTTCAATTGCTTTTTTAACAATATCCGAGTCATCCAAACTCCACAGTCCAGCAAAGCACTCACGCATTTTTGCAATATCGTCTTTGCTTTCAAGGAACCTGCTTACAGTTAAGATTCAAGGATTTATGAAAAGATATCAACTAGAGAAATGAACTGATCGACTAAAAAACAAATCAATATATTCCTTTTCCCTGATATAAAAGCCCTCACTATTCAAACCTTTGGTTTGATTGCAAAGTTGTAAGGATCCCAAGTTCCAGACCGTTAACGATGCATTCTTAACCAAATACATAACAGAAAAACATTGCAGGTAGCAGATACATTTTCAAAATGGAAAAGCTTAGGTGATTAGGATCCCACTAAACTGAATTAGGTTCCAGACCATCAATGATGCATCTTAACCAAATACATAACAGAAAAATGTCGCAGGTTGCAAACACATTTTCACCAAGCAATTTCATGATTAATAAAATAAGTAAGGCATGAATTGCTGAACAGAAGATACAGAAGAAGACGATCTTACTCCACATGATAATTTACTCACGTTTATCAACTTTTCTTTTGAATTGAAAAGACTGCCTTCAAAACATAAAAATGAAATAAACAAGGAAACGATGGCAAATAATAATTAGAAGATACCTCTCAAGAACGCCGGGCTTTGCAAGCTCCTGTTGAATCTTCTTGGAGCCAACCAAATGATAAGATATTGAAGGACATTTGACAGCAGAAGATTGTTCCATCAGTAGCCTAGCTCTCCATTCCTACATATTGAGCAAGTCATGCCCAAACCATGAGAAGTGAGAACTCATTGTAAGGATAGAAGGCTCACTAACATTACATGCTATATCAAGAAACAAAGTTATGGTAGAGAGGATAATCCATTGAATAGATATATTGAGGTAATAGTAAATTAGATCATGTTAGTCTTAAAAGGATAAGCCAACAGTAGAAAACATATGGCGAAGTCATCCAAAACCCATGATGTATAGATCAATCAACGACAATATTACTTATGAATGAGCAGCAAAAAAACAAACTGATCACTTACTGATTCTGAAGGATAATCAGCTGGAGTATAGCCAGCCCTGAAGTATACGACTGCAACTGCTTGTCCATTACTACAGTAAAAAAAAATTCACCAGTCAGAAACAAAGAGCGAGTAAGCAACAAACTTATCAGAAAGTCAGTTTTTGATATGTAAAAGCTACATACACAGTAAGTGTTCCATCTGGTAGAATTTCTCCTTCTTGATCAACTTCTGCCAGCGTTTTGCGAACAATTGTAATACCATGCGTGTTTAAAGTTCAGGACAACAGCTCTAATAACCATAATAGGTTCCGAATATAAAATATAAAACTAGTCATTTTTCTTATATGAAAAACTTCTATTTTGCACAAATTAGATAGAGGAAATTGAGCATTTTTCCTTTTGTATCATGCATTACGATTATTTTTACTACTATGAGTATGGAGAAAAGGATATTTTTCTTTTAGAACTGCAGAAAGAGAATGCTGATCATACATGTTTCGCTCTTCAGCCTGAACCACAAACATAATCACAGCCCTGTAGGGATTCAACCGTTCAGAAATATAGGGAACCAAAAGTAGTAGAACAAAGCGCACTGCAAAGAAAATTTGTTTCTAGAATCTTACTTGGGGTTATTATACTCAATCCAAGCTTTAGCCAAGCCCTCTGCATTCTGACTGACAGCATTATTGACAGGAACCTTTTCTGCATCCAGACCAAGCGATTTTCCATGACAGGAAAGTACGTACCTAAATAATAATCACAAACCAATATAAAGAAACAATTGGGTTGGAAAAATTCAGAGATCAAACGTAGGGACGCGAGAAATGAAGTAAAAAAACAGAGAATATAAATCCACAGCTGCAAAGACTAAAACCAATATTAAGAAACTATAAATTAGAGCTAGAGCGAAAATTCACCTATGAAGCCGAGTAACAAGACTACCAAAACCAGCAAATGAAGATGAAATAGTGTTGAGCTCAATTTGCAAGAGTGATTTCGTCTGTTCATCAATCATATAATCCGAACGATGCAATCCCAACCGTATTTCCTATTAAATCAAATTAATGCCAACAGTATAAATAATATCAGTAAACTCCTTTCATTGACTTCATCAAAAAAGATAATTAAATATGTAGCATTTGTCATCCCCATCATCATCATATACTAAAATAATTCCACTGAAACCCAGCAATATTCTAACCTCTTTTTTGTTGAGGTGTAGCATCTGGGAATGAATATCTAAAAGTCTAGAGGTAAATTCGTCCACTTTCTTAGTCCTAGATTGAAATTTAAAAATAAAAATAAAAAAGACAAAAAATTCATCAGAATTGAAAGTTGAAATTTGAAAAATATTTTATGCATAACAATAACTGTGCCTAGTCGGCGAAATTTCTTTGACAATTTATTTGAAATCGTAGAACAACGATAACGGACCTGGAGAGAGATTCCTGAAGAAAGTTAGCATCCAAACTAACACGATCAACAAGTTCATTGAATATAGGGGCTAAATCACAAGCTTGTTTAAACTTGCTTTCTGGCAATGACACCGGCAATAACGCAAAAGGAGCATGCACCAATCCAACACCAGGAACAGCTCCTGAATTCTATAAAATCGAAACAGTTACATCAAAACTTGCTTCAAAACCTAATTTATTCAGCATCTAAATAATCTCAAACAGAAAATACAAATTCGAATTGATAAAAGTTGCATGTTAAAGTTTCTGAAAAGTGGTTAATACCTTGGAGGATTTATCGCCCATGAGGAGGCCATGAAGAGAAGCCCAAACGAGAGCATCGTAAGCGATGTTATCGAGGAGTTGTTGATCGATACTGTGATAATCATGGAGTGACGGAGGTTTAACGGTGACGGAAGAAGAACAAGAATCGTCGACGTCGACGGTTTGTTTTCCGTTAATAATGACAGGTGGCATAGTGAGGTGGTGATGGTGATGAGAGAGTAGAGGTTTGGGGAAGTTAGTTGAAGAAAAAGAATAGTGTGAGTGGCGGTTTCTATGTGGATAAGGAGAAAAACAAGAAGAGGAAGTGAGGAAGAAAGGAGTAATAATGTGAGTGGCGGAACCAAAATCAGTGGCGGCCATGGGATAGAGATTAACGACCCATGGTTATGGTCTGATATATTCGATTCAAGTATGAATTCAATTTTGTAATTAGATGCCAAAATCTCTTTTGCTAGACAATTCTTACACGTCAATTCTTTGCGTAAGCAAGTACATAGGATAACACACAAAGGGAAATTTTTATTTTCAGGTGAATACTCGTCCTTACCATTCTATTTAAGGCAAATTCGAGTACATGATGTAAATTTAGTGTAAAATTATTTAAAATATTAATTTATTTTTAATATAATATAAAAAGTAACATAACATTGTTTCATTGGATGAGTACAGAATATTCACCTATATTTAATTGGATAATGTCCTAGAATCGTTTGACCCTATTTTTATATAAAAAAATATTTAAAGAAAAAGGGAATCAGATGCCTCTATTTTGTAATTATTTGATCTCTAGATTTATATGTTTATTTGGCACTATTACAATACGTTGGTAAAGTCGTCTAGATTCTAATGCCTATCGATAACGTGTCCAATGAATTTGACAGATAACTTGTCGCATCGTAACGTGTAGGTAGGAAGAATAACAATTTTATTTTACATATTTCTTTGAGCATCCATATCTATCAACTCCAATTTAATTTTTAAAATAGCTCCGTACAATTTTTTTATATTATATCACATTTTTATATATTTTTGAACAATTCAATTATATCTTTTCAATATCCATATAACTCATCAAAAATTTTAAAATGTGTCTCACCAAATCTCACAATATATCTAATATTTATATTATATAAAAAATAATATAGAAATGTAGCAATGGAATCCAGGTGGCAGTAAAAAAAACATTTACAAACCAGCCCACGGTCACAAACTAGAAGATGATATTTTCTCAATTATCCAAACATTTTTGATACAGTATCTTTAAAAATTATGTAACAACTCAAACTAGTAACCAATAATCATGCTCTAAGGAGCAGAGGAGATAACTATTCTCTGACACAAGCCGAAGGAATCTTTATAAATATTTCAATTCAAGAATTGAAATGGGAGAGAGTCATTTGCTCACCTAGAAATCACATACACAAAACTTTTCACTATTTTGCATAAGCTATATCTTTAAGCATCATCAAGATGATACGCTTTTGATAAGTACAATTGACGTCTACCTTGAGACCCTGGTAAAATTCACATGGCCCACCTTTTTATCCAATGATCAATTTGTTGTCCACTTCTTAAACTCCCATCAAATATGGTGAATTGACGAGCAACAACCCCAGATGGTAGCAGCTTCGACGACAACCAAGATGCCATAGCGGAGATCGATGTGTGTGAACCTGTAAGTGCACGGTTGTGTCAAGTAGTAAAAAGATCGATCTCACAGAAGGATGTGTTGTGGTGTCTTGAAGTTTTGATTAGTTGTGTGTTTAGAGAAGGTTTTCTATTTTTTCGTTCAAAAATAGTTTGTTGAGAGAGTTTTCTATTTTTTCCGTTCAAAAATAGTTTGTTTAGAGGGTTTACAATTTTTCCGTCCAAAAATTGTAATTGAGAGAGGGTTAGCAATTTTTTGTTCAAAAATTATAATTGAAAGAGGGTTTGCAATTTTTTCGTTCAAAAATTGTAATTGAGAGAGGGTTTGCAATTTTTCCATTGAAAAATTGCAGTTTCGAGGGTTTGTAATTTTCTTCTTAAAAAGTGCAATTTAATGAGAGAGTTTCTAATTTTATTTTGTAAAGATTTGAAGTTAAATAAAAACTATGAGTTCTAAGTCTCACATTGCTTGAAAAAATGGAGGTTGAACACTTTATAAATAAGATGTTCTATAAACCTATCACCTTAAGATTTTGGGTGAATATGTGATGTCTCTATTACTTGTTTGAGTGAGTCTTTGATCTTTATGTGAGTGTTTGACCCAATGTGCATGCTTCCCTTTCATGATGATCCATTAGTGGTATCAGAGTCGTGGTTCGAGTAAGAGACTGACTCCTTCCATCGAAAGTCTTCTTGACATGGTGGTTAAGCGGTGTGTCTCATTGTAGTGCCCATGACAGGTAATGGTATCTATCGACGGCAGTACAAGCATGTGAATAAAAGAGCTTCCGCTTGTGGGGGAACATAGTGGGTGTACTTACACTTTAGGGGAGATTGTTGGTAAACAAGTGTGAGTTGTGTTGAAAAACAAGTGGGAGTTTTAAGTATCACATTGCTTAGAAAAGTGAAGGTTAATCACTTTATAAGTAAGAGGACTCATACACCTATCACCTTAAGGTTTTGGATGAATATGTGGTGTCTCTTTCACGTGTTTGGGTGAGACTTTGACCTTTAAGTGAGTGTTTGACCCAAAGTGTATGATTACTCATGATGACCCATCAAGATGTTTGATTACTTAATTTATCCTAACTTTGTTTATCTAAAGTTGATCGCAAAAGAGTTTTGTTTAGTGCAAATTGAGATATAAATTAACAAATAATTAAAAGCAGTATTATGGGTTATGATCATCCATCTAGACTCACACTTATGATCATCCAAGCTTGAATTATGAGAATCTTTAAGTTATTTTTATAGAGATTTAGATAATTTTGTGTGACACCCACTTTTGTGGCGTGTACTGAAATTTTGGTGTAGCAGATCACAAATGTCCTATAAGATGTCGAAACAACATATCTCTTCTTTCTTACACAATGAACAATATGAACAATTAAAGTTGCAGAAAATAAAGAACACGCAATCAATTATTTACTCAGTTCGGTCTAACACACCTACTCTGAGAGATGTCAATCCAGGAATAAAATCCATTAAATAGTATTAATTCGAAGTGAAACAACCACCAATTTCCATCTTGTCACTTAATCCCTACCCGTGTTATATTTATACCTAAGACACTTCCTAGGTCGAGGCACTCCTCAATTTTTTTAACAATCACAATATGATCAACAACACACTATATGCTTAAAAGTTTTAGAGTACACATTTTACAAATCAATAAAGTTCTCTTACTCTTAGCATCCAACTTGATCTAAGAGAGGCTCACAAAACACAAACACTAATACTTTCTACTTAAGTATTTTTCTTCTTGTTATCAACCTATGACTAAACCAACCTATTTATAACAGTAAACCACCATGGGTTTGAGCTTTAAACTTGAAATTTTGGTTATGCAAATACTCCAATGTCTTATCTTAATGTTAAGACAATGATTACTGCATTTTAGGAAACAAGGGAAATACACAAGTGTTGTTTTGAAGTGATGCAACACAATCACCAATAGATGTTGAGACATCATGTTGGGATATCTCAGTAAAGAACTGATAATATTGAATTTCACTGTGTTTCTGACTCCGATATTGCATGCATTCTAAGTTTTTATTGCTATTTTGTTATGTTATTACTACGCTTTTCTTTGTTTTCAGGTTTTTAGTTTAATCGGAGCCTCGAGCGAGAAAAGGAACGGAAAGGGAGCTGAAAAGAGCAAAAATCAAGTAATTCAGCATTTTGCACTTGTGGCACCCACTGTGGCTGGCGCCATGGGGTCAGCCGTGACGTGGACACGTTTCCACCTCCCCTCAACTGCCACGTTCCCCATGATCTCCACTACCTCCCTTCATTTTTCACTCATGGCGGACGCCATGAGGGTGTGGCGGGCGCCACAAGGCAAAATGAAGTTCCCTCCCTTTTTCAAATGCAGGGGCATCCATGTCTTTTCATACTATCATCTTGCCTATAAATAAGACTTTAGTTTTTCATTTTTCATCATCCAGACTTAGAGTTCTTAGGCATATATCAGTTATAAAAGTAGTAACCTCTTCACATCGGAGTGTTGCTATAATCGAGTGATCGAGTCTATATACGTCTGTGTGATCGAGTCTTGGAGAACTTTGGAAGGAAGTTAATCCTGCCTCCATTTTAATTCCAGTTCGTATTTTACTTTCCGCACTGCTTTACTTTATTTAATTTCCGCACTGCTTTACTTTTATTTATTTCCCACACTCGCACTACTTTTATTTATTTCCGCACTCGCACTACTTTCATTTATTTTCCGCACTCGCACTACTTTTCTTTATTTCCGCACCGCCTTACTTTTATTTACTTTCCCGCATTCACATTTTACTTAATTTACTTTCCGCACTCGCACTAAATACCTTTTATGAAAAATATTAAGATGAACTTTTACTTTACCATGTCTAGCTAATTTTATAAAGGTTAGAATGTAAGGGTCATAATTGAACCAATAATATGTACAATTGTTTGTAGAAACACTTAAGGGCTATTTTGACTTTCAATATAAGTTTTCCTGTTTTCAAAGTTCCGTTGGGTAAGATCGAAAGCCGTCTGACGTCTTTTTAAACTTAATCGTTTTTAACTAATTCAAAAACAGCCAAAAGCGCTTTGTTTAGTTCATCAGGAGTTTTTAAATTAAAAAGAAAAGAGATTTTAAAACTATTTTCGGACGCGTTAAGAAGTTTAGAGTTTGGTTCGTAAGAACCTCTTTTTGTTAGAAAATCCAGGTCAAAATACTTTTCAACTTAGTTAAGATACTATATTTCTTAAAAATAGGTTTACTACTCTAACACAATGCGCGCCTTTTTATCCGTGACAATAGAAGGGTTTGATTAGGGAGTACAACTCGGTTCTGATTACGCGAAAGCGACAGTTCCCATTAAATTAGTTCTTTTTAAAGTAGAAAACATTTCCCATAAGAAGTTCTATTAACAAGTACTCGATTATCACTTGATTATGTGAATTGCATTTGAACCTGTCTTTATCAATTAATTTAAATTTATTATTTTATTTATCATTGCGCACTCTTTAAAACCATTATTTTCAATTGCCTTAGATACACACCATAACAACAGATAATGATAGATTGAGATTTGGTCTATGTGGATTCGACAATCTTTTATATTATTCTGACGCGTTCGTACACTTGCGAAAAACACGCATCAAGAACATATAACATAAAACTGTAAATTGCAGAATAATAAGAACGCAAAATATAGTGACCCAGTTCGGTGTTAAGAAACCTACATCTGAGGGATACCAATCCAAGATGAAGACTCCACTATATCGTAGTATTATCATAAAGCTAAACTCCCTCATTACAACTTTGCCTCCAAATCACTACCCTAAGGGACATCTTTACCAAAGCTAAACTCCACCATTTATAACTTTGATAAGAGAACCTACTCACATCCTTCATAACCTGCGTTATCATTACCTAAAGGCTTTTGGTAGTGTACATCCACCTATATTGTTCTCTTTACATCCCATACTGCAGAGGAGAAATACAACCCTAAGAACCAACATCACTCAAAACCTAAACCCTTATTTTACAAAAGAGAACTAGGTTACAACTGTTACATAAGACATATTTAACCCTAGGTCTAAGTCTTCATATATATAGTCTTCTGTTTTGGGCTTTCTATCTTTGTTCCTTGATCCAATACTTAATTCCTCAACAAATCTTGGACAAATTTGTTATTGACTTAAATCTTTCAATACAGTCCAGGATGTCGTATCTAGATGTTAGAACATCTTCTTCGACATCTTTATTCTGCACAGATTCTTTATCTTTAGTCTTCTTATGTTTAGCCAAAATTTTATCAAACCTCGGGTGCTTTCAATCTCCCCTTTTTGACATATTTTAGCTAAAACACTTCTTGAACGTCTCTTCATCCTGAGTGGCGGATATGATTGAAATAATGTGCCAACTCTGTTCATGTTGGTGTACATGAGAAATAAGATAATTCTAACTCTCCCTAAGCCTATGAACCAGTACCTCCACCCTTGAGGAAAGTAGTAAGTCGGAATGAGCAAGGTAGAAGAAGGTTTTGACAAACAAAAGATACCTTCTTCAAACACACTCCTCTTCCAGAGAACAGTTGTATACATAGTAGATCTAAGGATATAACACAAGTTCTTCAACTCTGGTCACCAGACACAAACGGGAAACAAACATACATGATGTTAGAGCATCATGTTTAACATCCTTGTAGAGAACCTGCAAGAACATCCTATGCACCTCCTGACTTAGTATCCCATGCTCCCCCTTTTTAGCCAAAAATTGACAAAAGTAACCAAGGCATTCCCATACCCAACCGATACAAGCCCAGATTTGATCGAACATTTTGAGATAAATACCACAAAGAACCTGATACTGATATGCACTGAACCAAGAACCTCCTTATATCGCCAAAACTCCTCTTAGATTGTAACAAAATCTTTCAGAATAACATAAAGAAATTTATGAAGATGTAATTCCAAGAATGTAACTCCACGCAAAGTAATATGCACCGACCAAGAATACTTTGATTGTTTCTTCTAAGCAAAATTGTCCAACATAAAGTAAGTAACGAAAAACATGTTTCCCATGCACATGTTCTCCATTGGCCAAGGCCAACCGTCCATAAGCCTAATTGCTCATAATTATGTTTCCCATGTGCTTTCTATCTTTGTTCCTGGATTTTCAAGATAAAGTTGAAGCCCTACAATTCAGTTTCCAAGCATAAAGCAAGGTTAATTGCTAAAAGATTCCTACAAAAGTCTAGTTTATACTACTTTGAAGTGTTTGCACATGTATCTAAACATGAAGCTACAATGTTTGTTATTGCTATAGTTGCAAATAGGAATGGGCCTATAATACATTTAGATGTAAAGTCATCTTTTTTGAATGGTTAATTGCAAGAAGAAGTTTATGTGTTACAACCTTCTGGATTTGTGAAAGAAAACAAATAAGGGATTATCTACAAGCTGCATAAAGCTTTGTACGGGATGAAACAAGCTCCAATGGCTTGGTATCAAAAAATTGATTCATTTTTCAAGAATATGGGATTCAGAAAATGTGAAATGGAGCATGGTATGTATGTGCAACATACTTCTTATGGAAATATGATTTTGGTGTGTCTTTATATAGATTACATACTATTGACAAGGAATTGTACTTTTGAGATAAATAAGTTAAAAAAAGGTGATGATGAATGCCTTTGATATGACTGGCCTTGGAAATATGATATATTTTCCAGAGATTTTATACTTTGAGAATGGAATCATTGTGCACCAACTAAAGTATGAACATGAGTTGTTGAAGTGATTTAAGATGATGAATTGTAAATCAACAATCACACTTGCTGAGACAAATCATAAGTTGGACTCTGGTGTTGATGGTGAGGATGTAGATGTTATAACCTTTAAACAGTTAGTTGGTTGTCTGAGATATTTGTGTAGCACTAGGCCTGACATATGTTATATAGTTGGATGGTAAGTAGGATTATGAGTAAACCAAAGTGGTACATTACTAAGTTGTAGTAAGGATACTAAGGTATGTAAAAGAGACTCTGAGGTATGAATTTTTGCTTTCATCTAAAGTGTCAGAGACGTTCACCTAATATGTTAATTAGACTCTAACTGGTTTGGGGACAAAGTAGACAA
The DNA here is from genome assembly GCA_963966055.1 of Lathyrus aphaca. Lineage (NCBI taxonomy): Eukaryota > Viridiplantae > Streptophyta > Magnoliopsida > Fabales > Fabaceae > Lathyrus > Lathyrus aphaca. The sequence continues at coordinate 18,087,423 of OZ014525.1, forward strand.
AATAAGTACTACATTATACATGTTTATGTGTCTATGAGCTCTCATTTATTTGTGTTCCAAGGAGCAACCAGTGGTTGCACTCTCAACTTGTGAAGCAAAATACATAGCTGGTGTGTTGTCACTTTGTCAGCATGCCAAGTTGTTTGGTTGATGAATTTGCTACATGAACTGAAATTTAAGGTGAGCGAATTAGTCAAGTTGATGATAGACAACAATTCAGCCATAAGTGTTGCTAATAATCTAGTATTGCATGGAAGAAGCAAGTTCAGAATTGAGTGCTTGAGGTTGTTCATGTTAGCACTTAGAAACAGCTTGCAGGTGTGATGACCAAGATGATCAAAACTGAACACTTTATTAATTTGAGGGATGAAATTCATGTTGTTGATTTTTAATCTTGAAAATATAAATTAAGGTATGATGTTGTAATATAATTCAAATTCAAGTCAGTTGAGTTTACATTTCATTTGAGTTTGCGTTTGAATTTAGTTTACATTTGAATTTGGTTAAATGTATTTAAACCCAATTTCAGTTGGATTTGTAACAAATTTTTGAATTTGAGATTTTGAAAGTTAGTTACGTTTTTCATTTTCTCTCTGCAATTCTTATTTATCTTTTTTAATTCTTGTGCAACAAATGAAGGTTTAGTATTAAACTCCAAGAGTTAAAGCTTAGAAAGTTGCAACAATAATATTGTTTGTTCTAGAGAGAAGAACAAGACAATGAAGAACACTGAATATTAAGATAAAAAATCTCAATCATAACTATAAAAATCATAAAGGGAGAAAAATAACCAATTATGTTAGAAAGCACATGAAATCGAAAAGAAGAAACGGACTTCAGTTTCTCTAAGATAGAGATTAAAAAAGAAAATCAAAACACTAACTTAAATATTAGAATGTTATCCTAACAAATATTTCATTTTGGAATCACATTCAATCTACCATAATATTTTCTTCCAATAAGTTATGCAATGCATGCGGTTATGGATAAAACATAAACAAACAAATTATAAGATAAACTTGGGTATATTAGCTACAACATCTTGTTTGTCTTGTCTGGTGGAAATGATATTAGACAAACTTAAAAAAGAGAGACAGTGATGTGAGACAGATGAAGTATCTAAAAAAATATCTGAAATTGATGGTGCCTATGGTGAAGTGGTTGTTTTGATTGGAGTATACAGATTAAATGCATCTAGACATCCACTCATTGGGGAGTACAGATTCAATGTATTTGAACATCCACTCAATAGATTATTATATTTAAAAATAGAGTTTAGTTTAGTTGAACATCCACTCAATTTATATATTTTAACTTTTATATCAATAAAAAAGCATAATTTTATAAAATATTATCAATTTTTTTATTTAATAAAATTTTAATTACATTTATTAAGTATTACATAAAAATATATATTTTTTGAGAAAAATAAAAAATATACTATAATATATAAAAGGTCAAATATCACCTTGTTTATATTTTTTGTTCAAAAGATATTTACAAAATTTAACGTTGGAACAAAGATATATATAATAGACGATCTCAAACAACTTGGAGGCACAATTAAAAAAAACATTTATTTTTTAAAATATGTTATTATCAAATAAAGTTTAACAATAGATTTTTAAAATAACAATCTTATCTTTCTTTAAGAAAATATTAGATGAAGACACAAACGACACTATCTACTATTTAATCATATAAATATAAAATTTAATTAAAATACACTAAAAGTGTAAAAGACATATTACACTATTAATTAAATATTTGTAGATGCTTGACTTTTTTTTAATAACAAAAAGTATCATTTGTGAATGATTGTGATGCACTAATCGTGTAAAATATTTTACATATTGATCCTGTATGTAAATTAGTAATATGATTGTCTTTTCAGTTTTAATTCGTGTCATTAATTTTAAGTACGAAAGCTTAATATAATATTAAAATTTATTTAATTTAAAATTAATTAATTAATTTTATGAATCAAATAAAATCAAATTTATAATCTTTTTAATTTTATAACATTTAGAGTAAAATATATTTGTGGTCATTTTAAATATTTTATATTTTATTTTTAGTCCCTCAAAAAAATTTAAATTAAAGAATTATCTTACTATAATTTTTCATCCACACTTTTGGTTCCTTCTGCAACTTAATAACGATTTTTACAATTTAGTGACAGAATTAGCGACAGTTTTAGCGACGATTTACTATTTAGCGACTGAATCAACGGTCTCCTGCAACTTAGTCATGATTTTTACAATTTAGTGACAAAATTAGCGACAGTTTTAGCGACGATTTACTATTTAGCGACTGAATCAACGACGATTTTAACAGAATGGACTAAAAGTGTGGATGAAACATTTTAGAAGGACCATTCTTTAAAGAATTTTTTTGAAAGACTAAAAATGAAAAATGAAATATTTAAGAGGACCAAATACATATTTAACCCTAAAATTTATTTAAATTAATATTGATGTTTGTAAGATGTTGAATATTTAATTATAATCTCTCAAAGTAAAACTATTACATACATTCCTTTTAATATAATAGATATTTTATAAATATTAAGATAAAATCACTACAAGAAAACAATGAAGTTGTGGGGGTGACTATGTTCAGTGTTAATCACCTCGTACAAAAGGTACATGTGGATAATATTCACGTCGCCAACCAAAATAAATAAATTAATCATTTTTTCTCCTCGCAACTGAAGGTGGAATTTTTTTTTATAAAATATGTTATGAGGTGAAAAACACCTAGTAACAGTTTTCAAAAATAATTAGGGGGATTTCCCCCGATTCATTTATTGGGGTATCTTCAAAACTTTCAAGATTGATTTCACACCGCAAATGTCTTATTCTGACAGAACGCTTGCGTGGTATAATCCATTTTTCTAATCTCAACGACTCTAAATGTTACAGAATGGAACTCATGTCACAACCTCTTATATATTCACCATTTCGTATTTGTTCCCCTCGGTTCCAAAAACAACCATTTTCATCACTTTACCTATTTTCTCTCTCAAAACCATCATTTTCAACAAAACCAAAATCTAAACTTATTTCTCTTCAACAAATTAAATATGAACAAACTGAAACAAAACCAAAAATCATCAAATTTGTTGTTTTGTTTATCATCAAAGCTTGAGTTGGATCCGAATTTACTTCAAGATTTTTCATCAAATTCATTGTTCTCTTCATCTTTTTAAGGTACACATCTGAAATTCTTTTTTTTTTGTTATTTTATATTTGTAGCTTATGGGTTATAAGATAGTGTTGTATCAAACTCTCTCGAAGTCGAAGAGCTAGTGTAGTTGTCGAAATATGTTAGCTTGTTGTTTAAGTTAGCATGTTGAATTTGGTCAGTCTGTTGGGCCAATTGTTTAGCATGTTAGTTGAAAGTTAGAGTTTAGTTTTTGTTCCGGCTTGGGCCTCCAGACTATATTGGGCTACGACCCCATATGTCGAGCAGAGGCCCATACGCTCGGGCAAGCACGTGTGCTAGACGGACATGGACGCTTAACGGTCGGGCACACTTCCTATGCGTCGAACACGCACTCAGAACGGGCAAAGAATGTGTCTGCCAGTTCACCTTCCACGTCACCCAACTGTCTCCCCTTTTTTGGCCTCCTGAAAGATAGGGGCAGTTGGACCAAGGACCAGACCACTTAGCTACGTCTTTACGCTTCTCGCGCGTTCCTTGACAGTTCTTTCTTGGGCTTAGCTGATCCAACCCAAAGAAGGACCTTGGCCCAACGCTGGGGGCTCTCTATAAATACCATTTTTCACTAAAGGGTCAGGTATTCTGATTCCACTCTTCTACTTACCTATTTTACTGTACCTCTATTGACTTTAGCTTCGGAGTGCCTTGCAGGTACACCCCCTTTATTCCACCCACTTGTTGTCTTCACTCAATTGTTGGAAGATCCTTCTGATCAGGTCAGATCAGTGGCGTCGTTTGTGGGAATTTAACTTCCCCTTCTTCCACAACAGAAGATCAAAGCTCAACTACTCCACCCTTTCAGCATGGCCGGAGAACAACCCAACGACTGTAACCGTCCCCTCGTCGACTATACGATGGAGGACAATTTGAACTACCATGAATCTGACGCCCAAGACGGGCGCCCTTCCACCCCGTCTCCTGAACCCGAGAACAATGGGAACCAACCTCAGATTCAGGACACGATGGTCACCACATTCCAACCCATCCTCGTGCCCGTCGAGGGGGACGCCACCATGATTTATATGGTGAACGCCCTCAATCAGGCCAGCTCCATGCTCTACCAGCAGCACGAGAGAATCATGTCCATGGAGGTTGACCGGCAGGAGAGCCGACCTCAGCAAGAACGAAGGACGCTGCAACGTCCAGAAGTTGCAAAAAAGCGGGGACGCCCCCCTCCGTGTCGGGGACGACGCTCCCCGGAACCCAATAAAAGTAGGTCACGAGCATGCTGTGATACCGACCGAACAGGGGCCTCGCCAAGGCACAATCGGAGCCCTGGTAATAATGAGCTATCCCCACTGAGAAGCGACGAAGAAGACCTACATTGCCTCCTCTCGCGGGCGATAATGAAGACTCCACTCCCCAAGGGCATGGAGAAATCCTCAAATTTAGCCATCTACAACGGGACCACTGACCCCGATGATCACGTCGACAACATTAATGCGATGCTCGACTATCGCAATGACATCACCGAGCATCTCAAATGCAGGTTGTTCGCAACAACTCTCGGGAAGGGAGCCATGGCCTGGTACAAAAGTTTGGCCCCAGAATCCATCACATCCTAGAGGGTCATGAAATCCATGTTCACGAGGCATTTTACAGCCTCCCGACGCCACCCCATGACCGAGGCGACCCTCGAAGCCATAGTACAAAGAAAGAATGAAACATTACGCTCATATATCGAGCGGTTCAACCAAGAGGCTGTCGAGGTGGACACCACGAAACACATGAAGAAATACCTCCTGGAGAGGGGACTCCTTCCTGGAAGTGAACTTAGCAGGGAAGTCGGCATAGAACCTCCCCGCACCCTAAACGACCTTCTGCATAAATCCCAAGCTTACATTAGATATGAAGAAAAACAGGTCGGCCACAACGCTCGCAGCAGTCGCAATGCTGGAGAAACCGACCATCCCAAGCGCGAGGACCCGAACATTCCTCGTCGCAACGAAGATAGGCGAAGGGAAGAGAAGGCCCGGGAGCCTCGCGAAGGAAGAGGACTTGCGGGCCGATATAGCGAGTATTCGTTGCTAACAGCCCCCCGCGAGCGCATCCTCATTGAATGCATCAACTCCGACTTTAAACAGGGCAGGGTGAGGTTCCCCAAACCTTCTGCACCCAAGCCCCACACGGACAAATCCAAGTACTGTAGGTTTCACAGAAGCCATGGACACATGACTGAAGACTGTGTCCACCTAAAGGATGTGATAGAAATCTTGATCCAAGAGGGTCATCTCAAACAGTATACTAGGAAGAATGAAATTCCCAAGCACGAATAGCAAGAAAAGAATAGGCCCCGCAAGGACACCCCCCCCCCCTCCGACGACTCTTCTTATCAAGTGGCCCTGTGCATATCACGCCCAGAGGACTTCATTCTCCCCGACTCATCACCAGAGGGGCGAATCACTGCCCTCATCCCTTGGGAAGACTTCCCAACCGCTCTTGTCATATCAGGGGGAGGGATGAACGGCAAAAACGCTGCCCTTTCAGTAAAACGCAAGTTCGAAGAACTCCTGCTGACTGCGCCCGAGCAAAAGGCAACACTGACTAAGTACCGAGGCAAGTCCAACCCGATATCCTTTTTCCTAGAAGAGCTTCCAGGCGGTTCCCCTAACTCGGGCGTCCCACTACTGATAAGGGCCAAGATGACACACTTTGACGTTCGATGCATCCTGGTCGACCAAGGCAGTTTGGTGGACATCATGTACGTCCACCTATTCAAAACCCTAAAGTTGGATATGACCAATCTATCCCCCTACGTCGGATCCGACCTCCAAGGGTTCAACGGAGCCACGAAAAAGCCATGGGGTTACGTCGATCTCCTCGTCACCTTCGGAGAGCAAGAAACGGCCAGAGAAGTCAAGATCCAGTTCCTGGTCATAGAGTGCCCATCCCTCTACAACTGCATCCTCGGTCGCCCGACCTTGGCTGAATTAACGGCGGTCCCATCCACCGTCCACCGTTCACCTGAAGATGAAATACTACACCAAATTGGGCCGCGTGGTCACAATCCACGACGACATCGAGGCTGCGCGAAGGTGTTACGATGCTGCAGTAAAAGGACAAGCCACAATCAACACCAAAAACAACAAGAAGCCCAGAGTTGAAGAGCCTCCCCCCCCCAAGGAATCAATGCCATTGACCTAGATTGCCGCATCGGCAAGGACGAAGCTGAAGAACATGGACCCATCGAGGGACAAGCTTCCACTCACCCATTCCGCCCGGTCCCGGAAGGAGAGTTCGAGCTCGTCCCACTAGGCGACGACCCCGACAGAGCAGTGAAGATAGGTACGGGCCTGCCCGAGGAAACAAGGAAGCAACTCGCGACCTGCCTCAAGGAGAACGCTGACCTCTTCGCATGGAACGCCGCGGAGATGCCCGACCTAGATCCTGAGGTCGCCTGTCACTAGTTAGCTTTAGACCGGGCGGTTAAGCCCGTAGTACAGCGTAGGCGCAAACAGTCTCCCGAGAAAGCGGAGGATGCCGAACGAGCTGTAAAAGACCTCTTAGAGGCAAATTTTATTTCTGAAGCCCAGTACACAACCTGGCTCTCTAATGTAGTTCTCGTTAAAAAAAATAATGGAAAATGGCGTACGTGTGTTGATTATACCGATCTTAATAGGACTTATCCCAAAGATGTTTTTCCTCTCTCTAACATAGATAAACTGGTCGACAACTTTGCAGGTTTCAAACTCTTGTCCTTCATGGACGCATATAGTGGATATAACCAAATCCCTATGTCGGACACAAACAAGAGGCCCACGGCGTTCATGACCCCGTCGGGTAATTACTATTACAACGTAATGCCCTTTGGGCTAAAGAATGTCGGAGCAACGTACCAACGCATGATGATCAAAGTCTTCCAAGGAGAAATCGAATACATGCTTGATGCGTGTTTTTCGCAAGTGTACGAATCACGTCAAAGTAATATAAAAGATTATCGAATCCACAGAGACCAAGTGTCAATCTATCGTACCTGTTGTTATGGTGCTTATCTAAGGCAACTATTTTTAAGGGTTTTAATAAGGGTGCAATTGTAAATAAAATTATAATTTTAAATAATAGATAAAGAACAGGCTCGAATGTAATTCACGTAATCAATGTTAATCCAGTACTTGCTAGTGGAACTACTTATGGGCAATGTTTTCTTCTTTGAAAAGAACTAATTTAACAGGAACTGTCGCTTTCGCGTATTCAGAACCGAGTTGTACTCTCTAATCAACCCCTCCTATTGTCACGGATAAAAAGGTGCGTACTGCGTTAGAGTAGTAAACCTATTTTTAAGAAATGTAGTATCTTAACTAAGTTGAAAAGTATTTTAACCTGGACTTCTTAGCAAAAAGAGGTTCTTGTGAACCAGACTCTAAATCTCATAACGCGTCCGAAAATCGTTTTAAAATCTCTTTTCTTTTTAATCTAAAAACTCCTAATGAACTATACAAAGCGCTTTTGGCTGTTTTTGAAATAGTTAAAAACAATTACTTGAATTGAAAGATAAAATAGCCCTCAGGTGTTTCCACGAACAATTATACTGATTACTGATTTAATTACGATCCTTACATTCTAACCCTTATGGAATTAGTTAGACATGATAAAGTAAAGATTCTTTTTATAGTTTTTCATATAAGTAATTTAAAGCGAGTGCGGAAAGTAAATAAAGTAAATGTGCGAGTGCGGGAAATAAACAAAGTAAATGTGCGAGTGCGGGAAATAAACAAAGTAAATGTGCGAGTGCGGGAAATAAACAAAGTAAATGTGCGAGTGCGGGAAATAAACAAAGTAAATGTGCGAGAAATAAATAAAAGTAAAGTACGAACTTGAATTAAAATGGCGGCAAGATTAACTTCCTCCAGAGTGCTCCAAAACTCGAACCACAGACAGATTACATACTCGATCACTCGATTGCAGAGGCACCCCGATGTGGAATGGCAACTGCTTTATAACTGATATATGCCTAGAGAATTCTAATTCTGGATGAAGAAAAACGAAAATCTAAGGTCCTATTTATAGGAAAAACTGAAAGCATGAAATGACCGGGACGCCCCTCCACTAAAAAGTGGAGGTTATGGAATTTGGCCTTGTGGCGCCCGCCACAGGCCTATGGCGCCCGCCATGGTCCCTACAGGGGATGATGGAGTGGGGATCGTGGGTCTTGGAGGTTGAGGAGTGGTCTTGAGACGTGGCCACGTCATGGCTAACCCCATGGCGCCCGCCACGGTGGGTGCCGTAAGTGCAAAACGCTGAATTTCTAGGTTTTCGTCCGTTTTCACTCCTTTTTCGCTCCTTTTCCCGATTCAAGCTCCGATTATTATAAAAACCTGAAAACATAAGAAAACAAAGCAATAACAAAGCAAAACAACAATAAAAGCTAAGAATGCATGCGAAATCGGAGTCAGAAATACGGTGAATTTTAGTGTGATCAAATTCTCCCACACTTAAACCTTTGCTTGTCCTCAAGCAAACATTAAAGCTTAAGAAAATATGGTGTCCACACGTGTCTTTGGGCTAAAGGGATTCTAAGTTCAAGTCAGGATGCAGTGACAGATACTAACTAAGTGAACCAAGGGTACCATAGTAACACAAACACAAACTTCAATCCTATATTAACCACTCCATATCATCCCACGATACCTAGGCCTATCTTCTCATCTTTTTGTGTCCTTTTCATTCAGGCGCAATCACATTAAGCCCGTTATCCGTACATGCTTCATAGTAGAGTGACCGGTTAGTGATTCTGATCCATAACATAAGGTTTCTGGCACATAAGCATGTGTAAACCTGTTTTTATTTCGCCTAAATGTAGCTGCGGGGGATCGGATCGTAATCCGCCCTACCAAGTTCAGTGCCAGATACCTCTGAACCAACCAACAATAGGTGACTTGCAATTTTTTTTTTCTTTTTGTGGCAAATTTTTTTCTTCTCTTTTTTTCGGTTTAAATGACTTTGTGAGGGTCACCTATACCAGAGTTTGCCTTTTTTTCTCTTTTTTTTTTCTTTTTATTAGCACTGGATCATTCACTTATATTCATCGGCCCCCTACGTAGAGCATGCTTAGGCCGGAGCTGACTGCTAAAATAAACTACTTAGGACAATTTTTTAAATGATAATAAAGGCCAAGGTGGTGGGGTTTAGGAGTGATTCCTATATTCAAGAGGTCTATGGTGCTAAAATGGTTCTGATGTTTCAAAAAGTTGACCTAAGTCACCACATCCTAATCTAAACCTGTCTCAAAGCCCAAAAAACATGTGAAACAACATTATTTTCTTTTTTAAAAATTTTCTGGTAAGGCTAAGGAAATGGGAAAAAATGAAGATGAACTAAAAAGACACTATACTGGTGACTCGTCAGACTCATGCATTATCTAAGAAAATTAAATTACTGAAAAGGGAAATAACTAAAAGGAAATTAACTAAAAAGGGAAATAACAGAAAGCAATAAAATCCCCTCCCACACTTAAATCGAACATTGTCCCCAATGTTTCGAAATAAGATAAGGGGGGTAACCTGGAAAAAGACTACTGAGGAGGGGCACTGGTTCCTTCGCCGTCCTGATGTGATGGTCTGGAACGACGGGATCTACTACGATGCTGGTCCCTCCGGTCGAGTCGTGCTGATAAAGCAGCCTGAGCACTCCGGACCTCTCGAAGGTTACCCAAGATGGAACCCTGAGTAGCCTCTACAAGCTGGTAGTGTCGGCTGTTGAACTCTCTCTGACGGTTCTGCTCTAATGAAATACCGTTCAAGGTACGGCAAACGTTGCTATAAGCACGATCCGAAACCAATCGTGATTGTTGCATGAAGCTCATGTTGTCCGTCAGCTGCTGTGAAATAGTAGAGAGAAGGCCATCACGCCTTTCTTCTCTAGCTGTCATATCACGCCACATCTCCTCGGTGACAAAGAATCCAGGAGCAGTACCTGCAACAGGGTTAGAGGAAGATGGTGCAGTGTGTGACTGTGAAGGATGATGGGGGGACATGTGAGGGATGGGAGACTGCTCTCTCCGATCATACTCATCATCAGCGTCATGTGCCTCCCCATCGGGAATATTAGGAGGAAGTGGACCCAAAACACGTGGAGCATTAAGATCATAGGTCCAGTTCCTTTCATCACGTACATCAGTACGTCTACTGCATGGTAAAGCAACAGATGGGATAGCTACCCCATGAACCATCAACTCATAACCACCTTCTCTCCTTGTTCGACACAATTTCATGTCTTTCAGAAATTTTAAATTAATTGTGCGAGGAGGTAGTGGTTCAAGTGTAGCTATCTCATCATTCAGGCCAAGGGCCCGAGCAATAGACGTAACAAGCCCTCCAAAAACAATCGGTCCTGTTTTATTAGTAAATAAAGTCATGTGGGCAAGCATAAACGGGACCGGATTGATGTGGGTTCTAGTGAGGCATCCTTGCAAAAATAGGAGTTCACGAGCATTTACCTTGTTTGGACTTTCCCGGCCAAAAATAGTACATGCCAAAAGAAGTCTAAAAACTCTTATGGTCGGGTTGTGAATGGTCGACGCAAGTATCCCTTCAAAAGAATTAATTGAAGTACTTGAAAGCCTTAGCCAGAAGGTAAATACCTCGGCCGACCATTCAGCATCCAAAGGTGCCTCACAGATCGAACCTTCCCTATGAGGGATTTCTAACAAACCTGCTAGCTCATTGGTACTGAATTCATATTCAATTCCAAACAGTCTAAAAATAACAGTACCGACAGTGCTAGCAGTGTTAGGACTGACAGTGTATATCAAAGAACTCAAAAACTCAATTGTCAGTTTCTCATAGGTAGGTTCCTGATTAATGAAAATATTATGCAAGCCTAGAAATTCTAATAAATTAAAAACACTATGATAAATACCCAAAGCATACAGACAGTTATCGTCGACGTACCTAGTCGAGAGAATTTCTCGACTTTGAAGCCTCTGAATAATTTTCCGTTGCCTTTCGCCCGGTCTTCCATCACGAAGAAGAAATCCATTGAACTCCATTGTTGAAAAGCTCCTTAGGTAGTGAAAATGGTAGAAAAGTGGTTTATGAGGGGAATGATAAAGTTTTGATTTTTTTGGTTTTTGATGGATGAAAATGGAAATGGATGTTGGATATGTGTTATGGATGGAGGGTATTTTGGAAATGGGTGAGCTTTAATGGGGTTCAAGGAGGATTTGGAAGGTTGTAAAAATGGGTTTTTGGTGAAGAAAGGGATGAAAATGGTGGAAATGGGGATTGAATCCCGTATTTGTTGTTGGTACGGCGTGGCGCCCGCCACAGGGCCTATGGCGCCCGCCACAAGGCCAATTCCTGGGCCTTGTGGTTTTTGGATCCTCCTTTGGGCCTTCCTTGTACCTTGGTCTTCGGGGGGGTCTGGATAGCGTTTTCTTCTTCTTTTCAAGGCTTGAGGCTTGCATATTTTTTTTTTTGTGAAGACAAAAATGAAAATATTTTTGTCTTATATTTTTTTCTTTGCACGACAAAAATAAAATAATTAAAAATCAAAAAAAGAAAAAGAAAAATTAGTGCATAATATGTATATATATATAAGGAATTCAAAGTGCATGAAAATATAAAAGCTGCAATAAAGTAAAATATATGTCTGGAAATGCGATAAATAAAATACTAGGGTAGTGCTGTCAGTGTAGAATGAGTCATGTGGTAGGTTTCTTTTCCTGGCTTGATCCACGAATCTCAGCTATCTCCCTCCGAAGCTCTTCAATCGCCTGATGTAGAGCATCGGCCTCTGAGGCATGAGTGAGATCAGAAACCTGCATCTGTAACTCCAAGTCTGCCACTTCCTGCTTGAGCAGGGCAGTCTCCTTACGGAGCTCATAAATCTGTGTTTGTAGGTCAGGTGGCTGCAGAGACATATTGTTAGACATAACAGTGATTCGGGGAGTAAGAGGTGTAGGAGTGTACTCAGCGGCGGGAGGCGATTTCGGCTCTTCGACAGTCTCTCCATAACCCTCTAGAGCATAACTCCAATTTGCAGGATCATGGACACTGGTCATCAACGGATCTGGTAATGTAAAGTAGTGTATCGCTTCACCGTCGATCAGTAATTTAAACATGTTGGGCTCAAAGGAAGCCCTCCTCATCAGTCCTCTATCAAGACAAAAATCGATATCCAGGGTGGTGTAGCAGCAGAAGGTCCTGAGGTGCAATAACTTGCGAGACAAACCCAATGCAGTAGCTATCTGTGTAACAATCCCACCGACATGGATGATGCCTACTGATGATCTGGCAACACTAGCAAGGCCCTTCAGTAGAAAGTTGCCACAAGCAACAGGGCGAGACTGAGTCGCACAAAACAGTAGGAAAATCTCCTCTTCACTTAGCAGTGTCTCTGTATCTGGAAAACCTAGGAAAGAATGTGCTAGAATCATCTGGAAGTACCTCAATGCAGGGTTGTGGATTACCTGAGAAAACTGGGTAGAAGGATCTTGGCTCCCTCCGCCTGATATTTTAGTCCAAAACTTTTCCACTTCTCTGCTCATAAAATACCCCATCGGAGTCTCTGGAATAGCATCAGGAGTAGTCTGGAAACCTAGCAAATCACCAAACTCTTTGTGAGAGAATGAGTAGTCAATCCCGAACAACCTGAAAACAGCGAGTCCATCGGGTCCAGCCCAAGGGTCATGATGAAATGAGCTGAGGAACTCAAGAGTCAAGTTCCTATAAGTGTTGTTCCTGTAGTCAAACTGGTCCCACTGGAGTTGATGGCATAAAAATCTGACGCTTGGCTCTATCCCCAAGGCATCCATGCAGTCATGGTCAGGGTACCTGGTAGGAGCCATAGGGCGTCTCATGTGAACATAGTAACGCTCTCTCTGTGCATCATCTCTAAAGGCCACGTGCATGTCATCAGGGTTCTGCATTCTGTACAAGGTTAGCAAACAAGTCCTGAAAGCACATAAAACATTAAATCATTAGTCCTGACATAATAATAATAATAAACAAATTAAAATAAAGTAAAAATAAATAAAAAGTACAAAAATAAGAAAACCATGGGTTGCCTCCCATGCAGCGCTTGTTTAACGTCATTAGCTCGACGACCGATATTTAAACATCATTGGAAGGATACGGTGGATCACTCAGCGTATGGCAGGTGTATGTTGTTGGAATGTCACCTCCTTCGTAGGGCTTCAACCTCTGTCCATTAACGATGAATGGTTTACATGTCTGGTTCTTGATTTCAATAGAACCGGATCTTAGGATCTTAGATACTTCGAAGGGGCCAGTCCATCTCGAACGGAGTTTACCTGGAAATAGTCGTAACCTAGAATCGAACAGGAGAACAGGATCGCCTATTTTGAAGTCTCTTCTTATGATTCTTTTGTCATGCCAAGCTTTTGTTCTTTCTTTGTATATGATGGCATTTTCGTAGGCAGATTGTCTGAGCTCTTCTAATTTGTGGATGTCAAGGATACGTTTCTCACCAGCTGTCAAGTAATCCAGATTCAAAGTTTTGATGGCCCAATAGGCCTTATGCTCCAACTCAAAAGGTAAGTGACATGATTTTCCATAGACCAGTTGATAAGGGGTTGTTCCTATAGGAGTTTTGAAAGCGGTTCTATAGGCCCATAATGCTTCTTGAAGTTTCTGTGACCAATACTTTCTAGATATAGAGACAGTCTTCTCGAGGATTTGTTTTATCTCCCTATTAGATACTTCCACTTGTCCATTGGTCTGTGGGTGGTATGGTGTTGCTACTATATGCTTAACTCCATACTTGCTTAAAAGTTTATCAAATATTCTCGATATGAAGTGTGATCCTCCATCACTTATGACTAAACGGGGGGTTCCAAACCTGGGAAATATATAATTCTTGAATAATTTGATGACTACTCTGGTGTCATTTGTGGGTGCGGCGATAGCTTCAATCCATTTAGACACGTAGTCAACAGCTACTAATATGTACTGATTTCCAAAAGATGGTGGGAACGGTCCCATAAAGTCTATACCCCATACGTCAAAGAGTTCTACTTCTTGGATATTTCTTAACGGCATTTCATTACGTCTTGAAATATTTCCTGTGCGTTGTCATCTGTCACACTTGACAATGAAAGCATGGACATCACACCACATAGTAGGCCAGAATAGGCCAGCTTGAAGAATCTTGGCGTAGGTCTTAGATGTGCTTGCATGTCCACCATAGGGTGCAGAATGACAATGCTCAATTATATTATTTACCTCTTCTTCTGGAACACAACGGCGAAAAATGCCATCTTTACCTCTCTTGAAAAGAAATGGATCGTCCCAATAGAAGTTTCTCACATCACTATAGAACTTCTTCTTCTGGTGGTAGTTTAGATCAGGGGGTATGATGTCAGCGGCTAGGTAATTAACAAAGTCTGCATACCAAGGTACATTACTTATAGCTAAGGATTTATGAAAATGCTCATGAGGGTCTGGGTTATCATCTTCAATGGTTTCTAGTTGGGCTATCAGTCTATCATAGGCAAAATCGTCATTTATGGGTACTGAATCAGGTTTCAGGTATTCTAGCCTAGATAGGTGATCAGCTACCACATTATCAGTGCCTTTCTTATCACGGATATCCAAATCAAACTCTTGCAGTAATAGAATCCATCGAAGTAACCTAGGCTTGGCATCCTTTTTGCTTAGTAAGTAACGAATGGCAGCATGGTCGGTATAAACTATAATCTTGGCTCCTACTAGATAAGATCTAAATTTGTCTATTGCAAAAACTACAGCTAGGAGCTCTTTTTCGGTTGTTGCGTAGTTGAGCTGTGCAGCGTCTAGGGTTCTACTGGCATAATAAATCACATGTAACTTTTTGTCTTTTCTCTGACCTAGAACGGCTCCAACAGCATAATCACTGGCGTCACACATTATCTCAAACGGTTCTGACCAATCAGGGGGTTTCATTATAGGTGCTGAAATCAGAGCTTGCTTCAGAAGATTAAATGCTTCAGTACATTTTTCATCGAAGATGAATTCAACATCTTTCATTAAAAGACCAGTTAAGGGCTTTGTTATTTTGGAGAAATCCTTGATAAAACGTCGGTAAAATCCGGCATGTCCAAGAAAACTTCTTATCTCCCTGATAGTCTTCGGCGGTTTTAGATTCTCTATGACTTCTATTTTTGCTTTATCTACCTCTATACCTTTTTCGGAAACTATATGTCCTAAAACAATCCCTTCGGTGACCATGAAATGACATTTTTCCCAATTTAGCACAAGGTTTACCTCCACACATCTCTCCAGGATTTTCTCAAGGTTGACAAGACAATTTTTGAAATCTGACCCACAAACTGAGAAATCGTCCATAAATACTTCCATAATTCCATCTAAATAATCAGCAAAGATAGACATCATGCAGCGTTGGAAAGTTGCAGGAGCATTACAAAGTCCAAAAGGCATTCTTCTATAGGCAAAAGTTCCAACTGGGCATGTAAAGGTAGTTTTTTCTTGATCTTCGGGATGAATAGGTATTTGGAAGAATCCCGAATATCCATCTAAATAACAAAAGTAAGAGTGTCTGGCTAGGCGCTCCAACATTTGGTCTATGAATGGTAATGGGAAATGGTCCTTCCTAGTTGCTTTATTTAATTTTCTATAGTCTATGCACATACGCCAACCTCCATCGGTTCTTTTTGCTACAGGTTCGCCCTTCTCGTTTTGCACGACTGTGATGCCTCCCTTTTTAGGTACTACATGCACAGGACTCACCCATTTACTGTCCGAGATCTGATATATTATACCTGCCTCTAGTAACTTAAGAACTTCAGTCTTAACTACAGTACTCATTATAGGATTTATTCTACGTTGGTGTTCTCTGGAAGGTTTTGAATCTTCTTCAAGCAAAATCCGATGCATGCATACGGATGGGCTTATTCCTTTTAGATCAGAGATCTTATATCCTAAGGCTGAGGGGTACCTACGTAAAACTTCTAATAATTGATCGGTTTCTTCTTGGTTTAAGGTAGCACTGACTATAACTGGACGGTTCATATCTTCATCGAGAAATTCATATCTCAGGTTTTTAGGCAGTTCCTTAAGTTTTACGGTCGGTTTCATAGGGCAAGGCATAGGATCTGGGGTAAGAGATAAACATTCGTGAAGGTTATCATCAATGTAAGGAGTTTTATAATTGTCATCTTCCAAAATAAGGGTTGACGGCAATTTTATAGATTCAGTTTCTTCTTCTTGTTCTAATTCCCTAATGCATTCTTCGATGATATCTAAGGCATAACAAGCATCTCCTATCACAGGTGCCATAAGAAATTTTGACAATATAAATTCTATCTTCTGGCCACCTACCTCAAAAGTTAGTTTTCCCTTTTTAACATCTATTATGGCTCCAGCAGTCGATAAGAACGGTCTACCTAGGAGGATTGGTATGTCGTCATCTTCTTTAATGTCCATGACAACAAAGTCAGTAGGTATAAACAGCTGACCTATCCTAACAGGGACGTCTTCAAGTATGCCTATAGGGTATTTAACGGATCTATCGGCTAATTGAAGTGACATCTTAGTAGGTTGTAATTCTCCTAAGTTTAATCTCTCACAAACTGCTAAAGGCATTAAGCTCACACTAGCTCCTAAGTCTAGAAAAGCTTTTTCGATGACATGATTCCCCAAAATACAAGGAATGGAAAAATTTCCGGGATCTTTATCTTTCTTTGCTAACCTATTTTCGGAAATAGAATTACATTCCAAGGGTTTCGGATCTTCAAGTCTACGTTTATTTGTAAGTATGTCTTTGAGAAACTTAGCGTAAGAAGGTATTTGGGTGATGGCTTCTGTAAAGGGGATTTCTACGTGAAGTTTTTCTATAACCTTAACGAATTTTTGATATTGATTATCGATTTGGGTTTTCTTTAATCTTTGAGGGTAAGGTATTGGTGGTTTATATGGCGGTGGTGGTACATAGGTTTTATTTTTAGGTTCTTCTCCTTTTTCTTGACTTTCCGGGGTTTCAGGCTTCTCTGGTTCCTTTTCCTCATTCCTCTCAGAAGTTTCGGGCTCACTTAATCTAGGGTTTAAAGGCTCCTTATAAGCGGTTCCACTTCGTAGAGTAATGGCATTTGCTTGCCCTTTCGGGTTTTGTTGAGGTTGTCCAGGGAACTGTCCTCCAGGTGTAGTCTGTGGGGCTTGGTTTAACGCTACCTGAGAGATCTGGGTTTCAAGCATCTTATTATGAGTAATGATTTGATCAACCTTGGTTCCTAACTGGGTAATCAGTTCGTTAACATGGACGTTTTGGTTCATGAACTCTTTGTTTTGTTGTTTTTGAGCAACGATAAAATCTTTTACAACTTCCTCAAAGCTCGGACTAGGTGGTACAGGTTGCATAGGTTGATTTGTTCTAGGGGCTTGGTAACCTTGTTGTCTCGGAGGTGCGGTATTTTGGATAGGGTTATTATTTTTGTAGGAGAAGTTTGGGTGATTCCTCCATCCAGGGTTATATGTGTTTGAAAATGGGTTCCCTTGGGTATAGTTCACTTGCTCAGTGTTGGTCTCATTTAACAGATTGCATTCGGCGGATTGGTGTCCTTGCGTTCCACAGATCTTACAATTCGGCGAAACTGCGGCTACAGTATTCGGATTTGTACACATATGTTCGTCTCTAAGGGCCAACGCGTCCATTTTAGCCTGCATCATGTCTATAGAGCTTAACTCATGTATTCCTCCTTGGGCTTCCTTCTTTTCCACTATCGCTCGTTCTACTCCCCATGATTGATGGTTTTGGGCCATGTCCTCGATAAGGGCACTAGCTTCAGGGTAAGGTTTGTTCATCAGTGCGCCACCAGCGGCAGCGTCGATGGTCATTTTAGTGTTATAAAGAAGTCCATTATAGAAGGTTTGGATGATTAACCAATTCTCTAAGCCATGATGTGGGCATGCTCTTAATAGTTCTTTATATCTCTCCCAGGCTTCGAACAACGACTCTCCTTGGTGTTGGGTAAATCTAGTTATTAGGTTTCGAAGAAGAGCAGTCTTACTTGGGGGAAAATATCTAGCAAGGAAAACTTTTCTAAGGTCATCCCAAGTTGTTATTGAATTGGGTGGAAGGGAATCTAACCATGATAGAGCTTTATCTCTGAGGGAAAAGGGAAATAATCTTAAGCGTATTGCCTCAGGAGAAGCTCCATTGGTTTTAAAGGTGTCTGCTAACTGAAGAAAGTTTTTTAAATGTTGGTTTGGGTTATCAGTAGCGAGACCTGCGAATTGTCTCTGTTGCACTAATTGCAGCAGGGATGGTTTAAGTTCAAAATTATTGGCTGGGATAGCGGGGTTTACTATACTGGAACTAGGTTCCTCGTTTGATGGTTGGGCGAAGTCCTTAAGAGGTCTTCGGTTTTGATCTTCGGCCATAGCTCTCCTATTCCTATGGAAAAACAAACGTGCGCGAGCGTAACGTTCAGGTTCAGCTAGAGGGTCTACTAAACTTCCGGCACTGCGAGTCTTTCGCATTGACCGGTGGGTAACAACCTTAGTCTAAACGGTATAACTACAAGGTAATGAAATTTGACGATATTGGTCCCCGGCAACGGCGCCAAAAACTTGATGCGTGTTTTTCGCAAGTGTACGAATCACGTCAAAGTAATATAAAAGATTATCGAATCCACAGAGACCAAGTGTCAATCTATCGTACCTGTTGTTATGGTGCTTATCTAAGGCAACTATTTTTAAGGGTTTTAATAAGGGTGCAATTGTAAATAAAATTATAATTTTAAATAATAGATAAAGGACAGGCTCAAATGTAATTCACGTAATCAATGTTAATCCAGTACTTGCTAGTGGAACTACTTATGGGCAATGTTTTCTTCTTTGAAAAGAACTAATTTAACAGGAACTGTCACTTTCGCGTATTCAGAACCGAGTTGTACTCTCTAATCAACCCCTCCTATTGTCACGGATAAAAAGGTGCGTACTGCGTTAGAGTAGTAAACCTATTTTTAAGAAATGTAGTATCTTAACTAAGTTGAAAAGTATTTTAACCTGAACTTCTTAGCAAAAAGAGGTTCTTGTGAACCAGACTCTAAATCTCATAACGCGTCCGAAAATCGTTTTAAAATCTCTTTTCTTTTTAATCTAAAAACTCCTAATGAACTATACAAAGCGCTTTTGGTTGTTTTTGAAATAGTTAAAAACAATTACTTGAATTGAAAGATAAAATAGCCCTCAGGTGTTTCCACGAACAATTATACTGATTACTGATTTAATTACGATCCTTACATTCTAACCCTTATGGAATTAGTTAGACATGATAAAGTAAAGATTCTTTTTATAGTTTTTCATATAAGTAATTTAAAGCGAATGCGGAAAGTAAATAAAGTAAATGTGCGAGTGCGGGAAATAAACAAAGTAAATGTGCGAGTGCGGGAAATAAACAAAGTAAATGTGCGAGTGCGGGAAATAAACAAAGTAAATGTGCGAGTGCGGGAAATAAACAAAGTAAATGTGCGAGAAATAAATAAAAGTAAAGTACGAACTTGAATTAAAATGGCGGCAGGATTAACTTCCTCCAGAGTGCTCCAAAACTCGAACCACAGACAGATTACATACTCGATCACTCGATTGCAGAGGCACCCCGATGTGGAATGGCAACTGCTTTATAACTGATATATGCCTAGAGAATTCTAATTCTGGATGAAGAAAAACGAAAATCTAAGGTCCTATTTATAGGAAAAACTGAAAGCATGAAATGACCGGGACGCCCCTCCACTAAAAAGTGGAGGTTATGGAATTTGGCCTTGTGGCGCCCGCCACAGGCCTATGGCGCCCGCCATGGTCCCTACAGGGGATGATGGAGTGGGGATCGTGGGTCTTGGAGGTTGAGGAGTGGTCTTGAGACGTGGCCACGTCATGGCTAACCCCATGGCGCCCGCCACGGTGGGTGCCGTAAGTGCAAAACGCTGAATTTCTAGGTTTTCGTCCGTTTTCACTCCTTTTTCGCTCCTTTTCCCGATTCAAGCTCCGATTATTATAAAAACCTGAAAACATAAGAAAACAAAGCAATAACAAAGCAAAACAACAATAAAAGCTAAGAATGCATGCGAAATCGGAGTCAGAAATACGGTGAATTTTAGTGTGATCAATGCTCGAAGTATACATGGACGACATGATCTTCAAATCACACGAGGAAACCGACCACGCACGATACCTCCGCAATGTTTTCGAGCAGGCAATGCAAAATGAAATTTAACCCTGAAAAGTGCACGTTCGGTGTCCGGGCAGGAAAATTCCTAGGCTTCTATCTCACCGTGCAGGGGATCGAGGTCAATCCCGACAAATGTCGGGCATTCTCGGAGTTCCCGACCCCAAAGTCGAAAAAATCCATTCAATCCCTCAATGGGGTGCTCGCCTCACTCTCCCGCTTCGTCGCCAAATCCGCTCAGCACGCTTTACCTTTCTTCAAACTCCTCCGAAAAGAAGTCACATTCGAATGGATCGACGAATGCGAACGGGCACTGCTCCATCTAAAGAAGGCACACTCCGAGCCCCCAGTCTTGTCCCGACCACTGGAAAGGGAGACCTTGTACCTATATATGTTTGTGGTAACCGAGGCCGTCATCGCCGCTCTCATCAGAGAAACCGATGAAGGGCAAAAGCCTATATACTTCACGAGCAAAGCACTCCAAGGCCCCGAGCTCAGATAGCAACAAATCGAAAAGGTCGCATTAGCCCTCATAAACGCCGCGAGGAGATTACGTCACTACTTCCTCGCCCACATGATCAAGGTGAGAACCCATCAACCGATAAAACAACTCCTTGGTCGACCAGACATGGTCGGCGGAATGTTGAAATGGTCGCTGGAACTTTCTGAATTCGACATCCAATACAAGAACAAGAAAGCTCTGAAAGCTCAGGCCCTGGCTGACTTCGTCGCAGAAATGACGCACATCCCGAAGCCAGCGGACGGCGCCCACAAATGGACGATCTTCGTCGATGGTGCCTTTAGCCCGACTAGAAGCGGTGCAGGAATCATCCTCGAAAACGAGGAAGAAATCCTGATCGAGGTCTCATTGGCGTTAGCCTTCCCGACTTCCAACAACCAAGTCGAGTACGAAGCTTTCCTCGTTGGTCTAAGATTAGCCGAAGACCTAGGGGAAATGGAAGTAAAGATATCAACAGAATCCCAACTCTTGGCATCACAGGTACAGGGAGAATACCAAGCCATGATCGACAACCTCATCGAATACTTGGCATTGGTAAGAGAAAGGCTCGAAAAATTCGAGAAGTGGGAGGTCCAACACGTGCCACGCAAACACAACACACAGGCGGACGTCTTGTCGAAACTCGCGAGCACGAGGAAGAAGGGCGGAAACAAATCAGTAATCTAGGAAATCCTTCCTCGACCTAGCACCGAAAGGCCTCCACCCCCGCTCGAGGTAAACGTGATCGGGGACGATCATTGCTGGATAACACCCATCTACAACTATCTCACGAAAGACGAACACCTCGCGGACCCCAAAGAGGCAGCCGCAACTAAGAGGAGGGCATGCTCATACGTCCTCCTTGAGGTAAAACTCTACCGAAGGGGACTCTCCATCTCATTGCTCAAATGCGTCGAGGAGGAAAAAGTCCCTAACATATTGGGGAAAATGCATCGAGGAATCAACGCCCAACATCCCGACGGAAGGTCGCAGGCGCGCAAGGCCCTACGAGCAGGCTACTATTGGCCGACTATGCAGCACGACTCCAAAGAGCACGTCAAAAATGCGACAAATGCCAACGACACGCCGACATGCATCTCGCACCTCCCAACGAGCTAAAAACGCTCTCCTCCCCTTGGCCCTTCGCCTGGTGGGGCATGGACATCCTCGACCCATTCGTGACCGGCTCTTACCAAAACAAATACCTCATTGTAGGGGTGGACTACTTCACTAAGTGGATCGAAGCAGAAGCACTGGCCAAAATAACGGCACAGAACATTCTTCGATTTTTCAAACGAAATATCCTCGCACGATTCGGCATACCCCAAGTCCTCATCACCGACAACGGAACGCAATTTACGGACGGGGGATTTCAGGACTTCGTCGCCAGCCTAGGCACTAAACAACACTTCACGTCCGCCGAGCACCCTCAAACCAACGGACAGACTGAGGCGGCCAACAGGGTAATCCTGCGCGGATTAAAACACAGACTCAGCGAGGCAAAAAGGGCATGGGTCGAGGAACTACACAACGTCCTTTGGGCATACCGCACAACGCCACACTCCATGATCGGGGAGACTCCGTTCAGATTAACGTACGACATCGAAGCAGTCATCCCGGTGGAAATTCGAGAACCGACGAGACGCGTGGAGGCACCCCTCGACGAGGAGATGAATGACGAGGCACTTCGAGCCGAGCTGGATCTCGTCGACGAGATCCGCTCCGAAGCATCCCTTAGGGAAACCTCCCTAAAAAAAAATAGCTTTGCGCCACGACGCAAAGGTCGTAAAAAGAGAGTTCCAGGTGGGCAGTCTGGTCCTCAGAAGAAACCAGAAAAATCCAAGAGAGGGCAAACTGGCCGCCAATTGGGAAGGCCCATACCGCTTCCGCGACAAGACGAGCAATTGGGCCTATTATCTTGAAAACCTACAAGGCGAAGAACTCGCTCGACCATGGAACGCAGAAAAACTTAGACAATACTACAGCTAAACGCAACCCGGGGAGACATGGGAGGTACAACCACACTCTTCACCATTAAACGAAAGGGAGGATATACGCCTCTCAGAGGTGTACACAATCCTCCCCGACGTTGGACATCTCAAACGAGCCCCAGCGTCGCAGTACCACGTTGGCAGGGCACCCAGCTCGCGATGGGAAAGCCCAAGCCCCGAGGTCAGAGTTTTTCGATCGCAAACCTTACCTCGATTCAGGGCGAGCACAAAGCTTGCCACCTTGTCGGTTCCCCAAACCAACGAGCCTAGTGAGGTCGAGCAAGAACAGTTCAAAAATATAACGAAAACAATTTAACAACGAAAGTAACATTCATTAAGAACGGTCGAAACCGACCAAGAAACCATTACAAAAGGAGCCCGAATGCCAATATCCAAACATGCACAAAATTCCATTACAAACAAACGGACACGAAGGCCATTACATAAACAGAGGCACGCAGGCCCAACAAAAAGACTAAACAGAAAAAACAAAAATCCTGAAGACTCCGCCCAGAGTTACTCTTTACGGCCATCGTTCTCCTCCTCCTCCAGCTCCTCCTCAGCTTCAAAGGGGCACACAATCTCCCCGTCAGCCACACAATAGTTATGGGCTGACCCCTCCGTCACAAGCCCCGGGTTAAACACCTTGAGCGGCTCGGTGGCGTTGTCGAACTCATCCTTGAACATCACAACCAATTCTTTGTTAAGTTCGCGGATGTTACCAACCAACTCGCCTCGGGTGCAAAGGGAAAGCTCCTCCTCAGTCTCATATTCTTATGCCCCACAACTTGATCCTCCAAACTCTGCTTTTCGGCCTTCAGAGTGTCCCGCTCGAGCTTCAGTTCTTCCAGCTCCGACTTCAGTCCCGCCTGCAACTTGTGTTCCTCTTTGTAGTCGGATAAATCCTTGGACAATTTATCCTTCTCAGTTCGGGCAGCCAAGAGGTCATCCTCCAAAGAAGCTATAGAAACAGCAGTCTCGGACAGGACCATGGCGGTCTCCATCACCCGGATGACGGCGACCAAGTCTCCAGCCAGGTCTTTCCGCCTAGCATCTGCGTCCTGGTTCAGAATGGCCATCTCCTCGGGCGCCGCCACCACGACCGAACCTTCAGTCCTAAAAAACTCCTGCTCTAGGTAGCAAGGAGGCAGCAGATAACTCCCAAGGGCACCAGACTCATTTCCCCCCACAGCAGCAGACCGGGCAAGAGCCCCGTCTAGGCGCTTCCGCTTCAGCAAAGGAGAGGTTGAAGGTGGAGGACTATCCCGTATTTGGATCGGGGAAGTTTGTTGAGCGGGCTGAGGGGAGTTTGTTACTGGGCTAGCAGTACCCAAGGTGCCCACCCCAAGCTCCGCAACCACCTCCTGGACACGGGGCGCCACTTTCTTTTTCTTCTTTGGGACCCTGTCCGGGACCCCGGCCTGGTTCGCCAGCTTTAGAACTCGTTCACGATGGGCGGGCATGGTTCCTACAAAACAAAGATAGAAAGATTAGCTGAACGGGCACAAGATCAAGAAATGAAAATAAGTCAGAAAAACCTACGCAATAACTCCACGACCTCCTCGTCTGTGTCACACGCGAGCAAATCCCTGGTGTTTATGAGACGGGTTTCATAAATAGGCATCCCGGCCTCGTCGACGTGGGGGTTGTTCGGTCCACCCAGACCGTCAGGTTAAAACTCTGCACGTACTCCACCAGCCTCTTGTAGGCCAGTCTATCCTCGACACCCATGCTCGAGAATTTGACCCGGTAGTGGCTAGTTGACAGGTTGAAATGGTCAGACTGCCATCTCAAGGGGATCCTCGACATAAGCTTCTCCTCACCATCGGCATTGCGCTTGTAGTAATAAAGGGGGTTCATAGCAAGACGGGTGATCGGTTTCACCGTATACCACCGCCCCTTAAAGTGTCGGGCAGAATCGACATAAGTCTTGAATAATCTCACTGGCTGCTTTAGAGACACCCAGATATGATGTCCCCGGGCGCCCGACCATTGCAGGTGGAATATGTGGAAGAAGAGGGGCAAAGTGCACCCGACGCCAAGGAAGCGGCAAATTAGCTCGAATGCTCGGACGAAAGCGATGGCGTTCGGATGTAGCTGTGAGGGTGCCAATCTGAACCACCTAAAAACCCCCATCTGGAAATCATTGAAGGGCAGTCTGACCCTCGCTTCTCGGAAGGCAAATTCATACATAGCGAATTGCTTCCCCGGGAAACGATGACATAACCGGTCCGTCTCCCGAGGAGCAAGACATTGCCAATTTGCAGGATCTTTGGGCCCGATATCCTCCACCACGGCGTATGCAGCGGTGCTCGTCTCGTCAGCAAAGTATGTCTCTTCTTCTAACGGTTCATCCGCAACCCACGACAGGTTGTTGCTCCCAGACGAGGAGACATGCTCATTTTTCTCCTCGGCATCCCGTTCGTCGACTTGCCGATGTTCGGCATTTCCATCCTCGAACTGTCGATGCTCGACCGTACCTGAAAAGCAAACAGGAAAAGTGAATTCGACATTGCATCAAATCCACCATTCCACCGCAAATCAAGTGAAAGGGCGAAAGGCTAAAAAGCCCGAAACCTCACTAGACTACACTAGACCAACGGAGGGAAAACCCTCGCTTGCGTTCTAGCACGTGCAAAAATCCCTAGAAAAATAAGACTTTGCTCGGCGAACGCAACAGAGGCCGACGACCATATGAAGATTCTAACCTACACATTCATACACATATGAACTCTACGCCCGTGACATGCTAGACCGGCCCAGAATATTCATACGCATATGAATTTTACGCATGTGACATTGAAGCCTTTCCTGGGATATTCATATCTATATGAATTTTACGTTTTCGGCATGCTAATCCTGCCCGGGATATTCATACCCAAAACCTAAAAACTAACCCTAAACACAGATTTACCTACTCTACACGAAGATTTGCTTACTCTACACGGATAAATCATGCATTTCACTACTTATTAGACGAAAAAACATGCAAAAAAGAGAGGTTGAGGTTGTTACCTGACATAATGAAGACGGGGAGAAGACGGTTGCGCGCGGGCAGAAAAAGGTGCTGCAGACTGCGGAGACAGGCAGAGACAGGCAGAGACAAAGTTCTTCTCAAGTGCTTCCGGTTAAACGTGAGAGCGAAAAAGTTCAAATGAAGTGGACCAACTCCTTTATATAGTAAAAGGCGCGTGGACGGACGCGCTAGGTAATCATTACCTAGACCTTACGTCGGTGCTAGCAGGAGATACGAAGCAACACACCATTAATGCTGAGACACGTCAGTCCACAAGAATCCTGAACGACGTCGAGCGACTACAAGTCTCCCTGACTACAAGAAACGTCCTCGGCCTCTGTGAACGCCACATGCCCGACAACCTCAACAACACGTGCAACGGTTTGACTAACACCATGCTTGACACGTGTATATGCCCGACACTTTCTTCAACGCGCCTACGTCCTACTATTTTATATTTCATCGCTCCGGTTCGGATACTCGACTTGGGGGACTCCTGTTCCGGGTTGGGCCTCCAGACTATATTGGGCTACAGCCCTATATGTCGAGCAGAGGCCCATACACTCAGGCAAGCACGTCTGTTAGACAGACATGGACGCTTAACGGTCGGGCACCCTTCCTATGCATCGGACATGCACTCAGAACGGGCAAAGAAAGTGCCTGTCAGTTCACCTGTCACGTCACCCAACTATCCCCCCTTTTTTGGCCTCCTGAAAGATAGGGGCAGTAGGACCAAGGACCAGACCACTTAGCTAGGTCTTTACTCTTCTCACGAGTTCCTTGGCAGTTCTTCCTTGGGCTTAGCTGATCCAGCCCAAAGAAGGATCTTGGCTCAGCGTTGGGGGCACTCTATAAATACCCTTTTTCACTATAGGGTCGGGTATTCTGATTCCACTATTCTACTTACCTATTTTACTCTACCTCTATTGACTTTGGCATCAGAGCGCCTTGCAGGTACACCCCCTCTATTTCATCCACTTGTTGTCTTCACTCAATTGCTGGAAGGTCCTTCTAATCAGGTCAGATCAGTTTTCTTATAAATATCATACTAGTTCTTACTTATCCGCCTATCTATGATAATCTTAATCAAAGAAAGAAAGTAGCGTGGTTGATATTCAATTGTAAACATTGTTCCCCAATGCGTAATTGAATCAAGAATTCAATTTTTAACCACTTTGATTGTTATTTCGCTTTTGTTCTCTCTTCTATTTTACTTTATGGATGAGAAGATGCCTTCAACAAAGTATAAGATTGAGAAATTCACCGATGTGAATGATTTTGGTTTGTGGCACTTGAAGATGCAAGCCCTACTAGTTCAATAGGGTTTGTTAAAAGCGTTGAAAGGACTGGAGAAGATAGATGTTTCCCTAACGCGGAAGGAGAAAATGACAATGATAGTGAAAACCCATAATGCAATCATATTGAGCCTTGGTGATAAGGTTCTCTAAATGGTCTTGAAGGAGAAGACGACAACGAGTGTATGTAGCAAACTCGATGGATTATATATGGCCAAATCTTTGGTCAATCCTCTCTACCTAAAACAAGCTTTGTATTCATTCAATATGAGTGAAGACAAAGTCTTGGCTGAGCAGCTGGATATGTTTAACAAGTTGATTCTTGATCTTGAAAATATTAAGGTTAAGATTGATGACAAAGATCAAATATTGTTTTTGTTGTGTGCTTTACTGATATCTCATGCTCACTTCAAAGAAACCTTCTTGTATGGAAAAAAGTCTCTGACCTTTGCAAATGTTCAACCAACCTTGTACTCAAAGGACATGGATGAAATAACGGAGCATAAACCATATTCTGTTGGTGAAGGATTTTCCGTTAAAGGAGAGTTCTAAAAGAAAGATGGTAATTATGAGAGGAAGAAGGGTACATTTTTATAGAATTCCAATAGTGGTAATGCTCATGCAATTAGGCGTTATCATTGTAAGAAGGAGGATCATACAAGAAAAGTGTGCCCTGAACATTTGAATAATCATGGAGGAAAAAATAATGGCAATGTATCCATTGTACAAGATGATTATGAATCATCTGATGTCCCAATGGTTTCAAGAAATGACTCTAACAAGGAGTGGATTATGGACTCAGGTTGTACTTGACACATGACTCCAATAAGGACGTCTTTGAGGAATTATATGATCAAGATGGTGGATCAATGCTTCCAGGAAACAACAAAGCCTACAAGATTGTAGGAATTGGATTTGTAAGATTTAATCTCCATGAGGAGTCAATAAGGTTATTGACTGAAATGATATATTTTCAAATGAGGGCAAAGTATCCTAAGGGTAATGAAGGGGTCGAAAGAAGTATTGAGAGGCATCAAGAGGAAAGTCTTGTATACCCTTGAGGATGATGTTGTAATTTGTTCAATAAATGTGACACCCACAAAAGATTTGTCAAATAATCAACTATGGCACACGATATTTGTCCATGGAGTGAAAGAGGCTTGGACGAATTGTCAAAACAAAATCTGTTAATGGTGACAAGGTCGAAAAACTGGATTTTTGTGAAACATGTGTATTCAGTAAATCCTGCAGGGTGAAGTTTAACAAAGGTAAACAAAAAAAAATAGACCCTTTTTATTATATTCATACTAATCTTTGGGGGCCTTTGTCGTCGCAACACGAAAAATAACTGGCACAAAAACAGAGTCGCATTCGAATGTTATTTATCCCGATGGGGAAAGGAAATGATCGAAGAAACCTCAAAAGGGAAAGACATGGTCATCACAACCAAATTTGGGGTTTGAGAGTCAGTTATGCGAGAGGAAGGTATTCACACCCCCTCACATCTATTGTACTCAACGGGATCTACGATTATTGTTCTAATCAAAGGGTGAGAAAATCTAAAGCCTAAATGCTAAGGGAAAATAGAAATGAAAAAGGGGAAAAACAAAAGAGAAAAAACAAAAGAAGACTCGATAGGATCTTACAATCCTATGCCTACGTATTCCCTCGTGCAATGGGAAAGTCAGAGTCAACGTAGTTCGGAGGACTACGGGTGAAAATAGGAAATTATGGGAATTATGTATTGGCTATGTGTTGTGAAATGTTGCCTTCATAGGTAATATGTATGCTAGATGAAATTGTGCATGCCAATTTTTGATGTGTTTAAAATTGTTGTTGTGTCAGGTTCATGTGCTTGGAACGAGGTTTTCTTTTATTGCTTGAAGAAAATATTCATGTTGCAATATTTCTTTCTCTTTGTTGTATATTTTTCTGATGTAATGGAATGGGTTGGTGGGCCTTGAAACATGATGTTTTTTTTGTAATGAAAAAGAAAATGGAATTTTATTTTAATCTTGTAATGTATGGTTTTAGCAAATGAAAGTAGAAATGGAAAGAAAAATTGGAATTTGGATAAATGAAAAAATTTGGAACATGGATTAGATATTTATAGAAATGGATTGAATGGATTAAATTAAAATGGGTAAGTGGTTTTGGATGGAATAATAAAAAGGAAATGGATTTAGAAATGATATGGATATTGATTTATGGATGCCCCCTCCACTAATTTTTAACAACACATCTGCAACTTGACATTTCAAATAACTTTATGGACCTCTGATTAGCATTAAAAACACTTGGCACTTGTCTGAATCAATCTCCTGAACTTTAGCACATCGCACAAACCCTAATTGACCATTGTAGATGTTTAAGAATTGGCAGAATTTTTGACCAAACAAGAAATGTTAAATTCAGTTCAGAATGTCCTATCAGATGTTGGGACATTAGCAAACAGAGTATGTGAACTTATTTCAGGATGTCTCATCAGATGTTGGGACATTGTGTAAATGACTAAGTTCAGTTTTGTCAGGATGTCCCAACAGATGTTGAGACATCTCAGACCTGCTACCAGAATTAATTATTGATTAACAGATCAGAGATATTTAAGGAGAACTATCTGGGATTAATTAATGCTGGATAAAAACAGAACTAGGCGCATCTGTAGGGAGTTTTAAATTGAAGATTCAGATTAAAACAGAAGACCTAATGCACCTAGAATATAGGAGGTAACAAACCCTAAATTCAAGGTGACAGTTGCTGCACATTAGGGCTGGATCATTCTACAGAAAGCCCAAAATTCAGATACCTATAAAAACAACAGAAACTCATAGAATTGAGTACGAATTTCAGAAGACCAAATAGGGTGTCTAGTGCTTTAATAGCAGGTTGTTTTTATGTACCACTTTATGAGCTTTTAAGCAAAAGTGCATTTGTGACTTGATTGAAACTGTTAAGTAAGATCAAGCTGTTTTGTTTGAAGGATGTCTTCAATTTCAGTAAACTTGTAAACTTGATCACTGGGTGATTGAGGGGGAGTGAGTAGGGTACTCTTATCTAAGTGAGTCTTAGGTAGAAATTGCATTGGGTAAGTATTAAGTGATAGATTAAACAGGGTGGTTTAAGTCTAGAATTAATATTACTAATAGTGGATTTCCTCCTGGCTTGGTAGCCTCCAGATGTAGGTGTGGTTATACACTAAACTGGGTTAACAAACTTCTGTGTTGTTTACTTTTCTTGCTGTTTAAGTTTTGGTTAAATTTGTCAAATGTCCTATTAAGTGTTGGGACATCTCTTAGGACATCTCATACCTGATCACAGAATTTCAATTGGCATCAGAGCAGGCACCCTGCCTGTTTATACTGGGTGAGATCTAGGGAAAACAAATTCTGTAACATGGACAGAGATATAGGGTCAGTAAATAGACCACCTATACTGGATGGTTCTAATTATGACTACTGGAAGCCAAGAATGACTGCATTCTTAAAGTCACTTGACAACAGGGCATGAAGAGCAGTAAATGTTGGATGGAAACATCCTGTTCAAGACACCAAAGATGGATCAATAGTTCTGAAACCTGAAGAAGAATGGAGTAAAGAGGAAGAAGATTCAGAACTAGGCAACTCAAAAGCCCTAAATGCTTTATTCAATGGCATTGATAGAAATATTTTCAGACTAGTGCATCATTGTGAGCTGGCCAAAGATGTGTGGGATACCCTCAAGACAACTCATGAAGGAACATCAAAAGTAAAAATGTCAAGACTTCAACTTCTCACCACCAAGTTTGAGAACTTAAGAATGAAGGAAGATGAATCAATTCATGAGTTCTACTTAAACATCTTGGATATAGCCAATACTTCTGGAGCCTTGGGAGAAAAGATGACTGATGAAAAGCTTGTAAGGAAGATTCTCAGATCTTTGCCAAAAAGATTTGACATGAAAGTCACAGCAATAGAAGAAGCACAAGACATATGCTCCATGAAAGCTGAAGAACTAATCGGTTCCCTTCAAACTTTTGAAATGGGAATGAATGACACACATGCTAAAAAGAACAAAAGCATAGCCTTGGTGTCAAATACAGATGAAGAAGAAGATGATGAATCAGCAAATGACAAAAGCTTATCAGAAAACCTTGCCTTGCTTGGAAGACAATTCAAACAGATTCTCAGAGGAATGGAAGGCCAATCCAAATCCAGTGGAAGAAACACAAACTCTGAGAACAGGAGACCATATGATGCTAACTGAAAGTCAAAGTTTGCTGAAAAGACCAGTCAAGATAAAGGAGTCAAATGCCATGAATGTGAAGGATATGGACACATCAAGTTTGAATGTCCTACCTACTTAAAGAGGCAAAAGAAAGGACTCTCTGTGACCTGGTCTGATGAAGACTCAGGAGAGTCAGAAGAAGAATCAGCTAAGCATATTACTGCTCTAGCTGGACTGTGTGAATATGATAGTGATTCCAGTTGTGGAGAACTTACTTATGAAGAACTTGAGCAAACATTCAAAGATCTATACAAAAGAAGCTCTGAAATATGCAGTGATGTTATAAAGCTAAAGAAGCAGAATGAGACTTTAGAAGATGACAAAGCAAATGATCAGGAGATCATTGAAACCTTAAAAAGTGAAGTAAGCCTTCTCAACT
The DNA here is from genome assembly GCA_963966055.1 of Lathyrus aphaca. Lineage (NCBI taxonomy): Eukaryota > Viridiplantae > Streptophyta > Magnoliopsida > Fabales > Fabaceae > Lathyrus > Lathyrus aphaca. Next base: position 18,119,212 of record OZ014525.1, read on the forward strand.
CTAAATTGGAACATATGTCCAAATCTGTTAGAATGTTGAACAGCAGCTCAAACACACTGGATGTTATTCTCAGCAATAATAAACATTCAGGGGACAAAAGTGGACTGGGATATGACAGAGATGAAGCAAGCTCTAGCAGAACTACTTCAAAAACTACACAGTCAAACAAGATGTCCCAACAGATGCTCCAACATCAGAACACAAAGACAAACATAATGTTCCAACAGATGGCTCAACATTCTGGAAAGAACAAAATGAAGAAAAAATATCAAAGATGGAGATGTCATCACTGTGGAAGATTTGGGCATATCAAACCTCACTGTTATAAGCTACATGGATATCCAAATCAGATGTGTCAGCAACCTTCCAAGCAGAAAGTAGTAGGTACCAAGAAAGTGCTGCATAAAAGTCAGCAATATCCTAAGCAAAAGACAGAAGTAATCAAGAAAGTTTGGAGACCAAAAGCTGACATTCAGACTGATCAAAGCCACATACACAAGAACAAGATCAACAATCAAGCTTGGAGATCAGCTGAACAACACTCAGAGCAGAGGCATCAAAAGAAATCTCAACTCATCTGGTCAAAGAAAAGTACTGCATTCATAGCACATACATCATTGAAAGTATCAGCTAAAGAAGACTGGTACTTTGACAGTGGATGCTCAAGACACATGACTGGATTGAAGAATTTGCTAGTAAACTTAAAGCCACATTCATCCAGGTATGTTACCTTTGGAGATGGAGCTAAAGGAGAGATCAAGGGAGTTGGAACCTTGGATTGTCAAGATGTTCCAAGATTAGATGATGTGCTGCTTGTTAAAGGTTTAACTGCTAATCTGATCAGCATAAGTCAACTATGTGATCAAGGATACAGTGTAAACTTTACCAAATCTGAATGCATAGTGACTAACAAAGAACAAGAGGTTGTCATGAAAGGAGCCAGATCTAAAGACAACTGTTACATGTGGGAATCCCAAAATCTCAGTCTCACTTCAACCTGCTCTCTAGCTAAGGAAGAAGAAGTGAAACTGTGGCATCAAAGACTAGGTCATCTTCATTTCAGAGGCATAAAGAAGATCATATCTATGGATGCTGTAAGAGGTATTCCTAAACTGAAGATTGATGATGGCAAGATATGTGGTGAATGTCAAATAGGCAAACAAACCAAGATGTCCCATCCAAAGCTCCAACATCTGACAACTTCCAAAGTTTTGGAACTTCTACATATGGATCTTATGGGACCTATGCAAGTTGAAAGTCTTGGTGGTAAAAGGTATGCCTATGTTGTAGTTGATGATTTTTCAAGATATACATGGATAAACTTCATCAAAGAAAAGTCAGATGTATTTGATGTATTCAAAGAATTATGTCAAAGATTGCAAAGGGAAAAATCCAGCTGTGTGATCAGAATAAGAAGTGATCATGGAAAAGAATTTGAGAATCAAAAGTTCTTAGATTTCTGTTCTTCAGAAGGAATCAACCATGAGTATTCCTCTCCTATCACTCCTCAACAGAATGGGATTGTTGAAAGGAAGAATAGAACTATTCAAGAATCAGCAAGAGCTATGATCCATGCTAAAAAGTTACCTCTGTATTTCTGGGCTGAAGCTATGAACACTGCATGCTACATCCATAACAGAGTTACCTTGAGAAAAGGAACCCTGTCCACAATATATGAAGTCTGGAAGGGCAGAAAACCCACTGTGAAGTACTTTCATGTGTTTGGAAGTAAATGCTATATTCTGGCAGATAGGGAGCAAAGGAGAAAAATGGATCCTAAAAGTGATGAAGGGATTTTCCTTGGATACTCTATAAACAGCAGAGCATATAGAGTATTTAATTACAGAACAAAGGTTATCATGGAGTCCATAAATGTGGTAATTGATGATGTTTCTACAGATGTCCCAGAAGATGTTGGAACATCTGCTGATGTCAAGATTGAAGCTGAAGAAAAGAATGATCAATATAACTTCACTCAAAATGATACAAGGTCAGAAGATTCAAGCAAACCTCCCTCCATCAGAATAAAGAAGGATCATCCCAAAGATTTGATAATTGGTGATCTCAACAGAGGAGTAAGCACTAGATCAAGAGAAGTGATTTCAGGTTCTTGTTTTGTTTCCAAAATAGAACCTAAAAATGTCAAGGAAGCTCTCACTGATGAATACTGGATTTGTGCTATGCAAGAGGAATTAGGTCAATTCACAAGGAATGAAGTGTGGAATCTTGTACCTAGACCTGATGACATAAATGTGATTGGTACAAAATGGGTGTATAAGAACAAGTCAAATGAACAAGGAATTGTTACAAAGAACAAAGCTAGACTTGTGGCTGAAGGATACACTCAAATTGAAGGGGTAGACTTTGATGAAACCTTTGCACCAGTAGCAAGGCTTGAATCAATAAGACTACTGTTGGGAATTGCTTGTATCTTAAAGTTCAAGCTATTTCAAATGGATGTGAAAAGTGCCTTTCTTAATGGTTATCTTAATGAAGAGGTATATGTAGAACAGCCTAAAGGATTTGTTGATCCAAGCTGTCCAAATCATGTATACAAACTCAAGAAAGCACTTTATGGTCTGAAGCAAGCTCCAAGGGCATGGTATGAAAGACTTACCACATTTCTTGTCAAGCAAGGATACAGAAAAGGTGGGATTGATAAAACCCTGTTTGTTAAAGATGAAGAAGGAAATGTCATGATTGCACAAATATATGTTGATGACATTGTGTTTGGTGGGATGTCTGATAAGATGGTCAAACATTTTGTCAAGCAGATGGAAGCTGAATTTGAAATGAGTCTAGTAGGTGAATTAACCTATTTTCTTGGTCTGCAAGTTAAGCAAATGGAAGACTCAATGTTCATCTCACAAAGCAAGTACTCCAAGAACATAGTGAAGAAATTTGGAATGGAAAATGCTTCTCATAAAAGAACTCCTGCTCCTACACATTTAAAGCTGACTAAAGATGAGAAGGGTGAGAATGTAGATCATAGTTTATATAGAAGCATGATTGGAAGCTTGTTATACTTGACTGCTAGCAGACCAGATATTGCATTTGCAGTAGGAGTTTGTGCAAGATATCAAGCTGATCCAAAAGTCAGTCATCTCAATCAAGTCAAGAGAATCCTTAAATATGTTAATGGTACTTGTGACTATGGCATAATGTACTTTCATGGTTGCAAACCTATTCTCACTGGCTTCTGTGATGCTGATTGGGCAGGAAGTGCTGATGACAGAAAAAGCACTTCAGGAGGATGCTTCTTTCTAGGAAACAATCTGATTTCTTGGTTCAGTAAGAAACAGAATTGTGTATCTTTATCTACAGCTGAAGCTGAATACATAGCAGCAGGTAGCAGTTGTTCTCAGTTGGTTTGGATGAAGCAGATGCTCACTGAGTACAATGTCCCACAGGATGTCATGACATTGTACTGTGACAACTTAAGTGCAATCAACATATCTAAAAATCCTATTCAACATAGCAGGACAAAGCATATTGATATCAGACATCATTTCATCAGAGATCTTGTAGAAGAGAAGGTGATTTCATTGGAGCATGTTGCTACAGATCTGCAATTAGCTGATATCTTTACCAAAGCATTGGATGCTACACAATTTGAGAACTTAAGGGGCAAACTTGGAATATGTTTATGTGATATTTAGCAGTTAATGAGATGTGCCAACATGTCATATGACATTGCATGGCATAAGTTCCAGATGGCAAAGCCAGTCTGGACAAGATCCTTGGGAATTCCATTCTTAATCATTTGGACTGTAACGGCTACTTATTTAGTAACTACTTATAAGAAGCTATCAAGATTCTCATCATATCATCACAAGCGAATCACATTAACTCTCAAATCTTCAGAAATCATAAACCCTAAAGCTGTTCATCCTTCTTCCTCTACAATGTCTCAAAACCCTAAAACAGCTGAGGAAATTCTCAACAAGGAAGACGTGGTTCATGCCACTCCAATCTCTGTTGTGCCAATGCCTTCAACACCATTGGACGAGCTCAGGGGAAGCGCCTCTCACACTAAAAAGGCAAGAACACCAAAGAGATGTAAAGATCAAATCAGAAGCAAAGCTAAAGGCATTCCCTCTCCTGCTAACATGTCTACAAGATACTCCAAATATGTTGATGATTCCATCAAGGAGATTGTTAACCAAGTCTTTTCTGAACAAAGAGTGGTGAAGGGGATCTCTGTTCCTTTGAACACCATTCCTGCACCTCAAGAAGAACCAGCTCAAGCTACAAAGGACACTGCTGCAGAACAAGATGTCCCAACAGATGTTGGAACATCTGAAGATAAGAAAAAGAACTTATCTGATGTTGATCTGGAACAATCTAAGGACAAAGTCTCAAATGAAAATGATGAAGAGGTCTCTGAAGAACAGGCTCAAGGCTCAAATGAAGATCAAATCCCTGCTGATCAACCAGCTCAAGAGGAGGCTGCTCAATCTCCTCCAGTGGCCAATCTGGAGCAGGACTCTGATGCAGAGATCATAGCATCTGTGAAACCCAGCATTGCTAAAAGACTAAGGTCCAGGAAAGGAAAGATGCAAGCTGAACCTGTCATCCCTGAGAAAAATAAGGCTAGTTCAAAGAAAGGCAAAGCTAAAGCTATCTTTGGTCCAACAAAACCATGGAGCAAAGTTCAAACCCAGAAGAGAAAAGCTGCAACACCATCAGATTCAGATGTTGGATCAGATGTCCTAACATCTCCTCCCAAGAAGAAACCAGCACAAGCTATAGTTTCAACTGCTGTCCCAGAAGCTCCCTTGGACAACATATCCTTCCATCATGTCTCCAGTGTCAACAGATGGAAATATGTGTATCAAAGAAGGGTTGCCTTGGAAAGAGAACTAAGCCGCAATGCACTTGAGTGCACAGAACTGATAGACCTCATCTCTGCTGCAGGACTATTCAAAACAGTCTCAGATCTCTCTCCCTGCTATGAACTACTTGTCAAAGAGTTCATTGTGAATCTTCAGGAGGATTGCTCAAATGGTAAGTCTTCTGAGTTTAGAAAAGTTTTTGTTAGAGGTAAATGTGTACAGTTTTCTCCTCAAATCATCAATGAGTATCTAGGAAGAGAAACAGATGGACCTAATGAATTAGGTAAGACAGATAATCAAGTCTGTAAAGTGATCACTGCAAACCAGGTCAAGGCATGGCCTGTGAAGGGAAAGCTCTCTGTGAGCATGCTTACCAGAAAGTATGCCATGCTGAACAGAATTGGAACTGCTAACTGGGTGCCTACCAACCACACTTCCTCAATCTCAACTGGTCTAGCCAGATTCATCTATGCTGTGGGAACTCAAACCAATCTGGACTTTGGAGCTTTTATCTTTGATCAAACCATGAAGCATGCCAGCTCCTCAGCAACAAAGCTTCCAATAGCCTTTCCATCATTGCTGTGTGGAATAGTGCTCAGTCAATACCCTGGCATTCTCACTGACAAGGATACAGCATGCAAAAGAGAGAGCCCCCTGGCTTTTCACTACAAATTATTTCTCAGTCACCATGCTGCAGATGTTGAAACACCTGCTGGGACATCTGCTGGTCCCTCCTCTGCTAAGAATCCAATCTCCAAGAAAGAATTAATTGCTGAGCTAAAGTGCACCTGCAAAGAGCTTGAAGCTAGAAAGAAGAAGCTGGAAGAAATAATTAAAAGATTGGAAAGTGAAGAAGATCAGAATGTTGCAACTGATGAAGACAGTGAAGCTGGTGAAGACAGTGAGGCTGCTGAAGAAAGTGAAGCTGCTAAGAATGAAGACACTGAAGTGGAGGAAGCAACTGAGAGTGATGAATCTGAGTGATCTTTGTATGTGAGGCATTTGTAATGACAGCAATGATTTGTAATTCTGGATAATAGTTCTTTGGCCCCTAATTTTGTGCCTACCAAGGGGGAGAACAACATCAAACAACATCAAATGTAATTGCTGTTTAAATGATTGAAAGATCTGTTTGTTTCTGTCTGAACTGAATCAGTGTGTATTTCTGTTGCAACAAGACTGGACTCATATTTGTTTGAGGGGGAGTAATCTCAAATAAGAATCAACAGAAAAGTAATGATATACTCTGATAAAAAGATCTTCTGCTGCACTCTGAAAACCAGGAAAGATGTTAGCCAAAAATTAGCCAAAGGGGGAGTTTGTAGATGTTTAAGAATTGGCAGAATTTTTGACCAAACAAGAAATGTTAAATTCAGTTCAGAATGTCCTATCAGATGTTGGGACATTAGCAAACAGAGTATGTGAACTTATTTCAGGATGTCTCATCAGATGTTGGGACATTGTGTAAATGACTAAGTTCAGTTTTGTCAGGATGTCCCAACAGATGTTGAGACATCTCAGACCTGCTACCAGAATTAATTATTGATTAACAGATCAGAGATATTTAAGGAGAACTATCTGGGATTAATTAATGCTGGATAAAAACAGAACTAGGCGCATCTGTAGGGAGTTTTAAATTGAAGATTCAGATTAAAACAGAAGACCTAATGCACCTAGAATATAGGAGGTAACAAACCCTAAATTCAAGGTGACAGTTGCTGCACATTAGGGCTGGATCATTCTACAGAAAGCCCAAAATTCAGATACCTATAAAAACAACAGAAACTCATAGAATTGAGTACGAATTTCAGAAGACCAAATAGGGTGTCTAGTGTTTTAATAGCAGGTTGTTTTTATGTACCACTTTATGAGCTTTTAAGCAAAAGTGCATTTGTGACTTGATTGAAACTGTTAAGTAAGATCAAGCTGTTTTGTTTGAAGGATGTCTTCAATTTCAGTAAACTTGTAAACTTGATCACTGGGTGATTGAGGGGGAGTGAGTAGGGTACTCTTATCTAAGTGAGTCTTAGGTAGAAATTGCATTGGGTAAGTATTAAGTGATAGATTAAACAGGGTGGTTTAAGTCTAGAATTAATATTACTAATAGTGGATTTCCTCCTGGCTTGGTAGCCTCCAGATGTAGGTGTGGTTATACACTGAACTGGGTTAACAAACTTCTGTGTTGTTTACTTTTCTTGCTGTTTAAGTTTTGGTTAAATTTGTCAAATGTCCTATTAAGTGTTGGGACATCTCTTAGGACATCTCATACCTGATCACAGAATTTCAACCATGATCTGGTACTTGATGGTTCTTCACCGTAAAACACTTGAATTTTGCCACAAACTGATAACTTGAGCATGAAACACACTTGTTTGACCGAGATTAGGTCAATACTCAATCGAATTCCATCCATCACTACATATACACCTTCCCTAATGAAATGAACACATCTACCACCTAAAAACTTGCAACTGAAACACAACCATCTGAATGAGTCGTCCTCTGAACCTCTGATCAAGTGTATCCTGAATCACTTTGAGTCTATCTGAATCAATCTCAGAGAAAATAAATCCATGGATAAACACAATTTGAACTTGACAAACTCTGATCATGATGAACCTGATTTTCTGAACCAAACCGCTCATGAACCACAACTTGATAACTTGAATAAGTATGTACAAAACAACTTGACTTTTGGTACTCATTGCCTGAGAAATAATCCACTAGCATAGATGACATGCACTTGAAGCAAACTCTTGATAATCTTAAATAATATAAAATTGATGCTTGATGATCTTGACAAGGATGTTTATGATGATGATGAAAATCTAAACCTTACTTCAACTTGTGTGTAAGAACCTCAAATCACCACTGAAACGAATGAGAAGATAAATTTGATTGATGAGAAGAGGTTAGCAGCAGTTTGTCATGGCCAGATGTACCAGAAACGAATGATCAAAGCTTTTAACAAGAACGTCAAGCCAAAGGTATATCAGGTTGGTGACTTGGTAATCAAGCGTATCATATTACCACAGGGTGATCCTAGGGGCAAGTGGACTCCTACATATGAAGGACCATTTGTAGTCAAGACGGTATTCTCAAGAGGTGCCATGATACTTACTACCATGGATGGTGAAGATTTCCCACAGCCTGTAAACGCAGACATAGTAAAAAAATACTACGCATGAAAAGAGACCCGCTAGGTTGACATGCCTATGCAAAAATAAGGGCATCCCGGCAAACCAAAAGGGTTTGGGCAAAAATTAGGGATATATATAAAAAGATGTACACCCGGCAAGTCGAAAACCTGAAAAGGCGGCTTGGGCAAAAAAGGGTATCCCGGTGGATTGAAAACCTGAAAGGGCAATCCAGGCAAAAGTTAGGGATTAAAGCGTATGACTATGTCTCGTTTGGATCACCCATGAAACTACAACCAGTTGTACAACTTACTCAAGTTCGAACAGATAAAGCTCAATTCAATCGTTTCCGTCTCGACAGTAGAAGATGAGATACTTGAAGATAATGGCAATAGTAGAATTGAAACTCAATAGGATTATTTCCCACATAGCTGATTTTCTTCGTTTTGTAAAATCTTTATGACAAAATCCTCTTACTAGGGTTTATGTCTCCATGTACAAACCTACCTATGTATAGGTCACTTCTTGATATGAATAAAATTCCATTTTTGAATCCAGATTTACTTTTACCCTATTTACATAAGCGAAACGTCCATTGGTTGTGTTTGAATGTACGTATGCTTTTGAATATGATTGATGTTTACCAGAAATGCATGTATGCTTAATATGATTGATGTTTACCAGAAATGCATGAAAATGCAGTAATAGTATTTACTAAGGACGAACGAGGGAAGGATTTCAACGAAGCTTCGCCGGTTCATCTTTACAAGACAGTTACAAACCCTCAGTAGGACAAATCCATCTTCATATAGTCACATCTCCCCTGGAATTTATATCCATCTCTTTTATCCTCATACGGATATTCGGGAATTTACTTTCCAATAGGAGTACGACGAACGAAGACGGGAGGTTATATATACCCTACTATCGAGCGAAGACGGGAGGTTATATATACCTTACTATCCCCAGCAGACGGGAGGTTATGTATACCCTACTATCAAACGAAGACGGGAGGTTATGTATACCCTACTATCAAACGAAGACGGGAGGTTATGTATATCCTACTATCAAACGAAGACGGGAGGTTATGTATACCCTACTATCAAACGAAGACGGGAGGTTATGAATACTATATTATCAAACAAGACGGGAACAAGTTCCTCATATTCTTAAGCAACAAATTGGGATTTATTTTCCCTGGCCATCAGTTGTTATACGAAGATATCCAGACGCTTCAGGCAGTATCATATCATACATACATCATTTACATCATACCATAATATACATATCCATAGATACATAATACATTACTTAAGTGCATCACATTATACATGCATACATAATGCATAAACTAATATTACCATACATAATGCTACCTTGTTTTCAGGTTAATTGTCCAGCATACAGACTTCATTAACAAATTGTGACTATTGGGTCGTTGTTTATCTTCCCAAAAGTTATCATTTCCTCAGGACATTGTTATCCTCCTGAAAGCATATCATTCCCTCAGGACTGCTTTATCCTCCTGAAAGCTTCTTATACCTCAGGACGTTGTTATCCTCCTGAAAGCATATCATTCCCTCAGGACTACTTTATCCTCCTAAAAGCTTCTTATACCTCAGGATGTTGTTATCCTCCTGAAAGCATATTATCTCCTCGGGACGTTGTTTATCTTCCTGAAAGCTATTATCACTTCCTCAGGATGTTGTTTATACTCCTGAAAGCATATTATTACCTTGGGCCGTTGTTATCTTCCCAAAGGTTACCACTTCCTCAGGACGTTTTTATCCTCCTGAAAGCATATTATCTCCTCAGGACGTTGTTTATCTTTCTGAAAGCTATCACCCCTACCTCAGGACGTTGTTTATCCTCCTGAAAGCATATTATTACCTCAGGACTGCTTTATCCTCCTGAAAGCACACTATTACCTCAGGACTGCTTTATCCTCCTGAAAGCATATTACTACCTCTGGACGTTGTTTATCCTCCTGAAAGCTATCACCACTACCTCAGGACTTTGTTTATCCTCCTGAAAGCATATCATTTCCTCAAAACGTTGTTTATCCTTCTGAAAGCATACCACTACCTCGGGACGTTGTTTATCTTCCTGAAAGCTATTACCATTACCTCAGGACGTTGTTTATCCTCCTGAAAGCTATCACCATTACCTCAGGACGTTGTTTATCTTCCTGAAAGCTATCATTATATCTTCATATTTTGGACTGCTTTATCCTCCAAGAAATGTACCTGAAGAATTTTTCTCCAAGTGGCATCTTTAAGCCCACTCAAGCATATTCAACTAGTCATCCGTATCACTCTACGCACCGGTGAGTGCAAATTTTTGGGCTTTTGTGTTCAATCCCCTTCAACCTTCCAGGTCATGACTGGCAAATATACCAATCTAACCCCTCAGGTTTCAGAAAATTGAACAGGGGCAGCTGTTGCACCCCAAAATTTGCCCTCACAATACAAGGCTTTGTGTACTAAGAGGTTCACAAGGTTCACAAGACCTTTCATGAGGTTCATGAAGTTTACAAGACACTTTATGAGGTTCACAAGGTTCACAATACTTACAAGACCTTTCATGAGGTTCATGAAGTTTACAAGACACTTTATGAGGTTCACAAGGTTCACAATACTTACAAGACCTTTCATGAGGTTCATGAAGTTTACAAGACACTTTATGAGGTTCACAAGGTTCACAAGGCTCACAAGACCTCCCATGAGGTTCACAAGACATCTTATGAGGTTCACAAGGTTCACAAAGTTCACAATTGGTCAGAAGATTTGACAATTCCCTCAGACAATGCATCCTCCTAAGCAGTGCATCCAAAACTAGGGTTTCAACTTTAATCAGGCTAAATGGACTTCCAAGACTTCAAGTGAGCTTCATAACATCTTATATGTGTCTAATAATCCCCATGACAAGTTTCAAGACTTTTCACAAAGGTTTGTTCAGTCAAATGATCAGATAAGTCAAAATCAGTCAAAGTAGTTAAAAAGTCAAACTGAGGTCAACTGTGGTCAAACCAAAGTCAAACTTCATGATTTTTTGCCAACATCAAGTATATGAAGTAAAATTCATCATTTGATCAAGGGTTTATCATGATTCATCAAGGATATTTCTGATCATCAAGAATCAGAGGTTTCTAAATTAGGGTTTCCTTAGTAAAAGTCAACTGAACTTTGACCAGCCATAACTTTCACATGCTTCATCACCAAGTCTCCATCCAAAGCTCATTTTTAAGGAAATTGAATTCTCTACAACTTTTTGTCTCACAAGCCAAGCCCAAAAATGCTTCATTTGGAAGGTATGAGCTAAGACATTATAGGTCCTTTTGAAAGTCAACAACTTCAAAAGAGCATAACTTGAGAATGGTAAATGATATGGACATGAAACCAGTGGGGTTGGTTAGAGTACTCTTCAAGATTTCCAAAATGTCCAAGAACACCCTCATAGGATTAAAATTTAAGGATGTGTGCCCTTGCAAAGTTGGGAAATTTTTGGTTGGTTTATGAAGAAAATGGAGGGTTAAAACCAATTTTTTCTAAATGGGCTTGCCATATGATGACCCAATCCATACCATTACCTCATGCACGACCCAAGTCTCTAAAAATCAGATTTTTTATCATTTTTATTTTATTTATTTTGATTTAATTCATTTAAAATCATTTTAAATTAAAATAAAATATAAAAGTCAAAGATTTAAAAAGGATTGAGCTTCTAGAAATTCATAAAGGTGATTGGTATCAAAGTGGTAAGAGAATCATGGTGATTTGCTTAAAATAGAAGGTGTTCATACAAGAATATTTGAATTTTAAAGCCTTATCTTTTTCAATCTTTTTGGATCAATTTTTTCACACAAACATCAATTTTTTCTGACCTAATTGATCACTCTATAAGTACATGACATAACCCTACTCATTGCCCACGAATTTCCAGCCTCAAAGTGTAAGTTCATATTTTCAAAAACCACACAAAACTTCAAATTCGGTTTCTACTCTACAAGGCATTTGAAGGTATTTTGAGGACATAGCAATGATCCATGGACATCATTGAATCATCCCCAATGATCATTTACATCTAAAACCTCTCCATTTGCATAATCCGATTCATATTATTCATCATATTTTAATTTTTCGATTCTGGTTATTGAATGATTTTTAATGAATTTTGATTGATCAATCTTGTTTGTGTGATAGTGTAGAAGCTTTCTGGACAGTTAAATTAAAGTTTCATGGACTAAATCGTGATACGCCATAGCTAGGGTTTACTGACCTCAATTAGGGTTTTGTGATTCATCACGTATAAATGAGTTTGAAGGACGTGGTTGTGTTGTATGGACCTCAAGGAACTCATTGCACTCATCAATTTAAAGAAATTTTGCTGTTTGCTTGGTGTTTGTTAATTCGCAGGTTTATGCACGCAGGAAAAATTGAAGGAAATTTCGCAGGAAAACCTGCGAAATCCCAAGGAAGAAGAAGACTCAGCGCGCGCAAGCTGGAATTTGAAATTGGTTTTAATATTTTTATGTTTTGTTTCTGTTTTATATCACAAGCTTAGTGCTTGTCCCAGTGGTGAATGGTGCGCGTGTATAGCCAGATGACTTGTGTTCGAATCCTGGCTGTGGCAGTTTTTTTTATATTTTTCAGTTTATTCATTAGACATCATATATTATGTATTATTGCCATTATATTAACAGGTGCGCTCTCCCAGCTGGATTGGTTAAGGTGTTTGTTTGTATTGTGAAGGTCCTGGGTTCGATCCCCCCAGGCCTTTTGTGTTTTTTTTTTTTATTTTTCATGATATTTCCAGGAACAAAGCACAAAAGCAATTGGACCTCCTCCTTTACTACCTGCGCACAGGCTGGCCCAGTGGTTGTTGTTGCTGTCTTGAGTGTGTGAAAGCAAGAGGTGTTGGGTTCAATTCCCAGCCAGGTAAGTTTTCTTTTTCTTTTTTTTATTTCTATTTGTTTTGCTTATTATTAATATTAATTAATTAAAATTATAATCTTAATTTAAAATCTTAATATGTTTCATAAATATAAATCTTAATAATATTTTCTAAAACAAATTGTTTTTTTTATTAATATGTATATATTATAATTTATTTGTATAATTAGATTAATATTTAATATTTAACATTTTTTTATATGAAACCTAATTTATTTTTTTAAAACCTAAAAAACATATTTTTCTTCAAACCCTAATTTTTCTTCTCCTATTTATTTAATGCTATTATTTGTATATATTATCTTCATAATGTAATTAATGTATAAATTGTTTAAAAATTAAAATTCTTAATATGATAATATGATATAATTTGTTTAGAATTTAATTTTTGCATGTAAATAATTTTATTATATGTTTAAAAATATGTAAAAAATTGCTAATTTAATTTTTATAATTATAATTCTATTTTCATATTATGTTCATAATTAATTTATTATATAATTTGTACATAACTTAAAAAATTTATAATAATTAGTATAATTGTTTATATTATATGATAATTGTTTATAAAAATTGAATTTTTAATTATTATAATATTCTTGTTTATTTCATTATTATTATTAATTATGTTTATTACTAACCCCATTTAATCTTATTATTATTTTTTACTAACCCAATTTTTATTATTATTATTTAATATTTTGCTTATTTATTTAAATTGTTTTATTATTATGTAATTGCTCCTTAGTGTAATATTTATTTATAATGTTTATTATTTATATTTTATGCTATGGTTAGTAAATAGGGAGTGTAAACATACTTGTAATATAAAATTAATTTAGATCATTTAAATATAAAGATAAATATTAAATTGCACACTCACACACGTAAGTCGATCTTTGATCGCCATCTCACTTCCTTAGGGATACCTCTCATGTTGCCTAATCAAAAAGGTCAAGTAGGGTGTATAAAGCAAAAGTCCCTCAAAATAAAATCATCTAGTCCCTTAACAGATAAAAGATCAAGTCCCTTTCGAATGTTGCCTTTGTAATGATCTTGTCCCTTTCGAATAAAGATGATAGTCCCTTCAAAATTGCTAATACACCCCACAATTGCCTACATAAACAGATGTCCCTTCACTTGTCCCTCACATCCAAGGTAATGACTACCTATTCCTTAATAATAGGGATAGTCTTACCACTTAAAGGATCCAAGAACAGAAAAGACTCAAATTTAGGGTAGGATCCTCGTAGTTACTTTCTCACTCTTCAAAACTTTTCAAACACTTCACATCTTCAAACAAATTTTCAAAACAAAGGTTTTTTACGCATCCGTACATGGATCATTATCAAACTCTTAAGAAAATTTTTATTCACACACTTCACATTTTTTTCAAAAAACATTTTAAAGTGAGCTAAGTAACTAAGAGCCCATGGATAACCATGGATGTAAAGGGCGCTAACACCTTCCCTTTACATAACCTACCCCCCGGACCCAAAAATCTTTTTAAAAAGGTCTTTCCTGTTCTTTTATGCCTTTCCTTTGGATAAAATAAAAGTCGGTGGCGACTCTTGCTATCCGCAACATTTAACTAAAGTCAGTTCTCCCACCGTGTTACAGAACTGGTGACTCTGCTGGGGATTTAATAAAAGAGGGGTACCCTTAGGAATTAGATCACTTTAAATTGTTTGCCTTGTTTGCTTTATATTATCTTGTTGGGCTCTTATGTGTGAAAGATCCTAACCCGGATCTAGTGTACCTTAGGTAAATGGCAATAGACCAAGGAAACTGTACGACGTATACCGATATGGTTGATCTGGTGGCCATAGTTAGTGTGACTTCTTGGTTGGTGCTTATGTTCCTTAAGTCAAGTTGAGGATAATATGAGGCTGCCATATGTTGTCAATGCACTAACTAACTTTTAGAACCCTAGTTATCCCATCTTGGCCTTTAGAAAAGTAGTGAGATAATCGGCTTTGGTGCAGACTGAAGTTGGTTGATACTCGATACTACGCTCATTGAGATCTTAAACTTGGAGGGTTTTGGTTGGCAAGTAAGTTGCCTACTGAACAACCACCCTTGTGAAGGATCAATGATATTGAGATCCCTTAGAACATGGTTACTTTTGTAGGACAGGATGAACCAACTAACTTCAGGGGAGGGTACTTACCTTTAAACCTCATGCAAGCCTTCAAACCTAGGGCTATAGTGTGACTTGTTTGTGTGTGCCAAATGTTTGTGATTGAACATAACATCATGACATCATCATGCATCATAAGCATAGCATGTTCACTAACCATTTCAAGGACCAAAGGATTTATCTTTGTTCTTTGTTGCAGGTCATGGTTTCTGCTCGTAGAAACACCATCAGGATCAACTTTGTGGGCATACCTGCTAAGCTTAAAGAGTTGGTTTCTCAAGTGTCTGATCATTCCCAGTTCATCAAGAGACATGGTCACCTATTGGATCTAGTCACCTCAGGGTTCAGTGAAGACATGGTGAGTGTTCTATTTCAGTTCTTTGACCCTAAGCATCACTGCTTCACATTCCCCGACTACCAGCTGATTCCTACAATGGAAGAGTTCTCTAAACTTCTGGGTATACCTGTACTTGATCAAAGACCCTTCACAGGCTTGGAGAAGGAGCTTAAACCAGAGGTTATTGCTGCAGCTCTACATCTGAAGAAGTCTGACATTGTTCTAGAAACGAGAAGCGGAGTTAAAGGTAATCTTGCTAAGGTGCTAATGGATAAGGCTCAAGTGTTCTTGAAGGCCATGAGCAATGATGCTTTTGAGGAGATCTTAGCCTTGCTGATTTATGGCTTAGTATTGTTCCCCAATCCAGATCAGTTCATAGATGTTCATGCCATCAACATATTCCTGAGTCACAATCCAGTACCTACATTGCTTGGAGACATTCTACATTCTCTTCACACCCGTACTACAAGGGCAAGAGGAACTTTGATGTGCTGCATACCTTTGCTTTCTAGGTGGTTTATTTCTCACCTTCCTCGCTCAGTAATGAAGAATGAGCAAGGGTTCAGGTGGTCCAAAAGGATCATGTCACTCTCGCATTCAGATATCCATTGGTGCTCCAGATCTATGGAGAATGTCACCATCATTGACCGTTGTGGGGAGTTTCCTAATGTGCCACTTCTGGGCATAAGAGGAGGCATCACCTACAACCCCTCTCTAGCTTTACGACAGTTTGGTTACGCTCGGAGTGATGGTCCACATGACATGTTGATTCAGGGAATTGTGTTTGATTACGACAACGATCTTCAAGGTTACCGTCAGAGATTCATACAAGCCTGGGGAAAAGTGAACAAGGTTGACAGCAAGACTCTGGAGCCTAAGTACACTATTCCTATGGAGGCTTATCTCAGATGGGTACGATCTCGTGCTCAGACTCTCATGATGCCATATCCTGCTATCCTGCCAGTTACCATGGAACCTGTTGCTGAAGGAGATACTGTTTATACCATCCTTCACCCAGACATGCCTACTGACATGGAAGACTTACAGAGATCCTGGATCCAGTTGAAGGAGCAAAGGGATACTTTCGAGGCTCATTACAAAGCAAGCCAAGAAAGAATCCTGGAACTAACAAAGCAACTTCACGAGGAACGGAATCTCAACTCATACCTCAACACAAAGAGGAAACGTCCATGGGAGACTTAAAACCCCATCTTTTGTATTTATTTCATTTCATTTTCTGTAAGCCCAAGAGGCAAAACCAATTTACTACTAATAAAAGTGTACCTTCTTGTTTGCTTAAGCAAATTTAAATCTTGCGGTCCTTGAAAACATTGCATATACATTCACATATAATTTCATTACATTACAGGTTTATAATTGTGCACAGGTTTCTCATCTTCTCGCTGTTTATTTCAGCAATGGCTCTTGAACAAACAGTTAAGGATCTCCAGGCACAAAATGCACAGTTCCAAGAGCTGATCCTGAACCTGACCAAGGGGCAGGATGAATTGAAGACGCTGCTGGCCAAGAAGACTAAGAAGACTAGAAGGTCAGGTGGCCTGATCAACATGGGAAGAAGGTTCAAAGGTCTTGCCAAGACCAAAGAACCAGTTGAAGACTATGAATCTGAAGAGTCTGAAAAAGAGGGAGGCAGTCTCCACAACACTATGGGGGACTCTGATTCTGAGGCTAATTACTACCATGAGCCTAATGAAGACAAACTCAAGATGCTGGTGGATAGAATGGATGCTATGGAGTTGCAGAAATCTTCTGGGCTGGATTTTGAAGATTTGAGTCTGATATCTGGGGTAGTCATACCCATTGGTTTCAAGGTTCCTACCTTTGTTGTTTATGATGGGGTCTCTTGTCCCAAGCTGCATCTGAGGTCTTATGTCAGAAGAATCCAACCTCACACTGCTGATAAGAAGTTGTGGATCCATTTTTTCCAAGAGAGCTTATCTAGAGCTCAATTGAGGTGGTATTATCAATTAGAAAGTGTCAACATCATGGATTGGAATGATCTTGCTGAAGCTTTCTATAAGCAGTATCAATACAATGCTGATTTAGCTCCCACTCGCATGCAGCTGCAAAGCATGTCTATGGGTGCCAAAGAAAGTTTCAAGGAGTATGCTCAGAAGTGGAGAGATTTAGCTGGAAGAGTACAACCCCCTTTAACTGACAGGGAATTGGTTGATATGTTCATGTGTACGCTGAATGGTCCTTTTTACAGTCATCTCATTGGAAGCTCATCATCTGGCTTCACTGAGTTGATAATGACAGGAGAGCGCGTGGAAAATGTTATAAAGAATGGCAAGATCCAAGTGGGTACGTCTTCATCAGGTGCTGCATAGAAGCCTCCTACTGGGAAGAAAGAATCTAATGCTGTTTATGGTCAACCTGATCGTAATAGAAGGCATCAGTCTGTGAGTGCAGTACATATCTCCAATCCAACTCCTATAACACCAGAGCAGCCACAGGGCAACCAACAGAGGGCTAGAAGGCAGTTCACTAAGATCAACATGTCAATGGCTCAGGCATTGCAACACTTGTTGAAGGCTGAACTTATTACTCTGAAAGAGGCTCCTCAGAATCCCAATGTTACCTCTCCCAGGTATAATCCCAATGCACGATGTGCATATCATTCGAACTGTCAGGGACATGATACTAATAGTTGTTGGGTCTTGAAGAACAAAATTCAAGATATGATTGAGGCTGGAGAGATTGAGTTTGACCCTCCGGGTACTCCAAATGTGATTACTGCTCCCATGCCAAATCACGAGAAGACTGTCAATGCCATTGATGAAGATTTACATATCTATTCAGTTGCAGAGTTGACCACACCATTATCTGTTATCAAGAAGAAGTTAGTACAAGCTGGGTTCTTTCCAGGTTGTCGTGAAGATTGTCTGTATTGTACCTATAAGCCGGATAGTTGTTGGAGATTGAGAGATGGAATTCAATGTCTCATGGATAAGTATACCATAGCGTTTGAGAGGACTCCATCGTCTGTAGAAAGTATGGTGGATCATATTACTCAAGGAAGAAGGACTGAAGAGGTTGATATGGTTGATAAAGTACCAGTAAGGATCACTTCAAAGGGACCTGTTAAAATCACTCATAAGGGTCCAATTAAGATTACTGCTGAAGGCCCTGTGAAGGTTGTTGCTGAAGCCATAGTGGCTCCTATGGTCATTACCACTCCTGGTCCTATTCCGTATACGTCTGATAAAGCTGTGCCTTGGCATTATAGGTCTGATGTTTATATCCATGGTGTTAAGCAGGAACCCTTAGCTGGTACGCCTGTTGATGTTGACAATATTGCTGGATCTAGTAAGATCACACGAAGCGGAAGAGTCTTCTCTCCTCCAGTGACTTCCAAGAATGCAGTTACTCCTGCTGCTACCTCTACCACTGATGCTCGGGGCAAAGGTCCTGTTCTTGAGCCTATACCTACTGATGTGCCAACTGCTGATGATCTCTCTAAGCAGATGGAAGAAGTATTGAAAATCATTCGCAAGAGTGATTATGACATTGTTGATCAATTGGGGCATACTCCCTCCAAGATTTCCATGTTGTCTTTGTTGTTATGTTCTGAAGCTCATGCCAAAGCTTTGATTAAGTTTCTGAAGACTGCTCATGTACCCAATGCAATTTCTGTTGACCAGTTTGAGAACTGTGTTGCCCACCTGACCTATGACAATGGGTTAGGATTTTCTGATGCTGATTTG
Organism: Lathyrus aphaca; assembly: GCA_963966055.1. Lineage (NCBI taxonomy): Eukaryota > Viridiplantae > Streptophyta > Magnoliopsida > Fabales > Fabaceae > Lathyrus > Lathyrus aphaca. Next base: position 18,138,341 of record OZ014525.1, read on the forward strand.
ACTCCTGCCAAGAGGGATCATAACAGGGCTCTGCATATCTCGATTGAATGCAGGGGCACTACCCTGTCACATGTATTGATAGACAATGGTTCCTCTCTGAATGTGTTGCCCAAAAAGGTCCTGAATAAGCTGAGTCCCGAAAATGCTGTGCTGAAGCCCCGTAATATAGTGGTGAAAGCTTTTGATGTTTCGAGAAGAGTGGTGCATGGAGAAATTGATCTGTCAATCAAAGGTTGTTCTCAGGTTTTTAATGCTACATTTTATGTGATGGATAGTCGTCCTTCGTACTCTTGTTTGCTTGGTCGTCCCTGGATCCATGGGGCAGGTGCTGTAACCTCTACATTACATCAGAAGCTAAGATATTCGGTGGAAGGAAAAGTTGTTACTGTCTATGGAGAGGAAGAGTATTTTGTTAGTCATGTGAACACCTTCAACTATCTGGAAGTGGAAGGTGAATACGTTGAAACTCCATGTCAGACATTTGAAGTGGTTCCTTGGATTGTTAATGATTATGTAGCTCCTCCTGTTGTCAAGAAAGTTCCTGTGGTCACCAGAATACCTCCAACAATGGCCTCCCTCAAAGATGCTAGAGCTGTAGTGGATGAAGGTGGTTGTACTATTTGGGGTCAGCTTCCTGATATCCCATACAAGTCTGACAAATTTGGTTTGGGTTTCACTGCAGAGTCCCAGAAGGCTGTTCGTCGTGCTCGTGCTGTTCGTATCACCAATCAAGGGGTTATGAAAGATCAGATCAATGATGTGGGTGACTATGATGAAGACTACAACTTGGATGCTTGGATTTTTCCTACTGTGGGTGCTGGACTCAATAATTGGAAAGCTGAAGATGTTATCCCTATCTCCTTTAGTCAGGAGTAAATACTATTACTGTGTTGTTGCTTTTAAGTTTGTAATTTCTTGAACAATTGAACTCTCAAGCCTTGTGCCTTACCCGGGGCACAATGGTGTGCTTGTTACGGGCTGTCATTTCATTTGCATACTTCATTCAATAAAAATCAGTGGACGTTTCGTTTTCGTAAATATTGTGTTCCTTGTCTTTCTTTTCTTTTTTTCTTTATCAGCTATGTGTTCTTACACACACCCACATCACTAAAATGCAGATCCTTATCCACTCTGGATCCTGTTGATAATAGTTCTACTATTGCCAATTATAATTTCGAGAATCCGATCTATCAAACTGAAGACGGAAATGAGGACGATTTTGAAGTACCTGTAGAGCTTGCTAGGTTGTTACAACAAGAAGAGAAAGCTATACAGCCACATGAAGAGCCAGTCGAAGTTGTGAATCTGGGAACTGAAGAAAACAGGAAAGAAGTCAAGATAGGGGCTGATTTAGAAGATAGTGTCAAGAGCAGATTAATTCAGATGTTACGTGACTATGTGGAGATCTTTGCTTGGTCTTATGAAGATATGCCAGGTGTTGCACCCCAAAATTTGCCCTCACAATACAAGACTTTGTGTGCTAAGAAGGTTCACAAGGTTCACAAGATTCACAATGCTTTCAAGACCTTTCATGAGGTTCATGAAGTCTACAAGCCACTTCATGAAGGTTCACAAGGTTCACAAGATTCACAATGCTTTCAAGACCTTTCATGAGGTTCATGAAGTCTACAAGTCATTTTATGAAGGTTCACAAGCTTCCCAATGCTTTCAAGACCTTTCATGAGGTTCATGAAGTCTACAAGCCACTTCATGAAGGTTCACAAGGATCACAAGATTCACAATGCTTTCAAGACCTTCCATGAGGTTCATGAAGTCTACAAGTCACTTTATGAGGTTCACAAGGTTCACAAGGTTCACAAAGTTCACAATTGGTCAAAAGAGTTGACAATTCCCTCAGACAGTGCATCTCCTAAGCAGTGCATCCAAAACTAGGGTTTTGAGTTTAATCAGGCTAAATGGACTTCCAAGACTTCAAGTGAGCTTCATAACATCTTATATGTGTGTAAGAACCCCCATGACAAGTTTCAAGACTTTTCTCAGAAGTTTGCTCAGTCAGATGATCAGATAAGTCAAAATCAGTCAATGCAGTTAAAAAAGTCAAACTGAGGTCAACTGTGGTCAAACCAAAGTTAAACTTCATGATTTTTTGCCAACATCAAGTATATGAAGTAAAATTCATCATTTGATCAAGGGTTGATCATGATTCATCAAGGAGATTCCAGATCATCAAGAATCAGGAGTTTCTAAATTAGGGTTTCCTTAGTAAAAGTCAACTGAACTTTGACCAGCCATAACTTTCACATACTTCATCACCAAGTCTCCATCCAAAGCTCATTTTGAAGGAAATTGAATTCTCTACAACTTTGTGTCTCACAAGCCAAGCCCAAAAATGCTTCATTTGGAAGGTATGAGCTAAGACATTATAGGTCATTTCAAAAGTCAACAAAAAGTCAACAACTTCAAAAGGGCAACTTGAGATTGGTAAATGATATGGACATGAAACCAGTGGGGTTGTTTAGAGGACTCTTCAAGCTTTCCAAAATGTCCAAGAAAACCTTCATACCATTAAAATTGAAGGATATGTGCCCTTGCAAAGTTGGGAAATTTTGGGTTGGTTTATGATGAAAATGGAGGTCTAAAACCAATTTCTTCCAAATGGGCTTGCCAAATGATGAACCAACCCATACAATGACTTCATGCACGACCCAAACCATTAAAAATCAGAATTTTTATTATTTTATTTTTATTTATTTTGATTTAATTCATTAAAAATCATTTTAAATAAAAATAAAATATGAAAATGTAAGATTTGATGGAGATTAAGCTTCTAGAAAGTCTTAAATATTGATTTAAATTGAAGAGGAAAGAAATCATGAGATTTGGCCAAAAATAGCAAGCATTCACACATGAATATTGGATTTTTAAGGCATGATCAATTTGGATCTTTTCATATCAAAATCTTCACATGACCAATCAATTTTTTGACCTAAAATCAATCACCTATAAGTACTAAACACAACCCAATCACAAGGACACGAATTCAGCAGCCTCAAGAGTAAGTTCCATTGTTCAAAAATCCTTTACAAAACTCACATTCGGTTTTTGATTTCCAGGGCTCTAGAAGGTAAAACAAGAACATAGCAAGACTCCTTGGACTTCCTTGATCATGAACCATCACTCATATGCATCAAAATCATGCTATATTGCTCAACCCGAGTTCACTTTGTTCTTGAAAATAATTTTTTCGATTTCAATAATTTGTTGCTTTTCCGTGAATTTTGTTTGCATAATCTTGTTTGTGATGTTGTGTAGAACGTTTCTGGATCATTAAACCAAAGCTCTACTGCCTAGAATGGATTCGGCCATGATTAGGGTTTGGACCTCCAAATTAGGGTTCTTCAATTCACTAAATTTAAATAAATTTGAAGAACATAGGGATGTTGTATGGACTGTGAGGATCGTAAAACACTAATTAATTGAAAGAAACCGTACTGCTTTGTGGGTGTTTGGTTTTCGCAGGTTTAAAACATTGAAGAACACGCAGCAAGATTCGCAGGTAAAATTGCATAAAGATTCGCAGGAAATTTGGAGAGGAAGAAGGTTGTTGGCGCGTGTTTCAGAAATTCAAATTGTGTTTAAATATTTTATGTTTTAATGTTGAGTTATTATCACAAGCGCATGGCTTGTCCCAGTGGTTGGCTGCTTGGTCTTGGGTATTCAAAGCAAAGGGCAGGGGTTCGAACCCTGGCTTTGGTTCCTTTTTATTTCTTTTTCCAGGAATTAAGTTGTTATAATATATTATGTATTATTCTCACACCATTAGCAGAATTGCTCACCTAGCTGGATGATCATGCGTGCGTTTGTGTGTTAAGAGGTCCTGGGTTCAATCCTCCCCCAGGCCTTTTGCTTCCATTTATTTTTCTGATTTTTCCAGGCATTGCATAAAACCAATTGAAACCATTCCATTATCACCAATACGTGGTTGGCCTGGTGGTACGTTTTGTTGCTTGCAGGCAGAGGGTCATGGGTTCAAACCCAGCCAGGTAAGTTCTTTTTTTTACCATTTTTCTGTTTTAATTTATTTAATTAATTTGCTTAATTATTTTCTTATTATTAATTAAAAAATAAATTGTGCATGTATATATATTTAATAAATATCTAAAATAACACTTTATTTTCTAAAATTCTAAATTTTTATTTTTCTCAATTTAAATTTTTTATATTATATAATTAAATTATAATATATGTATGTTTATTTAAATAATTTTGTATATTAAATTGAAAATCCTTAAATATTTTTCTAAACAAAACCTTAATTTTAGAAACCCTAGTTTATCTTTTCTAAATAATTATTAAAAACCCAATTTTTATTTTCTAATTTTTAATATAATTATTATATACATATTTATTTAATATAATTTTTGTAAATATAATATAATCTTGTAAATATGCTTATAATCAAATTGCTTATAATTGTTTCTATAATTTTGTTCATAATCCAAATTTTACTCTTTTAAAATATATATATGTTTAAAAAATAATTAAATTTATGCTAATATTGTAATTGTATTTGTTATGTTTATGATTTATAATTTTAAATTTTATAATTAAATTGCTCTTATTTCCTTAATAATTTCTAATTCTTATTCATTATTTATTTTGCTTATTATTATTACTAACCATATTATTACTAATCCATTTATTTTTTTAATTATGCTTATTATTATTATTTCACTAACCTTATTTATTTTTGATCTTAATTATCATTCTTACTAACCCCTATTATATTTATTATTGCCTATTTATTTATTTTTGCTTATTATTTATATTTATTTATTTGCTATTTATTTTAATTGTTTATTATAATTATTGTAATTGCTCCTTGGTGTAATTTTTGTAAACTATTTAATTTTTATGTCATGGTTAGTAAAAATAGGGAGTGTAAACATGTATTATATTTAAAATTAAATTTAGATCATTTTAATTATAAGATAAATAAAATTAAACACTCACACACGTAAGTCGATTTTTAATCGCCATCTCATTTTCTAGGGCTATCCCTCAATGTTGCCTATCCAAAAAGGTCAAGTGGGGTGTATAAAGCAAGTCCCTTAAAAGAAAAGTCATCAAGTCCCTAATGGTTGCCTTTCATAAAGATCAAGTCCCTTTCGAATAATGATGACAGTCCCTCCTAAAATGCTTAATACACCCCACAGTTGCCTTCATTAAACAGATGTCCCTCATATGTCCCTCACATCCAAGGTAATGACTACCTATTCCTTAATAATAGGGATAGTCTTACCATTTAAAGGATAAAAAACAGAAAGACTTAAACTTTAGGGTAGGTTCCTCATAGTTGCTTACTCACTTCATTTAAAAACTTTTCAAACACTTCACAATTTCAAACAATTTTCAAAATACAAGTTTTTTACGCATCCGTACATGGATCATTATTAAACTCTTATGGAAATTTGTATTCACACACTACACTTTTCATAAACAATTCAAAGTGAGTTAAGTAACTAAGAGCCCATGGATAACCATGGATGTAAAGGGTGCTAACACCTTCCCTTTACATAACCTACCCCCCGGACCCAAAAATCTTTCAAAAGGTCTTTCCTGTTCTTTTATGCCTTTCCTTTGGATAAAATAAAAGTCGGTGGCGACTCTTGCTATCCGCAACATAACTAAAGTCAGTTCTCCCACCGTGTTACAGAACTGGCGACTCTGCTAGGGATTTTTATTTAAGAGGGGTACCCTTAGGAATTAAGATCACTTTAAATTGTTTGCCTTGTTTGCTTTATATTATCTTGCTGGGGTGCTCTTATGTGAGAAAGATCCTAACTCGGATCTAGTGTACCTTAGGTAAATGGCAATAGACCAAGGAAACTGTACGACGTATATCGATACAGTTGATCTGGTGGCCATAGTTAGTGCGACTTCTTGGTTGGTGCTTATGTTCCTTAAGTCAAGTTGAGGATAATATGAGGCTGCCATATGTTGTCAATGCACTAACTAACTTTTAGAACCCTAGTTATCCCATCTTGGCCTTTAGAAAGTAGTGAGGTAACCGGCTTTGGTGCGGACTGAAGTTGGTTGACACTCGATACTACGCTCATTGAGATCTTAAACTTGGAGGGTTTTGGTTGGCAAGTAAGTTGCCTTCTGAACAACCACCCTTGTGAAGGATCAATGATATTGAGATCCCTTAGAACCTGGTTACTTTTGTAGGACAGGATGAACCATCTAACTTCAGGGGAGGGTACTTACCTTAAACCTCATGCAAGCCTTTAAACCTAGGGCTATGGTGTGACTTGTTTGTGTGTGCCACATGTTTGTGATTGAGCATAACATTATGACATCATCATGCATCATAAGCATAACATTTTCACTAACCATTTCAAGGACCAAAAGATTTATCTTTGTTCTTTGTTGCAGGTCATGGCTTCTGCTCGTAGAAACACCATCAGGATCAACTTTGTGGGCATACCTGCTAAGCTTAAAGAGTTGGTTTCTCAAGTGTCTGATCATTCCCAGTTCATCAAGAGACATGGTCACCTATTGGATCTAGTCACTTCAGGGTTCAATGAAGACATGATGAGTGTCCTGTTCCAGTTCTTTGACCCTAAGCACCATTGCTTTACATTCCCTGACTATCAGTTGGTTCCAACCATGGAAGAGTTCTCTAAACTTCTGAGCATACCGGTTCTTGATCAAAGACCCTTCACAGGCTTGGAGAAGGAGCTTAAACCAGAGGTTATTGCTGCAGCTCTACATCTGAAGAAGTCTGACATTGTTCTAGAAACGAGAAGCGGAGTCAAGTGTATTCTTGCTAAAGTATTAATGGATAAAGCTCAAATGTTCTTGAAGGCCATGAGCTATGATGCTTTTGAGGAGATCTTAGCCTTGCTGATTTATGGCTTAGTATTGTTCCCCAATCCAGATCAGTTCATAGACGTTCATGCCATCAATATATTCCTGAGTCACAATCCAGTACCTACATTGCTTGGAGACATCCTGCATTCTCTTCACACCCGTACTACAAGGGCAAGAGGAACTTTGATGTGCTGCATACCTTTGCTTTCTAGGTGGTTTATTTCTCACCTTCCTCGCTCAGTGATGAAGAATGAGCAAGGGTTCAGATGGTCCAAAAGGATTATGTCACTTTCTCACTCAGATATTCATTGGTGCTCCAGATCTATGGAGAATGTCACCATCATTGACCGTTGTGGGGAGTTTCCTAATGTGCCACTTCTAGGCATAAGAGGAGGCATCACCTACAACCCCTCTCTAGATTTACAACAGTTTGGTTATGCTCGGAGTGATGGTCCACATGACATGTTGATTCAGGGCATTGTGTTTGACTACGACAACGATCTTCAAGGGTACCGTCAGAGATTCATACGAGCATGGGGAAAGGTAAACAGGGTTGACAGCAAGACACTGGAGCCTAAGTACACTATTCCTATGGAAGCTTATCTCAGATGGGTACGATCTCGTGCTCAGACTCTCATGATGCCATATCCTGCCGTCCTACCAGTTACCATGGAACCTGTTGCTGAAGGAGACACAGCTTATACCATCCTTCACCCAGACATGCCTACTGATATGGAAGACTTGCAGAGATCCTGGATCCAACTGAAGGAGCAAAGGGATGCTTTCGAAGCTCATTACAAAGCAAGCCAAGAAAGAATCCTAGAACTAACAAAGCAACTTCACGAGGAACGGAACCTCAACTCGTACCTCAACACAAAGAGGAAACGTCCATGGGAGACTTAAAACCCCATCTTTTGTACTTATTTTATTTCATTTTTTGTAAAGCCTAAAAGGCAAAACAAAGTTATTACTAATAAAAGTTTACCTTCTTGTTTGTCTAAGCAAATTTAAATCCTGCGGTCCTTGAAAACATTGCATATGCATTCACATATCATTTCATTGCATCACAGGTTTATAATTGCGCACAGGTTTCTCATCTCTCGCTGTTTATTTCAGCAATGGCTCTTGAACAATCAGTTAAGGATCTCCAGGCACAAAATGCACAGTTCCAAGAGCTGATCTTGAACCTGTCCAAGGGGCAGGATGAATTGAAGGCACTGCTGGCCAAGAAGACTAAGAAGACTAGAAGGTCAGCTGGTTTGATCAACATGGGAAGAAGGTTCAAAGGTCTGGCCAAGACTAAAGAACCAGCTGAAGACTATGAATCTGAAGAATCTGAAAAAGAGGGAGGCAGTCTCCACAACACTATGGGGGACTCTGATTCTGAGGCTAATTACTACCATGAGCCTAACGAAGACAAATTCAAGATGCTGGTGGATAGGATGGATGCCATGGAGTTGCAGAAATCATCTGGGCTGGATTTTGAAGATTTGAGTCTGATATCTGGGGTAGTCATACACATTGGTTTCAAGGTTCCTACCTTTGTTGTTTATGATGGGGTCTCTTGTCCCAAGCTGCATCTGAGGTCATATGTCAGAAGAATTCAACCTCACACTGCTGATAAAAAGTTGTGGATCCATTTCTTTCAAGAGAGCTTATCTGGAGCTCAGTTGGAGTGGTATTATCAGTTGGAGAGTGCCAACATCAGAGACTGGAATGATCTTGCTGAAGCTTTTTATAAGCAGTATCAATACAATGCTGACTTAGCCCCCACTCGCATGCAGCTTCAGAGCATGTCTATGGGTGCCAAAGAAAGTTTTAAAGAGTATGCTCAGAATTGGAGAGATTTAGCTGGAAGAGTTCAACCCCCTTTAACTGACAGAGAATTGGTTGATATGTTCATGTGTACGCTGAATGGTCCGTTTTACAGTCATCTCATTGGAAGCTCATCATCTGGCTTCACTGAGTTGATAATGACAGGAGAGCGAGTAGAAAATGGTATAAAGAATGGTAAGATCCAGGTGGGTACTTCTTCATCAGGTGCTGCAAAGAAGCCTCCCACTGGGAAGAAAGAATCCAATGCTGTTTATGGTCAACCTGATCGTAACAGAAGGCATCAATCTGTTAGTGCAGTTCATATTTCAAATCCAACTCCTGCAACAACAGAGCAGCCTCAGGGCAACCAACAGAGGGCTAGAAGACAGTTCACGAAGATCAACATGTCAATGGCACAGGCATTGCAACATTTATTGAAAGCTGAACTTATTACTTTGAAAGAGGCTCCTCAGAATCCTAATGTTACCTCTCCCAGGTACAACCCCAATGCACGGTGTGCATACCATTCAAATTGTCAAGGACATGACACTAATAACTGCTGGGTCTTGAAGAATAAAATTCAAGATATGATTGATGCTGGAGAGATTGAGTTTGATCCTCCGGGTACTCCAAACGTGATTACTGCTCCAATGCCAAATCACGAGAAGACTGTCAATGCCATTGAGGAAGATCTGCACATCCATTCAGTAGCGGAGTTGACCACACCATTGTCTGTTATCAAGAAGAAGTTAGTACAAGCTGGGTTCTTCCCAGGTTGTCGTGAAGATTGTTTGTACTGTACCTATAAGCCGGATAGTTGCTTCAGATTGAGAGATGGAATTCAACGTCTCATGGATAAGTATACTATAGTGTTTGAAAGGAGACCGTCTTCTGTGGAGAGTATGGTAGAACATATTACTAGAGGTAAGGAGATTGAGGAGGTTGATATGGTTGACAAAGTGCCGGTGAGAATCACTTCCAAAGGTCCTATTAAAATCACCCATCAGGGTCCAATCAAAATTACTGCTGAAGGTCCTGTGAAAGTTGTTGCTGAAGCCAGAGTGGCTCCTGTGGTTATTACTACTCCTGGTCCTATCCCGTATACGTCTGATAAAGCTGTGCCTTGGCATTATGGATCTGATGTCTACATCCATGGTGTTAAGCAAGAGCCCTTAGCTGATGTGCCCATTGATGTTGACAATATTGCTGGATCCAGTAAGATCATACGTAGTGGAAGAGTCTTCTCTCCTCCAGTTGCTTCCAAGAATGCAGCTACTCCTGCTGCTACTTCCACCACTGATGCTAGGGGCAAAGGCCCTATTATTGAACCTGTATTTACTGATGTGCCAGCTGCCGATGATCTCTATAAGCAAATGGAAGAAGTATTGAAAATCATTCGCAAGAGTGATTATGACATTGTTGATCAGTTGGGACATACTCCCTCTAAGATTTCTATACTGTCCTTGTTGTTATGTTCTGAAGCTCATGCAAAAGCTTTGATCAAGTTTCTGAAGACTGCTCATGTACCTAGTGCAATTTCTGTGGACCAGTTTGAGAACTGTGTTGCCCACCTGACCTATGACAATGGGTTAGGATTTTCTGATGCTGATTTGACCCCAGCCAAGAGGGATCATAACAGGGCTCTGCATATCTCAATTGAATGCAGGGGTACTACCCTGTCACATGTACTGATAGACAATGGTTCCTCTCTGAATGTGTTGCCCAAGGAAGTCCTGAATAAGCTGAGTCCTGAAGATGCTGTGCTGAAGCCCAGTAACATTGTGGTGAAAGCTTTTGATGGTTCTAGAAGAGTAGTACATGGGGAAATTGATCTTCTAATCAAAGTTGGCTCCCAGGTTTTTACTGCTACATTTTATGTGATGGATATTCGTCCTTCATACTCTTGTCTGCTTGGTCGTCCTTGGATCCATGGGGCAGGTGCTGTAACCTCCACATTACACCAGAAGTTGAGATATCCGGTTGAAGGAAGGGTTGTCACTGTCTATGGAGAAGAAGAATACTTTGTCAGCCATGTGAATACCTTCAAGTATCTGGAAATGGAAGGTGAATACATTGAGACTCCGTGTCAGACATTTGAAGTGGTTCCCTGGGTTGTTAATGATCATGTAGCTCCTCCTGTTGCAAAGAAAGTTCCTGTGGCCACCAGAAAACCTCCAACAATGGCAATGGCTTCCCTCAATGATGCTAGAGCTGTGGTGGATGAAGGTGGTTGTACTATTTGGGGTCAGCTCCCTGATATTCCATACAAGTCTGACAAGTTTGGTTTGGGTTTCACTGCAGAGTCCCAGAAGGCTGTTTGTCGTGCTCGTGCTGTTCGTATCACTAATCAAGGGGTTGTGAAGAACCAGATCAATGTTGTGGAAGATCAAGATGAAGACTATAACTTGGATGCGTGGATTTTTCCTACTGTGGGTGCTGGACTCAATAATTGGAAAGCTGAAGATGTTATACCTATCTCCTTTAGTCAGGAGTAAATACTATTACTGTGTTGTTGCTTTTAAGTTTGTAATTTCTGAACAATTAAAATTCTCAAGCCTTGTGCCTTACCCGGGGCACAATGGTGTGCTTGTTACGGGCTGTCATTTCATTTGCATACTTCATTCAATAAAATCAGTGGACGTTTCGTTTTCGTAAATATTGTGTTCCCTGTCTTTCTTTTCTTTTATTTTTGCTTTATCAGCTATGTGTTCTTACACACACCCACATCACTAAAATGCAGATCCTCATCCACTCTGGATCCTGTTGATAACAGTTCTACTATTGCCAATTATAATTTCGAGAATCCGATCTATCAAACTGAAGACGGAAATGAGGACGATTGTGAAGTACCTGTAGAGCTTGCTAGGTTGTTACAACAAGAAGAGAAAGCTATACAGCCACATGAAGAGCCAGTCGAAGTTGTGAATCTGGGAACTGAAGAAAACAGGAAGGAAGTCAAGATAGGGGCTGATTTAGAGGACAATGTCAAAAGCAGGCTGATTCAGATGTTACGTGACTATGTGGAGATCTTTGCTTGGTCTTATGAAGATATGCCAGGGTTGGATACAAACATTGTGGTTCACCGTTTACCAGTAAAAGAAGATTGTCGTCCAAAGAAGCAGAAGGTTCGTCGTATGCGTCCTGAGATGTCAGAAAAAATCAAAGCAGAGGTAATGAAACAGTTTGATGCAGGGTTCTTAGCAGTGACTTCTTATCCTCAGTGGGTTGCAAATGTGGTACCGGTTCCTAAGAAAGATGGTAAGGTACGTATGTGTGTGGACCACAGAGATTTGAACAAGGCTAGCCCCAAAGATGACTTTCCACTTCCTCATATTGATGTTCTGGTAGACAACACTGCTCAGCACAAGGTATTCTCTTTTATGGATGGTTTCTCTGGTTACAATCAAATCAAGATGGCACCTGAGGATATGGAGAAGACAACATTTGTTACACAGTGGGGGACCTTTTGCTATAAGGTGATGCCATTTGGTTTGAAGAATGCAGGGGCAACATATCAGCGTGCTATGGTGGCTTTGTTTCATGATATGATTCATCATGAGATAGAAGTGTATGTAGATGATATGATAGCCAGATCCCAGAATGAAGAACAACATCTTGATCATTTGCATAAATTGTTTGAGAGGTTGAAGAAATACAAGTTAAGATTGAATCCAAACAAGTGTACTTTTGGAGTTAGATCTGGAAAGCTCCTGGGTTTTATTGTCAGTGGAAAAGGTATTGAAGTAGATCCTGCAAAAGTGAAAGCTATACGAGAGATGCCGGCTCCCCGTACTGAGAAGGAGGTCAGAGGTTTCTTGGGACGATTGAACTACATTTCAATATTTATTTCCCAATTAACTGCCATCTGTGAGCCAATCTTCAAGTTGTTGAAGAAAGATCAGGTGATGGAATGGAATGATGAATGCCAAACTGCCTTTGATGAAATCAAGAGATATCTGCTAGAACCTCCAATTTTGATGCCACCAGTTGATGGAAGACCCTTGATTATGTACTTAACAGTGTTAGACAATTCAATGGGGTGTGTCTTGGGGCAACATGACGAGTCTGGTCGAAAAGAGCAGGCAATATACTACCTTAGCAAAAAGTTTACCGACTGTGAAACAAGATACTCACTGCTCGAGAAAACTTGCTGCGCTTTGGCATGGGCTGCTCGCCGACTAAGACAGTATATGTTGACCCATACTACCTTGTTGATTTCAAAGATGGATCCAATCAAGTTCATATTTAAGAAACCTGCTCTCTCCGGAAGAATTGCAAGATGGCAAATGATCTTGACGGAATATGATATACAATATACTACGCAGAAGGCCATTAAAGGGAGTGTTGTTGCTGATCATTTGGCTCATCAAGCAGTGGATGATTACCAGCCAATGAGTTTTGAGTTCCCTGATGAAGACATTATGATTATTACCAAAGAACCTGGACAATATGACGGACCTAAACAAGGATCCCGATGGACTATGGTTTTTGATGGTGCCTCTAATGCATTTGGTAATGGTGTTGGTGTCGTGATTAGTTCCCCTGAAGGTTGTCATACCCCGATTACTACCAGACTTTGTTTCTATTGTACCAATAACATGGCTGAATATGAGGCATGTATCCTGGGTATTAAAGCTGCTATTGATATGAAAATTAAGTTCCTGGATGTGTATGGAGATTCAGCCCTAGTAGTAAGTCAGATCAAAGGAGATTGGGATACCAAGCATGATAACCTCATTCCTTACAGAGAGCATGTGTTGTCTTTGATCCCACATTTCAAAGAGATTACCTTTGGACACATTCCACGAAGAGAGAATCAGTTGGCAGATGCATTGGCCACCATGGCATCCATGTTTGAGATCAGTTGGGATGATGAAGCTCCCAAGATTACTATTGATAGATTTGAAAAGCCTGCATACTGCAATGAGATTGACACAGAAGGGGCAGAGGAGAAGCCTTGGTTCTATGAAGTAAAAAGATATCTTGAAGCTCAGGAGTTCCCTGAAGGGGCATCTGTCAAAGATAGGAAATTTCTGAGAAGGTTCTCTGCTAAGTTCTTTTTGAGCAATGGTATTTTGTACAAGCGCAATCATGATTCAACTTTGCTTCGTTGTGTGGATAAGAAGGAAGCAATTGAGATTATGGAAGATATGCATGATGGAATCTTTGGCACTCATTCTAGTGGTCATACTATGGCAAAGAAGATATTGAGAGCAGGTTACTGTTGGTCTACCATGGAAGCTGATTGCTATCAACACTCCAGAACTTCTCACAAATGTCAAATTTATGCTGATAAAGTCCATGTACCTCCATCACCATTGAATGTGTTGACTGCTCCTTGGCCCTTTGCCATGTGGGGCATTGACATGATTGGTGAGATAAAGCCTACTGCTTCTAATGGGCATCGTTTCATCCTGGTTGCTATTGATTACTTTACGAAGTGGGTAGAGGCAGCTTCATTTGCATCTGTTACTAAGAATGTTGTGGCTCGGTTCATTAAGAATAATCTCATATGTAGATATGGAATCCCTGAAAGGATTATCACTGACAATGGCTCTAATCTGAACAACACTATGATTACTGATCTCTGCACGCAGTTCAAGATTAAGCATCATAACTCTTCTCCGTATCGTCCAAAGATGAATGGGGCAGTTGAAGCTACTAATAAGAACATTAAGAAGATTGTACAGAAGATGACTGTTACTTACAAGGATTGGCATGAGATGTTACCATTTGCTCTTCATGGTTATCGTACCACAATATGTACTTCAACCGGGGCAACCCCATTCTCCTTGGTCTATGTTTTGGAAGCAGTTCTACCCATTGAAGTTCAGATTCCCTCCTTGAGAATTATGAAGGATGCAGGCTTGGATGAAGATGAGTGGATTCAGACCCGACTTGACCAGATAAATTTGATTGATGAGAAGAGGCTAGCAGCAGTTTGTCATGGCCAGATGTACCAGAAACGGATGATCAAAGCTTTTAACAAGAATGTTAAGCCAAAGGTATATCAGGCTGGTGACTTGGTAATCAAGCGTATCATATTACCACAGGGTGATCCTAGGGGCAAGTGGACTCCGACATATGAAGGACCATTTGTAGTCAAGACAGTGTTTTCAGGAGGTGCCATGATACTCACTACAATGGATGGTGAGGATTTTCCACAGCCTGTGAACGCAGACATAGTTAAAAAATACTACGCATGAAAAGAGACCCGCTAGGTTGACAGGCCTAGGCAAAAATAAGGGCATCCCGGCAAACCAAAAGGGTTTGGGCAAAAATTAGGGATATATATAAAAAGATGTACACCCGGCAAGTCGAAAACCTGAAAAGGAGGCTTGGGCAAAAAAGGGTATCCCGGTGGATTGAAAACCTGAAAGGGCAATCCAGGCAAAAGTTAGGGATTAAAGCGTATGACTATGTCTCGTTTGGATCACCCATGAAACTGCAACCAGTTGTACTACTTACTCAAGCTCGAACAGATAAAGCTCAATCCAATCATTTTCGTCCCAACAGCAGAAGATGAGATACTTGAAGATAATGGCAATAGTAGAATTGAAACTCAATAGGATTATTTCCCACATAGCTGATTCTCCTTGTTTTGTAAAAACTTTATGACAAAATTCTCTTACTAGGGTTTATGTCTCCTTGTACAAACTTACCCGTGTATGGGTCACTTTTTGATATAAATAAATTCCATCTTTTGAATCCAGATTTACTTTTACCCTATTTACATAAGCGAAACGTCCATTGGTTGTGTTTGAATGTATGTATGCTTTTGAATATGATTGATGTTTACTAGAAATGCATGTATGCTTAATATGATTGATGTTTACCAGAAATGCATGAAAATGCAGTAATAGTATTTACTAAGGACGAACGAGGGAAGGATTTCAACGAAGCTTCGCCGGTTCATCTTTACAAAACAGTTACAAATCCTCAGTAGGACGAATCCATCTTCATAAAGTCTCATCTCCCCTGGAATTTATATCCATCTCTTTTATCCTCATACGGATATACGGGAATTTACTTTCCAATAAGGGTACGACGAACGAAGACGGGAGGTTATATATACCTTGTTATCCCCAGCAGACGGGAGGTTATATATATCTTGTTATCCCCAGCAGACGGGAGGTTATATATACCTTGTTATCCCCAGCAGAGTCGCCAGTTCTGTAACACGGTGGGAGAACTGACTTTAGTTATGTTGCGGATAGCAAGAGTCGCCACCGACTTTTATTTTATCCAAAGGAAAGGCATAAAAGAACAGGAAAGACCTTTTGAAAGATTTTTGGGTCCGGGGGGTAGGTTATGTAAAGGGAAGGTGTTAGCACCCTTTACATCCATGGTTATCCATGGGCTCTTAGTTACTTAACTCACTTTGAATTGTTTTTGAAAAGTGTAGTGTGTGAATAAAAATTTCCATAAGAGTTTAATAATGATCCATGTACGGATGCGTAAAAAACTTGTATTTTGAAAATTGTTTGAAATTGTGAAGTGTTTGAAAAGTTTTTAAATGAAGTGAGTAAGCAACTATGAGGAACCTACCCTAAAGTTTAAGTCTTTCTGTTCTTTATCCTTTAAATGGTAATGACTACCTATTCCTTAATAATAGGGATAGTCTTACCATTTAAAGGATAAAGAACATAAAGACTTAAACTTTAGGGTAGGTTCCTCATAGTTGCTTACTCACTTCATTTAAAAACTTTTCAAACACTTCACAATTTCAAACAATTTTCAAAATACAAGTTTTTTACGCATCCGTACATGGATCATTATTAAACTCTTATGGAAATTTTTATTCACACACTACACTTTTCAAAAACAATTCAAAGTGAGTTAAGTAACTAAGAGCCCATGGATAACCATGGATGTAAAGGGTGCTAACACCTTCCCTTTACATAACCTACCCCCCGGACCCAAAAATCTTTCAAAAGGTCTTTCCTATTCTTTTATGCCTTTCCTTTGGATAAAATAAAAGTCGGTGGCGACTCTTGCTATCCGCAACATAACTAAAGTCAGTTCTCCCACCGTGTTACACCAGGGTTGGATACAGAAATTGTGGTTCACCGTTTACCAGTAAAAGAAGATTGTCGTCCAAAGAAGCAGAAGGTTCGTCGTATGCGTCCTGAGATGTCAGAAAAGATCAAAGCAGAGGTAATGAAACAGTTTGATGCAGGGTTCTTAGCTGTGACTTCTTATCCTCAGTGGGTCGCAAATATGGTGCCGGTACCTAAGAAAGATGGTAAGGTACGTATGTGCGTAGACTACAGAGATTTGAACAAAGCCATCCCAAAAGATGACTTTCCACTTCCTCATATTGATGTTCTGGTAGACAACACTGCTCATCATAAGGTATTCTCTTTTATGGATGGTTTCTCTGGTTACAATCAAATCAAGATGGCTCCCGAAGATATGGAGAAGACAACATTTGTTACACAGTGGGGCACTTTTTGTTATAAGGTGATGCCATTTGGTTTGAAGAATGCAGGGGCAACATATCAGCGTGCTATGGTGGCTTTGTTTCATGATATGATTCATCATGAGATAGAGGTATATGTGGATGATATGATAGCCAAGTCCCAGAATGAAGAACAACATCTTGATCATTTGCATAAATTGTTTGAGAGGTTAAAAAAATACAAGTTGAGGTTGAACCCAAACAAGTGTACTTTTGGAGTTAGGTCTGGTAAACTCCTGGGTTTCATAGTTAGTGGAAAAGGTATTGAAGTGGATCCTGCAAAGGTAAAAGCTATACGAGAGATGCCAGCTCCCCGCACTGAGAAGGAGGTTAGAGGTTTCTTGGGACGATTGAATTACATTGCAAGATTTATTTCCCAATTAACTGCCATCTGTGAGCCAATCTTCAAGTTGTTGAAGAAAGATCAGGTGATGGAATGGAATGATGAATGCCAGATTGCCTTTGATGAAATCAAGAGATATCTGCTAGAACCTCCAATTTTGATGCCACCAGTTGATGGAAGACCCTTAATTATGTACTTAACAGTGTTAGACAACTCAATGGGGTGTGTCTTGGGGCAACATGACGAGTCTGGTCGAAAAGAGCAGGCAATATACTACCTTAGCAAAAAGTTTACCGACTATGAAACAAGATACTCACTGCTCAAGAAAACTTGTTGCGCTTTGGCATGGGCTGCTCGCCGACTAAGACAGTATATGTTGACCCATACTACCTTGTTGATTTCGAAGATGGATCCAATCAAGTACATATTTGAGAAACCTGCTCTCTCCGGAAGAATTGCAAGATGGCAAATGATCTTGACAGAATATGATATACAGTATACTACTCAGAAAGCCATTAAAGGAAGTGTTGTGGCTGATCATTTGGCTCATCAAGCAGTGGATGATTACCAGTCAATGAGTTTTGAGTTCCCTGATGAAGACATTATGATTATTACCAAAGAACCTGGACAATATGACGGACCTGAACAAGGATCCCGATGGACTATGGTTTTTGATGGTGCATCCAATGCACTTGGTAATGGTGTTGGTGTTGTGATTAGTTCCCCTGAAGGTTGTCATACCCCGATTACTGCCATACTTTGTTTCTATTGTACCAATAACATGGCTGAGTATGAGGCATGTATCCTGGGTATTAAAGCTGCTATTGATATGAAGATTCAGTTCCTTGATGTGTATGGAGATTCAGCCCTGGTAGTCAGTCAAATTAAAGGAGATTGGGATACCAAGCATGATAACCTCATTCCTTACAGAGAGCATGTGTTGTCTTTGATCCCACATTTTAAAGAGATTACCTTTGGACATATTCCACGGAGAGAGAATCAGTTGGCAGATGCATTAGCCACCATGGCATCCATGTTTGAGATCAGCTGGGATGATGAAGCTCCCAAGATTACTATTGACAGATATGAGAAGCCTGCATACTGCAATGAGATTGACACAGAAGGGGCAGAGGAGAAGCCTTGGTTTTACGAAGTAAAATGATATCTTGAAGCTCAGGAGTTCCCTGAAGAGGCATCTGTCAAAGATAGGAAGTTTCTGAGAAGGTTTTCTGCTAAGTTCTTTTTGAGTAATGGGATTTTGTACAAGCGTAATCATGATTCAACTTTGCTTCGTTGTGTGGATAAGAAGGAAGCAATTGAGATTATGGAAGATATGCATGATGGGATCTTTGGAACTCATTCTAGTGGTCATACTATGGCAAAGAAGATATTGAGAGCAGGTTACTATTGGTCTACCATGGAAGCTGATTGCTATCAACACTCCAGAACATGTCACAAGTGTCAAATTTATGCTGATAAAGTACATATACCTCCATCACCATTGAATGTGCTGACTGCTCCTTGGCCCTTTGCCATGTGGGGCATTGATATGATTGGTGAGATCAAGCCTACTGCTTCTAATGGACATCGTTTCATCCTGGTTGCTATTGATTACTTCACGAAGTGGGTGGAGGCAGCTTCATTTGCATCTGTTACTAAGAATGTTGTGGCTCGATTCATTAAGAATAATCTCATATGTAGGTATGGCATCCCTGAAAGGATTATTACTGACAATGGCTCTAATCTAAACAACACTATGATCACTGATCTCTGCACGTAGTTCAAGATTAAGCATCACAACTCTTCTCCGTATCGTCCAAAGATGAATGGGGCAGTTGAAGCTGCTAATAAGAACATTAAGAAGATTGTACAGAAGATGACTGTTACTTACAAGGATTGGCATGAGATGTTACCATTTGCTCTTCATGGTTATCGTACTACAATACGTACTTCAACAGGGGCAACCCCATTCTCCTTGGTCTATGGTATGGAAGCAGTTCTGCCCATTGAAATTCAGATACCCTCCTTAAGAATCATGAAGGATGCAGGCTTGGATGAAGATGAGTGGATTCAGACTCGACTTGACCAGATAAATTTGATTGATGAGAAGAGGTTAGCAGCAGTTTGTCATGGCCAGATGTACCAGAAACGAATGATCAAAGCTTTTAACAAGAAAGTCAAGCCAAAGATATATCAGGTTGGTGACTTGGTAATCATGCGTATCATATTACCACAGGGTGATCCTAGGGGCAAGTGGACTCCTACATATGAAGGACCATTTGTAGTCAAGACGGTATTCTCAGGAGGTGCCATGATACTTACTACCATGGATGGTGAAGATTTCCCACAGCCTGTAAACACAGACATAGTAAAAAAATACTACGCATGAAAAGAGACCCGCTAGGTTAACATGCCTAGGCAAAAATAAGGGCATCCCGGCAAACCAAAAGGGTTTGGGCAAAAATTAGGGATATATATAAAAAGATGTACACCCGACAAGTCGAAAACCTGAAAAGGCGGCTTGGGCAAAAAAGGGTATCCCGGTGGATTGAAAACCTGAAAGGGCAATCCAGGCAAAAGTTAGGGATTAAAGCGTATGACTATGTCTCGTTTGGATCACCCATGAAACTACAACCAGTTGTACAACTTACTCAAGTTCGAACAGATAAAGCTCAATTCAATCGTTTCCGTCTCGACAGTAGAAGATGAGATACTTGAAGATAATGGCAATAGTAGAATTGAAACTCAATAGGATTATTTCCCACATAGATGATTTTCTTCGTTTTGTAAAATCTTTATGACAAAATCCTCTTACTAGGGTTTATGTCTCCATGTACAAACCTACCTATGTATAGGTCACTTCTTGATATGAATAAAATTCCATTTTTGAATCCAGATTTACTTTTACCCTATTTACATAAGCGAAACGTCCATTGGTTGTGTTTGAATGTATGTATGCTTTTGAATATGATTGATGTTTACCAGAAATGAATGTATGCTTAATATGATTGATGTTTACCAGAAATGCATGAAAATGCAGTAATAGTATTTACTAAGGACGAACGAGGGAAGGATTTCAACGAAGCTTCGCCGGTTCATCTTTACAAGACAGTTACAAACCCTCAGTAGGACAAATCCATCTTCATATAGTCACATCTCCCCTGGAATTTATATCCATCTCTTTTATCCTCATACATATATTCGGGAATTTACTTTCCAATAGGAGTACGACAAACGAAGACGGGAGGTTATATATACCCTACTATCGAGCGAAGACGGGAGGTTATATATACCTTACTATCCCCAACATACGGGAGGTTATGTATACCCTACTATCAAACGAAGACGGGAGGTTATGTATACCCTACTATCAAACAAAGATGGGAGGTTATGTATATCCTACTATCAAACGAAGACGGGAGGTTATGTATACCCTACTATCAAACGAAGACGGGAGGTTATGTATATCCTACTATCAAACGAAGACGGGAGGTTATGTATACCCTACTATCAAACGAAGACGGGAGGTTATGAATACTATATTATCAAACAAGACGGGAACAAGTTCCTCATATTCTTCAGCAACAAATTGGGATTTATTTTCCCTGGCCAGCAGTTGTTATACGAAGATATCCAGACGCTTCAGGCAGTATCATATCATACATACATCATTTACATCATACCATAATATACATATACATAGATACATAATACATTACTTAAGTGCATCACATTATACATGCATACATAATGCATAAACTAATATTACCATACAGAATGCTACCTTGTTTTCAAGTTAATTCTCCAGCATACAGACTTCATTAACAAATTGTGACTATTGGGCCGTTGTTTATCTTCCCAAAAGTTATCATTTCCTCAGGACGTTGTTATCCTCCTGAAAGCATATCATTCCCTCAGGACTGCTTTATCCTCCTGAAAGCTTCTTATACCTCAGGACGTTGTTATCCTCCTGAAAGCATATCATTCCCTCAGGACTGCTTTATCCTCCTGAAAGCTTCTTATACCTCAGGACGTTGTTATCCTCCTGAAAGCATATTATCTCCTCGGGACGTTGTTTATCTTCCTGAAAGCTATTATCACTTCCTCAGGATGTTGTTTATACTCCTGAAAGCATATTATTACCTTGGGCCGTTGTTATCTTCCCAAAGGTTACCACTTCCTCAGGACGTTTTTATCCTCCTGAAAGCATATTATCTCCTCAGGACGTTGTTTATATTTCTGAAAGCTATCACCCCTACCTCAGGACGTTGTTTATCCTCCTGAAAGCATATTATTACCTCAGGACTGCTTTATCCTCCTGAAAGCACACTATTACCTCAGGACTGCTTTATCCTCCTGAAAGCATATTACTACCTCTGGACGTTGTTTATCCTCCTGAAAGCTATCACCACTACCTCAGGACTTTGTTTATCCTCCTGAAAGCATATCATTTCCTCAGAACGTTGTTTATCCTTCTGAAAGCATACCACTACCTCGGGACGTTGTTTATCTTCCTGAAAGCTATTACCATTACCTCAGGACGTTGTTTATCCTCCTGAAATCTATCACCATTACCTCAGGACGTTGTTTATCTTCCTGAAAGCTATCATTATATCTTCATATTTTGGATTGCTTTATCCTCCAAGAAATGTACCTGAAGAATTTTTCTCCAAGTGGCATCTTTAAGCCCACTCAAGCATATTCAACTAGTCATCCGTATCACTCTACGCACCGGTGAGTGCAAATTTTTGGGCTTTTGTGTTCAATCCCCTTCAACCTTCCAGGTCATGACTGGCAAATATACCAATCTAACCCCTCAGGTTTCAGAAAATTGAACAGGGGCAGCTGTTGCACCCCAAAATTTGCCCTCACAATACAAGGCTTTGTGTACTAAGAGGTTCACAAGGTTCACAAGACCTTTCATGAGGTTCATGAAGTTTACAAGACACTTTATGAGGTTCACAAGGTTCATAATACTTACAAGACCTTTCATGAGGTTCATGAAGTTTACAAGACACTTTATGAGGTTCACAAGGTTCACAATACTTACAAGACCTTTCATGAGGTTCATGAAGTTTACAAGACACTTTATGAGGTTCACAAGGTTCACAAGGTTCACAAGGTTCACAAGGTTCACAAGGTTCACAAGGTTCACAAGGCTCACAAGACCTCCCATGAGGTTCACAATACATCTTATGAGGTTCACAAGGTTCACAAAGTTCACAATTGGTCAGAAGATTTGACAATTCCCTCAGACAATGCATCCTCCTAAGCAGTGCATCCAAAACTAGGGTTTCAACTTTAATCAGGCTAAATGGACTTCCAAGACTTCAAGTGAGATTCATAACATCTTATATGTGTCTAAGAATCCCCATGACAAGTTTCAAGACTTTTCACAAAGGTTTGCTCAGTCAAATGATCAGATAAGTCAAAATCAGTCAAAGTAGTTAAAAAGTCAAACTGAGGTCAACTGTGGTCAAACCAAAGTCAAACTTCATGATTTTTTTGCCAACATCAAGTATATGAAGTAAAATTCATCATTTGATCATGGGAAATTTTTGGTTGGTTTATGAAGAAAATGGAGGTTTAAAACCAATTTTTTCTAAATGGGCTTGCCATATGATGACCCAATCCATACCATTACCTCATGCACGACCCAAGTCTCTAAAAATCAGATTTTTTATCATTTTTATTTTATTTATTTTGATTTAATTCATTTAAAATCATTTTAAATTAAAATAAAATATAAAAGTCAAAGATTTAAAAAGGATTGAGCTTCTAGAAATTCATAAAGGTGATTGGTATCAAAGTGGTAAGAGAATCATGGTGATTTGCTTAAAATAGAAGGTGTTCATACAAGAATATTTGAATTTTAAAGCTTTATCTTTTTCAATCTTTTTGGATCAAATTTTTCACACAAACATCCATTTTTTCTGACCTAATTGATCACTCTATAAGTACATGACATAACCCTACTCATTGCCCACGAATTTCCAGCCTCAAAGTGTAAGTTCATATTTTCAAAAACCACACAAAACTTCAAATTCGGTTTCTACTCTACAAGGCATTTGAAGGTATTTTGAGGACATAGCAATGATCCATGGACATTATTGAATCATCCCCAATGATCGTTTACATCTAAAACCTCTCCATTTGCATAATCCGATTCATATTATTCATCATATTTTAATTTTTCGATTCTGGTTATTGAATGGTTTTTAATGAATTTTGATTGATCAATCTTGTTTGTGTGATAGTGTAGAAGCTTTCTGGACAGTTAAATTAAAGTTTCATGGACTAAATCGTGATACGCCATAGCTAGGGTTTACTGACCTCAATTAGGGTTTTGTGATTCATCACGTATAAATGAGTTTGAAGGACGTGGTTGTGTTGTATGGACCTCAAGGAACTCATTGCACTCATCAATTTAAAGAAATTTTGTTGTTTGCTTGGTGTTTGTTAATTCGCAGGTTTATGCACGCAGGAAAAATTGAAGGAAATTTCCCAGGAAATTTCGCAGGAAAACCTGCGAAATCCCAAGGAAGAAGATGACTCAGCGCGCGCAAGCTGGAATTTGAAATTGGTTTTAATATTTTTATGTTTTGTTTCTGTTTTATATCACAAGCTTAGTGCTTGTCCCAGTGGTGAAGGGTGCGCGTGTATAGCCAGATGACTTGTGTTCGAATCCTGGCTGTGGCAGTTTTTTTATATTTTTCAGTTTATTCATTAGACATCATATATTATGTATTGTTGCCATTATATTAACAGGTGCGCTCTCCCAGCTGGATTGGTTAAGGTGTTTGTTTGTATTGTGAAGGTCCTGGGTTCGATCCCCCCAGGCCTTTTGTGTTTTTTATTTTTTATTTTTCATGATATTTCTAGGAAAAAGCACAAAAGCAATTGGACCTCCTCCTTTACTACCTGCGCACAGGCTGGCCCAGTGGTTGTTGTTGCTGTCTTGAGTGTGTGAAAGCAAGAGGTGCTGGGTTCAATTCCCAGACAGGTAAGTTATCTTTTTCTTTTTTTTTATTTCTATTTGTTTTGCTTATTATTAATATTAATTAATTAAAATTATAATCTTAATTTAAAATCTTAATATGTTTCATAAATATAAATCTTAATAATATTTTCTAAAACAAATTGTTTTTTTTATTAATATGTATATATTATAATTTATTTGTATAATTAGATTAATATTTAATATTTAACATTTTTTTTTATATGAAACCTAATTTATTTTTTTAAAACCTAAAAAACATATTTTTCTTCAAACCCTAATTTTTCTTCTCCTATTTATTTAATGCTATTATTTGTATATATTATCTTCATAATTTAATTAATGTATAAATTGTTTAAAAATTAAAATTCTTAATATGATAATATGATATAATTTGTTTAGAATTTAATTTTTGCATGTAAATAATTTTATTATATGTTTAAAAATATGTACAAAATTGCTAATTTAATTTTTATAATTATAATTCTATTTTCATATTATGTTCATAATTAATTTATTATATAATTTGTACATAACTTAAAAAATTTATAATAATTAGTATAATTGTTTATATTATATGATAATTGTTTATAAAAATTGAATTTTTAATTATTATAATATTCTTGTTTATTTCATTATTATTATTAATTATGTTTATTACTAACCCCATTTAATCTTATTATTATTTTTTACTAACCCAATTTTTATTATTATTATTTAATATTTTGCTTATTTATTTAAATTGTTTTATTATTATGTAATTGCTCCTTGGTGTAATATTTATTTATAATGTTTATTATTTATATTTTATGCTATGGTTAGTAAATAGGGAGTGTAAACATACTTGTAATATAAAATTAATTTAGATCATTTAAATATAAAGATAAATATTAAATTGCACACTCACACACGTAAGTCGATCTTTGATCGCCATCTCACTTCCTTAGGGATACCTCTCATGTTGCCTAATCAAAAAGGTCAAGTAGGGTGTATAAAGCAAAAGTCCCTCAAAATAAAATCATCTAGTCCCTTAACAGATAAAAGATCAAGTCCCTTTCGAATGTTGCCTTCGTAATGATCTTGTCCCTTTCGAATAAAGATGATAGCCCCTTCAAAATTGCTAATACACCCCACAATTGCCTACATAAACAGATGTCCCTTCACTTGTCCCTCACATCTAAGGTAATGACTACCTATTCCTTAATAATAGGGATAGTCTTACCACTTAAAGGATCCAAGAACAGAAAAGACTCAAATTTAGGGTAGGATCCTCGTAGTTACTTGCTCACTCTTCAAAACTTTTCAAACACTTCACATCTTCAAACAAATTTTCAAAACAAAGGTTTTTTACGCATCCGTACATGGATCATTATCAAACTCTTAAGAAAATTTTTATTCACACACTTCACATTTTTTTCAAAAAACATTTTAAAGTGAGCTAAGTAACTAAGAGCCCATGGATAACCATGGATGTAAAGGGTGCTAACACCTTCCCTTTACATAACCTACCCCCCGGACCCAAAAATCTTTTTAAAAAGGTCTTTCCTGTTCTTTTATGCCTTTCCTTTGGATAAAATAAAAGTCGGTGGCGACTCTTGCTATCCGCAACATTTAACTAAAGTCAGTTCTCCCACCGTGTTACACCAAACTCTTTGGGGATGTCACTATCTGAATGAAGAAGTAATTTAGGCTTTCACTCAAGGTACAAAAGCTTGCTTATGCTTCATATGCATGTTTGAACTTTTCTATGGGATAATGCTCCATATTAAATGTAAATGTTATGCATTTTAAGGATGCAATGTAATAATGATTACTATATACAAGATGTTGATGTATGCTTGGGTTGTTGAGGATATGATGATATGTGAGTCACGAGAGATGATTAAACCATGTATAGTTGGGCGTTGGTTGGGTAGATAGTGATTTGTTTTTTCCTTTAATGGATGTATTCTTTGGTTGCCATCGATAAAACCTAAGAGATAAGAAATGGTCATCGGAACCAAAATTCTAAGTTCGGGAGTCGGTTACGCAAGAGGAAGGTATTAGCACCCCTTACATCCGTTGTACTCAACGGGAACCTCTTAGTCTAATTTGCGATTGAATGTTAACTCGTGTCTTTGTCTTCTTCTAATGGTAAAGGTTTGCTAAGATCGTTTGTTTTAAGGGAAACAATTTTTTTTTATTATTGTTATTTGTTATGGAAAGATGGTTTGTTTTTTATTAGGGTGCTCGCCAAGGATTAAAATCCTTATGCCTACGTATTCCCTTGTGCAATGGGGAATTCAGAGCTTCGTAATTCGTGGAACTATGATTGTTGGTTTGTGTCTTTTAACGAACATGTACTTAGTTTGCATGCTAACTGCTAAACATTGGCTGGTCCACTCTTGAGGAGGCTTAAGCTCTAGTTTATATGCGTGTTAGCAAGGATCTAAACAAAGTTCTTTTGAGAAAAATGCTTGATTTTGATTAAGGTGTTTTGAGACAAAAGGTAGGATGAATCACAACCCAAGGGCTAGCCTCAAGAGCGATCATCCAAGATTTCAAGGAATGCAAGATTCCAGAACTCAGATCTTTTGTTAATAAGTTATGAAAATTATTTTTGTATGTGTTGGAGAGATTTTAAGTTGTATTTAAAAGAAAGAGACAAGTTGTCATCTTTAAGGGAGATGTCTCACCTATTCCACCACAGACATTTGAGTAAGAAAATAAAACCGGAATAAGCTTTAAACTTGGATATAAGGATCGACAAGCAATGTCAAATTCTTCCTTTGAGAATAATTGTTTGAAAGATTTGATTTATGTTTGTGAGGATAAAATAAATATCTTTCTTATAAAGATGAGTCATGTCTAGTCTTTTGGGAAGTTTTAAATGTTTTTGAAACAAAAGGTTGAATGAATCACAACCCAAGGAGCGAGCCTCAGGAGCATTCATTCAAGAATCCAAGGAATGCTAGATTCCAAAAGCTCGGTTCTTTCGTTATTTGATATGTGAATTAAGAGTTTGATGGCTTAAGTGTTTTAGAAACAAAAGAGCTAATGAAACACAACCTAAGGGCTAGCCTCTAGAGTGATCATTCAAGAACCCAAGGAATGCGAGATTGTAAACTCAGTTATTTCGTAAATTAATATATGAATTAAGATTTTTTTAAATGCAAAAGATTGAGTGAATCACAACCCAAGGGCTAGCCTCAAGAGCGATCATTCAAGAATTCAGGGAATGTGAGACTCTAAAAACTTTTTTCTTTCGTTATTTGATATAAAAATATTTGATAAAATCGTATTTGTGTTAAATTTAGGTTTAGAGTTTTTTTTGAAAGATTAACTTTATAATGCACGTTCATGTTTTACTTAATGAAATAAGGTTCATCATGCGAGAAAGTATCATACAATCAAGATATGATATACAATCAAATATGCTCAATCAACCATACAATCGATGAGTAACAAACACAGACATACAAGTAAATACAAATTCTAATAAAATGATAAAACAAAGCCATATTCTAACATTAAACCCTAAGATGCAATTATGGGGATTTAAGTGAAGGATAACTTCAAAGTTGTGCCTAGGTGCAAATCTTTAAAAAAAAAAGAATAAATAGAAACTATATAAAAAATGTGCTATAAAAAACAAAACCTATTGTATTATAAAGTAGAAAACGCTTTCAAATCCTTCTGAGTTTTTGATCGATACATATCAATTTCGGTTATGGTGGAGCTTCACAAAGCAATTATGGAAGATAAGCATTTATTTTGCTTATGGGAGATTACAAGACCTTGCATGAAGTTTTTTTGGGTTTCTTTTATATGAAGAATCATCACTTCAATCAAGTAAGAAATCTCGACTTTCTCCACTCTAATGCATCATTCTAGTTTGTATGCGGCTTAGGATCATATAACGTAAGGTGCATATTGAGCCCTCCCACCTGAGGCAATGGATTTATTTGTGATTTTTGATGATATGTGTCGATTTCGGAGCTTAGGGATTAGGTTACGGGTGATAGAATTCATTTCCTCTCGCTTTCTCTTAAATCACCGTTTTTAGTCCGTTTTGTCGCAATTATTAAAAATAGTTTCGGGTTTGATAAAATTCTGGAAAACTTCATGAGTGATCCTCATCCTCTTAATTAATTTGATATAATTTTTTTTCCAGGTTTGGTTGGGTTTAGTAATTAATTTGTATTTTTCATTCCAAGTTGTCCCAAAAGGAAGAGTTTTGACATAAGGGACCGAAAACCATTTTTTTCAATAGCTATTGGACCTATTTTTTTTCTGTGATTAACCACTGGAATTTGTGACATTTTGATGCTCCTTAGGAATTTTTTTCATGATTTTTGGTGCCCTTTTTGATCCACTTTGTGGAATTATTTTTCGGCGATCATGCCTTGTTCTCTCATCATTTAGTAAATTGTTTTGGCACTTTGGTGCATAATTTTGTGAAATCCTTTTAGATAATACAACCTATTGACTTCGCCATTCTAGGGATTTAATTTCATAAATTTCAAGCCTTTTTGCTATTTTTTCATGCCACCTAGATTGTAGGTCCGATTATGTGTTTATTTGCTTCATACCCTAAATGTTAGGAAGACATTCATGCCATTTGCTTGAGACATATTTTGGTAACTTTTAGGAATTAATTATAGGTCACTTTAAGGTCCTTAATTTCAGTTATAGGTCACTTCTTGAACCATATTCATTTGATTTGTTTTGGTGTTTCAAAGTGCATCATTATTGGAACTAGTTTAACTTAAACTTGTTTAACTTCTTCTCTAAATATTAACATGAATTATGTGGAAATCATAAATTCAAAGCCATGCATTATAATTGAATCTTATACCTTGTATGTTATTAACCCATAGTCATCTCATTCACATTTACATGTCATTCATACTTAATTTGCATCCTTTGTGATCTTATGCGATGTTTGTTACACTTCTTCCCACATCTTCTCCTCCTTGCTCCATATGATTAAACCATTGCATCCATGATGGTATGTTCATTCATCCTAATTCATAAGCATTCACTACTAACTTTTATACTCATTTCATGTATTAATTCATGCTTGTATTCCGTATGCACGCATACCTCATTTATGAACTCTAACTTGCATTCATGTGAACTTATGTGAATTGTTTGTACATAGTTTGCCATAGTTTAATCTTGTGAGGTATCCTAGCATCCTTAGGGACATATAACATTTAGATACTGACTATATATGTCATATAACCTTTAGGTACCTTCAACTTTAGACTTAGGTCTTATTTTGAGCCATAGTTCCATTATAGGATGTGTGTAAGGTTTAATTGTCTTTATGCTTTGTTTTTGTTTCCAATGTGCAAATTATTTTGGAACTAACCTTTGTTTTATAGGGGGGTAAGGTAAGCCTCATATAACTTCTTCCTTTATCATCCTTATGCTTTCAAGTTGTGTTTGCCTTGTACTTTCATTCAACTTTCTTCATCTAACTTCATCTTAAATTCCTTTAGGATTTAGTACCTCATTAGGACATAGATTGTAGTTGTTTGATCTTATAACATTAGAATACTTTAATAGGGTTTATCTACTGACTTTAGAAGTCCTTTTATCATTTAGGATCCTTTAGATCTAGGTCTTAACTCTAGGAAGTCCTTAGTGCCTTTCTTTAGCTAGTGTGAGCTTTAATTAATTAAGCTTTTGTCATGCTTTATTCTTTCAATATGCTTTGTAAAGCTAACCTTTGTTTTGTAGTGGGGGAAGATTGAGGTAATTATTACTTCTTTATCATCTTTTATGCATTTTAAATGTGTTTTCCTTAACACCTTGTGCTTTGCTTATAGGTTTTCCCCCTTTCTTTAGAGACAACTTAACTTCCTTAGGAAGTAAGTTGATGTCTAATTCTGTTTTCTTCTTTTCCTTTTCTCATTAGGATTAGAAAACCTCACAAACCATTAGGATCCCCCTTTTGTATATAATAAATGACTTAGGGTTGTGTCTTAGCTCCCCATAGTTTTTTTTCCTTTCTCACTTGAGTCATTCTTTCTCATCTCATAAAGAAAAGCTAAAAAAACACTTTAATAAAAGATTGAAATAGTCTCTTATGTATAGCCTTATTCCATGGGGAATTCATATTCATTCCATCTTTGAATAATGTGGGCTTGTCTAGCATTATGCACAAGTCTGATCATGAGACTATTTTCACAAAGAAAACATAAAAGACATTTCTTCAAGAACTACAAAAACATGTAATAAGTTCAACAAGTTAGTGAACTTAAACCCTAATCTTTGGAAACAAGTCTTGGATAAATTCTCTTTACTTGGTGTGCTTGTTCTATTATTCCATCTTGGAATGTAGTAACAAGTACACATTCCATGGAAAAAAGTTTGAATTCACTTCCATGTGCCAAATTCATAAAAAACTCTTAAAAGACAAAACAAACAATAAGCAACTTTCCTGCGGGAACTCTTCTCATCTCATTCACTCCCAACGCGAACTTGCGACGACTTGCCTCATTTGCAAGACAGTAAATGCACTCGTTCAAGGCGAGCCTGCAACACCTGAGCATAGACATAAGCAATTCCAATGATAAAAAACACAAACAAAGTTCCCGCCTTAGTTAGGCGAATTGCGTCGACTCTGATCCTTATTTTCCCGATGAGGTACGTAGGCAGCGGGGTAAGGCCCATGCGAGCACATTCTTTATTTTCCCTACATTTCCCACATTTTCTTTTCATTCTCTTTTTTCAGTTCCCCTCTCATTTCAGTTTCAGTTCCAATAACAGTTCGTTTGTGTAGCAACAACTTTATTCTTTCACCCTTTGAAACAAACTTACAAGCGTGGATCCCGTCGGATACGGCGGACGATTTGGGGTGCTAATACCTTCCTAGGTCGTAATCGACTCCCGAACCAAGATCTTTGGTTTGCAGGACCTTGTCATTTCCTTCTTCCTTAGGTTTGTGCAACATTACCTTTCCCGTTCCTTCGGGATAAAAATGCTTGGTTGGCGACTCTACCTTTTCCGCGCCACTTTCGCGTTTGTACTATGATGAAAATCCTGGGAGCGACAGTAATAATAATATTAATAATGTTTAAATAACTAAGATTATAACAGTTTACTTAGAATTTCATACTCACCATTAATTTTCAATCCAACAAAGTGGGCCATTTTCAGTCCCGATTTTGGGTAGGCTCTGGGCACTTTTGGGTGACGCCCCCCTAATCTGGCCTATATTGTTTTCTTTAAAAAGTTTCATCATAAAAAAAAAATAAATAAATGATAATTTGATATATAAAATAATACAATAGGTTTTTTATAGCATATTTTTTATATAGTTTCTATTTATTAAAAAAAATTAAGATTTGCACCTAGGCACAACTTTGAAGTTCATCCTTCACTTAAATCCCCATAATTGCATCTTAGGGTTTAATGTTAGAATATAAATTTGTTTTATAATTTTATTAGAATTTTTGTTTACTTGTATGTTTGTGTTTGTTACTCATCGATTGTATGGTTGATTGAGCATATTTGATTGTATATCACATCTTGATTGTATGATCCTTTCTCGCATGATGAACCTTATATTGTTAAGTAAAACATAAACGTGCATCATAAAGTCAATCTTTGAAAAAAAAATCTAAACCTAAATTTAACACAAATACAATTTTATCAAATATTTTTATATCAAATAACGAAAGAAAAAAGTTCTTGGAGTCTCGCATTCCCTGAAATTCTTGAATGATCGCTCTTGAGGCTAGACCTTGGGTTGTGATTCACTCAATATTTTACATTTAAAAAAAATCTTAATTCATATATTAATTTACAAAATAACCGAGTTCTACAATCTCGTATTCCTTGGGTTCTTGAATGATCTCTCTTGAGGCTAGCCCTTAGGTTGTGTTTCATTCGCTCTTTTGTTTCTAAAACACTTAAGCCATCAAACTCTTAATTCACATATCAAATAATGAAAGAACCGAGTTTTTGGAATCTAGCATTCCTTGGATTCTTGAATGAATGCTCCTGAGGCTCGCTCCTTGGGTTCTGATTCATTCAACCTTTTGTTTCAAAAACATTTAAAACTTCCCAAAAGACTAGACATGACTCATCTTCATAAGAGAGATATTTCTTCTATCCTCACAAACATAAATCAAATCTTTCAAATAATTATTCTCAAAGGAAGAATTTGACATTGCTTGTCGATCCTTATATCTAAGTTTAAAGCTTCTTCCGGTTTTATTTTCTTACTCAAATGTCTGTGGTGGAATAGGTGAGACATCTCCCTTAAAGATGACGACTTGTCTCTTTATTTTAAATACAACTTAAAATCTCTCCAACACATACAAAAATCATTTTCATAACTTATTAACAAAAGAACTGAGTTTTGGAATCTTGCATTCCTTGAATTCTTGGATGATCGCTCTTGAGGCTAGCCCTTGGGTTGTGATTCATCCTACCTTTTGTCTCAAAACACCTTAATCAAGATCAAACATTTTTCTCAAAAGAACTTTGTTTAGATCCTTGCTAACGCGCATATAAACTAGAGCTTAAGCCTCCTCGAGAGTGGACCAGCCAATGTTTAGCAGTTAGCATGCGAACTAAGTACTTGTTCGTTAAAAGACATAAACCAACAAAACGTAGTTCCACGAACTACGAAGCTCTGAATTTCCCATTGCACAAGGAAATACGTAGGCACAAGGATTTTAATCATTGGAGAGCACCCTAATAAAAACCAACCATCTTTCCATAACAAATAACAATAATAAAAAAAATTGTTTCCCTTAAAACAAACGATCTTAGCAAACCTTTACAATTAGAAGAAGACAAATACACAAGTTAACATTCAATCGCAGATTAGACTAAGAGGTTCTCGTTGAGTACAATGGACGTAAAGGGTGCTAATACCTTCCTCTTGCGTAACCGACTCCCGAACTTAGAATTTTGGTTCCGATGACCATTTCTTATCTCTTAGGTTTTATCGATATTTACCTTTTACATTCACTTAGGAATAAAATTAAATTTGTTGGCGACTATGTTGTTTTTTTCTGCTTCCATCGCGAGGATCGTATTCTTCGAGGTACGATAGCTGGTGTCGCTCCCGGGATTTTCATCCTAGTACAAACGCAAAAGTGGCGCGGAAAGGGTAGAGTCGCCAGCCATACATTTTTATCCCGTAGGAATGAGAAAGGTAATGTTGCACAAACCTGAGGAAGAAGGAAAGGACAAGGTCCTGCGAACCAAAGATCTGGGTTCGGGAGTCGGTTATGACCTGGGAAGGTATTAGCACCCCAGACCGTCCGCCGTACCCGACGAGATCTACACTTGTTTGCTTGTTTCAAAGGGTGAGAAATAACTGTGCTGCTGAACAAATGAACTGCTAACTGGGATGGAAAATGAAATGAGAAAGGAACTGGAAAAGAGAATGAAAATAAAGAAGGGGAAAAATGTAGGGAAAATAAAGAATGCGCTCGAACGGGCCCTACCCCGCTGCCTACGTACCTCATCAGGAAAATGAGGATCAGAGTCGACGTAGTTCGCCTAACTAAGGCGGGAACTATTTGTTTGTGTTTTTTATAGCTGGAACTGCGTATGTCTATGCTTAGGTGTTGCAGGCTCGTCTGGCACAAGTGCTTCTACCGTCTTGCATGCGAGGCAAGTCGTCGCGAGTTCGTGCTGAGAGTGAATGAGATGAGAAAAGAAGTTCTCGCAGGATAGTCGCTTATTGTGTGTTTTTTGTCTTTTTATGAGAAATGTTTTGAATTTGTTTGTGAACATTCTCATACTAAGACCTATCCATCGCGAGAAGTACTTACACCTCGCCCCGAAACAGGACGCGTATAAGCACTCCGCAACAAAGTCTCGTGTCGTACAAGAACGTTCAACCTTTATTAGGTATTTTATTATTTTCTTCATGAGGTGAGAAATAATGACTCAAGTTGGAAAAAGGACCAAAAACTAAGGGGGACTAAGACCAACCCTAAGTTATTTATTATTCACAAAAGGGAGATCCTAATGGTTTGTGAGGTTTTCTAATCCTAAAGAGCAAAAGGAAAAGAAAGAAGGAAAAAGGATGCAACTTACTTCCTAGTGAAGGTAAGTTGGTCCTAACAAAGGAGAATCCTACCAAACACAAATATGGAAGGAAAAATGAATTAAAATGCATAAAAGAATAAAAGGATAAGGTGAAGTAAACTTACCTCAATCTTCCCCACTACAAAACAAATGATTAATGTGCATTTTTATTAAAAAAGAATAAGGTAAACACACACCAAACAATTTCTAAGGTAACTTGGACCTAAACTAGACCCTATTTTAATCCTAAAGGAACTAGAAAAAGGCTAAAACCAAAATACAACACCTATTACAACCCCCTAATACCCAAAAAACTATGAAAACAATGCATAATACAACTCAGCTTTTTACAGCCAGCATGCAGCATGAAAAAGTAGGTGTAAAAGGTTACAAACATTATGCACACAAACAAACAACATACATTTTACAGCACTCCTATGCAAAAACAGCTATGAAATGCAAAATCCAGAATTGATTTTCTTCGTTTTCTAATGCACAAACTCAATGCAAAAATGCTAATCTCATCATGAACATGTATTTGGACATGGATCAACATACATAAATGGAAGAACATGAACATTTTGGATTATTCAAGAATGCATCATATGGATTATGCAACAAGTAATGCAAAAATGAATCACATGAACATGGCATATGAACATGATGATCTTTGATTATGAATATGCAATATGATAGCTCAACAAACACACTCAACTTAATGCAAAATTCAGAATTAACTTGATATGGATGTTATGATCAAACATGTAAGAAAATGCAACCAAATGCACATGCTTATGATTATGCAATATGCAACATACATCAACAATGAAAATGCAAAAATGATTTAATGCAATATGAACATATAAAAACAGAATGCAACATGATTATTATATGCCAAATGATGCATGAACATGGCAACCAAAATGCAAGAACTTAAGCTATGCACAAAGAACACAAAAATGCATAAAATGCAACATGAACGGAATCGTGTCGAAATGACTCGAAACGGGGGAATGAGCTACTGGAAATGGACTCAAAAATTCCCTAAAATCAATACCTAAACATGTATGAAAACCAAAGGCACTAGAACTTAGGACTAAGCCATCAAATAAGCCAAAAAAACAAAAATTAACAGCGTTAACCAGTTAACCAATTGGTTAACCGGTTAACGAACCTAAATCTGCCCTATTATATGGCCAATACGCACCCGTTAACCGGTTAACCAAATGGTTAACCGGTTAACACTGAACCAAAAGGTAAAAAAAGTTGAGGAAAAAGTGCTTTTGGCCACAAACTCACTTCTAATGATCCCTAACATACCTAGGAACATGCTAACACTAATTTCTACTCAATTGGAGCTTATTTACACATGATAGAACCTATATCTATTAACACCTTAAATCCAAAATCAACCAAAATCACAAATCACAAGCAAACATAATTGAAACGGAATTGATTTTAAACAAAGCGAAAAGCACTTAAAGAATGCCAAAAGTGGCGAGATGAAGAGAATAACTTAAAGAATAAGTGATTAAGATCACTAACCTACGAAGCGGGGGAGTGCTTCGGTGATTGTTGCAAGAATCAGAGCTTAAATCGAAGAGAAAACCGAAAACCGAGAAATCGCAAAATAAATGCGTTCTTGACGTTTTGATCTTCTTGCACTTCCGATAAGCCGAAAAATTCAACAAAATCAGTAGCTTATCCTTCTTCAATCCACAAAATATGAAGGTTGGAGGCTTAAGCTCTAAGATCTTCAAGTTCCAATGTGAAACTTGAAGAGCTTATTTGAAAAAAGCTTTGGTGAAAGGAGGGAAAAGGAAGGAAAAGTGAGAGAAAAAAAGTGCTTATCAAAGATTGAAAAATTGAAAAATGGTGTTCAACCCTTTTCAATGAAGTGATTAAGGGTTATATAGATACTAGGCTAGGAGCTAGGTTTGGGTTTGGGGCCCAAAAATTAGGTTTGGGATCCAAAATTAGGTTTGGTAGTTAGTTAGGGTTAGGGTTGGAAAAGGGAATATTCCTTGGAATACTCTAGAAGATGGTAGAAGATGGTGGAAGTTTCCAAGGGAAATGGAGTGGAAAAACAAGATGGAAATAATGAAAGGAAGTGTGAAAAGAAAGTGGAAGGAAAGGCGGAGGGAAATGGTGAAACTAACCCCTTTTCAAATGATTTTTCTTTTGATTTTTTCCTTATGATTCCTCCATCATTCCTTGACCAAATATGAACCATAGGATCATTGTAACCCTAATTTCATGATCTCGATCTTAAAAGTCAGGAGTCGACCCCTTTTTACCTAGTTCGGATGCCTTTTCCCCGATTCCTCGATTTTCCGTCATCTGGTCAGTTGAACCCCTTCCAAAATGAATTTGTGGACAAGATTTGAACCTCAGGCACTTGACATCATATATAAGACCAAGGAATCCACTTTGAATCGAAACTTCATGCCGAAGCCCAATAGAAGTGAAACCCTAATTCGGCCCTTTTCCTCAGAAAATATAGCACTGCTCGCCTCTTTTGATTAAATCAAATCTTTCCATGGCTCGTGGCTTCAAATGAAGACTTGTGGGATATTGTGAACCTTTTTGCACAAGGTTGAGAAGCTTTGTGGCCCTTTGGTAGCCTCTTCATAACTTTCGGTTGCTCCGATCATTGATCACATACCCATACCTCAGCCATGCAATGTTTTTGGTTATTTTATGAATCCATGAATGCAAAATGCTATGCAAAATGTTGAGGAAATGAGAGGGAAAATTTTGAGGTATTACAATTGGCGACTCTGATAGGAACATGCCTTATGCATAAGAGAGTCGAGCCTAACTTAGGATAATTTGAGCTTCTTTGCTAACTTATTTTGGTTGTCTTCTTTGTTTACTATTGTTGTTTTATATGCTTCTTTATTACTTTCTTCTTTATAATTCTCATTGTTATACTTGCTTATTGGATCACGGGTTGACATCACAAGTAAAGCTTTATACTCGAGCCTTGGAAAAAGAAGAGAGAACACCTAAGTTAGACTTAGAGGTTATTAGTGTTAGTCTCCAAGGACTCACTTCTTGAGAGCCTAACATGAAAGCTCCCCTACAGAGTAGACCTATTCGTAGATCTTGTCGTAACGCAGCTAGCTTGTCGCATGACTTGATTCATGAAAGGGTTGTAGCTCTGGGACCCACACTTAAAACCAGTTTCTACATCAATAGTTGTGTAGTGTTAGTCTCTGAGGGCTCTCCCCTTGTGAGCCAAGCATGAGAACTCTGCTCAAGGTAGACCTTATCGTTATTATCGTCATAATACAACTAGCATGTGGCAAGATGTTAGTTCGATTAGCGTCTGTGACCTTGAGTACCTTAATATCATCACCGTAGAAGCTATCATGTGAGTGGGTTTTATGGGTAAAGAACATAGAACTCTCCTTTTAAGGCCTACCAGTTAGGAGGTTTTGAGTTAGTTGTGATACCTTGGATCCAACATCATGCCTTCATACTCCCACTTTGGAACTGATTGTATTTGTGATTCTGAGTGTTGCATTAATTTTCATATCATTGCATTTGCATTCATCAACATTACATATCATCTCCCAACAAAACAAACAAACTCACACATCCATTTGTCCTTATACTCGTCAGTTGATTTCCCGGCAGTCGTATCAAGCTCAAAGTAGCCACTGAAGAACAATCGATATGGAAGAGAACTTTAGAGACCAATTCCTTAAGCTTGGATGGTATCCTTACAAAGCTGATCCGAATAATGTTCCTACGAGCGTAAGTCATAACCTGCAACAAAGAACAAAGATAAATCCTTTGGTCCTTGAAATGCTTAGTGATAATGTTATGTTATGATGTCATGATGTTATGATGTCATGTTCAAACAAGCAGATGGCAAACACAAACAAGTCACACAATGGCCTTAGGTTTAAAGGCTTGCATGAAGTTCATAGGTAAGTATCCTCCCCACTGAAGTAAGTTGGCTCAACATGTCCTAGTAATAGTAACCAGGTTCTAGGGGATCTCAATATCACTTATTCTTTTCAGAGGTTGTTGTTCAATATGGCAACTGACTTGCCAACCAAAACATCCCAAGATTAGAATCTCAATAAGCGTAGCCTCGAGTATCAACCAACTTTAGACTGCACCAAAGCTGGTTATCTCACTACCTTCTAATGGCCAAGATGGGTCAATTAGGGTTCTAAAGGGTAGTTAGTGTTAATGACAACATACGGTAGCCTCATGTTATCCTCAACTTACTTAAGGAACATCAGAACCAACCAAGATGTTACACTAACTGTACCCACTAGATCAACCATATCGGTATATGTCGTACAGTTTCCTTAGTCTATTGCTACTTACCTAAGGTACACTAGATCCGGGTTAGGATCTTTCTCACGGCAGCCCCACAACAAGTACCCTTAAAAATAAAGCAATCAATTTAAACAATTAAGTGTCCTAACTCTAAGGTAACCCCTCTTTTAATTAGTAATCCCCAGCAGAGTCGTCAGTTCTGTAACACGGTGGGAGAACTGACTTGGTCGTTTTTGTTTTCACAAAAACTATGTTGCGGATAGCAAGAGTCGCCACCGACTTTTATTTCATCCAATTAGGAAAGGCATAAAAGAATAGGAAAGACCTTTAAAAAAATTGAGTTCGGGGGGTAAGTTATACAAAGGAAAGGTGTTAGAACCCTTTGTATCCATGGTTATCCATGGGATCTTAAATGCTTAGCTCACTCTTTACTTGTTTTGTTTGAAAAGTGTAGTGTGTGATTAAAATATTTTCGTAAGGATTTAACTTTGTAATGATTCTCGTATGAATGTATACAAAGTGTTTACTTTGATTGAAAGTATTTTGAAAAAGATTGGGTGTAAAAAGTATTTGTTTTTTAAAGTTGTTAGCAGGCGTTTAAGAGTTTCTCACCCTAAGTTATAAAGTCTTTCTTGTTATTTAATTTCCTTAGGGATAGAACTGTCCTTACTATTAGTTAGTAAGTAGTCTTATCCTTGAATTTAGAGGGACAAGCGTAGGGTCATCGTTATGGTCATAGAAGGCAACATGTACGGGTGTCTTAGCAACTTGAAGGGACTATCATCATTTTCTGTAGGGTCATCAAGGGACGAGATCATTTATTCGTAGGCAACTTGAAGGGTCATCGAGGGACTATGACCTTTATATCGAAGGGACTTGATGATTTTTATTTAGGCAACTTTGCTAAGACATCCCTACGTTCGAGGGACTTGACCATTTTTTCGTAAGCCAACAAGAGGAGAAACCTTAGGGGTGAGTGTGTGAGAAGTGTGTTAAGTACAATTATTTTATCTTCTGAAATTAGTGGGATAAGTCCAATTTATTCGCATACAAGTCTTTTCACACCCTACGTTTACTAACCTTGCAGTTTAATATTTTACGGAATTAAAAAAACAGAAAACAAACCCTAGATTATTACCTCATGGGGAGGGGGATACATTTTGAAATTTGGGGGAGTACGGAAAATAAAAGTGCGAAAATTAAAAGTCCTACGCTATTATATCCCATGAACAGATACATAATCGAAAAAATGTGAGAAGATAAATCTAAGTTATTACATGAATCGTACATCCTATACAATTTTCTAAGAAATTTAAATAGCAA
Source organism: Lathyrus aphaca (assembly GCA_963966055.1). Taxonomy (NCBI): domain Eukaryota; kingdom Viridiplantae; phylum Streptophyta; class Magnoliopsida; order Fabales; family Fabaceae; genus Lathyrus; species Lathyrus aphaca. Next base: position 18,178,460 of record OZ014525.1, read on the forward strand.
AGATAAAATAAATAAAATGATTTATGAAAAATATTTTTCTAATTAATTAAAATTATATTAAGAAAATGATTTTTTAAAGTAAAAAAAAAGTAATTATTTAGGATTATGATAAATTAGGTTTAAAAAACAAAAAATTAAAGTTAAGATTGATTAAACCCTAATTATTAAATTAATTACAAATTAATCACAAAATTAATTGATGAAATAACCTAAAAACTATTTTTTTATGAAAAATAAATTTATTATTAAAAGAAAATGATTAAGTTAATTAGAAAAGTTTTATGAATTTGTGTATATATTAAAAGAATTAAAATAGTTAATTGGTTAATTAATTATGATTAGAAAAAATAAATAAATAAAAGAAAATAAATTAATAAAAGAAAAAGAAGGAAAAAGGATAAAAATATAAGGGTGGAGGCCTGGATCGAACCCAGGACCTCCCCCTCTCAACGCGAGTGCATCTCCACTGGGCTATCATGCCTGCACCGTAAAGAATCAGAAAAGAAATATTATAAAATAAGGAAAATATTTGAAAATAGGAAACGCGCGCATAGTTGTCTTCCTCCTCTATCCATCCATAGTTTTACCTACGGTTTTGCGTCCGTAGCAACAACTTATAGTGACAGTTTTTTCGTCACTACATCACCTGCTTTTTTTAAAATCAATACACACACAATATAAATTACATCCAAGTATGCAGATCGATTGTAAATGGTCTCGTGAGTTCAATGGACTCATCAATTCGTCCTTAAATTGCCTCTAAGTCGAGTTCCCAAATTTGAAGCTTCAAACCCTAGTAATGTCATGTCATTGAACCTGCACTGAAACTCAAATCAAACATTCCAGAAAGCATCTATACATCACTATAAACAACAATATACAATCAAATTCAAGTTAGAATGCACATATGATCAAAATCGAAAATCAAGAATATAAGTCAAAAGTTGGATTCAGATTATGCGATTTCATGATGTTTTGATGATGGTGATGATTGGTATGCGTTCAGAATATCCCAAGGAAGCTATTGAAACCTTCAAAATCTCTTGAAAGTGGTTGAAGTGGCAAACCGAATTTGGAATTTTCTTGAATTTTTGAAGTTTTGGTAAGGGCTCTTAAGCTCAGAATTTCGTCCCTTTGGTTTGTGGTCTTGTTGTATACTTATAGGAGAATGAATTAGGTTAAGAAAATTGGGCTTTTGTGATGGTTTTGAGATTACTTGGAAGTGAAGTTTCTTCCTTTCTATTTTGGCCAAAATTTGACTTTAAGACTTTCTCCTTTGATTTACACGAAATTTGGATCCTTATAATGATCATAAACATTCAAATCTCATCCCAAAATAGTTCAAAAATTAAATATTTGATTTTCTAATATTTATTTTAATTAAAATTGATTTTAAATAAATTAAATCCAATATAATATAAAATAAATATAAAAAATCAGATATTATGACTTATGGGTCGTGAATGATCTTATAATTGAGGTTGGGTTAGAAAAATATGGGCTCATTTGGAAGAAACTTGAGTTTTGGTCATTATTTGCTTCATACACCTCCTCAAAATTGCCCAACTTCAACAATGCATAATTCTCAATTTTTATCACATGTATGTGTTCTAGGACTTTTTAGAAAGCTTAGAGTGTCCTCTAACTACTCATTTTGGTCCCATGTCTATTTGATCTTCCATGTTCAAATTATGAGCTTTTGAAAAAGTTGACTTTTTGTTGACTTTTAAAAGGACCTGTAATGTCTTGGCTCATATCTCTCAAATGAATCATTTTTGGCCTTGGCTTGTGACACACAAAGTTGTAGGGAATTGAATTTCCTTCAAAATGAGATTTGGATGGGAAATGTTTGATGAAGCATGTGAAAGTTATGGCTAGTCAAAGTACAATTGACTTTTCCTACAAAAACCCTAATTTAGTAACTTCCGATTCTTGATGATTATGAGGTTTCCTTGATGAATCATGATCAACCCTTGATCAAATGATGAATTTCACCTCATAATCTTGATGTTAACCAAAAATCTTAAGTATGTGAGATACCATGAAGTCCACTTGAGGCTTTGGAAGTCCAATTTGCTTTGAGAAGCTCAAAACCATAGTTTAAGATCCATTGCTTAGGAGGAGGCTTTGTCTGATGAAACCTTGAATCCCTTTAAGCAATTGAGAATCTTGTGACCATTAAGAGACCTCTTGAGATATATTTTATTAAATATGTGAGGGAAATTTTTTGGGTAAAACACTAGTGTTTATGTGTTTAGTATGTTTAGGGATTTTAACATGAGAGATATGTAATTTATATTCTAGGGTTTTTCCCATCTTTCAAAACCTAGGGTTGATGTATGTTGTTTCTTAAATTTGCATTTGTAGGTGATTTCGTTTGAAATGGAAGAAATAGTATCTCTTAACATTCACCATAGTGGTGAATTTTTGGATTATGATAAAAGTAATTATGTTGGAGGAAAATGCAATGAGTTAAGGGTAGATGTCGATAGGTGGTCATATTTTTTAGTTGATTGGTGTTTTAAAAGAGCTAGGGTATACTCAGGTATAGAATATATACTATAAGGATCCTACCTTTGGAATTTATTTGCTTAAAGATGATAAGGGAGCCTTAGACATAGCTGACTTATGTAGGGTTCACCTGAAAGTAGACATTTATATTGAACACCCTCTGTCCCAACCTGAGTATGTTGATGTTCTATTAGATGAACAAACATCAACAGTGTTAGAAGAAATATGTCAGAGGCATTCAATATGTCAGAGGCATTCAATAGTGTGATTATCGAAGCAAGGCCAAGACCATTGGTAACAATGTTAGAAGAAATAAGGGGGTATATAATGGGAAGATGTGCAGCCAATAGATTGAGGTTTTCTACTTTGGGTGATGGGGATGTGTTACCAAATTTCAAGAAGAAGTTGGAAAAAACCAGTAACTACACTAATTCATGGATAGTAAGGTAACACTTATTCTTGTGTTTGTATAAAGAGGTAACATTTATTCTTGTGTTTGTATAGAAGTTGGAGAAAACCAGTAGTATAACACTTATTCATTCTGTTTATATATGATGTCAGCAGAGTACATTTTTGAGGTGAAGCATATTGAGAACCAGAGTGATATTTTTATGGTCAACTTGAAGGACCATGACTGTTCTTGCAGGAAATGGTAACTGACAGGTCTTCCATGTGTCCATGGAATTGCTTCAATGAAGGCTAGAGGTCTTTGTGTTGATGATTTTGTACCAGATTATTACAAGAAGGCTAGGTATCTTCAGGTTTATGAACCAATCAGAAGATGCCTGGAAGGTTGTGAGGTGTACAAGGTGTAGAAAAACTAGACATAACAAATTCACATGTAAGCAGACACCACAGACTACTCAAACATCTGCATCAGGCCAGTCAGTAACTCAATCAACTCAAACAACTCAGGCTTCTCAAACAACTCAGGCAGCTATACCATCTCAGGCAGCTACAACAACTCAGGCAGCTACAACATCTCAGACAACTACACTAACTCACAAGACTGCACCACATGCTAGGCACAAACTTCCTTTTAGAAAGCCAACACAGATTGCAAGAGGTCCCACTACAAGGCTTAGTGCATCACAGAATGCAGTAAATACTGTATCTTAGGATTTGTGTACTGATGTATTTTGTGCAATGTTGTTTTGGTATTTTTCCATGTAATGTGCAAGACCTGCTATGTAATGTTTTGGTATTTTGGTAATTCTGCTATGTAATGCTTAACCTACTATGTGCAAGACTTAATGTTATTTAATGTGCAAAACATGTTATATAATACAGTTTGTAAAATCTGTTATATTGTCAAGTTTTGTCAAGTTCTGTGGTGCATTTTGCAAAATATGTTATATTGTTAAGTTGTAAAAATCTGCTATTATGTCATGTTCTGCTATATAGTGCATTTTGGCAAAATCTGCTATTATGTAAAATTATGCTATTTTGTAAAAATCTGCTATGTTAAACTTATGCATGTGTTGTTTCATAAGTTTGCAACACTTGATGAAACAATACATTTTCAACATATGTTGCAATGGTTCACCTATAACAATACAATGCACCACTTCATGAAGTGTTGTGCATTTTTGAATTTGAAATTCAAACTTTCAGTAGGCCGACACTAATTTAGCCACAATTTCCACTGGTGGATGTTTAGTGCAAAAACTGACCACAAATATTTTCAAATAGATTTAAAGGCAACTTCCACTAGTGGATATTTAGTGTAAAAACTGACCAAAATATTTTCAGACAGATTTTAAAGGCAACTTCCACTGGTGGATATTTAGTGTAATAACTGACCAAAATATTTTCAGACATATTTAAAAGGCAACTTCCACCGGTGGATATTTAGTGTAAAAACTGACCAAAATTCCTACAGACAGATTTGAAAACAATTTCCATTTTTGTCTATGGGGCACTTTTATCCTCTTTAACTTTGTCATATTTGAACACACCCATGACATTGATTGTCCATGACTACAAACACATGTTATGTTCAACTTATATACAAAAGAAATTATGGCAACAAATTGTTAATATATCAAGCCAATAACAGTAAAACATAATAGTCCTAAACCAACCATTTTTCATTCAAAAGAAACATGTTACAACATAGATGACATTCACAAACTTGCTACAATTAAACCAAGGAAGTTTTCAACTATTACAACACCTAATATTCAAAACATCCTAACTACTAAAACAACCAACAATGAGTAACACAAGCACTTCCATATAAGCTTTCATTTCTTAGTGTTCTTCAAGCATTCATCTTGTTGCAAATTCTCCACCTTCAAAACTTTCACCATTTCTTTTGCCTCGCACAATTATTTTTTGAGTTCAACCAACTCTTTGTATTGCATATCAATTTTCCATTGCATATTCCTTATGCTTTCTTCATTTTCACCATTATCAACATCATAGAACCATTAAAAGAATCCACACCCTGAATTTGTGTTTCCCTGTACAACAATGTTTTTCAAGTCAGAACATTGAAGAGAAGAATGTCGATCAGGTGCTAAAGAAAGAACATTACTTTAAAATGTTGACAACCCCAAAAAAGCTTTCCGTAGTTGTTGGGTGTTCTTCCTTTTCGAAGAACAACTACTTCTCCACAACCACACATAATCTTCCCAAAACTTTTGTACACTTGTGGATCGAACCCAATTCTTGACGAAAAAGATGAAGCACGTGAGACACTCATACTTAGGGAAGATTATAGTTTCAATTAGAAGAAGAGGAATTTGTGCCATAGCTTTTGGTAATGAAGTAAAAGATACAATGGCGTGACCTAATTTTATAAGAAAACACAACACAATGTAGAAGGAGGATGACTATACATTAACAATGCCAACTCAGAATACACCTCAGCAATTTTAACACCGTTAGCTGCAATTTGACGGTTTGGACCAACGTGAAACCATTTAAAGATGTATGAGACCAATTTGAAACTTTTAAAAGAAAGATGACCAAATTAGACTCTGACCTATAATTAGAGGACTAAAAAGGGTATTAAACCTTATTCTTATTATGATTATTATTTAATATTTCTTGATTGTTACTCCATCTATTTTTTATTATAATTATAAGTTATTTTTGACTTTTTATATATATTAAAAAATATAATCATTTGTTATACGAAAAAGAGAAATTATATATATATATATATATATATATATATATATATATATATATATATATATATATATATATATATATATATATATATATATATATATATATATATATATATATATATAAACATCTAAGTACATATTATTTCATTATTTTAAAATCTATATTATTTCATTTATTATTCTTACTTTTTTTTTTGTTTAATTTATTAGCATACGCCAAAATCCTTTTTAATTGGGATTGTGAACTTTTTTGGGGGTCTAAGTAAAATATCTGTTTAACAAAACAAACAAAGTTTATTGAACATGCTAATCAGAGCATCAGAAATGCTAAGATTAGAACTTAAAGTCTACATCAAATAAAGGGACCTGTTGTTTCTTGGAGTACAAGTAACAGGTTTTTGAAATGCAAGCCATCAATCAACAACATAATGTTTTGCAGTACCCTCAAGTTGGCTTCATCAAGTGAGGTATACACTATCTATTACTCCAAAACCAGGTAAAACCCCACCTTCATCAGATATTGATGGTTTGGTACGAACCATATAGCCACTTTCATTATTCACAATTACCTTATCCTTGTTCCTGCAAATTCCAGTTCATGATCAACCATTTTGAAAATTCAGCCCAAAAAAATGTGATTAACATGTAACTAAAAGCAATGTACCTTAAATAAGTACTGAATATCCCAAATTCTGAAATGACGCGATCCTTATGCAAGAAACCGTTACGCACCAAAATTGCCTCTGTGTTAACTGGAAATATCCTCTGCATAAGAATGTACGCCGCATCTTCTTGAGAATCTGATTTCTGTAATTTTAGAAGAGTCTCCCTAAGATCATCACCATAAATATTGTTTCCTGCAAAGTAATTACATTTATTATACAACTTTCTCCCGTTCCCTGATGCTAGTTTTTTCAACAAAGCCAGCGAGGTAAACTACCTCCTCCTTCTCTTTGCGGCTTCATCACAAATAACTCGGGCGTTTCTATTGCTTTTTTAACAATATCTGAATCTTCCAAACTCCATAACCCTGCAAAGCATTTACGTAGTTTTGCAATATCCTCTTTGTTTTCAAAGAACCTGCTTACAGTTTTTACTCATTGATTTAGGGGAGAGATTACAACTAGAAAAACTTCCTATGATTAGCAAAAGTGTATAAATTATGAATTGATCTACTACTTCAAAATTACAAAGCTTGAAATAAGCATGGAAGATACAAACAGTATTAATTAGAAAGATACCTCTCAAGAACATTGGGCTCTGCCAGTTCTTGTTGAATCTTTTTTGTGCCAACCAAATGATAAGATATGTTAGGGCATTTGATTGCAGAAGATTGTTCTATCAGTAGTCTAGCTTTCCATTCCTATACATCGCGCAAACCATAAGAACTCATTCTAAAGATACATATACCGGGAGTTAATTCAAATGAAAGAACATGTTTCTGTGTTACTGTCAACTTGCATGGGCCCATTTAAAGTCAATGGACTTGGCCCAACACATGAATTGTTAGCAACTAGATGGATTCGAACTGGAGACCTTGAGAGGAGCACACTCTCAAGATCTAAACCTTCACCACCAGGCCTATTCCTGGGGTTAAGCAACAAACTTAATTCAAATCACTCACTGATTCAGAAGGATAGTCAGCTGGTGTATAGCCAGCTCGGAAGTAAACGATTGCAACTGCTTGTCCATCCCTGCAAGTGCCATAAAATATATCTATACAGTCAGATGCAAAAACTTGTAAAACAAAATAATTATATCAGATAGCGGTCAAGGCAAAGACTACATACACAGAAAGTGTTCCATCTGATAGAATTTCACCTTCTTGATTAATTTCTGCCAATGTTTTTCGTATGGTTGTAATATGATATGTGTCATAAAGTTAAGGATAACAAGTCAAAGAGTTTGCTCTGCGAGATAGTAAAAACAAACATTTTTCCCTTTGTAAAAGGATATCTTTCTCTTAGAATTGCGGAAACAAAATGCTGGTCATACATGTTTCTTTCTTCAGCCTGAACCACAACGATAATCACGGCACTGTATGGATCCATCCATTTTCAAAATTATATAGCATCATAATACAGAAAAAAAAAAAAAAAAAAGCAGCAAAAGAAAATGAAAAGGAAAGTTATCCTCAAAAACTGACCCAGGGTTATTATACTCACTCCAAGCTTTAGCCAATGCCTCTGCATACCGACTGTCAGCGGTATTCGCAGGAACCCTTTCGGAATCTAGTCCAAGCGATTTTCCATAGTGAGAAAGTATGTTCCTGGAAAGTGATCAACTAATATAAATTTGTACCTCTTCATATAATTTTCGCTAAAATGCGTAATTTATTAGACCAACACTAACCTATGAAGTTGAGTAATAATGCAACCAACACCAGAAAAAGAAGTGGAAATAGTGTTCATCTCAATTTGCAAAAGTGATTGAGTCTTTTCATCAAACATGTAATCTGAACGAAATAATCCCAACCGAATTTCCTAATAAGGCAAGAAAACATAATCAGTAAATCACATTGAGTTAATTTAAATATAAATGAACACAAATTTGTACCTCTTTTTTGTTAATCTCAAGCATTTTGGAATGAATATCTAAAAGTCTAGAGGTAAATTCATCAACTTTCTTAGTTCTGCATTGAATGAATTCAACATATACAAATTATGTTTAATTATAGCATAAGCAAACTGAATATGAATAACAGAATTTATACCTGGAGAGAGATTTTTGGAGAAAGTTTGCATCCAAACTGACACGATCAACAAGTTCATTGAACAAAGGTGCTAATTGACAAGCTTGGTTCCAATGAGTTAGAGGAAATGGTGGAGGTAATAAGGAAAATGGGAGATGCACCAACCCTACACCAGGTACTCTCCCTGATCTCTATCATTCCATAAATAGTAACAATCATCAATATACTCACTGCATTTCATATTACTGTAACAAACACTGTACACAGCTGCACCGTTTTGAAGTATCACATGTACTTTATAGCTCTAGGGATTTAAGTGTATATTTGTGTCTACTCAGTTCCATTAAATAAGTATCATATTCATTAGATAAATGTGATATTCGTATATTTAATATCTGTATTGTATCCACTAAATGAATAATCAACTTGTTTTAAAGTAGATAATATATATATTTTTTAAAATGATTCTTTCTAAAAAATATTTACACTTCTTTTATTTATATATATATATATATATACACACGAAGACTAATTTCTTACAAGATAAAAAAATCAGTATAATAAACTAATATTTAAATAATTTTTATAATTAATTAATGAATACAGATATCCGTGAACACGAGTATCGTTAAACTCATATTCATGTCCATCATAAAACGAGGACCTTAAAAAAAGATAATTGCCAATAATTGGCTTGATTTTTCTCAAAAGTTGACCGGACAACAACACTAGCTGCTGTCAATTCAGTTGCAATTATATCATCATCAATAACAAGAACAACAAAAAAAACATTTATTACTAATCATCTGAGGAAATAGTTTGATAAGTATAGTGAAAAGTAGCAGCAACCTGAGCAGATTTATCACCGACAAGGAGACCATTGAGAGTGGTAAAGACAAGAGCATCGTAAACCATTTGTTGGACAAGTTTTTCTTCAATCTCATGGTAATTATCCAACCTCGGAGAAGAATCTTCCACCATTTCTTCTACGTTCAGCTGTTGAGATGATTTAGACATGTTGTTTTTGTTTCAGCTGGGGAAATAGGGCAGAAAGAAGGTAGAATGATGTTTGTGCGGCAATGAACCAGATCCACCAATAACCTTTCTTTGACCTTCCACTACCCATCTTAACCTCTGTTTTTATATTTTGCACGTGTTTCTCGAGTGTTTCTAATCTCATTTATTAGGTCTCTTAAGCTCATATATTTTCAAAAGGGGACAAATTATCTACGCATAACAAAATGATGGAGAGTGTATTTTTAATTAATCGCATAACAAAATGATGGAGAGTGTATTTTTAATTAATCACATGTCACTATTTAATTTTTACTCAATTAATTAATTATAAAATAATATAATTGTTTGTTATTTTCAATATATTTTACACTAAGGGTCTGTTTGTTTCAAGGATTAAAATTATATTCCTTGGAATCATATTTCTAAGATTATTATTCTTGAGAATATTATTCTAACTTAAATGTTTGGTAAAAATTTAGATTCCTAAAAATAATTATGAAATTTATTTAATTTAATATTATAAAAATAATAGAAATAATAGTAAATGTGAATGATAGTGAAATTATAATTAATTAAATTTATTCTCATGGGAATGTTATATTCCCACCCTTTAAGCCTTGAAATAAAAATAAAAAAATGATGTGTAAATAAGATTCCTTGGAATTATTTTATAAAACTTGAATCAAACATGAGAATATATTATTCCCATAACTATATTCCCTTGAATATTTTTTTAAATCTCGAAACAAACACATTCGAAAGGGTAACCTTATCCAACTTTTTGAGTTGGATAAATAAAAATTCACCTTTTCAAAAATACTCCTGTTTTTGGAAATGCATTTTTTTTACTCAACATTGATTTTTTTCCTTCCATAAATACATCTCCGAAAGCATCATAAATATATTTTATTAGTTTTTGAGTCAGGCCGCCAAATTTATAATATATTGTTTCCGAAGATATTTCTATGAAAATATTTTGGTTATTTCGTTTACATAAAATCATCTCTTCTTCTTCGATTAATAACATTTAATTACTTTTATTTTTCTTATTAATTTTATTAATTATTTAATATATAAAATTTATAACATTTTATTCAATAATTATTTATTTAAACAAAAATAAATACTATTCAATTAATAAAATTAATAAAATTTTAAACAAAATAAACACTATTTAATTAATAAAATTAATAAGTAATATTAATAATTTTTATTAAATAACATTTTATTAATTAAATTACTTATTAATTTTGTACTAATATTACTTAATTTTTTTATTAATATTACTTATTAATTTTATTAATATTATTTATTTTTATTATTAATTAATATTTAAAATTTTATTAATTGAATAGTATTTATTTTTGTTTAAATAAATAATTATTTAATAAAATAATATTAATTTTATTAATTAAATAGTTAATAAAATTAATAACAAGAAGAATAAAATTAATTAAATGTTATTGATTGAAGAAGAAGAGGTGATGTATTTACATGTATAAAGCTAACAAAATTGTTTCAGTAGATATATCTACGAAAATAATTTATTTGTAAATTTAAGGGTCAGACTAAAAAACGAATAAAATGCGTTTATGGTGCTTCCGGAGATGTATCTATGAAAAAAAACAACGTTGAGTAAAAAAAAGGAACTTCCGGAGAATATTAAGAAATGTGTTAGGTGGCTAAAAGTATCAAGAGGTGGATTAAGAAATTGTCGTTTTTCTTTTAAGCCTCCAACGTTATGGGCCTTGCCCATTTGTTGGCTACACCTTCTATTCGAAGAATTAACCTGCCACCCACCACCTAGACTTAACACCCCTTCCCCCAATGTCTATGAAAAGACAATAATGTCCCTGTAATTCATTTTAAAAATTTTGAAATTCAGATTCTTGGAGCGATATTGAAAATTCCATCCAAATACTAAAAATTTCAAAAACAATGTTTTTTATCGCAAATTTCAAAATTTACGGTATTTTGTATCAGAAATTTTAAAATTTATGATATTTATATTAAATTGTATACCAGAAATTTCAAATTTTCCAGTACATATCCCATACTTTATACCGGAAATTTCAAATTTTCGTAACTAAATGCAACTTACCGGAAATTCTAAAATTTTCAGTATGTCAAAAATTTCAAATACACTACTTGTTCTGGACTTGGCCTGCAAGTCTGTGTCGGACAGAGGCCCAATCCGTCAGACACGACCCATGGCCCAATATCTAGGAGTGGGGAGACAACGTCTCCCCCATGTCACCCAACTTCCCACCATTATCTCCTGAAAGGTAGAGGCAGTTTGACCAAGGGCAAGACCACGTGCTAGGTCTTACTTGCTCTTACTCATTCCTTGGCAGTTCTCCCTTGGGCCTAGCTGATCTAGCCCATGGAAGAACCTTGGCTCAGCATTGGGGGCACACTATAAATACCTTTTTCTATTAGAGGGTCAGGTATTCTGAATCTTTATCTCTTCTACCTTTTTGTACTTACATTCTCACTTTGACATCGGAGTACCTTGCAGGTACACCCCCAGTCTCATCAAAGTTGCTCATCACTGGAAGGTTCCTTCTGATCAGGTCAGATCAGTGGCGCCGTCTGTGGGAAAATAAAAGTTTCCCCATCTTCCACAACAAGAAGACCAAAACTTCAATTCATCTCCTTCAACCATCTAACATGACTAGCGAACACGAAAACAACCGCGTCCTTAGCCTCGTCGACTACACCACCGGCACAAAAGACGACTAACATGTTGCCCATGAGTCCGACCTAAAATACGGACAACTTGCCACCCTGTCACCTGAGCCCGAGGATAACAACGTTCCTGAACCTCAGTCTGCGGCTCCCTTTCAAACCATCCCAATACCGGTTGAAGGGGATCCCACGCTGATAGCTATGATGAACGCCCTCAACCAGACAAACCTCATGCTCTTTCAACATCAGGAGAGGATCATGGTGCTGGAGACAGAACGCCAAACCAATCCTCTTCGACATGGTCGCGGATCTCAATCCGAGAGACGCCAACCAGAGGAAACCAAGAAGCGATGACGATCATCTCCTCAACATGGACGATGCTCCCCTGAACCAAAGAAAAACAAGTCCAAGGGGTGCCCTGAACGGTCGAATGACCAACCAAGGACATCTCATCGACGCGAACAGAGCCCCATGAATAAGGACTACTCACCCCTGAGGAGCGACGATGATAAACCTCATTGCCCGCTTTCTTGGGCCATCATGGAAACTACATTCCCATCGGGAATGGAGAAGCCCCTGCACCTAGCGATGTACGATGGGACAACTGACCATGACGACCACGTCGACAACATCAACGCCATGCTCAACTACCGCAACGACGTTGGCGGGAACGTCAAATGCAGATTATTCTCCACGACTCTCAGGAAGGGAGCCAAGACATGGTACAAAAGCATGGCCCCCGAATCTATCACATCTTGGAGAAGCATGAGATCGACGTTTACAAGGCACTTCACGGCCTCTCGACGCCACCCAAAAACATAAGCTACCCTTGAAGCCATCATACAAGGGAAAAATGAAACATTGTGCCCATATATCGAGTGGTTCAACCAAGAAGCTGTCGAGGTTGATACGATCGATTACATGAAGAAGTATCTTTTCGAGAAGGGACTCTTCCTTGATAGCGAGCTTAATCGGGAAGTAGGGATCGAGCATCCCCGTACCCTCGACGAACTTCTACAAAAGGCTTAAGCATACATCAGGTATAAGGAGAAGCAGGTCGCACACAGTGTTCGAAACAACCGCGGTCAGGACGACACCAAGAATCCCAAACACAAAGATTGCACCCCCCTCGACGCACCGAGAAGCGGAGAGACGACATACCCCATGAGGCCCACGAAGGAAGAGGACCAGCGGGGCACTTCTCCGAATATACATTGCTGATTGCTCCCTACGAGCGCATCCTCGCCGAATGTATCAACTCTGAATTCATGCAGGTCAGGGTGAGGTTCCCCAAACCGACAGCGCCTAAACCCCACACCAACAAGTCCAGATACTGCCGCTTCCACATAAGCCACAGACACGTAACTGAAGATTGTATCCACCTGAAAGACGCAATCGATATTCTAATTAAGGAGGGCCACCTCAAGCAATACACCAAAAGAAATGACGCTCCTTGTCACGAGGACCAAATTGCGAATCGAAGTCGCGAGGAAACCCCATCCGACGGTTCTCCCTTCCAAGTAGCCCTGTGCATATCACGTCCTGAGGATTTCCACCTCTCTGATGTCTACACGGGAGGATAGTTAGTTGCACATAGCCCCTGGGAGAACTTCCCAGCGGACTTGGTCATCTCAGGGGGCAGAATAAACGAAAATGTCGTTATCTCTATCAAACGGAAGTTCAACGAGCCCTTACTGACCGCACCTGAGCATTTGGTAACATTTACCAAATCCCGAGGAAAACCCAACCCCATATCATTTTTCCTCGAAGAGTTACCGGGCGGTTCACCCAACTCCAACATTCCTTTACTGATAAGGGCGAAGATGACACGTTTTGACGTTCAATGCATTCTGGTCAACCAAGGCAGCTTGGTGGATATCATGTACGCCCTCCTGTTCAAAACTCTCAAACTCGACAAGACAAAGCAATCCCCATACATTGGATCTGACATCCAGGTATTTAATAGAGCTACCACAAGGCCATGGGGGTACGTGGAGTTACTCATTCTGTTTGGAGAGATTGAGACGGTCAGAGAAGTTAAAGTCCAATTCCTGGTGATCGAGTGCCCCTTGTTGTACAATTGCATCCTCGGGCGACCTATTATGGCCGAGTTGACGGTGGTGCCCTCCACTGTCCACTTAAAAATGAAGTACTACACCAGGTTGGGTCGCGTGGTTACGATTCACGGGGAAATCGAGACGGCCGACAAATGTTATGATGCGGCAGTTAAAGGACATGCCATAACCAACACCTCCAAAGGCAACAATAAACCTAGAGATAAGGAGCTACCACCTTCCCCACGAGTCAACTCCATCGTCCTCGACAATCACCTCGGAGAGGATGACAGTGAAGCACAGGGCCCCGTCAACGGGCAGGCTCCAACTCACCCAGAACGCTCAATCCCCCGTCGGCAAAGTCGAGTTGATCCCTTTGGGGGACAACCCCGACAGAACTGTGAAGATATGTATCGGCCTACCGTCGGTGACGAAAGAGAAGCTCAACACTTGCCTCAAGGAGAACGTGAACCTGTTCGTATGGAGCGCTGCAGAGATTTCCAGCCTAGATCCTGAGGTCGCATGCCACCAATTAGGCATAGATCCGGCCATTAGGTCCATAGCACATCGTAGGCGTAAGCAGTCTCCCGAGAAAGCGGAGGTTGCCGAGCAAGTTGTAAAAGACCTCTTAGAGGTAAATTTTGTTTCTGAAGCCCAGTACACAATCTGGCTCTCTAATGTAGTCCTTATTAAGAAAAATAATGGAAAATGACGAATGTGTGTTGATTATACCGATCTCAATAGGACATGTCCCAAAGACGTTTTTCCCTTACCTAACATAGATAAATTGGTCGACAACTCTGCAGGTTTTAAACTCTTGTCCTTCATGTACTGCGGATATAACCAAATCCCCATGTCGGACACAGACAATAGGAACACGACCTTCATGACCCCTATTGGAAATTACTACTACAACGTTATGCCTTTCGGACTGAAGGACGCCAGGGCTATGTACCAGCGCATGATGAACAAGGTTTTCTAGGGAGAGATCGGGGACATGCTCGAGGTTTACATGTACGACATGATCGTAAAGTCGCACGAGGAGGTCGACCATGCCTAACATCTCCGAAAGGTCTTCGAGCGAGCAAGGAGGTGCAAAATTAGGTTCAACCCAAAAAAGTGTACCTTCGACGTACGGGCAGGGAAATTCCTTGGCTTCTACCTCATTGAACGAGGGATCAAAGCCAACCCCGAAAATTTTCGAGCGTTTTCGGAATTCCTAACCCCGAATTTGAAGAAATCTATTCAGTCACTCAACGACATGCTCGCCTCTCTGTCTCGTTTCGTCGCTAAGTCCACACAACACACTTCCTTTCTTCAAGCTACTACGGAAAGAAGCCACATTCGAGTGGACCGAGGAGTGCGAGCAATCATTGATCCACCTCAAGTGGGAGCTCTCCAAACCACCGGTGATATAACGACTTTAGGAAAAGGAGACATTATACTTGTACCTATTCGTGGCCACCGAGGCGGTCAGTGCAACCCTCATCCGCGAAACAACCGACAGGCAGAAACCTATCTATTTTATGAGCAAAGCCCTTCAGGGCCCCGAGCTCAGGTATCAGCAGATCGAGAAGGTCGCCTTGGCCCTAATAAACGCAGTAAGGAGACTGCGTCATTACTTTCTCGCCCATACAATCAAAGTCCGAACAGATCAGCCCATAAAACAACTACTCGAATGACCGAATATGGCCGCCAGGATGTTGAAATGATCAATGCAACTGTCAGAATTCGACATCCAATACGAAAGCAGGAATGCCCTAAAGGCACAAGTCCTGACCGACTTCATTGTCGAGATGAAATATAATCCGACCCCGACTAGTGGCGCCCACAAATGGACGATCTTCGTCGACGGCGCTTCCAGCTCGATGGGAAGTGGCAAAGGTATCATCCTCGAAAACAAGGATGACATCCTTATTGAGGTATCACTGGCACTGCCCTTCCCGACTTCGAACAACCAGGCCGAATACGAAGCATTCCTGGAAGGCTTAAGACTGGCCTAAGACCTAGGAGCAAAGTAAGTGAAAATCTCCATCGAATCTCAACTCGTAGCGTCCCAAGTACGGGGAGAATATCAGGCCAAGAACGACAACCTCATCGAATACTTAGACCTTGTCAAAGACAAACTAGAGAAGTTTGACTCTTGGGAGGTACAACACATCCCACGCAAGCAGAACACCTAAGCAGACATTTTATCGAAACTGGCGACCACATGGAAGAAGGGCGGAAACAAATATGTGATCCAAGAGATCCTTCCACGACCAAGCATCAAAAACCTCCCCCTCCACTCGGGGTGGACACAATCGACAATGATCATTGTTGGATAACTCTCATCCATAACTACCTCACAAAAGACGAACTCCCCACTGATCCAAAAGAGGCATCTGCAACCAAGAGAAGAGTGTGCTCATACGTCCTCCTCAAAGGTAAACTCTATCGACGAGGTTTCTCCATCCCACTACTCAAATACATTGAGGAAGAGAAGGTCCCCGACATTTTGGGAGAAATTCACGGTGGGACTAACGCCCAACATCTCGGCGGAAAATCATTGGCACGTAAAGCACTCTGGGCAGGCTATTATTGGCCGACGATGCAACACGACACAAAAGAGCATGTCAAGAAATGCGACAGGTGTCAAAGACACGCAGAAATGCACCTAGCTCCCCCTAATGAGCTAAAGACACTTTCCTTCCCATGGCCTTTCACTTGGTGGGGAATGGACATCCTCGGGCCATTCGTGACCGGCTCCTACCAAAATAAATATCTTATCGTCGGTGTCGACTACTTCACAACATGGATTGAGGTCGAGGCCCTCGCTAAAATAACGGTAGAAAATATACTTTGTTTCTTCAAAAGAAATATCCTCGCCCGCTTTGGCATACCCCAAGTCCTAGTCACCGACAATGGAATGCAATTCACGGATAGAAGATTCCAAGATTTCGTCGCCAACCTGGGTAGAAAGCAACATTTCACGTCCGTCGAACACCCCAAGACTAACGGCCAAGCAGAGGCAGCCAACAAGGTAATCTTACGGGGACTAAAGCGTGAATTAGGTGATGCAAAAAAAGCTTGGGTCGAGGAGTTACATATCGTACTATGGGCTTACCGCACGACCCTGCATTCGACAACTGGGGAGACTCCATTCTGGATAACTTATGACACGGAGGTGGTCATCCCAATAGAAATTCGAGAGCCCTTGAGACGAACAGAAGTTCCCCTTGATGAGGAGCTGAACGATGAAGCCCTGCGAGTGGAGCTCGACCTCGTCGAGGAAATCCGATCCGAAGTAGCTCTCTGAGAAGCATCGCTAAAATAAAGGGTGGATCTATGCAACGATGCGAAGGTTATCAAAAGGGAATTCCAGGTTGGCAGCCTCGTTCTATAGTGAAATCAGAAAAACCTGCGAGAAGGCAAGCTGGCCACAAACTGCGAAGGCCCGTATCGAGTCTGGGACAAGAAGGACAGCAGGGCATACTACCTCGAAAACCTACAAGGTGAAGAAATTGCTCGACCCTAGAACGCTGAAAAAATCAAGCAATATTACAGCTAAACAACAACACGATCACGAGAGTATGAGAGGTATGACCATGTTTCTCTATTTCTAATCGAAGGGAAGGCCGACACTCCTGGGAAACAGGCACGACCTTCCTCGACAGAGGATACTTCAAATGAACTTCTCTATTGCAGTACCACGTCGTCAGGGCGCCCAGGTCGCGATGGGAAGACTTAAGCCATAGGACCAGGACCTCGACCACAACCATCATCCCGTTCATACGCGGACGTAAAACCCGCCACTTCGTTGGTTCCCTAAACCGATGAGCCCTTATGATTGAGTAACAAGTTCACATTTCATAATAAATTCAAAAACAAGAAAATAAACTCGAAGTAAAAACATTTAATTACATAGACCGACCAAAATCTGGCCGGTAAAGAGTACAAAAGGAGGGGACTATGCCAAAAATACAAGTGGCACGCAGGCCAGAAAAACAAAAATTGTGGCACGCAGGCCAGAAAAATAAAAACTATGGCGCACATGCCAGACCTACTCATTAACCTCCTCCTCGTCATCCGGGCCAATGAACGGGCATACAATCTCTCTGTCGGCCACCTCATAGTTAAAGGTCATCCCCTCAGTCACTAGCCCGGGGTTGACAACCTTGAGTTGGCTGGTCAGTGGCGTTATAAAAACCCATCTGAAGGGTCTCCATGCAGTCCTTCTCAAGTTTCTTGATCTGAGCAGTCAGGTCTCCCTGACTTCACATGGCCTGATCTTCCTTGCTCTCCTCCTCAGCAGGGAGAGCCAATCTTTCCAACTCTTCGATCCTCAAATGGAGATACTTATTCTCTGCGACGACTTCGTCGAACTCCGCCTCCCGGTCCTTCAACTTCTTGTTTTCGTCTATCAGGTTTTCTTGCCCAAGCTTGACCTCGCCCAGCTCAAACATCAACCTTTCATGGAGTTTGTATTTCTCCATGTAATTAAAGAAGTTGTAGGAGAGCAGGTCCCTATTGACTTTGGCCGCCTGAAGTGCCTCCTTCGTGGCTCTTAACTCCGACAATGGGAAGGTATTGTGAGACAAGACCAAGGCTGTCTCCATGACCCTGATCTCTGCAGCTATATCATGAGACAAGTTAGACCGCCTGATCGTCCTATACTGGTCGAGAATGGCCTTGGGTTTGGTAGTCGCCACCCCGACAGAACCTTCGGCACTAAAAGCATCACGCTCGAGGTGGTAGGAGGGTAGGAGGTAGCTTCCTCGATTCTCTGATGGTTCTTCATTCACGACAATAGTCTGACTCGATGAGCCCTTAGCACGGGGGCATTTGTGAGGAGGAAAGTCACGCACGACGACCATACTTTCAGGCGTCGCCGTGACATGTGGAGAGTTTCGAGGGGGAGGGGGAGTCCCAGAGCCGCCACCAATGTCTTCTGTGGCCACCTGACGAACACGACCCTTGCCCACTTTCTTTGATTGTTTGGCCGCACCCTTGTTGGTCAACTTCAACATACGTTCTTTGAGGATGGGCATAGCAGCTGCGAAAAAAAACAACAAGTTAGTATGATGAATAAAAAACAACAAGTCAAGAAAGGGGAAAGCATAAACCACCTAAAAGTCTGAGATCCTCCTCGTCCAATTTACATTCAAGCACGATTTTAGTATTGATAAGCCGAACCTCGAAGAGGGGCAGCCCGCGATCATCCAGAATGGGATTATCCAACCGATCCACGCACGTTGCGAGGGTAAAACCTCGAACGTAGGCCACCAACTTTTCGTAGGCCAATGTGTCCTCGGGCCCCAGATTCTCAGCCTTCACGCAGTAATGGTCGGTCGACCATCTGAAATGATTATGCTACCATTTAAGAGGAATCTTCGAAACGAGACGCTCCACGCCTTGGGCATCCCGTTGCATGATATAAACGTTATCCAGAGCGCGCGAGGTGACGGGCTTCACTGTATACCACATATCCTTAAAGTTTCGGACATAGTCGTGGTAGGTCTTGAAGAGCCTCATCGGCTGTTTAAAAGAAACTCGGTTGTGACACCTGTGTGCGCCTGACCGTTGCAGGTGGAAGACGTGGAAGAAAAGGGGCAAGGTGCAACCGACCTCTAGGTGTTGGCATACCAGTTCGAATGCCCAAACAATCACTATAGAATTTGGGTGGAGTTGCAAAGGAGCCGGGTCGAGCCTCCTAAAAACGTCCGCCTGGAAATTGGTGAAAGGAAGTCGGATCCTCGCCTCTCGGAAAGCAAACTCATACATGGGGAACCGTTTTTCCTGAAAAGCCGAGCAAATTCGTTTCTCGGGGAGATGAGTGAAGCACTCCCAGTTGTGGGGTTCATATGGGCCTAAATATTCCACGATGGTGTGGATGGTAGTGTGGTCCTGAACAAAACACGAGCCCGTCTCCAACAGCTCTTCGGTGACCCAAGAGAGATCTTCGCCCCTAGAGGTGGTCGGTGCATTCCTTTCTACGGGACATTCTTGTTCGTCCACATATTCCTCATCCACCTTTATGTCAATATCCTCCACGAGGACATTAGTTTTCTAATCCACGTCACCTGAAAAGCATAGAAAACCGGTGAATTCGACGTTGCATCAAATTCACCCTTCCACCGCAGTTCAAGTGATAGGGTGAGGGTTAAAATAAGATAGGGGAGATGCTTGAAACATTCACCTTAACCCGACAGATGCTCGAAACATTCATCTAAAGACGCTCGGGATATTCAAGGGAAACCCTAATGGTTCCCATAATAATCAAGAGATTCCCAGGAAATTCAAGGGAACTATCTAAGGGTGTCCGACATATTCACGACAAAATGCATAGTGTGCCCGGGAGATTCATGGGGATTCTCTTTAAAACAGCCTGAGAAAAAGCCTCCTCGTCTACTCCTGCGAATAAACCACCGTACTAACTAGAAAATTAAGCCTAATTTACCATAAAAGAAAAGAAAACAGTACCAGACATGATTCCGGTGATGTAACGGTACGACGGTGACGATGGCAGTGATAGTTCCAATGAGAGAAGAATGGATGTCCGGTGAACTTGAGAGGAGAAATGAAAGCGTAAAAAGAGGAAGTGGTCCCCTCAAGCTCCTTTTATAGACACTGTGTGGGAGGACGAGCCTAGGCAATCATTACCTAGGCTGCCTAGATTCCCTAGGGCGACGGGCATTTAATGCGTTGTCACGCAGAAAATGAAATGACGCACATTAAATGCCATTTAAGAGAGAAACGAAAAGACAAGACACATCATTATGGGGAAGTCCAGGGCACACGCTTCCACTCGGATGAGCATCTCTTCCTGACACTCTGAAACTCGACTTTGTGAACTTCGTCGGACATAGGTCGACGAATATCCTCGAGACTGTCTGATTATGCCTGACATACTCCCTCTTAAGTCATCACTCCGCTCCGGAGTTACGACTTGGGGGACTTTTGTTCTGGACCGGGCCTGCAAGTTTGTGTCAGGCAGAGGCTCAATCCATCAGGAACGGCCCATGGCCCAATAACCAGGAGTGGGGAGACAGTGTCTTCACCACGTACGCCACATCACCCAACTTCCCACCATTATCTCTTGAAAGATAGGGGCAGTTGGACCAAGGGAAAGACCACGTGCTAGGTCTTACTTTCTCTTATGCATTCCTTGGCAGTTCTCCCTTGGGCCTAGTTGATCCAGCCCATGGAAGAACCTTAGCCCAGCGCTGAGGGCACACTATAAATACCCTCTTCTATCAGAGGGTCAGGTATTCTGAATCTTTATCTCTCTTACCTTTATGTACTTGCATTCTCACTTTGACATCAGAGTGCCTTGCAGGTACACCCCTCAGTCTCATCAAAGTTGTTCATCACTGGAAGGTTCCTTCTGATCAGGTCAGATCACTACTAGAAATTTCATTATAACTACTGGAAATTTCATAAGGACATCTGGCCTATTTTTTAGTTTGGGGTTGTTTTAGAAATATGAAAATTAGGGGGTGTCAGGTATAATTTTAGGGGTGGGGAAGGGAATGACAAATAGAATTCTCCTTCTATTTGTCTCCTCACACCCCTATAGTGTGAGGGGAAATGGGATTGGGTCTTTCCTTGGGCCTAGGAGCGTTGCACCCCAAATTCCCAACATGCACTGTTTTCTTTTTATTTATTATATATTTGAAAAAGAAAAACAAAAAAAAATCAGAATTGTTTTTTCACCTTCAATCTCACCAGGGTGGCAGGGTCGGCCCAACATATATTGTGGCCTAAGGCGAATATTAAAATGTGGCCTTTTTAATTTAATAATATTTTTTATTAAATTTTTTTATTTTACGAGTTTTTTAAGACACAAAATCATTTATTAAATTATTGTAATCAATTTCATTTTGTATTTCTTTTTCAATTGAGAATAAAGTCAATTCATTTCATCTTTGTTTGGACATTGTTGATCTTAAATATGATTTAATTAACTTTAATTTTGGAAAACATTTCTCGGCAAATGCAACTGATATAGGAATTGTTAACATTATTCTATAAGCAATATATGCATTTGGAAAAGAATTGAGTCTCTTTATATAATTAAGTATATCAATTGGTGTATCATTTTCTATTTTTATAATTTATTTTAAAATTTGTAATTCCATAAATAAATCTATATTTAAATGGTCGTCAAGGTTAAAACAACTCTCTTTTAAAATTTCAACTTCAATGGATTTTAAAATCTCAATACTAAATAGAAAACTAAAAATATCATTATATATTTTAAAATTTTCAAATCTACTTTGAAATGAGAACATGAATATTGTAGCACATGCCTTATGTATGCTGATGCTGTGGAAATTAGTCAGCATCTCTTTTTGACTTGCAGGTACAGTCTAAATTGTTTGGAAGCAATGAAGGCTTGGCTGAATTGGAATATTCAGGTTGTTGATTTATAGAATATTTTCAGGTGGATAGATAGAGGAAAAATTCGAAAATTGAAGAAGAGGTTTTTTATTGTTAAGTTGTAATTCCTTGTGTCGAAGTGTCGAATAAGGGTGTGTGTCGAAACAGGTGTTTCACACAGATTTGTTTTAGATCTAGATTTGATTTGATTTGATTCAGTTCAAAATAGGTATTTTTGGGCTTTTATAGTTTTTGGGCTTTGTCTTGAGATGCAAGCAAACTTAACTCTATAAATAGGGAGTTTCCCTCATTGTATCATATGAATCCCAACACATTGTATATTCTCGCAGAATTTTACAGTTGCAGAGTGAAGAATAAAGAAAGAAAGTCCCACAATTTGTGGGCAACAACAACATTCATATTTCCCAATTTTCTCAAGAACTCTAACTTTTATTCTCCTCTATTTTCTTCTTCTTTCTTTTGTTTTAATGCGGGATAGCTACGGAATTCTCATAGGTTTTGGGAGAATTCCAACATCTGGTATCTAGAGCTCTGGTTGAGAGATTAAAGGGCAAGAACACAATGGCGATAAATCATCCAAATGGGCATTTTCGGCGAGTCTTTCGATTCTCAAGAAAGATAACTATGAGAATTGATGCAAGCAGATAAAGGTTGTGTTCTGTTAGTAAGAACTTTGGAATCTTGTGAAAGAAGGAGTAACGACGCTTGTAGAAAATGTGACGAAAGCGGAAAAGACTGCACATAAAAAATTGAAGAAGGAAGATTATAAAGCTCTCTTTATAATCCATCAATGTGTTGATTTAGATAATTTTGAAAAGGTTAGTGATGTTGATTCTGCAAAAGAAGCATGGGAGATTCTTGAGAAGTCTTTTGGAAGCACGAAGAAGGTGAAAGAGGTGAGGTTACAAACTCACAAAAGGGCTTATGAATTGCTTAAGATGGAAGACAATGAAAGCATAGCAGATTTCTTAACAAGAGTTACAAAACTTGTGAATCAAATCAAAGTATGTGGAGAAGTGTTGACGACGAAAGCAGTAGTCTCAAAGATTTTGAGATCGTTGGCTCCAAAGTTCGACCATGTGGTAGTAGCCATAGAAAAGTCGAAATATTTATCAAAGGTGACTAAAGAATAACTTTAAGGGACACTTGAATCTCATGAACAAAGAATGGCTGAAAAAGCAGCAGGCAAGTCGAAGAGTGATGTGGCTTTGCAGGCGCAATCAATAAGAGATAGAAAAGGCAAAAGAAAGGTGTTAGACAACAAAGGAAGATGTGGCAACAACAATTTGACTAGTCAAAATCAGCAAGAAGCAAACTGGTCGAATCAGAGAAAACCCTATAACCAAGGCAACCAAAGATGTTGTGTTGCAGGTAGAGGAATAAGTGGTGATCGAAAGCCAGACAAAAGTCACATTCAATGTTGCAACTGTCAGAAGTATGGTCATTATTCTAGTGGTTGTCCAGAAAAGCAAAAGAATCAAGATTCTGATGCTAAGTTGGAAAAGCATAAAGAAGAAGAGATGTTTCTGATGGCCATAACAAGAGATGAAGAGATATTCCAGGAACAATGGTACTTGGACTCAGGATGCTCATCACACATGACTGGTAGGAAAGATTGGTTTTTCAACATGAAACCCTCAATGAAGAACATAGTGAAATTTGCAAATGACAATACTCTAGCAGCTAAAGGTATTTGTGATGTTCTGATTAAGAGGAAAGATGGCAAGAGGTCAGTAATTTCCAAAGTTTTGTATATACCAGGCATGAAGAGCAATTTTCTCAGTATAGGGCAATTGGTCGAAAAACATTACAAGGTGTTGATCAAAGACAAGGTAATGAGAGTCGTCGGCACAAGAGGAAGGTTGATCTTGAAGGCTCTAATGTCTCAGAATAGGGTTTTCAAGATTGAGCTCAATGTGATGCAGCATAAGTGCCTTGCAAGTGCGATAAGCAGAGATGAATGGTTATGGAACTATAAACTTGGTCATCTCAATTTCAAAGACATCATAGATTTGAAGAGAAGAGATATGGTTTCAGGATTGCTAGAAATCGACATCCCAAACGAAGTGTGTGAAGAATGTGTTTGGTCGAAAAAACACAAGAATAACTTTAGCAAAGATGCAGAAAGTAGGTCGAAGGCAATTCTTGAAGTTATATACTCTGATGTATGTGGTCATATCCAGGTGGATTCGATTGGAGGTAACAGGTACTTTGTCACTTTCATAGATGATTTTAGTCGAAAATTATGGACTTACCTGATCAAGAAGAAAAGTGAAGTGATCGATGTATTTGCCAAGTTTAAATCTATGGTTGAAAGACAAAGTGGCCGAAAGCTCAAGATTTTGAGGAATGATGGTGGTGGAGAGTATGTGTCGAAAGATTTTGACGCATTTTGTGTGAAAGAAGGGATTGTGCATGAAGTGGTTCCACCATACACTTCACAACAGAATGGAATTGCAAAAAGGAAGAATCAAACCATCATGAACATGGTGAGAAGTATGTTGAATGGAAAGCATCTACCCAAATAACTATGGGGAGAAGTTGTGTCAACTTTAACATATATTTTAAATAGATGCCCGATGCAGAAGCTAGAAGGAGTTACACCAAAAGAGTGTTGGTCTAGTGTCAAGCCTAGCTTGAGTCATCTGAAGGTATTTGGATCTATAGCACATAGGCATGTGCCAGATCAGTTGATAAGGAAGCTCGATGATAAGTCTAGTCAAATGCTTCTGATAGGACATCACTCGACTGAAGGTTACAAGTTGTTCGACCCAGTAAATAAGCAGGTTGTGATCAGCAGGGATGTGATCATAGATGAGCTTAACGAATGTGATTGGATTGAAAATGTCAAGAAATATTCAGTTGAAATCTTATGTGAAGAACCAACTAGTGAAGTCGAAAGAGATGTTCGACGAGAAGATGTTAGAGGTGAGTCAGGCCCAAGAAGATCTCAAAGAACAAGACACATGCCTGCAAGGTTGCAAGAATGTGTGATTACATCAAATGATGTGGTTAATGAAGAAGGTGAGCTGGTACATTATGCTTTCTATGCAGATGTCGAACCTGTCAATGCAGCTGAGGCATTAAAAGATTCGAAGTGGGTGAAAGCAATGAACAAGGAGATAAAGTCCATCGAAGTCAACAACACTTGGTCACTTGTCTAATTGCCTCAAGGCAAGAAGACAATTGATGTGAAATGGGTATACAAGGTGAAGCTGAATCCCAGAGGGGAAGTAACTCGACACAAGGAGAGACTTGTGGCGAAAGGTTTTCTTCAGAAGGAAGGAATCGACTTCGACGAAGTATTTGCTCCTGTTGCTAGGATCGAAACAATCAGGTTGGTTGTTGGTCTATCAAACATGAATAACTGGGAGATGTGTTAGATGGATGTGAAATGTGCATTCCTAAATGGCCTCTTAGACGAAGAAGTTTATGTTACGCAACCAACTGGGTTTGTGAAACAAGGCGAAGAGAGAAAGGTGTACAGGCTGCATAAAGCCCTGTATGGACTGAAGCAAACTCCAAGAGCTTGGAATAAGAAGATAAATAGCTTCATAAGGGAGAAGGAACTTGTGAAATGAACAACTTAGCATGAAGTATATGTAAGAAGAAGCAATGGTAAATTGCTTATACTATGTCTTTATGTCGATGATCTGTTGATAACAGGAAGTTGCAAGAAGGAGATCAAAGATTTCAAACGTGACCTGAGTGAGGAGTTTGAAATGTCATACTTAGGAAATCTCTCATATTTCCTTGGCATCGAATTCTATAAGAGTGGTAGAGGCTTGATGATGCATCAACGAAGATATGCAGGCGAAATACTCAAGAAATTTTAGATGCAAGATTGCAACCCAACTTTGACTCTAGTTGAGCCTAGATTGTAACCGTCGAAGGATTCAGAAGAAGATGATGTCGACTCAACCCAATACAGAAGAATTATTGGGTCACTTTGATTACTTTGTCACACAAGGCCCGACTTAGCATACCGTGTTGGTATGGTGAGTAGATTCATGCATAAGCCAAAGGTATCACACCTGTAACACCCGAATCACCCCAAAAAGATATTAATAAAATCAGAGTAAAATTTTCAACTTTTTATTCGAGTGTCACAATCAACTTTATAAACTTCATAAACGGCTCAATGATACGTTTTTAAAAATAATATTCGACATGCAGCGGAAATAATTTTTAAACCAATATAAATCAACTTCAATTACAAAAAATTGTTTTCTAAAAGAAATAACAAGTAAAAGTAACGTCACCCCGACTCCCAAAGCGACGTATCAGAGCCGACACCCTAAAATGTGAAGTACTTCGACTTCACTGACCTCCACTCGACTTATCCTTCTCACCTGCACGTTACCAACATAGGAGTAACATTCAAATAGAAGGGGTGAGATACTTAAATCGCAAGGAATAATATAATAGAAATTAAGCAAGTATCAGAAAACAACACACCACTTCTCGACAACAACTACTCAACCATCACATACGATCACAACTATCACATACCATAACTACATACACAACAACATCATATACTATCACAACATCATGTACAACAACAACCACAATCATGCAATGAGACTCTACTTGACTCTATGCATATGGTACCATATCCGATCTCTATTTCAAGATCTAGTTTCCATCATACCCCTCTTTCATGGTCCAGTATGATCCATATTTCATGATCACACTCTCGACCCCTATTTCATGGTTGCATACGATCCTTGTTTCATGACCGCACCAACATCACAACAACGACATACCCCACCTTAGTATATTATTCAACTATGCAATATGTCATGCAACCTCAATGACATACATGCATACATACGATAACTACATCATACAAAATCAACAACAGTGACCAATTACAATATCGATCAACATATTACTATTCGTCACCATCACGGTTATCATGCATTCTTAACATATACTCAAGTAATTTAACTCTTACTACGACAATGGAACACAACTTATCCCACAACATATCACATATTCATGTATCATTAACAAGCATAGGAAATACATCATCACCACAACTACTCATTACAACAACAACAACATTAACATAAATGGACATATCGATTATGTTTAAATTTTCTCTCGCTACTTCTAGCTACCCCATATCAATTCCTAAGCATTACTAAGTAATAAATAATTTTCAGTAATTTTTCAGAATTAAAAATTAATTTTTCATGCTATAGGGTTTGCTAAGCGAGGGTCATAGCTCGCTAAGCGCCGAACTCCCTGACTCTGCTTGCTAAACGAGCTCTTCAATTTTGCAAATCGCCCAGTCGCTCCCTGCTTCCAAAACCTGCTACGAAATCAGTCTCCCAAGACACCAAAACCAACCACAATTCTCAGCAATTATCAATTATACTATCCAAATCATGCAATAATCAACTAACAACCAACTCCTATTTCAAAGAAATTCTTCAACAATTTATGACAACTTCAATCCCTAATCCTCAACCTACCCAATTCCCATTGTAAAACCCTTAAGATGGAAGAATCCCACCCTTACCTTTGGTTTCATTGAGAAATTCTTCTTCTTCGCGAACTCTTCTTCATGATTAAGCCCCTTCCTCTTCTTTTCCTCTTTCAACTTTCACGATCGTTTCACGTTCTCTCACAAACACGATTATGTTTTCCCCTTTTCCTTATTTCCAACATAACCCCCAAGACCTAACTTATGATCTTCCACTTTTACCCTTACTACTTTTACTAATTGACCACCTTGTCCTTATCTTTTATTTTATTCCATTTAATTTATTCATCACCTAATAATACAATTATCCAGCACAATATAATTTTCAATCACAATTATATTCGATAATATATATTATTCTTCACACACCACAATACAACATTCTCAATAAAATATTTAAATAAAATTCGGGGCGTTACAACACCTAGCAGCGGCGAAGAGGATACTAAGGTATTTGAAAGGAACTCTCGACTATGGAATTTTGTTTCCAACAACTAATGAAGGAAAATAATTCAAGTTAGTGGGATACACAGATTCCAGTTGGTGTAGTGATGTTGAGGATCGAAAATCCACAGCTGGATATGTGTTTATGTTAGGTGGTGCACTAGTTGCTTGGAGTCCGAGAAAGGAGCCAGTAGTGGCATTATCTTCGTGCGAAGTAGAGTATATAACTGCTTCTTTTTGTGCATGTCAAGCAACATGGATGGTGAATCTGGTCGAAGAGATTACAACAAAGAGTCATGGAGTGATTACTATGAAGATCGATAACATATCAACTATCAATTTGGCGAAGAATCCGATAGCGCATGGTCGAAGCAAGCATATCGAAATGAGGTTCCATTATCATCGAGAGCAGGTGGCATATGGGAAAATGATTATAGAATACTGCAAAACTGATAATCAGATTGCAGATATCATGACAATGGGAGTGCAAGTCGAAGTATTCAAGAAGCTAAGGTCTATGATGAATATGGATAGCTTATACAGAATGAATTAGGTGGTGTGTTAAATTGTAATTCCTTGTGTCGAAATGTTAAACAAGGGTGTGTTTCGAAATAGGTGTTTCACACAGATTTGTTTTAGATATAGATTATATTTGATTTGATTTAGTTCAAAATAGGTATTTTTGGGCTTTTATAGTTCTTGGGCTTTGTCTTGAGATGCAAGAAAACCTAACTCTATAAATAGGGAGTTTCCCTCACTGTATCATATGAATCCTAACACATTGTATATTCTCACAGAATTCTGCAGTTGCAGAGTGAAGAATAAAGAAAGAAAGTCCCGCAGTTTGTGGGAAGCAACAACATTCATCTTTCCCAATTTTCTCAAGAACCCTAACTTTTCTTCTCCTCTATTTTCTTGTTCTTTCTTCTGTTTTACTGCGTGATAGCTACGGAATTCTCATAAGTTTTGGAATAATTTCCAACATATATCACTCCTAGTGTGGCCCTAGTTTATCATATTTGGCGTGTCGGGAATGGTGCTTATTGGTACCAAAAACTTTGGAAACCAGAATGTGTTTTAAAATGTATAAAGGAGGATATGAAAAATAGAATAGGAATGATAGATAGTAGGAAATATATAGATAGTGAAAATAGATGGTATAATAATTTGTAATCCCTTATTGACCTGTATAGGTCTTGTATAGTTTCGTTTGATATAAATAGATTGCTGATTTATAAAATAAAAAAAACTACTTTGAAATGAAGTGATTGTTTGATATATTATATATAAGAAGTAGTCAATTTTAAATGGTTCTTCGGGAGATTTTTTAAGTTCATTGTTAATAATCTTATCAAATTGTTTTTTCTATGAATAATACGTTTTTTCACGAAATTTGATATCCATTTCAAAAGCAATTTCTTTTCCAGAAATCATAGCATTTTCAAATCCGTTTTTCCTACAGTTTTCAAAAAATAAAATAAGTCCTTTCAATTGTTTTATAGCTACATCAATACGCATATCTTTTGATTGCATATTTTTACTAATAAAGTTTACTGCAAATAATATATCATACCAAATAATCATGCCTAATAAAAATTCCAAATTTTCAAGTTCATAAGTTGCTAAACATAATTGATATTTAATATAAATCCAAACAATTCATACCACTACAAAATAATAAAAATATTACAAGTATTATAATGCATATATTTAATAGTAGTTTTGATCAGGGCCGACCCAACCATTATAGAGGCCTTGTTCGCAATTTTAAAAAAAATTAAAATGAGGTCCTAATAAAAAAAACTCTTAATTTTTTTTTAATATCTATAAAGTGTTTTAAGTGTTCTAAAATAATTGATATTTAGTGGATTGGTTGAATAAAGATTTTTAAGCTGATAATTGTTAGTTCAAGTCTTTGTAAGACCATTCTTGTAAACAAAACAAGAAAAAAAACCTTGAGAATTAAACTAACATCCTTTTACTTGGTAAAGGAAATAATATCTGCAAGACTAGTTTATTATTCATGTTAAAAGTTTGCATACCATTATATATAATAACTAAACTATATAAAAATTAATTAAACCATGTATTTCATTTGAGGCCCCATATATATATGAGGCCCCGTGTGGTGGCTCTTGTTGCACACCCACATGGCCGACCCTTGTTTTAATAATAATAATAGCTAAAATGCAGATCCCTTATCTAAAATCATTTTCATCTTCCTTCTATCTAACACAATTGCATCTCATTTTCCCCAAGTTCAAATTTCCGATGACCCGATGGCTCAAAAGATTCATCTTACTTACAAGTTATTATCCCAAGGGTTGTTGGTTCGTTAATCAGTTTGTGTTGGCAGTTGGTTCATTCGTCGTCTTGAGAAGTGAAGGCTCATACAAGACTTTTTTATTATTTGATTTTGCGCTTATACACAAGTTTGTTGGATAGTGTATGTCATGTATGCATGTTTGCTTTAGTTTAATCTAAATCACTTTTGTTATATTTGGACTATATGTATACCTTTTTGGGCTTATTTATATTGGTGCACAAGGTGAAATAAAATGATGAACAAAAGGAATGTATTAAAGGAGAGAGATATTAAAAAAGTATTTTTAACTCTATTTATAAGCAAACTAAACTTAGCCTACAAGTTTAAAGACAATAAGATAAAGTACTAAAATACCCCTAAACAAACTTAGTCACCAAGTTTGTCAAAATATAAATTATTATTTCTAATACCATCCCTTAATTTATATTTTCTTCAAAGCTAACAACACCAATTCCATCCCTTAATCAGAGAAATTGATCAGTCTTGATGACCTTCATCGGAACATCTGCCAGTGGCTTCTGGGTGCTATAATGCACGACTTCCAGCATTCCATTCTGAACTTGGCTTCTCAGAAAATGATATTTTGTCTCAATATGCTTGCTTCTCCCATGCAACACTGGGTTTCTAGCAAGATTAATTGCATACTTATTTCAATCATCAACTTAAGAGGCTTGTCAACTTTGATCTTCATATCTTGCAGCAAATTCTGAATCCACACAACTTGACATGCAGTGACAACGCCTGCAATATATTCTGCCTCACAGGTTGATAGAGCAACAACAAGTTGTTTCTTGGAACACCAAGAGATAGGACTTCCTAAAAGTTTGAACAAGTACCCATAAGTACTTCTTCTGTCAAATCTGTCTCCACACCAATCGAAATCTAAGTAACTCAGAAGTTATGATTCTATCTTTCTTCCAGAAGGGAATAACACTCCATACTTCAAAGTTCCTTTGATATACCTCAGAATCCTGACAGCAGTTTGGTAATGGGACCACTTGGGTTTATTCATGAATCTGCTAACCATTCCACTTGTATAGCAAATGTCGGGTCTAGTATTACACAAATGCCTCAGAGAACCAACCAACTATTTGAATATTGTAGCGTCTATATCCTTACCATCAGAATCAGAATCTAGTTTCTAATTTGTATCAGTAGGTGTGATAGTAGTCTGACAATTCTACAGCTTAAATCTCTTTAGAAGATCAAGTTCATACTTCAACTGATACAAAATGATACCTTTCTCAGAGTATGTGAACTCCATCCCTAGAAAGTATGTCATTTGTCGAGATCAGTAATCTCAAACTCATTCATCAACACATTCTTGAACTTGGCTATCTCTTATTCAAAACTTCCTGTCAGCAGTATTGTAAACACCCCAAATTTGACCTCAATCATTCACACCATGGCTTATGATCATTTCATATGCATAAGTTCAATCAAAGCATCTCATATTGCATTTTTTATTCATTGCACTGGTTCTAAGTCATCTGCATCTAGGGTTTGTGATCTGAGCAATCCAAGAGCTTCTTGAGACACTCCAAAGGTCATCAATCACTTCAAAGGGGTCCATGTATGTTCAAGCATCATATTGTATCCCCATAAAGTCAAGAAAGTCAAAAAATCACAAGAACTGAGAATGGCATGGAAGCAGAGCCATGTTTGACTGCACAGATGACCTATAATTAGGGTTTTGGTTTCAGAGGCCATAACTCCAATTTTTTTGGTCATTCTAGTTTCTATTGGTCTCTATATGGTATAGGGATCATGCATATCAATTTTCATGAAGAAATTCAATGGGGAAGTCATCTGATCAAGGGTTGACTTTCTAAGCAAGCCAGTGTAAAATCAGGGCATCTGAGGCCCCCACTGACCCAACCAAAGGTTGTTCTTCATCATTTTGATTGTGTATGATCTTTATTTGATCATAGAAGATGTTAGAAGTTCACAAATTTGAAGAATTTCAAGTCATTTGCAAACTTGACTTTTTGGGAAAGTTTGACTTTTAATGAAATTGCCATTTTGGGAAACTTTTTCAACCCTTGCTTTTTGATTCAAAAATGCTTCAAATGGAAAATCTTTGGTCATGAAAGTTGTAGAATGGATCATTCCCTTTTCAAAAAGTACAAGAACATGACCTAATTCGTTTTGGATCAAAAGTTATGGCTTGTCAAAGTTGGCTAAAATCACAAAATTTGAAGTTTTCTACCAAAGAGACATTTTGCAAAATGGTTTGTTCAAGTGTTCTAAAGGCCTTAAATGTGTATCATTTCTTCACAACATGATCATATGATCTCTAAAATTTAGAATAGGCCAAAGAACTTTGCACTTTGATGCCTTGAAACTCAAGAAAAATTTCAAAGAAACCAAACTTGAACCAACTTGCAAAACCTACCACAAGTTACAAACCACTTGCTGCATTGCCTCTAAACCTTTTTCATAGCATTCCTTGATTCAAGATGAGCAAAAGCAAGCCAAAAAGCAAGTTGTGCCATAGCCCATACCTCAAGTACACATCAAGTTGACATTTTGGCCAAAGACCCATACCAATCACCATAGGCCACCAACAACTTTCTGACCTATTCCCTTTTGATACATGGACAAAACCCAGCCTAACACATAACACAACTCACTCTGATCTTGCCCACAAGCCATAGCTATCAAAATCTCTCCCATTTGCAAAAGCCTTCGAAAAACCCTCCACAAGCTGCAAACACACAAACAAACTTCACAAACACACTCAGCACACTCCACTGATCAAAAACCACCCATCACCATTGCCTGAAACTCCCTGAATCAAAGATACGATTTCCACCCCACTTTGAGCAGAACCTCTGTGATCTTCCAAACCAGCCATCACAAGCTTCTTCCAAGTATCAAGACTTCATCAGGAGCTCAAAAGGAGTGAGTTTGCACCAAGAAGCAGCCCAGAAAGCCCAGAACCAGAAGGTTCCATCTCAGGTATAGCTCAAGAACAAATTTTCCAGAACTTCATTTACTTGTTATAAACTGATTCTACATGTTATCCTGATCATCATGATGTGTTTGAAATCGAAAATGAGTGGAAAATGAGGATGTATTGATGTTCTGAAATTTCTCCCGTGAAAAATGTTTGCTTCGATTTGCTTGATTCATGTAGTTTAAATGTTGTTTGATGGTTGATTTATGATCCATGATGTTAGAGGATCATTTCCCTGTGTTTAATTTTAAGTGGGATGGCTTGTAGTGAAACCTAGGGTTTTGGTTCGCCGGAGAAGACGACCGGAAGTCTTCTCCGGCCACCTGAGAGCTGTAACACCCCAAATTTGCCCTCTTCTTTTAAAGCATCATATCGCATCATGTTCATCATATTCATATCATTTTCATATTTTTAGGTAGCATCATTAGCATAGAAAAATGAAGCATAACATTCATTGTGGAAGCATAGCATAGGCTGGCAGTGATTTCAGTGCGGTAATCTGAAGCAAACGGGCGCTTGACCTAATCTGGTACAAATTGTCAGGAAATTAGTTCAGTTGCTGAGTCTTCATGTTTCAGGGGTTATTTCTCGAACAGTGAGAATTCGACGTTGAATTGTGTTGTGTGCGAAAGTACTTGATTTATCGGGCAGTGGTTCAAGTGATAGTTTTGGGTCCGAAGATTCAAAGGTATCATGGATATTCTCATTGTGCGTAGCTGCGGATTTTACTGTTCCAGAGAATAATTCAGATGAATTCGAAGTAATTCTAAAGCAATGCGAGCTGGTTCAGCTGAATGAATTAATTGGTTGAGATTTCGTGACTATGTGCGTATTGGTGATATTGGGTTCGTCCCACAAAATGTCAAGTTCCACATCCGTTTCTAAACCATTTTATCCAATCATCCGTTTAATCAATTTCTCACATATTGTTTATATTTTGAGTTCTCCCAATTTTTGAATCAATCCTCATATCCAGTCAGTGCTAATTCCCAGTCCTTTATTATTCTATCACCAATTTTCTTCTATTCTCGTATTCAAATATCCATTATCCTTTCTAGTGTGATTAAACTTTTTTTCGTTTCAATTTTTATTATCCATTATTATTCAATAGTCATTTTTTCTTCCGTCTTCTTGATTATCTAATTCATTTCATATCCACATAAATATTAGCATATACCCATTTTCTTAAACCATTTTTTATTAAAATCCAATTTTCAAATCCATTTCCAAAATTATGGTTATCACACTACATTCATCATTAAGTCCACGACATTTTTTGTTAATTTTTTTTTTAAGGCCTTTTTCAGTTTTGTATAGCAAAAGTTACAAAAAATATATATATTAAATTCACATATTCTTCATCTAGCAATCATAGAATCATAAAAAAATAATAATAATAGAGCCACTTGAAGTCACATTCTTAAGCCCAATACGTATGACCTCCTGCAAAACATAACACCAGCTGCTCACTTCACCTGCTGCATCTCACGTGAAGTCAACCTTCCTCACTTCACAAGGTCCCAAACGCAACTTGCCCAGCTTCTCATGTACACAATATGAAGCATCTAGCAGAAATTAAAAAGGTCCATAGCAGAAAATTGGGAAAAATGATAATATCAGAAATAAAAAAATAACAGAATGATTCTAGAAGGAGATGGAAGGATAACGAAATCTCAGGGAGAAAAAAGGAATAACAGAGTTTCATAACGGATTTTCTCTTTTTCTCAATCCTAACAAACTCTCTTCACAGTAACATAACAGAAAAGGCTCTCATTCAAAGGAAAATATAACAGAACCGAAAATCTCTCACTCGAAGAGAATAACAGAACTCTGAGTTTTCACCGTTTCTCTCACCAATTCTCTGAAAAGCTTCAATCAATTTTCTTCGATTTTCATCCATTTTCTCCACAAAATTCAAGAAATTCTTCATAATATTCATGAATCACTTCCACCTTGATCGAGTCTCTGCGAGCTTCATCACCAATCACGCATAACTGATTCAATCTTCAAACATTCTGCATAATTCTCATCAAGAATCTGTGTTATTCTTCATCGATTCTTTTTCGCAAGATTGGACTCGAATTTTCTTCAGCCTCTGCAATCGCTTCAGCATCTGCAATTGATCGACATCTCCGCAGTATTATCAGCCAATCTGCAAACGGATTCACGCACGAAGCAGTTCATAGCAGCTCAGAACGAATAGTACGTATCGCAAAGCCAAAGCAAAGCTCCATAACCATAACAAACCTGCGAGTCAGTTTAGAAGAAGCGTAGCGGCATCGAAGCGAAGCTGACTTACGAGTGGTTCGTCGCATCTTCGTGTTACAGGTACGTCTTCGATTCATTGCTTGATGTGATTGCTTATTCTGTGTTGTTTTGTCCTTGATTCTGAGCTCTCAATGCAATTTGTGTGTGTTTTGGACTCAATAAAAAAATCCGTGTTGATTTGGATCTGGCGTTTGAGTTTGTTTGTTATGCTAATGTTTGTCCGAACGAATGAGTGTTTGTGTTGTTGGTTGCGGATTCGAGTAGAAGGAGGTGCCTAGGCTAGTGTTGGATTCGGATCGGAGAAGAGGTGGGGATTGAGGCTAGAGTAGATGATGGTGGTGGATGTTGGGAACTCGGGGAAGCAGAGTAGACGGTGAGAACAAGGCTGGAGGCGGCGGCATTTAGGTGATGAACAGGGCTTCGGCGGCGGGTTGTTTTAGGGTATGAAAGGGGAAGATGGTGTTTGAGAGAGGTTTAAGGAGATGTTGTGAGAGAGATGGAGGTGATGGCCGAAAGAGAGCGGAGGGAGAAGAAGGAGGGAGATCCGCGGCGGCGGGTCTGAGGTTTAGAAGAGGGGAAATGAGAGAGAGGGAGGAGAAGCTCTTTAGGGTTGATGTGTTGTTGTTTCCTTGAATCATGTTTATAAAATGTTAGTAAATAATCATGTTTAGAATTAACTAATATATTATTTAGCTAGGCTGAGATATTGTTTAGAAAATAATTGATTAGAATATTGTTTAGGAATATTAACAATGTTTAGAAAATAATAGTTTTAGTTGATATAATAAAGTTTAGTTAATAATCTGTTTGGGAATAGAATAGATTAATTAGAATATTGTTTAGGTTTAATTAGTTAATAGATTGTTTAGAAACTATAAAAAGTTTAATTAGACAATAGATTGTTTAGAAACTATAAAATGTTAATTAGTTAATGAAAGTTCAGAAAATATAAAGAATTAATTAGGATAGTAATGGTTTAGAAATTTAATATAATGCTTGATTAGTTAACATTTTTTTAGGAAATATAATATTTAGAAAAAAAAACTGTTAGGAAATAGAATGGATTAATATAATGGAGTTTAGTTAGTATAATTGTTAGATAATTGTTTAGAAATTGATTAGAATTTGTTTAGTAGAAATTGATTAGAATTTGTTTAGTAATAATTGATTAGAATTTGGTTTGGTTAATAATTGTTTAGAATAGATTAGGATAGTAATGGTTTAGAAATTTAATATAATGCTTGATTAGTTAACATTTTTTTTAGGAAATATCATGTTTAGAATAAATTGATTAGGAAATGTAAAGAGTTTAATTTTTGTTTAGAATATTTTTGTTTAGGATTGGTTAGCAATGATAATTGTTTAGGGAATATAATAGAATTAATTAGTATAATATTTAGAAATAGTGTTTAGGAAGATTAATAGTGTTTAGAAAATATAAAAAGGGGTTAATCAGTGTATTAGTTGATATTGTTTAGTTAATGATTGTTTAGAAAAGAAAAATGTTGTTTAGAATACTGTTAGGAAATATAAAAACTTAATTAGTATAATAATGGTTTAGAAAATATAAAAAGTTTGATTAGCATAATAATTGTTAGGGAATATAAAATGTTAGTAAGTTTAAATAATTGTTTAGAAAACAGAAAAAAGTTTAATTAAGATAATGATTGTTTAGGAAATAGAAAAAAAGTCAATTAGAATATTGTTTAGGGTTAATTAGATAATAATTGTTTAGAATATATTGTTTATGTTAATTAGTTTAATGGATTGTTAGGAAAGAGCTTAATTAGTGTAATTATGTTTAGAAATAATAAGATTTAATTAATTTAGTATAATGGTTAGGATAATATAATCTTTAGTAAATTTGATATGTTGTTCAAGATAGTATGGTGTTTAGGGAATTCAAGATAATTGTCTAGATATAAAAAGATTAATTTAGTATAATGATGTTTAGGGAATAAGAAATTTGAGAGGTTTTTTTGTGTGTGTTTGAATCTGGGCCAACGAAATTCTAGGACCCAGGGCGAGTTGATATTCGTACCCCCAAACCTTGGGCCCATTTCATTTCTAACTTGCAAAGCATGCTAATATCACCCCCCTGTATTTATTTCTTCAGATTTTAATTTTTAGTTTAATCATAGTTAGAAATAATTCAATAAAAAATAATAAAAAGCATTATAAAATTCCCCAAAAATTTCAGTAGTTAAATAAGTCAATTTAGAAATTTGTGACATTTTTATTTTCTGAATTTGGCATTATTTTTAATTAAATTCTGAATTTTCTTGCAAATAGCTTTTATTGGACTTCTTTTAATTATGCTGGATTTTGTTCATTTTATTTATGTAACTTCCAGCAACTTTTTTGAGCCACTCTTTTTTCTGTAATTAGAGGATTTATAATAGTTCTTAGGATATTTTTAGTGGATTTTTTAGGAGATTTTATTTTAGGTTTTAGTGATGTAATCCTTAGGAATTAGTAGTTAATTCTTAGCTGGAAATAACTAATTGTTAGGCATAGAAAAATAAGATTTTTTAGAATCCCTCTTAGTACAATATTTTAGAGATAGTGTTAGGACCCTATAGTTTAAGTTTCACAATTTTTCTAGAAGTTTTAGTATTTTTTTAGAATATTAGTGTTAGGCCTAGTTATACATAATTCCCATTAGTTTAGGTTATTAAGAAAAATAATAAAGTTCAATATAAAAAAATAATAGCTTAGTTTAAGTTTATTCATAGAATTTAATTTAGATTTAGGTTAGTTAATTTGATTTTTTAGAATGAATATTAGGCTTAGCTTAGTTTAGAACTTAGGCTTGAAGTTTCACTTCCATGTAGAAATAGAATAAATAAAAATAGACTTTTTTTTTTAGTTCATGCCTCTAATGCAGTTGTAGAATTTTATTTCTTATGGTTAAATTCATTGTTTTGCTTTATCTTGATGTTACAACTTGTATAGGCTTCCCCATTGTTCTTAGAATCAACTTAACTTCATTAAGAAGTAAGTTGAATTCTAGTAGTTTCTAGGTTCCATTAGGAATAGAAAACTTCACAAACCATAGGACCACTTGTAAATACACAATATACTTAGGATTATCTTAGTCCCCCTTTAGAATTTTTCCTTTGAGATCCTTTTGGTTCTTCTTCTCTTCTCATCTCATAACTCTTAAAAGATACTTTAATAACTTTGAAGTGATGTCTTGATCCATAGCCTTATCCCATGAGGTCTGCTTGTAGTCTTCCCATCTTGGGATAGTACAAGTTTACCTTGTGATGCACAAGTCTGATCAAGGTATCTTCTCCATAAAAGAAAAGCATAAAAAACACTTCTTCATGTAAATAATCAAAACATCTAATAAGTAAACGAGTTAGTGAGCCTAAGTCATAATCTTTGGGTTCAAGTTTTGGGGATCTTCTCCTTACTTGAGTGTGCTTGTTC
This sequence comes from Lathyrus aphaca, assembly GCA_963966055.1. Lineage (NCBI taxonomy): Eukaryota > Viridiplantae > Streptophyta > Magnoliopsida > Fabales > Fabaceae > Lathyrus > Lathyrus aphaca. Next base: position 18,217,870 of record OZ014525.1, read on the forward strand.
TATTATTCCCTCTTGGAACGTAGTGACAAGTGCACATTCCATTGGTGAGAGCTTGAGTTCACTTCCTTGTGACACACTCCTAAAAGATTCTAAAAAAAACACAAACAAGTAATAAGCGTCTTTCCTTCGGGAATTCTTTTCTCATCTCCTTCGTTCCGTCCGCGAACTTGCTCCTACTTGTCACTTTGCAAGACGGTTACGCACTCGTCGTCCGAGCCTGCAACACCTGAGCAATGGCATAGGCAGTTCAAGCCTTAATTCGCAAGCAATTTCTTTGCTACCCCTAGTTAGGGGAACTACGGCGTCTCTGATCCTCATTATCCTGATGAGGTACGTAGGCAGCGGGGTAGGGCCCGTTCGAGCACAATCTTTATTTTCCCTACATTTTTTCTCTTTGCTTCTTATTTCCATTCTTTTCTCAGTTTATTTTCCAGTCCATTTCTTTTCTTTTGCTGCAGTTTTCATACCCTCACCCTTCGAAATAATTCTTTAGCAAGCGTGGATCCCGTCGGGTACGGCGGACGATCTGGGTGCTAATACCTTCCCAGGTCGTAACCGACTCCCGAGCTCAGTCTCTTTGGTTCGCAGGACCTGTGTCCTTCCTCTTTCTTCCTCAGGTTTGTGCAACATTACCTTTCCCATTCATTCGGGATAAAAATGTCTGGCTGGCGACTCTACCTTTTCCGCGCCACTTTCGCGTTTGTACTAGGATAAAAATCCCGGGAGCGACAGCTGGCGACTCTGCTGGGGACTGCATACCAGATGATCTCTGGTTCCCCTGTGAGTCTCTCCTAGCGCTTGTTTGTTTCTGTTTCATTGGGTGATGTTTGTTTGATGTGGCTTGTTGTATTGTATTGTTGTTTGTTTACTGCTTTATTTACAGCTTTATTTACAGTTTTCAGTCTTTATTTACTGCATCATGTATATATACTGGACTGTCTGAATTGGTTTTCTTTGGTGGGGTGGGAGTTACTGGTTTTTTAAGAGATATGAGCCAAGTACCCGGCTCGAGTGCACCATAGGACTTAGAGTGGTTCCACTTTGGCCTCATGAGATCTTGTCATGGGGGTAGTAGTGAGTTCCACACCCAGGTTGCGATTGTCTTGGAAATGTCTTGATTTGGGGATCTTCCTCTCTCATTACATAACCCTGACAGTTATGTGCAGCTGGGGACCGATCATTGAGAACCTTTGTGGAAACAACCCTCTCCAGTGGTGACAGTGGCAGACCACATTTTGTGGCAAACCCATTCGCACCCGAGGGTCCACTGGGGACTCGCATAGGATGGCCTGGTTCTCTTATAAGAACTCAGTCAAAGCATCTGGTCGTATGACATTAGTACTGTATCCTACGGGCTGAATGTACTATTGTTTCTCGATTTCAGTGCTTGAAGTTGGGGACTTATAAGGGATGCTTGTTTTTCCCGGACTCAGCTGAGGCCTCCCTGCGTAGTATATAATGCCAAACCGATTCCCTGATTTGGTCATGAGCCATTTCTCGGAGATGGTGATAGTATTATTGCTACGTGGCTTTGAGAGTCCGTGATGTCTGACCTGGAGCCTTTTACCCGTGAGATTGGGGGGTGTTTACAGGTGTGCAGGAACCCATGACCTCAACATACACTCATTTGTTCAGTGGTTATTGTTATGATCTCTGGTCATTTGATTATGATCCATGGTTCTATGATTCTATGGTTCCGAAGTTATGGTTCTGGAATTCTGGATTTCTTGATACTGTGATTCTGAGATCTTCTATCAGAGAGTCGTGATTATCAGAGGGTGTGACTCAGTAAACTTTTGGGTTCGCCAGTTATTCAGAGGGACCCTTGTCAGTGTTCCGGTCCATATGGTCCCAGTTGGTCATATGCTTGCATTGCATTACATTTGCATCATTCTTTGCATTAACTGTTTATGTTTCCCATTTTTCAGGTCATTGCTCACATCTGTTCCCAGTTCTGGTATTCTTATCTCCATGACAGAAATCAAAAGAGATCCGAGGAAAAAGAATGTGCATTATACCTTTCTTCAGCCAGAAGTTAAAAGTGTTCAGAGGTTAGCAGGTTTGATGAACGATCAAGTCTTGGGTAATTTCAAGAAAAGATATGGCCAGATACTGAAGTTCGTGGACAAGCCTACTGCGGACCAAAAGGACAACTTGCATACCTTGTTGCAATTTTATGATCCCCTGCTGCGTTGTTTTATTCTTCCAGGATACATCTTGGCTCCGACATTGGAAGAGATCTCCAGCATGCTGAGTGTTCCAATCAGAGAGACATTGTCGTTCTACGGGTCAGAGGTTGTGCTCAGAGATGAAGACATAGCCAAGGTTTGTAGGTTGCCAGTTGTTTCAGTCAGAAAGGCTTTGCAAGAGAGTAAAGGCAGAGGTCTACCCTGGAGTGTGCTTATTCCAGAGGCTGAGAAGTATGCTATAGAGGCTAAGTGGAACGACTTTGGAGCTTTGCTTGCATTGATGGTATATGGGTCCAGCTTGTTTCCCGGAGAGAAAGAGTTTGTCAGCTTAGAAGTGATCTCAATCTTTGCAAAAGGCAATCCAGTGCCTACTCTATTGGGTGACTTTTATTTTAGTGTCCATTACAGAAACGAGAAAGGTAGAGGTGGTCCAGTGGTCTGTTGTGCTCCTTTGTTTGCTGAATGGTTTGCTAGACAGTTGCCTAAGTCAGGTGCTTTCAAGGATATACGAGATGAATGGAGATGGTCCAGAAGACTGATGGGACTGACTGAAGAAGACATTGCTTGGGGTTATGACAGAGATTTGCTAGGAAAAGAGTTGATGGTTAGTTGCGGAAGGTTTGCTGGAGTACCTTTGCTGGGAAGGAAAGGTGTCATCAGTTACTACCCAACATTAGCCAGAAGGCAGTTTGGCTACCCTTTGAAAGATCCTCCTAAGATGGAAATGTTTGCTGAATCTTTGTATTTCCCTGCTGACGGAAACAGAAAGTTAGTCCAACAAGCAGTTCAATCCTGGGCTCACAGGATAAGAAAAGGGAAGAAAGACTTCGGCCGAGTTGATCCCAAGACACATCCACCATATGCTGAATGGTTGCAAAGACATATTGAGTCAGTTCTCATGCCTTTTTCAGTCGAGGCTCCACTTTATCCTCGAGAGGTACCAAGTCCGAACAATACGGTTTCCTTGGAGGAGTACAAGAAGCTAGAAGCTCAGCTGCATGAGGTCAGAGTAGAGAATGTTGAGATGGTAAGCCTATACCACCAGGCCAATAGAGCCAAGAAGGAAGCTGAAGACAAGCTGCAGAAGCTCCAAGCCTCTTTAGAAAACAAAGAGAAGGATTTTGCTGGAAGAGAAGCCCATTTCCACAGATTGGGTATGATGGAAGCTCAAAGAGAAGCTAAGCACAAGGAGACTTTAAAGACTCTCAGGAGTGCTCGACAGTCCATTGTTTGGCTGAAAGGCCAAAGGGATGAAGAGCAAAAGAAATTCAAAGAGAAGGAAGAGTTCTTCGAAGTTCAGATGGCTTTCAAGAAGGAGGAAGTGGAGAAAGCCCACGCCATCCGGAGAGAGAAGACCCAACAGCTAGTCCAAAGCCAATTAGCTCTGGAGGAAGCCAGGAAAGAGATCGAAGAGCTCAAGCTAAGAGCAGGTGTCAAGAAAAGCAGGGCAGAGGTGGCAGAGCCGGGGTCTTTAGCTTAGTTTATTTTTCAGACTACCTACAGGCTTGTTGTAGGAGTCTTGCTTTTATTTCTTTTGTCTTTATGTACTGATTTGTAACCCTTCGGGGAATATTCCTGGATGTATTCTGACTTTTAGCCTATAGTGGTTTGTCCATGTTCAGTATTAATGTGCAAGTTATCGTTTTGAATGTGCAAGACTCGTTTGTCTGGATACTGCTAATATCTGAACACTTATCAAAGAGAAAGTTTGAAAGCTAAACACTAAAAGTGATTGTCGAGATAGATGCCAGAACTGGGGCATGCCAAATGCTTAAAATTGGGAACATGAACAGTTGCATAGCATTGCATATAACCTGTTTGTTTGTTTTGCAGGTGTTGTCTCAATTACTAACGTGTTTTGTGATCACAGGCACTATAGCTCCTCGCAAAGTTCGAGAACAACCAGCAGTGCACAGATACCCAACCAAGACTAATAGAGAGCGAGCCATGGATCAGATGCAGGCAGATTTGGCAGATCTAAGGCAGAGAATGGATAACTTTATGACGTTAATGGCCGGCATGGGGCAGAACCAAGAGCGTCTGCGAGAGATGGTTGAGAATCAGAACAGGAACGCTGCTGCTGCTGCTAATGCTGATAATCATACTGGTGCGGGCGCACGTCAGGGTGGAACTCCAGTTACACAACCAGGAGTGCCAATAGTCAACGACGGGTTGCATAACATTCAGATGGACAACCAGGATGACCAGTTCACTCTACTTGACGAAGCTGAAGGTCAAGGGGTAGAAATGAACAAGAGGTTTGAAGAGATGGCCGAGCAAATCAAGGCTATACAGTCCCAGAGTTCTTTGGGATTCGACATAACAGACTTGGGCTTGGTTCCGGGATTCAGGATTCCGTATAAGTTCAAAGTTCCTACCTTCGAGAAGTATAACGGCACTGCTTGCCCGAAAACCCATCTGCAATCATTCGTGGGGAGAATTGCCGCTCATACAGACGATGAAAAACTGTGGAGGTATTACTTCTAGGACAGCTTAGTGGGAGCTTCCCTTGAGTGGTACATGAAGCTCAGCAGGGTCAATGTCAAGAGCTGGAAGGATCTCGCTGAAGCCTTTGTGAGGCAGTACCAATATAACATGGACATGGCTCCGAATCGCACGCAGTTGCAACATATGGCTCAGACAGCAAAAGAAGGCTTCAAAGAATATGCCCAGAGGTGGCGCCAGCTAGCTGCCAGGGTGCAACCACCCTTGTTAGAGAATGAAATGGCCGATATGTTTATGGGTACCCTCCAAGGGGTATTTCTTGAGAGATTGGCGTCGAGTTCTGCTACTAAGTTCAACGATATTGTCATTGCGGGAGAAAGGGTTGAAACGCTGTTGAAAATGGGGAAGATACAAGACCCCGGTGCTAGTAGCTCAAATGGAGCGAGGAAAGCTTTTAGCGGACCTCCGAGAAGGAGAGAAGGCGAGACCAATGTTGTATTCGGCCGAAGCCAGGGCCGTGGTTACAGAAGACCTTATGAGCACATGGCTGCTGTCACCATTCCTGCAGCTCCTGTACAACAGATGCTACCTCCTCCACAACAACATCAGCAACAACAACAACCCCGAACCAACTACCAGCAGAGACCATATCAGCCGAGGCAGACTCGCCCGGCTAACAGGGTGATTGAAGCTATTCCGATGACGTATGCTGCCTTGTTGCCGAGACTGCTAGATTTGAACCTTATTCAATTGAGGACTTTGGCACCACCACCTCCTGGAGAGCTTCCTGCGGGTTATGATGTCAACGCGCGATGCGCCTTTCACTCAGGAGCACCCGGGCACTCAACTGAGAAGTGTAGGGCGCTACATCACAAAGTGCAGGATCTTGTAGATTCTAAGGTAATCAACTTTGCGCCGCCGCCGAATATCAACTCGAACCCCATACCTAATCATGGAGGGGCAAGAGTCAATGTTGTTGAGGGTGATGACAAGTTGAGTTTAATGCTGAATATCGATGAAGTCAATACACCGTTGAGGGTGGTGAAGGAGAGATTGTTGAAGGGTCATGTATTTCCTGGTTGCCATCTTGATTGTGAAGATTGTATGAGTGCTGTGAATGGCTGCGAGAAGTTGAAGATGGGTTTGCAAGGGTTGATTGATGAGGGGTCCTTGCAATTCAGTAAAGTTAGTAATGAAGAGGTTGATGATGTGTCAACCATTACTATCTTCTATGATGAAGCTGACATGCCCGTCAGACAAGAGCCAGTTACCATTTATGATCCTCAGATTAGTCCCGTGACTATAACTGTACCTGGGCCAATGCCTTATACCGATGATAGAGCCATTCCGTGGCATTACGGTTCCGATGTCTATGTAGCTGGACAAAAGATGGAAAGTCGACCTGTTGCTAACTTGACTATTGAAAATGTGGGAGGTGTTGGGGGCTTTACTCGAAGTGGTCGTTTGTTTGCTCCCCCTGCACTGAGAAAGGATCCTGAGGCCGAGGCTTCATCCAAAGACAAAGGAAAGCAGACTGCGATTGACGAGTCAACTACTTCTGTGGCTGGGCAGGGGACATTTGAAAAGGAGGTAGAGGAGTTCATGAGGATCATCAAAAGGAGTGACTATAAGGTGGTTGATCAACTGAACCAGACACCTTCAAAGATTTCTATCTTGTCACTATTGATGTGCTCTCCCGCGCACCGAGAAGCTTTATTGAAAGTACTTCAAATGGCCTACGTTCCTCAGGAGATCACGGTCAACCAACTCGAGGCTGTTGTTGGAAGTGTCAACGCTAGCCATGGCTTAGGCTTCACTGACCGAGACCTCACTTCAGAGGGAAGAAATCACAATAAAGCACTGCATATCACGATGGAATGCAAGGGCGCTGTGTTGTCTCATGTTCTTGTAGACACAGGCTCTTCCTTGAATGTGCTTCCGAAAAAGGCATTGATGAAGCTTGACATTGATGGGATTGTCCTGACGCCGAGTGATCTGGTTGTTAAAGCTTTCGATGGTTCAAGGAGATCAGTTTTCGGAGAGGTTGAGTTGCCTGTCAAGATAGGCTTTCAAGTCTTCAAGAGTGTCTTCTATGTCATGGACATCCAGCCTGCGTATAGTTGCTTGTTGGGCAGACCGTGGATACATGCAGCTGGAGCTGTCACTTCAACCCTGCATCAGAAACTTAAATATGTGGTGGACGGGCAGGTCATCACAGTTTGTGGGGAAGAGATATATTTGTCAGCCACCTGTCAACGTTTAAGTATGTGGAAATGGACGGAGAAATTCACGAGACTTTGTGCCAAGCTTTTGAAGCAGATGTCAGTATCTTGACTCCGGTGAAGAAAAACAACGAGGGCACGTCCATTCATTCCTACCAGGAAGCAAAGGAGGTCGTCCAATCAGGCAATGCTCAGGGCTGGGGCAAACTGTTGGAAATGGAAAAGAAGGATGATAAATTCGGCTTAGGGTATCAGCCTGGAGGGTCTACTCAGAGTGGTAAAGCTATCTCATTCACAAGCGCTGGGCTGCTCAACCGCGATCAAATTTGTACGGCAAGCCAAGACGGGGATAGTGATAGAGATTGGGACAACAATTGGATCCGCCCGTGTGCACCTGGCGAGGAGCTAGGAAATTGGTCTGCTGAAGACATTGTCCAAGTCACCTGGCTCTCAAAGTAATTGTTTTGTTTCATTTTATTAGCATACTGCATTGTCAAATCCAGCATTCTGCCCAAGATGCTTGGATCCATTGTATTGGGCCACCATGTTTTGTATCGCATTGTTATTTTGCTATGAAATAAAAGGACATTTTCAGACAAAATGTGTTCTCTGTCTTTGTTTTTAAACTTTTTTCATAAAACAATATATAAAAATGGCAATGTGTTTTCCTTTTTTGTTTTGTGTTAGCGTCTCTTTTTCAAAATAAGCAGATTCTGAATAAGCACATCATTTGTGCAGTGTTGATCATCCGGATTCCACGGATAACGTTCCTGCTATGACTATGCATGACTTTGATAATCCAGTCTACCAAGCTGATGAAGGGGTTGAGGAAGACTGTGACCTCCCTAAAGAATTGGTCAGATTGTTGAAACAGGAGGAACGAGTTATTCAGCCTCATCAAGAAGAGATTGAGACCATCAACATTGGCAGTGAAGATGCAAAGAAAGAAATCAAAATAGGGGCCAATCTGCAGGCCGATGTCAAACAAGAGCTAATCAGTATGCTGAGAGAGTATGTGGATATCTTTGCTTGGTCGTATCAAGATATGCCAGGTTTAGATACCGACATCGTGATGCATAAGCTACCCCTGAGAGAAGACTGTCCTCCTGTAAAGCAAAAATTGAGAAGAACTCGCCCGGATATGGCGATGAAGATCAAAGAGGAGGTACAAAAACAGTGGGATGTCGGGTTCCTTGCCGTGACTAGTTACCCACTGTGGGTAGCTAACATCGTACCAGTGCCTAAAAAGGACGGCAAGGTCCGGATGTGCGTTGACTATCGAGATTTGAACAGAGCAAGCCCAAAGGATGATTTTCCGTTGCCACACATTGACGTGTTGGTCGACAATACTGCTCAATTCTCAGTGTTCTCCTTCATGGATGGATTCTCCGGTTATAATCAGATAAAAATGGCTCCGGAAGACATGGAGAAGACAACGTTCATTACCCCGTGGGGAACATTCTGCTATAAGGTCATGCCCTTTGGTCTGAAGAACGCCGGGGCAACTTATCAACGGGCGATGGTCACGTTGTTCCATGACATGATCCACAAGGAGATCGAATGTTATGTGGATGATATGATTGCAAAGTCCAAAGACGAAGAGGAGCATTTGGTTAATCTGAAGAAGTTATTTGATAGATTGATCAAGTACAGGCTGAGGTTGAATCCGAACAAGTGCACTTTCGGAGTGCGTTCCGGAAAATTGCTGGGTTTCATTGTAAGTCAAAGAGGAATTGAGGTAGATCCTGCTAAAGTGAAAGCTATCCAAGATATGCCTGCACCAAAGACAGAAAAGGAAGTGCGCGGTTTCTTAGGTAGATTGAACTACATTTCTCGGTTCATATCTCACCTAACTGCCACGTGCGAACCAATATTCAAACTGCTGAGAAAAGAGCAAACGGTCAGGTGGAACGATGATTGCCAAAGAGCTTTCGACGAAATAAAGGAATATCTGCAGGAGCCTCCAATTCTGATGCCTCCAGTGGAAGGGAGACCGTTAATCATGTACTTGACCGTGCTAGAAGGGTCGATGAGGTGTGTGCTCGGCCAACATGACGAGTCTGGTCGAAAAGAGTACGCCATTTACTACCTTAGCAAAAAGTTTACCGACTGTGAATCCCGATACTCACTGCTCGAGAAAACTTGCTGCGCTTTGGTATGGGCTGCTCGCCGACTGAGGCAGTACATGTTGACCCATACCACATTTCTCATTTCCAAGATGGACCCTGTCAAGTACATCTTTGAGAAACCAGCATTGTCCGGAAGGGTTGCTAGATGGCAGATGATTTTAACTGAATACGACATCCAGTACACTTCTCAGAAAGCCATCAAAGGAAGTGTATTGTCGGAATACCTCGCTCAGCAACCTCTTGAGGATGACTATCAGCCGATGAGATTTGATTTCCCTGATGAGGACATCATGTACCTCAAAACAAATGATTATGAGGAACCACTTCCGGAGGAGGGGCCTGACCCTGAATCCAAATGGAAGTTGATGTTTGATGGGGCCGTCAATATCAATGGTCGTGGAGTTGGTGCCGTACTCATTAATCCTGAAGGTGTCCATTTACCCTTCGCTGACAGAATTACTTTTGGATGCACCAACAATGAAGCGGAATACGAGGCGTGTATAATAGGAATAGAGGAGGCAATTGATCTTCGGATTAAGAACCTCGATATATTCAGAGATTCAGCCCTCGTCATTAACCAAATTACCGGCAAATGGTATACACATCAAGAGCATCTAGTTCCGTACAGGGATTATGCTAGAAAACTGTTGACATTATTCACGACAGTTGAGCTCAAATACATACCACGTGACGAAAATCAATTTGCCGATGCTTTGGCCACTCTATCTTCGTCGATTAAAGTCCTGTGTTGGAATTTCGTGCCCAGAATTGACATCTCCAGGCTTGATTCTCCAGCTTATGCTTTCTCTGTAGACGCCGTGTCTGACGAGAAACCTTGGTATTTTGATATCAAGTTATTCCTGGAGAAGCAAGAATACCCAACAGGGGAATCTTCCAAAGACAAAAAGACCTTGAGACGACTTGCTGCTAGTTTCTTCTTGAACACAGACGGGGTTTTGTACAAAAGGAACTTCGACATGGTCTTGCTCAGATGCGTGGATAGACACGAAGCAAGCCTGTTGGTGCAGGAAGTCCATGAAGGATCTTTTGGTACCCATGCAGGAGGGCATGCTATGGCAAAGAAACTGCTGAGATCAGGGTATTACTGGATGACAATGGATGCAGACTGTTGTTCATTTGCTCGAAAATGCCACAAGTGCCAAATATATGCAGATAAAGTGCATGTTCCTCCTAACCCGCTCAACGTCATGTCATCTCCTTGGCCTTTCTCTATGTGGGGCATTGACATGATCGGGAAGATTGAGCCAACTGCTTCGAACGGTCATCGCTTCATCCTGGTCGCGATTGATTACTTTACCAAGTGGGTAGAAGCAGCGTCTTATGCCAATGTCACTCGTCAAGTGGTGGCAAGATTTCTGAAAAGAGATATCATATGCAGATATGGAGTGCCCGAAAGGATCATTACTGATAATGGTTCTAATCTCAACAACAAGATGATGGCAGATTTATGTCGGGACTTCAAAATACAACATCACAATTCTTCTCCTTACCGACCAAAGATGAATGGTGCGGTAGAGGCAGCTAACAAGAATATCAAGAAGATTGTGCAGAAAATGGTTGTCACCTACAAGGATTGGCATGAGATGTTACCGTTTGCTTTGCATGGGTACCGAACGTCGGTCAGGACGTCAACAGGGGCAACTCCCTTCTCTCTGGTGTATGGCATGGAAGCAGTCCTGCCTGTTGAAGTAGAGATTCCTTCACTGCGCGTGATGATGGATGTCAAGCTGGATGAGGCTGAATGGGTGCGTGCTCGTTACAATCAGCTATGTCTAATTGAGGAAAAGAGATTAGCGGCTATCTGTCATGGTCAGCTTTATCAGAGGAGAATGAAGCGGGCATTCGACCAACGAGTACGTACTCGAGAGTATCGAGTGGGAGAGCTTGTATTGAAGAGGATCGTTCCTCCAGGTTCAGATAACAGGGGCAAATGGACCCCAAACTACGAAGGACCATTCATAGTGAAGAAAGTATTCTCAGGAGGAGCACTGATGCTCACCACTATGGATGGAGAGGACTTTCCATCCCCTGTTAACTCGGACGCAGTTAAAAAATACTTCGCATAAAGAGACCCGCTGGACACAAAAACAAAATGTAAGTCCAGGCAAAAAAGGGGCATCCCGGCGAGCTAAAAACAGAATAAAAAGCTCGGGCAAAAATTAGGGAAATAAATGTAAAAAAAAAATGTACACCCGCTGAGTTGAAAAGCCACATTGGACAGCTCAGGCAAAAAAGGGTATCCCGGTGGATTGAAAACCCGAAAGGGCGATTCACGCAAAATAAGGGAATAAGCGAACAACTGTGATCCAAGTTATCTGAACCACGTCATCGTGTCGTACAGCTTGATAATTTCGGAAGGATAGGAAACATTCCCCTCGTCCTCTCAGAAAGCCGAAACAGAATGGAGAGTCTTGAAGACATGCAGGTCATAGCAGAAATGGAACTCCTTGGAATGCCATGTACATTGCCATTAGGATAGTTTCTTTTCTCAATTTTTATAGTGGCTACCTCTTTCCAGGTGGTTGCTTCCTGATGTAAATCTTTGCCTATTTCTGAGGCCATCCAATAAAAATAATATTCAGTCAAAGAGCTGTGTGTGTTTATTTTTATTTGCAAAATGTCCTGAATTTTTGGCAAAAATAGCATTGCATCTAAAAATGGTGATAATCTTGAAAAGAAAACTGACATGCAAGGAAACTGTAACCCTCTTTGAGTGCCGGGTGACGATGGATGAACCGATCATCCCATGCAAATCCCCGGGACACACGTGTGCTTTCTGTTGTTGCAGGTTGCAGGATGGCGTCACATTCTTTCAAGCAGTTTACTCTTCCCCAGTAGAGTATCTCCTCAAGCAGAGATTGTTTCTCCAGCAGGTATCTGAAGCCTGGCACCTCCGGTAGAGATTTCCTCCAACCAAGCTTTGGCAGCAGTCCAAGCAGGTTCTTCTTCCCCAGTGAAGTAGCAGTCCATGCTTCCCCAGCGGAGTATGCCTAGCAGATACCTGAGAGCATGTCATCACCAAAGTTGGAGTTATCAGAACCCTATCCCCAGCAAGAGCCCTTGCCTAGCAGGTACCTGAAAGCCTAATATCCCCTCAGAATCTTGAATCATCAGATGCTCTCCCCAGCCAGAGTATTTGCCCGAGAAGCTTCCCCCAGCCAAGTCTGAGGATGATTTGTCCCCACAGAGTTCATATTTGATTTTCACCACCGTCCGTAAAATATTTCTCATCCAAGTTGCCATACTGTTGGGTATTTGATGATGTAGCCAGGTATTCATCACCTCAGTCAGAGTGGGTATCCAGACCTCTTGACTTGTCTTCCCCTGCCGAGTTGTATCTCTTGTTGCCGATCAGGCATTCGTTTGTTGCTCGTCTGCAATCTTCAACACTCGTATGTGTTATCCCTAAGCAAGTTTTCCCCAGCAAGGACATATTACTGCTTTATGGCTGCTCGTCTGCATCTTTCAACACTCGTCTGTGTTAGCTCAGTGGTATCGCTCGTTTGCTTTCTCCAGCAGTGGTTCTTGATTACTTCAATTTAGCTTGTCTGCAATTTCAAACGCTCGTCTATGTTTGATTATATCAGTTGGTGATTGCTCGTCTGCAAATTCCAGCACTCGTCTGTGCTTCGAGGTGTATTATTTTGCTGTTGATTCTCAACACTCGTCTGTGTTACGATACCTCTGTTGTTGCTCGTCTGCAATTTCCAGCATTCGTCTGTGCTTTGAAATGGTTGCCTTTTTATTGCTCGTCTGCAACGGTCCGGCACTCGTCTGTGTTTGGTTATGATAGTTGCTCGTCCGTAACTCCTCAACACTCGTCTATGTTCTGAGATGTTATTTGTTGTTGCTCGTCTGCAACCTCCCCAACACTCGTCTGTGTTTGGTGTTGGATCCTTCGCTGCACTCGTCTGTGCCTTGACATGTATTCTCTATTGTTGCTCGTCTGCAACCGTCCAACACTCGTATGTGTTTGTTTGAAGCTCATCTGCTTTTATCCCCCAGAAGTCGTTGGTGTTCTGAAGCTCGTCTGCTTTGCTTGGATACTCGTCTGTATTATCCTCAGCACTCGTCTGTGCTAGCTTGCACCTGAATGTGAAGATTTGATGTTTACTCTGATATCTCTGTGACTACTTCAAATGCTCGTCTGTGTTTGAATTTCTGGTATTCGTCTATACCAGTGGCTGATACTCGTCTGTATCATTGCCGGAGACACTCGTCTGTGTTTCTCAGATCATCGTCTGATACTCGTCTATATCATTGACTTATGGCACTCGTCTGTGTTATCTTGATGATCATCCAATACTCGTCTGTATTGAAGAGGTTTCGAATCCTGACAGTGGGAATTAAAATGTCGAAATGGTTACCGGTCCTGGCGTAACAGGTAAATCCGAAGGAGGCTCGTCTGTCTCAAGCACCAGTTATGGTTGTTGCACCTGGCGTAACAGGTTTGCTCAGAAGACTCGTCTGTCTTATACCATATATCCGCGGATAATATATGAAGAAGGTTCGTCTACCTTGATTGCATGTCTATCCCACAGACTTAAGTGCATTACCGGTCCTGGCGTAACAGGTAAATCCGAAGGAGACTCGTCTGTCTCATGCTATAGGCAGTGTTTGAGGACTCGTACGTCCAGCTCCTGGCGTCACAGGGTTGTTTGAAGACTCGTCTGTCTCAGATTGTTGTAGTGCAGTGTGTTGAGGACTCGTATGTCCGGTTCCTGGTGTCACAGGATGGTTTGAAGACTCGTCTGTCAACTTGTTCTTATTCCAGATATCAGTTCGACTTGGAAGAAGCTCGTCGGTTTTTTCTCTCCTTCAGCCATCAGAGCGTAATTTGGTTGGGTTTATTTCCCAGTGTCGCATTCTTCGTCAGAGTGCAAATTTCAGGTCTTCTTGGTATTCAATCACAGTTTATCTTGAATGGTCGATAGCCCGTGCTACCGTCCTTTTCAGATTAACAGATGATTGAATAGGGGCAGCTGTAACACCCCAAATTTGCCCTCTTCTTTTAAAGCATCATATCGCATCATGTTCATCATATTCATATCATTTTCATATTTTTAGGTAGCATCATTAGCATAGAAAAATGAAGCATAACATTCATTGTGGAAGCATAGCATAGGCTGGCAGTGATTTCAGTGCGGTAATCTGAAGCAAACGGGCGCTTGACCTAATCTGGTACAAATTGTCAGGAAATTAGTTCAGTTGCTGAGTCTTCATGTTTCAGGGGTTATTTCTCGAACAGTGAGAATTCGACGTTGAATTGTGTTGTGTGCGAAAGTACTTGATTTATCGGGCAGTGGTTCAAGTGATAGTTTTGGGTCCGAAGATTCAAAGGTATCATGGATATTCTCATTGTGCGTAGCTGCGGATTTTACTGTTCCAGAGAATAATTCAGATGAATTCGAAGTAATTCTAAAGCAATGCGAGCTGGTTCAGCTGAATGAATTAATTGGTTGAGATTTCGTGACTATGTGCGTATTGGTGATATTGGGTTCGTCCCACAAAATGTCAAGTTCCACATCCGTTTCTAAACCATTTTATCCAATCATCCGTTTAATCAATTTCTCACATATTGTTTATATTTTGAGTTCTCCCAATTTTTGAATCAATCCTCATATCCAGTCAGTGCTAATTCCCAGTCCTTTATTATTCTATCACCAATTTTCTTCTATTCTCGTATTCAAATATCCATTATCCTTTCTAGTGTGATTAAACTTTTTTTCGTTTCAATTTTTATTATCCATTATTATTCAATAGTCATTTTTTCTTCCGTCTTCTTGATTATCTAATTCATTTCATATCCACATAAATATTAGCATATACCCATTTTCTTAAACCATTTTTTATTAAAATCCAATTTTCAAATCCATTTCCAAAATTATGGTTATCACACTACATTCATCATTAAGTCCACGACATTTTTTGTTAATTTTTTTTTTAAGACCTTTTTCAGTTTTGTATAGCAAAAGTTACAAAATATATATATATTAAATTCACATATTCTTCATCTAGCAATCATAGAATCATAAAAAAATAATAATAATAGAGTCACTTGAAGTCACATTCTTAAGCCCAATACGTATGACCTCCTGCAAAACATAACACCAGCTGCTCACTTCACCTGCTGCATCTCACGTGAAGTCAACCTTCCTCACTTCACAAGGTCCCAAACGCAACTTGCCCAGCTTCTCATGTACACAATATGAAGCATCTAGCAGAAATTAAAAAGGTCCATAGCAGAAAATTGGGAAAAATGATAATATCAGAAATAAAAAAATAACAGAATGATTCTAGAAGGAGATGGAGGATAACGAAATCTCAGGGAGAAAAAAGGAATAACAGAGTTTCATAACGGATTTTCTCCTTTTCTCAATCCTAACAAACTCTCTTCACAGTAACATAACAGAAAAGGCTCTCATTCAAAGGAAAATATAACAGAACCGAAAATCTCTCACTCGAAGAGAATAACAGAACTCTGAGTTTTCACCGTTTCTCTCACCAATTCTCTGAAAAGCTTCAATCAATTTTCTTCGATTTTCATCCATTTTCTCCACAAAATTCAAGAAATTCTTCATAATATTCATGAATCACTTCCACCTTGATCGAGTCTCTGCGAGCTTCATCACCAATCACGCATAACTGATTCAATCTTCAAACATTCTGCATAATTCTCATCAAGAATATGCGTTATTCTTCATCGATTCTTTTTCGCAAGATTGGACTCGAATTTTCTTCAGCCTCTGCAATCGCTTCAGCATCTGCAATTGATCGACATCTCCGCAGTATTATCAGCCAATCTGCAAACGGATTCACGCACGAAGCAGTTCATAGCAGCTCAGAACGAATAGTACGTATCGCAAAGCCGAAGCAAAGCTCCATAACCATAACAAACCTGCGAGTCAGTTCAGAAGAAGCGTAGCGGCATCGAAGCGAAGCTGACTTACGAGTGGTTCGTCGCATCTTCGTGTTACAGGTACGTCTTCGATTCATTGCTTGATGTGATTGCTTATTCTGTGTTGTTTTGTCCTTGATTCTTAGCTCTCAATGCAATTTGTGTGTGTTTTGGACTCAATAAAAAAATCCGTGTTGATTTGGATCTGGCGTTTGAGTTTGTTTGTTATGCTAATGTTTGTCCGAACGAATGAGTGTTTGTGTTGTTGGTTGCGGATTCGAGTAGAAGGAGGTGCCTAGGCTAGTGTTTGATTCGGATCGGAGAAGAGGTGGGGATTGAGGCTAGAGTAGATGATGGTGGTGGATGTTGGGAACTCGGGGAAGCAGAGTAGACGGTGAGAACAAGGCTGGAGGCGGCGGCATTTAGGTGATGAACAGGGCTTCGGCGGCGGGTTGTTTTAGGGTATGAAAGGGGAATATGGTGTTTGAGAGAGGTTTAAGGAGATGTTGTGAGAGAGATGGAGGTGATGGCCGAAAGAGAGCGGAGGGAGAAGAAGGAGGGAGATCCGCGGCGGCGGGTCTGAGGTTTAGAAGAGGGGAAATGAGAGAGAGGGAGGAGAAGCTCTTTAGGGTTGATGTGTTGTTGTTTCCTTGAATCATGTTTATAAAATGTTAGTAAATAATCATGTTTAGAATTAACTAATATATTATTTAGCTAGGCTGAGATATTGTTTAGAAAATAATTGATTAGAATATTGTTTAGGAATATTAGCAATGTTTAGAAAATAATAGTTTTAGTTGATATAATAAAGTTTAGTTAATAATCTGTTTGGGAATAGAATAGATTAATTAGAATATTGTTTAGGTTTAATTAGTTAATAGATTGTTTAGAAACTATAAAAAGTTTAATTAGACAATAGATTGTTTAGAAACTATAAAATGTTAATTAGTTAATGAAAGTTCAGAAAATATAAAGAATTAATTAGGATAGTAATGGTTTAGAAATTTAATATAATGCTTGATTAGTTAACATTTTTTTAGGAAATATAATATTTAGAAAAAAAAACTGTTAGGAAATAGAATGGATTAATATAATGGAGTTTAGTTAGTATAATTGATTAGAATTTGTTTAGTAGAAATTGATTAGAATTTGTTTAGTAATAATTGATTAGAATTTGGTTTGGTTAATAATTGTTTAGAATAGATTAGGATAGTAATGGTTTAGAAATTTAATATAATGCTTGATTAGTTAACATTTTTTTTAGGAAATATCATGTTTAGAATAAATTGATTAGGAAATGTAAAGAGTTTAATTTTTGTTTAGAATATTTTTGTTTAGGATTGGTTAGCAATGATAATTGTTTAGGGAATATAATAGAATTAATTAGTATAATGTTTAGAAATAGTGTTTAGGAAGATTAATAGTGTTTAGAAAATATAAAAAGGGGTTAATCAGTGTATTAGTTGATATTGTTTAGTTAATGATTGTTTAGAAAAGAAAAATGTTGTTTAGAATACTATTAGGAAATATAAAAACTTAATTAGTATAATAATGGTTTAGAAAATATAAAAAGTTTGATCAGCATAATAATTGTTAGGGAATATAAAATGTTAGTAAGTTTAAATAATTGTTTAGAAAACAGAAAAAAGTTTAATTAAGATAATGATTGTTTAGGAAATAGAAAAAAAGTCAATTAGAATATTGTTTAGGGTTAATTAGATAATAATTGTTTAGAATATATTGTTTATGTTAATTAGTTTAATGGATTGTTAGGAAAGAGCTTAATTAGTGTAATTATGTTTAGAAATAATAAGATTTAATTAATTTAGTATAATGGTTAGGATAATATAATCTTTAGTAAATTTGATATGTTGTTCAAGATAGTATGGTGTTTAGGGAATTCAAGATAATTGTCTAGATATAAAAAGATTAATTTAGTATAATGATGTTTAGGGAATAAGAAATTTGAGAGGTTTTTTTGTGTGTGTTTGAATCTGGGCCAACGAAATTCTAGGACCCAGGGCGAGTTGATATTCGTACCCCCAAACCTTGGGCCCATTTCATTTCTAACTTGCAAAGCATGCTAATATCACCCCCCTGTATTTATTTCTTCAGATTTTAATTTTTAGTTTAATCATAGTTAGAAATAATTCAATAAAAAATAATAAAAAGCATTATAAAATTCCCCAAAAATTTCAGTAGTTAAATAAGTCAATTTAGAAATTTGTGACATTTTTATTTTCTGAATTTGACATTATTTTTAATTAAATTCTGAATTTTCTTGCAAATAGCTTTTATTGGACTTCTTTTAATTATGCTGGATTTTGTTCATTTTATTTATGTAACTTCCAGCAACTTTTTTGAGCCACTCTTTTTTCTGTAATTAGAGGATTTATAATAGTTCTTAGGATATTTTTAGTGGATTTTTTAGGAGATTTTATTTTAGGTTTTAGTGATGTAATCCTTAGGAATTAGTAGTTAATTCTTAGCTGGAAATAACTAATTGTTAGGCATAGAAAAATAAGATTTTTTAGAATCCCTCTTAGTACAATATTTTAGAGATAGTGTTAGGACCCTATAGTTTAAGTTTCACAATTTTTCTAGAAGTTTTAGTATTTTTTTAGAATATTAGTGTTAGGCCTAGTTATACATAATTCCCATTAGTTTAGGTTATTAAGAAAAAAAATAAAGTTCAATATAAAAAAATAATAGCTTAGTTTAAGTTTATTCATAGAATTTAATTTAGATTTAGGTTAGTTAATTTGATTTTTTAGAATGAATATTAGGCTTAGCTTAGTTTAGAACTTAGGCTTGAAGTTTCACTTCCATGTAGAAATAGAATAAATAAAAATAGACTTTTTTTTTAGTTCATGCCTCTAATGCAGTTGTAGAATTTTATTTCTTATGGTTAAATTCATTGTTTTGCTTTATCTTGATGTTACAACTTGTATAGGCTTCCCCATTGTTCTTAGAATCAACTTAACTTCATTAAGAAGTAAGTTGAATTCTAGTAGTTTCTAGGTTCCATTAGGAATAGAAAACTTCACAAACCATAGGACCACTTGTAAATACACAATATACTTAGGATTATCTTAGTCCCCCTTTAGAATTTTTCCTTTGAGATCCTTTTGGTTCTTCTTCTCTTCTCATCTCATAACTCTTAAAAGATACTTTAATAACTTTGAAGTGATGTCTTGATCCATAGCCTTATCCCATGAGGTCTGCTTGTAGTCTTCCCATCTTGGGATAGTACAAGTTTACCTTGTGATGCACAAGTCTGATCAAGGTATCTTCTCCATAAAAGAAAAGCATAAAAAACACTTCTTCATGTAAATAATCAAAACATCTAATAAGTAAACGAGTTAGTGAGCCTAAGTCCTAATCTTTGGGTTCAAGTTTTGGGGATCTTCTCCTTACTTGAGTGTGCTTGTTCTATTATTCCCTCTTGGAACGTAGTGACAAGTGCACATTCCATTGGTGAGAGCTTGAGTTCACTTCCTTGTGACACACTCCTAAAAGATTCTAAAAAAAACACAAACAAGTAATAAGCGTCTTTCCTTCGGGAATTCTTTTCTCATCTCCTTTGTTCCGTCCGCGAACTTGCTCCTACTTGTCACTTTGCAAGACGGTTACGCACTCGTCGTCCGAGCCTGCAACACCTGAGCAATGGCATAGGCAGTTTAAGCCTTAATTCGCAAGCAATTTCTTTGCTACCCCTAGTTAGGGGAACTACGGCGTCTCTGATCCTCATTATCCTGATGAGGTACGTAGGCAGCGGGGTAGGGCCCGTTCGAGCACAATCTTTATTTTCCCTACATTTTTTCTCTTTGCTTCTTATTTCCATTCTTTTCTCAGTTTATTTTCCAGTCCATTTCTTTTCTTTTGCTGCAGTTTTCATACCCTCACCCTTCGAAATAATTCTTTAGCAAGCGTGGATCCCGTCGGGTACGGCGGACGATCTGGGTGCTAATACCTTCCCAGGTCGTAACCGACTCCCGAGCTCAGTCTCTTTGGTTCGCAGAACCTGTGTCCTTCCTCTTTCTTCCTCAGGTTTGTGCAACATTACCTTTCCCATTCATTCGGGATAAAAATGTCTGGCTGGCGACTCTACCTTTTCCGCGCCACTTTCGCGTTTGTACTAGGATAAAAATCCCGGGAGCGACAAGAACCATTAGCCCTAATCTGTGTCATTAAGTGAGGTTTGAATTTGGTGTGTTAGATGAGTTGACTTAGGCTGACTGGCGCGCGTTTGAGTGGCTAGGATGTGTCCTCAGAAACCCTAATCCTCTTTAACTTAATTAATCCAAATTAATTAATTCATAAACCTGATTTAACCAGATTTGAACTTGGGCCATTAGATGTGGCGCCAAGTCAAACTCCCTCTGCCCAGAACGCATCTGATCCATCCATTGCTTATACTTTTCATTTTATTAATTTTTATTTCACATTTTTCTCATTTAATTAGTGCATTTTATTAAAAATAGTAAAACATTTTCAAAAATTCTGAAATTTTTTATACAAACTTTTATTAATTTTCAGAAACCAAAAACATTTTTATTTTTATTTTTTTGCATTAAAAATTATTTTTAAATCATTTAAAAGTTTATTTTTAATTAATTAATGAGAATTAATTAACTAAAAATACTTTTAGGTATTTAAAAATCACAAAAAAATTCATGAAACCTTTAACATCATTTAGAAACATTGTCCAACCCTCAAACCAAATTTCTTTTCTGATCTTGATGTCTTTTGACAATTTTTCATGGAATTAATTCTATTTCAAAGCATTATTTTGATCCAATGTTCAAAAATTCATTTCTGCCTAGTCTTTAAGAGTTGGACTTTGATTCTTTTTGCATTGCATCTTGCATATAATGAAGTTTATAGGATTAAATTGGCATGATTTGATCTTGCATTTTCAATTTGTTTGACATTTTTCTTGACAAGGTACCCTAAAACCCTAGAAACCTTAAGAAATTCATAACTTTCACTAGGTTAAGAATTGGGTCCCCCCCCTTTGGGCAGTGAATTTGTATAGGTTTAGGGTTCCCTTGAATGCATTTTCAATTTTTTATCTTGATGTTTGCTTCTGGTTTTGGTTTTTGTTTTGTGCATTGATCATTAAACCCTAATTTGGGCTTCCTTTTGCATTCATCTTGCATTGCTTGCATACCATGACTTGCCATAGCATTTTATGCATCCATTTGATTCATTAGACATCTTAAGACATATTAGAAGCATGTTTGATCATTGCATCCTTCATTTGCCATGTTGTATGTCATTTGCATTCCATAACTTTTCATGTATGTTCATGGTTCTAAGCATGTTTCTCTTGCATCCATATGTTTGTATGATCATCCCCATGCCTTGTTTCATGTTTGAATCATCTCATAGCATCATTATCATCACACACATGCTTCTGATTTTGGTTTGCATCATGCCATTTCATTTCATTTTGCATTGCATTGCATTTCTTTCACTAACTTTTCAGGTGGTAAGTCACTTTGAGAAGTGAATTTGCCTTCACTTCTCACAATTTCTTTTCATCTCTCTTATGCATCATTGCTGCATTTTTGTCTTGAGTTTGGGATTAAGCTTGCTCATTCTTCTTCTTCTTACTTTCTTTCCTCAAGTGACTTGTCTTCTTAAATGAAGCAAGTTACTTTGCTTCCTTTGCTCCTTTCATCTGCTTCCTGGTGGTTCCTTTGAAGATTTCTATTGTTAACCTCACAAACCTTAGGAACAACCAAGCATGACAATAATTAGGGTTTTGATTAGTTCCCCATTTAGATTTTACCTTTGTGTCTCATTGAGTCTTCTATTCTCACCTCATAATCAGGGACTAAACCCTAAAGGTTTTAAGGCTTTGTGATTAAGCTTATGCCTGCATCCTTCTATTAGGATGAAGTGTATAACTTTAATCCTAAGTGTTAAACCCTTAATGTGTTTAACTCCTTTAATCAATCCACTTAATAATCATCAAGACATTAAGCTTGTAACTTGGGCCTTGCATTAGGGTTCTAATTCTTCCTTAATTGGTTAAGAAGGACTAACCCTAGTGTTAATGGACAAGTCCCCCTCAAGTTGTATTACAAATAATAAAACTCACTTCATCATCTTATCATTAACTAAAATCCACTTGATAAAGGCTTTGTTTTGTCATGAGTTTAATCCCTAATCATGGATTAAGTTGAGGAGCTTTCCTCAGCTTAAACATTCTCATCTATTATCCTTCTATTAGGATGGTGTAATGAGTCTGTTTAATCCCTGATTATGGCTTAATATCATTACCCAACACTAAACAAAAACAACAAAAACATCTAAATAATCACAAGTAGGTTAATGATCGTAATCCTACACCAAAGGTGATTAAGTGTGAGAAGCTGACTTCACACTTAAGGTATTCTCATTACCCCTAATCAGAGGGAAGATGTGATGAGTTTACTAAATCCACTGGTTTAGGCTTAAGCTCATTAATTTATGACAAATCATCAAAAATCAATAAAAGATTGAAAACTAAAAAACAAACAATAATCGTCTCCTCCGGGATTCTTTTCTCATCTCACTCACTCACAAACGAGAACTTGCTTCTTCCGTCTAATGCAAGACAGTTTGCACCTGAGCCAGACAGGTCATACACTTGAGCATTGACAAGCAAGCAGTTCACAAGTCAATTCATCTTTCAGTCTCTTTGGGTCGAACTACGGTGTTCTGACTTCCTCATTGCACGAGAGGATACGTAGGCATAACTTAACAGTTATCGAACAAAAGTCTATGTATATTCCCCCTCCTTCTAGCATCATTCTTTAAGCCTCATGATCTTGAGCATTTCACCCTTATCCTTACACTGACACTTCACTTGTACACTTCACACTTCTTTTACACTGACACTTGCATCCTTTTCCAGCTCTTTTATACACAGATTACACTGACACTGCCCCTTTAAAACACAAATCTTTTAAGCGTGGATCCCATCGAGTACGGCGGACAATCTGGGTGCTAATACCTTCCCAGGTTGTAACCAACCCCCTTTCTCAGTCTCTCTGGTTCGCAACCGTCTTATCCATATCTTTCTAGGTCTATGCAACATTGCCTTTCCTCCGGGATAAAAATGCCTAGCTAGCGACTCTTTCTTTTCCTGTGAGTTCACTCCTGTGTGTTCTCACACCCTCCTTTCGCCGACCGTTCGCGTCTGTACCTCATTTGAGCCCAGTCTCATCTTTTGGGAGCGACAGCTTGGCGACTCTGCTGGGGAATCTTATACTGCAACCAGGGCTTCTGGTTCTTTTTGTGGGTTCCTCCTAGCGCTTGTTTGATTTGTGTTTACTGGGGTGTTATGTGTTATCTGTGTTTGTATAGTTGCTTTATTTATTGCTTTATGTACAGTTTTGTTTACTGCTTTCTTTACAGCTTTACATATATCATACTGTCATACTGTTCTGGTTGGATCTGGTTTTGTTGCTTTGGTGGGTGGGGTTCTATTGAGAGTTGAGGTCCTATACCTGGGACCTGAGTGACACCTAGGATAGAGTGGTTCATGTTCTTTCCCATTCCATTTCGGTCTGGTGCGGGAATATGAAACACGGTTCAGATATGGGTTTCTTCTTGAGAGCTTTGTGCTACAGATTTCCTGTAGTGCTAGGGCTATCTGGTAAGCCTGCTAAGTCTGGATGACCTTTAGTATTGACCTTCAGAAACTGAGGTGAATTAGAGGAGGATCTTTTATGGTTATTGTAAACACTGTACCTCCGGGTTAGAAGTGTTT
Organism: Lathyrus aphaca; assembly: GCA_963966055.1. Lineage (NCBI taxonomy): Eukaryota > Viridiplantae > Streptophyta > Magnoliopsida > Fabales > Fabaceae > Lathyrus > Lathyrus aphaca. The sequence continues at coordinate 18,241,539 of OZ014525.1, forward strand.
ACACTTCTCATAACTGATCCAAGTCTGAGGATCCTTGTTTTAGAACACCACCTGTGAGGGGGTTGGGATGTTTACAGGTTTGCAGGTACCCTTGACCTCAGCATACCCTGTTACTTTGTTTTGATTAAGAGTACTCCATTTTGGAACAGTTTTTGTGATTTTAACCCTGGACATGTGACTCTTTATTTGAGTCCCCCACCTTGGTTACTGGACTTATGAACCTCCATCTGGATTTCTTGAACATACATGGACTTATATCAAAGCAGCAATCAGATCCAGCTTGATCACAAACCCTTGCATATCATTTGCATACATCATCATTGCATCATTTAACATTTTCTTATTTGTTTTTCAGGGTATCCATACTATATTTTGGCTTGGTTTTGACCCCTTCATCTGCATAGACCTATCTTCATCAGTATCTGCTTCAGCTACCTTCATCAGCTACTTGCTTCAGTCACCTGCATCACCAGCATCAGCCTACCAGTGGCCCATCTTCTAGTATCAGTTTTCATCATCAGCAGTTATTTTCAGCTCTTCATCAGCAAGCATGGCACCCAAGAAGAGCAACATCTCATATCATTTCTTTGAGCCTGAGCTGACTGGCATCAGGAAGATCCAGGCCCTTATTACTCCAGACCATATACCACTATTCAGAGAACATTATGGAGGCATCCTTGATGTGGTTATGGATTTGGACCCTTCCCAGAGGAGCTTGATTCACACTTGTCTACAGTTCTATGATCCTCCTTTGAGATGCTTCACCTTCCAGGATTTTCAGTTGGGACCCTTGTTGGAAGAGTATTCATCACTGATTGGTGTACCTGTCAGGGGTGGTGTCCCCTTCAACCCTGAGATGGCTTTTCCTAATAATGAAGAAGTGGCAAAGGCACTATATCTGGAACCTGTTCTGATTGAGCAGAACATGACAACCAAGGCTGGAATCTCTGGTCTACACTTGGATTTCTTGACTTCTCAGGCCATCCCGAGGGCCTCCTTGGGTGAATGGAAGGCAGTTTGTGCTTTGTTAGCCCTCAGCATATATGGGGTTATACTTTTTGCAGATGAGCCTAAGTTTATTAGCAAGAATGCCATTCACCTTTTCATTCTGAGGAACCCAGTGCCCACCTTACTGGGGGATTTCTACTACTCTGTTCACCAAAGGAATGAAAAGCAAAGAGGAAGATTGGTGAGGTGCTGTGCTCCCCTGTTCCATACCTGGTTGCTCAAACACTTGCCCAAGACTGATGCATTCTTGAATCCTCACCAGCAGAAGAACTGGGCTAGAAGACTCATTGCTTTGACCTCAGATGACATCAAGTGGTACACTCAGAGCACCAAGGGCAGGGACATCATTACTAGTTGTGGGCAGTTCCCCAATGTACCTCTGATAGGAGTGAAGGGTTGCATCAACTACAACCCTCTGTTATTCAAAAGAAAATTGGGCTATGCATTGGTCCACTCTCCTAGAACACAAGACTTGGCTGAAACCCTCTATTGTGAGATTAAGCCTAATCTAGCTATTGTCAGGCAAGTATACTGGGCTTGGGATAATGTCTAGACCAAAGGGATGGCCATTCTTGGGAGATGCAACAATGTGGCCTCAGCCCAGTACTATGAGTGGTCTCATGCCAGGGCACAAACTTCTGGGATGCCCTTCACCATTGAGGATGCACCTGGACCCTCCACAGCACCACCTCCTGCCACTGTCAGCTTATAGGAGTTTGAGAAATTAAAAGAGAGGAATGAGAATCTGGCTCAGGCTCTATAGAAGACCCTCTGGGAGAGGAGTGATGGTCGGCTGGACATTGAAAGTCTAGAAAAGCTAAAGGTGGAGCATCTAGCCAGGATTGAGAAGTCAGAAGACTACATCAAGAAGTCAAGGGCTGGAGAGCAGATCTTGAAGAATGTCTGCAAGGAGGCTCAGTTCCAAAAGGCCAGGACTGATTTGTATCTGAAAGAAAGTCAAGCTAGGTGGGTCAGGATCACCGAAGCTCGTACTCAGGAAGATAAGAGGACTCAGGACAAGATTGAGCAGTTGGAGGCTAGTGCAAAGGAGCAACAAGAATCCCTGCTAGCAGCCCAGAGGGAGATCTCAGAGTTGAAGATTAGGGCTGGTGTGAAGAGGTCAAAGGACCAGAGTTGACACAAGAAGCTAACTGCAGCTGTTGCCACCAGGAATCTTCTTATCAGGAATCTCACAGAGCGTCCAGCTGATCCTGTGACTGAAGCACTTCTAAAGGAAGTTCAGGAGGATGAGTTTGGTCTTGGTGTCTGACTTTTGCTTGTTGTTGCTTTCTTTTCATTGTACTTTTCCTTTTATGTTGTATTTTGACCCTTTAGAGGGCATGAATTGTAAAAAACAAACTATGTATCATTCACTTCTTGTAATATATGTATTGGTTTGTTTTATCTGAGTTCTTTCAAGCAACATCAAAAGCATCTTCCTCAGGGGTCTGGAAAGGTCAAAACCAAGTGCCAAGCCGGATACCTTGGAGACAAATAAGCATACTGCATTGCATACTAACCTTTGTTTTGTTTTGTAGGTTTGTTTTGTTTTTTGTTACTAACTCTGTTGTGGTTCAGGAACTATTGCTCGACGTCGGGTGTTCCCACTCAACCGTCCGCACAGATATCCTACCCGCAACAACCTTCCGGGTATACAGATGGACCAGGTACAACAGGACCTTACAGAGGTCAGGACTCAAATGGCAAATGAGAGACTGGAAATGAGAAATCAGATGACTCAGTTTATGGAGGTGATGAATGGATTGGCACAGAGCCAAGAAAGATTAAGAGCATTGGTAGAGAGGCAGACTCAGGAAGACCCCCATCTAGGGACTGGTGGAACAAGCAACAATGAGAGGGTTCAGCCTCATGTCAACCCACCTGTGTATGGCCCTCATCTTCACCCAGAGATCAACATCCCTGCTAATGTACAGGGGAATGCTACTACAGGTAGGGTACTGCAAGAAGACCCCCAGGAAGATCAGTTCACTATGATGGGAGCTGGGGATGAAGCCTATGACAGAAGGCTAGATGAAATTGTTGAAAAATTAAGGTCCTTGGAGTCTTAAAACTCCTTGGGTTTTGATGTCATGGACATGGGCTTAGTGGACGGGGTCAGGATTCCCCACAAGTTTAAACCTCCGTGCTTTGAGAAGTACAACGGAACTTCCTGTCCGCGAACCCACTTGCAATCCTTTCTGGGGAGGCCGAAGGCATATACCATGGATGAAAAACTGTGGATGTTTTATTTTGAAGATAGCTTAACAGGAGCTTCAAGGGAATGATACTCTCACTTAACTAGAGCAACCATCAGGTGCTGGAAGGACCTGGCTGAGGCCTTCATTAGACAATACCAGTACAACTTGGATGTGGCTCCCAACAGGACCCTCCTGATGGGAATGTCACAATCATCCAGAGAAAGCTTCCGGGAGTACGCCCAGAGGTGGAGACAGCTTGCTGCTGCTGTCCAACCACCCATGTCGGAAAGGGAGATGGCCGACATGTTTATGAACACCCTTCAAGGGACATACATTGATAGGCTAGCTGCCTTTTCTTCCACCAGCTTCGCGGATGTAGTCATAGCTGGAGAAAGAATTGAGAGCCTTCTAAAGATGGGAAAGATTTCCGACAACGGTGCAAGCTCGTCCAGCAACCCAAGAAAGCCTTTTGTAGGTCCAAGAAGAACTGGTGAGACTAATGCTATCCATACCAGCAGGGGCATACCCCAGTATGTTCATAGGTCAGTGGCAGCTGTCACCATTCCCGCTCCAATTCGTCCACAACCAGCATACCAACCACAACAACAACCTCACTACCAGCAACAAGCTCAGTATCCACCTCAGAGAAATTATAACAACAACAACACCAGCAACAACAATCAGCAAATACCTTTTCAACAGAGACCATCTCAGGCCAATAGGGTGATTGATCCGATCCCTATGCCTTATGCCGCATTGTTGCCACAACTCCTGAAACTCAACCTGGTTGAGCTAAGGACATTGGCACCTCCAGATCCTGCCAGTCTGCCCAGAAATTATGACGCCAGCGCCAGATGTGCTTTTCACTCAAATGCACCTGGCCACAGTACAGAGAAGTGCAGAGCTTTGCGAATGAAAGTACAGGATCTAGTGGATTCCAAAGCTCTAAACTTTGCACCCCCACCAAATGTCAGTAAGAACCCTATGCCCAACCACGGTGGACCCAGAATCAATGCTATTGAAGAAGATAGGCCGTCTTACTTGATAACCAGTGTGGGGCAGATTCGGACACCCTTGGTAGAGATTAAAGCTCAACTCCTTGAATGCCAAATGTTCCCCGGATGTGAGCTAGGATGTGCTTACTGCAACATTTCAGTAAATGGGTGCGATAACTTGAGAAGTGGCATAGATGGTCTCATCCAGAGTGGCCTGCTTCAAATCACAACATTAATACCTACAAATCCAGCAATCTCCTTAACAACAATCCCCGAGTCTTCTACAACTGCAACAACAATTGTTCCAAACAACTCTTCAATCTCATCAACAAATGCTTCGTCTGTCACTTCAACAGACCAAATATCAACAAACATCCATTCTACAACTTCAGCACCCCTTCATTCAGAACCTCCTAGAACAGCAACATCCATCCAGTCAACAGTGTCTCCTACAACATCAACAGCAAATAACGAAAGTGTCTCAACGGTTACAATTTATTTGATCCTGCAAATGATTCTGCCTACAACTCACAAAATGCCACTCCTAACAGAACACCAGTTACAATATACTATGATCCACATACTATCATGGTCCCTTCGGCAGCTGCTATCAGTCCAGTCACTATCACAGTGCCTGGTCCAGTTCCTTATGAAAGCAGTAATGACATCCCTTGGCATTACGGCTCCGATCTATACTGCGAAGGACAGAAAATCACTTTGGAATCATCAACTTCTTCACCACAAATAGACAATGTGGGGGGAGGCGGAGGCTTCACTCGAAGCGGACGTCTCTTCGCCCCGCAGATTCCGAGACCCATTGCCGAAGCAGAAGCTACTGCCAAAGCAAAAGGGAAGAGCCTAGTGCAAGAAGAACAAATTGTTAAAGAAGATTTGAAAACCCCTTTTGATCAAGAGGTTGATGAATTCATGAGAATCATCAAGAAAAGTGATTACAATATAGTGGACCAGCTTCACCAGACACCTTCCAAAATCTTCATTCTATCATTGCTAATGTGCTCCGAGGCTCATCGGAACGCACTACTAAAAGTCTTGCACGTAGCTTATGTGCCAGAGGAGATTACCGTCAATCAGTTGGAAGCTGTAGTTGGAAATGTTAACGCTAGTCATGGACTAGGATTTACCAACACTGATTTGACTACGGAAGGCCGCAGTCACAACAAGGCTTTGCACATTACCTTAGAGTGTAAGGGTGTAGTTATTTCCCATGTACTGGTAGACACAGGGTCATCCCTCAATGTCTTACCTAAAAAAGCCCTTGTGAAGCTGGAGTATGAAGGACTGGCATTACGCCCCAGTAACTTGGTAGTGAGAGCCTTTGACGGTTCTGAGAGATCAGTTCTGGGAGAAATTGAGTTGCCTATAATGATTGGCCCACAGACTTTCAAAACGACCTTCTTCGTGATGGATATACAGCCTGCCTACAGCTGTCTATTGGGTAGACCATGGATACACACCGCTGGCGCCGTGACGTCAACCCTTCACCAGAAGTTAAAATTCGAGTGGGAGGGCCAAGTCGTTACTATTTGTGGAGAGGAAGATATCTTTGTTAGCCATCTGGCTACATACAAATACATTGAGATGGATGGGGAAATCCACGAGACTATGAGTCAAGGGTTTGAGGCCTTGAACATAAATGAAGCATCCGCCGTACCTGGAACCTCAATGACATCTTATCAGCAAACCCGGAAGGTTGTTGAAGAGGGGACTGCCCAAGGCTGGGGCAAGTTGCTGCCTGTAGAAAAGAAGGAGGACAGATTTGGGTTGGGTTACAAACCAACTCAACAAGATCAAACAGAGGCTGCTAAGAAGCCCAATTTTGTCAGTGGGGGGATGCTCACCCCAGATGCCGTGAACAACTTGGAAGACGAGGATGAAAGCGACCGCAACCTGGAGAGTTGGATACGTCCAAGGATCCCGGGGAGCAGTATCTCAAACTGGTCTTCCCAGGAAATTATAAGAGTTACTCCTGCAGAGTAATTATTATTTCCTGTATTTTTAAGCATGCATCAAGTCTTGCATCTTGCCCAAGATGACAAGACTCATTTTGTAATCGGGCCATCTGTAATTTTGTGCAAATAGATCAATCGATGATAATCAGACATCTTTTGCAAATGAGTCTTTTTCTTTTTTTCGCTCACTGTTTTTCCATTTTTCTTTTTGTACAAAAATAAATGGCAATGTTTTCAAAATGACGACTTCATTTCACTTTTCTAAACAAGATTAAAATCAATCACTAAAATGAACAAACTGAACCCTTGCAGAGAGTGCCTTCCAGATCGCACCGACAACAACACGGCTATGACTTCGTATGACTTTGACAATCCAATCAATCAAGCTGATGAAGGGGTTGAAGAAGATTACGAGCTTCTTGAAGAGCTAGCCAGGTTGTTGAGACAAGAGGAAAAGGTTATCACTCCTCATCAGGAGGAGGTCGAAACGATCAATCTTGGTACAGATGAAGATGTGAAAGAAGTTAAAATCGGGGCCTGCTTACAAGACTCAGTGAAGAAACAACTGATTGACCTGCTTCAGGAATATGTGGATGTGTTTGCTTGGTCTTATCAAGATATGCCAGGGTTGGACACCGACATTGTTATGCACAAGCTGCCTTTAAGAGAAGATTGCCCGCCGGTTAAACAGAAACTGCGCCGTACTCGCCCAGACATGGCAATGAAAATCAAAGAAGAGGTACAAAAGCAGTGGGACGCCGGGTTCCTTGCTGTAACTAGCTATCCACCGTGGGTTGCTAATATTGTACCTGTTGTAACACGGTGGGAGAACTGACTTTAGTTAAATGTTGCGGATAGCAAGAGTCGCCACCGACTTTTATTTTATCCAAAGGAAAGGCATAAAAGAACAGGAAAGACCTTTTAAAATATTTTTGGGTCCGGGGGGTAGGTTATGTAAAGGGAAGGTGTTAGCACCCTTTACATCCATGGTTATCCATGGGCTCTTAGTTACTTAGCTCACTTTGAATTGTTTTTTTGAAAGTGTGAAGTGTGTGAATAGAAATTTTCATAAGAGTTTGATAATGATCCATGTACGGATGCGTAAAAAACTTGTGTTTGAAAATTGTTTGAAATTGTGAAATGTTTGAAATTGTTTTGAAGTAGTGAGCAAGTAACTATGAGGAACCTACCCTAAAGTTTAAGTCTTTCTGTTCTTTATCCTTTAAATGGTAAGACTATCCCTATTATTAAGGAATAGGTAGTCATTACCTTGGATGTAAGGGACAAGTGAGGGATATCTGTTTAATGAAGGCAACTGTAGGGTGTATTAAGCATTTAAGAGGGACTGTCATCATTATTCGAAAGGGACAAGATCTTTATGAAGGCAACCATTTAAGGGACTTGATCTGTAATTATGAAGGGACTAGATGACTATTCTTTTAAGGGACTTTTGCTTTATACACCCTACTTGACCTTTTTGAATAGGCAACAATGAGAGGTAACCCTAGAAAGTGAGATGGCGATCAAAGATCGACTTACGTGTGTGAGTGTTCAATTTTAAATATTTACCTTGTAATTTAAATGATCTAAATTCAATTTTAAATACAAATAGTCTTCACTCCCTATTTTTTACTAACCATAGCATAAAAATAAATAATTTAAATATTACAAAAAATTACATCCAGGAACAGTTACAAAAATAATAATATAAGCAATTTAAATAAATAGCAAAATAAAATAAATAAGCAATAGTAAATAAATAATTGTAATAGGGGTTAGTGAAAATAATAATAATAATCATAATTTAAAAATAAATGGGGTTAGTAATAAACATAATTAGTAATAATAATAGACAACAAGATTATAATAAACAAAGTTTTAATGGTTAATAGAAAAAATATAAACAATCATTATGAAATTTTAAGTTGAGTATCAATTATAAAATTAATTATGAACATAAAAATAATTTATAAAAATTAAATTAGCAATTTTAAATATATAATAGAAATTATTTACATGCATATTTAATTATAAACAATGATAGGATATTTATATATTATAAAAAAATAAATTAAGAATTTTAATTTTTATGTACAAACAATTTAAATTATAAACAATTTATATGTTTAATTAGAAATTGGATTAGAAATTTTAATTACATTATAAATATAATACACAAATAATAATATTAAAGAATTAGGGTTTTTGAAAAAAATAATTAGGGTTTATAAAATAAATTAGGTTTTATGTACAAAATAAAATAATTATATATAATTTAATAATAATAAAAAAGAATAAATGAATTTTCTTATATAAAAAAATGAGTTTAGAATAATATCAATATACTATTTAATTTTTTTTTGAATTTATTTAAGATAAAATATTAATAAAATTAAAAGAATAAGGAAAAGAATGAGAAAATAAAAACCTGCTGGGGCTGGGATTTGAACCCAGTCCCCAAGCTTGCAGACTCCAAGACCTGCCCTCCATCCACTGGGCCATGCGCGCCCTGGCAGTAAAAACAAGGGACTAATCCCTTTTGTTCTCAACCTGAAACAAATCACAGCAAAAATAAAAATAACACAAAAGGGCCTGGGGAGATTCGAACCCAGGTCCCTTACAATACACACAAACATCCTTTCCATCCAGCCGGGAGGGCGCTTCTGGCAATGTAATGGCTATAATTGATTATATATTAAAACCAATGAATATCATGAAAAATAACAAAAAGGATGGTGAAACCAGGACTCGAACACAGGTCCTCAAGCAATACATGCGCACCTCCTTCCACTGGGACAAGCATCAGGCTTGTGAAATAAAATAGAAACTATATCATAATATTTTAAAACAATTTTTAAATTTGAATTTTGGCGCCAGCATAACTTCATCTTCTTCCTTGAATTCGCAGGTTTTCCTGCGAAACTATCTGGGAAAATACCTGCGAATTTTCCTGTACCCTAAACCTGTGAATTTCAAACCACCATCAAACAACATCATTTTATCAAATTAGAGACATCTTTGAATCCCTTGCAACCTGTACAATCCAATTATGCCAATAAAATTCATTTATATTGTGTGAATCGAATAACCCTATTTTAGAGCTTTAAACCCTAAACATGGCATGTTCACGATTCAGCCATAACTCTTCACCAAACGATCCAGAATTCATCTATAGCTAATAACAAACATCAATATATCATCAAAATTCATTATCAATAAGTAAATATGATGATTCGAAAAAAAATGTATGAAGGACATGTATGATTCGGTTCATGCATTATGGAGTGTATTGGCTGCAAATAAGAGTTGGGATCCACTCAATGATGTCCAAGGATCATTGCTGTGTCTTTAGTTTACCTTCAAATGCCTTGTTTGATTGAAACCGAATGTGAGTTTTTGAGAGGTTTTTTTGTTTGTGCAACTTACTCTTGGGAGGCAGCCAATTCGTGTTTGTCATTAGGTTTGTGTTAAGTACTTATAGGATGATCAATTTAGGTCAAAAAGTTGGATAGTTGTGTAGAAGATTTGATCCAAAAAGATTCAAAAAGATGGCCTTTGAAAATCAATTTTTTTTGCATAAACACTTGCTATTTTGGTATGATTCTCATTACTCTTGTATCAATCAAGTCTAAATATAATTTAAGACCTTCTAGAAATCAAATCAAATTTAATTTTCATTATTTTATATTTTATTTGAATTTAAAATGATTTTTTAATATAAAAATCATAATAAATAAAAACAAAATGAATAAAATTATGAATAAATCAATTTAATTTCGTGCAAGATGTTTTGATGTGGATTGGGTCATTATTTGGCAAGCCCATTTGGAAAAAATTGGTTTTAGACCTCCATTTTCTTCATGAACCAACCCAAAATTTCCCAACTTTGCAAGGGCACACATTCTTCAATTTTAATGCTATGAGGGTATTCTTGGACATTTTGGAAAGCTTGAAGAGTCCTCTAACCAACCCCACTGGTTTCATGTCCATATCATTTACCAATCTCAAATTATGCCCTTTTGAAGTTGTTGACTTTTTGTTGACTTTCAAAAGGACCTATAATGTCTTAGCTCATACCTTCCAAATGAAGCATTTTTGGGTTTGGCTTGTGAGACACAAAGTTGTAGAGAATTCAATTTCCTTCAAAATGAGCTTTGGATGGAGACTTGGTGATGAAGCATGTGAACGTTATGGCTGGTCAAAGTTTAGTTGACTTTTACTAAGAAAACCCTAATTTAGAAACTCCTGATTCTTGATGATCTGAAATCTCCTTGATGAATCATGATCAACCCTTGATCAAATGATGAATTTTACTTCATATACTTGATGTTGGCAAAAAATCATGAAGTTTGACTTTGGTTTGACCACAGTTGACCTCAGTTTGACTTTTTAACTGCTTTGACTGATTTTGACTTATCTGATCATTTGACTGAGCAAACTTTTGAGAAAAGTCATGAAACTTGTCACGGGGGTTCTTAAACACATATAAGATGTTATGAAGCTCACTTGAAGTCTTGGAAGTCCATTTAGCCTGATTAAAGTCAAAACCCCAGTTTTGGATGCACTGCTTAGGAGGTGCATTGTCTGAGGGAATTGTCAACTCTTCTGACCAATTGTGAACTTTGTGAACCTTGTGAACCATCATAAAATGTCTTGTGAACCTCATGGGAGGTATTGTGAACCTTGTGAACCTCATAAAGTGACTTGTAGACTTCATGGACCTCAATGCAAGGTTTTGTAAGCATTGTGAATCTTGTGAACCTTGTGAACCTCATAAAGTGACTTGTAGACTTCATGAACCTCATGAAAGGTCTTGAAAGCATTGTGAATCTTGTGAACCTTGTGAACCTTCTTAGCACACAAAGTCTTGTATTGTGAGGGCAAATTTTGGGGTGCAACACCTGTGCCTAAGAAGGACGGCAAAGTAAGAATGTGTGTTGACTACCGGGATCTGAACAGAGCCAGCCCGAAAGATGACTTCCCATTACCTCACATCGATGTATTGGTGGATAATACGGCTCAGTTCTCGGTATTCTCCTTCATGGATGGTTTCAGGATACAACCAGATCAAGATGTCACCTGAAGACATGGAGAAGACCACTTTCATTACACCCTGGGGCACATTCTGTTACAAGGTGATGCCATTCGGACTGAAGAATGCCGGTGCAACATATCAACGAGCTATGGTGACATTATTCCACGATATGATCCATAAAGAAATCGAATGTTATGTGGATGACATGATTGCCAAGTCCCTCACTGAAGAAGACCACCTGGTAAATCTGCTGAAGCTATTCAAGCGACTGAGGAAGTACCAACTGAAGTTAAACCCCAACAAATGCACATTCGGGGTGCGATCCGGTAAGCTGCTGGGATTTATTGTGAGTGAGAAAGGGATTGAAGTTGACCCTGATAAAGTCAAAGCCATTCAAGAAATGCCTGCACCAAAGTCAGAAAAAGAAGTTCGAGGGTTCTTAGGCCGATTGAACTACATTTCACGGTTCATATCTCACCTTATGACAACTTGCGAACCCTTGTTCAAATTGCTAAGAAAAGAACAAACGGTCAGGTGGAACGAAGATTGCCAGAGGGCTTTTGACAAAATCAAGGAGTACTTGCAAGAACCTCCAATCCTTATGCCTCCAGTTGAAGGAAGACCTCTAATTATGTACTTGACAGTATTAGAGGAGTCGATGGGGTGTGTGTTGGGCCAGCATGACGAGTCTGGTCGAAAAGAGTATGCAATATACTACCTAAGCAAAAAGTTTACCGACTGTGAACAACGTTATTCACTGCTCGAGAAAACTTGCTGTGCTTTAGCGTGGGCTGCTCGCCGACTGAGACAGTATATGTTGACCCACACTACCTTATTGATCTCCAAGATGGATCCAGTCAAGTATATTTTTGAGAAGCCAGCACTTACCGGACGGGTTGCAAGATGGCAAATGATCCTCACAAAATATGACATCCAGTACACATCTCAGAAAGCCATCAAGGGCAGTGTATTGTCTGAATATCTTGCTGAGCAACCTATTGATGATTACCAGCCTATGAGATTTGACTTCCCTGATGAAGACATCATGTTCATAAAGGCAAAAGATCATGAAGAGCCTATTCACACTGAGGGGCCTGACCCAGAAGAAGAATGGACTATGATGTTTGATGGGGCTGTTAATATGAATGGTCGTGGTGTTGGTGCAGTACTCATTACACCTAAAGGAGTTCACATGCCTTTCTCGGCAAAACTCACCTTTAACTGCACTAACAACGAAGCTGAATACGAAGCTTGCATTATGGGTCTTGAGGAAGCCATTGACCTCAGGATCAAGACATTGACTGTATTTGGAGATTCAGCTCTGGTAGTTAATCAAACCAACGGCAAATGGTACACACACCAAGATCATCTGATACCTTACAGGGATTATACAAGGAGATTATTGACTTTCTTCACAACAGTCAAGCTTGAGTATATCCCTCGGGACGAGAATCAGTTCGCAGATGCTCTGGCTACCATTTCATCCATGATCAAAGTTCAAGCTGCCAACTTTGTACCTCAAATTTCAGTGTCCAGACTTGACAGACCTGCATATGTGTTCACAGCAGATGTTGTCAAAGATGATAAGCCTTGGTTCCATGACATTAAGTGCTTTTTGGAGGATCAAACATACCCACCCGGGGCATCTTCCAATGATAAGAAGACTTTGAGAAGGCTTGCTGGTAGTTTCTTTCTGAACACTGATGGTTCCTTGTACAAGAGAAACTTCGATATGGTACTCCTCAGATGCGTTGATAGAACGAAGCAGACCTGTTAATGCACGAGGTGCACGAAGGATCCTTTGGTACCCATGCAGGAGGACATGCAATGGCCAAGAAATTGCTAAGATCGGGATATTACTGGATCACAATGGATGCCGACTGTTGTGCCTACGCCAGAAAATGCCATAAATGCCAGATTTATGCGGATAAGGTTCATGTGCCTCCCAATCCTTTGAATGTGATGTCGTCACCGTGGCCCTTTGCTATGTGGGGCATTGACATGATTGGCAAGATTGAGCCTACTGCTTCAAATGGCCATAGATTCATCCTGGTGGCCATTGACTATTTCACCAAGTGGGTCGAAGCAGCTTCCTATGCAAATGTTACTAGGCAAGTGGTAGCTCGATTTTTGAAGAGAGATATCATCTGTCGGTATGGAGTGCCCGAGCGAATCATTACTGATAATGGTTCCAACTTAAACAACAAAATGATGGCAGAACTATGCCGGGACTTCAAGATCCAACACCACAATTCTTCTCCTTACAGGCCAAAGATGAACGGCGCTGTTGAGGCAGCTAATAAGAATATCAAGAAGATTGTGCAGAAGATGGTAGTCACCTACAAAGACTGGCATGAGATGCTACCGTTTTCCTTGCATGGGTACCGCACGTCAATCAGAACATCCACTGGGGCAACACCATATCAGCTTGTGTATGGTATGGAAGCAGTCCTACCAGTTGAAGTTGAATTACCCTCCCTACGGGTACTGATGGATGTTAAGCTGAACGAAGCAGAGTGGGTCCGATCCCGATACGAACAACTAAGTCTGATTGAGGAGAAAAGATTGGCTGCAATCTGTCATGGGCAGTTGTATCAGAAAAGAATGAAGAGAGCCTTCGATCAGAAAGTCAAGCACCGAGAGTACCAAGTAGGGGATCTTGTGCTGAAAAGAATCCTCCCTCCGCATACAGACCACATGGGCAAATGGACTCCGAATTATGAAGGGCCATTCGTAGTAAAGAAAGTTTTCTCGGGTGGAGCTCTGATGCTCAGCACTATGGATGGTGAAGACTTCCTGTCCCCTGTGAATTCAGATGCAGTTAAAAAATACTTCGCATAAAAATGACCCGCTAGACATAAAAACAGAATGTAAGTCCAGGCAAAAATAGGGCATCCCGGCGAGTCAAAAACTGAATAAAAGACTCGGGCAAAAATAAGGGAAAATAAACAAAAGAATGTACACCCGCTGGGTTGAAAAGCCGCATTGGATAACTCAGGCAAAAATGGGTATCCCGATGGATTGAAAACCCGAAAGGGCGGTCCATGCAAAATGAGGGAATAAGCGAACAACTGCATTCTGAATTCGTCTGTATCACCTACAACTTGGTAAACCTCGAAAGGATCAAGCTTCTATCAGAATTAACCTTCTTCAGAAAGCAAGACGAGAAGGACGTCAAATGTCATACGAGTCATAGCAAAAGGGAAGCTCCTTGAAGCGTCGTTAACATTGCCAGCATTTTGTTTCTCAATTTGTAACAATCTCCTCATTTCAGGGGATATTGTTTCTTTGACTGTATCTTGCCAATTCAGGGCACATGAATTAATAAAATCATATTTTTTAGTCACACGATGTCTCGTACTCTTTTATTTGCAAAAATGTCTGATATCTTTAAAAAACTGATTGCATAAATACAGATGCTTATCTTCCAAAAAATAATACGTGCGTGCAGGAAATATACTTGCCCCCGGGAGTGTCTAAACTCCTATGATGGAATCCGGTAAGGGATACCTCGGGATTACTTGTGCGTTTCTCTGCCTTTTCAGGATTTGCAGATACTCAAAGCACAACATGGGGCGTGTAAGCTTCATCCCAGCAGGCTGGCAAATCAACACTCACTCAGTCTTAGCACCCAAAGTGTTCTTTCCAGCTAAGTTGCCACTTGTTATTTCTCCCCAGCCGAGTACAGAAGCCAGGGAACCATCTCCCCACAGAGTTTCAGCCTCTATCCAGAAGAGCAACGCTTGAAAGAATCACAACAGAGTGACGGAAGCTTCTACAAACCCCAGCTGGGCCCCTAATTACCGGAATAAGTCTATCATTGACCTATTTCCCCAAGCAGCTACATCTCACCAGATCTACCAATGATCTCATCCCCAGTTGGGATGTCCATTTCAAGCAGATCGGCCAGATATCTTCACTGCAACAGGATCCGAATCCCGGATTGGTATCCTTGCATAATCATAGCATTCGCATCATATTCACCCCCACAAAGCGTAGCATTCCGTCCGACACAGAGCATTACGCCAAAAATCAAACATATTGCATAATCATAAGCCATGTTCTGAATCAAGCACTTGTGAATATTGACAATCCATCAACAGTATACAGAAAACTCCCCAGATTCCCCGGCAGAGAGCCCAAACATTTCTCTCACAAAACTAATACCTCCTTGTGGCACCCGTCCGTGTCATATCCCCAGCGGAAAGCCAAAGCATCCTCTTCGCACTCACCTATACACATATTCCTTGACATCCGTCCATGTCATTTTCCTCAGCACAGTAACCTAAACACTTTGTAAAGCATATATTTGTTTATACTATACTTTTCTCCTTTCGACACTCGTCCGTGTCACTCTCCCCAACAGTTTAAATACCCGTCTATACACTACTCATACTTATTACTCAAATTTCACTCATACAGATACTCGTTTGTATCTTGTATACACCACTTATATCATCTCAGATTCGACACTAGTCCGTGTTCTGTGTTAACCAGTTGGTACTCGTCCGTACCATCGTCTCAGAACATGCGTCAAGCGTTTGTTTCTACCTGATACTCGTCCGTATCATAGTCATAAGGATGCTCGTCCGCATATTTAATCCATACACTGTGTCAAACACTCTTGTCTTCTTGAATATAGACACTTGTCCGTGTCTACTATTCCCCAGAGGAGTCCCCTCAGATTCAACACTCGTCCATGTTCTTTGTTAACCAGTTGATACTCATCCGTATCATCATCTCTGAACATGTGTCAGTATTTGTTTCTACCTGATACTCGTCCGTATCATAGTCTTAAGGATGCTCGTCCGCATCTTTAATCTATACACAGCGTCAAAACACTTATACCTTTTATTTTCTTGGATATAAACACTCGTCCGTGTTTACTATTCCCAGTAGATCGCCGGCAAAGCAAAATTTCTTTGGTTATCTGACATTCGTCCTATGTCATGATAAACCTTGAGAGCAGCCGTCCCCTGCTAGGTGATCGTCCTTCACCTCTTGATGATCGTCCTTCATCATGCTCGTCCGATGGCCGTCCCCATCGTTGACCTTTTCTATCCGACATTCGTCCTATGTCGTGATATTTAGCAGCCGTCCCCTGCTAGGTGATCGTCCTTCACCTTTTTGATGATCGTCCTTCATCATTTTATCCGATGGCCGTCCCCATCGTCGATCTTGTTATCTGACATTCATCCTATGTCATGATAAACCTTGAGAGCATCCGTCCCCTGCTAGGTGATCTTCCTTCACCTCTTGATGATTGTCCTTCATCATGCTCGTCCGATGGCCGTCCCCATCGTTGACCTTTTACCCGACATTCGTCCTATGTCGCGATATTTTCGGCAGCCGTACCCTGCCAGGTGATCGTCCTTCACCTTTGATGACCGTCCCTCATCATTATTTCATTTATTCTTTAACCCGATGGTCGTCCCCGTCGTGGTCCCTTTTCTTTTTTCCTGGTGATCGTCCTTCATCGGTTTAGCCCGATGGCCGTCCCCATCGTTTGGGTTTACATTACTTATTGAACTTGATGGCCGTCCCCATCATTTTTCATTAATCCCCAGAGAATCTTATAACTTTACTTGATGGTCGTCCCCATCATGATCCCTTTTATCCCCAGCGTGTCGGCCGTCCCCGTCATTGCTTTGTTTCCCGCACTTTCCCCAGCGTGTCGGCCGTCCCCGTCATTGCTCATCCCCCAGCAGTCGTCCTCTGCTCGACGGTCGTCCTCCGTCGCCCATACTTTATAATATACTTTATTTTCCTTTACAATCTATATCCCTTTTCTTCTTCATTCTGTGAGTGCAAATTTTGGACTGTCTTTGGTATTCAACCACAAGTTATCTCGTTTGCCTGTTAAGCCGCTGCTTACATCCTGCACAGCTAACTCATGTTTGAATAGGGGCAGCTGTAAACACCCCAAATTTGCCCTCACTCATTCACACCATGGCTTGTGATCATTTCATATGCATAAGTTAAATCATAGCATCTCATATTGCATTTTTGATTCATTGCACTGGTTCTAAGTCATCTGCATCTAGGGTTTGTGATCTGAGCAATCCAAGAGCTTCTTGAGCCACTCCAAAGGTCATCAATCACTTCAAAGGGGTCCATGTATGTTCAAGCATCATATTGTATCCCCATAAAGTCAAGAAAGTCAAAAAATCACAAGAACTGAGAATGGCATGGAAGCAGAGCCATGTTTGACTGCACAGATGACCTATAATTAGGGTTTTGGTTTCAGAGGCCATAACTCCAATTTTTTTGGTCATTCTTGTTTCTATTGGTCTCTATATGGTATAGGGAGCAGGAATATCAATTTTCATTAAGAAATTCAATGGGGAAGTCATCTGATCAAGGGTTGACTTTCTAAGCAAGCCAGTGTAAAATCAGGGCATCTGAGGCCCCCACTGACCCAACCAAAGGTTGTTCTTCATCATTTTGATTGTGTATGATCTTTATTTTATCATAGAAGATGTTAGAAGTTCACAAATTTGAATAATTTCAAGTCATTTGCAAACTTGAGTTTTTGGGAAAGTTTGACTTTTAATGAAATTGCCATTTTGGGAAACTTTTTCAACCCTTGCTTTTTGATTAAAAAATGCTTCAAATGGAAAATCTTTGGTCATGAAAGTTGTAGAATGGATCATTCCCTTTTCAAAAAGTACAAGAACATGACCTAATTCGTTTTGGATCAAAAGTTATGGCTTGTCAAAGTTGGCTAAAATCACAAAATTTGAAGTTTTCTACCAAAGAGACATTTTGCAAAATGGTTTGTTCAAGTGTTCTAAAGGCCTCAAATGTGTATCATTTCTTCACAACATGATCATATGATCTCTAAAATTCAGAATAGGCCAAAGAACTTTGCACTTTGATGCCTTGAAACTCAAGAAATTTCAAAGAAACCAAACTTGAACCAACTTGCAAAACCTACCACAAGTTACAAACCACTTGCTGCATTGCCTCTAAACCTTTTTCATAGCATTCCTTGATTCAAGTTGAGCAAAAGCAAGCCAAAAAGCAAGTTGTGCCATAGCCCATACCTCAAGTACACATCAAGTTGACATTTTGGCCAAAGACCCATACCAATCACCAAAGGCCACCAACAACTTTCTGACCTATCCCCTTTTGATACATGGACAAAACCCAGCCTAACACATAACACAACTCACTCTGATCTTGCCCACAAGCCATAGCTATCAAAATCTCTCCCATTTGCAAAAGCCTTCGAAAAACCCTCCACAAGCTGCAAACACACAAACAAACTTCACAAACACACTCAGCACACTCCACTGATCAAAAACCACCCATCACCATTGCCTGAAACTCCCTGAATCAAAGATACGATTTCCACCCCACTTTGAGCAGAACCTCTGTGATCTTCCAAACCAGCCATCACAAGCTTCTTCCAAGTATCAAGACTTCATCAGGAGCTCAAAAGGAGTGAGTTTGCACCAAGAAGCAGCCCAGAAAGCCCAGAACCAGAAGGTTCCATCTCAGGTATAGCTCAAGAACAAATTTTCCAGAACTTCATTTACTTGTTATAAACTGATTCTACATGTTATCCTGATCATCATGATGTGTTTGAAATCGAAAATGAGTGGAAAATGAGGATGTATTGATGTTCTGAAATTTCTCCCGTGAAAAATGTTTGCTTCGATTTGCTTGATTCATGTAGTTTAAATGTTGTTTGATGGTTGATTTATGATCCATGATGTTAGAGGATCATTTCCCTGTGTTTAATTTGAAGTGGGATGGCTTGTAGTGAAACCTAGGGTTTTGGTTCGCCGGAGAAGACGACCGGAAGTCTTCTCCGGCCACCTGAGAACCATTAGCCCTAATCTGTGTCATTAAGTGAGGTTTGAATTTGGTGCGTTAGATGAGTTGACTTAGGCTGACTGGCGCGCGTTTGAGTGGCTAGGATGTGTCCTCAGAAACCCTAATCCTCTTTAACTTAATTAATCCAAATTAATTAATTCATAAACCTGATTTAACCAGATTTGAACTTGGGCCATTGGATGTGGCGCCAAGTCAAACTCCCTCTGCCCAGAACGCATCTGATCCATCCATTGCTTATACTTTTCATTTTATTAATTTTTATTTCACATTTTTCTCATTTAATTAGTGCATTTTATTAAAAATAGTAAAACATTTTCAAAAATTCTGAAAATTTTTATACAAACTTTTATTAATTTTTCAGAAACCAAAAACATTTTTATTTTTATTTTTTTGCATTAAAAATTATTTTTAAATCATTTAAAAGTTTATTTTTAATTAATTAATGAGAATTAATTAACTAAAAATACTTTTAGGTATTTAAAAATCACAAAAAAATTCATGAAACCTTTAACATCATTTAGAAACATTGTCCAACCCTCAAACCAAATTTCTTTTCTGATCTTGATGTCTTTGGACAATTTTTCATGGAATTAATTCTATTTCAAAGCATTATTTTGATCCAATGTTCAAAAATTCATTTCTGCCTAGTCTTTAAGAGTTGGACTTTGATTCTTTTTGCATTGCATCTTGAATATCATGAAGTTTATAGGATTAAATTGGCATGATTTGATCTTGCATTTTCAATTTGTTTGACATTTTTCTTGACAAGGTACCCTAAAACCCTAGAAACCTTAAGAAATTCATAACTTTCACTAGGTTAAGAATTGGGTCCCCCCCTTTGGGCAGTGAATTTGTATAGGTTTAGGGTTCCCTTGAATGCATTTTCAATTTTTTATCTTGATGTTTGCTTCTGGTTTTGGTTTTTGTTTTGTGCATTGATCATTAAACCCTAATTTGGGCTTCCTTTTGCATTCATCTTGCATTGCTTGCATACCATGACTTGCCATAGCATTTTATGCATCCATTTGATTCATTAGACATCTTAAGACATATTAGAAGCATGTTTGATCATTTCATCCTTCATTTGCCATGTTGTATGTCATTTGCATTCCATAACTTTTCATGTATGTTCATGGTTCTAAGCATGTTTCTCTTGCATCCATATGTTTGTATGATCATCCCCATGCCTTGTTTCATGTTTGCATCATCTCATAGCATCATTATCATCACACACATGCTTCTGATTTTGGTTTGCATCATGCCATTTCATTTCATTTTGCATTGCATTGCATTTCTTTCACTAACTTTTCAGGTGGTAAGTCACTTTGAGAAGTGAATTTGCCTTCACTTCTCACAATTTCTTTTCATCTCTCTTATGCATCATTGCTGCATTTTGTCTTGAGTTTGGGATTAAGCTTGCTCATTCTTCTTCTTCTTCTTACTTTCTTTCCTCAAGTGACTTGTCTTCTTAAATGAAGCAAGTTACTTTGCTTCCTTTGCTCCTTTCATCTGCTTCCTGGTGGTTCCTTTGAAGATTTCTCTTGTTAACCTCACAAACCTTAGGAACAACCAAGCATGACAATAATTAGGGTTTTGATTAGTTCCCCATTTAGATTTTACCTTTGTGTCTCATTGAGTCTTCTCTTCTCACCTCATAATTAGGGACTAAACCCTAAAGGTTTTAAGGCTTTGTGATTAAGCTTATGCCTGCATCCTTCTATTAGGATGGAGTGTATAACTTTAATCCTAAGTGTTAAACCCTTAATGTGTTTAACTCCTTTAATCAATCCACTTAATAATCATCAAGACATTAAGCTTGTAACTTGGGCCTTGCATTACGGTTCTAATTCTTCCTTAATTGGTTAAGAAGGACTAACCCTAGTGTTAATGGACAAGTCCACCTCAAGTTGTCTTACAAATAATAAAACTCACTTCATCATCTTATCATTAACTAAAATCCACTTGATAAAGGCTTTGTTTTGTCATGAGTTTAATCCCTAATCATGGATTAAGTTGAGGAGCTTTCCTCAACTTAAACATTCTCATCTATTATCCTTCTATTAGGATGGTGTAATGAGTCTGTTTAATCCCTGATTATGGCTTAATCTCATTACCCAACACTAAACAAAAACAACAAAAACATCTAAATAATCACAAGTAGGTTAATGATCTTAATCCTACACCAAAGGTGATTAAGTGTGAGAAGCTGACTTCACACTTAAGGTATTCTCATTACCCCTAATCAGAGGGAAGATGTGATGAGTTTACTAAATCCACTAGTTTAGGCTTAAGCTCATTAATTTATGACAAATCATCAAAAAGCAATAAAAGATTGAAAACTAAAAAACAAACAATAATCGTCTCCTCCGGGATTCTTTTCTCATCTCACTCACTCACAAACGAGAACTTGCTTCTTCCGTCTAATGCAAGACAGTTTGCACCTGAGCCAGACAGGTCATACACTTGAGCATTGACAAGCAAGCAGTTCACAAGTCAATTCATCTTTCAGTCTCTTTGGGTCGAACTACGGTGTTCTGACTTCCTCATTGCACGAGAGGATACGTAGGCATAACTTAACAGTTATCGAACAAAAGTCTCTGTATATTCCCCCTCCTTCTAGCATCATTCTTTAAGCCTCATGATCTTGAGCATTTCACCCTTATCCTTACACTGACACTTCACTTGTACACTTCACACTTCTTTTACACTGACACTTGCATCCTTTTCCAGCTCTTTTATACACAGATTACACTGACACTGCCCCTTTAAAACACAAATCTTTTAAGCGTGGATCTCGTCGAGTACGGCGGACAATCTGGGTGCTAATACCTTCCCAGGTTGTAACCAACCCCCTTTCTCAGGTTGTAACCAACCCCCTTTCTCAGTCTCTCTGGTTCGCAACCGTCTTATCCATTACTTTCTAGGTCTATGCAACATTGCCTTTCCTCCGGGATAAAAATGCCTAGCTGGCGACTCTTTCTTTTCCTGTGAGTTCACTCCTGTGTGTTCTCACACCCTCCTTTCGCCGACCGTTCGCGTCTGTACCTCATTTGAGCCCAGTCTCATCTTTTGGGAGCGACAAGTATGTCATCAACATACAAACACACCAGAATCATATTGCTTCTAGAAGTATGCTAAACATAAACACCGTACTCCATCTCACATTTCTGAAAACCCCGTTCCTTGAAAAATGAAGCAATCTTCTGATTCCAAGCTCTAGGCGTTTGCTTCAATCCATACAGAGCTTTGTGTAATCTGTACACCATCCCTTCCTGGTTCTTTTTAGCAAATCCTGGAGGTTGTGACACGTATACCTCTTCATGTAATTAACCATTCAGAAATGCGGATTTCACATATAAATGCATCAGAGGCCAATTTATGTTAGCAGCTATTGCAATCACCAATCTGATTGTTTCATGTCTCGCTACAGGTGCGAACACTTCAGAATAATCAAGCCTAGGTTTCTACAGAAATCCTCTTGCTACTATCCTCACTTTGTGTTTGCCAATTGATCCATATGGATTTAGCTTCTGCTTAAAAACCCATCTGACAATGATGGCTTTCTTGTCCTTCGGAAGTTCTGTCAGCTTCCAAGTCTTGTTTCTCTTTATATCATCAAGTTCTTCTTTCATGGCCTTCAGCCAACCTTTCTGCTTAAGATCCTCTTCCATACTCATGGGTTCAAAGTCTACTAACATGGCACACTGAATAACTTCTCCTTCAGAATCAACTTCAGTGTCTTATAGCATGTCAAACTCTACAAACCTTCTCAAAATTCTTATGATTCTTTGTGGCCTCTGACCTTGTTCATAATCTCCTTCGAATGTTTGAACCTCAGAGGTTTCAGAAGCTCTTGCTTCAGAAGGTTGACTTTCTCCAGAGCCCTAACCATCTTCAGAGTCTTGCATATTCCCAAAGTCTGAATTATCACCAGAATCTAGGTCATCAGAATCACCTTCATCTTTTGAGTCTTCTTCAGAATCAGAATCACCATCGAAGTTAGAATCACTATCAGAATTCACTCCAACTTCAAAAATTATTAGTTCTGAGCTTTCTTCAGAAGTTCTCACATCAGAGTCCGGTTGGGACTTATCCCAATTCCAAACTTCTGATTCCTTCACAATTACGTCTCTACTGAATTCAACTTTATTAGTTTGTGGACAATAAAGCTTGTATGCACATGTACTATGGTACCCAACTAGTAACATCACTTTGCTTCAATCATCTAGTTTCTGTCTTCTAGCTTCTGGAACAGGTTTGTAACATACATAAACAAAAACCTTCAGATGACTGACACTCTTCTTATCTTCAGTCTACTTCTGAATAAGAACTATTTCTTTCAACTTCTTCGTTGGACATCTGTTGAGTACATATGCTGTGGTGGCAACAACTTCTCCCCACAAGTTCTTAGGAAGCATATTTTCCTTCAGCATGTTTCTCGTCATATCAAGCAAAGTATGATTTCTTCTTTCAGCAAGACCATTGTGTTGAGGAGTATAAGGAGTAATACCTCATGCTCAATTACATTCACCTCACAGAACTTCTGGAACTCTCTGGAGTTATACTTACCTCCACCATCGATTCTGAGAATCTTCAGAGTCTGACCACTTTGATTCTGAACCTTCAGTCTGAACTTCTTGAATTCAGCAAACACCTTGTGTTTAAACTTAATGAGGGATAGCCACGTCATTCTGGTGAACTCATCAACAAATGACACAAAGTATTTGTTCCCTCAAATTGATGCTACTGGAAATGGACCACACACATCAGAATGTACTACTCCCAAGGCATGTTTGGCTATTGCAACTACTTCTAATGAAAATAACAATCTTGGTTTCTTTCCTTCCATGCACACTCTGCATGACATTTCAGGCTTCTTGAGTGTAGGAATTCCATATACCAACTTCTTTGAATTCAAATGACCAAATCTTCTGTGCCACAACTCACTTTCCTCCACAAAACTTGTTGCACTAAGACATTCTGAATCTGCAGTTTTGACATTCACTTTGAATGTTCTGTTTCTTCCCTGTTCTGACTCCATGATCAACTTCTTATTATAGTCATACAACTTTAGAAGATTGTCCTTCATGGTAACTGCAAAACCTTTCTCATTTAGTTGCCCCACACTCATCAAATTGCTTCTTATGTCAGGTACATACCACACTTTCTGAATCAATGTTGTTTTCCCATTGTTTAGAATAACTCTGACATTTCCCATACCTTCAGCATTATGATATTTTTCACTAGCACATCTAATCTTTCTCCTCTTTTCAGAGTCAAAATCAACCAGCTATTTCTTATTTCCAGTAAGATGATTTGAGCAGCCAGTGTCCATATACCACAAGTCTGTCAAATTCGTATCGTTGGATTCAGAAGCCATCAGCAGCACAAATTCGTCATCAGAACTTCTGGCTATATTTTCTTCTTTTGATTTCCTTTCTCTGTTTGACCAACAATCTTTAGCAAAGTGACCAAACTTATTGCAATAGTAACATTGAATCTTCTTCTTGTCATACTTTTCTTTTCCCTTCTGAGCATTCTTTTGCCTATCAGAGGTTGAGGTTTCTGACTTCTGACCACCATCAGATCTTTTCCTAGCTTCTGACAAAGACTGCTTCTGATGCCTCTTATCAGAAACTGCTTTCAGAGCCTGCTGCTCTACTTCCCTTTCAAAAGTTCTCTCAATTAGACGCAACTCTTGTGCTTCTAAACTGCTTTGTAGCTCTTCAATCCTCATGGTGCTCAGATCTTTAGATTGTTCTATTGCTACCACAATGTAATCAAACTAAGGTGTAAGAGATCTAAATACATTCTCAATGATTATTTGTTCAGAAAGAGTTTCTCCACAAGCCTTCATCTCATTAGTGATCAGAATCACTCTGGAGATGTACTCAGAAACATTCTCATTGTTCTTTATGTTGAGATTCTCATATTGCTTTCTCAAGGACTGAAGCTTCCCTTTCTTCCCTAATGCATCACCACCGTAACATATGATCAGTGTGTCCCACGCAACCTTTGCTGTCGTTGAATATACAATCTTCTCAAACACATTTCCATCCAGACACTGATGGATGTAGAACAAAGCTTTATGATCTTTCTTCTTCATATCCTTCTACGCATTCTTCTGTTCCTCCGTTGCATCTGCTGCTACCAGAACATAACCTTCAGTGACAAGATCCAGAACATCTTGAGCACCGAACAAAACACGCATTTGAATCATCCAACAATTCCAGTTTTTGCCATCAAATACTGGAAGCTAGGTGTTCATGCCGTCGTTTTCGTTCATCATCTTCTACCTTGTGCAATATGCTCAGATCTCACCACACATTGTTTCCCAACCCACATAATCAATGTGATTCTGATCAGATTTTTGTTCAATGTTCAACACGAATCTAAGAACCAAAAATCAATCACACAAGCCTCACTTTTTTCACTCGTGTTTCCCGGTGTTTCTCTCACTAAATCTGAACCGGAGCTCTAGATACCAATTGTTGGTGCACAAGGTGAAATAAAATGATGAACAAAATTAAAGGAGAGAGATATTACAAAAGTGTTTTTAACTCTATTTATAAGTAAACTAAACTTAGCCTACAAGTTTAAAGACAATAAGATAAAGTACTAAAATACCCCTAAACAAACTTAGTCCCCAAAGTTTTTTATATTTCCTTTATCTTCGTTATATATATATATATATATATATATATATATATATATATATATATATATATATATATATATATATATATATATATATATATATATATATATATATATATATATATATATATATATATAAAATTGGTGATTATATATATATATATATATATATATATATATATATATATATATATATATACAATCACCAATTATATATATATATATATATATATATATATATATATATATATATATATATATATATATATATATATATATATATATATATGGTTTATAAAAAATAATAGTGACTAAAATTGGTGATTGTCGAGAATGTGTGTCATAATGGTGATTAGATCATAGTGGTAACTGATGGTGGTGTGAGTGATAGTTTGAATGTTTATCAATGATGATGAGCGGTGATGGTCTGAGTGATAGTCAACGGTGGTGGTTTGAAAGGTCAAAATCGTGGTCAAAGAATTTGTCGATGGTGGTGTCAACTGTAAAAAGATTAATGGTTTACATTAGTTGGAGAGGTGATTAGAATGATAGTTAATAATACCGATAAGTCGATTGATAACCAACACATTTAACCCGTTTGTCAAAAACTCAAAACCATCGTATACGAGTCTTTAGTAAATGATTTTGTATGCTAAAACAAATAAATATAATATAATATAAATAAAAGAGATTTTTTTTTTATAAAATAATACTATCCACTTTTATAAAATAATAGAATCTTTGTATTTTGATGTTGAGATAATAAATTGTTTGCTTTTTCACATCATTACAAACTACATTTGTGGGAAAGAGATCCTCCATAGCCACTTTTTTAGCTCCTAGAAAGTTTCTACATAATCACCAAAATGCAAAAACATGTGCAAGTAGATAATCAAACACAAGCATCACTAAACACATACAATGATTTCTAAAGCAACCTAACAATGTTTTATGTTTCTAAAATCACAAGCAACAAAAGAAAATTACCAATTGAGATTTCTTAAACATGTTATGTTTGAGGAGAAAGACAATTACCATCGAAGAAATTAGCATTGTCTTGTTTGAAGCTCATTGCTATTTACACCCTCACATGGTAGATTATTAGAAATTTGCACCCCAATTGAGCTTGAACCATTTTGTTTTCCTAAAGTTACTGTCTTCAATGCTTGTTCAGCCATTGTTTTCATGATGAAATTATAGAGCTTATACCATATGCCTTGAAGATGAAATTCTTTTTGATCCATTTGCTGAATTTTACAATGAGATTGGGAAAAAAGTGTCAATGGGTAAGTGAAATATTGGAAGAGATTCTTTGCTTTTCTTTAAAGGAATGTTAGTCCTAAGATTTGTTAGTTCTATTTATTGGAGAATGAAATTGCTTAGAAAGTTTAAGAAAAACTGGTGGATAATCAATACTTATATTTACACAGATTCTTGTAACTCATTTTCATATGTTATAAGTTTGTGTAGTTTCAAAATTCATAGAAATTTTTTAATAATCTTTGAATGTTCATCCTCGTTTTTCATATTTTAAAATTGTCACGAAACTTATGGTCCAATATAAATTAAGGAAAAAAATCTACAAATTATTGTAATAAAAAGGGAGACATTCTAATAAAAAATTAAATGTGAATAGTTTTGATAAAACAAGAAAAAGACATTTTTTAAATTACATATAAATGAAAAATAATAATGACAGTCAAGTTTAAATTTTATTCTCACTCAAATTAAAAAAATTAACAAATAATCACTCTAAATTCTTGTTTTCTATTGGGTGGAAATTGTATAGCTATAATTGATCTATATAGAATCAAAGATTAAATATGTTTTTAGTCTCTATAAAATTATCAAATAATGTTTTTGGTTCATATAAAAAAATCGTGTGTTTTGGTCCCTACAAAATCATTATGTATGTAATTTTAGTCTCTATTACTGTTAAACCAATGTGTATTTTTGAATAATTCTTTTGGATATATGTTTAGAACGTTATAAAAAGTTCCTCGAAAAAAAGAATTTAAAATTTGATTTCTAAGTCAAGATTTTCATTACGTTTATCATTATTTTTTTAAATTTAAAAAATTCATATGTAATTATTCTGATTTTAACAAATTATATAATTTGATAAATAAATATTTTATAGTAATCTGAACACGTATAAAAAAAATTCAAAAATTTAAAAGTTTAGAACTAATTAAATAGTTTTTAAAATTTTAGAAAATAGTAAAGACTAAAACTGCATGTATAAAATTTTTTTAGGGACCAAAAAATCTTTTTTTTAATAGGGACTAAAAATGAAAGATGAGATATTTATATATAGGGACCAAAAATATATTTAATATAAAACCAATTTTCATATTGCTTTATATTTAGTTGAATAATACGTTAATAAGTTGTTGCTTAGAATTGTGTAAAGGTATGAGAAGTGAGATTCATAGTGTTTATGAATTTTTTATATGGTGGAAAGAAGACTGATTTATAAAGTTAACATTCAAACACGCAAATGTATGTGTGAGAGAGAGGGATAGAGGGAGGGAGAGGGAGGGATGAATGATATATATATATATATATATATATATATATATATATATATATATATATATATATATATATATATATATATAAAATTTAAATTTGAAGAAAAATGAATCGTATTTTGATAGTGACACATTTTCCTTTAAATAGGATAAGTGATTGATAATTGTATGTGATTAAGATGCAATTCACTGTTGCTACCTCTTCCAATGCCTCTGGGTGAAGACATGGTTCGAGGTTAGTGTATTGACGAACCCAACACGGTATTTGAAGTGGATAACTACTTGGTCTATTAATGTTCCCAAGAGTTTCACTAAAAATAAACTTGAACATATTACAATATTTGCCCATGAACCTTCAACAATAAATAAAAAGACCTTTTATAGTGGCTAAGCTCAAAAATCATACGACAAACCAACAAACAGGGACCAAAGATTGATGAAAATACAATATCACTACCATGGGTCCTGATTTGGCCTAGATCCATCCATAACACTAGGATACTTTAAGAAAGATCACATTTTCTCCTAGATCTACGACCACGTTTTACATACAAAACAAACATTTAATGTGCATGTTCCCAAGGATAACTACTTGATGCACTACGTCTCTGACTCTAAAGTGGGGATTTACACAACAACCTTTGGACAACCAATAAATCCTGTTAAAAAGGGTCGGTCTCAGAATTTTTTTCACAATCCTCACTTCACAAATGATAGCTAAGACTTTAGGGTGGGGTGAGGGGACTGTTTTTGACCGTCCCAACGACTTAATAAGACCGACCAACTCGAGCGACCTTATCTAGAATTTTCTCAAAGTGGAATGTGAACAGGTTATCTTTCACCATAAAGTCATACATAATATCTGATTTGATTATCCATCATAATTCACCATATCCAACCAGACAGTCTCTCACACTTTATTTCGGGCCAATAAGAATAGTTTTAACTGACCGTTATCACGCGCCATAACCGGTATTATTCATTCACTTTTCACAAAACTACCTTCTTTTTGACCTCACTTACGCGGTCGTTGGTGAGTTAACCTTGCAAATATACAGTTGTTCCACCACATCAGAAACTCATATCACGGTAACAAAAGAACTCTTTATCCTAACGTCACCGATCTCATGATCCACACCGGAATAATAAAATATCACATGGGATCCACACCGAATTTTTTTCACAATAATGATAGCTAAGACTTTAGGGTGGGGTGGGGGGACTGTTTTTGGCCGTCCCAACGACTTAATAAGACCGACCAACTCGAGTGACCTTATCTAGATTTTTCTCAAAGTGAAATGTGAACAGGTAGTCTTTCACCATAAAGTCATACATCATATCTGATCTGATTACCTATCATAAATAACCATATCCAACCAGACAGTCTCTCACACTTTATTTCGGGCCAATGAGAATAGTTTTAACTGATCGTCGTATATAAGTTTTATCACGCGCCATAACCGGTATTATTCATTCACTTTTCACAAAACTACCTTCTTTTGACCTCATTAACGCGGTCATTGGTGAGTTAACCTTGCAAATACACAGTTGTTCCACCACATCGGAAACTCATATCACGGTAACAAAAGAATCATATCACGGTAACAAAAGAACTCTTTATCCTAATATCACCGATCTCATGATCCACACCGGAATAATATACAGGGTCACATGGAATATATATTTCGATAATGTATAAAAGAGGAATCTAAGAATATTACTAAATACATATAATGATTTGGCTTACAACATAACAATTATTCATGTTGCTAAAATCACAAGAATCTAATAATGATTCTTCATACAGAATTTGTTAAAATGATTTCCTCTGCATTGTGTATGATAAATAAGCATTTTCTTGGAAGCTTAATGATGCAAATATTCATCAACAATGTTCAGTTTGAGGAGAAATGCAATCAATTACCACCGAAGAAATTACTATTTACACCCTCACATGGTGCATTATTTGAAATTGGCACCCCAATTGAGCTTGAACCATTTTGTTTCCCTAAAGTTACTGTCTTCAATGCTTGTTCAGCCAGCATTTTCATGATCAAATTATAGAGCTTATACCATATACCTGCATGTTGAAGATGAAATTCTTTTTCATCCATTTGCTGAATTTCACTATGAGATTGACAAATGTTAATAATGAGAAGTGATTAATTAATATCATAGCGTGATATAAATTAATATAAGTTTATACTTGCAAGTAAGTGAAATATTGAAAACCTTTGGAAGAGATTCATTGCTTTTCTTTCAAGGGACGTTAGCTCCAAATTTTGGAATTTGTTTTTATAAAGGTGTTCCATTTAATTTCAAAATTTTAAGCCAAGACTGACATACATTATAGCTCACTTTAAATTATATTATTTTTTCCAAAATATTAATCATATTTTTTATTATAATTTAAAACAAACTATAATTTTATATTATTTTTTCAAATAATTGAAAAACTACAAAACATACCAATAAAAATTCAGAAATTAACATAGTTTATCGAATATTTTGAAAATACAAGTAAAATAACATTAATGAATTTTTAATGATTTTGGGAAATAACCGGTAAATTAACATGGTTCATACCAAATTTTTTCATTAGTATATTAGATTTTTCACGTGAAATTATTAATAAAATAAATAAAAAAATATTTTTGGACGTAAAATGATAAAACATCACATGTGATTAGGCATATATAATTTTTATTGACTCATCAAAACACATTATTTATAAATCATTTATGTGAAAAGGAAAAAAATAGAAATTAGGACTCATAAAAGTTGAAAATTAGTGTAGGATAGATGAAGAAGATGGAGCTGCAAACTCTTTTTTTTTTTACAATGTTCATTTAAATGATACACATTTTTTAACATTTTATTGAGGTCCATTACAAGTTTGTGCATTTTTATAAATTTGAATGTGATAGTTCACTAACTAACCTTGAAATATGCATCCTCTAATCTAATCTAATCTTTTTCACTATTATAAGAAAGGCAAAGAATGTGACATAAAGATGGTATATCACAAGAATCCAATCTCATGGAAATTACAAGTCAAGACACAATCAACCAACCCTTCAAGGAAAAACCATCTTCTTGCTTCTCCAATTGTCTTTTCTCATAAACCTTGAAGCAACCAATTGAGTATTTATATTTATATAAAAGGCATCAGATTCTTTAACATTATAATATTATATGCCACTTTGATTGGTTCAAACAAATCATGGTGGTTGGTTCCAAGAATAATAATATTAATAATATCAACATGGTGTTTATTCTCATTCATGTTTTTGTGTTCTTTTCTACATGTATGGCAGTGGTGAATTCAGTTGATTGGAATTTCCCAGCAGTTTTCAACTTGGGTGATTCCAATTCTGACACTGGTGAACTTACTGTTGGGTTAGGCTTTCAGCTTGCCCCGCCTAATGGACAGAATTACTTCAAAACTCCATCCGGGCGGGCGTGTGACGGTCGTCTCATCGTCGATTTCTTAAGTATAACTTTTTATTATACATACATCTTAACATATTATATTTGTAGCCGTTAGATCGAGATCAGACAGAAAAGTATAATTTTGATTGAATACTTATAACAATGAGTTACTTGCACTACAAGTTTTGTTCACCAAACACCAATTATCACATTACACGTGTCATATAGAAAGGTCATGTGTAACTAACTAACAAACTTTTTAGCAGATCTATGTTTCAAACACAAGCAAACTTTTGGAAGTTTTAAGACACATTCTTGCATAGTAACTAAGAATCAAATAGTTATGGCCACAGACAAATATTGCATAATTCTAACTATCATTACTACCATATTCTTGTTACCTTGTTCCAAATCCACCCAATTAGATTTTCCAGCAGTTTTCAACTTAGGTGACTCGAATTCGGATACCGGTACCCTTATTTCCACTGGTTTTGAGACCCTTCACCTTCCATATGGACAGACTTACTTTCATCCGCCGTCAGGGAGATACTCCGATGGCCGTCTCATCGTAGATTTTCTTAGTAATAACTTGAAAAAAAATTCTGTTTTCTTTTTCTTTCATTTTACTAATGAAGGTAGTTTATGTGTTCTTCGTTGTTTTTTCTTGCAGTGGATGCATTCGATTTGCCGTTCTTAAACGCGTATTTAGACTCGTTGGGTTTACCGAATTTTAGAAAAGGCTGTAACTTTGCAGCAGCAGGTTCAACTATCTTACCAGCCACTGCATCATCAATCTGTCCTTTCTCATTCGGGATTCAGGTGTCTCAGTTTCTCCGATTCAAAGCACGCGCGCTTGAATTGCTCGCGAAAGGTAGGAAATTCGATAAGTATGTCCCGAGCGAAGATAGTTTCGCGAAGGGATTATACATGTTTGATATTGGACAGAATGATCTCGCTGGCGCGTTTTATTCAAAATCCTTAGACCAAATACTTGCCTCAATTCCAACCATTCTTGTAGAGTTTGAAACTGGAATCAAGGTTGGTGTAAAATCAAATAATCTCCTGGCGCATTTAATCAAAGAAATCTCATTCTTTGTTTTATTTTTCGACAGAGACTCTACGATGAAGGGGCTCGATATTTCTGGATACACAACACAGGTCCTCTCGGATGCTTAACACAAAACGTAGCCAAATTCGGAACCGATCCATCAAAACTCGATGAACTAGGATGCGTTAGCGCGCATAACATCGCTGCGAAAACCTTCAATCTACAGCTTCATGCTTTCACTAGTAAATTCCAAGCACAATATCCAGACTCAAATGTTACATACGTCGATATCTTCTCCATAAAATCAAACCTCATTGCAAACTACTCAAGATACGGTTAGTATCTCATTTCATATTTTTTACACTGTCAGTCAATCATAATCGTCAGATCATTAAAAACATTTGATAGTAATGTCGATTATACATTTATAGGGTTCGAACAACCTATAATGGCGTGTTGCGGATATGGTGGACCGCCATTGAACTATGACAGTAGAGTTTCTTGTGGAAATACAAAGATAGTGAACGGAACAGCGATATCGGCGAAAGGTTGCAATGATAGTTCTGAGTATATAAGTTGGGATGGAATTCATTACACTGAGACTGCAAATCAGTATGTTGCATCACAGATTCTTACTGGAAAATACTCTGATCCTCCTTTCTCAGACAAAATGCCATTTCTTCTCAAACTGAAGTTCTAAATGTTTTCTGTATTTTTATTTTTTTTATTCATTGATTTTATTCTTTATGATATGATAGTGTAATCAAATTGACATAATGTTAAAGAAATTGTGCATTACTATATTAAGGCTTGATGATTCATTTTATAGTATACATTTAAGTTCAAAATTTTGATATGGTGATGAGTTTATAAAAATTTTGGTGCGAGAGAGTTGGAGCTTGTTTTGATGGAACTCAATGTAGGTTTCGAAATGCATTTTCAAGATGAGAGGGACATTTTCTTTTTCCATAGGATGTACTCACTACATAGGGTAGAATAAACAATTCCCTACATTCAAACCTAAGAGGTGTTTATATTTGGGCTTTTTGAATGGTGAAGCCCAATTCTAATCTGATGGAGGCCCAAGAGCACGAATCTGCAGCGTCGTGGAAAGACCATGTTAACGTTGATGAACCAAAACCGCGGCGAGTTCGGAAGCATGGCGACGGAGCAAGCACTGGACCCCTCTCTCCCTTCATGCCGGTATCTCCTCTCTGCTATTCTTGCTATAGAACCTTCCGACTGCTTATTATCACATGCCAGGTACACTTTCTCTCTTCCCATGCTTAACATTTAACTGCATTTTAAATTCCACCCAAAAATCATTGTAATTGAACACTTGATTTTTATAGATTCCACTAATCTCTCTTAGAATTGATTCTAAGTTGATGCTAGTACAGTATTTGTAGATTTTCAATTCAAATTTCTAGCTTTATATTCACATTTATTGTTCATGTTTAAGTATATACATAAATTATTTTTCTTTTAACTTAACCAAATTAACAATAAACTTAAGGAATGTTTGGTTATGAGGTGAAAAAAATTGGTTTTGAGTTAGTTGATTATGTAAAATTGATTCTGTTTAAAAGTGAGTTGAATGTATAGCCAGCAAAAATTATGTTTAAACTCAAAAACTACAAATTATAGCTTCAAATAGAATCAATTCTGGAGGCTGAATCAATTCTGCTTTAGAAGAGCCAAACACCTCAAAATCATTCCAAAATGAATTCTACATATTTAGAATTGCATTTTCCTCTTCCAAATGCTAAACCAAACATACACATACTTATATTGTGGAATTTCAAATTTAGGACGTGTGGCGGAGGCTCGATTACCGAGCAAGTTCAACAATTTATCTTGGACCATTGCCTTTCCGCACATGTAAATTTCGATTCTCCACACTTTTTTGTTTTTTATTTTCCATATGATTGTGTTTTTGCTTTTTTTTAAGTTTTCTATTATTGCTATGCTTAATTTAGGGTGATATTCATGCACCTTACTTGAAGAATTTTCTAAAGAAGCTTATCACTCAAGTTGAGTATGATCATGGCTCTGTCTTGGACCAATTTTATGAACTCTATGCTCACTACATTACAACATTTAAGGTTTATTCTATTATATCAAGTTTCTTTAATCCTTCTTTTCTAGTTGCACACGGTTGGTTATATAGTTTTGAATTTTTTTTTCATTTCCCCGTTTTTTTCCTTCTTCTAATAGGATGATAATTTAGGCAAAAGAGATTCAAGAATCTGCAAAAGAATTTCTTTTCTTTTTCCTACCGGTAAATCATTGTTTAGATTAACTTTCTCTATTTTATTATTGTTATTATAACTTTGCTTAGTTTGACTTACTTTGGTTGGTTAATGGCATTGCTAGATTATTCTGAACTACAAACTTGCCCGTACTCAAAAGTGCTGACTTTTTCATTGAAGTGTTCTATAAACATGCTTGAAGGAGATACTGGGTAAGCTCATATTTGAGATCTTAAAAACTTAAGAGTATGAACATTTCAGGGTTGTCATGTTGTAGTTAATTGTGAACTTGTTGAGTGTCATGGTAGATTCTCCAATGATACGTACGACACTTGTTTGTTACTTTGTGTTGAGTTGAAACCCTAAACCCTGAATCTCATTGACACAATTTGATTGTTTCCATCTTTAAAACCTGTTTGTATGTGTTTTGAGTTGAACATGCATGCAATCGGTCACTCGACTAAATGATATTCTTATTCTTGCTTATCAAGTATATTTCTTATATTGAATGAATTCAAAAAATTTCGCTTAAATATGCATATGCCATCTGTGTCTTGGAATACTTGTAAAGCTCACATTAACTTCAGAATGTTGGTTTTGGTTCGGTTGCGCAGATGCTCAATATGGCCATCAAGTCTGTTTCTGTCCGAGTTAATACTTTCCCATCCTGAATTATTTTCTAATAAATTGTGCTTTGAGGTGATTTATAATTTTTGGAGTTTGTTGAATCTTGTAGCTTTTTCTTAACATTAAAAAATCATGAATAGACTTTCGTGTGATAGTTATTTGTTTATCTCCAACTACAATTTGAAACAGATTGGCTCAGGAGTTGGCTTAGTTGGATTATGCCTATCTCATGTGAAAGCTTCTGAGGTATTGCAAACTATACCTGATTTCTCGTACAGGAAACATCAAACGCTAACACATTTATGCTCCAAAACTTTGTTTGCTTTATTATGCTTAAGAACAGAATGAGACTTAAATGAGAGAAAGCTGCACTGGATTTTCATATGCCTAATATCGGGTGATATTATTGTTGTCTTTCAAACCAACAGGTGATACTGAGTGATGGCGACCTTTCAACTTTAGCTAACATGAAGCTTAATTTAGAGTTGAACAACCTGAATGTTGAAACTGACAAGCTACAAAGAAACAATGATACAAGCACAGTGAGTCTTTGCTTGCATAGACTGTTTCGAATTTTGTTTCGAGTCTGAGCTGTACTTCTCCTTGTTCCCATCTCTCAGGTAAAATGCTTGTATCTGCCATGGGAATCTGCATCAGAAAGTCAACTACAAAATATCATGCCGAATGTTGTGTGAGTGATAATTGAAACTTTAAATTATTCCATTACCTCTAGACATAGCATTATTCTCTTATACTGTTCTTAAAAATGTATGCAGATGACATTATTGTTGTATTATTATTACTTCAGGTTGGGTGCAGATGTGATATATGATCCAGTTTGCTTGCCGCATCTTGTTCGTGTACTCACGATTCTTTTGAACCAGACGAACCCGAACAGTGAACATGAAAATGGTGAACATTATTATAACGGTGCGACTGATATATCTGATGGAAGATACATACCAGTTAATTATGGTGGTTGTAACGGCCAGCCAAAGGAAGCACCGGTGGCTTATATTGCATGTGTTATTCGGAATATTGAAACCTTCAACTATTTTCTCTCTCTTGGGGACCAAGCTAACCTTGATATTGTGGACTTAACAGATTCACTGAAGCCAATGAATCTCCTTCCTTACATGCAGTCGTACAATCAAGCCGATATAAAACTACTGCGTATCACTTGTCGTAGTACAAACCAGACTACAGTAGCATGATCACATGGAAGGACCTGGGACATGGTGAGTACTAGGTTTTAAATCACGGTCACGTTGCATTCACATAAAGGTTTCCGTGATTTCGGTCGGTATAGGTGTTTTGACACTAATTGTGGTCATCGCGTTATGAATCAACCACAATCTGATCTTTATAATAAAAACAGTGAATAATGATATTGGTATAAACACCTTCTAATACCGTTTTGTCATGACCATTTTTGCGGTAACAAAAGTTTGTTTTTTTAAAGTTTGAGTAGATAGAAAAATATAGAACATGTGTGTATATATTTTGGTCAAAGACTCACCAATGATAGAAACTAAATTGGTTCTGAGAGTCTTAAACTAATCTTTGTGTTTCTCCTTTTGTTTCTTTTGTATTTTGTACAATTGTATTCACCATGTGATTGAGTGAATGTTGATAAAATGAGGGAGAGTCCTTTCACTATTATTGTTGGTTTTAAGAAACAATGGGAAAGATGCAATATTTTCTATTTTGCTGAAAGCTGCAAACCAAGCCCAATCTTTTTGTCTTGGTGTATAGGGAACTTTGACAACACTTTTGTTACTGATAAAGACCTGACTTGGAATCTTGAAATGCAATGTTCCCAAGAAAAGAAACAAGAAGATAAAGACAAAGTGGTGTTAGAGAGTTGGAATCTTCCAAAAGACAATCCTGAACTCGGAGAATCATCAACAACCACTCGATTATTTGCTAGCAGAACAACCAGTCAACATCAGCCACTAAATATTAAGTTTAGATGTATCTTTTATCTTTCTATTTAAAAGTAAAACCAATCAATAAGACTTCTATTTAATTTTCATTGATTTGAAGTAGAAGTATGATAGAGTGACTAGAGAGTTTTTTTTTTTTTTTTAAAGCCGTGGAGAAAAATGAGTTAGGATTGTATATATTCGAGTTATCTAAATTATATATGAAGGATTATTGATTAGTGTGAGGACAAGAGACAAATAAATTCTCCATTACAATAAGATTGCACAAAAGTTCAACTTTTCTTTATTCGAACACTACTTCATTAAAGGAAAGGAGCAAAAACATCATAGTTCTCCTGGATTTGAGGGACAAACCCCATCCAAATTTTAGATCCTACCCGGTAACCAATTTCCGCCAAATGACGAGCAACCTGGTTTAGAGAATAATATATTTATCATGTGTCATCATGGTACATCTTGTTGCTATGGTGTCATTCACAAAATAACTCGCATCTACTTGTATCATATTGACTCCTCTATAACTTGGTCCAACATCACCCATCATGATAGGTTTTTTTTCCAGCTTTCAGACTAGGGTTGAAGCATTGAACTCATGAACCCACTCAACAACACTCTCAGCAACCACTTACGGGATAAATACATCATTGTTGAAGAACAAATAGTTCCTTGTAGACCAAATTTTCCATAGAGTAGCATAAATCAATTAAGTGCCATAAGGATCACTCACAATCATCCACCTATCCAACCAATCGTGCAAATCAGTAACAAATGCAATTCAAGGGGTGAAGACGAGGACCATACCATTTTGGTGATGACATAATCCAGGAACAGGTGATGGATTGTTTCATTGTTGTCCTAACAAAGATGGCACTTAGGAGATGACTTAATTCATTTCTTCATCAAATTTTCTCTGGTGGAGAGAATGTGCTTCTTCAGACGCCACAAAATTCCGAACTATGTTAGGTATAAGGGTCGTCCAAATTTTCTTCCACAATTTTTGTTTGTTATGGTACGAGGGCTCTGGATTAGCAATACGCCTCTTACTCCCTATCACATGGTAGGCAATTTTCACTTAATATTCTCCATCTCCCTCACTATGCCAAATTATCTTACCATCTGATATTTCCTCCAAGAGAGGGGTATGCTAGTGATTTGGGAGCCTACACTGGGGCCGAAACAAGAATCAATCAGGTCCCTCTTCTAGCAACAAAGATATTGATCAATGAGTTCGTAAACAAGAGCATATTCTCCAAGTCCTCGAGCTTGACCATGAATTTTAAAACCTGCTCTATTAGGTAATCATTAACCTGCCAAACTTTCACTGATTTTCCATTACCAATCCTCCATCTCGAGCCTTCCATCACAAGATCTCTAGAGCTTAAAATGATTATCCACGTATAACTCGATGTATAACCCAACTTAGCTTCACTGATAGTGATTCGAGGGTAAAATATGCTCTTGAAAACTCGCTCCAACAATGATGGTCCCATATTCAAGAGCCTCTAGAAGTATTTCCCTATTAGACTGGGATTAAAGTCGCTTATACCTCGAAATCCCATGTCACCCGCACCTTTTTTCTGTGCTAACTTGTCCCAACTCAACCAATGAATTTATCGGTCCTCATTAGAGGAGTCCCATCAAAATCTAGCCAAAAAGATTTCTATTTCATTACAAGAACCCTTAGGAAGCCTAAGGCAACTCATTACATACGTGGGTTTGGCTTGAGCAACAGAGTTGATCAAAAATTCTTTTCCAGCCCTCCATAGGAATTTCTCCTTCCAACCCTTCACATTCTTCCAAAACCTATCAGTCACTTGAGCAAATATAACCTTCTTAGATCTACCAAAATTCGTCATTAATCCTTTGTACCTCGAATGAGCCATCACAATCTTTACTCCCATCCTATCCTGAATCATTTCTTTAACTTATTCTTCCATATTTTGACTCAAAGATGCTTCATATTTCTCAAGGTTGACCATTTTTCTTGATGCTTCCTGGTACTTCTTCAAAGTGCCCATGACACAATGATTCTTAGTGCTTGTTGCTATAGAGAAAATCAAACCATCATCTGCAAAAAAGAGATGCAGGATAATATGTGCTCTCTTAGCCACCTGGATGCCATAAATCCCCCCTCAACTTCCCTATTCAGCATTCCTGAAATCACATCTGCACAAAGAACAACAATTAAGGTGATAGAGGGTCTCCTTGACAAATACCTCTCTCAGGTAAAAACTCTTTGCTTGGATGATTGTTTATCAACACTTGGTAGGAAAATGTATCAATACATATTTTGATAAGCTTAGTCTTCGCCTTCGGGAATCCCATCACCTTCATAGTCTCTTCCTCAAAGTCCCACTCAATCCTATCTTAGATTTTTGACATGTCTAGTTTGAGAGCCATCACCCCCTTTTGCCTTTCCTCTTCTTCTTCATCCAATGGAAACACTCAAGTGCTATCAGCACATTATTAATTATTAGTATTCATTTCAACAACTCACTCCGAGCCTCATAAATGATATTGGGTAAGACTTTTTAACTCCATTCATTATGGTTTTTGTCACCAGCTTCATTGATTACATTGCATAGGATGATGGGTTTAATGTCTTTGGGGGAGCATTGGTTCTTCCCTTTTGGGATAAGGGTTATGTGTTATTTACCTCAGTTGGATCCTGGTTGTTATTCAGAATACCCAATACCATATCTTTGACATCTTTTCCCATAATGTGCCAATACTTTTGGGGGTGTATTTGGTGAATGGATTCTTCCACTTCTGCCTCGATGTACAATATAGAACATAATTCCTTATAATGCTCTCTAAGTTTTCATTTAACAACTTCACATGGATGTCTGATGGTCATTGGATGGGACATGTCAAATAACTCAGAAAAGTAGTTGAGAAGCAATCTCTCACAATGCATCTCACCCCTCCACCAAACATAAATTTCATCCTTCATTTTATGAATATGGGTTGTTTTCTTATGTTGCACCACTTTCCCATGGAAGAATATTGTGTTTTATCTCCTGCTTTAAGCCACACTTCTCGATTGTGTTGTCGCTAAATGATTTCCTCAAATTTTAGGAGATTTTGGCGTTGGGTGTCAAAAGCCTTATAAGTCTTGATCCCATTTTTTTATCTTGTTCCAAATCTCTTTATCCTTCAGTTTCTATTCAATCATATTAATCTCTTTTCTGATAGCCCCGGTATGTACTCCTTAAAGAAGTCCCCTAACCCTTGAATTTCTCTTAACTTATTGACACCTATGTTATTAGAATTATTCCAACATTGCTTCACCTTTTTTCCACATCTGTCACCCCTTATCCAAATTTCTTCAAAGAGGAAGATATGTATTTATCTTCTGTTAACTTCCTCCCTGTTGAAATCCAAATCAATTCAAATTGCAACATGGTCTTATCCAAAATTTGGGAAGTGAATGACCCTAATTGGTAAGAATCGACTGATGAAGCTTGAGGTTTCAAAACCTATGTCTAACATGCACTGAATTGCTTCCTCATCTGCTTTACCATTGAACCATGTAAAAGGATCTCCTCATACCTGAATCTTGTAACCTACATGTATTTAGGGATTGTATCCCCCAAGAGAATTGAGTCGAAGATCCGCTGACTCTTCCTTGTTTCTCATTCTTAAATAGGCATCATTAAAGTATAAAAAAGAAAGCTAGTTTTCCCTACCTCTACAATTACAAATTAGGATTTTAATTGGGGTAGGCGGTGTTGGGATTCCAACACCACCTCTAGCACTTAATGTATTTCCGAATTTCCTCCCTTAATGTGCCCTTTTTTTTTTACTTTCCCCAATTCTTCGACTGACCCTTTAATAATCATAACATCAATCAATTGGAATTTTCCTTCTTCTTCTTTGTTTGTGTCAAGAGAACCTTGGTCAACTTTCCTTACTGGTTTCTTCATGGTCTATTACTTCCTTTTGATGCTAGTTCTAGTTTGTGCTTTGCCTTATGGTTTTCCTTCCCCCTAAAGAACCACTGCTCCCAAAGATTCTGCTACCATTTCAATAACTAATCTCTCCTCCCTGCTAGCAACCTTTGATAGGTTTTATTTTTACTTGTCGGTGGCTTTGAACACAGTTTCTTGTAGGGCCTCATTCTCTCCTTCTTTTTCCTTGTCTTGTGGGTTACATTTTTTATGGCTAAAGGAAACCTGGAAGAGACTTTTAGTGCACATGCATGAATTGGAGGGCATGCTTTGAGCCATGATCCATAAGATAACTCATGTTCATCTAGATATTTGTAACTTTCATCTCTTAAATTTCCCAGAGCCTTGCAATCCTCTAGTTGATGATCGATTCTACCATATATGAAACAAAATATTGGCAATCTCTCATACTTGAAATAAACCTTATGAGGTTTATCTTTAAATCAGACCATTATACCTATTTTGAGAGGGTTGTTTAGATATACTGTGACTTTCACTCTCATAAACCTTCCATTCTAATTCCCCTCCTTAGAATCCATTTCAACAAAAGTTCCTAGAATGTTCCCAATCTTCTTTGCCAAAGCCTTTCTTGGAGTAACTTTGAAATGATATAGTTCTCTGACAGAGTGTAAGGAGAAACATTCACCTCCTCTTGTAAAGGCTCAACAAGCTTACTATTCTCCGAGATATCAACCATCTTCTTTTGGAATTTAGAGCACTTATATTCCATATCTTTGCATTCTCCTCCCAAGTATCCCTATCCTTGGAAGGATTACCAACAATCAAAGCATCGCCTCCGCATACAAAAACTAAGGAGAATAAAGAGGTTCTTTGATAAGTGTGATAGGAGACCTCATATAAAAGTTCCATCTTGTATGCTTATGGAAGATTTTGGACAATGAATAGATCTTCTACAAACACTATGACAATAACTTTCTCGGGTGTGTGAGGAATCTAGGGAGGAAGTATAACGGGAAATCAGAGGAAAGGAGTACCCGGCCCAAGATCAATACCCCTAGTTAAGGTTGTAATTTAGAAGA
Organism: Lathyrus aphaca; assembly: GCA_963966055.1. Taxonomy (NCBI): domain Eukaryota; kingdom Viridiplantae; phylum Streptophyta; class Magnoliopsida; order Fabales; family Fabaceae; genus Lathyrus; species Lathyrus aphaca. The sequence continues at coordinate 18,284,073 of OZ014525.1, forward strand.
ATCATTCACCAATTGAGAAGGTTTTCCCCAGTCTGTCTTTGCTTGAGCAGTAGAAGACTATGGTTAATCCTCCACAGACAGAGTGAAAGAGGCAGAGGCAAGTTAATCAACCACAAGAGAAACTGCATTAGTCTAGGTAGTACTCGAGGTAGTATGAGTTGAAAGGGGATGTTGTCGCTCCCTGGATTTCCATCCTGGTACAAACGCGAAAGTGGTGCGGAAAAGGGTAGAGTCACCAGCCATACATTTTTATCCCGAAGGAACGGGAATGGTAATACTGCACAAACCGAAGAAAAGAAAAATAAGGACAAATGTCCTGCGAACCAAAAAGACTGGGTTTGGGAGTCGGTTACGACCTGGGAAGGTATTAACACCCCAAATCGTCCGTCGTACCCGACGGGACCCACGCTTGCAAAGAAACTGTTTCAAAGGGTGTGAGAATGAAGCTGCTGCAAAAAGAAAGACTGAAACTGAATGGGAAAAGAAAATAAATAGGGAAAATGTAGGGAAAATAAAAGAGTGCTCGAACGAGCCCTACCCCGCTGCCTACGTACCTCATCTGGACATGAGGATCAGAGGTGCCGTAGTTCCCCTAACTAGGTAGGAAAATGGCTTGTATTCTTAAAAGCTTGAACTGCTTATGGCAATGCTCAGTTGTTGTAGGCTCGTCTGGAACGAGTGCGTTACCATCTTGCAAAGAGACAAGTATGAGCAAGTTCTTATGTTATAAGTGAAGGTGATGAGAAAAGAAGTCTCGAAGGAGAGACGTTTATTCTTTGTTCAGTGGCTTTTATGAGCTTTTATTTGTGTTTGGCACAAGAAAGTGAACTCAAGTCCTTTTCCATGGAATGTGTACCTATTACTACATTCCAATATAGAATGAGGAACAAGCACACCCAAGCAAGGAGAAGACCCCCATGACTTGGTTCCAGAGATTATGGCCTAAGCTCACTAAATCATTGAATTTATTAAGTGTTTTTATGATTTTTGTGAAGAAGTGTTTTTTATGAATTTCTTTGTGAAAATGGTCTCATGATTAGACTTGTACATCATGCTAGACAAGATTGTACTATACCAAGATGGGATGAATACAAGTTCCCCATGGAATAAGTCCATACGCACAAGACTACCTCAACCATTATTAAGTATTTTTTAGGTTTTTTATTTGAAGATGAGAAAGAGAGAGCACCAAAAGGATCTCAAAGGTGAAAGACTAAAGGGGGAATAACAATCCTAAATGTTATCATGCATAGGAGTCCTAATTTAGTGTGGTTTCAAGTCTATCCTAATGAAGAAGAAGGAAAGAAGAAAAGAAAGGAAGAAGAAAGGATCAAAATAAAGGAACAAGAAGAAGAGATCAAAAGGATTCAACTTACTTCTTAAGAGAAGTTAAGTTGATCCTAAAGGGGAATGAAGAAGAAGTTAGATATTGATGGCCTAAGCACATCACAATCACAAGTTAAGAAAGCATAAAAAGGAGTGAAGGAGGAGTGTTGAGATGTGGAAGCATCAACCACACCTCTAGACTTACCATAGCCCCTGAAAAGGTTAGAAGTATTCACACAAGTGTAAGAAGTTCAAACAAGCTCAAGTCATGGAAAAATAAAGATCTAAACATCACAAACCACCAAAGTCAGAAGGAATGAGAGAAGTCCCACAAACAACAAGCAAAACATTAGGGAGGAAGTAAGATGAAAGTAAGTGATTAAGTGAAGCATACAAGTCAAAATTCAACAATTAACGTCAAAGTCAGAACCTATACATCTTAATCATGTGCCTAAGAAGAGGGTTAAATCATCAAAGAAAGCACATAGGCACATGTTCAAGGCAAATGGTGAAGATAAGAAGCAATGTGAAGTGAAGTGGAACATGATTCATGTTTGTGGAAAAATGTGACTTGGTGCACAAGGTAAGCATATGACAAGAAAATATGAGGTTCACATACCACAACCAGAGATCATACAACATGTTATCAAACCTCAAAAAAAGTCTTATATGATGGCACAAGTGCCATCCTAAGCAAGCAAGCAAAACATGGCTCAAAACATCTTCAAATAGGGAAATTCAAGTTCAATCCTCAAAGAAATAGTAAACATGCTTCAACAATTATGGCATTAAGCATCAAAGCACTTTAAACAAGTATAAACATCAAGGCAAAGTCACAAGTCAAGAATCAGAACTAAAGTCAATCAAACAAATGGACAAAGTAAGACTAGGGTTTCAATTATTTAAGCATGAAGCAACAACATAAAAATCGGTCAAACAAAGCCTAAAAATCAACACAAAAATAATTAAAATACCTTAACATGTTATGGACATATAGAAAAAAACGAGGACTAAAACTGATTGTACCTGGAGATCAGGATCCGATGTTGCTGACGTCGAGCATGGTTGAAGCAAGGTTGATGGAGAGAGGAAAGGGTGTACCTTCAAGGCACTCTGATGCTAAAGTCATAAAGCGAGCAACAAGTGAGCAAGTACGAGATTTAGGGTGAGAAATTGAATACCTGGCCCTCTCATATGATATGGTTTATATAATACTTCCAGCGCATGGCTATTGGTCCCTTTTATTGGGCCTGTATTGTGGATCCCCCAATAATAGGTAACTACTAAAAACTAGTCGTTGGAGTGATGCTTGGACTGCTCGGATGAGACCCCGGTCGGATGAGAATGATTGGGTTTAATGTTAGGTGTAGCAGGTGCAAAAAAACAGGTCATAATAAACTGACCTGCAAGGACCACACCAGTCAGCAGGTATCACAAGGCCAACCATCTGAAGCATCTGTTCAGCAGCCATCACATGTGCAATCTCAGTAGGCTTCACAATCTTAGCAGGCTTCACAATCTCAGCAGCCATTACAAGTTCAATCTCATCAGGTTGCACGTGTGCCATCTCAGCAGGCTTCAAGGAAGGCCAAGCAAGATCAATGAAGGCCAATCAAGTTATCTTTCAGAAGGCCAACTAAGCCTTTCATGCCCCTAGGCCCAACCACCGGGATGAGTGCAGCCAAGACTGCTGTAGGCCCACCAACAAGGAGAAGTACACCAACAAAGAGATCAACCAAAACTTGGAAACTTTTGGCTTATGCATTTTGTTTGGACTGCTGTATTTTGTTTAGACTAGTAATGTGTTTTGTTGTATTAAGACATATGATATTTTGGCAAGGCCTATGTTATGTGTTAAGACATATGGATATGTTAACAATTTTGTCAATGTAATTTTGTCAATTATGTTTAGCAATTATGTCAATTATGTTTAGCAATTATGATCACAAATAAGGCTGATAACAAATGCTAACATTATTGTCAACATTGGTACTGCTAACATTATGATACTGTCAACATAACAATAGCAAGTAACATCAATTACAAATAATCCATTACAAATGTCAAATTGGTACTGTCAACTACAATGATAACAAATTGATTCAACAACATCAACAACATCCTAAAGCATTCTAAAAACAGTGAGAACAAATTGATTCAACAACATCCTAAAGCATTCTAAAAACAACTACAACAAGGCCTATGAACAACATCAATTTCCAGAATTTTATCAACTTCATGAGCTTCTTCATGTCATTTTCCATATTGCTTATCTGTTTCCCATATTCTTCAATAGTCACTTGAGCCTTTGCCACTGACTTTGAGAGCTTCTCAATCCTATCCATCAAATATTGCTCCTTCTCATCTCCAACATCTTCAAAATACCATCCAAAGTACCCACAACCAACATTGCTCGATCCCTGCAAAATACCATCTTCAACATCAACCTTTTTTAAACACACATACATATACTATTTTAAAACAAACTTACATATGACATACCTTAAAATTAGGACATCCCCCAAAATGTTTCCCATAGTTCTTGAATGTTGTGGCCATACGAAGAACAACTAAATTCCCACAGTGACATATAGGTTTCCAAGTTGTGTTTGTGTTGACATTCGATCCTTCCTTCGAAGAACATCCACCATAACCGTGTTTTGCTTTCATCACTGGAGTCGGCGTTGACCCATTGGATTTCATGTTTGTGACCAGTTCAAATCCACAAACCCTATGCTTTTGCTTGAATCAATTTGGGGATGAAGAGAAATTTTTCAGCAACCCTAGAAAAGCATGACACTAATTGGGGATGAACAATCTCAGTTTAAAGGAGGAAGAAGACTTCAAATGTCATGCCAGCTGCCACATATGACAAAGTTAACGTCTGTTTGGGGGTGGTGGACGGAAATGATCTATTTGATACAATTAAAAAAATTAAACGACCTTTTTGTCACTTTTTAGAAATAAGGGGTCAAATTGGACTCATTGATGGAGTTAAAGGATTATTTTGGATATTTTACCTTAATAATTCTTAAACATGTATTAAATTATTTATTTTTCATAAGAACAAACTTATAAAATTATAGAAATAGCCAAACAAATTTATAATCCACTAAATTTTTTTAATCCCTATAATTTATATATGGAGATAAAATAACATAAATTTATTTCTTATGTTTAACCATCCTATCATTTCTTAAACAAAAATAAATTAATTACCAGTACATTCAACTTCAAAATATAATTTTTTTAAATTAAAATTGATAATAAAATGCAGAAAAACCGTTAATCATATTAAAAATTTGTTTGGTTGTAAAGAGAAACCGATAAGAGAAAGGATGTGAATTTTTTTTTTTGAATATGTTTGATAATAAAAGAAATAGAAATGATAACAATATTTGATTGTTGTTCTATTAAATCAATTTAGTAATAGTTGTAAAGATATTTGATTGTGAAAACACATATGTGAAAATTAGAAAATTTTACTTATTTATTTTAGGGTTAATATACTTTTTAATTTTTATAAATTTTAAAATTTTATTTTTAGTCTCTTTCTGTCTTTTGACAACAATTTTTATTAAAAAAAACGTTGCCAAAACCAACTAAAACCGTTGCCAAAACTCATGAAGGATTAAAAATGAAATTTCAAAATTCATAGGAACTAAAAAATATATTAATCCTTTATTTTAAAAGGTGAATTATGGTCTTTAGGCTATTAGAGGAAAACAATTATTTTTCAAGTACAACAATATCTCCAAAATTAACAAAAAAATCATGTTAAAATTAATCAAAATTTTAACTTTCTGATTATTCTTTAATTTAATTAACTAAATTAATTTCAAGAAACTTGATCAATTCCTAATAATTTATGTTAAAATAATTACAACATTACGCACAAGCATTAATCAATTGATGAAGATTTTAATTTCTAAGACTTGAAATTAATCAAGTTTGAGTTAATTTCTATAATAGTAAGGCGGTTTTAAAATTATAAGAAGCTGCGATAATTCCTAATCCAAGTGAGAATAATTTATTGTTACTTATATCCATTGGCTCCACTAGGTATAAGTATTATGTTTATAGTGACACACAAAATCGTAACTAAAACCATAGATAAAAGTCTTTCTTTTACTTTTTGGAAAAATTCCCCAAATACCCTACTTTTTAAAATATTTTTCAAAGTACCCCAGTTTTTGGAAAAATTATGAGGAGAAGCCAATCCAATTGGCGACCATGTACAATCCTTATAGAGGGGTCGCTAATTGGTTTGGAGACACCATAAGGAGTCTCCATTCCAATTGGCATCTATGTACTAATATTGTATAGGGTCGCCAATTGGTTTGGTGACAATGTACAAATTCAAATTTTCTATAAATAATGGTTGTGTGCTCAAGTATTTTCACATTCTTTTCTTTCATCTCTTCTGGTACACACGTAACACGGATATCATGTATATGCGCCACTATGGGAAAGTGATTTTTTCGAGAGAGAAGCCTCCGATCGATATGTTGTTCTGGAATATCCAAAGTTTGAATCAACTGAGGATGGAGCTGAAATCAACATAATTATCCATGTGATATTTGATAATAGCTCTTACACATTCATCCTTTGTAGTGTATTGGTCTCCCTCTTTCAATTCACCAATAGAGCGTTTATAAGGGTTGAAAAAAACATATGCGGAGACATCATCATCATCATGCACCTCCAACTCTGTCATATGTTCAGGCAGGAAATATGTCTGGTGTTGAGGGACTGGATGAGCGTCGTCTTCAGTGGTGTTGTTCAACAGAAGATCGAGATGTATTTCATTTTCTTCTTCTTCGTTGTCGACAATGTTGACTTCGGCTGCAATTTCACCTGAATATTCTGTTTCCCCGGAATCATTACCTTCTGATTGATTGATCACCTTCCCGATTATTACTTCCTCGATTAATCGATTATCTGACATAATGTCGCTATTGACTATGGGTGAAGCGCACAGAGTCACAGTCGCCAACATTGCGGAATATGTACGTTCAAATTTTATTTACATATTTTGTTAAATGTCTCATTATCGAATTTTTATTTTACATATTTTGTTAATTGTCTCATTGTATTATCTCATTGTATTATTTACATTATTATTTACAAATTTTTATTTTTTATAGGATGTTTCTAGATTCCGTTGTCGTGGCCATGAATATATTGCATCCGATGTTTTAATCGAACCTTATATTGAGCTTGCCGGTTTCGGACATGTAAGCAAAATCATGTCTTGGTCAGTGGATGCAAAGTTTATACTTGCTTTGCAAGAGCGGTGGCGTCCAGAGACACACACTTTCTTTTTGCCAACGGGTGAATGTACTGTCACTTTAGAAGATGCGTACATGTTACTTGGGTTACGTATTGATGGTAAGACAATCAATGGACCAACAAACCACCCAAATTCAATTTGTGTGGAACTTTTGGGTGCCAAATTGTTGGAACAGAATCACAGAGGCCAAGGTATATTACTTTCACGTCTCAAGACATATTATAGTTCTCTAGTTTTAAACGAAGACTCTACAAAAGAAGAAAAAATAATTAAAACTAAGTGTTATCTTATGCTTTTATTTGGTACATTTTTATTTCCCGAAGACACTGGTTCTTCTATGCATGTTATGTATTTACCACTACTAAGAAACCTAGAAAGGACTAGGGAGTATAGTTGGGGTTCCGCATGTTTGTCTTATTTATATAGCTCCTTATGTAAAAATGCGACGAAAGGCACATCTACATTTTCTGGATGTGCCATTTTGCTCCAAGCATGGGGTTGGTCTCAGTTGCCATCTATTGTCCCGGTCAACGAAAACACATTCTCATTCCCGTATGCTCAAAAGTAAGTTAATTGTATCATATTAATTAGTTCACTTAAATATTCCATTTAATTGATTATAGTTTCTAATTGTTATTTTTACACTATTTTCTGTGTCAGATGGTCGGCAAAAGGTATGAATTATAGTAGATGTCCAAGACACTGCATCATTCAGTACCGCAATCTCTTAGATCATCTTACTCCAGCAGATGTAATGTCACTAAAATAATCAATTAATTTTTTTAACATAAATTTTTTCTATAATCTAACACTTTTCTCTTTTACAGTTCATTTGGCGTCCATATTTAGGAATGGACCATGATCACCAAATCAGAGAGGAAGATGCAGCTGTTTGGACTGCATGTGTGTCGATCATCAGACACACTACTGTGGATATGCACAACAATTATCGTGTCAAACTCCAGTTCGGAATGCATCAAGACATCCTAGAACCCCCAACTGGTCTTGGTCAGTGACATCTAAAAAAAGTCAACAACCAATGGAACCTTACGAATTGGAAAGACTTTGCAAAATCTGAGTGTCGTAAATGGAGGAACCATCACCAATATGTCTTACGTGAAGCGGTAATGGCAACCCCGTCTATACCAACTAATACTTATATGGCTTGGTATAGATCAGTTGCAACTGGTTTTCTATCCGAAGATAGGTATCTACACGACCCACGCCAGACCACATACACACAAGAAACTTCCACGCCTAACCAACGAAAAAACTATCAACAACCTTGTTACTCACAACTTCCTACACAAACACAAACTCACTTTCCAAACATGCCAGATACTCAACCACAATACTAAGAGCGTCCCCCTTACCTTGTCCAACAAAATGACTTTTATAAAGACGCTCAAACATCACACCATAGCCGACACACACAAACATCACACCACAACCGACAAACACAACCATCATACGGCTTTCAAACACCACTACCATTTCAACCTTTCATCAACGAAGCATTCACACCAATGTCTCATTTCAATCGTCCAGGTCGCACACCAATGACCCCATCATCACATCCAAACTACTCTGGCATGGGTCACAACCTCAGTTACGGCATGTCGTCCTTCAATACGCAAGACTTCCTAGAAATGCAAGAATATCTGAGGGAGTCTAATGATGTTCCGGAGTCCTCTACTCCACAAACACCTGGGGTGAATCAACAACAAGTGCAACGAGTGAGGATACCTAGGGGATGTGGAACCGGCGGGCGGTATGCCCAACCCGGTCGTGGTCATTAAATTATGTACTTTTAATTATAATTATGTATTATGTTTCATCTATTATTATTTAATGAAAACTATTATTACTAATATCATTTTAAATTATTTACTTTTTAATATTTTTAATGAAAATTTGAATTTGTACATTGTCACCAAACCAATTGGCGACCCTATACAATATTAGTACATAGGCGTCAATTGGAATGAAGACTCCTTATGGTGTCTCCAAACCAATTGGCGACCCCTCTATAAGGGTTGTACATGGTCGCCAATTGAATTGGCTCCTCCTCACAAATTTTCCAAAAACTGTGATACTTTAAAAAATATTTTAAAAAGTGGGGTATTTGGAGAATTTTTTCTAAAAAATTGGATATATGGGTAAAAAATTCTAATTACTTTGTATATTTTTTAAAAACAAGGTTATTTTGGAATTTCTTTGAAAAAGATAGTTATTTAAAAAAAAAAAAATCCCACTATATTAGATAGAGTTGAATTCAATTGAAACGAATATACAATACTCCATCCATTTAAATAGTAATAACGTTATTCCAATTCAAAATAATTTTGATATAAGTTGTTTTTATTATTATGTGACTCATCATCACCTCTTTAAGTATATTAGAAAATAAATAATATGAGGGTTAGCTTTTCCCAAGATCTGTCATTGAATATATATTAACATATATGTTATGTTTCGATATATTAGGTATTTATCATGTTGAAGTCTTAGTTGAATCATGATTTAACGATTACCTATTCTTCACCGTTTTTTTTTTTTTTTTTTTTAAATTTTTTTTTTTTATGTTTTATAACACTACTATAAAAATATAGCAAAGATACAAATAATTCTAATATAACTAATATAAAATGTGTTGATAAATTTTCAAAATATTAAATTTGTGATTTAATTAATTTGATGAATTATTTGTTAAATTATCATTAACAAATATGATTAAAAGTTGCAACTACTTGGAATCAAATAAGAGATTTTATAATGATTGAGTGTGTGGTCAAAATGTGTCACCACTATACTAACACAATTTTATAACTATCACATATATTATTAAAATTAATATTTAACATCTTTAGCACATGTTCATAAAAAATGGACCTGAAGATTCATTCTTTATATTAACGAGGATCGTGAATCGAAGACTATCAAAGATTGTAGACAAAGTCAAAATTGGTCAAGATGAACAAATCCAAATTGAAGAAGAATTAAACTCACTTTACAAGTAACTCGCTTTTGGATTTGTAGTCCGAACACCTCAAGGTGTGAAATCAATTGGATATAAACGAGTATTTGTGAAAAAATAAAATTAGAATGGTGAAATTGTGAGATTGTAGTAGATGCAATTGAATTTTTTTTTATATTTAATTAGCCTTGTAGCACATAAAAGACTTAATTTGAACATGATAAATGTTTAACAACTCATTTTTATTGCTCACTTGAGAGTGACATTTACATGAAACTTTCTAAAGGTGTGTTTAGATGGAGCATTTTAATGAGGGAAAATAATATTTTGAGGGAATTTGAAATGATTTGATCAAAATCCATTGTTTGGATTAAAAAAATGGAGAATTGTTAAAATGATGTAAATTTATGGAGTATTTTATTCGTGTTAAATTTAAGGAATTTAAAATGATACTAAAAAGTAAGGAATTTTAAATTGCTTCATCACTCTATAAAACATGAATGTTAAATTTTTTATCATTAAATTTTTAAAATTTTGCAAAATAGTCCTCATATTCTATAAAAATTTCAAATTCACCCAAAAATTTCCAAAAATTACAAATAAGTCCCTAATAATTTTCAAATTTTACAAATTGGTACTTCAAATTTTCAAAAATTACAAAATGGTCCATATTTTTCATATTTTAGATTTAATCCAAAATTTTTAAAAATTATGAAAATTGTCCCATGTGTTTTAAAATGAATCATTTTAATAATCTATCCAAACAATAAATTTTAAAATTGAATGATTCTATCTGAATCATTTGAATTACCTAAAATTTTAATACTTTATCCGAACAATAGAATTTAAAATTGAATAATTCTAATTGAATCATTTGAATATGTGCACACTTAATAGAGTCATTCAGTTCAACATTCAAGCAATTATTGTGCTAGTTAGCTATAAGTTTGAGTACAAACAATAAATCAACAAAAGGAAAACCTATCTTTTACCTTGACAAAACTACTGACTCTAATAATCTTGCCTGTGCTACACTACTTGATGTTTCAAATCATACAATAAAATTTCTCAAATGGAAATATTAAGTTTTCACTTTTAACAATAGTTTAAACTTTAATATACATTTGTAACTTTATCCATATTATATGGCCCACCACATAAAGAATGATTAAATATATCATCTCTTCTTTTTTTTGAAAAAGAATTCCTTTCATATACTTTCTCTATCTCCATTCTTTATCATATAAAAAAACTATTTCTTAAATACAATATATATATATATAACAAAATATAATTGCATGTTAAAATGTGCTATCACTTCTAAACTTCCTACAATGAACCCCACATTAAGACCCTATCATTAGATCAACAAACATTAAACAGCCTTTCAATAATTAGATTCATCTTGAAAAAAAGGAAATTAACAAGAGAGAAAATAATATTCACTATCCTCAAGAAATTTCAAGATTGAAAAAAAAGGCAAAAAAAAAAGTTAAAGTTTAGATCTTAATTCAATATTGACTCTTGTTGAATCCTTTCCAACATTTTGTATACAGCTGAAGCTATCTCATCCACTGATCCAAACTTGCAATCATCTTCCACCTACAACAAACAAAAGTGCTTTTACACGAAGAATTACTTAAAAGAAGAAAATCACTTCTAGAAAAAGCTAAAAAAACCAAGAAAGGGACCACAGACATTTACCTTAACACTGATAGAATAGAAGACAAATTCATGAGATGTAGTGACATTAAGATGCAAGATTGTGAGACACATTCCATGCAGACTAGAAACCATTTTCAAGAGTTGTTTTGGTCTTTTCTTTGATCTTATTTTCAGATTTGCATGGCTTTCCACCATTGAGACTTCAATGTCAGCAATAGTATTGCTAGATTGATGAACTTCATTACCCATTTTTGTCTCAGAAGAACTCTCACAAACACTTGTTGAGTATTGTGGAAAAGTGAAAAATTCAGAAAAGGGTTTATTTTTATTTCCAACAATAGTCTCAAATTCACCCTCTTTTTCTTTCTCAACACCAAGAAATTGTAGCTTTTGTTCAAGATTCTTCACAAAGTTAATAGCTCCTCCAATTATAGATGCTTGATCAACCTGCAAAATTTCACCAATTAAAAACAATAATAACTTAATAAATCAGAAATGTGAGCACATAATAACATGTGTCAGACACCAGACAAGTCTTCAATCAGAAATGTCAGCATATAATAACATGTGTCACACACTTGTGTCACACACTGAACACTAGACATGTCTTCGATCAGAAATGTTTGAAACCGTGAAAAAGATATTATTATTATTTAGAAGAACATAAAAGTACCCTTTGGACGTAAGATTGAGGCATGAGAGATCTGAGAACAGCGAGATACTGATTCATTTGTTTCCTCCTGTTGCGTTCTACAGCAATGTGAGTCATTCTCTGGTTCTCAATTTCTTCCTTATTCTTACTTGTTTTGACTCTCCGTTTCTTGGAGCGAGAACGAGTGGGAATTGAGCAATCTAAAGATGGATTTGACACCACATTAAGTGTTTTTCCTTCAACCTCCATGAATGGTGAAGAATTGTTGTTACTCCAATTCTCTGTATGGATGTTGAGAAAACCATGATGTTGTTCATTTTGAAGGTTGAAGTTACTATAATCATAGTTAGGTTCAGAATCTGTTAACAAGTTGTAGTTGAAGAGTTCTTTGAATCCGTAGGTGAAAGGGTCTTGTGGGTGTTGTTGTGGTGGTGGATATAGTAGAGTTGGTTCTAGTGCCATGGCTTTCTCTCTCTTCCTTGGACAAACACATCAAGAAGATGATGATGGAAGAAAAAAGGTGAGTTGAGTCTTGTTTGTTTAGGAGTGATTTTGAGGTTATAAAAAGGAGTTTTGAGTTCAGGTGAAGACACGATTTTTGACAGTGATTTGCACGTGAAATGAAATAGTCTTCAAGTGCTTAAGTTTAGAACACATATCTTAGGCTAGGACACTTTTTTTATTAATTAATTTAAGATAAAAATAGTTCAATTAATTGATGAAAGATTAAAATAATTTATATTGGAGAAGTCCGGAGGATATTCTTTCAAAATCTTAAGACAATGAGAGAATGAATTACATCTCTTATAAACTTAATATTTCCTTCGTAACTAGTCGATGTGTGACTTTAGTACTTTCATACTTGAAATGAGTTTTAATTAATGTTTGAAGAGAATACTTATTTTCGATAATATAGAGTCTAGCTTAATGTGTTATTTTTAAAGTGACTCATGTCTTGGGTTTGCTTTGAAGTTTATGACAACTCCACATATCCAATGAGACAAATTTTGTAGACCTATTTTTGTGACTTGATGATTCATATTGTTTGTTTGTGAATTTTATTGACTAATTTCAATGATATTTTAATCCCTTTTGAACGATGGGGAGATAATTTTTCTCAACTTATGACAAATAAGTTTGTTGACATGATAGTCAAGTAAAACTTACTAGATTTGGATTTTCTTGGAAATAAATTCACTTGGCGATCTCGACGTAGAGTTAGTCATTTAGTGTCTCAAAAATTAGATTGAGGGCTTTGTGATGTAGAATGATTTATGTGTTTCTCATAATGGTGAGGACTAATGATGAATAAGTGTGTTTTACACTTTTCAAAGGTGTGGTGTATTCAAATCAAGTGGAAGATGATTATCATATGAGAAAGGAAGATTCAAAAGTTGCAACAATGACAAAGAAAGACGAGGATGCAAGTTGCAACAATGAAAAAGAAAGATGAGGATGTGAGGATTGAAACGTTGATGAAAAAAAAGGATGAAGATGCTCAGGAAACAATGATGAAATCTTGTTGGAATTTTTCATTCTTGAGAAAAAGTGGAAGAAAAACCGGTCATGACAATGGCTGAAGACCTTTTGTGTTGGTGAGTTTCTTCTAGAAGCTAATTCGATTGCTTTTAGTGTTCCGTGATTTCAACCGTCGGACAATCGAGCTCATACGACGTTAAACAAAGTGCTAGTTGGGAGACACCCTAACATTGTAAGTATTCTTTCATCTTTATGGCATTTGTAGTATTAGTTTAGTATAGGAAGTTTTGTGATCGAGTGAGAAGAAAATATTTTTTTAAACATTATGTCCAATTCGCCATGAGTTCGCAGTGCGAACTTAAGGCGAATGTTCGCTGGAAGTTCGTAGTGCAAACTATGTGAATCTGGACAAAATATCAACTTTTTCGGCCACATCACTTAAATTAGATTTTGTGTGAGCCAAACTCGTGGCCCAATTTGCTCTTTTAAGATTTTGTGAGGCAAAACCCTTCCCCATTCACTTGTTTGCCTTTCCATTCCCTTTTTGTCTTTCTCATTCCATACAAAAACAAAAACAATACAAAAACATTTTCTTGTATCTCTCTCAACCATATCAAGTAGAAGAAATTTCCCAAGTTTCAAATTCAAACTTCTATTTGTTCTAATTTCCCATTCCAGGTTTGGTTGTATAAGTCAATTCCATTGTTACGTTAAAGCATATGGTTAGGGTTGTGTGAATTTTTTTAGAAACTAAGTTCTATGTATGATAAGTTGTTTTGCATGAGTGTTTACGATTGGTTTGTATTGATATACTTATATGGATACTGACCTTGGAATGAATTTTGAGAGATTGCGATGTTCTTGGTTAGGTTAAGTTAAACTTTGTTGAAATTATTTTAACAACTTTAATTTTTGCATGAACCAATGTTTGTTGTTATAGATTGTATGATACTCTATTGAGAACTTGAAAACATTGTCTGATTGAATTGAATGGTTCAGGGTCTACCTTGAGTTAGCAGTGTGAACCTGGGTAGAATGCTCGCTTGGAGTTCGCAGTGTGAACTCAAGGCGAACATGACAACATATGTTTTCCTATGTTGTATTTTCTTGTTCTGTTTTTTGTACCTTGCCTTTCTTACAAATGTGTTGTATGCTTTTGTTGGTTATGTTTGATGTTGTGCATATGACACCTCTAAGAGCCAATCCTTCAAAGAAAAGAAATACCGGAGGCTCCTCCCGTCAACAACCAATTTCTTATGACAACGAGTGTTTCAGAGGGGAAAAGGAAGTTGTTAGGTACCTTGCTCTTGAGAGAAGGATCATCTTTTCAGAGGAAATGTTTAACACTAACCAAGGAACCTACCATGCGGTAGTCGTAATACTTCATGCAAATAAGTGAGGCAAGTTGATTACCCCAATGGGCAACTACATTGTGGAAATCATGAGGGAGTTCTATGCAAACTCCCTCCCAGATGATAATGAGGTTTTTAATCTGACCACACAAGTATGAGGAAGAGAGGTAATGTTTAACAGAGACACGATTAATGATTTGTTAGGTAAACCTCTTATTCTTGGGGAGAACAAGATGGATGAGTATCATAGGAACTTGAGATTACATATGGATATTGAGGCGATGTTTGGTGCATTATTGAGGGTAGGAAAAACGGTTGAGCTGAACCCATCTGGGGTTCCAAGGAGATATCATATGGAGGATATGCATCCTTTGGCACAACTGGTGCTACTTTTTGTCTTAACAAACATTAAGCCAAGTACGCATACCTCTACTGTACCAATAGAGCTGGCTCACTTGATCCATAATATCATGATCAATACTGAGATTGATATATCACAAATCATTGCGGATAAGAAGCATGTGGTGGTTGATAGTGGTATCAAACCAAGGTCCCGAGCTAAGTTTCCCTTGGTTTCCCCATGATTGATCATAACTTTGGTTGTGCACTCGTGGGTGAAGTTTTCCTTATGTCGTCAGGTTAATATCCCTGCTGCTATTGATGATAACTATGTGTACAAGAATGGTAAGCCCAAGAGGAAGATTATGAGAGAGAGGGAGAGGTTACTAGCGCAGGTAGAGGTGTAGGAGAGAGCCCCGGTTCCAGAGTTGTGAGTTTCTAGGGCTTTGACCCGAATCAGAGGGAAATTTGCAACTATAAATAGGATTGGATGACAACTACTCAACGTACCATGATTGGCATTCATGATTATATGTAGTTTATGCAGTTACAACACCGTGATCCTATGGTTGAGAGCTCGATCATGACTAGGGAGCAGTTCTTAGCTCATACTGGTTGTCCGGGCCAAGCCATTTTCTAGAGAGGGGTGGGTGTAGTTGGCATTGAGGATGATGATGTTGAGTCTGGATCCAGTTCTGAGTCTGGTTTTGGTGATGATGTTGAGGGCAATCGTGATGTTAAGGAGACTGAGTCCGACGATGACTAGTTCTTTTATTGTTTTGAGCATGATCTTAAGCTTGCTTCCTTTTGTTGCTACAAAGTGAAGTTTTCTGTTAACCTTTAGATCATTGCTATATTTATATTATTGTTTTATTTTATTTTGTTGTTGTACACTATCCACTTAGTTGGATTATTTTGGATGATATATTATGTACCACTTTTGGGTACTTTTGCTGGTGTTTTACACCATGACATGTTATTATTATATGAGTTGGATTATTTTGGATGATGTATTATGTACCATTTTTGGGTACTTTTGTTTGTGTTCGACACCATGACATATTATTGCTATATGAGTTGAATTCTTTAGTTTACGAATCTTTAACTTTAGTTTATTGTTATTTAATTTGAATTCTTCAGTTTATGAGAAGCAAAGATCTAGTAGGGGAGAGTTATTGAATTCCAAACATGTCTTATTCTGATCCATTATATTTGGCATTTTCAACTAATTTATTATGTTTCAATGGATTTATTCCATGTTTGCATGCAATTCTTCAATATTGTTGCAAATACCTTTGGTTGTTTTGATATGTGTGTTATTGTGCTGGATTTAGTCATAAAACATCAATGATCAAGACACAATTGATTGGAAAAGGAAGCCAAAGAAAAGAAGAAGTTTCAGCATGTTCGATGTGCGAAGTGCAGGGAGGTCAAGGCGAATGTTTGTTGTGCGAATAAGTAGTAAAGTCCAGGCGAACTGAAACAATGTTTTGGCAGAAGGAAAAAGACCCAAAGTTCATTGTGCGAAGAATTGTCCGCACTGCAAACTTATACATTTTCCCAGGGTCAGTTTAACTATTCATAGGCTTTCATGTGCCTAAAAAGGGACTTCATAGTGTGAAGAAAGTGTTCTCTAGGCGAACATGATAAATTTTGTTCTTTTATTTAAGTTCTTTGTTGTACTTTTATAGATATAATTAGATATTTTGGAGATAGAAACTTGGGGAAGGAGAGAAAAAACCCTCATTTCTTCATTTCTTCATCAAGAAGTGATCTTTTGTAAGTAGAAGTTAGATTCACATCCAAGACCGATTCTTTGACGTGGATGTTGTTTCATCTTCTTTTATTACTTTCAAAGCAAACTACAATGGTAATGGGTAGCTAAATCTCTTTGTATCAAAGGTAGAGGTGGTCTACCTTAACTTTTATGTATTTCTTTTGATTGACCTTGTATGTGAACTAGTGATGATTAATATATGATGAATGTTTTTATTCTTAATGATCCATTCTTGATTTGGAAAACTCTAGACATAGATTTTATGAAACTTGATCTAAAATATTTATCTATCAATTCACAAATTGTAGAGACAGATTTATGGTTGATATTTTCTTTGTGTTGAACTTAAAGTATTGGTTGTTATATGGAGAGATCTTGTATAGATGAATATAATATTTCTCATAACACTGATCTAGATATAGACAGTATTGAGAGAATACCTGATGATATTAATCGGATCCGACTTCACATACAAGATTAAGAGAATATATATTACTTAGGGTTGATGAAACCTATCTTTGATACACCTTGTTAAAACAAACATGTTTTAGAATTTAAAGCTTTGCTACTAAATCGTGACAAATTTATGAACAAACATACTTTGAAAACCCGTTGTTGAAACTGTAAACTATCGAACGACAAGCATCCCATATTAGAACAATCCATTTGGAGACGATAAACAAAAACCCTATTAACTATGGATTCAAACAGTTGAATTAAATTATTCTACAAATACTTATATGTAAGTTAGGTGATTAAAGATATAATGACTACAACTGAATCAATATTGATTTGCTAAAAGTTATCTAAGGGAGGTGTATTTAATTGAGATTTTTAGAGACTATTGATGAAAGATATTTTAAAGATTTTAAAAGACTTTGTAAGATTATATTGACTGTTGAAACTTTTTGCTAAAAGATTTTTTACAATTAAGATGTTTGGATTTTAAAAGATTTGTAAACATACTTTTAATATTTCATCATGTTTTATGGACTTTTAAGATTTGAAAGGACACTATCAATTTTTATATAAAAAAATAAATAAAAAAAGATAAATAAAAAATAAATTAATTCAAAAATCAATACAAATTTTAAATCTTTTAATTATAATTTTTTTTCTTAAATAAAATAATAAAGAGATTTTAATTTAATATCTTCCAAATAATATTTCTCTACGTATTTAAAAATATACATGTCCTCCTTAAATTGACATTTTAATGGTCACATAATTTAGTTTGAATAACATATTCTTAAGATTTTGGTGATTGATAACTGAACTAGAGTAAATCTAGGATGATGATTTAAAGTAAAACCAGAGACACAACTAAAACTTTGGAGGGCTAAAGTAATATCTCCAAACACTTCACTCGTACCAAGCCTCGTACTCGGGGGCTAGTGGATCAGAGTAAAACTAACAAGACCATGAGCCTGAAGGTTGAACGAACATATAATTTGAATCAATGCTCATGACCCAAAATACCAATTCAAGTAGGAAAGTGAGCGTATAATTAATTGCCACCTCTAGTGGGTTTAAACAAGAGAACGAAAAAGTGGTCACCCTGGCCAAAAAGGGAAAGACAACCACTGTCACATAACACCATGTCAAAGTATAGAATCAATCAAATCATAAATAAAGGATTCAAGCAAGACTATATATAATTTCATTCTCGGTCTATACTTATCATACGATGCACACTAAAAAGAAATCATACATTTTTGTTAGACGAGAGCAATGATAAAGAGGGGGTGGCCAAAAAGGGAAAGACAACCACTGTCACATAACACCACGTCAAAGTATAGAATCAATCAAATCATAAATAAAGGATTCAAACAAGAATATATATAATTTCATTCTCGGTCTATACTTATCATATGATGCACACTAAAAAGAAATCATACATTTTTGTTAGACGAGAGCAATGATAAAGAGGGGGGGGGGGGTTGAATAGATCACCAAATAAAAAAATTCTTATTAAAATTCTATTTTGAAAAGTATTTTTCAATGGCAATCAAAAGCGAATCCGGATCAACTCTTGTCTATCCGAACCATTGTTGGTAGAATCAGATATTCATATAAAATATGGTAAAACTAATGCTAAAGATGAGAAAATCAAATCACTAGTTCTATATAATATGTTTGAATATAAACCACATTTCAAATGAAAAGTAAAAAACAAACTTGACTAATGAATTTTATCGAACACTTACTTAGTGTGCAGTTAAACTATCAAACACTTGGTGTGCAATACACCAAGAGTAATTCTCTTTGTGTTGAAGATGTAACAAATCAATTGCAATTGTTTAGATTGCATTGGTTTCACAAAAAAATTTTAGACACTTCAACACAACCAGAATTTTCAGTGATTCAAATTATACACTAAGTGTTATCAAAATATCAAAATATCAAAATATCAAAATATAAAAATATTGATCTTAGATAGATCAAGTCACACAAGATCTCCAATTTGATCCTCTGGTTACCGCTACTCCTTTGACCGAACCACCGTTCTTCAAAGCTTTCACTCGGTTGAATAAAAATTATGAAATATGTCTTAAGCCTTTCAATTGATCATCTGGTTATTTGTACTCATTTGCAAGAACCCCCGTTCTTCAAATCTTTCACTCGGATGAGTCCAAATTGTAACAACTTGTACTCATTTGCAAGAACCCCTCGTTCTTCAAGATTTTATCAATGAAACCCTTAGATAAAAACTCAACTCAATTTGATTACACCAACATAAATTGGATCTTATCAATCTTTTCTTGATAACAAACAACAAAAATGGTTGTGTGTAGTTGTCAAATGCATGTGAAGAAAGGTTGAAGATGATAAGAGTTCTTTGTATCTTTCAGGTTTCAATGTTTAGAAATGATGTATCTATGAATGCATATTTATATGTATGTGTGTGAGTAAAAAAACAAACAAAATAGATTTTTTTTAGCCAAGAATACAAGTTTTGAAAAAAAATGAGTCAAATTTGAATGAGTCAATACATAAGGCTAATGAGTCAATACAAGCCCCAATGAGTCAATACATAAAGGGAAGAAAATTTTGCCTTAAAAATTGCTTCAGTATGAGTCGACTCCAAGACAAGACGAGTCAACACATTCGTGTTATGTATCGACTCAATCGCGTCGTGTATCGACTGAAAGAGGTCAGAGCTGCATTTTTAAATTTTTCTTTTAGTTTGAGTCGACTCCAATCATGGATGAGTCGACTCAATTGATTCTCATATCGACTCATTTATGCTTTGTATCGATACATACACACCAAAATCATTTCCTTTTATATGTACTGATACATAGTTGTTTGTATCAACTTATATTAACTCATTTTTCATGAAAAATCACAATTTTAAGTTGTATTGGTCTATCTAATCTAATTTTACATGTACTATTATGATGTTGCACATATAGATGACAAAGACGGTAAGATCCAATATATACAAAGTACTAAACTATCTAATTTTAACATCATTCAATACATATATCTAAGAGTATATTACACTCACAACCTTGAGTTATTTTCTCTAGCCCACTACTACCAGAACAACCACGAGTTTAATAAGAACACCTACAAAGTTCAGCAAGAGCAATAATATGATAATTCTTCAATACATTCAATTTGAAATTCAACAAAAGACAATTTTATGTACAAAAAATTATCAAATGTTGCTTTTGTTTTAAATAAAATGGAGGTATTGCCTTAAAAATCAAACTAAAATTTTAAAATACCAAGTATTTTGCATCCTCTTAATCACCTAATTGTATTATCGTATGACATCGAATCATTATTTTTTTTTAAAAAAATAGTGAAATTGTACTAAATAATAAATTCAGTTAAAAATTAATTAAAAAATACCGTATGAAATATAATATCATACTAAATTAAATCCTATAATGTTTTCCTCAATTTTCCCTCCAAATCTTCAAGGTTAAAATTGATATTTTAACTCTAACCACTATTAATTTATTTTAATTTTATTTTTTTACCAACCACCTCCACCACTAATATTTTTTATTATTTAATTACTTAATAAATTGTATTTTAATTAATTAATAAAAACAAATTTATTTTTATTTATCTACCAATCCACTACCATAATTAATATTTTTCTATTAATTAATTAACTTATAAAAATTAATTTAATTAATTAATTAAAAAAAAATTTAAAAAATCTCTATTATAATTATTCATTAGTGAGAAGTTAAAATCCACCCATTATGGAACATGCAATTTTATTTAATTAATTAATTAATTAATTAAAAATATCTATATTATAATTATTCATTAGTGGAAAGTCATAATCTATCCATTTTTCTTTTCAACTCCACCTATCTCTTCCTCATCAATTTATATATGAAAAATGAAATTAATTTTATATTATTCTATCCTTAATGTCTTCCTAAATTTTTCCCTCTAAAATCTTTAAGGTTAAAATTGATATTTTAACTTTAACCACTATTAATTTATTTTAATTTTATTTTTTACCAACCACCTCCACCACTAATATTTTGTATTAATTAATTATTAATAAATTTCATTTTAATTAATTTTAATTTAATTAATTAATAAAAACAATTTTATTTTTATTTATCTACCAATCCACTACCATCACTAATATTTTTCTACTAATTAATTAATTTATAAAAATTAATTTAATGAATTAATTAAAATAAATTAAAAAAAATCTCTATTATAATTATTCATAGTGGGAAGTTAAAATCCACCCATTATGGAACATGAAATTTTATTTAATTAATTAATTAAAAATATCTATATTATAATTATTCATTAGTGGAAAATTATAATCCACCCACTTTTCTTTTCAAATCCACATATCTCCTCTTCATCACTTTATATATGGAAATGAAAGTAATTTTATAGAGTGTTATTTAGTACGAATGAATTTGAAGAAGAAATATAAGAATGCACACATGTCACTATTTTAGAGGTTAATTTTAAATTGATTTTCACATTTTCTTACTATTAAGCATTTTCCAATTTTATATTACTCTATCCTTACCATCACCATATATCTATTATTTTCTTACTTCTCAACCAGTTCTATATTACCATCTTTCTCACCTTGCAATTATCATTTCCTTACATATTTGAGATGTATTTTTCATTTATAATTATAATATGTCAATTCGTAAATGAGTATGTATATATATTTTAAATTATATTGACTATCTATTGAATTATTTCTTTGATATTATCTTAAATGTTAGTTTGAATTTGGATACTTGAAGATTTTGATGTCATGGATGAAAGATTTGTAAGTAAAATTAAGGTATTTTTCAATTATATTTTTGAATTATTTTGTTTTATAATTTATTATATTGTTAAACTTTTCTATTGTGTCAATTTAATATTAATTTGAGCTATTTTATTGTGATTCATCATATTTGATAGGATTATTGAGTTTAAAATTATGTGACAATGGTCCACATAGTCATAACAACACTACTCATGCGAAGAAAAATCTAGAGTATTGATTATGCTACTAAAAATGAGTACGACCAAAATACGCATTGAAATATTAAATTTGTATTATAATAATAAGGTGAATTCTAGAATGACAGATCAATTAAATCTATCACCTCTACCATTCAATTTAACCATTTGATTAAATAAGCATACATCATCTAAATAGTTCATAACACATTCAATCACTTTATATCTTCCTTAACAAACCTCTCTATCCATTTCCAGTTTCCTATTTCTCTCACCCATCTCTCTCTCTCTCTCTCTCTCTCTCAACAAACCTCTCTATCCATTTCTACTTTCCTATTTCTCTCACCCATCTCTCTCTCTCTCTCTCTCTCTCTCTCTCTCTCTCTCTCTCTCTCTCTCTCTCTCTCTCTCTCTCTCTCTCTCTCTCTCTCCTGTCAAAATGCAAGCAAATTTAAAATTGATCTTTAAATTTAACTTTTACATGTAGATTAATTGATCTTTCATCGTCATGCAATGTATAATTTAAAATGGCTTCAAAGAATTTATATAAACTTTCTACATTAAATCATTTATACTTGATTCAAATTAAAGAAATTGATTACTTACTTTTGAATGTGATCCAATTTACGATTTATATTTTTTAGAAAATGGGAAACATATGATTTTCTTGCAAAAAAATCAATTCTAATGTTCATTCACTTTGGATCAAATAATTTTCTTAGTGTTGAATCCTTCCTAACAGTGAATGACAATTCTAATGAATAACTAATAATAATAAGAAATGAATATTTATATCTTCTAAAAATTTATCATCTTGCTCCAAAACTTCATTGAGAATTTACATAAAAGTTGCTTCAATTAAATCACAAATAACACAAGGTTGTTCTTTCTTCTATATTTCATCTCTGGCCCTCTTATTTTTTTCTTCTGCAAGAACCTTAATAAATTTTAAGGTTTAATCATCTTCTCAGTAAAATCAATGACAAGTACATGTCAAAAAACCACCACATCTATTACAATTTTGAATTTTTCAATTATGTTATTGATATTTGGTTTTTCAATTAATTATTATGAGATGTGTTGTTAGGTAAGAAAATATATCATGATTTGCAATTTTATATTTAGTTGTGAGACATGATATATGTTTTGAAATTGTCAAAAACTTGGTATGATTGAAATTGTGTTGAGGACACAAGGAAGAAGAAGTGATATTGTGAAGAAAACTCAGATTGAAGGAATTTCAACTGCATGAGCCGACTCAATCTTCTTTACAGGTCGACTCATTCAGTGTATTTGATTTGAGTCAACTCAATGCTTGACATGAGCCAAATCATTTGAAGTGATTTTTCTCAAGTTTCTCTCGGGTCCCAACAGGATGACTGAGCCTGAGATTTTGGTCGGCTCACTGAACCTGTTAGGTTGACTCATCCTTTGTTTGAGTCGGCTCATCCTTGTAGCTGTTATTTTTTTCATTTATTTTTACTTTCTATTTTTTATTATTGACTAACCAATATAAATAGCTGCTTTCATTTCATTAGAGAGATGAATGATGCGTGTTTTTCGCAAGTGTACGAACACGTCAGAGTAATATAAAATATTGTCGAATCCACAGAGACCAAGTGTCAATCTATCGTACCTGTTGTTATGGTGTGTATCTAAGGCAACTGAATATAAGGGTTTTAAAGAGTGCGCAATGGTAAATAGAATAATAATTTTAAACAATTAATAAAGATAGGCTTGAATGTAATTCACTTAATCAATAGATATTCCGGTACTTGTTAATAGAACTACTTATGGGCAATGTTTTCTACTTTGAAAAGAACTAATTTAACAGGAATTGTCGCTTTCGCGTATTCAGAACCGAGTTGTACTCTCTAATCAACCCCTCCTATTGTCACGGATAAAAAGGTGCGTACTGCGTTAGAGTAGTAAACCCATTTTTAAGAAATATAGTATCTTAACTAATTTGAAAAGTATTTTAACCTGAATTTCTTAGCAAAAAGAGGTTCTTACGAACCAGACTCTAAACTTCATAACGCATCCGAAAATCGTTTTAAAATCTCTTTTATTTTTAATCTAAAAACTCCTAATGAACTAGACAAAGCGCTTTTGGCTATTTTTGAAATAGTTAAAAAACAATTACTTAAATTGAAAGATAAAATAGCCCTTCAGTGTTTCCACGAACAATTATACGGATTACTGGTTCAATTACGATCCTTACATTCTAACCTTTATAGATTTAGTTAGACATGGTAAAGTAAAAGTTCTTTTTATAATTTTTCATAAAAGTAATTTAGTGCGAGTGCGGAAAGTAAATAAATTTAGTGCGAGTGCGGAAAGTAAATGAAAGTAGTGCGAGTGCGGGAAATAAAGGTATTTAAAGCGAGTGCGAGAAATAAACGAAAGTAAAGCGAGTGCGGGAAATAAATAAAGTAAAGCAGTGCGAGAAATAAATAAAAGTAAAGCAATGCGGAAAAATAAAATACGAACTGGAATTAAAATGGCGGCAGGATTAGCTTCCTCCCAGAGTGCTCCAAAACTCGATCACACAGACAGATACAGACTCGATCACTCGATTGCAGAAACACCCCGATGTGGAATGGTAACTGCTTTAAAACTGATATATGCCTAAGAGATTCTAAGTTTGGACGAATAAAAACGAAAATATAAGGTCCTATTTATAAGAAAACTAAATGCACGAAAAGACCAGGATGCCCCCTCCACTAAAAAGTGGAGGGAACTGTTTTTGCCTTGTGGCGCCCGCCACAAGGCCATGGCGCCCGCCATGAGGCCAATGGAGAATGAAAGTGTGGGGATCGTGGGTCTTGGCAGTTGTGGAGTGGTATTGAGACGTGGCCATGTCATGGCAGACCCCATGGCGCCCGCCATGGTGGATGCCGTAAGTGTAGAACGCTGAATTTCTAGGTTTTCGTCCGTTTCCACTCCTTTTTCGCTCCTTTTCTCGATTTAAGCCCCGATTACATAAAAAACCTGAAAACAAAGGAAAACAAAGTAATAACATAACATAATAACAATAAAAGTTAAGAATGCATGCGAAATCGGAGTCAGAAATACGGTGAATTTTAGTGTGATCAATGAACAAGAAAAGTGAAATAGATACACATCTTTCTCTTCATCTTCTCCTTCTTTACATCAATCAACAATCACACACAATAATTTTGTTGATCAAGGTGCAATCAATGGTGATAACGTCCAATTGAGATAGAGAGATTTTAGATTGGGTAGAGAAGCTGTGGGTTTTTCTTGTAAAAACCAAAGAGGTTTTCTCCTCCAAGATCAAAAAGGATGTAGAGGTTTTGCACACAATCATCATTCATAGATTCAGCCAAGTGAGGTAGATTGAAGATCAAATGGGTCGTTCATTCATATCACATTAAACGGAGGATTACGAAGATCTTTGTGGATTCACAAGTGTTGGAGAAACTCAATCGTGCTCAAATTTTGGAGGAGTGTATATCCTTGCAAGAAGGGAGCAATTTAATCGGAGGCTTTCTCGACACGCGTGAAGGAATTGGTTCTTCTTGAATCAGGGGACAAGAAGAAGTTTTCGCAACAATCGCAATTCAGATTGGTTTGTTGTTCCAATTTTCTTCTTGTATAAACAATTGCAATATTAATGAAATTTCCCAATTCGGTTGAAAATTGGGGGCAGAGTACTTCTAGCGAGGACGGTAAAGGAACTGCCTAAACAAATCTCTCGTGTTCTTTACTTGTTTCGTTCTTAAATTTTCTGCATAATTTGAATGTGTGTGTGTTGTGAAAAATTTTGTTTTGGTTGAATTTGTGCACACCAACAATTTGATAAATTGTTATCAATTTTTGACAGCATCATTGTGAAAATTCTGCACTAATTCAACATAGACATAACATTTTGTGTGTTTGCACACCAAGTGTTTGTGAAAAAATCAAAACACATACATTCATTTCTCTTGTGCTTATTTCTTCTCTATTAATTCATTGCTGGGAGTGGGTTATCAAGTAAATTGAATTTAAGTGATTTAGTTGCATTGTATTAAGTGTCTTATCATCCTTTACTTTCCATTCGGTTTCAAAACGCATATCTGATCACCGGTGACTTTATTTGTTTTAGATGAGTTTTCCGGGGAACTTCCGTAAAACATTTTTAAATTAATTTTTGAAAAGTAAAATTTGAAAAAGGATCTATTCAACCCCCTTCTAGATCTGCACCATCGTCTAACAAGTGGTATCATGAGCACCGATTTATCTAGTGCTTCATATATAACTTTTTAGAAAATAGACAACGATCCAACAGAGGCGTATAATAGAGCTCTAGTTTTCACTGGAGAAAAATATAGTCACTAGAAGGATTGTATGCGCATTCACATCAACTCTATTGATAGAAATATTTGGAAGGTTATTCTAGACGGTCCTATACAAATAACTATGGTCGGTGAGAATAACGTCTAAATTGAAAAACCAGAAGCACAATGGGATGAAAAAGATGAAAAGAACTATAGTTATGATTGGAAGGCTCGAAATATGATTATTTCTTCTTTAGGAGCGGATGGATATTTTAGAGTCTCGCATCATACTACAGCTAAGGTTATGTGGGAAGTGTAACATGTTGCCCATGAGGGAACTGATGACGTGAAGCTAGCCAGAATTAATACATTGCAACAAGATTTTGATTTCTTTCACACGAACCAAGGGGAAACCATTGGTGAAATGGGGAAGATATTTTCTCACTTGTTGAATCGCTTAAATGCTCTTGGCAAAACCACTCCTAACGATGTAGCTACTAACAAAATTCTAAGATGTCTTACTAGGGAATGGTTACCAAAGGTTACGACGATCAAGGAAGCCAATGATGTAAGGACTTTAGATTTTACAACACTTATTGGAAATATACAAGAACATGAGCAAGAACTATTAAATCTTCATGAGCATGAAGAAAATGAGAAAAAGGAAAAGAATGAAAAACCAAAGGACAATGAGAAGAAGAAGAAGCCGATTGCATTGAAGACTTCTACTTTGAAATCTTCCACCAATAAATTATGAGAGTGAATCAAGTGATGAAGACGATGAATCCAATGAGGATATGGGGCTTTTTGTTAGAAGATACAATAGGTACCTTAGAAAGAACGAAATATCTCATTCAGACAAGCATCTTGTCAACTATAAAAGGAAATCAAATCCCTCTAAGCAAGAACAAACAAAAAGTACTAAGTCAAAGGGATCATGCTATAATTGTGGGAAACCCGGTCACTACAAACCGGAATGTCCTATGTTGAAGAAATACAATGGCAAAGATAAATATCAAAAGAAAGTCAACAAAGCAAGGAGATCTTATATCGCATGGGAAAGCGATAGTGAAGTCTCTATCAATGCTAGTTCAAGTGATGAGGAAGAGAAGTGAATATTTGTATCATGGCTCATAAGAAGGGCAAAAAGCAAGTGGAGTGTCTTGAGACTACGGAGAAAAGATGGTTTCTTGATAATGGATGCTCAAGACACATGACTAGTGACATCTCCTTATTCTATGACTTTGTGGCTAAGAAGAAAGACTGTGTTACCTATGGTGATAACAACAAGGGTGATATACTCGGTAAAGGTAGTGTAGGTAATTCCTCTTCTACATCTATCTCTAATGTCCTTTTAGTTTAACGCCTTAAACATAACCTTATTAGCATTAGTCAATTATGTGACAAGGGATATAATGTATCGTTTTTAAAAGAAGGTTGCATAATTAAACATGATGATAAGAAGGATGATATGTTTAAGGGCTTGAGGATAAATAATGTATACATGCTTGATTTGAATATGATATCCATTAATGATCCTAAGTGTTTAGTCTCTAAGAGTGATGATTCTTGGCTCTGGCATAGATGCTTAACACACATTAATTTTGACTTGCTTAATAAAATTGTCTCCAAAGATTTGGTAGTTAGTTTGCCTAAAATAAAGTTTAATAAAGATCATCTTTGTGGTGCTTGCCAAATGGGAAAGCAAACAAATATCTCTTTTAAATCCAAAAATATAGTCTCAACAACTAGACCTCTTGAACTTCTACATATGGATTTATTTGGTCCATCTAGAGTCAAAAGTCTAGGAGGAAATTACTATGGTTTTGTTATTGTAGACGATTATTCAAGATTTTGTTTGATAATTTTTCTAGCAAGAAAAAGTGACATTTTCTCTGCATTTGAAACATTTGCCAATTTAGCTCAAAACAAACTTAATACTAACATTGTAATTATTCAAAGTGATCATGGAGGTGAATTTGAAAATCATATTTTTGAAAAGTTTTGTGAAAAACATGGTATTGAACATAATTTTTCCGCTCCTAGAACACCACAACAAAATGGTATTGTGGAACGTAAAAAACGTGTATTAGAGGAGTTAGGAAGAACTATGATCAATGATAGTGGTCTTCCTAAGTATTTTTGGGCTGATGCTATAAGCATTG
This sequence comes from Lathyrus aphaca, assembly GCA_963966055.1. NCBI lineage: Eukaryota > Viridiplantae > Streptophyta > Magnoliopsida > Fabales > Fabaceae > Lathyrus > Lathyrus aphaca. Next base: position 18,312,841 of record OZ014525.1, read on the forward strand.
CATGTTATGTGTTAAATAGGGTGATAATTCGTCCTATTTTAAATAAAATGCCCTATGAACTTTTAAAAGGTAAGAAACCAAATGTATCTCATTTCCATGCCTTTGGATGTAAATGTTTTATGTTAAATAATGGTAAAGAAAATCTTGGCAAATTTGATTCAAAAGCAGATGAAGGTATATTTCTTGTATACTCTAATTCAAGTAAAGCATATAGAGTATACAATAAAAGATTACTTATTGTTGAAGAATCTGTGCATGTCTCTTTTGATGAAGTTTGTCCGAAAGTTGTCGGAAAAGGTAGTGTTGTTATTGGTGCAGGTACTTCTTCTGAAGAGATTGTTAAAGATCAGGATGTGTCTCGTGTTGAACCCACTCCAGATATAGTTGAGTAGGAGCCGGATATTGGATCTAAACTCAAAGACGAAGATATTGCATCGATTCAAAATGACCTACCTTTAGAGTGAAAAACTTCTAAATATCACCCCATCGACAATATTCTTGGCGATATCTCAAAGGGAGTCACCACTCGATCAAGGATAAGTAATTTTTGTTTTCATTATGCTTTCGTCTCTCAAATTGAGCCTAAAAATTCTAAAGATGCTTTACTTGATGAAAATTGGTTTTTGGATATGCAAGAGGAACTTAATAAGTTTAAAAGAAATGAGGTTTGGGACCTTGTTCCACCTCCGCGAGGTCATCGAGTAATTGGCACAGAATGGGTATTTAGGAATAAGATGGACGGAAACAGTATTATTACTCGCAACAAGGCCCGTATTGTTGCTCAAGGGTATAACCAAGAGAAAGGCATAGACTATGAGGAAACTTATGCTCTTGTTGCCCGACTCGAGGCTATACGCCTTTTACTTGCATTTTCATGCTCACAAAATTTTAAGATATATCAAATGGATGTAAAAATTGCTTTCCTTAACAGATACATAAATGAGGAAGTGCATGTTTGTCAACCTCCCGGATTTGAAAACCATGAAAAACTTAATCATGTTTACAAGCTAAAATGTGCTTTTTATGGTCTCCAACAAGCTCCTAGAGCTTGGTATGAGCGCCTTAGTAAATTTTTGTTAAATCAAGGTTTTTCAAGAGGAAAGGTTGACACCACTCTTTTCATCAAACGAGAAGGAAATCACTCAATATTAGTTCAAGTGTATGTAGATGACATTATTTTTGGGTCTACTAATATGAAGTTAGTCAAGGAATTTTCAAGCTCTATGCAAGGTGAATTTGAGATGAGTATGACGGGGGAGCTTAATTTCTTTCTCGGACTCCAAATTAGACAACTTGAAGAAGGCACATTCGTAAGTAAGACAAAGTATTGTAATGAACTTCTCAAAAGGTTTGATATGACAAATTCGAAACCTATTGATACACCAATGCCTATGGCAGCAAGTCTTGATCGTGATGAAAATGGTAAAGATGTAGACATAAAAAGGTATCGAGATATGATCAGATCTCTTCTTTATCTTACCGCATATCATCCGGATATAATGTTTAGTGTTTGTATGTGTGCTAGATTTTAATTTTTCCATAAGGAATCACATTTAAAATCCGTTAAACAAATTCTTAGATACCTTTGTGGTACGTCTAAGTTTGGTCTTTGGTATCCTAAGGGTAGTGATTTCTCTTTGGTGGGCTTTTCCGATTCCGACTTTGCCGGTGGCAAAGTAGATAGGAAGAGCACTAGTGGTACATGTCACTTCTTTTCTAACTCCCTTATAAGTTGGCATAACAAAAATCAAGTTTATGTTGCTTTGTCAACTGCGGAGGCAGAATATGTTGCAGCTGGAAATTTTTGTACCCAAATTTTATGGCTAAAACAACAATTGCTCGACTTCAATATTGTTCTAAAAAATATTCCAATTCTATGTGACAACACTTGTGCAATAAATATTACCAAAAACCCAATCTTACACTCACGCACTAAACATATTGAAATTCGATATCACTTCCTTAGAGATCATGTAGATAAAGGAGACATGGTATTTGAGCATGTTGAAAGTTCAAATCAACTTGCCGACATTTTTACAAAACCACTTTCCTCTGAACCTTTCTTTCATATTCGTAGGGAACTTGGTGTTCTTGACATTTCAGATTGATCTTAATCTTGAAAATGTCTCCTATATATTTTGGCTTGATTTAACATAATTCTTCACTAATAACTTGTTTATTGAAGCGTTTATGTTTGTTTATCCTTTTTACATTTTCATATTCATGAGGTAATATCATTCCCACTATATTTTGTTTCAAGTAACTTGATTGATTTTTGAATATTTGTGATCCATCTATGATATAAAATAAATAAGTGTTTGATGTGCTTTTGTATGTGTTCTTATTTATCTATTTTTTTGTTCAAAGATATCAAAAGAGTAATATGTTTGTCATTTGAATGAATTAGGATGTGATATTTTGATGTTTTGGGTTATATTGTTGCAAATTTTGGTGTTTTCTCATCTTGCACTCTCGAGTCCCAACAGGTCGACTCATGCGTCGACTCATGGACCCTTGCGCGTCGACCTCTCACATGTTTGAGTCGACTCATTTCAAATTTTTAATTGCGTCAACTCACTGTCGTGTTTGAGTCGACTCATTACTGATTTGACTGACCAAGTACGCCTTGAAAACACACGTTGGCTGCTTTTTATGGTCTCTAGGTCGACGCCTCTTGATATATTCAACTTATTTATGATTGTATTTGAATTCCTTTATGAAATTAATCATTTTAATTCATTATATACATTTCTTCATATCATATTCATCTCATATTCACTCAAATCCTACAAGAAACCCTAAAACCCTTTCTCTCAAAAATTTCATCTTTCTTCACCATCTTCAAATGGCTGCAAGAATTACAGGAAAAAGAACAACAAGGGGATCCACATCACACTCTTCTTTACTGGTAAATGCTCTTTCTCTCCTTCCATCTGATTTAAGAGAAACTTATGATAAGAAGTTCAAGAATAGGAAGATTATTCCTCAATATGTTTATTCCAAAAGTACTGCAAATCAGACGCACATTCCACATATTATTGACTTGGTTGATTTTCAAGAAATCAATCCATTTCTTGCTTGTCATGAAGATTATAATAAGGATTTTGTAAGAATGTTTTATGCTAGACTTGTGGGTAAATTCAAGGGTTTTGCTTTTAATTTTCGCATGGTGATAGAATGCTTGTTGTAACTGCTCAAGTTTGGAAAGATATTTTTGGTATTGATCCTGAAGCTGCAACAATATTGATGAATGACTCCGATAAAATTATTAACTATGAATTTTGTAAGGAATTAAACGGTATGTTAAAGGAACCGTTTATTGAGGTTGTTGTTAACTGTGAATTATTTCCGTCATCTACGACAACTGGAAAAGTAATGCCTACAGATCGTATTCTTCACTGGATCGTGTCGCATAACCTGCATCCTAAGAAAGGAGTTTTCTCGCGTATTGATATGGATGAAGTTCATCTCATTTACATACTTCAGAATAAGGTAAAAGTCAATTGGCCACACTACTTTGCAAGTCGCATCTTCGCTCTTAAGGAAAAGAAAGGCGTAACTCTTGCGTATCCCTCCATCATTCAAGCCATCATCAACAAGGCATAAATCATTTTTGAAGGCTTACCTATGATTTATGTTTCTGAACATAATTGTTTTCAACAAAAGACACTTAGTCTAATGGGTCATATATGGGATCAAAAGGAAAAGAGGTACATATTTCTTAATAGGGTCGGGTTTGGTCATGATTATGAGGATGAAGATGATGCTGGAGATGAAGAAGTGAAAAATATTGAGGACATGAATGTTGATGAAGTTCATATTGGTAATGAAGACTGGTATCGTGCGTCATCCGATGATCCTACACTTTATGAAAACTAAGGATAGGGATAATGGCAACACACTGGATGGACTCAAACAACTACTTCGTTTGCTCATCCATCTCCTCTTCTTCCTCCTCCACAAGAAAAAACATTCGGTATTATGAATCTGCTCCAGAACATGCAACTTCAACAGCAAAACTATTACAACACTCAAACCGAGCGATACAATGAGTTGGAACGACGGATAACTGAACAAGGTAAGACATTTGTTGACTATGTATCTGTTCAAGACACTCGGTATACCGCATTGCAAGAACACTTGGCAACTCAAGACACTACTTTTAAGACATTTGCTTCTACCTATTTGGCCCGGATTAATGAAGTTCATGGTTCGAATGTTGCTCTTGCAAACTCATTCAACACACTCAACAAGAGTTTCCTTCACTATACTGGAGCTGATACAGATGAGTCTCAGCCAGTTTCTTATCATCGTCGTTACCCATCACATCGGGGTCGTGGTCCTAGGCATTGAGAAAATCATTGCATCGCATATCATTTTCATTTTCATTTTAATTTTAATTTTCTTTGTATTATGTTTATGACAATTTTTACCCTTTCAATATGTTTGTATGGCTTTGTTGTTTATGCTATGGATAATGTTACTTTCAATTTGGTTGTTTCATTATTTCTCCTTGTGTTTTTTTTGTTTTTTTTTCATATTATTTTCATCTCATCCCTTATTGTGTGTTTGTGGATGGATTCCTTTTATTGCAATTGCTTTTCTCACAGTGAGTTTATGGATAATATTGTTAGTTGATATTGGTTACTCATCTTTCTCTCTTTTTGATGTTGTCAAAGGGGGAGATATATAGAGATTGTAGAATATATCATGTTGGAGGTATACTGTTGTACCCCAAAATTTGCCCTCACATATTCACAATAATATGTCTCAAGAGGTCTCCTAATGGTCATAAGATTCTCAATGGCTCGAAAGAATTCAAGGTTTCATCAGACAAAGCCTCCTCATAAGTAATGGATCTTAAATTAGGGTTTTGAGTTTCCCAAGGTAAATTGGACTTCCAAAGTCTCAAGTGGACTTAATGATATCCCATATACTTCAAAGGATCCTCGTGTCAAGTTTCAAGACTTTCCCTACAAGTTTGGTCAGTCAGATGCTCAGATAATAAAAAATCAGTTAACTTGGTCAAAGAGTCAACTATGGTCAACATATAGTCAAATTTCAAGATTTTTGGTCAACATCAAGATTATGAATTAAGATTCATCTTTTGATCAAGGGTTTATCATGATTCATCAAGGAAACCTCAAATTCATCAAAAGTCAGAAGTTACTAAATTAGGGTTTCTTAAGGGAAAAGTCAACTATACTTTGACCAGCCATAACTTTCACATGTTTCATCATAAATTTCCCGTCCAAAGCTCATTTTAAAGGAAATTTAATTCCCTACAACTTTGTGTATCACAAGACAAGGCCATAAATGCTTCATTTGAGAGATATGAGCCAAGACATTTCATGTCCTTTAAAAAGTGAACAAAAAGTCAACTTTTTTAAAAGCTCATAACTTGAACATGGAAGACCAAATTGACATGGGACTAAAAGGAGTAGTTAGAGGACACTCTAAGATTTCTAAAAAGTCCTAGAACACATACATGGAGTAAAAAATGAGAGAGTTATGCATTGTTGAATTTGAGCAATTTTGAGGAGATGTATGAAGCAAATAATGACCAAAACTCAAGTTTCTTCCAAATTGGCCCATATGTTTCTAACCCAAACTCAAATATAAGTTCATTCACGACCCATAAATCATATATTCTGATTTTTTTATGTTTATTTTATATTTTATTGGATTTAATTTATTTAAATTCAATTTTAATTAGAATAAATATTGAAAAATCAAATATTTGATCGTAGGATTATTTTGGGATCAGATTTTGATGTTTATTATCATTATATGGATCCAAAATTCGTGCAAGACCAAAGTTGAAGTGTATCATAATCAAATATACAAAAATAGAATGATTGAAATTACCATTGAATAAAAAATCAAATATTCTTCACCCAAGCCCAAAATCTGACTTAAATTACACCCTTTATAAATACTTATCATCTCCACAAGTAAAAAGAACAAATTTTTTGATCAAAGAGAGCATACAAAACTTCAAAAAACTCAAGAGTAAGTTGGATTCAGATTTAGGGTTGCAGCCATTCTCAAGGAGGTTTGAAGGTCCAAAAATATTCCTTAGACTCTTCTGAAGGTGTACCAATCATCACATTGCTCCAAAACCTCATAAAATGCCATAACCGAATTTGCTTTTTTTGGTTTCTTTCAATTTTTCAATTTCATATTTATACGCATGATACATCTAATCTCTTTGCATATTTGTGTTTTGTATGATGTGAGCAAGCTATCTAGGCGATCAAATTGAAGTTTAGGTACAAAAAAAGTGACTTTCCATTGTTAGGGCACCATGGAGAACTAAACTGTTGGTTCATCTGTTGTAATATGTTTCCGCCGATACTTTGAAGGCTGCAGTAGTGATAAGAATTCTAGTCTGGCAGGTAAGTCAGGTAAATGCTATTGTTTCGATTTTCTCCGAATTTTTTCCAGAAGTTCAGAAAAAAATCGAAGAACAATACTCTTTTAGAATAGAATTCTAAAATATTTTGACTCTCAAAGTCGCAAATTCCTCTTTTTTTTTAGTTTATTTGATTTATTTTCTATTTCCATATTCTCATTTTTTTCACTTCCTTTATATTTTTTTCACTTCCTTTATATTTTTTTCTTCTCGATTTTATTTTATTATTTAGAATCATTGTATAGGATGCACAAATCTTGTAATATTTAGATTTATTTTCCTTGCCCGATTTTACTTTCGTTCAAATAATGTAATTGCTAAAGCCCTGTAATAGTTTTAGGTTTTATTTTTCCGCACTTTATGTTTTCTGTCAGGTTTTATTTATGTATCTCTCCCAAAGCCAAGTAATAGTTTAAACTAGGGTTTTATTTTTCTGCACTATCAACTGTTAGATATATGCTAAATAGGATTGTATGATAAGATTAAAATCAACCGTTAATTAACCCTAATTTTCAAAACTAAAATAATTGAATTGAATACACTTGCACACTCACACCTCTAGGGTAACCTCTCTTTAATGCCTTACAATAAATGGTCAAGTCACTCGAACGTGGGGGTATCTTAGTAAAGTTGCTTACGAATAAAAATCATCAAGTCCCTTCGATATAAAGATCATAGTCCCTCGTTGTCCCTTCGAGTTGTCTTCGAATAAATGATCTCGTCCCTCGATGACCCTACGGAAAAATGATGATAGTCCATTCGAATTGCTAAGATACCCTTATATATTGCCTTCTATGACCATACAATGACCTTACGCCTGTCCCTTACATCCAAAGATAAGACTACTTACCGACTAATAGTAAGGACAATTATATCCCTAAGGAAAGAAAAATAACATGAACAACCTTGAGTAGGTAGGAAGCCCTTAACTGCTTGCTCACCATTTTTAAAAATACTCTTTACACCTCACATTTTCAAGTACTTTCAGACAAACACTTTATATACATTCATACGAGAATCATTACAAAGTTAAAGTCTTTATGAAAATATTTTCTAATCACACACTACACTATTTTTTTCAACAAAGTAAAGTGAGCTAAGCAGTTAAGAGCCCATGGATAACCATGGATACAAAGGGTGCTAACACAGTCCCTTTGTATAATTTACCCCCCGAACTCAAAATCTTTTTCAATGGTTTTTCCTATTCTTTTATGCCTTTCTTTATTGGATAAAATAAAAGTCGGTGGCGACTCTTGCTATCCGCAACATAGTTTTTGTGAAAACAAAAACAACAAAGTCAGTTTTCCCACCATGTTACACATACATTCAGGGGGAGCTTAGTAACCCATGGTGGTAAAATTGTTCGTACGTTACAAATTACAACAAGTTTTTGCCATCATCAAAAAGGGGGAGTTTGTGAGACATGGAATATGTTTTGAAATTGTCAAAAACATGATATGATTGAAATTGTGTGGAGGACACAAGGAAAAAGAAGTGATCTTGTGAAGAAAACTCAGATTGAAGGAATTTCAACTGCATGAGCCGACTCAACCTTCTTTACAAGTCGACTCATTCAGTGAATTTGATTTGAGTCGACTCAATGCTTACCATGAGCCGACTCATTTGATGTGATTTTTCTCAAGTTTCTCTTGGGTCCCAATAGGCTGACTGAGCCTGATATTTTGGTCGGATCACTGAACCTGTTAGGTCGACTCATCCTCTGTTTGAGTCGGCTCATCCCTGTAGCTACTTTTTTTTTCATTTATTTTTACTTTCTATTTTTTATTATTGACTAACCAATATAAATAGTTGCTTTCATTTCATTAGAGAGATGAACAAGAAAAGTGAAATAGATACACATCCTTCTCTTCATCTTCTCCTTCTTTACATCAATCAACAATCACAAACAATAAATTTTTTTGATCAATGTGCAATCAATGGTGATAACGTCCAATTGAGATAGAGAGATTTCAGATTGGGTAGAGAAGCTGTGGATTTTTCTTGTAAAACCAAAGAGGTTTTCTCCTCACAGATAAAAAGGGATTTAGAGGTTTTGCACGTAATCATCGTTCGTATATTCAGCCGAGTGAGGTAGATTGAAGATCAAGTGGGTCATTCATTCATATCACGTTAAACAGAGGATTACGAAGATCTTTGTGGGTTCACAAGTGTTGGAGAAACTCAACCGTGCTCAAAGTTTGGAGGAGTGTATATCCTTGCAAGAAGGGAGCAATCTAATCGGAGGCTTTCTCGACACGCGTGAAGGAATTGCTTCTTCTCGAAACAGGGGGCAAGAAGAAGTTTTCGTAACAATCGCAATTCGGATTGGTTTGTTGTTCCAATTTACTTCTTGTATAAACAATTTCAATATTAATAAAATTTCCCAATTCGGTTGAGAATTGGGGGCAAAGTACTTCTAGCGAGGACGGTGAAGGAACTGCCTGATCTTACCTGATCAGGAGGGCCTTCCAGCAATTGGGTGCAACAACAAGTGGCTGGAATGGAGGGGGTGTACCTGCAAGGCGCTCCGATGCCAAAGTTAATAGAGGTATAACAAATAGGTAAGTTAGAGGAATGGAATCAGAAAAATATGACCGTTTAGTGAAAAAGGGTATTTATAGAGAGCCCCCAGCGCTGGGCCAAGGTCCTTCCTTGGGCTGGATCAGCTAGGCCCAAGGAAGAACTGCCAAGGAACGCATGAGAAGTGTGAAAACCTAGTTAAGTGGTCTGGTCCTTGGTTCAACTGCCCCTATCTTTCAGGAGATAATGAGGGACAGTTGGGTGACGTGGCAAGTGAACTGGCTGACATGTTCTTTGCCCGTTCTAAATCTGTGCCCGACATCTAGGATATGTGCCTGACCGTTAAGTGCCCCTGCTTGTCTACTAGAAGTACCTGCCCGAGCATATGGGCTTCTGCTCGACATATTAAGCTGTAGCCCAATACAGTCCAGAGGCCCAGTCCGGAACAGGATCCCCCCAAGTCGAGTCTCCGAGTCGGAGTGATGAATTAGAACATAGGTGGACGTAGGCGTGCTGAAGAAGGTGTCGGGCATGTACTTGCACGTGTTGTTGAGTCTGTCGGGCATGTGGTGTTTCACAGAGTCGAGGATGCTCCTTATAGTCGGGGATATTTACAATTGCTCGGCGTCGTTCAGGATCCTTGTAGACTGACGTGTCTCAGCATTAATGGTGCATCGCCTTGTTTCCTGTGTAAACGACGGTGTAGGGTCTAGGTAATGATTACCTGGCGCGTCCTTCCATGCGCTTATGGATATATAAAGGGGGTGGTCCACTTCATTTGGACTTTTTCGCTCTGACGTTTGACCGAAAGCTCTGAAAAGAATTCTCTCTCCGCTCGTCTTCGCCGTCTGCACCGCCATTTTTTGCCCGCGCACCACCGTCTTCTCCTCGTCTCCAATATGTCAGGTAACACTTCAAATTCTCTATTTTTCATGCTTTTTCGTTTGGTAGCTAGAAAAATGCCTGATATGTTTATGTAGAGTAAGCAAACTTTAGTGTAGAGTAGATAAATCTGGGTTTAGGGATAGTTTTTTAGGTTTTGCGCATGAATGTCCCGGGCAGGATTAGAATGTCCCGGGCAAAAATTTCATGTGCGCTTGAATAAATCGGGAAAAACTATCATGTCACGGGCGTGAAAATCATATGCGTATGAATATCCCAGGTAAGTTTAGCATGCCACGGGCGTAGAATTCATATGTGTATGAATACCCCGGGCAAGGCCAACACGCCATGAGCGTAGAGTTCACGTCTGTATGAAATTGTAGGTCGGAACTTTACGTGCCCGAATGCGTGCAGGGGTTGCCCCTTTGTCGGTCTAGGCTAGTTTAGTCGGATTTTGGGAGTTTTAGCTTTTTGCCCTTTCACTTGACTTGCGGTGGAAGGGTGGATTTGATGCGATGTCGAATTCACTTTTTTTGTCTGCGTTTCAGGTACGACCGAGCATCGGCAGGTCGGGGAAGGGAACGTCGAACGTTGTCAAGCTGATGAAGGGGAGGTCGCACATCGGAACCCCGAGGAAAGGAATGCAGAGGAGGAAAACAAGCATGTTTCCTCGTCCGGGCGTAATGACTTGTCGTGGGTCGCGGACGAACCGTTAGAAGAAGAATCGTACTTTGTCGATGAGAGAACCAATGCATACGCCGTGGTGGAAGACCTCAGTCCCGAGGACCCTGCGAATTGGCAATGCCTTGCTCCTCAGGAGTCGGACCAGATATGTCACCGCTTCCGGGGAAGCAGTTTGCTATGTACGAATTTGCCTTCCGAGAAGCGAGGGTCAGGCTGCCCTTCAACTCTTTTCAGATGGGGGTTTTCAGTTGGCTCAGACTGGCACCGTCGCAACTGCATCCAAACGCCATCGCTTTTATTCGGGCGTTCGAGCTAGTCTGTCGTTTTCTAGGCATTGGGTGCACTTTGCCCCTCTTTTTCCATATCTTCCACCTGCAACGGTCTGGTGCCTGGGGACGTCACAACTGGGTGTCTTTGAAGCAGCCAGTGAGGTTATTCAAGACCTATATGGATTCTGCCCGACATTTCAAAGGGCGGTGGTATATGGTGAATTCGATCACTCGTTCTGCCTTAAACTCCCTTTATTATTACAAACAGAATGCCGCCGGGGAGGAAAAATTTATGTCGAGGATCCCCTTGAGGTGGCAACCCGACCACTTCAATCTATCGACCAATCACTACCGGGTAAAATTCTCGAGCATGGGGGTCGAGGATAGGCTGGCCTACAAGAGGCTGGTGGAGTATGTACAGAGCTTCAACCTGGCAGTTTGGGTTGACTGGAAAGGTGACCCCTACGTCGATGAGGCTGGGATGATGATTTATGAAACCCGTCTTATAAACACGAGGGCTCTGCTCGAGTGTGATACGGACGAGGAGGCCTTGGAGTTACTGCGTAGGTTTTCTTTACTTACTTTCTTTTCTCGGTCTTGTGTCTGTCCAACTAACCTTTGTTTTTGTTTTGTAGGAACTATACCCGCTCATCGTGAACGAGTTATGAAGTTGGCGAACCAGGATGGGGCCCCGGACAGGGTCCCTAAAAAGAAAAAGAAAGTGACACCCCGTGTCTAGGAGGTGGCCACTGAGCTCGGGGTAGGTACCTCGGGTACTGCTATCCCGGTGTCCAACTCCCCTCAGCCCGCTCAACAAACTTCTCAGATCCAGATACGGGACAATCCCCCTCCTTCCATCTCTCATTTGCTCAAGCAGAAGCGTCTGGACGGGACTCTTTCCCGGTCCACTGCTGTGAGGGGCAATGATTCTGACGCCCCTGGGAGTTATCTGCTGCCTCCTTGCTATCTGGAGCAGGATTGTTTTAAGGCCGAAGGTTCCGTCGTGGTGGCGGCGCCCGAGGCAAAGGCCATTCTGAATCAAGATGCCAACGCCCGACGAAGAGACCTAGCTGGGGATCTGGCCGCCATTATCCGGGTGATGGTGACTGCCATGGTCCTGTCCGAGACTGCTGTTTCCACGGCTTCTTTAGAGGATGCTCTTCTGGTTGCCCGGACTGAGAAAGATAGATTGTCTAAGGATCTATCCGACTACAAGGAGGAGCGTCAGTTGCAGGAGGGACTGGAGAAGGAGGTGGAGGAACTGAAGCTCGAGCGGGACACTCTAAAGGCCGAGAAGGAAAGCCTGGAGGATCAAGCTGCGGGGCACAAGTAGGTGGCCGAAGAAAACGTTCAGCTTCGTGCTCGGGCGGCTCTGCTCGAGGGTACAATCTGCCCTCGGGATGATGAGACTGAGGAGGAGCTTGCCCTTCGTACCCGGGGCGAGTTGGTCAGACATATCCGCGAACTCAACAAAGACCTTGTTGTAATGTTCAAGGATGGGTTCGACAACGCCACCGAGCAGCTGAAGGTGTTGAATCTCGGGCTAGTGACAGAGGGGTCGGCCCACAACTACTGTGTGGCTGACGGGGAGATCGTGTGCCCCTTCGAAGTTATGGAGGAGCTGGAAGATGAGGAGGAGGATGGTCGTGAAGAGTAACTCCGGGCGGAGTCTTTAGAATTTTTTGTTGTCTTTTTGTAGGGCCTTTTGTGCCTGTTTATAATGGCCTTTTGTGCCTGTTTGAATATTGGCCTTCGGGTTCCTTTTGTACTTTTCTTGTTCGGCTGCGACCGTGTCTAATGAATGTTATTTTCGATATTAACTTGTTATATTTATTTATTTTTTAACTGTATATGCTCGACAATGTTGGTCTCGTTGGTTTAGGGAACCGACAAGGTGGCGAGTGTTGTGTTCGCCTTAAATCGAGGTAGGGTTTGCGATCGGAGAACTCTGACCTCGGGGCTTGGGTTTTCCCATCGCGATCTGGGTGCCCTGCCAACGTGGTACTGCGACACTGGGGATCGTTTGAGGTGCCTAGCGTCGGGGAGGATTATGTTCTCCCCTGAGGAGCGCAGATCCTCCCTTTTGTTTTGGTGGTGAAGAGCGTGGTCATACCTCCCACGTCTCCCCGGGTATGTTCAGCTATAATATTTTCTAAGTTTTTCTACGTTCCATGGACGAGCGATTTCTTCACCTTGTAGGTTTTCCAGATAATAGGCCCCGTTGCTCGTCTTGTCGCGGAAGCGGTAGGGGCCTTCCTAGTTGGCGGCCAGTTTGCCCTCTTTTGAGTTTTTTTGGTTTCTTCTGAGGACTAGGCTGCACACCTGGAACTCTCTTTTTATGACCTTCGCGTCGTGGTGTAAGGCTATTTTTTGTTTGAGGGATGTTTCCCTAAGGGCTGCTTCGGAGCGGATCTCGTCTACGAGATCCAGCTCGGCTCGAAGTGCCTCGTCGTTCATCTCTTTGTCGAGGGGCGCCTCCACGCATCTCGTCGTCTCTCGTATTTCCACCGGGATGATTGCTTCGGTGTCGTATGTTAGTCTGAACGGGGTCTCCCCGATCGTGGAGTGTGGAGTTATGCGGTATACCCACAGGACGCTGTGTAGTTCCTCGACCCATGCCCTATTTGCCTCGCCGAGTCTGCGCGTTAGTTCGTGCAGGATTACCCAGTTGGCCGCCTCAGCTTGTCCGTTGGTTTGAGGGTGCTCGACGGACGTGAAGTGTTGTTTAGTGCCTAGGCTGGCTACGAAGTCCTGAAATCCTTCGTTTGTGAATTGTGTTCCGTTGTCCATGTTGAGGACCTGGGGTATGCCGAATCGAGCGAGGATATTTCGTTTGAAAAATCGAAGAATGTTCTGCGCCGTTATTTTGGCCAGTGCTTCTGCTTCGATCCACTTGGTGAAGTAGTCTACCCCTACAATGAGGTATTTTTTTTGGTAAGAACCAGTCACAAATGGGCCGAGGATGTCCATGCCCCACCATGCGAAGGGCCAAGGGGAGGAGAGCGTTTTTAGCTCGTTGGGAGGTGCGAGATGCATGTCGGCGTGTCGTTGGCATTTGTCACATTTTTTGACGTGCTCTTTGGAGTCGTGCTGCATAGTCGGCCAATAGTAGCCTACTCGTAGAGCCTTGCGCGCCAGCGACCTTCCACCGGGATGTTGGGCGTTGATTCCTCGGTGCATTTCCCCTAATATGTCGGGTACTTTCTCCTCCTCGACGCATTTGAGCAACGGGATGGAGACTCCCCTGCGGTAGAGTTTCCCTTCGAGGAGGATGTATGAGCACTCCCTCCACTTAGTTGTGGCCGCCTCTTTGGGGTCCGCGGGGAGTTCGTCTTTCGTGAGATAGTTGTAGATGGGGGTCATCCAGCAATGATCATCCCCGATCACGTTTACCTCGAGTGGGGGAGGCGGCCTTTCGGTGCTAGGTCGAGGAAGGATTTCCTGGATTACTGATTTGTTTCTGCCTTTCTTCCTCGTGCTCGCGAGTTTTGACAGGACGTCCGCCCGTGTTTTATGTTTGCGGGGCACGTGTCGGACCTCCCACTTCTCGATTTTTTCGAGTCTTTCCCTTACCAATGATAAATATTTGATGATGTTGTCGTTCTTGGCTTGGTATTCCCCCCGTACCTGTGATGCCACGAGTTGGGAGTCTGTCGATATCTTTACTTACTTTGCTCCTAGGTCTTCGACTAATCATAGACCGACGAGGAAAGCTTTGTACTCGGCTTGGTTGTTGGAGGTTGGGAAGGCTAATGCCAATGAGACCTCGATCAGGATTCCGTCTTCGTTTTCGAGGATGATTCCTGCACCGCTTCCAGCCGGGCTAGAGGCACCGTCGACGAAGATCGTCCATTTGTGGGTGTTGTCCGCTGGTTTTGGGTTGTGAGTCATTTCCGCGACGAAGTCGGCCACGGCCTGAGCTTTCAGAGCTTTCTTGCTCTCATATTGAATGTCGAATTCAGAAAGTTCCACCGACCATTTCAACATTATTTCGGCCATGTCTGGTCGACCAAGGAGTTGTTTTATTGGTTGATCGGTTCTCAACTTGATCGTGTGGGCGAGAAAGTAGTGACGTAATCTTCTCGTGGTGTTTATGAGGGTCAGTGCGACCTTTTCGATTTGTTGGTATCTGAGCTCGGGGCCTTGGAGTGCTTTGCTCGTGAAGTATATATGCTTTTGTCCTTCGTTGGTTTCTCTGATGAGCGCGGCGCTGACGGCCTCGTTCGCCACAGACAGATATAAGTACAGGGTCTCCTTTTCCAGTGGTCGGGACAGGACCGGGGGCTCGGAGAGTGCCTTCTTCAGATGGAGCAGTACCCGTTCGCACTCGTCGGTCCACTCGAAGGTGGCCTCTTTTCGGAGGAGTTTGAAGAAAGGTAAAGCGTGCTGAGCGGACTTGGCGACGAAATGGGAGAGTGAGGCGAGCATCCCATTGAGGGATTGAATGGATTTTTTAGACTTTGGGGTCGGGAATTCCGAGAATGCCCGACATTTGTCGGGATTGGCCTTGATTCCCCGTTCAGTGAGATAGAAGCCGAGGAATTTTCCTGCCCGGACACCGAATGTGCATTTCTCAGGGTTAAACCTCATTTTGCATTGTCGCACCCGCTCGAAGACCTGGCGAAGGTGTCGTGCGTGATCGGTCTCTTCGTGTGATTTGACGATCATGTCGTCCATGTATACTTCGAACATGTCTCCGATTTCTCCTCGGAAGATTTTGTTCATCATGCATTGGCATGTGGCCCCGACATTCTTTAGCCCGAAGGACATTACGTTGTAATAGTAATTGCCTGTCGGGGTCATGAATGCCGTGATTCTCTTGTCCACGTCCGACGGGATTTGATTGTATCCACTATACGCGTCTATGAAGGACAAGAGTTTGAAACCTGCAGAGTTGTCGACCAGTTTATCTATGTTAGGGAGAGGAAACACATCTTTGGGGCAAGCCCTATTAAGATCGGTATAATCAACACACATACGCCATTTTTCATTATTTTTATTAACGAGGACTACATTAGAGAGCCAGGTTGTGTACTGGGCTTCAGAAATAAAATTTGCCTCTAAGAGGTCTTTTACAGCTCGCTCGGAAGCCTCCGCTTTCTCGGGGGACTGTTTGCGCCTACGTTGTGCTACGGGCTTAATCGCCCAGTCTAAAGCTAACTGATGGCAGACGACTTCAGGATCTAGGTCGGGCATCTCTGCAGCATTCCATGCGAAGAGGTCAGCGTTCTCCCTGAGGCAAATCGCGAGTTGCTTCCTTGTTTCCTCGGGTAGGCCCGTTCATATCTTCACCGCTCTGTCGGGGTCATCGCCTAGCGGGATGAACTCGAACTCTCCGTCTGGGATTGGGCGGACTGGGTGAATGGGAGCTTTCCCCTCAACGGGTCTCTGTTCTTTAGCTTCGTCCTTGCCGAGGCGACAATCGAGGTCGATGGTGTTGATTCCCTGGGGGAGGAGGCTCTTCGACCCTGGGTCTCTTGTTGTTTTTGGTGTAGATTGTGGTCCGTCCTTTTACTGCAACATCGTAACACCTTCAGGTGGCCTCGATGTCGCCGTGGATTGTGACCATGCGGCCCAGTTTAGTGTAGTACTTCATCTTCAGGTGAACGGTGGATGGGACCTCTGTCAGTTCAGCTAGAGTCGGGTGACCGAGGAGGCAGTTGTAAAGGGAGGGGCATTCTATGACCAGGAACTGGATCTTGATTTTCTCTGGCCGTCTCTTGCTCTTCGAAGGTGACGAGGAGATCAACGTAACCCCACGGCTTTGTCGTGGCCCCGTTGAACCCTTGGAGGTCGGATCCGACATAGGGGGATAAATTGGTCTTGTACAGCTTTAGGGTTTTGAATAGGTGGACGTACATGATGTCCACCGAACTGCCTTGGTCGACCAGGATGCATCAGACGTCGAAGTGAGCCATCTTGGCTCTGATCAGCAGCGAGATGCTCAAGTTGGGGGAACCACCCGGAAGCTCCTCTAGGAAAAAGGATATCGGATTGGACTTGCCTCGGTATTTTGTCAATGTTGCCTTTTGCTCGGGCGTAGTCAGCAGGAGTTTGTCGAACTTGCGCTTTACCGAAAGGGCAGCGCTTTCGCCGTTCATCCCTCCCCCGATATGACAAGGGCGGTTGGGAAGTCTTCCCAGGGGCTTAGAGCAGTGATCCGCCCTTCTGGTGGCGAATCGGGGAAGATGAAGTCCTCTAGTTGTGATATGCATAGGGCCACTTGATAAGAAGAGTCGTCGGGGGGAGTATCCTCGTGGGGTCTCTTCTTTTCTTGCTCTTCGTGCTTGAAAGCTTCGTTCTTCCTGGTGTATTGTTTGCGATGGCCCTCTTGGATCAAAATTTCTATTGCGTCCTTCAAGTGGACACGGTCTTCAGTCACGTGCCCATGGCTTCTGTGGAACCTGCAGTACTTGGATTTGTCAGTGTGAGACTTAGGTGCAAAAGGTTTGGGGAACCTCACCCTGCCCTGTTTGAAGTCGGAATTGATGCATTCGGCGAGGATGCGCTCGCGGGGAGCTGTTAGCAATGTGTACTCGCTGTATCGGCCCGCGGGTCCTCTTCCTTCACGAGGCTCACGAGGTTTCTCCTCCCTTCTCCTGTCCCTGTTGCGACGGGGAATGTTTGGGTCCTCGCGCTTGGGATGGTCGGTTTCCCCGACGTTACGACTGGTACGAGCGTTGTGGGCGACCTATTTTTCTTCATATATAATACACGCCTGGGCTTTATGCAGGAGGTCATTCAGGGTGCGGGGAGGTTCTATCCCGACTGCCCTGCTAAGCACACTTTCGGGAAAGAGTCCCCTCTGGAGGAGGTATTTCTTCATGTGTTCCGTGGTGTCCACCTCTACAGCCTCTTGGTTGAACCGCTCGATATACAAGCGTAGTGTTTCATTCTTCCTTTGAATTATGGCTTCGAGGGTCGCCTCGGTCTTGGGATGACGTTGGGAGGCTGTAAAATGTCTCATGAACATGGATCTCATGACTCTCCAGGATGTGATGGATTCTGGGGCTAAGCTTTTGTACCAGGACATGGCTCCCTTTCTGAGAGTTGTCGAGAATAACCTGCATTTGAGGTGCCCGGTGATGTTGTTGCGGTAGTCGAGCATCACATTAACGTTGTCGACGTGATCTTCGGGGTCAGTAGTCCCGTCATAAATGGCCAAATTTGGGGGTTTCTCCATGCCCTTGGGGAGTGGGGCCTCCATTATCGCCCGCGAGAGGGGGAAATACGGGTCTTCTTCATCGCTCCTTGGTGGGGAGAGCTCGTTATTAACAGGGCTCTGGTCATGCCTTGGCGAGGTCCCTGATCGGCCGGAATCACGGCGTGCTCGTGACCTGCTCTTGTTGGGTTCCGGGGAGCGTCGTCCCCGCTTCTTCGCCGCTTCTGGACGTTGTTACGCTCTTCTTTCCTGCTGAGGTCGGCTCTCCTACTGGTCAACCTACAGGGCCATGATTCTTTCATGCTGCTGGTAGAGCATGGAGCTGGCCTGATTAAGGGCGTTCACCATAGCAATCATGGTGGCATCCCCCTCGACGGGCACTGGGATGGGCTGGAACATAGTGATCGCCTGGTCCTGAATCTGAGGTTGGTTCCCATTTTCCTCGAGTTCGGGGGATGGGGTGGAAGGGAGCCCATCTCGGGCGTCAGATTCATGGTAGTTCAAATTGTCCTCCACCGTGTAGTCGACGAGGGGACGGTTACGGTTGTTGAGCTGTTCTCCGACTATGCTGAAAGGATGGAGTAGTCGAGCTTTGATCTTCTGTTGTGGAAGAAGGGGAAGCTAGTTCCCACAGACAGCGCCACTTATCTTACCTGATCAGGAGGGCCTTCCAGCAATTGGGTGCAACAGCAAGTGGATGGAATGGAGGGGGGTGTACCTGCAAGGCACTCCGATGCCAAAGTTAATAGAGGTACAACAAATAGGTAAGTTAGAGGAATGGAATCAGAAAAATATGACCCTTTAGTGAAAAAGGGTATTTATAAAGAGCCCCCAGCGCTGGGCCAAGGTCCTTCCTTGGGTTGGATCATCTAGGCCCAAGGAAGAACTGCCAAGGAACGCGTGAGAAGCGTGAAGACCTAGTTAAGTGGTCTGGTCCTTGGTTCAACTGCCCCTATCTTTCAGGAGATAATAGGGGGACATTTGGGTGACGTGGAAACTGAATTGGCTGACACGTTCTTTGCCTGTTCTAAATGCGTGCCCGACATCTAGGATATGTGCCCGACCGTTAAGTGCCCCTGCCCGTCTATCAGAAGTACCTGCCCGAGCATATGGGCCTCTGCTCGACATATTGGGCCGTAGCCCAATACAGTCCGAAACATTGCCTAAACAAATCTCTCGTGTTCTTTACTTGTTTTGTTCTTAAATTTTCTGCATAATTGGAATGTGTGTGTGTTGTGAAAAATTATGTTTTGGTTGAATTTGGGCACACCAACTATTTAATAAATTGTTATCAATTTTTGATAGCATCATTGTGAAAATTATGCACTAATTCAACATAGACCTAACACTTTGTGTGTTTGCACACCAAGTGTTTGTGAAAAAGTCAAAACACATACATTCATTTCTCTTGTGCTTATTTCTTCTCTATTAATTCATTGTTGAGAGTGGGTTATCAAGTAAATTGAATTTAAGTGATTTAGTTGCATTGTAGTAAGTGTCTTATCATCCTTTACTTCTCATTCGGTTTCAAAACGCATATCTGATTACCGGTGACTTTATTTGTTTTAGACAAGTTTTCCGGGGAACTTCCGCAAAACATTTGTCAATTAATTTTTGAAAAGTAAAATTTGAAAAAGGATTTATGCAACCCCCTTCTAGATCCGTGTCATCGTCTAACAAGTGATATCACGAGCACCAGTTTATCTAGTGCTTCACATATAACTTTTTAGAAAATGGACAACGATCCAACGGGGGCGTATAATAGAGCTCCAGTTTTGACCGGAGAAAACTATAGTCATTGGAAGGATTGTTTGCGAATTCACATGGACCCCGTTGATAGAAAAATTTGGAAGGTTATTCAAGACGGTCTTATACAAATAACTATGGTCGGCGAGAATAACGTCCAAATAGAAAAACTAGAAGCACA
Source organism: Lathyrus aphaca (assembly GCA_963966055.1). Taxonomy (NCBI): domain Eukaryota; kingdom Viridiplantae; phylum Streptophyta; class Magnoliopsida; order Fabales; family Fabaceae; genus Lathyrus; species Lathyrus aphaca. The sequence continues at coordinate 18,332,700 of OZ014525.1, forward strand.
ATGGGATGAAAAAGATGAAAAGAACTATAGTTATGATTAGAAGGCTCGAAATATGATTATTGCTTCTTTGGGATTGGATGAATATTTTAGAGTCTCACATCATACTACAGTTAAGGCTATGTGGGAAGCGTTACAGGTTGCCCATGAGGGAACTGATGACGTGAAGCTAGCCAGAATTAATACATTGCAACAAGAGTTTGATCGCTTTCACATGAACCAAGGGGAAACTATTGGTGAAATGGGAAAGAGATTTTCTCACTTGTTGAATCGCTTAAATGCTCTTGGCAAAACCACTCCTAACGATGTAGCTACTAACAAAATTCTAAGATGCCTTACTATGGAATGGTTACCAAATGTTACGACAATCAAGGAAGCCAATGATGTAAGGACTTTGGATTTGACAACACTTATTGGAAAGCTACAAGAACATGAGCAAGAGCTCTTAAATCTTCATGAGCATGAAGAAAATGAGAAAAAGGAAAAGAATGAAAAACCAAAGGACAATGAGAAGAAGAAGTCTATTGCATTGAAGACTTCTACTTCGAAATCTTCCACCAATAAAGATTGTGAGAGTGAATCAAGTGATGAAGACGATGAATCCAATGAGGATATGGGTTGTTTGTTAGAAGATACAATAGGTACCTTAGAAAGAACGAAATATCTCATTAATTTTCTTTACTTAAGTTACTTTAGTTCATATAAAATCTCCATCAATTATTATTATTAATTGTTTATTGTTATTTATAAAAAATATTATTTATAATTATAAATTTATAATTAAATAATATATAATTGCATCCTATTAAATATATATATATATATATATATATATATATATATATATATATATATATATATATATATATATATATATATATATATATATATATATATTAATGAGTTCAAACTGTTATATTTTTATAAAAGATGCAATTAATATAAAAAATTTAATTGATTTTTTAAATATATATTTATTAATAGTAATTTAATAGAATTTTATTTTAAATAAAATTTACCGTGTATCGCACGAGTAGACGGCTAGTTCTCTTATAAAATCTTAATAATATTAATACTACAACCATAAAATATTAAATATGAATTAAAAAATAAATATTCAAAAAAGAAATAAAAGCCCTGCAAAAGAAGGAGATCACGAAGAAATAACTAAGACCATCTCCAGCGGAAAAGAGTCCGCCAGCACACAATTTGTTGCATTGCATTGCAACGGTTCTTTTAAAAAAATAAATAATATAATGCTGCAACTTTTTTCATTTCAATGACTCTTTTTCTTCTTTTTTATTTAATAAATATAGCCGTTGCCAACAGATCTTTTTTTTATTTTTTTTATATTTAAATTGTTTATTTGGTTATTAATAGAAGCAAATAATATTCAAATTTTATCTCATAAGGTTATTTCTTTCTCACAATTTTATCATTTTAGTCATAGTATTTTAAATTTTACTCTCATAATTGCATCTTTTAACCTTCAATTGATCATATATTTTATCTAATTTTTCATCTTCTTACTTCAAATTATTATTGTTAAGGTCAAATGGACCCTAATCAATATAATTCTCAACAATCTATGCTCCATCTCAAACAAAATTTTCAAAATCCTAATGCTCAAAATTCTCAATTTCCTCCACCTCCAACAAATCCTACCATATGTTTTCCATCACCAAATAAACCAAATATGTATTTTATACCTCAAATAAATACTAATGGGATAAAATTTTCTCATCATGAACCCGAAACATCGAATGGGTGTATGTCCGAACGTCAAGTTCCATAATTTTCAGCTCAAGTTGGTCTTGAAAATATTACAATTGAAAAGGAACAAATGTGTTCTGTTAAAAAAACCCGAGAGGTATTCACAAGGGAAGAGGATACACTTCTAATGCAATCAAGGCTCAATGTTTCAAATGATCCAATTGTTGGAGTTGATCAAAAAGTTGTCAGCTTTTGATTAAGAATCACCGATAATTATAACCAATACCATGGGCAGTCACGAGAAAAGCTACAAGGGCAATTAAAATCTCAATGGCATCAAATAAATAGCCTTGTTCAAAAATTTGTTGGGTGTTACAAGGAGGCTGTTAATGGGAAAAAAGTGGGGCATCGGAGAAAGATATCTTAGTCAATGCACATGCTTTTTTTTGCTCAAGATGAAGGTGCACCATGCAATCTTGAGTATGCATGGCGAGTTTTAAAAGATGAACCTAAATGGATGGGAGCATCCTCCAAAAATTCTTCAAAGAGAACAAAGAATTCTAGCAGCGGTGCATATACGTCATCGACAAACTCAGAGGCGCCTACTAGTTATGAGTTTAACTCATCATTTCCCAAGGGACAAAAGGCAGCAAAAGGAAAAGGAAAATGCACATGCAACTGAACCTCCTTCAAGTGTCATGCAAGATACAATGAATAAAAGAATGGCAGTAATGGAAAATCTAGCACGACTTAAGGAGGAAGAAAAAAAATTAGTTAAAGAAAAGATGGAGTTTGAAGCAATGCAATTCATCACGTCAGACACTTCTAAGATGAATGATAGTCAACATGAATTTCATGAAAAACAATATAATAAGCTAAAAGAAAAGTATGGATGGTAATAATATGCAATTTTCAAATCTTATTTTATTTAAGTACTATGTAATGTTCAAGTATTATTATGTTCGAGTATTATTTTGTGCAAGTATTATGTAAATTTCAAGTAATATTATGTTTCAAGTATTATTATGTTCAAGTAATATTATGTTTCAAGTATTATTATGTTCAAACTAGCCGTTATTCAAACTAACCGTTATTCAAACTAGTTGTTATTCAAACTAACCTTATATACACTTTCATACTTCTCTCACTTTTCACCACCCTTCTCTCATTATTCTCCCATTTCCATATCATCCTTCTATCATTATTCTCTCACTTTTCTATCACCCTTCTCTCACTTTAATGGATTCAAACAATTCAAGCAACCTCAACAAACTTTTTTGGGAGGTGATTGAAGAAGAAAATATGTATAACACAGATGAAGAATTATTGTTGTCAATGCTCGAGAAGGAACGTCAATCTGGAAGTTCATCAAGGTGAAAAAGAAGATCAGTGATAGATCGAAATCGTGAAGAATGTCATAGAAGATTATTCAATGACTACTTCTCGGAAAATCCAGTATACACGGATGCCCAATTTTGCAGAAGGTTCAGAATGCATAAGCATGTCTTTCTTCGAATTGTGGAAACCCTTGGAAATCATGACAAATATTTCCAAGTTAAACTCATAAGCACTTCTACCACAAGTCAACTATATACAAAAAGTGCTTAAACTAATAAGCACTTCTACCACAAGTCAACTACATACAAAAAGTGCTTTAACTCATAAGCACTTCTACCACAAGTCAACTATATACAAAAAGTGATTAAACTCATAATGAGCTTAAACTACAACAATGTCAACCACAACAATGTCAAATATATACATAATGAGCTTAAACAATTTTGCCCTAAACAGAGAAGAAAATAACAGAGATTGAAATAACAGAGATGAAACTTACCAAGAAATGTGGTGGACGACAACGGTTGAACAACGGAGGACGACGGTGGTGGACGAGGAGGAATGTGGTGGACGAGACTGGTTGAAGCTCTTTAGGGAGAAAATGGCGATTATTGTTCGTTCTTCGCAGAAGAGAGGGAAAGGAAGAAATGAAAATAGAAACTGTATATTTTTAATATAATTAGACCTTAGACAGCACTTTTGTTAAAAGCGCTTTCTAAGGTAGGCCTTAGACAACGCTTTTTAAAAAGCGCTGTCTAAGGCCTACCTTAGACAGCGCTTTTGATTTTTTTTTAAAATTGAAAGACTTTAGACAACGCTTTTGAAAAAGCTCTGTCTAAGGCCTACCTTAGAAAGCGCTTTTCAAAAGCGCTGTCTAAGGCCTACCTTAGAAAGCGCTTTTTGAAAAGCGTTGTCTAAGGTAGGACTTTTAGTAGCGTTTTTTTATTTTTCTTAACAGTTTCCGTGTTTTCTTTTAATTTTAACCTTAGACAACGATTTCTTTATAAAGCGCTGTCTAAGGTGCGCTGTTAAATGTCAATTTTGGCATAGTGTTTCAACATTGTAGAAGTGTACTTCTGCTATTTGTATGTTGACATATGGATCTTCTACTGACATTGTAGTCGAGTATGCTCGAATTGGTTAAAGCATTGCAGTTGAGTGCTTAGAGAGATTCGTAAGAGGTGTGAATGTGGTATTCGGGCCGAGTATTTAAGAAGGCCTAATAACAATGATGTTGAACATCTTTTACAAATGGGGGAGTCATGTGGATTTCTAGGAATGCTAGGTTCTATTGATTGTATGAATTGGGAATGAAAGAAATGTCCTGTTGTATGGAAAGGACAATTTTGTCAAGGTGATCATGGTAAACCCACGATCATGCTTGAAGCAGTGGCATCACAAGACTTATGGATTTGGAATGCACTTTTTGGTATTGCAGGCTCAAACAATGACATTAATGTGTTAAACCAATCCAATGTGTTTAACGACATTTTGGAAGGACATGCCGCTACTGTGCAATATACAATCAATGGAACTCCATATAATATGGGGTATTATTTAGCGGATGGTATATATCCCAAGTGGGCTACATTTGTTTAGACCATCCCAATGCCTCAAGGAGAAAAAAGAAAACTATTTGCAAAATATCAAGAATCAACTAGAAAGGATGTGGAACGAGCATTTGTAGTGCTACAATCTCGATTTGCAATTATGCGTGGCCCATCGTGTGATTGGCACATGGAAACCCTCAAACATACCATATATGCTTGCATCATATTGCACAATATGATTGTTGAAGACGAACGACACTCATATGGAGGTGATTTTGATTTTTCTTATGATAATGTAGATGGCAACAACTCAACGATTGAAACATTTAACGATCCTCATCCGAATCTTGCAACAAGACTACAAAGAAGAGAAAATCTTCGTGAAAAACAAGTTCATCGCCAACTTCAAGGAGATCTAGTCGAGCATATTTAGGAACATTTTGGACATGAGGATGATGAAATTTAAAAGATGAATTATGTGATGTTATTTATTTTATTATTTTTAATTATATGTCATGTATTTGAGATTAATTTTAATTTTATTGATTTATATTAATTTAAATTTAAATAATTTAAATAATTGATTTAAATAATATAAAATTTAATATGTATAATATATTAATATATTAAGTAAAATGGTGAGATCCAATATAGGTTCATTAGAGTTGTACTATTGGAGTGAAAATTGAATGAGTTGCTTAAAAATGATGTATCATGATGGGTCCACAAAGAACCTAAAAGTGGGTTACACCATTGAAGATACTCTAATAATAGACCACCAACTAGAGCTCTGATCGTAAGAACCCACATACAAGAAAAATACTAACAACTAATGATTGATAAGTGCTCAAAGACAGGTATTTTCCTAACAGTCCGGTACATGAAAGGTCAGATTGGTTATTCTCCTAGCTATGATTGGAGAAGTATTTTCAATTCGAGGTCGGTAGTGCTACGGGGTTCCAGGTGGCAAATTGGCAATGGAGTGGATGTGTCAACGCTTAATGACAGGTGGGTGTCTAGCCTCCCTGGCTTCAAAATTATTGAGCATGATTCGAGTTTGAATGTAGATTCCAAGGTTTATGACCTGATATTATCAGCATTCCACAGGTGGCAAATTCGGGAGAATGGAGGCCATTGCTATTATCAGCATTCCACTGTCTTTGAGAAATACGGCAGACGTTTTGATTTGGCATCATGAAAAAAATGGAGAGTATTTAGTGCGTTCCGCCTATCACTTATGTATGACTGAAAAGTTTCGATCCCAACCTGGCCCATCTCACCCTCAGAACAAAAGAGCTTGGAAACTGATTTGGAGTTTGCCGGTTAGCAACAAAGTCCACAACTTTCTGTGGAGGTCTGCAAAAAACATTCTTCCAACCCGAGGCAACCTGATTAAAAGAGGTATGGTTATTGACTCTTTTTTTCCCTTTCTGTCATGAACATGAAGAGACCATAGATCATATTTTTATGCATTGCGACTTTGGGAGACAAGTATATTTTGTTTATGTTTTGTGTTTGCGGGTGAATGATAATATGGATTGGTGTAATTGGATGACAAGCATTTTATCCGGGAAGGACAAATGGGTGTCGCAACTGTTTTGTTGGTTACGTACAACATCTGGAATTCTAGGAACGATGTGGTTTTTCGGGCAAGGTCCCGTTCCCCTGTGGAGTTTTCTAGTTTGGCGTTGGCAGCAATGGAGGAATTCAATCATTGGAATCCGTCTGTTTGCATAAAACATCGTATTCCAATTGAGTTGAATGGGAAGGTGGATAAAGCTCATGTGGTTCAAGTGGATGCTGGAGTTTTTGCCGATGGAAGTATTGTGTTTGGCTGCATTGTCTTGAATACGAAGAATACTATTATTTTTCAGCTTGTAAGCGTGATCTTCTGGTTGCAGACCCGTCTTTGGCTGAAATGTTGACACTTCGGTGGTGTATGCAGTTGGTTAAAGGCTTCAATATTGATAAGGTCGTGTTCCAATCGGACTCCTTAATTGCAATGGATTGTATCAACGAGTGCCTCGTCATTGCTGACTTATCTCTTTTGGCAGAAGATTGTAGATTGTTGCTTTCCTCTTTTAATTCAGCTTTTGTTATGTTTATTTCTAGAAATTCAAATGTGGCTGCCCATAACCTTATTGGTTTGGGTCACGTAGTAGGAAATAGATTGTGGTCGAGGATCTGTCCCGAAACAATTTTTGTGGGAACTCCTTCGGATCTTTCTCGTTAATGAAAGTTTTCTTCTCATAAAAAAAATAAAATAATAATTGCATTGGTGGTTGGTAGTAATTGTCTACTAAGAACTAATTAATGTAAATCCATGACCAAAGGTTTAGAAATATATCTATAATACAAGAAAACTCACTCCTTGAGTTTAAAAAACTAACACGTGGATGGGTTAAAATCACTTCATCCTCTTCTCCCATCATCAAGACTTCCAAACATTCATTGTCACTGATATAATACTCTATCATCTTCTCCCATCATCAAGACTTTCAAACATTCATTGTCACTAACATAATTATATTCTCTTTATAATCCTTACAACTTCCAAACATTCATGATCCGTTAAAATCACTTTATTCCAAACATTCATTGTCACAATAATAATTATATTTCCTTTATAATTGTTAATTAATACACAAAATATATTTTAAAATATATCTAAAATATAATTATATAATTAATACACCAATCATGATACATGATTAATTTTATATAACAAATATATTTTATTTGATTTTATTTTATCCTATTTTATTAATTATAAATAAAATAAAATTCAAAAAGTGATTATAATTTATAATTATAGTATGATAAATTATTATTAACATTATATTAAAATTTATATATATTATTAACATTGTATTAAAATTTATAGAGCAATTTATAATTTATAAAGGGAATATAATTTGTTAATTAATTACATTTTTGCGATGTAATACAATATAAATGAACATAATTATATATAACAAGCAAAACATTTTAATTATATTTGGTCCATAATTACTTTGAAAAGGAAAGTTTGACTATATGTAATGTAATCATTATATTGGAATTCCAAAAAAAGTAATAACAAATATTTTTTTATTTGATTTTATTATATCCTCCTTAGTTAATTATAAATAAATTCGAAAAAGTGATTATAATTTATAATTATAGTATGTTCAATTATTATTAACATTGTATTAAAAAAATTATATATTATTAACATTGTATTAATATTTATAGAGTAATTTGTAATTTATAAAAGGAATATAATTTGTAATTTATAAAAGGAATATAATTTGTTAATTAGTTACATTCTTTGAAATGTAATACAATATAAATGAACATAATTATATTAAATGGATGGGTATCAAATGTGTCATATTAATTATATTCGTTTTAACGTTTTAATTATATTGGGTCCATAATTATCTCTAAATTCGCCAATTTCACGTTTTTTTTAACGGTTATTGGGCTAATGATTCAATAATAACCGTTTTTGTCACATCTTCATCATGGTTTGTGTCTCATTGTCATCTTCATCTTATCCATATCCATATCTATTACATGGCGAGTGCATCATAAGTTGGAAATTTGTCTCTAACATTAGTCCAATTGTCTTTCAAGTCAGCTTAAGGATTAGTCAGCTTAGAGATGATCGATTAGTTGTGACTATAGGATATGGATCAAGTGAATCATCAACATCTGAAGAGTCAGCTTAAGGATTAGTCAGCTTAGAGATGATCGATTAGTTGTGATATGGATCAAGTGAATCATCAACATCTGAAGAGTATGATGGAGAACTGTCATCTAACAAGCTTAAGGATTAGTCAGCTTAAGAAGATTATCAAATTTGTGACTACCGGATATGGATCAAGTGAATCATCAACGTCTTAACGTTATGATGGAGAACTGTCATCTAACGTCTTAACGTTATGATGGAGAACTGTCATCTAACGTCTTAACGTGAAGATTGATTATCATGAACGTCTGAAGAGTATGATGACTGTCATCTAACAAGCTTAAGAAGATTATCAAATTAGAGACAATTGATTAATTGTAATTCTATACATATGTAATTATTATTATTCTTTTATATAAAATAAATTATGTTTCACTCAAAATATAAAATGAAATTAATGAATTAAGATTTTATAAAATTATAAAATCAAAAAGAATGTATTGATTTGAAGGTCTATATTGAAAATTTTAAGAAATTATAGTAAAAAAAGTATCATTAAAATTAATACATATTGTAAAATAATAAAATTGTTAATACATTTAATTTAACGTGGAAGGGTTAAAATCACTTTATCTTCTTCTCCCATCATCAAAACTTGCAAACATTGTTATATTAATTTTATAAAACAAATACTTTTTATTTGATTTTATTTTATCCTCTTTAATCAATTATAAATAAAATAAAATTCAAAAAGTGATAATAATTTATAATTATAGTATGTTCAGTTATTATTAACATTGTATTAAAATTTATATATATTATTAACATTGTATTAAAATTTATAAAGAGAATATAATTTATAATACAATTTTTGATTTTCCGCTCTCATTATTACATTTTTAAAACAATTTCCATTATTTACATATTATTTAAAAATAAAACGATTTTCATTTTTAAAATAAAAGTAATGCATTATGTAAGAATATAAAATAGAAATTAATACATTTGGTAAGATAATAAATTTAAATTACTTTTAAGACTTATCAAATTTTATAACTGATCACGTGAAAATACTATTATTTGGTTTAGTGAAATATATTATTAAAACTCTATATAATGAACTCTATATAATGAGAAAAACTGAAACTCTATACATATGTAATTATTATTTGTCTTAACATTAATTTTTCACTTAAATCCACTACTTCCTTTCTTTTGATATTCCACTCCAACTTGCAGTATATGATACATAGAACTATTTTTAACTTATGATAAAATATTTTTTAAATAAAATGATCATATTATTTTATTTTAAAACAATAATATATATATATATATATATATATATATATATATATATATATATATATATATATATATATATATATAAATAATAGTGTAGAATACCAAAAAAATAAAAAAAAATAAAAAAAAATAGTGTATAAAGTTTTTAATATGAGTTGATATGAGAATCACACATTTTAATTGACGTCAAATTTTTAAAATATATATAGGCAGAAAATAACCAATTTATATAATTAAATAAATAATCATACAAAATGTTTTGAGTACAAAATAACCATACAATTTAAATGAATTCAATGAACTCCAATATAAATACTAATAGAATGAAACATAAGTAATGTATGAATAAATAGTATCAAAATTGTATGATATTTTTTATTAATCATACAATCTATTTGTCATTTATAAAAGGAGAAAACTTAGATACAATTCTTTATATGTGTTTTATACTAAAAATATGACAACTGTATAATTTCCTCCTATATGTATGTATTTTTTTTTTCTATTTTTACTCCATAAATAATATTTAAATATACTTGTCATATTTTAATTGAAAAATAGTATAAACCACACCTAAAGAATCATATTTAAGTTTTCTCTTTTATAAAACTTAAAATTTTAACCACACAAGTTCATCAATGATCAATATATATTTATCTATATATAATATAAAGTTATTGAAATATTAGAATTAAAACTTATTGGACTCAATTGCATTCAAATATGAAATAATATAGTAGAGATACTCACGGGTACATATATGGTATTGATATTAACCTATTTAATTAAATATTGAATAATAATAAGAATAAATTTACTATTGACTTAAATATTTTTATAAATAATTCCAAAACAAAATTATTTATATATAGAAATAATTATACCGTTGATTCAAATATTTTTATATATAGAATAATATATTTTATTTCTAAATTGATTTTAATCAATAATATATTAAATTGTTATTACTAATTGAATTATATATTAAATTGAATTACTAATTGAATTATATACTCACGAGTACATATATGGTACTGATATTAACACATTTAATTAAATATTGAATAATAACAAGAATAAATTTACTATTGACTTAAATGATTGTTTAGAAAATTAGCTAACCATTTCCAAAAATTTATGTAAATTATTTATTTTAAATATTTCATGACATGAATTTTAAATAACTTCTTATCTTATATACATAAGACCATATGTCATATTGCATGAGATGCACGTTTAATATTTACAAACACATTCTAACATTGCTCATATATTATATAATATATCCTGTTATACAATATAAAATAGAATATACTTCTTATAATTAAACTATAAATATTTTATTTAAATTATACAAAAATAAATTAAAATATTATATTCTTTTTAAATAACTAACTACACATATTTTAAATTTCACATAACCATAAAATCCTACCACAGTCAATAAATCCGTCATATGTTATATTAATTGTCACAAAGAACTAAATACATATATATCAAATATTATATTTAAACATAATATTTATAAATTTATTAACATTCAATATTAAATATAATTATAATATTATTTGTAATACACCAATATATAATTATTGAAATAAATTGCAACAAATAAAACTTCAACCATAACCTAAACTTATAGAAACAATTTTTTTTTGCGCTATCGAAATATAGAGACGATCGCCCAAATTCGTCATGTTAAACTCAAGCTTATCTCCTTTCTTTAATTCATTCTTTTTGGCACTAACCATTATTGTTCACGAAATATGAATAGTCTTCAACTATTTAATATATAACTAATAACCCACATTTAATTTAGTTCCAAATTAAATTGTTTTAAAATTATTTTTCATTAAAAAATATGTTACAATTCTTTATTGACTATATAAAATAACCCTATAACCCTTTTTTAGAAACAATACCCATAAATACCTTCCATTTTACTTTCATTTCAAACAAATATTTATTAATTTAAAATTTATATAAAAAATTTCATTCACAAATTAATTTATTTTCAATTATAATAAATATTAAATATTATCATCTTTTATAATTATATATTAATTAGTTTCATAAATATGTATTAAATTGATTTATTTTTTAATGGTATTAAATAGTGTAACTTAATTGTTATATAAAATATAATCTTTTTTAATTTTTTAATAACATTAAATATGCATTATCTCGATTGTATTAAGAAAAAATATTTTCTATTGGACATACAAGATTTTCATAGATTTTTAACATTATTATATATTTACTCATCGTTATCTCTATGTGTCAAACATCACCCTATATCTCAATCTTGCATTTCACAATGTCATTTCAATAATCATACTCATAAGTTATATTCTAACTTATTTATTAGTAGGACTATATTATAATAAAATTCAATTATATTGTTCAATATTTAAAATATTTTGAATTTATTGTGCACACATATTTCAAACTCTATTCCTTTTATTTCTCTACTGTGAATTTTCTAAATTAAAAGTAACATCATTCATTTCAAATTCCACTATATTTATTTATCTTGATAATATTAATTTATTAAATTAAAAAATATTTACAAATACTATGATATTATTTGATATTTATAAAACTAAATTATTCCATAAATATTTTTATAAAAAATTATCAAACGATGCCCGCAGGTATTCATCCTTATTTTAAAAATATAAATTATATTTTATATATTTATTAATTTTTATTAATTCTATTTTTTTAACAAAAAAAATGCACATAACACATCAGTACTCGAACGATCACACAGATACTGATATGAGTATCACACGAAATAAACATTTGTAATAATACTTACATAAAATAAATTTATTTATGTTAATAATATTTATTTATAAAATTAAAATAATATTTAAAAGATACTATGATATTATTTGATATGCGAGAATTAATTTTAATTTTTTAAAATATAAATTATATTTATTGATTTTTATTAATTCTATTTATTTTTAAAAAATTTAAATAAAAACAAAAGAAGACTAATTTTTAGTAAATAAAAAATTTATTAATTTTTATTTATATTTCTTTTTTTTCAAAATTTAAATGTAATTAAATACATTCTAAGAACAAACACATTCTGACAAAAAATACATTATAAAAACAAATGAGCGTCAGCGACGTATACCCGTGCGAACGCACGGGTATCATACTAGTTTGAAAGGAAAGCTAGAAGCATCTAATCATGAGCGGAGAGATTGTGAAGTCCATGAAGAAGCAGACAGAGTATACTTACCTATATTGTTTTCTCTTTGCTATATTGTTTTCTCTTTGCTCACATTTTGGCAAGACAATCGCTAGTCTACGTTATGAATGTCCTTCCAAATCTAAAATACTTGATGGAAATTCTTTCAATCTTGAACCATTAATAGCCCAACTAATCAATGGAGACGAAAATGATGTTTCCCTTCAATCACGTTTGATTGCAGAAACAATATACACTCAATAATAGTGCTGTAGTGCTGTAATACTTGTTTTTGTTGTCCACTCTAAGTGTAATTGTTAACCGTTAAGTTATGCTTTATTTTAACAGCAAATCGATGTTATCAAATACGCGATGTTATCAAATAAATTGTTTAATTTTATTCTACCTTGTACAATTGCGGAATTGAAATGGAACGGAGACTTTTATTTGGAATAAAAGCTACAATCGTAATAATTTCAACTTGTACTTGTTAGTGAGTAATAAAATTAAGGGTGTAAATAGCATGAATGATTTGTGTGTACGTAATTATAAATAGTTAACTAAACAAAACATAATTGAAAATAACTGAAATTAGGATTTCCTACCATAAAATGAAAATTCAAAAAGGGTTTTTCTAATATCTGCAACATTGCATAGGATAAAGGATAATTAATATACTATTTTTATTGAAATATCATGTATTAGTTACCATTTTAGTGATAATTTATTAATGACACATTATTATGCAATATTAAATAGGATAAAGTGTAATTAATACATGATATTTCAATAAAAATGGTGTATTAATTACCCCTTATCCTAGCAATATTGCATAGGTTAGACAAACTCATTCATAAATGCTTCAATTGCATTCATCGGAGAAGATTATGGTTTCACCGTGGTTTTTTGGGGTGTGTTCGGGTTAAACTCCTAATTTTTGAATTAGGGGCCTTCTCACTTTAATTTGCTTAGCAGTTGTTCTGTGGTATTCACCTGGTGGTAGCCGGAATTTGGTGTGTGGTTCTTTGCAGTGATGGAGTGGAATTCTGTCAAAAGGAATGTTTTTTCGTAACATCAAGCCTAGATGGGATGTGTTTAATAAGGGGAAAGGTCTGCGGGATGGCTGAGAGCCTTCTCTCGTGTCAATTTATTTTTCTGAGTTTCCAGATTGAGTGTGTGCGGAGGATCTTTACAAGTTGTTCGGTTGCGAGTAAGATGTTGTGGAGGTTATGTTATCTCCAAAGAGGAATAGTTTGGGTAGACGTTTCGGTTTTGCTAGATTCAAAGATGTGGAAGAGGCAAGAGTTCTAACTTTGAAGATTGACAACATTCAGATCGATGGAAGCAAAATCCATGCAAATCTTCCAAGGTTTGAAAGGAACAGTAGAGGCAAAAAGAGGGAGGATAGAGGGGAAATCTATGGAGGTTATCATCTTAATGGGGGTCGTCACCCTAACGAAACTAGGAAACATGCTCTTGCTGAGAAGAAAGATAGGCATAGTTCATACGCTGATGTTATGAGTAAGAAAGATGGAGGGCAGCGAAATATGGTGAATAAGGAGAATATGGAGGAAAGTACAATGGTTATTTATTCGTGTGAGTTATTTGTAAAAGATAATTTGCGCAAAGCTTATGTCGATTTGTCCATAAGCCTAGTATGTCTTATTGTGTGCAGTCAAGCTTTGAATTAGAGGGATTTCACTCAATCAAGATTACTCCGATGGGGTTGAGTCTTTGTCTACTTGAGGAATTCCAGGAGGGTGAAATACATGATCTGATTGTAGATGGAGAGTCTTGTTGGAAAATATGGTTTCAAGTTTTAAGGCCTTGGAGGGAGACATATGTGGATTTTGATAGGGTGGCATGGTTGTGCTTGAGGGGTGTTCCTCTTCATGCTTGGAATGTAGATTTTTTCAATGCAGTTGCGAGTTCCTTTGGAACGTTCATTGGTATTGATGATTCAACTCTGTCTGGAACTAGTAAGCATGCAGCAAGGATTTCGCTGAGGGTGCCGCAATGATATGTCTTTAAAGAATCTATGAATGTTATGATAGATGATATTCTGTATTTGATCCACTTAAGGGAGGAGTCTCAAGGAGTGGCGAGGGGGGACTCGGTGGTGTAATACCTCAAAATTTGCCCTCATATTTATTCCTTTTACTGGCTTATCGCTTCACATTTATCTGCATTTCTCACTAGGTCATTAACATCATAATAGTGCATTTCATGGATTCATAGGGCATGTGATCAGGGCCCGAGGAAGTTAGGGTTTTGTACCTTACCCGTATATATTAAGGATTGAACTTGTGGAGAATATTCACTGATGCATCTAACCCATTGTTGGGGTGTTCAATCAAATTCGCTTCGAATAAGAGTGTTGGCTCTCCGTAACGTCTCAAGTTGTATCCCTCATCATTGAATATCTCAAGGAGAAACTGGAATTCTTGTTCATGATTTGATCTTAAGGGCATCTCACCAATGGAGGTTGGGAATATTAAAATGTTGGTTTAAATTCACCTGTTTGTGGAATAATGATTCGGGATTGTGAGGAGTCTATTATAGCATCAAATTGCTTAAGAGTGGAGCATGTCAAAGGATTTGTTTCAAGCTAAGGGAGAATGCACAGTTTCAAGCTCATTTTGCTTATCCTGTTTCAGATCCAAACCATTGCCCTTGTCCATTTTTCAAGACCCAATTTTGTTCACAAAAAAATCATTTTTCAACACACTTGGCCCATATTTTTTGTCTCAAGCCCTATTACCTAAATCATCCATATTCATTTTGAATTCCTTGTCCATTTTATAAGGGTCCATCTTAATTTTCAAATTCCCTTCCCAAACCATAACCAGATTTATTTTACTTCGTCCAATTTAAACGTCATATTTTATCATATTTCATTAGCCACTCTTCATGATATTGTATTTTGATATCCATAACCAATTCGTTTGTTAAGCCATTTATTTATACCAATTCTCATTTTTTTTGTCAAAATTCATTTCCACCCATCTTATTTTAATGCCCAATTACAAAAAATAATAATAATCATTCAAATAGTTTTCTTTGGTAACACTCATTTTTCTTGAACAATATACCAAAAATGCAAAAAAAAAAACAAAAAAAAATAATAATTATAGTCATATCTTTTCATGTGTCCAACAATATTTCACACGACCAGCATCTCCATGTAGATTTTCATCACATGTAAATATTACAATATTACAGCTATGTCATCCAGATTGATTTCAAATCCTGCGTTAGTCGTGGAAACTTCAAATGGTTTGCACCCATCTCTAAAACGCATGAAGATTGAGCATTGCACCCAGTCTGTTAAGCTTGAAAAATACAATTATGTTTCATCCTCTATTTCTGCAAATTGTGAATCTCTTGTTGGCTGCGCTGGAGACATCCCACTCCAGGGAGACTTTTCTGCAGAACCTATGATATTTGGTGTCGAAGGCATTGATCCTGATAGGAGAGACAAGTTGATTGAGCAGATCTGTCTTGGTCTTCTTCATCCATATAGGGTCCTCTTGCTGGATGAGGTTACAGTTGACCTGGATGTTGTTACCCGAATGGATTTACTGGAATTCTTCAAGGAAGAATGTGAGCAGAGATAAGCTACAATTGTATATGCAACTCCCATTTTTGATGGACTAGAGAAATGCGCAACTCATTTGGCATACATACAAGAAGGCGAACTGAGAAGAGCAGAAAAATATCAGATGTTAATGAGTTGAAATATTCAACTAATCTACTGTCTGTTGTTGAGTCCTGGCTCCGTGCTGAAACCAAGATTGAAAAGAAGAAATCTGTCAACAATACATCTAATGCTCAAGCTACCTCTTTATCATTTTCATCCAGACACATGGCGTATTATCGTTTTCAGGGACGCTCGGTCCCAAATCTATCCCAATGCAGAAAAATCTATCTCAATTAAGTCTAAGCTTACAGAGGTAAAAAGCAGAAGTTCAGTCTCATGCTAAGCTTGGCGATATGAAGGTGGATTCCAATAGCACAGATAGTAAAATTCCCAGTGGTGAGCCTGTCAAGAATGATGATCCTGGTAATTTACCTAGGCCAGAAAATATGAAGAATGAGAAAAAACAGTTAGTAATCCTAATTGATATAAGGTTGATAACAGGACAAAGAAAATGGGAAGAACAAGAGAAAACCTCATAAGTGAAAATCAGTTATAACAGAATTTGCCAAGTGAAAGTGGGAAACAAAAATCATAACAGAAACTCAAAACAGAAAGCAAAATAAACTAACTTCTAACAGAAAGTTACAAACTTATCTTCTAGAAGAATCCTCAAATCTGCTTCTATAAAGCAGAAGCTCCTGCAATCTCAATCCTCTCTTCACCTTTTTCTCAATCGTCATTCATTCCTCTTCCCACAACTTCTTCTTCTCTTTTAACCTTCTCTTCCACCATTTTTCTTTCAACCTCTAACACTTCACCATTCTCCTTCAACTTTTCCCCCAACCATCCCTCTTCTCGAAATCATTCTTCTTCTTCACCCTCATGTGTTCTTGCTGGATCAATCATTGATTTCATCCCCTTCAATCTTCACCAAACTGAATAAACGTGCATCTTCAGCACAATTCAATCTCCAAAGAACCTCATCAATCTTCCTGCAAAAATTTCGAAACATTCAGCCAATCAAAAGCAAAGTAGGAGGATATTCAAATCGAACAAATGAAGAAAATGGCAGAATAATATGAGTACCTGAGATCGCGAACTTGGATTCGTCTCCAAAGTGTCATCGGAGCAACCCTGAGAGGTATTCGAGGCCGAGCGTTTTCGAGCACAGTCTAACTCATCATGTCGTCTTCGTCGTCGGTTTCAGGACATCAGCATCAACATTTTCGTTGCAGCGACTTCGCAACGAATCATTATTCTTCTGACATCGGCTACACGGCTTTGAACCACCAGGTGTGAATTCTCTTTAAGCTTCGTATTTGTCTGAGTTCTTGAGTGATATCGCAATTTAGGGGTTTCCAAGTTAAGAGTATGGAAGGGAATTCAACTAGGGTTAGGTTAGAAGCAGAGAAGAAAGTTTGATTAGGGTGGTGTTGGTGCGGTGATGATGAAGGTATTAGGCGATTTAGGTGGCGGATTTGAAGGAGGAAGGGAAAGGTTGAAGACTTAGTTAGATAATAAGGAGAAGAAAAGGATGATGGCATAATCAAGAAGAGAGCGGAGAAGGAAATGGAGAGTTAGAGGTGATGGTCGAAGAAAGAAGGGGTCGGGAGAGAAGAAGTGCGGCGGCGAAGGAGGAAGGGAAAGAGGATCAGGGTTCCTAAAAATCTCTTCAAATTTTATTTATTCCTTTTTAGATTTTATGGTTGTAATCATAAAGATGTGATTAATAGAATCATTAGGAGATTTTTGGGGTTTAATTTCGTTTAATGTTAATAAACTCAGACAAGTTTTGAGAAAATAAAACCATTAATCCATAGTTAATCTCCTTTAATTATTCGATTTGATTTATTTTTTAAGTCCCAAGAGATAAGAAGTGGATAGGGTTTGTGATTCTTAGCTTCACCGGCGGTGACACTTGTCATCGTCCGGTTGGCTTTTGGTGCGGCCACTTGTATGCGTGACGTCCATGATAGTCTAGTACACCTTCAATTCATAAGTCGTATGATCTGAATACTATGAGGAAAACTTGATCGTGTGGTTTAGATTAGAGTCAACGGATGTTGACTGATGTCTATGCCATGTTCCCCCTATTTCCAGCGAATTGGGCTTAGACTATTGCTATTCAAACCCCACGTTTTAGGCCCATAGCAAAATGAACATAAAAATACTGCTTCTTACACCTCCCTGCAATCTTGCATTCTGGGCCTTTCACGTTTGCTATTTCCACCTCACATTCTGGGCCTATCATGAAAAACAACATAAAAAACTACTTCCAGCACCTCCCCCTGTAACACCCTTCTACCCCAAAACATAATATTTAAATAATATCAGAGTAATAATCTAAAAAGGGTATCACATATCATCATAATTCAACACAAACAGTGTCCTGTCCCGTAACACGGGTTAATCAACATCAAGAATATCATAAATCATTTCGCAGCGGAATTTAACTTCATAATTCAAAAACTTCTTAAACATAATTTTCACCATCCTGAATTTAACATCATCAAATAGAAAACATTTATCCAAATAACAACATAACTGCAAACAGTTTAACAGAATAAAACCCATCCCAGTGTTACATGACACAAAGCAGGACACATACACCAGAACCACTTCTAAGGAACACTAAAGCACGCTCCGAGACTCATGAATTACTCCTATTGCACTACAGGACTATTCTTCGACATCTGCAAGTTACCCACGAAGGAGGCAACATTTCCAAGCAGGCAGGGTGAGTAATCATAATATATCATAAACGTACCAGAATATAGAATCATAAATAAATTAGTACACATATCATGACATCATCAACTTCAAAATTCAGCAACAACCACAACACGATCATGAAATCAAACAACACCAACACAGTCATGAAATTCATCCAGAATATGCAATTCTAACATCCTGATATGCAATATGCATGTGGTACCATTTTCATCGTGAGATGGATACATGACCATCAACCCTCCACAAAGGAGCACATCGTAAATCATCGAGACATTTCAATCCACACAATGGGATTGAAGCAAATAAATAGGTCGAAGCCCCATCGTGAATGTTATGAAATGCAATGATGCGCTACATCGTAATTTCATCAAAATAATTCGCATCATTCATTTCAATCAGCAAAACAACCATCAAATAATCATATATATCATCATGACATTAAACCCAGAACACTGGTTCTCTAACCACTCTGACACATCCAGAATTGACCCGTACCCGGTAAATTATGAGGCAATTACAAGGTTATTTTCATAACTTCATTTATAAAAACTTTTTCATTTTTCTCATTTTTATTCATCAAAATAAAGTTCAGTTTATGCTCGTACCGACGCTTCAAACGGAATGCGAATCGGACTTACGGTTTGAAAGTTATGAATTTTTAAAGAATTAAAATTTTCTTCTCAAACAGTGTTAACCGGTTAACCTATAGCGTTAACCGGTTAACGCCTACGAAATTCCAGAAAAAACACCAATTTTTCAATGGTTAACCGGTTAACCCATAACGTTAACCGGTTAACGCACATTTTCCAGCAGTCCTCTGCTATACAATTGCAGACTGTTCCAACACCAAAAAACCCCAAATCCCATTACGGGTTTCACATCAAAACACTCCAAAAACCATTCAAAAACATCAATCAAACATAAACAACATCAAGATAACAATTATACCAACAAATATATGATTATAGCTCATTCTAATCACTCTAATTCATCAAGATTTCTCTTATAAACTCCACCTAAATCAAAAACCCCTAAAACTCATAAACTCATACAATCCTAATCTATTCATAATCCAATTCTTATACAATTACAATAGATTATGAAAACTCCCCATACCTTAGAGAATTTCTTCGCTTTACACTCTTCTTTGGGGTTCTCCACAACCTCCTGACTCTGAGCTTCCTCTTTCTTCAGAGCACTTCACCAAACAAGATAGAAAAACCAAAATGAGAAAATTGATCGTGTATTCCTTTTTACCAAAACATATTCCAGGTGAGTCTTTTCCCACTTTACCCTCATAATTTTTACAAAAGGACCACCTTACCCTTTTTCTTTAATATATTTTTAATAATATTAATAAAATAGTATAATAAAACACTATTTATCCTTATTATATAAAAATACTCTTTTTCTCCAAAATTCTCTAATTAATACCAAACTCTCCAATTTTTCTAAATTAATTAAATAAATGATTAAATAATTAAATTTAGATTTTCGGGGCGTTACAACTCTCCCCTACTTAAAGAATTTTCGTCCTCGAAAATTACCTGAAGTAAATAGAGTCGGATACGACTCCCTCATCTGATCTTCCCGCTCCCAAGTCCAACTTTCTCCAGCTGGTCCTCCCCACAATACCTTCACTAAAGCAATTTCCTTGCCTCGAAGTTGCTTCAATTCCCTACCATCAATCCTCACTGGTAAAGCTTCAATCGTCAGATTATCTCTCACCTGAACATCATCTATCTGAATTACATGCGACGGGTCCGGAATGTACTTCCTCAACTGCGATACATGGAATACATCATGTAAATTCGCAAGTGAGGGAGGTAAAGCCACTCGATAGGCCACTTCCCCTATCCTCTGCATAATCTGATACGGACCGACAAAACGTGGAGTGAGCTTTCTAGACTTCAAAGCTCTTCCCACACCAGTCATAGGAGTAACTCTTAAGAACACGTGATCTCCCTCTTGGAACTCAAGTGCTTTCCTTCTCTTATCGTGATAACTCTTTTGACGACTCTGCGACGTTTTCATCCTTTCCTGAATCATTTTTATCTTTTCAGTTGTTTCTTGGATAATCTCAGGCCCAAGCACTAAACTCTCTCCTGACTCATACCAACATAATGGAGTACGACAACGTCTACCATACAACGCCTCATATGGAGCCATCCCAATACTAGCATGAAAACTGTTATTGTATGTAAACTCGACCAACGACAAATGACTATCCCAAGACCCTCCTTGATCTAATACACAAGCTCTCAACAAATCTTCTAAAGATTGGATTGTTCTTTCCGTCTGGCCATCCGTTTACGGGTGATAAGCAGAACTCATCCTCAACTTAGTACCCAAGGCATCCTGCAAACTCTTCCAAAACCTCGACGTAAACCGCAGATCTCTATCCGATACAATACTTGAAGGTACACCATGCAACTTCACAATTTCCTCAATATAAATCTCAGCTAACCTTCGCATGGAATGGTTAATCTTCATCGGCAAGAAATTTTCCGACTTAGTTAACCAGTCAACAACAACCCAAATCGAATCATTACCTCTAGCAGTCTTAGGTAACCCAGTCACGAAATCCATGGAAATACTATCCCATTTCCACTCAGGAACATTCAATGGTTTCATCATACCTGAAGGTCTTTGATGTTCTATCTTTGACTTTTGACATGTTAAACAAGCATATACAAGTTCATCAATGTCTCTTTTCATACCCGGCCATCAAAACAACCTGCGAAAATCCTGATACATCTTCGTAACACCAGGATGAATACTCAGTCGACTCTTGTGCCCCTCATCTAAAATACTCTTTTTAATTCCTATAATATCCGGAACACATACTCTATCTCGGAATCTTAAAACTCCATCTTCATCAACTCGAAAGTCACCTGCATTACCTTGATCAACCAACATCAATTGATTAACTAACTTCAGATCAGATTTCTGACCCTTACGAATCTCTTCCAAAATCTCACTGGTTAGCTTTAACATTCCCAATTTCACACTATCAGTAGTAGTTTCACACAACAAGTTCATGTCTCTGAATTGCTCGATCATTTCCAATTCTTTCACCATAAGCATTGAAATATTCAACGACTTCCTACTCAAAGCATCAACCACAACATTTGCCTTACCAGGATGGTAATTCAAATCAAAATCAAAATCTTTCAATAATTCAAGCCACCGCCTCTGCCTCATATTTAACTCTTTCTGATCAAACAAGTACCTTAAACTTTTGTGATCACTGAATACCTTAAATTTCGAACCAAACAAGTAGTGTCTCCAAATCTTAAGCACAAACACCACAGCTGCTAACTCTAAATCGTGAGTAGGATAGTTCCTCTCATGAACTCTTAATTGTCTAGAAGCATAAGCAACCACCTTATTATCCTGCATCAAAACTCCACCAAGACCCATCTTGGAAGCATCACAATAAACTACAAAGGACTCATCTGGATTCGGTAAGACCAACACTGGCGCGGTCGTTAATCTTTTCTTCAGTTCTATGAAACTCTCTTCACAAGCAACATCCCACACATACGCTTGACCATTCCTAGTCAATTGCGTCAACGGTAAAGCTATCTTAGAAAAACCTTCAATGAACTTACGATAGTAACCAGCCAACCCAAGAAAACTACGAATTTCTGTAGCTGACTTCGGAGTCTCCCACTGCAATACCGCATCAATCTTTGAAGGATCCACCGAAATTCCACCACTTGAAATTACATGGCCGAGGAAACTCACTTCCCTTAACCAGAACTCACACTTAGATAATTTAGCAAACAATTTCTTTTCTTTCAACACTTGCAGCACAACCCTCAAATGCTCGGCATGTTCCTCTTCTGATTTAGAATATACCAAGATATCATCTATGAAAACCACCACAAATTTATCAAGATACTCATGAAAGATCCTATTCATATATTCCATAAACACACCAGGCGCATTAGAAACCCCAAACGGCATCACCGTATACTCGTAATGCCCATATCTCGTCCTGAAAGCTGTCTTCGGAATATCATCAGCTTTAACTCGAATCTGATGATAACCAGACCTCAGATCAATTTTACTAAAGACACAAGCACCTACTAGCTGATCCATCAAATCATCGATCCTCGGAAGTGGGTACTTATTCTTGATAGTCACTTTATTCAACTGTCGGTAATCGACACACAATCTCATACTACCATCCTTCTTCTTAACGAGCAACACCGGAGCACCCCAAGGAGAAACATTGGGTCTAATGAACCTTTTCTCTAACAATTCTTCTAATTTTTTCTTCAACTCATTCAACTCTGAAGCCGACATTCTATAAGGAGCCATCGAGACAAGACTCGTACCCGGTACTAAGTCCACAGAAAAATCAATTTCACGTTTCGGTGGTAAATCACTTATATCACCAGGAAACACATCTTGAAATTCAAAAACCACAAGCAACTCTGCACTGACAATCTTATCATCAACTTGCAATGATGCAGACACTGCAAACATCAAAGCTTCATCCATTACAAGTTCATCCACTTGCTTAGCAGATAAAAACATCAACTCACCATGCTCGCTCAACTCAGGGAACTTCAATGTCTTACTATAACAGTTAATGAACATAATTGAATTCCAACCAGTTCATACCAAGGATAACATCGATTTGGTGTAATGGTAGGCACACCAAATCCATCACAAAATTTTTCTCAAAAATTGTCAAAGGACACTTCAAACAAACAAGCATGGTAGTCACAGAACCATTAGCAAGAGTCTCTATTATCATATCACCGTTCATATTAGACAACTTTAAACCCAATCTATTAGCACACTCAAGAGAAATAAATGAATGTGTAGCTCCAGTGTCAATAATAGCAATCAACTCAGTATTATTAATAAAACAGGTACCTCTGATCAAGTTGTCCTTCTTTGGAGCTTCTGAACCAGCTAATTCAAAAACTCTTCCAGCACTCTGAGCAGTAGCAGCATTCTTCTTTGGTTTCTGGCATTGGGTGCTGATATACCCCTGCTCACCACAATTGTAACAGGTTGGGCCCTCATTAGGACAATCACTCATCTTATGCCCAAGCTTGCCACAACGGTAACATTTCATAACTCTGGTGGTACACACATCAGCCTTATGACCTGCCTCTCCACACTTGTAACACTTAACAGGTACATTAGCAGCTCCCCTACTTAGCTTCTTCTCATCAGATGCCTTCTGCTTCCCTTTGTCACCAGTAGTCACATAAGGTTTCCCTCTATACTGACTCTTGTCTTTCTTCTCGCTCAGTTGTTTATAGTGAGCTGACAGAGCTCGGTTGTCCTCGTCATAAATACGACTCTTATCAACCAACTCTGCATACTTGTGAATTTGTTGGCATCCAATTCCCTGCTTAATTTCAGGTCTCAGCCCATTCTCAAACTTAAGGCACTTGGAAAGTTCAGCATCTGCCCTGTTGTAGTGAGGACAAAACTTCACCAACCTTTCAAATTTGGTAGCATACTCTGCCACTGTCATGGTTCCTTGCTTCAGTTCAAGGAATTCTACCTCCAACTTACCACGAGCATCTTCCGGAAAATACTTCTTAAGGAACTCCGCCTTAAACACAGTCCAAGTCACCACAACAGCCTCATCCTCTAGACGCTGGCAAGTATTATCCCACCAGTCTTCAGCTTCCACAGACAACATATGAGTCCCAAATTGAACTTTCTGCGCGTCAGCACATGCCATCACTCTGAAAATCTTCTCAATTGCCTTGAGCCACTTCTGTGCGCTCGCTGGGTCATGAGTTCCTTCAAACACAGGTGGATTATTCCTCTGGAATATCTCCAAGGCACGAAACTCATCATGCGCATTGTTACGAGCAGCAGTCTGAGCAAGAGCTGCAATAGCATCAGCGAGAGCACGCATGTTGTTTCCAACCATTCTTCACAACACTTACCACATCAGAAGAGAATAATCGTTAATTAAATAACGACTTGACAACAGAATGACAACGACAAGACTTGGCCGGACAGACCGACCTGCTCTGATACCACTAATGTAACACCCTTCTAACCCAAAATATAATATTTAAATAATATCAGAGTAATAATCTAAAAAGGGTATCACATATCATCATAATTCAACACAAACAGTGTCATGTCACATAACACGAGTTAATCAACATCAAGAATATCATAAATCATTTCGCAGCGGAATTTAACTTCATAATTCAAAAACTTCTTAAACATAATTTTCACCATCCTGAATTTAACATCATCAAATAGAAAACATTTATCCAAATAACAACATAACTGCAAACAGTTTAACAGAATAAAACCCATCCCAGTGTTACATGACATGGAGCAGGACACATACACCAGAACCACTTCTAAGGAACACTAAAGCACGCTCCGAGACTCATGAATTACTCCTATTGCACTGCAATACTATTCTTCGACATCTGCAAGTTACCTACGAAGGAGGAAACATTTCCAAGCAGGAAGGGTGAGTAATCATAATATATCATAAACGTACCAGAATATAGAATCATAAATAAATTAGTACACATATCATGACATCATCAACTTCAAAATTCAGCAACAACCACAACACGATCATGAGATCAAACAACACCAACACAGTCATGAAATTCATCCAGAATATGCAATTCTAACATCCTGATATGCAATATGCATGTGGTACCATTTTCATCGTGAGATGGATACATGACCATCAACCCTCCATAAAGGAGCACATCGTAAATCATCGAGACATTTCAATCCACACAATGGGATTGAAGCAAATAAATAAGCCGAAGCCCCATCGTGAATGTTATGAAATGCAATGATGCGCTACATCGTAATTTCATCAAAATAATTCGCATCATTCATTTCAATCAGCAAAACAACCATCAAATAATCATATATATCATCATGACATTACACCCAGAACACTGGTTCTCTAACCACTCTGACACATCCAGAATTGACCCGTACCCGGTAAATTATGAGGCAATTACAAGGTTATTTTCATAACTTTATTTATAAAAACTTTTGCATTTTTCTCATTTTTATTCATCAAAATAAAGTTCAGTTTATGCTCGTACCGACACTTCAAACAGAATGCGAATCGGACTTACGGTTTGAAAGTTATGAAGTTTTAAAGAATTAAAATTTTCTTCTCAAACAGTGTTAACCGGTTAACCTATAGCGTTAACCGGTTAACGCCTACGAAATTCCAGAAAAAACACCAATTTTCAATGGCTAACCGGTTAACCCATAGCGTTAACCGGTTAACGCACATTTTCCAGTAGTCCTCTGCTATACAATTGCAGACTGTTCCAACACCAAAAACCCCCAAATCCCATTACGAGTTTCACATCAAAACACTCCATAAACCATTCAAAAACATCAATCAAACATCAACAACATCAAGATAACAATTATACCAACAAATATATGATTATAGCTTATTCTAATCACTCTAATTCATCATTATTTCTCTTATAAACTCCGCCTAAATCAAAAACCCCTAAAACTCATAAACTCATACAATCCTAATCTATTCATAATCTAATTCTTATACAATTACAATAGATTATGAAAACTCCCCATACCTTAGAGAATTTCTTCGCTTTACACTCTTCTCTGAGGTTCTCCACAACCTCCTGACTCTGAGCTTCCTCTTTCTTCAGAGCACTTCACCAAACACGATAGAAAAACCAAAATGAGAAAACTGATCGTGTATTCCTTTTTACCAAAACACATTCCAGTTGAATCTTTTCCCACTTTACCCTCATAATTTTCACAAAAGGACCACCTTACTCTTTTTCTTTAATATATTTTTAATAATAATAATAAAATAGTATAATAAAACACTATTTATCCTTATTATATAAAAATACTCTTTTTCTCCAAAATTCTCTAATTAATCCCAAACTCTTCAATTTTTCTAAATTAATTAAATAAATGATTAAATAATTAAATTTAGATTTTAGGGGCGTTACACCCCCCATTTCCATGCGAATTGGGCTTTCATACTCTGCTAATCACACTCCCCTCTTTTGGGCCCGTATTAAAAACAACTAAAAAATATGCTTTCCAAACCCCCCATTCCCTTTTTTTAGAATTTTATTTTTTAGTTTTACATTAGTTTAGAAATAATTCACAAAAAATAGGAAAAAGTGTTATAAAATTCCCAAAAAAATCAAGTAGGCTTTTAAGTCAATTTAGAAATGTTTAGCATTTTATTTTTCTGAATTTGCATTATTTTTGAATAAATTCTGATTTTTTTCATGTAAGTAGTTTTAATGAATTTCCCTCAACTGTACATAAATTTGTAGATTTTATTTCTTAACCTTTCAGTAACATTTTTGGCCCATTCCTTTTACCATAGTTAGAAGACTCATAATAGTACTTAGTGTAATTTTAGTAGATTTTTTAGGGTATTTTATCTCAGGTTTTAGTGGCTTAATCCTTAGAAAATAATGGTTATTCATTAAGTAGAAATAAATGATTTTTAGGCATACCAAGATTCTGATTTTTTAGGATCCTTTTTAACACAATATTATAGGTAGTTGTAGGACCCTATAGAATTAATCTCATAATTTTTCCGGAGCTTTTACTATTTTTTAGGACATTAACCTTTAGGCTTTGTTACATATAAATCTCCTTTAGTTTAGGCTAGAATATTAAGTTTCATAAAAAATAGTTTTAATTAGATATAATCTTAGGATTTAATGTTAACTTAGATTAGTTTAGTTTCTGATTTTTTTATGAAAACATTAGGTAATGCCCTTAGTTTAGAACTTAGGCTTAGGATTCATACTAATTAGACTTAGAATAAATTTAGACTATTTTAGGTGTATGCCTTAAATTATTTTGTTTTGAATTTTATTCTTATATTCAATTTTTGTTGCTTTGTTATATTGATTGTTTTTTACTTGAATATGTTTCCCCTTGGCTTTAGAATCAACTTATCTTCCTTAGGAAGTAAGTTGCATTCTAGTAGTTCTAAGTTCTTTCTCTATTAGGTTTAGAAACCTCATTAACCATAGGACCTCACTTGTAAATAAACAAACATTAGGGTTGTGTCTTAGTTCCCTTTAGATTTTGTCCTTTTGCAATTTGAGTCATTTTTTTCTCATCTTCAAACAAAATCCAAAAACACTTAACAAATAAATGAGAGGATTCCTTGTGTATAGCCTTATTCCATGATGCACTTGCATTCGTTCCATCTTGGAGTGGTGTAAGATTGTCTATCATGATGTACAAGTCTTATCAGGGTATTGTTTCATAAAACAAACAAATTCAAAACACTTCTCATAAAAGACAAAATAACAAACAATAAACGACTATCATGCGGGAACTTCTCTTCTCATCTCATTCACTCATAACGCGAACTCGCGACGACTTGTCTCGCATGCAAGACGGTAAATGCACTCGTACCAGACGAGCCTGCAACACCTGAGCATAGACATACACAGTTCCAGCATAAAAAACACAAACAAATAGTTCCCGCCTTAGTTAGGCAAACTACGTCGACTCTGATCCTCATTATCCCTATGAGGTACGTAGGCAGCGGGGTAGGGCCCATTTGAGCACATTCTTTTTTTCCCTACATTTCCCTCTTTCTTTTTATTTTCTTATTCCTTTCTCATTTCATTTTCCATCCCAGTTAGTAGTTCAGTTGTTCAGCAACAGTTATATTTTTCTCACCCTTTGAAACAAACAAGCAAGCGTGGATCCCGTCGGGTACGGCGGACGGTCTGGGGTGCTAATACCTTCCCAGGTCGTAACCGACTCCCGAACCCAGATCTTTGGTTCGCAGGACCTTGTCCTTTCCTTCTTTCTTAGGTTTGTGCAACATTACCTTTCCCATTCTTTCGGGATAAAAATGTCTGGCTGGCGACTCTACCTTTTCTGCGCCACTTTCGCGTTTGTACTAGGATGAAAATCCCGAGAGCGACATGTGGGTAGTTCATTTATGGATATGGAATCAGAAGAGCGATCTATTAGTTTCGGTGATGAGTTCAGGAGTGATTTTGATGGCTTTTTTGAGGAAGAGAACACCGTTATATCGAAAGCTACTGGGTCTGTTTTTCTTTCTCCGGCTGGAGATGAGGAAGAAAAAATAGAAGTCGGAATGGCCTCCAATGGAGGTCTTTGTCCGTAGGATATTTTAGTGGGCGATCCTTCGTATTCCTCTAATTTGGTTGATAGGGACAAGAGGAAGGATAATGGTAAGGTCTCAGATTTTGTGTCCTTCGATAAAGTTATTTCCTCCTTAAAAGTACAATCTAAACATGAAGGTTATGATAGCCCGGATTGTAACATAGAGGTCTGTTCAAAGCAAGACTTGGTGGGGACCACTATCCCTTGTTCAATCTAGGATTCAGTGGGGACTTATGTTCCTTGTTCAAATCAGGAGCATAATGTGGACCCAATGTTGGTTGTTAATAAAAGACATAATAAAAAGAAAGTTTGAAAATCCTTAAATTGAAGCATATTTATGAAGTGGGTATTTCTAAGAGGCATGTGAAGAATAGCTTGGCTAAAAAAGGAAAAAGGCTTTTATGCATAAAGGTTCCATCTTCTGGAGGGGTAGTTTTTTTCCAACGACAACAGTAAGGAATATGATAAGAGGGTCTCTTTCCATGTTGAAATTCGTCGGAATCTGGAATTGACAGATGCAATTTTAGACTTTCTGATAATTTAGATACTAACCTTGGCGATAAATTAGGGAATGCCCTATCTAATTTAGGCGTGGAGAAGAGTGAATCTAAGGGAGATTTTCAAAGAAGAATTATCGATATGGAGAGAACAGATAAAGCTAAGATGTTTAGAGGGAACGCAAACTCAAATATGTTGAAATGATTGTGGATCTTTAAACATTATAGGGGGTGTAGTAGAGTTAAAAGAAGTAGAATTTCTCATATTATATCTAAGGGTAAAGCATATTTGATTTTATTACAAGAAACGAAGATCCAAGATTTGTCGGAGGGTGTAGCGAAGAGTTTTTGGCAAAGGGAAGATATTGATTTTTGTTTTGCAAATTCGGAGGGGATGTCGAGCGGTTTACTTATTCTATGGAAATTTCATTCGGTGGAAGTCATTTGTAGCTTTAGAGGTGCGAGTTACATGGGAATAAAGGTTAGATGGAAAAATATATTTTATTATGTTGCCAATATATATGTTCCTTGCTCTACTGCTTTGAAGAGGATAATATGGAAGAAGTTGTCAGACTTGAAGTCTATCTTTGTGGATGGAGAGTGGGTGTTTGGGGGAGATTTTAATGCGGTTAAACAAGCGAATACCAAAGAGGTAGAACAACTTTTAATTCTTGTTCGGAATGTAGGGAGTTTGAGAAGTTTATTTTGGAAGGCAATTTGGTGGATTTATCGTGTAAGGGTAAAAAGTATAGTTGGTATCATAGTGATGGAAAGGCCAAAAGTAGGATTGATCATTTCTTAGTAACTAACAGTATCATTGATGATTGGGGGCTATGGGTCAATTGATCGAGGATAGGGAAATATCAGATCATTGTTCGATATGGATTATTCTTGACAAAACGGATTGGGGCTCGAAACCTTTTAGGGTTAATAATGAATGGGTTTCTAATCCTTCTTTTGTTACTTTTGTGGAAAAGGAATGGAGGAAGCTTCATGTGGTTGGAATAAGAGATTTTGTGCTAAAGAAGAAATTTTGATTATTAAAAGAGATCCTTAAGTGGTGGAACTCTAATGTTTTTGGTAGGTTCGGTATGAATATGGAGGAGGGTGTGAAGGAATTGAATAAAGAGGATGATGAGGATGTAGTTTCGGGGAGGCGGAGGGGGAAGAGTTTTTGAAAAGGAAAAAGAGGGATAGTAGTAAGTTTTGGTTGAATTTAAATATAAAGGAAAATATACTCATTCAAAAAGCTAGATTGAAGTGGCTTAATGATGGGGATTCAAATAGTAATTATTTTCATAGAGTAATTAAAGAGAGGAGGATGTGCAATTTCATCGGATCTATTAGAATGGAAAATGGTGTTATTGAGAAGGTGGAAGAGGTTAAGGAAGAAGTGATGAGACATTTTTCTTCAAAATTTATTGAGTCGGATTTTACTAGACCGGTGTTAGAGGGCATTTCTTTTAAGGGCACAAATGCTTTGGAGAGATCTTTTCTTGAAGCTCCTTTTTTCGGAGGAGGAGATTAAAGAAGCGGTGTGGAGTTGTGATGGTTCCAAAAGTCCGGCTCCCGATGGGTTTTCTTTTCTTTTCATCAAATAGTGTTGGCTTTTCATGAAGGATGATTTTATTGGTTGTTTTCAAAGTTTCCATTCCGGAGCTTTATTCTCTAAATTTATAGTATCATCCTTTTTGAATTTGGTCCCTAAATCTTCTAACTCTTTGTGTTTGGATGATTATAGACCTATATGTCTTTTGGGGTGTGTATATAAAGCTTTATCTAAGCTTTTGGAGACGAGATTAAAGTTGGTGTTGAACTCGGTTATTTATAATTGCCAAAGTGCTTTTGTTCCCGGTAGGCAATTACTTGATGGATGTTTGGTGGCAAATAAGGTGGTAGATTTTTCTAAGAAAGAAGGAAATGGTTTTTTGATTTTCAAGGTTGACTTTGAGAAGGCATATGACAAGGTTAGTTGGAATTTTCTTATCTTTAGGCTCCGTAAAACGGGGTTTGTGGAAACTTGGTTGAAATAGATGGAAGCTTTGGTTTTTTCGAGTAAGATGTTGGTTTTAGTTATCGGTAGCCCTACAAGAAGTTTATTATGGAGAGAGAATTGAGACAAGGAGACCCCATATCTCCCTTTCTCTATGTGATAGTTGTGGAAGGTTTAACGAGTTTGGTTAATAGATCAGAGGCTAATGAGGAGTTTGTGGGTTTTAATTTAAGGGGTAGATGCTTTGTTGATATTCTTTAATTTACGGACAATACCTTATTGTTTGGTGATGATAGTTAGAAGCATCTTTGGGCTATTAAATAGGTGTTGAGAGGCTTCGGATTAGTTTCCAATTTGGAAATTAATTTTCATAAGAGAAAACTTATTGATGTGAATATTGGTTCTAGGTTTTTGGAGGTTGCTTCTTTTTTCCTTTCTTGTAAGAGGGAGGAAAGTAACTTTGTTTTTCTTGGTATAACTATTGGGTACAAATTTAATAGAAGCGGTATATGGAAGGATTTGGTGGGGAAGTTGAAACATAGGCTTTCTTGTTGGAACAATCAGTTTCTTAGTTTTGGGGAAGGCTTGCTTTATTAAAATCGGTGTTTTCTAGTGTTTTGATTTTCATGCTTTCGTTCTATAAAGCTCCAACGAAGGTAGTGAAAGAAATTACTAGCATTCAAAGTAACTTCCTTTGGGGGAGTAAGGAGGATAAGAGAAAAATCTATTGGGTTAGTTGGAAGAGGGGTTTCCTTCCTTTTGATAAAGGGGGTTGGGGTTGAGAATGGTGGATGATTTTAATTTGGATCTAATTAATAAATGGAGATGAAGGATATTAACAAAACCTAATGCTTTGTGGTATAATGTCTTAAAATCTAGATATAGTGATATACATTTGAAGATGGTGGATACCGGAAATTATTCCATTAAGGATAATTGTGCTTCTTTTTGGTAGAGGGAATTATGTGGTTTGGATAAAAGTGTTCCAGAGAATTATTTTGCTTCTAATTGTAAATTTACTATTGACAATGGTTATTATATTTGTTTTTGGTCCTATTGGTGTATATGGGAGTTTTGTTTAAAGAATAATTTTCCTATTCTTTTTCACTTGTCTATCCTTAAAGGTGTTTCAGTGGCATGCATGGGTGGTTGGCAAGAGGAGAGGTGGATTTGGGGAGACTTCGAGGTAGTCGGCCCGGTTTTAGGTGATGCGTACATGGAGTTGCAACGCTTACGTACCTTGTTGGACCAAGTTCGGCCGATGCTTGACGATGTCAAAATGGTGGTTTGGAAGGTGAGCCCAACAGAGGAATTTTTGGTGAGTAGCTTCTTTAATTTAATTATGTCGTTTCGCATTCCTTACGGCCTGAGTATAAAATTTGATGAATTTTTTCTTTAATTTGGAAAGTGGAGGTTCCTTATAAGGTTTCTCACTTAGGTAGAGGTTGTGTATTTCTGAATAGGGGGTTGGAGTGTGTGTTTTGTTCTTTGGCAGAGGATTCTCTAGACCATATTTTTATGAATTGTTGTGTTTCATTATTGGTGTGGAGGGAGATGGCCGATTGGTTTGGTTTTTTTAATTGGGGCGCTAGTGATATTAAAGAAAGCTTCTTATCTTGGTATGCTTTCTTCAAACAAAATAGGGTGAAGAAAGGAAAAAAGGTTGTGTTTGGTTGACTACGACTTGGTATTTGTGGAATTTGTGTAACCGTATTATTTTTAGGAACGATAGTTGGAATGTGTTGGGTTTGATTTGGAATATTAAGGCGTTGGTGTGGAGATGGTCTTTTGTAAAGAAAATTACTCGATCCAATTATAACTTTTATGAGTTTTGTAAATTTCCTTTGTATTACTTAGCATATGGTTTAATTGGGTGTAATTTTCTTTTTGTTTCGAGGTCCGCCTCATTTTTATGTAAGTGGGTTTCAAGAACCCATTGTTCTCGCTTTAATGAAAGTTCCTTGCTTATTGAAAAAAGAAAAAAAATAGTTAACTAACATTTTGCAAACATAATTAACAATTATGTTCTTCATGTGAGAATTCATATGACTAATCCTATAATGATTCTATCTTAATTATGACATTTTACAAAAATATAGAATTATGACCTCGCAACTCTCTAACTAGTGAGATTGTTTTGGGGGGATTGAGTGAGAGTCTTTAATCACAAGACAATCACGTTCGTCAAAGCAACCTCCCAGCTACTAGGAGTCTTCAATCACAATGATAAAAGTTTTATGAAACGTAAAATAAGAAGTCAATTTTACGAAACATGGAATTATAACTTTGTGATTCCCTAGCCGTTGGAAGTCTTCAATCGTAAAACAATCTGCTTCGTTAAAGAAATCCACTAACAACTAGGAGTGTTTACCAATCAGATGATTAATTTACCGCTAAGTCTCCTCGTCACTCTTCCAACTCGTAGATGGTAGAGATCATTAAACAAAAATAAACTATACAAATATAAAGAAAAATTTGTTACAAAATAGCCAAAGAAATTTGCAAGAATCACATGCATATGGCATACTAATCTATGGGGACTAGAAACTCATTCTTAAGGGATCATGGTTTTTATAATTGAAAAGAAAATATATTAAGACATACAATGATGAAGAACATGATCCTAATTATAACCTTCATTTTCAGTTTCCCTAGGCTAAAAAACACCTTAGAATATCTAAAATCTAACACCAAATGACTAAACACATTTTTATTTATTTATAAGTAACAATATGATTTCTCAAGATTGCATTGCGCCATGCCATAGTTGCGTCGTGATTGATCAACTAAAATGTTTCCACACCTTGACAGGAATTTGGGATCATGTCTTTGGCTTTCTATGTGTTGATAGCAATGTTATACCTTGTAGGTGTGTCGCGGTTCGATCACGTAACTGATTTTTCACTTAAAGTAGAAATTTTGGATTGCAACACATAGTCTTTTGAGCACTGCTACCACTTGATTATCTTGAATCACAGTATTATGTTTATGGTTACGCCGCGGTTTTCATGCTTCTCTTGCTAATATCTATTTTCTTTTGTTCTTCATGCTTCATCCCTATCATCACTTCTTCATCATAACTTTCATAATAAAACACAATGAAATTTGTATGGTCAGGATGATTTCAACATTTTTTTTTCTTTCCACGAATCTTCGTATTCTTTATTAAAACTTACAAATAGAAGCACACTAATAGTAAAAACTCTTAAAAATAGAAAATTTATGTACTAAAATATAGTGTGATAGACAATGATCACCTTTCAATGAGCTTTTTTTAAAGATTCAAATTTTGGGGGAAATACTAGGCCTTTCCATACAAACGTGTGAGGTGTTTCCATGGAAACTGTGTCATATTTGAGTTTTTTTTTTGAATTTTTTTTAATAAGATATGATTTATAAAGGGAAAATTAGAGAGAACTTCTTGGGGTTAGTTATTTTAAAAGATTGATAATCTAAGGAGATTATATAAGGGTTAAGAAACAATTCTTGTTCCATTTTGGAACCAAAAATGTGATGAGTTACAGAAGCAACAACGTAGGAGAGCTTCTGGTACGACAGAGCAGGTGTAACACCCATACAATATATATCTAGAATAATATCATACAATGTTAATTTTTTTTGGTATTGACACCATCATAAATACCTACTAGTATGATTCACATTCTTGTCCAAATTCTAAAACTATACAAGCTATGGCACAAGACATGGAAATCATACTAAAAAGAAATAAAATCTAAGACAATACAATATCCATTATTGTACAAAGATACAGAAGTACACAACAGAAGACTAAAACTATGCTTCACTTGAAACATCCCGAGTATAGCTCCACTTGTAAATCAAAACTGCACAAAGGAACCTGAAAAGCAACAACAATAGTGGGGTGAGATAACAACATCTCAGTGGGTTCTCTATCTTAGAGTTCTCTTGGCTCTATAAGGTTCTATCAAACCTAACTCAAGCCCTTGGTCACTTCTCAAAAGGGTCCGGTACGAGATGGGACAACGGTTCATACAACGTTCACACCACTAAATGAGTGAAACATCTATACCTCAAGCCTTTACGGATGCTTCCCGTAGGACTAAAGATAACCCACCTCAACACTTACTCAGGACTATTATGGAGGATTCAATATAACACTAACCTCAATCTTTACGGATGTTTCACGTGGGACTAAAGGTAACCCACCTCAAGACTTAATCAAGACCAGTATCTAAATAGTGTAGCACTTGCCTCAAGTCTTTACAGATGCTTAACATGGGACTAAAAGTAACCCACCTCAAGACTTACTCGAGACCTTACGGATGACTCGTGACATACATGCCTCAATCAAAATACACGCATCTATACAACCGGTACCTCAATCTTTACGGATGCTCTTGCGAAACACAAAGTAACCACAATGAGACTTATACAAGACTTTACGGAGGACATAGTATAATACACACCTCTAGTCTTTACGAATGCTTCCCGTGGGACCGAGATCTACCCACCTCAAGACTTACACGAGACTAATACGGAGGATCTTGTAACATACACACCTCAAATCTTTACGGATGCTTCCCGTGGGACTCAACATCACCCACCTCAAGACTTACACAAGACTATTACGGAGGCCTAGTGTATCGCACGCCAACAGTTCACAACAACCTATGTAAAACTAGGCATCTCACATATTATACCACCCAACAATCCTAATTGCACTACTAGGCCACACTATTTGTTTATGGCAAGATTTCCTCACTCTTTCTCCATGCTTGATACTTTTAGATTATAGTTCGTAAACATATAATCCTAACATTTTAGTCTAGTTATCTCCATTAAACAAATATCACAATAATCTCATGTATCTACTCTCAATCAATCCTCATGATTAAGCATACTTTCCAAAATTTCCTAACTAACATAATTACAGTTAATTGGAAAGGTCGGATAAAATTCAGGTAAACGTAATATCTCTTAGCATCATTAATTAGTAAATATTCTCAGCTTCGAATCGATATGCAGAGCACTAAAAACAGATACCCGGATCACAAGTTACGATTTAAAAACACAAAACAGAACTCCCAGGTCTCGTTGAGCGAGGAACTTCCTGCATTTCTCGCTGAGCGAGCTCAGTATTCCAGAAATATCAGGCTTACGGGAAAACTATATTTCCATGCCAAACTCGACCCTAACATCACCAACACAGAAGAATCGATCATCAAACATGTATATGAACATATATTAATCATTATACTTCCATTTAGTCGAGTTTTAACCGTTTAATCTATCAATTCTTAGATTTTCTATAAAACCCTAAAACTCACAAATTCAATCAAAACTCAAAGAAAAAGGTTTCTAACTAAGAACCTACCTTGCCAATGAAGAGGAGGTTGGTGAAGATGAAGATTTGGTGGAGAAATGGTGATTATCCAAGCATCTCCTCTCTTAGGGTTTTTCTTCCTCTTCTTCTCTTCTCTTCTCCCTTTCTTTCTCTTCTTTTCCCTTCTTTTTCTTTTCTTTCTCCTACCAACTCTCTTTTCTTTCTTTTCTTTTTATAATACATAACATGTTTCTCTTTCTCTTAAAAATCAAACAATGTATATTATACCAATATACAATAGTTAGTATACTAATGGGTCAAATTTGAGAATAACCAGAAAATATCTCTGAGTCAGATAATACTAATTTATCCTAATTAATATTATCCAGGGTGTTTAATTAAATACGGGGTATTACATTCTCCCCCCTTGAATTGAAATTCGTCCTCGAATTTCCTTTACTCACTCCCTTGACAGTTTACAACACTGTCTTAGACTAATACGTATCCTTAATTCCGTTACATATCCTAACGTACTCAAATTTCCAGTCTGACTTTGCGGCTCAAAGTCCTCGTTTCGCAACGAAACAACTTCGCGTCCATGATCACACACTTGTTTCCAACCTACCACTTTCACAATCTATATGTTGCTTTATAGTTAATCATCTAGTCTCATCCTTCCGTCGAAGAAACATGCTATGTTAAAGCCTTCCATCGATTCTCAACACGAGACAAAATACTCCGGTTAACCTCGACAAGGTTCCACAAGGCATCTTGGTGAGATCCCTTCCTTGTACAATTTCCCAACAAAAGCATCTTATTAAGATCCTCCAATCACTAACGCTATAACAAAAGTTGTCAAACGACTTCCTTTACCAATTCCACATGGTCTTACATCAAAACTGTAACCATTTATATCGGACACTTCATTCTTTCGGTATCCCACCATAGACAACCCACTTAGAGATAAAATTCTCCTTTGATCCTCAACAATCTAACTGAATTCTTTCATCTGTCTCCTTCCACTATGCTTTCAAAGCCTAACAACGGAGATACCATGAATTCTCTAACAATACTAAGAAGCTGATAGTCTGTGGAGAAAAAATACTTATCCATCGGAGCTCTCACCATCCAATAGGATAAGAACTTGCAACATACAACTATAGAACAATTCACTTGTCAACCATAAGTCCATGACATCGGTCTATACTCTCCAACGACATAGATACTGGGGTTGCACTGCTGCAATCATAACCGATATAATTCCAAATCCCAAACTAAAATCGAAACAAAAAAAATCCAATTAGGCTTAACTAATCTGACCATGGTTACTATGTTTCATAACATTTCTTTTTATAAATAAAATCTCATTCACTTAAGATTTTTGCTGACACAAGGTTTCTACCAGTAACAACGCAGTAATTCCATAGACTTACAATAACTAGTGAGTCACTAATACCAAACTCAAATCATCCTCGGTACACTTGTGGATTTCCATAACGCTTGCCTTTGAAGACCATAACCAACTTCCCGTTCAATCCATTTCTCTCGGGGTTTCGTTCCTTAAACGGTCCAAATTTACACGCATGACCTCGAAACATTCATTTCTCACTCTTACTCAGAAGATGACTTAACATCCTTACATCCTTATCTCTGGGTACGGCTCAACTGCACACAATTGGTATCACCTTTTCGGTTTCCTTGACTTGATGTTAAGAATTAACGATACAAAACTGACCAACCGCTCTTCTTTTATCCACATAATAATTCAAATACCAAAACAATTCCGGAGAGATCTACACTTCATCCTACTCGTATAATCTCGCGAATCAAATTATTCAATAGTTGTAACGACGACACCAATTATCCAGATCATATACCGTCCACTGAAACATGCTCAAAGGAGATTTCAACACTTTACCCACTGACATTTCGAACGGAAATCAGAACAGACTTACAATTTAGAAAGGTATGATTTTTAAGCTTCTCAACAAAATCAGGTGTTAATCGGTTACATATCTGAGGCTAAGCGATCGAACACAACTGAACTTGTTCTTCTCATTAACAAACAATCTGACTCAAAGTTACTAAATCAGTCCACCATCTTGCAAGATGATTCTCACTCTCGATGTTGAGACATGAGCACAAACGCTCGCCGTTCACAACTCAAGATAGCACAAATAGGCACAACATGCATATCACAACTCCAACAAGCGAAGAAGTATAACTTACCATTCTGTCACAGTCACCACACAGATACACAACAGAATGGCTCGATTCCACTCACACAATCACATTATCAAAAAGGGTTTAGTCGCAAGCTAACACTTAGTTTGTCCATGAACGAATCCAACACATAACTCTTATCGGGAAGAAAACAAAACAATGAACACCTCATCTCTAGTGTATAACTCTGTCCTCTCCCTTAAATTCCTTGGTGAAAAGTAAAACAAAAACAACCTTCTACACCCCACTAGAGATAAATCCCAAATACTTTTATTATTCCTAACACTTGAAAAGTGAGGTAATGTACTCCTCTAACGAACCTTTGATACCTCCACTTACATATAATCCAGGGTTCCCTTACCCGCTACTAATCGTTTCATAGAATATTTCCACAACTTTCATCGATATCAAGAACGATTCAATAGGCACCCACGTCCGAGTGTATGCATCTTAGAAAAATAAAATTCTCAAAACTTAACAACGATAATCTGATCTTCATTATTACCTAAGACTCCCTACTCATTCCATCGCAACCAAAAGTTACAACCATCACCATCAAATAATTCTAACCGACCAAAACTGAAAGAAAACAGTGAATGAGTTACGGTTAAAGGATTCGTCCTCATCAATCCAAGCAATAGGTTGCTGCAAACCATATTACAGATTCATCTGATACATGAGCAAAGTCCATTGCAAGGTGATGACCATTTAACTCGACCTCCACAACTTCTTTCTTTACATTAAAATCTTTCTTAGCCAAGTCAACAATATCCCTAGGAAATTCCTTCCATCCACCAATCTCGTAGACCAACAAACATTCAGGATGTTCACTTCTTCCAACAATTCATATAATACCGAATTAATGACTATCCAAACCAAGTCTCTGAAGGTGTAGGCTTGCCTCATACTTATTCGATCTCACTTGTTGACAATCCTGTCCTTGGCGATACTAGTGGTGTCCATGGAGGTAACACTGATCGTAGAACTCCATTTGGACATGTAGCATATCGAGAAGCACGCACTCGCTTCAAATGAGCACAAACCATCCAATGCCTTCTCATATCGCGCGGTCAATGTCGTCTTCATACCGTACTAACTTCACGTTCTGCGGTAATCTTCTCTCACTCAAACACAAGCCATCATACCAGAACTTCTTCCATGTCCAATGTGTTTATTCTAACATTTAACACAACTTCATCAAGTTCATACCTCATATACCTCATATCGCTAAATAGAGCTTTTCTATCCTTCGTCCGGGGTGTATTTGTCCCAATTGGAACATGTAGTCACATCCTTGTGTTCCTCTTCACGTTTCACCACAACCTTTGGTTCCCAAAAGAAAATGAACATTCTTAACTAGTAACTTCAATCCATCTGGGAGGTATTATCCGAATACATTCCTTGAGGTGCTCTCGCTCATCCACGATGCCACCGCGTCCTTAGAATTGAAACACTTACAAGAATTACTCACTCTTGAACTTACGTCACACATTCCACAAGTACCCTCTCTCTTTGCGGAATGAGGCTTCTCAACTCTCTTGATTACACCAGTGACTATTACCGGTCCACCAACGACTTTACTCATTCCCTGATACACTGACCATTATCCTGTAGGTATCTTTACCCTTCAGATCCTATCCATTCCAAAAGATTTCTCAACCCACACACTTCTCTGCATTCTCACGTCACAGGAAGTAAAATTCCTAAGAAGACTCCCACTGAGCAGACCAAAGCTCCTTTTGCTAACTCTTGGCTTGAGCCCACTCTCACAGCACAAGTTTCAACAACATTACGGAATCCTCCTGGTCGCACAACCATGATCTTACCTATCACATACATAGCACTAGGCTGATCAGACCCATTACTACATAGTGTGGCATTAAGAATCATGCCGACCAGACTCACTTAAGGGGCAGGAAAGATTTACTTATGATGTTTCAAGGCTAGGTCGATGTTACGACCTGCTCTGATACCAACTGTAACACCCATACAATAAATATCTAGAATAATATCATACAATGTTAATTTTTTTTGGTATTGACACCATTATAAATACCTACTAGTATGATTCACATTCTTGTCCAAATTCTAAAACTATACAAGCTATGGCACAAGACATGGAAATCATACTAAAAAGAAATAAAAGCTAAGACAATACAATATCCATTATTGTACAAAGATACAGAAGTACACAACGGAAGACTAAAACTATGCTTCACTTGAAACATCCCGAGCATAGCTCCACTTGTAAATCAAACCTGCACAAAGGAACCTGAAAAGTAACAACAATAGTGGGGTGAGATAACAACATCTCAGTGGGTTCTCTATCTTAGAGTTCTCTCGACTCTACAAGGTTCTATCAAACCTAACTCAAGCCCTTGGTCACTTCTCAAAAGGGTCCGGTACGAGATGGGACAACGGTTCATACAACGTTCACACCACTAAATGAATGAAACATATATACCTCAAGCCTTTACGGATGCTTCCCGTGGGACTAAAGATAACCCACCTCAAGACTTACTCGGGACTATTACGGAGGATTCGATATAACACTAACCTCAATCTTTACGGATGCTTCACGTGGGACTAAAGGTAACCCACCTCAAGACTTACTCAAGACCAATGTCTAAACAGTGTAGCACTTGCCTCAAGTCTTTATGGATGTTTCACGTGGGACTAAAAGTAACCCACCTCAAGACTTACTCGAGACCTTACGGATGACTCGTGACATACACATCTCAATCAAAATACCCGCATCTATACAACTGATGCCTCAATCTTTACGGATGCTATTGAGAAACACAAAGTAACCATAATGAGAGTTATACAAGACTTTACGGAGGACACAATATAATACACACCTCTA
Source organism: Lathyrus aphaca (assembly GCA_963966055.1). Taxonomy (NCBI): domain Eukaryota; kingdom Viridiplantae; phylum Streptophyta; class Magnoliopsida; order Fabales; family Fabaceae; genus Lathyrus; species Lathyrus aphaca. The sequence goes on from OZ014525.1 coordinate 18,374,884, forward strand.
GCCTTTACGGATGCTTCCCGTGGGACCAAGATCTACCCACCTCAAGACTTACATGAGACTAATACGGAGGATTTTGTCACATACACACCTCAAATCTTTACGGATGCTTCCCGTGGGACTCAACATCACCCACCTCAAGACTTACACAAGACTATTACGGAGGCCTAGTGTATCGCACGCCAACGGTTCACAACGACCTAGGTAAAACTAGGCATCTCACAAATTATACCACTCAGCAATCCTAGTGGCACTACTAGGCCACACTATTTGTTTATGACAAGATTTCCTCACTCTTTCTCCATGCTTGATACTTTTAGATTATAGTTCGTAAACATATAATCCTAACATTTTAGTCTAGTTATCTCCATTAAACAAATCTCACAATAATTTCATGTATCTATTCTCAATCAATCTTCATGATTAGGCATACTTTTCAAAATTCCCTAACTAACATGATTACGGTTAATCAGAAAGGTCGGATAAAAGTCGGGTAAACGTAATATCTCTTAGCATCATTAATTAGTAAATATTCTCAGCTTCAAATCGATATGCGGAGCACTAAAAACGGATACCCGAATCACAAGTTACGATTTAAAAACACAAAACAGAACTCACAGGTCTCGCTGAGCGAGGAACTTCATGCATTTCTCGCTGAGCAAGCTCTGCGATTCCAGAAATCTCATGCTTACGGGAAAACTATATTTCCATACCAAACTCGACCCAAACATCACCAACACAGAAAAATCGATCATCAAACATGTATATGAACATATATTAATCATTAAATTGACTAAAAAAAAATAACTTAAAAGTAATATTTATTAAATGAAGCAGCAAAATAAAATAAATTAATTAGGGACGAAAATGAAATATTATAAATAGAAGTAAGATATCCAAGAGATATCCTTTCATCTCATTGTCGAAATCCCTAACTTGGATGAGTTATTTTATTTAGTCCCAATGTCACCTTTTTTATAACTTTTTGTAACAGAAAACAATGACATCCTAATTTACACAACTGTATCTTAATTTTGACCATTCTTGAATGAATACACCAATGAGACAAAAAAAAGTGAAAAAATGAAATATGTTATGTGGTAGCCCTAGGTAATGGAGCGTGAATGAGAGAAGACAAAAAGAGAAAAAGAATCGTGATTTGGTAATAACACGGTCGGAAGTACAAGCAGCAGCGTACAGATGATGAGAAAAGGAAGGCTGACTTGGTCAGAGATTCTTGTAAAGCTTCATCACTGACATGAATGAGCTTTGCTAGAGTTGCAGACAGAACAGACTCCATGTGATTCAATACAAACAAACATGCTTTCAAATTTTGCATTCTCAAAATCACCACATTACCCTTTTTAACATTCTTAAGTAATAACATTTCTACACTAAATTAATTACTCTTATTTTATCGTCATCCCGGAATTTCCAACTAAATAATAAACAAGAGTATTAAAAATACTCTTTGTTAACACTTTTTAACTTTCACTTACTTTTTTTTTTTTTTTTTAATTGTGAGAAACACATTATATGTGAGAATTTTCATTTTAAAATTTGATTCTATATTAAGTGTATTCGACCTACACATATTTTACCGAATAAAAAATAGATTGTAAATTGGATGAATAGGTGTTGACATGATTTTGCATTCATTAAAATTGAATTCTTTCAAGAGCTCTCTTATATACTTAGACTGATGAATATATATACCTTATTCCTTATGATTAATTTGAATTCTAAGGAAGTATTTCAATTCACCCATCATACGTATCTCAAATTCAACCTGCATAATTTTAGAAAATTATTGATAAAGAGATGTATTATGGAACCAAAATTCATGTCATAAAACATAAATTTGAACAATAAAATTTCTTTTTCTAAAGTTTTCCTAAATAGTGTAGTGTCAACCTTGCCTTTAGCAATACCATTCTCAAGTAGGAAATTACTCAGTCTCTCATACCATGCTCTTGGAGCTTGTTTGAGTCTATAGAGTGATTTTTTGAGCTTGTAGATGAAGTTTGGATGGTTTGGATCTTCAAATTCAGGAGGTTGCTTGACATACACTTCTTCAGTAATAACTTCATTCAGAAAAACACTTGTCACGTCCATCTGATAGAGCACAATGTTGTGGTTGATGTCATAAGAGAGAATGAGCCTTATGGCTTCTAACCTTGCCACATGAGCAAATATTTCAATGAAGGCAATTCCTTATTGTTGACTGTAGCCTTGAGCTACAAGTCTGACTTTATTTCGTGTGAAATTTCCATGTTCGTTAAGCTTGTTACAAAAGATTCACTTGGTCTCAATGATGTTTTTCATATGAGATCTTGGAACAAGATCCCACACATCATTTCTTTGAAACTGACTTAGTTCATCTTGCATAGTCACGATCCATCTATTATCTGATAAGGCATCATCAATAGAAGTATAAAAGTAGGTTTTAACAATGAAATAAGTCCAAGCATTGATTGATCATTTCTGAAAGAAAAGCTGGTTCTCAATGGATCGTCTTTATTTCCAATTATTTGCCCTTCTGGATGAAATGCATTATATTTGAATGGCCTCTTGGGTGGAGCATATGCTTCAGTTCTATTTTGAACGATCACTGAATCAGTGGCAATAAAACTAGTTCTATTTTCTACTAATTCATTATGGAAAGGATAAATTTGATGCTTTGAAAAATGAAAAAATATGGAAGAAATTTGAACAATTACTAGAAAGTAGTGAAACAAACAATCGACATTAGATTTTTTTTTATAAGCAAAAATGGATTAGGGTCTCAACAACAACGTCAATAAACAACAACAATATCAATAACAACATTGTCAATAAACAACCTCAAGGATTTAGGGTCTCAACAACAAGAACAACAACATCGACAAAAACAACAACAAAAAATTCTAGGGTTTCAGATCTCAACAATAACAACAACAATAACAGTAACAACAGCAATATGACATAAATATAGTAGTGATGTTTAACATATCATATTTCTGTAAAAGAAAATGATTTGGATATTTGAAGAAGAAAGAGAGTCATAAACACATAACATCTTCATATTGAAGATGTGATGTGTTTGTGGATCTCGTTTTTAGGGCTCTTCGTTAAAGTTTTGTTTATGTTATTTAGTGAAACTGAATACTACAAGGCAAAGCTATATATATATATATATATATATATATATATATATATATATATATATATATATATATATATATATATATATATATATATATATATATATATATATATATATATATACACACACATAAACATATTCACCTCAGTTGGTAAGAAACTAAGGGATAAAATAGCGTACTTTTAAATTAAAAATAAAATATTCAAGAGACTATAACTCTTCATTCTTCTCACGTTTTTTTATGGTTAAAATCTCTCTATTGTTTCAAGTTCTTTTTTCAAAACTTAATTTTCTACTAATTCATTTTTGAAAGCATAAAATTTGATGTTTTGAAATATGAACAAATAAGGAAGAAAGTTGAACAAAAACTATAAGTATTGGAGACATTTTAACTAAAAAACTACGTGAGATGAACGATGAGTTACAAGATGCTATAAAATCATTAACCAGTGTAAGATAAGTTTTAGATACAACATAAGTTTGCATATCCAAGCTCAATTTACTAGGTTATATGTTCAAAGAGAGGTTAGTGAAACAAATAGTCGACATTATATATAATAAACTCAACTAGACAAAACAAAAAAATAACAACAACATCAAACACGTCTATGTACTCACAATATTCGACCAACTTTTTCTTCACATTCTCCTTCAAGGAAGCACCAATCTTTGTCTAACTATGTCTAACTAACTCATCATGAAATTCATAATCGTCCTCAACATTTTTTTTCCGCTTGATTAATCGAGAATTCGAAGTCGTAAGAAATTATAGCAGTGATATTTTCAATGAATTCATTTATTAATGGAGTATGATTTTATTTATTTATTTTAGGACTTAAAATTAATGTTATTTTAATTAATAATTTATCTTTCTTCCGTTAATTATTAAAAAAAAATGGATAGAATGAAATACAGGGCCAAGACATTTTCTAAGCTCTTTCTTCCAAAATAGAGTGATACTTTCATTCTTTCTTAAACTCATGTCGACCACCCTGAACTCAGGAAGCAAAACTCATTATTTAACAATTATTCAGAATCAAAAACTTAATTATTAATTCATTATTATTTTTAATATTTTCATCACGTGAAACAATTTTTCACAACCTCTCAATCTCATAAAATATAAAAAATTTATGACTTCAGCTTAATCACCTAGAATTAACACACAGGTCAAGTTTTAAACCTAAATCAGAAGAAGTTAAAAAAAAAAAATCATATCCAACAAAAAAATCGTTTTCAGAAATCTAGATTTAATTTCTTCGACCGCCCATGCATAAATCTTCACCTACCTTTCTTTATGTCACCATCCTGAATAACTTTATATAATTATTATGATTCTCACAGTTTAAGTTCATCTCCTTCAATCAAATTATTCTCGAGGCTCTTTTGCTGATCTCTTGCTGATTGGAAGCTTTTTCACGTTTTCTAAAACATAATTATCCATGGATGAATTTGTGGATATTTGTGTTAAGGTCTTCTCATTGAATTTTCTGATAAATTATTCTATGAAAACAAAACTTAGTGGGTAGGTTTGTCTCACGAACCTAACATTAGATAAACTGTTGTGTCCTACCAACCAGGGAACTAACTATGTATGAATTTATTATATCTAATGTGGATCGCTTATTTCACCATATCCTAATTGAATATATAACTTTTTCAAAATAATTTACAAATTAATTATATGAACAATTATGTTATATTTGAAAAATAATTTACACTAATAATAATTTTCGAATATTTTGTAAATCATCATTCATCTCTTGTTCTTTAATAGTTCGAATCTCGTTCAAAATTTTAAGTTCTTCATTGAAGAACAACTAGAAGCATTGAGATAGATTTTAACCATTAAAAAATGTGAGATGAATGCTCAGTTACAAAATGCTCGAATAATATTAATTAGTGTAAGATACTTTTCAAATACAATGTAATTTTTCATATTATTATTTTCAAAATCAATTTAATAAGTTATATGTTCAAAGAGTGGTTACTGAAACATACAATTGATATTAAATATAATATACAAGTTCGACAAAACAAAATGAGAGTTGCGTAAAGAATCACAAAAACATAATCTCAATCTCAAACTCATTAACTACTACTAAACAACAACATATAGATTTCAAAACATTGCTAAGAGGGTATAACAACTAAACAACAACAACAATAACAAGATCAACAACTCAAAATAACAATAGATACTGATCTCAACTGTGGCCAGAATCATCAACGGTTGTGGACGCTAGCGTGAATCTTGAAATCTCTGCTCGGTCGTCGAGGAGGGATATGGGGTGTACCTGCAAGGTACTCCGATGCCAAAGTAAGAACGGGAAGAAGAGTATGCAAGTACAATTAAAAGTGTTTGGGGAGTGAATATTCGAATCTTGACCGGTTTATATAGAGAGTCTCCAACGCTTGGCTAACGGTTCCTATTTTGGATCTGGATCGCTGATCCCCTGAAAATAGGTAACTGCCAGAAACTAGTCGTTGGACGAGCATAGCCGTTATGACACTTTGCATAACATTCTATGTAGTACTCTCATAGTGGGTCAATCCAGTATAAGTATTACTCCTAATATTCATACCTATATCAAGACTTGATAACTCTTTATCCATGATCCATGAGATTTGATCATCAGTCTATCTATATAATAGTCTTAATGCTTTAAGGCTATCTCCTTTCATATTAAGGCTCGACTATGGATGCTTTAAGAATAGTGTCCATATGTTTAATGTAATCTCATGATTAAGTCACATTTAATATTTCATTAAACAAACTAGCTATTTTAGGGACTTTATCATTTTGGAAAAGCAAACATAATAAAGAAATGCCTTTTATTATTAATAAATGATTTAATGCAAGTACCAAAAGTATTGGTCTCTAAGGCTTACACCAACAATCTCCCACTAGCACTAGAGCTAATCAGGAATACCCCTAATACCCATAGATATAGTATGGCCATCATGCTTCTGCTGCGCAAGAGGTTTTGTTAGTGGGAGAGCAATATTGTTAAGTGAATGTACTCTTCATATCTTCACATCTCCATGATATTTATCTCTTGAATGAGATGATAATTCATAACTATGTGTTTGGATCGTTGGTGAGATCTGGTCTCCTTAGTTTGTGCGATGGCACCATTGTTATCACAATAGAGATCAATGGGATCCACAATGCTAGGGATTATGCCAAGTTCACTAATGAACTTCTTGATCCAAACATCTTACTTTGTTGCATTTTAGGCAACAATATACTCGACATCGGTTATAGAATCAACAATTGTTTCTTGCTTTAAACTTTTCCTGCTCACAGTGCCACCATTTAGGCAGAACACATAACCAAATTGTGATCTAAAGTCATCCTTATCTATCTGGAAGCTAGCATCGGTGTAACCAATTACCGCGAGTGAGCATCACCAGGATCAAATTGGTACTTACTCGTTGCACTTAAGGCATACGAGACATCTGGTCGAGTACATAACATGGTGTTGTACCCCAAAATTTTCCCTCACATCTTCAAGACAATATGTCTCGGGAGGTCTCCTAATAGTTGTAAACACCCCAAATTTGCCCTCACTCATTATCACACCATAGTTTGTGATCTTTCATTTTTGCATAGGCATAAACATACTACCTCATATTGCATTTTTGTCTCATCTGCATAGTTCAAATTCATCTGCATCTAGGGTTTGTGATATGAGCAATCCAAGATCCCATCTTAGCCACTCCAAAGGCCACAAAGTATTCCAAGGGGGTCCATGGGTGTTCTATCATCATATTGTGCCTTTCAAAGTTCAAGGAAGTCAAGAAATCACAAGAACTGGGAAAGCATGGAAGCAGAGCTAGGGTTTTCACTACACAGATGACCAAAATTAGGGTTTTGGTTTCAGAGGCCTCAACTCCAAATTTTTGGGCCATTCTTGTTTCTAATGTTCTTAATATGTTATAAGGATCATGTGTACCAAGTTTTATGAAGAAATTCATTGTGGAAGTCATTTGTTCACTGGGTAACTTCTTGAGCAAGTTAAGTCAAAATCAGAGCATCTGAAGCCCCCAACAATGGAACCAAAGGGGTATTTTCATCAAATTTAAGTTCTATGATCTTTATTTGATCATTGGAGTGCTTGGAAGTTCACAAAAGTGAATAAATTTGAGCTAAACCAAAAGTTGCCAAAAATGGAAATGACTTGTAATGGAAACTTTCCATTTTGGGAAAGTTTTTCAACCTCCTCTTTCTCAACCAAAAATGCTTTGAATGAAAAATTCTTGGTCATGAAAGTTGTAGATTAGGTCTTTCCCTTTTCAAAAAGTACAAGCACATGTTCTAATTCATTATGGAACTCAAGTTATGATCTTTCAAAGTTGGCAAAAATCCTATAATTTTCAAGAATGCACCAAAAAGGGATTTTTGCAAAACCACTTGCCAAGGCTTCTAATGACTTCTAATATGCCAAAATGTGACATAACATGATCAAGAAACTTTAAAATATCAGAATTGGCCCAAGAATCATGCATTTCCATGACTTGAACTTCAAGAAATTTCAAAAGAGGCAAAACTTCTCAAAATTGCAAAATGGTATAGATCTTTCCATACACTTGTGCCAGCATGCCAAATCTGATCCACAAGCTTCCCTTGATCTCTGCTGAGCCAAGCCATGCCCAAATCCAGACCTGCCATGTGCCCATACCTCAAGTACAACCAACCTTGACTTTTTGCATTTTACACCATACCAATCAACATAGCCCACAACAACTCTTCTGGCCTATCAATACATGATATGCGGACATTATGCAAGCCATAACACAGAGAACATTGGCAAAAAGCTAAACACAACTCAAGAACACAAAAATCCTCAAGAAACTTCATTTCTTCGAAACTCAGAAACCAACCATCAAAACTTCACACAAACTTCACCAATCATCTCCATCCATCCTCCAGATCATTTCCCAACCATTGCCAAGCTCTAAAACCTCAAGAAGCAGAAATACGATTCTGGTGCAGCTGAGGTGCAATCTTTCAAACCAGCTATTGAAATCTTGTTCTAAACCTTCCATTCACTCAAAGGAAGCCATTGGAGGTTGATTGCACAAAGAAAGAGGTCAGAAAACTCCAAAAGTGAAAGCTCCAGCTCAGGTAGCCATCTTTAAACCTTTTTTCCAAAAATGCGTTTTAAGTTTCTAAATGAATCTATGAACTTCACTGATCATGCTGATGTGTTTAGTTTTGAAAATGATTGAGTATTATGCATGTATGGTGTTTCTGAAATTTTTGACCTAAGAATGTTCATCTTCGATTCTCCATTTTGATGCATGATTCTTTGTTTTTGTTGCTGGATTCTTATTTAGAAGTGTTTAATGAGTGATTCTGGAGATTTTGGGGGCTTGGGGTGATGTTTTGAGGAAGTTCATGTGAGTGACTCGCCGGAGAAGACGACCGGAAGTCTTCTTCGGCCACCTGAGAATCATTAACCCTAATCTGTGTAATTAAGGCAACTTTGAATTTGGACCCTTGGATGCGTTTACCCGCGCGTGTATGGATGGCCAAGATCAGTCATTAAACCCTAATCTTTAATTAATTAGTTTAATTTAAATTAATTAGTCAGAAGCAATCTGGACCACCCATTTACGCGCCAGTCAACTCCCTCCAAATAACTTTGAATCTCAGCCTTGGATCTTGCATACTTTCCATTTAAATTCATTTTTATTTCATTTTTATTCATTTTTCTTGCACATTTAATTTAAAATACTTAGAAAAATCCCAAAAATATTTCCTTTTGCATTTTTGTTTCAAATATTTTTCTTAATCAGAAAATGATTTTTATTTTATTTTTTGCACATAAAAAGTATTTTTAAAATATTTAAATAATTATTTTAATTAATTAATGGAAATTAATTAATTAAAATAACATTTAGGTTTCTAAAAATCACCAAAAAAATCATGTTTTATCTTAACACATTTAGAAACATTTTCAAACCCCTAATACAAATTTCTTTTTGGTTTTGATCATCATTTGACAATTTTCTTTGAATTTAGGGTTCATAAAATCACATTTTAAACCTTAACCTTTGAAAAATATTTTCTGCCTAACCATGAAGGGTTTGAAGTTGGTTCTTTTTGTATTGTTTTACACATATCATGTAGTATCTAGGATATTTTTGGCATGAATTTATCTTGTATTTTCAATTTGTTTGGCATTTTACATTGAGGATCATCCAAAAAAACCTAGAAACTTAGGAAATTCATAACTTGTGATTGGTTAGGCTTCTGACCTTCTCCTTTGGGGTTTGACCTAGTATGGTATTAGGGTTTGTTTGAGCTTAATTTCAATTTTTTATCATGTCATATGTTTCTGGTTTGTTCATTTGCATCTCATGCTTCCACATAACCCTAATTTCCCATGTTCATTTGCATTCATCTTGCATATGCATCCTTACATGAACTTTCCATGACATTTCTTGCATTCATATGTCATCTTAGACATCTTAGGACATGTTAGAATCATGCTTGATCATTTCTTCATTCATTTTCCATGATTTTCATTCATTTCATTTCACTAACTTTCATGTGTTTTCAAACTTCAAAGCATGCTTACATGACATCTCATTCTTGTATGATTATACATATGCACTTTGTATGCCTTTGCATTATATCACATGAAATTAACATTGCATAAACACTTCTGACTTTGGTCATTTCATCTCATCTCATCTCATTTCATTTCATTTCTTTATGCTTTATATCGTATGCATTCATGCTAACATTTTTAGGTGGTAAGTTACTTTGAGAAGTGAATTTGCCTTCACTTCTCATTTTTCTTCATCTCTTTTATATGCATATTTATGGTTTCTTTGAAGTGAACTTGCTCACTTGTGTTCCTCTCTCACTTTCTTTCTTTAAGTTACTTATCTTCTTCAATGAAGTAAGTAACTTATGTTTTCTGCTTCTTCTTCCTTTCATCTGCTTCTTCCTTTGGCGGCTTCCTTGAAGATCTTTCTCAAGCCTTACAAACCATAGGAACATCCAAGCATGATAATAATTAGGGTTGTGATTAGTTTCCCTTAGACGTTTTCCTTTGAGTCTCCTTGAGTCTCTCTTCTCATCTCATCATTAGAGAGTAAACCTTTAAGGTTTTAGGACTTTGGAATTAGGGTTATGCCTGCCTCCTTCTCTTAGGATGGAGTGTATAACTTTAATCCTAAGTGTTAAACCCTTAATCTGTTTAAACCTCTTAATCAAATCATCTTAATAATCACTAATACTTCATCTTGTAACTTGGGCCTTACATTAGGGTTCTAATTCTTCCTTTATGGTTAAGAAGGACTAACCCTAGTGTTTAATGGACAAGTCCCCCTCAAGTTGTCTTACAAATCATAAAAATCTACTTCTTAATCTCACCTTTAATTAAAATCCATTTAATAAAGGCTTGTTTTGTCATGAATTTAATCCCTAACCATGGATTAAGTTGAGGTATCTTCCTCAGCTTAAGTGTTCTCATCTATCATCCTTCTATTAGGATGGTGTAATGAGTTCACTAATCTGTGATTAGAGATTAAACTCATTACTTAACATTAAACAAAAACCCAAAAACATCTAAATAATTACAAGTAGGTTAATGATCTTAATCCTACATCATCATGGCAATTAAGTTGAGATGCTTATCTCATACTTAAGTATTCTCATTATCCCTAATCAGGGAAGATATAATGAGTTTACAGCCTTTGATTTAGGCTTAAGCTCATCAACTTATGCAAAACACCAAAAACAATAACAAAACTGAAAACACAAAAAACAAACAATAATCGTCTCCTTCGGGATTCTTTTCTCATCACACTCATTCACAAACGAGAACTTTCTTCTTTCGTCTAATGCAAGACAGTTAGCACTCAAGCCAGACGAGTCATACACTTGAGCATAGGCAAGCAAGCAGTTCACAGTCAATTCATTTCCAGTCTCTTTGAGTTGAACTACGGTGTTCTGACTTCCTCATTGCACGAGAGGATACGTAGGCATAACTTAACTGTTATCGAACAAAAGTCTCTTAGTCTTCCCCCTCTTTCAGCATTCTTTCTAAGCCTCAATTCCTGAGCATTCACCTTTTTGCACTGACACCTGTACATTCATTCTTAGCTTTTGCACACAGATAGCACATACACCTACCCCTTTAAACACAATATTTTAAGCGTGGATCCCGTCGAGTACGACGGACAGTCTCGGTGCTAATACCTTCCCAGGTTGTAACCAACCCCCTTTCTCAGTTTCTCTGGTTTGCGACCGTCTTATCCATATCTTTCTAGGGTTATGTAGCATTACTTTTCCTTCGGGATAAAAATGCCTAGCTGGCGACTCTTTTCACTTCACCCTCATTCTCTCCTTTCACCGACAGTTTGCGCTTGTACCGGGATGCAAATCTTCGGGAGCGACAGCTTGGCGATTCTGCTGGGGAAACTTTATATTGCAACCAGGGCTTCTGGTTCTTTTTGTGGGTTTCTCCTAGCGCTTGTTTGATTTGTGTTTATGGGGGTGTTATGTGCTACTTGTGCTTTTTATTTATTACTTTATTGCTTTCTGTATAGCTTTATTTACTGCTTTCATTTACAGTTTTTATGCATTTCATACTGTCATTATCATCTATGTTGGATTTGTTGTTTCCTTGGTGGGAGGGATCATTGAGTGATTAAGGTTCCATACCGGGGACCTGAGTGACACATAGGGTATAGTGGCTTCATATTCTTTCCCATTCCATTTCGGTATGGTGCGGGAATATGAAACACGGTTCAGACATGGGTTTCTTCTTGAGAACTCTGTGCTACGAATTTCCTGTAGTAGTAGGGCTATCTGGGAAGCCTGCTAAGTCTGGATGACCTTTTGTGACCTTCAACATCTGAGGTGAATTATAGGAGGATCTTTTATGGTTATTGTAAACACTGTACCTCCGGGTTAGAAGTGTTTACACTTCTCATAACTGAACCAAGTCTGAGGATCCTTGTTCTAGAACAATACATGTGAGGGGGTTGGGATGTTTACAGGTTTGCAGGAACCCTTGGCCTCATCATACCCTGTTACCAGTTTTGTTTAAGAATGCATCACTTTGGACAGTTCTTGTGAAACCATGGACTTGTGACTCTTTATTTGATTCCCCCAACTGGTTACTGGATTTCTAAGCATTCATCCGGACTTATGAACACACATGGACCCTATCAAGGCAGATAACAAATCCAGCACTCGATCACAAACCCTTTGCATATCATTTTGCATACATCATTTTGCATCATTTAACATTTGCAGGGTATCCACCTTCTTATCTTTGGTTTGGTTTTGACCTATTCCACTGCTCAGATTCCTCTAGTTATTTCCATCAGAGATTCTCCTCCAGCATATTCATCAGTTTGTCTTCATCAGAGACCCCTCTTCAGCACCTCCTCCAGTTATCTCCATCAGTTATCAGTAGTTACTTCCATCAGGGTTTCTCATCCGTTTCTTCACCAGCATCCATTATCAGCATGGACACTTCCAGGAAGAGCAACATCACATACCATTTCTTTGAGCCTACTCTGACAGGCATTAGACAGATCTAGTCTCTCATCACTCCTGATCATGTCCCATTATTCAGGGAACATTATGGAGGCATATTGGATATGATCATGGACCTGGATGTATCCCAGAGGAGCATGATTCACACTTGCTTGCAGTTTTATGATCCTCCTCTCAGATGTTTTACATTCCCTTATTTTCAGTTGGGACCTCTACTAGAAGAATTTTCCATGTTGTTAGGTGTCCCTATCAGGAGGGGGATTCCTTTCAACCCTGAGATGGTTTCTCCCAAGAATGAAGATATAGCTAAGGCCTTGCATTTGGAGCCCACCCTCATTGATCAGAGCATGACCACCAAGGTTGGGGTCCCAGGTCTTCACTTAGACTTCTTGATCTCCCAGGCCACTCTGCATGCTGCAGCAGGGAAGTAGGATGTTATTTGTGCACTCTTAGCCCTCAGCATATATGGAGTTATCTTATTTGCAGATGAGCCAAAGTTTATGAGCAAGAATTCTATTCACCTGTTCTTACTGAGGAACCCAGTTCCTACCTTGCTTGGAGACTTCTACTACTCATTGTTTAGGAATTGAAACAATGCATGTACATCGTCAGCATAGTTTGTTCAAAAGCATATTGCATAAGATTATGGTATTGTTTTCGTCATCCTCCCTCTACAGGCTTATAGCTTTATCAGGAGTTAAATATCACAAGATAGAAATAAGAAGCATAGTTTTAAAGATAGTGAAACGAATGGATTAACTCAAGACAAACATGTGCAATGCATTTGTGAAAATAAATTCTAACATAATAGTAAGTGTTTAGGCAAACAAAAGAATATACAAACGAAAATTCAAATGTTCTCAAAGCCTCTTCCTATAAACCTGTCACTCCAGTTATCTGGAAACTTTGATGCTTGATGGACGATAAAAGAACTCAACCTGGCCTTGTGGCGTAACCTCGAGTATTCCTTCGTCAATTAGGTCTTGAATCTTATTCTTCAATGCCCAACAATTATTAGTGTCGTGTCCGGGACTGTCGGAATGGTACATACACCTTGCTTTGGGATTATAGCAAGGAGAAGAGGTATTAGGATTTTTAGGAGAATTTTCCAAGGAAATTAGCTTCATTTCCAACAAGCATTGCAGCATTTATGGCATTGGCGTGTTGAATTTGATGAACTGTCTTTTATATTCCTTGTGTCAAAGTGGATTAATCTTACGGGGTCTTCCTTCTTCCATTGAAGAACAATCAGTGGTAGCCTGTCTCTTTCCTTCTCTTATCCTTACTTTCCTTTTAGCCAAGTCGGCTTGTTTCAACGGAGGTTGACTGATGATTAGATTCCCAACTCCGTTATGTCGAAGCTTATTGAGAAAGCTTCTCAGCTCTTCTTGCCCATGGGCCAAACTCTGGATAAGAGCCATTTGGCCATTCATCTGGATCCTCATTTTTTCCATCTCAGCTTATAGTTGTTTCAGCTGATCATCCTTGTTGTCCTCAGGATTCTTCTTCTTCATGTCCTTAGAGAGGAGTGTCTTCAACTCTTCTTGCCCCTTGGACAAATTCAGAATCACTTCTTGAAACTGAGCATTCTGAGCTTGAAGATCTTTGGCAGATTGTTCGAGAGCCATTTCTGCTGAAATAAACAACGAGAAGATGAGAAACCTGTTGTGACAACCTGTCATGCAATGATATGGTATGTAGATGAATATGCAATGTTTTCAAAGACCGCAGAATTTACATTTGTTAAACAAACGGAAATAAAACTTTTATTAGTAAATGTTAAAATTATTTTGCCCCTTGGGCTTACAATGAAGGGAAATAAGTACAAAAATGGGGTTTTAAGTCTCCCATGGACGTTTCCTCTTTGTATGGAGGTATGTGTTGAGGTTCCGCTCCTCGTGAAGTTGTTTGGTCAGCTCCAACACTTTTTCTTGGCTAATCCTGAATTGAGCTTCGAAGGTATTTCTTTGTTCCTTTAGTTGGATCCAGGATTTCTGCAATTCTTCCAGGTTAGTGGGCATGTCTGGATGAAGGATGGTATAAGGAGTTTCCCCTACTGCAACAGGTTCCATAGTAACTGGTAGAATAGCAGGATATAGCATCATAAGAGTCTGAGCACAAGATCGCACCCATCTGAGGTAAGGTTCCATAGGAATGAAGTACTTTGGTTCCAAAGTCTTGCTGTCAACCTTGTTCACTTTACCCCAAGCTCGTATGAACCTTTGACGGTAACCTTACAGATCGTTGTCGTAGTCGAACACAATTCCTTGAATAAGCATGTCATGAGGACCATTGCTCCGAGCATAACCAAACTGACGTAGAGCTAAAGAAGGATTGTAGGTAATGCACCCTCTTATGCCAAGGAGTGGCACATTGGGGAATTCCCCACAACGGTCAATGATAGTAACATTCTCCATAGATCTAGAACACCAATGAATGTCTGAATGAGAAAGTGACATGATCCTTTTAGACCACCTTAACCCTTGTTCATTCTTCATCACTGATCGAGAGAGGTGAGAAATAAACCACCTAGACAATAGAGGTATGCAACACATCAGAGTTCCTCGTGCCTTCGTAGTACGGGTATGGAGAGAGTGTAAGATGTCTTCCAGTAATGTAGGCACTGAATTGCGAGTCATAAATATGTTGATGGCGTGTACGTCTATGAGCTGGTCTGGATTAGGGAACAACATTAGACCATAGATTAATAAGGCCAAGATCTCCTCGAAAGCATCATAACTCATAGCCTTCAGGAACACTTGAGCTTTCTCCATCAATACCTTAGCAAGGATACCCTTAACTCCACTTCTCGTTTCTAGGACAATGTCTGATTTCTTCAAATGTAAGGCTGCAGCAATAACCTCAGGTTTAGGCTCTTTTTCTAAGCCTGTGAAGAGTCTCTGATCAAGGATAGGTATACCCTATAGTTTGGAGAATTCTTCCATTGTAGGAACCAGTTGATAGTCGGGGAATGTGAAGCAATGATGTTTAGGATCAAAGAACTGAAATAGGACACTCATCATGTCTTTATTGAACCCTGAAGTGACTAGATCCAGTAGGTGACCACGCCTCTTGATGAATTGGGAGTTTTCAGAAACTCGAGAGACCAATTCCTTAAGCTTAGGAGGTATTCCTACAAATTTGATCCGGATAGTATTCCTACGAGCAGAAGCCATGACCCAAAACAAAGAACAAAGATAAATCCTTTGGTCCTTGAAATGGTTAGTGAAAATGATATGCTTATGATGCATGATGTCATGATGTTATGCTCAATCATAAACATGTGGCACACACAAACAAGTCACACAATAGCCCTAGGTTTGAAGGCTTGCATGATGTTTAAAGGTAAGTACCCTCCCCTGAAGTTCAGATGGTTCATCCTGCCCTACAAAAGTAACTGGGTTCTAAGGGATCTCAATATCACTGATCCTTCCCAAGGGTGGTTGTTCAGTAGGAAACTTACTTGCCAACCAAAACCCTCCAAGTTTAGGATCTCAATGAGCGTAGTATCAAGTATCAACCAACTTCAGTCTTCACCAAAGCCGGTTATCTCACTACTTTCTAAAGGCTAAGATGAGATGACTAGGGTTCTAAAAGTCAGTTATTGTATTGACAACATATGGCAGCCTCATATTATCCTCAACTTACTTAAGGAACATAAGCACCAACCAAGAAGTCACACTAACTATGGCCACCAGATCAACCATATCGGTATACGCCGTATAGTTTCCTTGGTCTATTGCCATTTACCTAGGGTACAATAGATCCGGGTTAGGATCTTTCACACAAAAAGCCCAACAAGTAATATAAAGCAAACAAGGCAAACAATTTAAGTGATCTAATTCCTAAGGGTACCCCTCTTTTATTAAATCCCTAGCAGAGTCGCTAGTTCTGTAACACGGTGGGAGAACTGACTTTTAGTCATGTTGCGGATAGCAAGAGTCGCCACCGACTTTTATTTTATCCAAACGGAAAGGACATAAAAGAACAGGATAGACCTATTTTAAAAGACTTGAGTTCGGGGGGTAGGTTATACAAAAGGAAGGTGTTATCACCCTTTATATTGATAACGCTAAATTATATCGTTTAATTGACTTGACTTACATGAATTTTAGTTATGATTTCCTTTGTTTTATTTGATTTATGCTTTGATTTATATATCATTTACCATGTTTTCAGGTGACTTTGATTAATTCACAAAAGAAAGAAAAGAAAAGAATTAAAGGAAGAAATGTGAAGAAAATGAGAAGTTATGAATAAAAAGGAAAGAAAAGGACGGAAAGAAAATAAAAGGGGTGGGACCCACCACTCTCACACAATGTGGCGCAAGCCACATTGGAAGGTGGCGCCAACCACCTATAATTTAGGAGAAGAAATCTCCACTTTCCCTTTTATTCCTCCACTACTTCTCCAACTTCCCAATACTCCCACTCACTCCAATACTTCTCCAACTTCCCACTACTCCCACTCACTCCACTACTTCTCCAACTTCCAACTACTCCCACTTACTCCACCACTCATTTATGTTCCATGGAAGTTACAAAACGAAATTTCCTTCTATATATAGTTTTTATTTTGGCTTTAAAGGGGCATCCAAGTTTTTATGCAATTTATTCTTTCATAGTTCTAGGCATAAATTATCATTGTAAAAGTGGTAGTTTCTCACATTGAGGAACTACCACACCATTAGTATTAGGCCTATGTTCTATGTAACGCTTGGATCAACAATCTTGCATTTCAATTTCTCTATTTCCAGCATTTAATTCAAGTTTATTACAGGTTCTTTATTTTATCGCTTTATTATTATTATTGTTACTGCATCTCTTAATTGTTAAAGTATGTTGTTCTTAATTTCAATCTTTATGTTTACATCGTTTCCATTTAATTATATGTCTTGCTAATTAGTTTAGAGTCCGGCGTATGAGGACCGTCGTTACCGACGAGACTCGGTAGAAAATAATAGGTGCGAATTAATAACTACAATTATGTTTTGGTTATAATTTCTATACGTAATTTAATTAGCATTGTCATGAGAGTGAGATGTTATTTAACATTGCTTTGTCATGAGAGTGAGTGGCATATAAAGGTTTGAGCCGAGATCCGCGAGAGCGTGAGGAGCGAACCAGATAGTAGAAATTAGGCAACTTATCTAAATACAGTGAGAGCACTTTAGAGACGTTTAGGATATTATTAGCTTTCAAAGAGTGTTTCCTAGTTACCGGGCGAGCGAGAGCAAAATCTTGGGATTAGGAAGTATGATTTTAGTTAAGACCGCGAGAGCGTGAGACAGAGTCTTTAAGTTGGTATATTCTACGAAATAGGAGTATAGTCGTAATTAGCACCTAATTCTATGAGTCCCTTAGGAGCGCAGAAACCATATCCCGGCCTCGTTCTTCTATATTTTCTTAGTTCTATTTTAGTTTTAGTTCTAATTTCCCTTTAATCAAATATCATTAGCCTTAGCTTTACAAAGTAACGATAGATAACGATAGGTTGATATTGGTCTCTGTGGTTCGACAATCTTTTATATTACTTTGATAAATCTGTGCGCTTGCGGACGCATCAAGTTTTTGGCGCCGTTGCCGGGGACCAACAGTCAATATTATTATTCCGTTGTTGCACCGTATAGACTAAGGCATTTTCTTTCTTATTTCTTTAATTATGTTCCACCCAAACTCTTTCTACAATCCCCATTCCCAATATTTAGAGGAATCTCAAGGATACCATAATCCCAACCTCGAAATACATATGGAAAATTTCAATCCTTCGTCCACCCATTCTCACCCAAATAACCTCTATAACTATGAATTCCAAAATTTTGAGGAGCCACACCCTAATTCTTTCTACAATTACCAACAGCAGGACTCCTAATACCTTGAGGAATCGCACCCAAATATTCTCGATGATTACCATTCCCAATATTTCGAGGAACCCCAAGAGTTGTACAATTCCAATCTCGAAATACTAATGGAAGATTTCCACACGAAGCTATCTCATTTCCGCCCAAATTACCACTCTCAATATTTTGAAGATTTCCACACGACGCTATCTTATTTCCGCCCAAATTACCACTCTTAATATTTTGAAGAACCGCAAGAATCCATTCAGTCCAACCTCGAAACATTTATGGAGGAATTCATTGAAACATCGACCAATGCTAGAATATAATCTATGATGGAGCACTTTATGGACGCACAAACTATCCAGAATGAAGAACTTAAAAGACAACATATCGATAATCATGAAACCCTTAGGCAGATGAACACGATGATCGAGTCCCTCGTGACTCACACTGAGGGATTGGAGACCTAAACCTTACTGCTTACACTGACTCCTATAGGTACCTCCCTTGAGGAGAATGCTTATGTTATAACAACCAGCAGTGAAAACCAAATCAAAAATCCAGAGGAGAGTGATAATGAGGTTGATGAGAGTTATGGTGAGGAAAGAGTTGAGGTTGAGACAAATTCACCAACACCATCCACAGACGAGGTTGTCGAAGAGGTAGAGAATTAAGCACGAACTATTGACCACCCTCCATATGCCCCGCCATATCCTTTTCCATATAAGTTTGCAGACTCTAAAACGTATGTGCATGTATGGAAAATTATCCACGCACCCTTGTTTGAGGTCTTGCATAAAAAAAGAAAATTTGAAGACCAAACTAAGGAAACCATTAATGTTAAGAGGATAAAGTTTGACTTTAAGGTGATGGATGAAATGACTAAGACCAAACAAGAAAGTCTAATACTTAGCATAGATACAGAACCACCACCACAAGTTCGAAAGAATGAACCACCCCACAGAAAGAAGAAAAGGAAAGGTGATGGATATGTGAGATGGCTTGATAAATGGCCATGGAAACCGAAGAATAACACTCTTAACCGTCGAGCTATCGAAGTTAAGCAAAACTCCGCGTGGGTGGTAGCCCACGAGTTTTCAATTTAATAGTTTTCTTTTATTGTTTTTGTTTGCAGAAAATAAAGATATGTATCACTTGTCACGTCTAAGTTGTATTTAGGCGAAAGATCTCTAGATGACAATCCCTCAAGATGATATGGTGCCCACGCACGTTCCTTTGAATGTTGTTGGTGGTGGTGACACTGATGTTAAGTATGATGGGAGATGGCATGTCTCTCCCGTCAGTCACTCACCTTATCCTTGTTCTTTGCATGGTCTGGCTTCAGCTGCACACACCACACAATATTTTCATAACATGTTTTGCAGGTACTTATTCCGGAAATAGGCAATATGATGAGCGACTTCAGGAAAGTGAAGTTTCAGCAGATTCAGATATCTCGTAGTACAAGACGCCGGAGAAGAAGTGATCAGCAAAGACAGGGACAATAAGGGAAGAATCAGAGTGAATTTGGCTGTAGTAGCAAACAAAGGCATCCGTACAGGTTCTATCATCCATTTTCCACCTTTTATCAAAACATTGAGGACAATGTTTGGTTTAAGTGTGGGGGAGGAACTCTATCGCTTCCATTTTACCGTTTTTCTAGTTAGATTTAATGTTTTTCCAGCATGATTTTAATTTTTTTTTCAATTTTAGTATTTTGTTGCGTCTTTGCATGCGCTGTCGAGTCTTTATGCGTGATTTTATGTTTATCGATCTCCCCGTATTTTTGAGTCGTACCAAATAATTTGAAAATTTCTAAATTACAAAAATAGTGTTTCTTTTGAAAATCTGAGGCTACAGACAAAATTAAGGTTAGATTGTGAGACTTGGGAAAATTCTGCAAGATCGATATCGTTTTAACACCGTGAGCCTCTCAATTATGGAAATCAATTTGAGTACTTGTTATGCCGTAGCCTTAAGTTCTCACCCTTTAGTAGTCCCTAATTAGTTTATTTAGCAGTCAGCACCATCCTAAGCACACACTAAGTAGGAAGCGATGCAAATAAGTGTATGATCTCAAAGTTAAAAGAATAAATCAAGAGAAAAAAATGAATGAATGAAAAGAAATTCTCCTTCTAAGTTAGGTGGTCCTTACCTGATCATTTATCCCAACGGTGTAAAATTCTTTATTTTATTGATATGTGCAAAAGAAAAAAAATTGATGAAAATGAGATCATAGTCACTAACAGGCTATCCTACCATGAGTGTGAAAGGATAACGGGCTTAATGTGATTGCACCAGAATGAAAAGGGATAAAAGAAGGATGAGTGAATTAGACTTAGGTATAATAACATGATTCATATTGGTTTGTATAGGAGGGAGGTTGATGATCCCAAAAGAGGAATTGTATTGTTACGATATCCTTAATGTGTGAGCAAGTACCTATCGACACAAACTTAATCGAAGTAGTGTATGTAGCCTAGGATGAGTATTTGTATGCACTATTTTTCTTATGAGTCATGGTTTTCTTGAGGACAAGAAAAGGTTTAAGTGTGGGGGAGTTTGATAACGCTAAATTATATTGTTTAATTGGCTTGACTTACATGAATTTTAGTTATGATTTCCTTTGTTTTATTTGATTTATGCTTCGATTTATATATCATTTACTATGTTTTCAGGTTACTTGGATTAATTCACAAAAGAAAGAAAAGAAAAGAATTAAAGGAAGAAATGTGAAGAAAATGAGAAGTTATGAATAAAAAGGAAAAAAAAGGACGGAAAGAAAATAAAAGGGGTGGGACCCACCACTCTCACACAATGTGGCGCAAGCCACATTGGAAGGTGGCGCCAATCACCTATAATTTAGGAGAAGAAATCTCCACTTTCCCTTTTATTCCTCCACTACTTCTCCAACTTCCCACTACTCCCACTCACTCCACTACTTCTCCAACTTCCCACTACTCCCACTCACTCCACTACTTCTCTAACTTCCAACTACTCCCACTTACTCCACCACTCATTTATGTTCCATGGAAGTTACAAAACGAAATTTCCTTCTATATATAGTTTTGCTCTTGGCTTTAAAGGGGCATCCAAGTTTTTGTGCAATTCATTCTTTCATAGTTCTAGGCATAAATTATCATTGTAAAAGTGGTAGTTTCTCACATTGAGGAACTACCACACCATTAGTATTAGGCCTATGTTCTATGTAACGCTTGGATCAACAATCTTGCATTTCAATTTCTCTATTTCCAGCATTTAATTCAAGTTTATTACAGGTTCTTTATTTTATCTCTTTACTATTATTATTGTTACTGCATCTCTTAATTGTTAAAGTATGTTGTTCTTAATTTCAATCTTTATGTTTACGTCGTTTCCATTTAATTATATGTCTTGCTAATTAGTTTAGAGTCCGGCGTATGAGGACCGTCGTTATCGACGGGACTTGGTAGAAAATAATAGGTGCGAATTAATAACTACAATTATGTTTTGGTTATAATTTCTATGCGTAATTTAATTAGCATTGTCATAAGAGTGAGATGTTAGTTAACATTGCTTTGTCATGAGAGTGAGAGGCATATAAAGGTTTGAGCCGAGATCCGCGAGAGCGTGAGGAGCGAACCAGATAGTAGAAATTAGGCAACTTATCTAAATACAGCAAGAGCACTTTAGAGACGTTTAGGATATTATTAGCTTTCAAAGAGTGTT
Source organism: Lathyrus aphaca (assembly GCA_963966055.1). Taxonomy (NCBI): domain Eukaryota; kingdom Viridiplantae; phylum Streptophyta; class Magnoliopsida; order Fabales; family Fabaceae; genus Lathyrus; species Lathyrus aphaca. Next base: position 18,397,105 of record OZ014525.1, read on the forward strand.
TCATAGTTACCTGGCGAGCGAGAGCAAAATCTTGGGATTAGGAAGTATGATTTTAGTTAAGACCGCGAGAGCGTGAGATAGAGTCTTTAAGTTGGTATATTCTACGGAATAGGAGTATAGTCGTAATTAGCACCTAATTCTATGAGACCCTTAGGAGCGCGGAAACCATATCCCGACCTCGTTCTTCTATATTTTCTTAGTTCTATTTTAGTTTTATTTCTAATTTCCCTTTAATCAAATATCATTAGCCTTAGCTTTACAAAGTAACGATAGATAACGATAAATTGATATTGGTCTTTATGGTTCAACAATCTTTTATATTACTTCGATAAATCCGTGCGCTTGCGGACGCATCATATATCCATGGTTATTCATGGGCTCTTAGTTACTTAGCTCACTTTGTTTGTTTGCAAGAGTGTAGTGTGTGATTAGAAAAATTTCTTTAAGTACTTGGTAATAACCCTCGTATGGGTGTATACAAAGCCTAGTTTAGAAATTGTTTGGTGTAAAAGTTAGTTTGAAAAGTGTGAGCAAGTAACTATGATGTACCTACCCTAGATTAAATCTTTCATGTTCTCGTGTGTTCTTTCAATGGTAAGACTATCCCTATTATTAAGGAATATCTAGTCATTACCTTGGATTTGGATTAAGGGACAAGTGTAGGGTCATCGTATGGTCATAGAAAGCAATAAGTAAGGGTATCTTTAGCAATTCGTAGGGACTTATCATCTTTTATTCGAAGGGACAAGATCGTTATCGTAGGCAACCTCGAAGGGACTTGATCTTTAAAACTGTAGGGACTTGATGATATTATGAAGGGACTTTTGCTTAAGACACCCCTATATTCGAGGGACTTAACCATATTTAAGGCAACCAAGAGGGGTAACTTAGGAAGTGCAAGATGGCGATCAAAGATCGACTTACGTGTGTGAGTATTGTTTTCAGATATTTATCTTGATTATTAATTTTCTAAGTCCATGGTTCATTTATGAAATTCTGTGATCAGGTATGAGATGTCCTAAGAGATGTCCCAACACTTGATAGGACACTTGACAGATTTAACCAAAACTTAAATAGCAAGAAAAGTAAACAACACAGAAGTTTGTTAACCCAGTTCAGTGTATAACCACACCTACATCTGGAGGCTACCAAGCCAGGAGGAAATCCACTATAAGTAATATTAATTCTAGACTTAAACCACCCTGTTTAATCTATCACTTAATAACTACCCAATGCAATTTCTACCTAAGACACACCTTAGATAAGAGTACCCTACTCACTCCCCCTCAATCACACAGTGATCAAGTTTACAAGTTTACTGAAATTGAAGACATCCTTCAAACAATACAGCTTGATCTTACTTCACAGTTTCAATCAAGTTACAAATGCACTTTTGCTTAAAAGCTCATAAAGTGGTACATATAAAAACACCTGCTATTAAAAACACTAGACACCCTATTTGGTCTTCTGAAATTCGTACTCAATTCTATGAGTTTCTGTTGATTAAATAGATATTTGAATTTTGGGCTTTCTGTAGAGTGATCCAGCCCTAATGCGCAGCAGCTTCCACCTTGAATTTAGGGTTTGTTACCTCCTAGATTCTAGGTGATTTAGGTCTTCTGTTTTAATCTGAATCTTCAATATAAAACTCCCTACAGATGCGCCTTGTTCTGTTTTTATCCATCATTAATTAATTCCAGATAATTCTCCTTAAATATCTCTGATCAGTTAATCAATAATTAATTCTGGTAGCAGGTCTGAGATGTCTCAACATCTGTTGGGACATCCTGAAAAACTGAACTTAAGTTATTTACACAATGTCCCAACATCTGATGAGACATCCTGAAATAAGTTCATATACTCTGTTTGATAATGTCCTAACATCTGATAGGACATTCTGAACTGAATTTAACATTTCTTGTTTGGTCAAAAATTCTGCCAATTCTTAAACATCTACAAACTCCCCCTTTGGCTAATTTTTGGCTAACATCTTTTCTGGTTATCAGAGTGCAGCAGAAGTTCTTATTATCAGAGTATAGCATTACTTTTCTGTTGATTCATATTTGAGATTACTCCCCCTCAAACATATATGTGTCCAGTCTTGTTTCAACAGAAATATTCATCAAAACACACTGATTCAGTTTAGGCAGTAACAAACAGATTTTTCATTTATAATTAAACAGCAGTACAATTTGTTGTTGTTGTTCTCCCCCTTGTTAGTCACAAAATTTGGGGCCAAAGACACTATTATCCAGAAATACAAAGCAGTGCTGTCATTACAATTTCCTCACCTACAAAGATCACTCAGATTCATCACTCTCAGTTGCTTCCCCATCTTCTGTTTCAGCTTTACTTGCTTCATCAGAGGCAGCTGTCTGGTCTTCTTCACTCTCCAACCTTTGAATGATTTCCTCAAGCTTCTGCTTTCTAGCTTCAAGCTCTTTGCAGGTGCTTTTGAGTTCAGTAATTAAGGCCTTCTTGGAGATTGGATTCTTAGCAGTTGAAGGACCCGCAGATGTCCCAGAAGGTGCTTCAACATCTGCTGCATGATGACTGAGGAATAACTTGTAGTGAAAAGCCAGGGGGCTTTCTCTTTTGCATGATGTATCCTTGTCAGTGAGAATGCCAGGGTATTGATTGAGCACTATACCACACAGCAATGATGGAAAAGCTATTGGAAGCTTTGTTGCAGAGGAGCTGGCATGCTTCAAGGTATGATCAAAGATGTAAGCTCCATAGTCCATCTTGGTTTGAGTTCCCACAACATAGATGAATTTGGCCAGACCAGTGGAGATTGAAGAGGTGTGGTTGGTAGGCACCCAGTTAGCTGTACCAATCCTGTTCAGCATGGCATATTTTCTGGTAAGCATGCTCACTGAAAGCTTTCCCTTCACAGGCCATGCCTTGACCTGGTTTGCTGTGATCACCTTACAGACTTGATTATCTGTCTTACCTAGCTCATTTGGTCCATCTGTTTCTCTTCCTAGGTACTGATTTATGATTTGAGGAGAAAACTCTACACATTTACCTCTAACAAAAACTTTTTGAAACTCAGAGGACTTACCATTTGAACAATCCTCCTGAAGATTAACAATGAACTCTTTGACAAGAAGTTCATAGCAGGGAGAGAGATCTGAGACTGTTCTGAATAGTCCTGCAGCAGAGATGAGGTCAATCAATTCAGTGCACTCAAGTGCATTGCTGCTCAGTTCTCTTTCTAGGGCAACTCTTCTTTGGTACACAAACTTCCACTTGTTCACACTAGAGACATGGTGGAAAGATATGTTGTCTAATGGAGCTTCTGGAACAGCTGTTGAAGCCCTAGATGGGGCTGGTCTCTTCTTGGGAGGAGATGTTGGGACATCTGATTCAACATCTGAGTCAGATGGGGTGACAACTTTCCTTTTCTGAGTTTGGACTTTACTCCATTGTTTTGATGGCCCAAAAGTGGCTTTAGCTTTGCCTTTCTTTGGAGAGGCTTTCTTCTTCTCAGGAATTTCTGCTTCAGCTTGCATCTTTCCTTTTTTGGACCTGAGCCTTTTGGCTATGCTGGGTTTAACAGATGCTATGATTTCTGCATCAGAGTCCTGCTCCTGGTTGACCACTGGAGGAGATTGAGCAGTCTCCTCTTCAGCTGTTTGATCAGCAGGGATTTGATCTTCAGAGACTTCTTTATCATTTTCATTTGAGGCCTTATTCTGGTCCTCAGTTTGTTCCACATCAGCTTCAGATGAGTTCTTTTTCTCATCCTCAGATGTTCCAACATCTATTGGGACATCTTGTTCTGCAGGAGTGTCCTCTGCAGCTTGAGCTTGTTCTTCTTGAGGTGCAGGCATGGTGTTCAAAGGAACAGAGATCCCACTCACCACTCTTTGTTCAAAGAGGATTTGGTTGACAATCTCCTTGATGGAATCATCCACATATTTTGAAGATTTAGGGGGCATGTTAGCAGGAGAGGGAATGCCTTTAGCTTTGCTTCTGACTTGATCTTTACCTCTCTTTGGAGTTCTTGCCTTTTTAGTGTGAGAAGCGCTTCCCCTGAGTTCGTCCAATGGGGTTGATTGCATTGGTACCACAGAGATGGGAGTGGCATGAACTACGTCTTCTTGATTGAGAACTTCTTCAGTTGTGTTAGGGTTTTGAGACATTGTTGAGGAAGATGGATGAACAGCTTTAGGATTTATGATTTCTGAAGGATAGCTAGTTAATGTGATTCGCTTGTGATAGTAAGATGAGAATCTTGATAGCTGCTTATAAACAGTTACTAAATAAGTAGCCGTTATAGTGCAAATGATTAGAGATGGAATTCCCAAGGATCTTGTCCAGACTGGTTTTGCCATCTGGAACTTATGCCATACAATGTCATATGACATGTTGGCACATCTCATTAACTGCTAAATATCACATAAACAGATTCCAAGTTTGCCCCTTAAGTTCTCAAATTGTGAGGCATCCAATGCTTTGGTAAAGATATCAGCTAACTGCAGATTTGTAGCTATATGCTCCAATGAAATCACCTTTTCTTCTACAAGATCCCTGATGAAATGATGTCTGATATCAATATGCTTGGTCCTGCTATGTTGGATAGGATTCTTTGATATGTTTATTGCACTTAAGTTGTCACAGTACAATGTCATGACATCCTGTGGGACATTGTACTCAGTGAGCATTTGCTTCATCCAAACCAACTGAGAACAACTGCTTCCAGCTGCTATGTATTCAGCTTCAGCTGTAGATAAGGATACACAATTCTGTTTCTTGCTGAACCAAGAAATCAAATTGTTTCCTAGAAAGAAGCATCCTCCTGAAGTGCTTTTTCTGTCATCAGCACTTCCAGCCCAATCAGCATCACAAAAGTCAGTGAGAATTGGTTTACATCCATGAAAATACATTATGCCATAGTCACAAGTACCATTAGCATATTTAAGAATTCTCTTGACTTGATTGAGATGACTGACTTTTGGATCAGCTTGATATCTTGCACATACACCTACTGCAAATGCTATGTCAGGTCTGCTAGCAGTTAAGTATAATAAGCTTCCAATCATGCTTCTGTATAAGCTTTGATCTACACTCTCACCCTTTTCATCTTTAGTCAGCTTCAAATGTGTGGGGGAAGGAGTTCTCTTATGAGTAGCATTTTCCATTCCAAATTTTTTGACTATGTTCTTGGTATACTTGCTTTGAGAGATAAACATTGAGTCTTCCATTTGCTTTATTTGCAGACCAAGAAAGTAGGTTAACTCTCCTACTAGGCTCATTTCAAATTCAGATTCCATCTGCTTGACAAAATGTTTGACCATCATGTCAGACATCCCACCAAACACAATGTCATCAACATATATTTGAGCAATCATGACATTTCCTTCTTCATCTTTAACAAACAGGGTTTTATCAATCCCACCTTTTCTGTATCCTTGCTTGATAAGAAATGTGGTCAGTCTTTCATACCATGCCCTTGGAGCTTGCTTCAAACCATAAAGTGCCTTCTTTAGTTTGTATACATGATTTGGACAGCTTGGATCAACAAATCCTTTAGGTTGTTCTACATATACTTCTTCATTAAGGTAGCCATTTAAAAAGGCACTTTTCACATCCATTTGAAATAGCTTGAACTTCAAGATACAAGCAATTCCCAACAGCAGTCTGATTGATTCAAGCCTTGCTACTGGTGCAAAGGTTTCATCAAAGTCTACCCCTTCAATTTGAGTGTATCCTTGAGCTACAAGTCTAGCTTTGTTCTTTGTAACAATTCCTTGTTCATTTGATTTGTTCTTATACACCCATTTTGTTCCAATCACATTTATGTCATCAGGTCTAGGAAAGAGATTCCACACTTTATTCCTTGTGAATTGACCTAGTTCCTCTTGCATAGCACAAGTCCAGTATTCATCAGTGAGAGCTTCCTTGATGTTTTTAGGTTCTATTTTGGAAACAAAACAAGAACCTGAAATCACTTCTCTTGATCTAGTGCTCACACCTCTGTTGGGATCACCAATAATTAAATCTTTGGGATGATCCTTCTGTATTCTGATGGAGGGAGGTTTGCTGGATTCTTCTGTCCTTGTATTAGTTTGAGTGAAGTTATATTGATCATTCTTTTCTTCAGCTTCAATCTTGATATCAACAGATGTTCCAACATCTTCTGGGACATCTGTAGGAGCATCATCAATTATCACATTTATGGACTCCATGATAACCTTGGTTCTAGAATTAAATACTCTATATGCTCTGCTGTTTATAGAGTATCCAAGGAAAATTCCTTCATCACTTTTAGGATCCATTTTTCTCCTTTGCTCCCTATCTGCTAGAATATAACAGTTACTTCCAAACACATGAAAGTATTTCACAGTGGGTTTTCTGCCCTTCCAGACTTCATATATTGTGGACAAGGTTCCTTTCCTCAAAGTAACTCTGTTATGGATGTAGCAGGCAGTGTTCATAGCTTCAGCCCAGAAGTACAGAGGTAACTTTTTAGCATGGATCATAGCTCTTGCTGATTCTTGAATAGTTCTATTCTTCCTTTCAACAATCCCATTCTGTTGAGGAGTGATTGGTGAAGAATATTCATGATTGATTCCTTCTGAAGAGCATAAATCTAAGAACTTTTGATTCTCAAATTCCTTTCCATGATCACTTCTTATTCTGATTACACAGCTGGATTTTTCTCTTTGTAATCTTTGGCATAGTTCTTTGAATACATCAAATACATCAGACTTTTCTTTGATGAAATTTATCCATGTATATCTTGAAAAGTCATCAACCACCACATAAGCATACCTCTTACCACCAAGACTTTCAACCTGCATAGGTCCCATAAGATCCATATGCAAAAGTTCCAAAACTTTGGAAGTTGTCAGATGTTGGAGCTTTGGATGGGACATCTTGGTTTGCTTGCCTATTTGACATTCACCACATATTTTGCCATCATCAATCTTCAGTTTAGGAATACCTCTTACAGCATCCATGGATATTATCTTCTTTATGCCTCTGAAATGAAGATGACCTAGTCTTTGGTGCCATAGTTTCACTTCTTCTTCTTTAGCTAAAGAGCAAGTTGAAGTGAGACTGAGATTTTGGGATTCCCACATGTAGCAGTTGTCTTTAGATCTGGCTCCTTTCATGACAACCTCTTGTTCATTGTTAGTCACTATGCATTCAGTTTTGGTAAAGTTTACACTGTACCCTTGATCACATAACTGACTTATACTGATCAGGTTAGCAGTTAAACCTTTAACAAGCAGCACATCATCTAGTCTTGGAACATCTTGACAGTCCAAGGTTCCAACTCCCTTGATTTCTCCTTTAGCTCCATCTCCAAAGGTCACATACCTGGATGAATGTGATTTTAAGTTTACTAGCAAATTCTTCAATCCAGTCATGTGTCTTGAACATCCACTGTCAAAGTACCAGTCTTCTTTAGCTAATACTCTCAGTGATGTATGTGCTATGTATGCAGTATTTTTCTTTGACCAGATGAGTTGAGATTTCTTTTGATGCCTCTGCCCTGTGTGTTGTTTATCAGCTGATCTCCAAGCTTGATTGTTGATCTTGTTCTTGTAGCTTTGATCAGCTTCAGTGCTAGCTTTTGGTTTCCATACCTTCTTGAAGTTTTCAGTCTTCTGCTTAGGAGGTTGCTGATTTCTATGATGTTTATGCAGCACTTTCTTGGTAACTTCTATTTTCTTCTTGGAAGGTTGCTGATACATCTGATTTGGATATCCATGCAACTTATAACAATGAGGTTTGATATGTCCAAATCTTCCACAGTGATGGCATCTCCATCTTTGATACTTCTTCTTCATTTTGTTCTTTCCAGAATGTTGAGACATCTGTTGGAACATTATGTTTGTCTTTGTGTTCTGATGTTGAAGCATCTGTTGGGACATCTTGTTTGACTGTGTAGTTTTTGCAGTAGCTTTGCTAGAGCTGGCTTCATCTCTGTTATATCCCAGTCCACTTTTGTCCCCTGAATGTTTATTATTGCTGAGAATAACATCCAGTGTATTTGAGCTGCTGTTCAACATTTTAACAGATTTGGACATATGTTCCAACTTAGAGTTGAGAAGAGTTACTTCACTTTTCAAGGTATCAATGATTACTTGATCACTTGCTTTTTCATCTTCTAATATCTCATTCTGCTTCTTTAGCTTTATAACCTCACTGCATATTTCAGTGCTTCTCTTGTATAGATCTTTGAAAGCTTGCTCAAGATCTGCATAAGTAAGCTCTCCACAACTGGAATCACTATCATATTCACACAGTCCAGCTAAAGCAGTAATATGCTTAGCTGATTCTTCTTCTGAATCTCCTCCTGAGTCTTCATCAGACCAGGTTACATATAGTCCCTTCTTTTGTCTTTTTAAGAAGGTAGGACATTCCTTCTTGATGTGTCCATATCCTTCACATCCATGGCACTTGATTCCTTCTTGACTGGTCTTTTCAGCATAATTTGACTTTTTATTAGCATCATAAGGTCTCCTGTTCTCAGAAGAGTTTGTGTATTTTCCACTGGATTTGGATTTGCCATCCATTCCTCTGAGAATCTGTTTGAATTGTCTTCCAAGCATAGCTAGGTTTTCTGATAAGCTTTTACCATTTTCTGATTCATCATCTTCTTCTTCATCAGTATTTGACACCAATGCTATGCTTTTGTTCTTTTTAACATTTGTCTCATTCATTCCCATCTCAAAAGTTTGAAGGGAGCCAATGAGTTCTTCAACTTTCATGGAGCATATGTCTTGAGCTTCTTCTATTGCTGTGACTTTCATGTCAAATCTTTTTGGCAAAGATCTGAGAATCTTTCTTACCAGCTTTTCATCAGTCATCTTTTCTCCCAAAGCTCCAGAAGTATTGGCTATATCCAAGATGTTCATGTAGAACTCATGAATTGATTCATCTTCTTTCATCCTCAAGTTTTCAAACTTGGTGGTGAGAAGTTGAAGTCTTGACATTTTTACTTTTGATGTTCCTTCATGAGTTGTTTTGAGAGTGTCCCAAACATCTTTGGCCAGCTCACAATGATGCACAAGTCTGAAAATATTCCTATCAATGCCATTGAATAAGGCATTTAAGGCTTTTGAGTTGCCTAGTGCTGAATCTTCTTCCTCCTTACTCCATTCTTCTTCAGGTTTCAGCACTTTTGATCCATCTTTGGTGTCTTGGACAGGATGATCCCATCCAACATTTACTGCTCTCCATGCCCTGTTGTCAAGTGATCTTAAGAATGCAATCATTCTTGGCTTCCAGTAGTCATAATTAGATCCATCCAGTATAGGTGGTCTATTTACTGACCCTATATCTCTGTCCATGTTACAGAATTTGTTTTCCCTAGATCTCACCCAGTATAAACAGGCATGGTGCCTGCTCTGATGCCAATTGAAATTCTGTGATCAGGTATGAGATGTCCTAAGAGATGTCCCAACACTTGATAGGACACTTGACAGATTTAACCAAAACTTAAATAGCAAGAAAAGTAAACAACACAGAAGTTTGTTAACCCAGTTCAGTGTATAACCACACCTACATCTGGAGGCTACCAAGCCAGGAGGAAATCCACTATAAGTAATATTAATTCTAGACTTAAACCACCCTGTTTAATCTATCACTTAATAACTACCCAATGCAATTTCTACCTAAGACACACCTTAGATAAGAGTACCCTACTCACTCCCCCTCAATCACACAGTGATCAAGTTTACAAGTTTACTGAAATTGAAGACATCCTTCAAACAATACAGCTTGATCTTACTTCACAGTTTCAATCAAGTTACAAATGCACTTTTGCTTAAAAGCTCATAAAGTGGTACATATAAAAACACCTGCTATTAAAAACACTAGACACCCTATTTGGTCTTCTGAAATTCGTACTCAATTCTATGAGTTTCTGTTGATTAAATAGATATTTGAATTTTGGGCTTTCTGTAGAGTGATCCAGCCCTAATGCGCAGCAGCTTCCACCTTGAATTTAGGGTTTGTTACCTCCTAGATTCTAGGTGATTTAGGTCTTCTGTTTTAATCTGAATCTTCAATATAAAACTCCCTACAGATGCGCCTTGTTCTGTTTTTATCCATCATTAATTAATTCCAGATAATTCTCCTTAAATATCTCTGATCAGTTAATCAATAATTAATTCTGGTAGCAGGTCTGAGATGTCTCAACATCTGTTGGGACATCCTGAAAAACTGAACTTAAGTTATTTACACAATGTCCCAACATCTGATGAGACATCCTGAAATAAGTTCATATACTCTGTTTGATAATGTCCCAACATCTGATAGGACATTCTGAACTGAATTTAACATTTCTTGTTTGGTCAAAAATTCTGCCAATTCTTAAACATCTACAATTTATTTCTTGGCACTCCCTATGTTACTAACCACGCAGTTAATATGAAAAATAAATGGCAGAAATTAAAAGGCAGAAAATAAAATTCCTACACTATTACATGGCTTAGGGGCAGTTACATAATAATAATAATGGTGGAAAATAATAAAAACCAATTATTACAAAGGCGAAGCAGTTACATAATCAGGCAAAACAGTGAATGAATAACATAAAAATGAGTGAATAAATTAGAAGAAAAAAGTTTGCAAACTAGGTTAAGAAAACAATTAGGGTTAGGGTTTGAGAAAAAATTGTAAGGTTTAAAAAAAATTTAAGGTTTAGGAAAAATTTTAGGGTAAAAATTAGGGCGAAATATGGGTTTTAAGATAAAGATTAGGGCTAAATTTTTAGGGTTTAAAGTTTATGAAAAAAATTAAGACTTAGGTTTAAAATTAAGGTTTAGGGAAAAAATTAAGGTTTATGAAAAAAAATTAAGGTTTATAATAAAAAAATATAAGTTTTAAAAATAAAATAAAAAAAGGATTATGTTTTATCTTTTAGAAATTAGTTTAATAATAATAATAAGGAAATTCAAAGAAAATACATAATTTGATGAAAAAGGGAAAAATAAAGTTAGAGATACCCAAAATATTGGGGGTTGGTGGTGAACCCCTGACTTTACCTTTGCCAACAAAAACCTTTAGCCACTACGCTACGCCACGTTTCTTTGCCAAAATGTTGGGAATGAGTGTTGAACCCACACCCTCAGACTTTCAACCTTAGGTCTTTGTCACTAGGCCAATCAGCGCACGCCACACACCATGTTCTTCCTCCCACCTGGATATTTTTGGTATATACTATTGGAAGAATAAAAAAAAGAAATAAACAGGAACAAATAAAATCGCTGCAGATTTTAAAATAATGAAAAATAAGAAAAGCGATTAAAATAAAATCTAAAAAAATATTAAAACGATGCTAAAAATCTAATAAAATCAAATAAAGAACGCACAATTTTTTTTAGATTTTTTTGAGAATATGAAAATAGAAAATAAATCAAATAAAATAGAAAAAAGAGGAATTTGCGATTTTGAGGGTCGAATAAATCAAATAAATCAAAACAGTAGTACTTACCTGACTTACCTATCAGCCTGAAATTCTTATCACTACTGCAGCCTTCGAAGTATCGACGAAAACAGATTATAGCAGATTAACCAATAGTTTAGTTCTCCATGGTGCCCTATAATTCATGCATCGAAACTTAAATCCAACTATCCAAAAACCATCTACACAAGCAAACAAATATATTATGTAATCAAAATCAATTAATCATGCATAAATCATTGAAAATGAAAAAAATCAAAAGAAAGGCAAGAATATGAATTTGGTTTGTATGATTTGGCATGAATTTGATGATGAGGATGATTGAAATAGGTTCAGGAAACCTCAAGGATTCATTTGCAGCCTTTAATCAACTTGTAAAAGTGGTGGATTGTGGAAACCTAATTTTGAATTATGTGAAATTTTAAAGTACGAATATCATCCTCTTGCTCTCCATCCTTTGTTTGTGTTATGACCAAGGCTTTATAGAGCATCCTTCTAGGTCAAAACTTTGGGCTTTTTATCATGGATTTACATTGCTTGATCATGAAGAAATCCCACTTCTATTTTTGTCAAAAAATCAAATATATCATTGCCATAACAAGTTTGCACGAAATTGGATGATTTTGAATCAACTTAAATGTTATTTAAAAGCTTCTAGAAGAAGAATCCAATCTAAATATTGAGTTTTCATATTTTATTTTTATTTAAATTGAATTTTAATAAATAAAATCAAAATAAATATAAAATAAATCATAAAAATCTGAATAAATGAGAATTGGGTCGTGCATGATGTCATGGTAAAGATTGGATCACAAAATTGCAAGCCCATGTGGAAAGAATTGGTTTTAAGACCCCATTTGCTCAATATACCTCTCAAATATTTCCCAACTTTGCAAGGACACAAATCCCCCAATTTTAAGGCTATGAAGGTGTTCTTGGACATTTTGGAAAGCTTAGAGAATAATCTAACCAACCTCTTTGGTCTCATGTCCATATCATTTACCATTTTCAAATTATGCCCTTTGGAAGATGTTGACTTTTTGTTGACTTTTGAAATGACCTGTAATGTTTTGGCTCATACCTTTCAAATGAAGCATTTTTAGGCTTGGCTTGTGAGACACAAAGTTGTAGAGAATTAAATTTCCTTCAAAATGAGCTTTGGATGGGAAATTTTTGATGAAGAATGTGAAAGTTATGGCTGGTCAAAGTTCAATTGACTTTTCCTATGAAAACCCTAATTTAGAAACTCCTGATTCTTGATGATCTGAAATCTATTTGATGAATCATGATCAACCCTTGATCAAATGATGAATTTTACTTCATAAAATTGATGTTGGAAAAAAATCATGAAGTTTGACTTTGGTTTGACCACAGTTGACCTCAGTTTGACTTTTTAACCACTTTGACTGATTTTTGCATATCTGATCATCTGACTGAGCAAACCTTTTGGGAAAGCCTTGAAACTTGACATAGGGATTCTTGAAGACATATAAGATATTATGAAGCTCGCTTTAAGCCTTTGAAGTCCATTTAGCCTGATGAAATCCAAAACCCTAGTTTAGGGTCCATTGCTTAGGAGGATGTTTTGTCTGAGGGAATTGTCAAACTTTCTGACTACTTGTGAACCTTGTGAACCTCTTGGGACACCTTAATACACAATGTCTTGTTTAGTTGAGGGCAAATTTAGGGGTGCAACACATTCATATGTCATCTTAGACATCTTAGGACATGTTAGAATCATGCTTGATCATTTCTTCATTCATTTTCCATGATTTGCATTCATTTCATTTCACTAACTTTCATGTGTTTTCAAACTTCAAAGCATGCTTACATGACATCTCATTCTTGTATGATCATACATATGCACTTTGTATGCCTTTTCATCATCTCACATGACATTAACATTGCATAAACACTTCTGACTTTGGTCATTTCATCTCATTTCATTTCTTTATGCTTTATATCTTATGCATTCATGCTAACATTTTCAGGTGGTAAGTTACTTTGAGAAGTGGATTTGCCTTCACTTATCATTTTTCTTCATCTCTTTTATATGCATCTTGATGGTTTCTTTGAAGTGAACTTGTTCACTTGTGTTCCTCTCTCACTTTCTTTATTTAAGTTACTTATCTTCTTCAATGAAGTAAGTAACTTATTTTTTCTGCTTCTTCTTCCTTTCATCTGCTTCTTCCTTTGGTGGCTTCCTTGAAGATCTTTCTCAATCCTTACAAACCATAGGAACATCCAAGCATGATAATAATTAGGGTTGTGATTAGTTTTCCTTATACTTTTTCCTTTGAGTCTCTCTCTTCACATCTCATCATTAGAGACTAAACCTTTAAGGTTTTAGGACTTTGGAATTAGGGTTATGCCTGCCTCCTTCTCTTAGGATGGAGTGTATAACTTTAATCCTAAGTGTTAAACCCTTAATATGTTTAAACCTCTTAATCAAATCATCTTAATAATCACTAAGACTTCATCTTGTAACTTGGGCCTTACATTAGGGTTCTAATTCTTCCTTTATGGTTAAGAAGGACTAACCCTAGTGTTTAATGGACAAGTCCCCCTCAAGTTGTCTTACAAATCATAAAAATCTACTTCTTAATCTCACCTTTAATTAAAATCCATTTAATAAAGGCTTGTTTTGTCATGAATTTAATCCCTAACCATGGATTAAGTTGAGGTATCTTCCTCAGCTTAAGTGTTCTCATCTATCATCCTTCTATTAGGATGGTGTAATGAGTTCACTAATCTATGATTAGAGATTAAACTCATTACTTAACATTAAACAAAAACCCAAAAACATCTAATAATTACAGTTCTTGAGCATTCACCTTTTTGCACTGACACCTGTACATTCATTCTTAGCTTTTGCACACAGATAGCACATACACCTACCCCTTTAAACACAATCTTTTAAGCGTGGATCCCATCGAGTACGACGGAAAGTCTGGGCGCTAATACCTTCCCAGGTTGTAACCAACCCCCTTTCTCAGTTTCTCTGGTTCGCGACCGTCTTATCCATATCTTTCTAGGGTTATGCAACATTACCTTTCCTTCGGGATAAAAATGCCTAGCTGGCGACTCTTTTCACTTCACCCTCATTATCTCCTTTCGTCGACCATTCGCGCTTGTACCGGGATGCAAATCTTCGGGAGCGACAATAGTCACAAGATTTTCAGTTGCTCAAAGGGATTCAAGGTTTCATCAAACAAAGCCTCCTCCTAAGCAATGGATCTTAAATTAGGGTTTTGAGTTTCTCAAGGAAAATTGGACTTCTAAAGCCTCAAGTGGACTTCATGGTGTACCATATACTCTAAAGGATCCTCATGTCAAGTTTCAAGGCTTACTCTACTTGGTTGGTCAATCAGATGCTCAGATGATCAAAAATTAGTTAACTTGGTCAAAAAGTCAACTATGGTCAACATACATTCAAACTTCAAGATTTTTGGTCAACGTCATGATCATGAGGTGAAATTCATCATTTGATCAAGGTTTTATCATGATTCATCAAGGAAACTTCAATTTCATCAAGAGCCAGAAGTTACTAAATTAGGGTTTTTGCAGGAAAGTCAACTGTATTTTGACCAGCCATAACTTTTACATGCTTCATCAAAAATTTCCCATCCAAAGCTCATTTTGAAGGAAATTCAATTCCCTACAACTTTGTGTCTCACAAGCCAAGTCCATAAATGCTTCATTTGAGAGATATGAGCCAAGACATTACAAGTCCTTTTAATAGTTATAGGATACTCTAAACTTTATAAAAAGTCCAAGAATACATACATGGGATAAAAATTGAGAATTATGCATTGTTGAAGTTGGTTGAATTTAAGGAGGTGTATAAAGCAAGAAATGACCAAAACTCAAGTTTCTTCCAAATGGGCCCATGTTTTTCTAACCCAGACTCAACCATAAGATCATTCACGACCCATAAGTCATAATATCTGATTTTTTATATTTATTTTATATTATATTGGATTTAATTTATTTAAAATCAATTTTAATCAGAATAAATATTAGAAAATCAAATATTTGATTTTGGGATTATTTTGGGATGAGATTTGAATGTTTATGATCATTATAAGGATCTAAATTTCGTGAAAACCAAAAGAGAATGTCTTAATACCAAATTTTGACCAAAATAGAAACCTTCTTTCTTCACTTCCAAGTAATCCCAAATTCATCACATAAAGCCCAAAATTTAACCTAATTTGAATTTTCTATAAGTACAAAACAAGACCATAAGAACAAGGGACGAAATTCTGAGCCAAACAACCCTTACCACATTTCAAAAAAAGCCAAGAAAATTCAAAATTGGTTTGCCATTTACAGCCATTTACAAGAGGTTTTGAAGGTCTAAACATCTTCCTGAGGATCTTTAGAACGCATATCCATCATCACCATCATCAAAAGCATCACATTATGCCCTAACCGAATCCATTTTATCTCACTTTTCTTGATTTTTCTATTTACATTATATATGCATTATGAACATGATTTGATTGTGTAATGTTGTTTATATTAATGTGTGGATGCTTTCTAGAGTGTTTGATTTGATTTTTAGTGTAGGTTCGGCAATATGCCATTAATAGGGTTTAAAGCTTCAAATTTGGGAACTCCATTTAGAGACAATTTCAGGACTAATTGATGGTTCCATTGAACTCACCAAATGATTTGCAATTGATTTATTCCTCTGGATATAATTTATTTTGCCTATCGGATGTTTTTGAAAAACGCATGTACTATAGTGACGGACAAAACTGTCACTATAGATTGTAGCTACGATGCAACTGTAGGTAGAAGCTTATTGGAAGGACGAAGGAGGACGATGGAGTTTTGGCGCGTTCTCGCAATTTTCAAATTTTATTTTATTATATAATTGTTGTTTTCCATTTAATTGTGTTGCAGGCGTGCTAGTCCAGTGGTGAGACGCGCGTTTGTGGAAGCATTTAGACCTGGGTTCGATTCCTAGGCTCTCCCCCTTTCTTTTTAGGGCTTTTCTTTGTTATTTATTTTATGTTTTCTTTTCTATTTTTTCTAATTCTCTTTTAATTAATTAATTAAGATTAAAACTAATTATTATTTTTAATTAAACATCTTTTAAAACTAATCATCAAATTAAAATTCAATTTTTTTTTATTATTTTATTTTCTTGTAAATAATAAACAAAAGAATTTTTTTAAATTGATTAATAAAATCACAAAAAAAACCTATTTTTTATATATAATTCAATTAATCAATTTTTAATCCAATTTCCCTTAATTAATTAGAAAAATATTTTCATAACCTTTTATTTATTTTATTTTTTCTATTTAAATCTCTTAGAAAATGGTATAGGATATACGACTCTTGTAAAAAAAATTTCTCGCATTTTTCCGATCATGTATCTGCTCCTGGTTTGTAATAGCGTAATTAGGGTTTTCCCTTTCCGCACTTTTATTTTCCACACTCCCCTAATTTCAACATGTATACCCCTCCTCGTGATGTAATAATCTAGGTTTATTTTTCGCTTTTTAATTCCGTAAAATATTAAATTGCGTGGTTAGTAAATATAGGGTTTGAAAAGAATGTATGTGAATAAAAAATAAACGGACTTAGATAACCCTAATTTCTAAGACTAAAATAACTGCAATCAATATACTTCTCACACATACACCTCTAGGGTTTCTCCTCTTGTTTCCTTACGAAAATGGTCAAGTCCCTCGAATATAGGGGTATCTTAGCAAGGTTGCCTACGAATAAAAAATCATCAAGTCCCTACGATATAAAGATCATAGTCCCTCGTTTTCCCTTCGAATTGCCTACGAATAAATGATCTCGTCCCTCGATGAACCTACGGAAAAATGATGATAGTCCCTTCGAATTGCTAAGATACCATTATTTGTTGCCTTCTATGACCATACAATGACCCTACGCCTGTCCCTTCAAATCCAAGGACTGTATCAGATTTCGCAAAGGGTCAGAGAGGTAGCATATCAGATTGCATTACCACCGTCGCTTGCGAATTTACATGATGTGTTTCATGTGTCACAGTTGAGGAAGTACATTTCAGATCTGTCGCATGTGATTAAGATGGATGATGTTCGAGTAAGAGACAATTTAACTGTGGAAGTTTTGCCAGTACAAATAGATGGTAGGGAGATGAAGCGATTAAGGGGTAAAGAGATTGCCTTAGTGAAGGTATTGTAGGGGTGGACCAGCTGGTGATAGTTAGAATTGGGAACATGAAGATCAAATGAAGGAATCGTATCCGACGCTGTTTGCTTCAGGTACATTTTCGAGGATGAAAATTCTTAAGTGGGGGAGAGTTGTAACACCCCAAAGTCGATATTTTCATTTAATTGTGAAATTGTTGTGAATTACTGATGATATGATGTTTTGTGGATGCATGAGTGTGACTTAATATTTTAATAATATTAAGATATTAACTATAATGTGTTAATTTAATTAATTTGGGAAAAAATAAGCTAATTATAAAGAGTTAGAGGACAAGGATAATATAGTCGTTTGGTAAAGGATAAGTGAGGGTAAGAAGGGAAAAGTCAAATTGGGGTCCTAAGGGAAAGATTGACGTAGGAGGGTAAAGTTTGTATTGTACGATTTTTGGAACGATCATACTTGAGAGAAGATAAGGAGAGCTCTGAAAAACAAAGCTAGGACTTGAAGGTTGGAGAGGAAATCTTAGAGGTTAATCGAAGAATCTGACGAATTAAGGTATGAGGAGTGATTATATTCAATATTCTTAATATAGGAATGGATTTTATGAGAATTGGGGTTTTGAGAGTTCCTTAATGTTTATGAGGTTAATGGGTAGTTGGATTAATGAGTAGGTTGTAGATGGTATATGATGATTTAAGATGTTATGAGATGTTATATGATTAATATATGTTGGTAGTTGAACCAATGAGGACTTTCTGCAATTTCTGTTGTTAAAAACTGTGTTTTTGAGGATTTTGTCGCAGTTGAAGCAATCTGAGATCGCAGGGTTTCACTCCAGAAATTACGACTCTCGCTTAGCGAGCTTTGTGAACCTTTTTAACCTCTCGAGGCAGAGAGTTAGCTGCTTAGTGACCTAGAAAGCCCGCTTAGCGAGATCTGACATTTTCTGCCAACTGGTTTAATTCTGAAAAAATTGTTTAATTGACGTACTTTGTTGTTATAAGATGTTATAATGTTTTAGCGAAGTTTCATGCTGTGTTTAGAGGCTATATGTGTAGGAAATTGTGATAAAAATGATGTACGATGAATTGAGTTGTTTATGAGTTTATGAAGTATGATGTTATGAATTAGAGGAAGATGTTAGATGAACGATTAATATGATGATTGATGATGAATGCAAATGCAATACTTAATGATGTTCTGATGATGTGCATTTATATTGCATCTTACATTCATGGCATAATTATGAGGGGACTTTGGTCCATTGGTAGCTTCAATCCCATCGTGCGGATTGAAGCGATATGATGTGCTCCCTTGAAGAGGGTTGATGGTATGGTATCCATCCATGAGAATGTTTCGGTACCACATGCATAATAAGAGTGTTGCATTTTCATTCTAATTGGCATAACATGATTGCATTGAGTTGTATGATGATTACGAAGTATTTGAAGTGAAGTATGGGTTGACTTAAGATGTATGTGTCTATGTTGTATTTTATCTTATAAGCTCTTATCCTTGTATTAATTATGTTGAATGTGGATTACTCACCCTGCCTGCCTTTTGTGATGGTTTATTATGCCATCCTGCAAATACTCGAGGATACGCTTGGTGCGTGAAATACTTTAGAGTATTTTATTTTGTCGCTTAGTTGAGTCCATATGTGGACTCCTGCTCTGTGTCCAGTAACATCGGGATGGCAACGCTTGAGAATTCTGAATTTATTTTATTGATTTGAGCATGTTTTAGAATGATTTGTGAATTCCTTTTTAAATGGAAGACGTATTTGATTTGTTTTGTTTTCCACTGCGTAATTATTGAACTATTTGAATTGTTGTTCATGAGTTTATAACACGTGTTACGGGATAGGACTTAAAAATGATGTTTAAGATGTTTGATTTTTGAAGATGTGATACCCTTTTATGAGTTAATCTGATTAAATTGTATTATATCTGTGATGGGGTAGAAAGGGTGTTACACCTCGTGTTAGGCGAAACCTACAATATTCGATACTAGTCTTGATGAGTTCTAAAACTTGGAAAGCAAAAAAACTTTATATTAGTTTTGAGGGAATTTTAATTAGTTGATCTTATCGGCTTATTTATCATATAAATAATTCCTCACACATGCATCAACATACATACAATATATATCAACATACACTCAAATGAAATAGTTATGGCCCCTAGCGCAATTGTTCTCCCAAACCAATGAGAGAACTTAAGCTAAACCTAATAACGATCTTCACTTCTCCAAGCAAGATCTCCAATGCTTTCCTTCTTTGTTTTGTAGTCTTCTCTTTCTTCATAATAATACATTACATAAAGGAAACTCGTTTTACATACGAGGGAGTGAGATGAGAAAATAAGTTACATGATGAGAATAAGAGAGAGGCACGACACACAGGTCGTATTGATAAAATCAAAAACAAAGAAAAATAAACTAAGGCCATAACTGATCACTACAAGAAAAATAATAAACAAATTTTATTATTATTAATTTAAATCCTTTTAATTAAATAAATCAAAATAAATTTACGAAAAATTCAAAATCTAAAGTGCATACTACATTGACGCAACATTTGCAGCGTCTTACTGCCTGTGACGACCCTCACAATTTCCATGACGACCGTCACATATAATCCCATGGAGACCGTCAATATGATTGATTTGTATGCCATCACTTCACCATACTAAAGCCGGATTCTGAAGCAGATGACCACAAATCGCTCAAACGAATGATAATAATTACGTGACTTGAACTGGCGAAATAAAATAGTATATTCAATATACCATCTTTGCATCAAAGTTAATTATATCACATATGAATTAGATCGATCATATATGTGTAACTTATGGACGATTGACATATTGATGCTTCACGATATTATTGTCGGATTTCGAAGCATAGTCAATATCAATCATCCAAACCGTAAACAGTCTGTGCCAAAAGTTCAATATTTGGTTTTGATTTAATTTTTATATGTTTTAATCCAATTAAAACAAAAAATAACAAAAAGTAAATAATTACCAGACTCATGGTTTCGTAAGTGGCTCTGATACCACTGAAAGGAAATTAGAGATGTAAACGCAGCGGAAAACAAAAATTTCTCTTTAGAGATCCTTACGAAAGGTCATGATCTGTGATAGAGAGGTTACCTCTTGTAGCGATGAAACCTTTGAATCCGAATTGATGGATGATCACGAGAGTTATACGATGAACAACGCCTCTACCTAGTCCACACGAACAACTTTCTTCAGTCACGATGCTAGTTGATTAGATTGAAAGTTTTTTAGTGAGGGAGGGAAAATAGAATACGGTCATGGTTTCAACAACAACAACATTTGAGCTTCTGCACAAAGGTTCTATTTATAGAACTACTTGTGTGAGCTTCAAGCTTAAAAGCTCAACTCAATAATAATAATAATAATATTATATTATTATAATAACTATTATTATAATAAACATAATTTTATTATTATTATATTTTATAACTATTATAAAATTAATAATAACTTGACACATGGTACCTTACCATATTTCGTATTCCATTCAAGTACATCGTACCTTACGGTGTACCTTATTTATTCCACATATTCTCTAATTGTCCTTATGTGTGTGACCCTGTAGGATTTCGCAACGTTGGTAATTATATTAAATCATGTATTTAACATAATAAACAGTGAGTGATATCTAGCAACACATCACTGCTACCCAAGTCACAAAATTGTCATGTTATCTGATAAAACCTTTTTATGATAGTACTTGTGTGTACAATTACCTTTTTGCCCTTATGTCTATATTGAACACAAGGCATATACCATGTCATCTTTGTCCAGTTCAATATTGGGTCCTTAGATATTTATCCTGTTATGCAGGATGGACAAATTCCATCTAGGCTACTCATGTCCCTCAGCATGCTTTGTGAAGTATCCATAAACTATCTTTATGATCATCCAGTTACGAACAATGTTTGATCAGCAATAAAGTACTTGACTCTGCATCTAGGGTCCATAGTAGTTTCAGATCGAATAGTGGTATACACTACTATTACCATGAAAGTAACTTATGACACTTTGCATAACATTCTATGTAGTACTCTCATAGTAGGTCAATCCAGTATAAATATTACTCCTAATATTCATACCTATATCAAGACTTGATAACTCCTTATCCATGATCCATGAGATGTGATCATCAGTCTATCTACATAATAGTCTTAATGCTTTAAGGCTACCCCATTTCACATTAAAGCCCGACTATGGATGCTTTAAGAATAATGTTCTTATGTTTAATGGAATCTCATGATTAAGTCACACTTAATATTTCATTAAACGGACTAACTATTCTATGGACTTTATCATTTTGGAAAAACAAACATAATAAAGAAATGTCTTTTATTATTAATAAATAATTCGATACAAGTACTAAAAATATTGGCCTTTAGGGCTTACACTAACAAATGCAATTGTTAATGAAGCTGCAACAACTTTTGATGACACTATTCAAGTTGTGCTATTAGGGGGTGATGATGTGTTAGACATTCAACCCTTAAGTGTAGACAAATCACCCCTAGAGGCAACTGAACAAAAACATGTTGGTGCAAAAGTTTTCTTTGGTAAAAAGCCCAAAATAGATAGATTCAAGCCCTTCAAGCCACCTGGGATCAAAATTGTCCTATCAACACCAGCATGCAGTGAGCATCTAAGGTTTAAAACCTATAGCAAGTACAAGACTCAATCAGATGGAACAGTGGAAAAGAGACAGTCTGATAGGCTCAGTAGTTTGAAGACGAAAAACATACATGGCCCAAGGAAGAAGATTGACGATCCAGTTGTTATACCAGAATATGACAGGGATTTTCCACAATGAAGACAATATCTTGTGTTTTGTTTGTTTGTTATGTAATTTGCTATGTAATTTGAAGTAGAAAACTTTAATTAACTAACACCTTTTTGATATGTACTACACTTTGGATGTAAACCTGGTGCATCTATACAATACTAACATTCTAGATCTAACTATGGTTTAAGATCATATTATGTAATGTAATGTACTATATTCTGGTGCATCTACTTCAATGAAATATATTTTGTTGTATCAAATTAAGATCAACTCATTACTTATATTTTGGTGAATTAATTATATTTCATAATGTTAAGGATGTCAAAATAATTTTGAACATATTTACATAAGTCTGTCAAACATTATAGAATACAATTCATCAACAACAATGCACTCAAAAACAATTTCATCATAACAACCTCATTTCATTCATCATAAACAACTCCATTACATTCACCAATGAAAATTACATTACATCCACTACAGTGCATTCATCAAGAACAACTACGAAAACACTAATTTTTACATTTACAACTCATTACAAGGAACACATTAATCAACAAAGACACCACAACACATATGAGCTTTATTTTCCCAGCTTATGCTTCTGCTCTCAATTTCGATTGTAACTTCAGATTCTTTTTCTTGACACCTTCATACAGCTCTCTCGACAAGTCATATGTCTCTGAATCCTTTAACATATACTTTTCTGGTTGTTCAACAACATTAACACCTGAGTCAAGCAGATCTTTGTCCCAAACAAATAAATTGCAAGTTTCTCGACTTTGTCAAAAAGGGCATCTCCAGAAAATTCTACCATTGTTTTCACCATGTTTACAGATGTATGATACCATACGAGCATCACAACCACAAATCCTTCCCCCGACGGCTTCGCACAAAGCAGCTAGACATGACAATGTCTTTTGTTTCACTTGTTCTTGCGTTTAGGGTAAAGAAAAAGGAGAAACGAATACCAACTAAAAAATTCGCACAAGAAAGACGCAGACACACGCAACAATGTGACGAGGTGAAGATGAAGAAGTGAACATTGAGATGAAGAAGAACACAACAATGAAATTAGGTTTTCAATTCAATTAACATGCTCAGCTTATGTGAAATTCTCATAATCCACGTGGCTTTTACAACACAACAATTAAATTTTTTAAAAAAATTGTCGATTCATTATCAACGTTTCCAACCGTTAATTTAAATTGATGCCTGGGACGAAATTTGGAGATGACAAACTTTAGAGGAACAATTATCCTAAGAAATTTTTTTGAAGGACTAAAAATACATTAATATATATATATATATATATATATATATATATATATATATATATATATATATATATATATATATATATATATATATATATATATATATATATATATATATATATATATAACCCAAATTAATACATACCTAAAATTTAGAGTGCAACAATCATAGTTGGATTCAATTACATAGGGTGGTAGTGAAGCTATGTGCAGGTAGAGAGTGTTTGGCTTTATATTCAGAACATCAAGTAATAAAATAAAATATTAAAAGAGAGATAGTAGCTGTCTATATAAATAGAAGATTAAAAATAAAATCAAAGTTGAACTTTTATACATAACCTGATTCGTGAATCCTCAAGCCTGCTTATTAATTCAACATAAAATGAGTTTTTGATAATACATTTGGAAAAGCACTTAAATATGCAGATTCATCTAGACCATACACCATACATCATCACAGAAACAACAGTTCCCTCATTGATGCTAAAAGTGTATAGCCATAAAAACAACAAGTATACCAATGAAAAAACCACTTTCTAAAAGTTAAAAGCAGTTTCGAATTTTGAACAAACAAGACAAAAAACACATTCATCCTTTCCTTTACTTTGACAACGATATAATTGACCACTACATGCATATTAATATATTTATAGAAAATTAATTGAGAAATTTATCTACACATGCAAAAAGCCACTAACAATTTACCTATGATTAAAGATGTTTCACCAAATCATAGATTTCAATTGATATAAAAGTTTGTTTTTTTACTAGTTCTAATTTAGGGTTCGTTTGAGGGTAGGGGCAGCCTTTTGCTTTTAGGTTTTGGCATGTTATCATAAATAGGTGTTGTTTATTGGATTTTTTTGTTTTTTTTGTTTTCTATGATATTGAAATAATTTTGTGTTCTGCATCTAGCTAGTTACCTATTATTTTAATTCAATTCAATACTTTTACAATTTTAAATATTACACATTAAGCAACTATTATTTTAATTCAATTCAATACTTTTACAATTTTAAATATTACACATTAAGCGTGTGTTTGCTTGATAAAAAAATTTGATTCTAAATAAATTTTTTAAGTAAAATGAATTTCAACTAAAAGTAAATTAAATTGTAAAATGACTTACATTTTGATATATTTATATGAAAATAATCATGTAGACTGAGCACCTCTATTGTGTAAAGTGACAGGGAGATATTTATCTTTGAGAATAAACATATTATAATATAATCAGAGTGTAATAATGTGACTCGATAAGATCACTCATTTATGTTCTTGTGTTACACAATCTTATTAATAAGATCAGATACAATTGCAAACTTTCTTTTATGTCTAATATCTTGATAATGAGATCATCATATGAGATTTAGAGGAGGTAATTAAAGTCTTTGACATTATTGGGGAGACATGCCCATGATTAGGCGTTGAATTGAATATTTGTAAGACATAAATCTTTTGGCCTTCTTGAGATGTCAGTAAACTTTGTCGGGGGTTGTTCCATTCGGACAGAGGAAGGCCGATGATGGAAATGAAATTGCCTGAAGGAGTTGTTAGTCAAGATGAAGGTTTTATCGAGGGGTTGTCCATGAAGAGAGGTATCAGAGTTGTTGAGTTAGTGCTTCTTCTCCCATAGTTAAGGGGTTCACAAAGTGAGCTTATTCCACTTCGATCATATATGTGCATCACCAAAATATGTTTGGCCTAACATCTAAGTAGCTTATTCACATGAAGGAAGCAACTATTTGATTTGATAAAGAGTTGTGAATGGCAGTTGAATACATCATGGTTGTTAGAGGTCATTTCTTTAGTGACCTTCAATGGAGGGTTGCCTCTTTACCTATTAGAGTTGGAGGATTGTGTTATTATTCAGTAGTAAATGCTTCCTTATTTTATTTTGTGGCTTCTATAGCCCAATCTGAAGGAAAATTGCGATCTAAACACGGCGGAAAACAAAAATTTCCTTTAGTGGTCCTTACGAATGAGCATGGTCAGTGATAGAATCGTTACCTCTTTGTGGCGATTCAGATCTTTGATGCAGCGATCACAAGCGTTGATGAAGTGCAACGCCTCTACTCAGTCCACACGAACAGCTTCCGGTCACAGTGCTAGCTGCTTACGAACGGAATTATTTGAGTGAGAAAAGAGAATCAAAAACGAAATTGCATCAAGTGAAAGCTTCATCACAAGGGTTCCTTTTATAGACTCTCTTGTGGGCTGCGGGCTAAAAGCCCAATTCACATGATCCATAATAATATTACATATTATTATAATAACTATTATTATAATAAATATATTTATTTTATTATTATTTTATAACCATTATAAAATAACAATAATTATTATTATATTATCCGAATTTCTATTTTCACTTAAGTGCACCGTACCTTACGGTGTTCCTTTGATTTCTCTATTTTTCATCAAATTGTCCTTATGTGTGTGACCCTGTAGGATTTCGTAACGTTGGTAATTATATTAAATTATATATTTAACATAATAAACAGTGAGCGGTATCTAGCAACACATCACTGCTACCCAAGTCACGAAAATGTCATGTGATCTGACAAAACCTTTTTCGTGATAATATATGTTTGTACAATTACCCTTTTGCCCCTATGTCTATATTGAACACAAGGCATACACTGTGTCATCCTTGTCCAGTTCAATATTGGGCCCTTAGACATTTCTCCTGTTATGCAGGATTGGCAAATTCCATCTAGGACACTCATGTCCCTCAGCATGCTTCGTGGAGTGCCCATCAACTGTCTTTATGATCATCCAGTTACGGATAATGTTTGATCAGCAATAAAGCACCCGACTCTACATCTAGGGTCCATAGTGGTTTCAGGTCGAAGGGTGGTAATACACCATTATCACCATGAGAATAACTTATGACACTTTGCATAACATACTATGTAGTATTCTCATAGCGGGTCAATCCGGTATAAATATTACTCCTAATATTTATACCTATGTCAAGACTTGATAACTCTTTATCCATGATCCATGAGATGTGATCATCAGTCTATCTTCATAATAGTCTCAATGCTTTAATGTTATCCCACTTTGCAATAAAGCTTGACTACGGATATTTTAAGAATAATGTCTTTATGTTTAATGGGATCTCATGATTAAGTCACACTTAACATTTCATTAAACAGACTAACTATTCTAGGGACTTTATTATTCTGAAAGACAAACATAATAAAGAAATGCCTTTTTATTATTAAACGAATAATCCGATACAAGTACCAAAAAGTATTGACCTCTAGGGCTTACACCAACACAATCATGGGTGTTACAAGATCATATATTGAGAGATAATGAATAATTGGTACGGACTCTGATTTTGACAAAGATTTGGGTGGTCTTAGTGGTGTGGTTCTGAATTTTGACTTTAGTAGTTTTACTAGAAAATGACATTGTCCCCCCTAAAGCCCAACGTGTTTTGGCGATATAACTTTTAGTAAAATATTAAGAATGGGGAAATAAAGTTTGACATGACAACACAACATAAAGAAATTTTTAGTTCTTTTTAAGAAGCACATGCTTAAGATTTTCTTCAAGCTATTATCATTGAAGAGTTAGACCAACATATGTCACTGTAGAAAATTATAGTATCCTTAATTATTCTACCATGATTCCCTTATTTCATGTTGATTAGGTTTGTCATGTCTGTCGTAAGGCATGCTTGGATACATTTGGGAAACATGTAGTTCATTGTGGGGAGCTTCCAAGACTCAAATATCAATATGACTTTGTTAAGGATGTCTTGTCCTATATTTTTGACAGGCGAGAGTATTTGTTAAGAAAAAAGCACTTGTAAATTTCTTAACTGACCTTTTGGACAACATGCGCCTCTTTTTTCACAAATACTTTCCACAAGAGTGTTGAAGTATTAGGGGCTTGTTACACTTGGATTTTTAGCTATTAGAAAGTCAACAAATAATGTCAATGAAAAGACATTTATTATGAGCATTAATGAAATGTATTTAAAGAAGCATTAATGGTAAGTCATCGACAGATCAACAACGAAGGGTTGACTTAGCCGCCGACACAGCGAGACGTGGTTTAGAATACTCTTTGGGATAAACCCCCAAGACCCAGGTCGCTGGGGAAATATGTCCAAAATTTCAAAAAGGGAAATCGACAGATACATGTTCAGAATCTCGAGAAGGACAGTCAATAGAAACCCCTATCCTATAAAAAAAAGGATCATTCGATGAAACAACATGGCATAAAAGACAATGATTTTTTACATGTCTTGGGTCCTTGATAGGCGCTATCGACAACTAGTTAGAGCAGTTATCATCAAAGGTTCGTAAAGAATTGGAAACAGTTACCACTCAATGTGGGTTGCAAGCATATACCCTTTTCGAAGACACGTAAGTGCACTAGTGGAAACCTAAAGGATTTAACATGGAACAAATGCTACAAATATCCCAGTGGTCATAACAGTCGTCAATGGTTACTTTGTAAATAAAATAAATAGCTTACTCATCCATGGGATGAGAGGTCGCAAAATTCCATACATACTCTCCATACCATTGGAGTACCCGAGTCAAAGAAAGAAATAGTTGAGCGAGAAACATGTATGTGTTTGCGTCCACCCTTTTTTCTTAGTCTTTCTGCTTCCTTAAGCGGAGCATTGTACTTTTTTTTGCTTTGTTTTAATGTTATTAACTTTATTTTACCTTATAATTTATCACAACTTGACTTCATTTAAAGTATTTTGCTACGCTGCATTCAATTCACACGCACATGTGTTCACATAAACTATTTTCACAAATTGCTTTTGAGAATTTTCGAGTTAATCTCATAGACTTTAAAACTCATGATTGTTTACCAAAAAACTGGCAAACAAATTGGCAGGCCCAAAGGGACCTAGTTATGCGGATATTTTTACATAAAAGTAATGTCTTACATTTTTGTTTTTGCGTCTTTCGTTTATGTGGTCTTTTGTGTTGTCAGCACTTGAGGAGTGGTAAGCGTCTTTCCAGTATGTCTCTAACAAACCAAACCCCTTACCAGAGTAATACTTCAAACCCAGAAGGACAACTGGTCGTTATTAGCATCGGTCATTATGTGGCAACAACCTCAGTTAAGGATATACCTATTGTCATAAGCCAAGAAGTGGTGTATTCTATACCGCTAGATGTGGGGATTTCATCACCATAAGTTTCAAAAGCACCAATATTTTCTAGGAAATTATGGAATCCAGAAGACTAGGGGCCTCCTTATCTGGGCTTCTCATTGCCTCAAAATGAACAATCATATGGCATGCCAAGTGCAATGATGACAAGCCTACACCCTAGTGCAAAAATGTATGCAGAGAATATGATGGAAACGTCATTGCCATTTAATCCATATTTGGCCTAAGCATCTGCCATGGGCAACTTTGGCCAACTAGGAAAACCACCGGGTAGTATGATGTATTTTTCTCCCTAGGGTGCTTTGTTCTTGACCAATAACTCTATCCAAGTCATGAGACAATTAATGGATGAAAGCAATCATGACATGGTGCACACGATCACACAACAGATAGGCAACATGTTTACCCCCTCTTATAGAAAACATGACTAGGAGTTATCAACAGTTAAGCAACCAAATGGGTAGGATTTCTGATATTTTTAGGGCACCACCAGCGCCACCAACTTCAGTGCCTTTCATTCCCTATGGGGGCTAACCTCCCTAAAAAATAGAGTTGTCGAAAAAATCAATGTCCGGAAAGTCTTGATATGATCCTAGTGCAATGTTACCAAGATTTTAACCAAGTCCTAAGACAAGCCCGACAGGGCAACATAGGGGTACAATACATGATAATATCACCAACATCATCAAACATAGGCCTCCATATACCATTTTATATATCCTGTTGTCTGATTATGTAAGGCATATTAAATTTCCTAGGGGCTGGAAAGTCCCAAAATTCACTAAGTTCATTGGCAAAAATAGTCCATTGTCGAACATGTCACCTGATATCAGACTGAGGCTGGTAATTTATCCAACAATGAGAACTTAAAAATCAAGTATTTTTCAAACTCATTGACAAACAACGATTTCACATAGTTCACCACCCTTCCCCCAAATTTCATCTTTATGTGTGCCCAACTAGAGACGGAATTTCATGAGCAATTCTACAAGGGGTAATGTAATATTAGCCTCAAGGAATTAGCCAGCATGAAGAAGAAGGTGGATAAAATAATTGATGATTACCTCAATAGGTTTAGAACCTTTAAAGTGAGATGTTTCACGTAGGCGCTCGAACATGAGTTAGTTGAACTGGAAGCATGGGGTATCGACTACTCCATTAGGAGGAAATTAGATATCTAATACTTAAAAGACGTGGCCCAGCTAGCTGATAGAGTTCCACAAGTCAGACGGTTAAAGGCTGGAAAAATCTAGAACTTTCAAGTTCAGTAAAAAGAATGTAGCTTATGTCGAAGTCGGCAACATAGAAAACTCATCTGACTAAGAGTATGAGTATGTGGAGGAGAATGATATCAATATGGTCGAACTAAAGATTGGGCCTCCCTATAACTAAAAGCTACAACAAACGGGAGGAATCCCGTAGAGTCCAAAAATAAATAAAAAATTTGTTTCTAGAACATATATCTTCGACGTTACTAAGTGTGATGAAATATTTGATTTGTTAGTTTCTAATAGACAAATTGTTGTTCCTAAAGGGACTAAAGTCTCACCATTAGATCAGAGAAGGAAAAAAGGTTTTTGTAAATTTCATAACTTTTTAGGGTCATAACACTTCTTAATGTGTACATTTCAGAGACTTGGTGCGAAGTTCTCTCAAGGATGGTAGAATCAAGTTTGCTGACATGAGGAAACCATGCCCAGAAGAGGAAACTGAAACAAAATTTGAAGCTATCTTTGTCGAGCCAGTGGACATGATGGTTATCAAAATTGTCAACAACGTTGGGGATGAAGGTAGAAAACTAAACCATGAGGATCAAACATCAAAGGCATATCCCAAAGCTGAAGAGGAGCTAGTAGATTTTTTGCTAAAAAGATGGAGAGGACAAACTTAGAATGCTTAATTTAACTTTGAATTGGTCTAACGAATTAGGGAATTATTTTGTAAATTAATGAGTTATACCTCAAGGAATTGGGTTCATTGGCCTTGTTAAAATACCTTGTATTTAAACATAATTGTAATTCTTTTGATACATGGTTCATCAACAATATAATTAGGGGATTTGATATAAAAGATCTAATCTCTTCTCATCATCGAAATTTAATCTGTTACTTTTATCGTTCTTATTATAAGATCCAAATAGGTTAATGCTTTTGAAAAGTAGTTTTCACAATGTTTATTCATATATCGTGAGAAGTTATCCAAGTGCAAGCTTGGTGTATATACGAATCAAATTGAATTAATTTTCTGATAGGGGTGCTTCATTTCCACTCCCTTGAATGGATAGAGTGAATCAATCCTACAAGAGTATTAACTCAAAACCACCACTATAGGTTTTTCCACACTAACACAAAGAAAAAAATTTAAAACACAAAGATTTGAAGAGCACGACAAGCTCAATTTTTTTTTAAACTTCAAAGATAATAATAAGTTAACGATTGTTATTATTAAACAAGAAAGTGATAATAAGTTAAATAAAAAAAATAGGAGGAAAGACAAATGGTATTTGTCTCTTCTAGTGAGGAAGCTTCTATTCGGAATGGTAAGGTGTTATAACAACAGTCTCATTCTCGTTCCTTAGTTGTTTTAGAAAATAAGAGGAGGTACATGCACCCACTCTGACACCTAAGTCAGTGATCAATAGCGATTAGAGGTATAAAGTTATTAAGGGAATTTTTATATGTACTTGATTTGATGTTTATATCCCATTTATGTTTCCAAATGGAGATAGTCTCATTCTTGCTAAGTCCTGGAATCTTCAGTTGGATGAGTGATATTTATCTCCTGATGTCATTGCTCTAAAATCACTTTGATCACAAATATCTTCATCTTGGGCCTTTGTGACTTTGGGGATCATTTTTTCGTAGGGTCATGAGTTAGGACCGATACTAAATAATAGTATCCTATAATGAGCTATCTACTAGGCTTGGATCGGGCATAAAAGGTTTATTTTTAGTCTTATTTGGTGTAGCTGAAGTAAGGTTTGTAATTGTGCATAGCCTAATATTTTTTTAGTCTACTCTAGTGTGGAAATTTTTAGGACCGAGTTTATTTCAATGACTTGTGACATAATTTCCTATATCACATTCCTTCTTTTTGCTATATCATTTATCGTGGTGTTTTTTAATCATTTCTCTTTTGGACGTATGGGTGAGGCTTCTCACTCCCTTCAACCATTCTTTCTTTTTTCATTTTCACTTTCCTCCTCCATCCTTTGAAATTACATCTCCTAAGGTTCATTTTCTCCATTGTTGTCGAATTCTTTGTTTGGCAAATTTCGTTATACCTCTCTTATTTCAACATGACTTTGATTTTATCCTCTGATATACTTTAACTCTAGAAATACATGTGGTTATTTTTATCTCTCTGAGTAGTTCTTGATTGAGATTGGTGCTTTTTTCTTATGGTTACATGGTTTTTATGTTTGGTTTCCTTCTTCTTTCTACCCTTTTAACCTAAAATCATTTCTTTTATGGTGTTTCTTTTCACGACAGCTGTTGTGGAAAATCGACTCTTAAAAGCTTGATAGGAAAGTTCCAGTTGATGTCCTTATTTTATTTAAATAGATAATAAAGGGTAATTATTTATGGTTTCCTCCATGTGGCTTCATCTTCCCTAAGGAATTAGGCTACTTATAAGGCATCTTGAATAGATTATATCTATGGTATTGGTACATCTAGCATGAATATGCAAAATAAAAATAAAATACAAAGAATTAAACTTATAAACGATTTTTTATTATAAATAATTAAAGTATTAAGCAATTAAATAACTCAATATAAATTAATTATCATTTATGTAATGTGTTTAATCTAGAATAAGCAAATTTGTTACTTTAATTTGTTATAAATGTGAAGACAAGATTCTAATGTGTTTTGATGAAGACAAGCCCATTTATGAAGACAAGCTCAACAATGATATGATCAAAGAAGGAAAAAAAAGAAATGAATAAGACTAGACTACACTTACAAGATTGGATTTATCAAACTTTTAGGTATATGAAATTTTTGACTAAAACATTCTTAGTGCTCAAAATATATATTATATTGCATTAGTAAAAAAAATTTCATGTTTGAATAATATTAAATCACTTTCAAATATAGTCTATTGACTTGGATAAATCAATAGATGTTGCATAAGATTGGTTCAAATACTTAGACGAATTTTCAATATTTTAATTTTTTTCAAACATTCAGTTTTTGGTAAATTATGGCATTTTGATCCGTCGTAACAGCGCAAAAACCACCACAACTCTCACCAGTCTGAAACAATATTTTAAATTTAATATTTGAAAATTCTTGCGAACGTTTTAAGTCAAGTATCCATTTAACCGACTTGACAAATATTGTAGCAGAATTGAAAAATACTTTGTTTGAATGCACATTTTCATCATATCTTTTCATGGCATCCCTTACATCATTTCTCTTATTATATTTCATAATTTTTCTAACCATTGTCATGACTTTTGAATGATCGATTTCATCACTATAAATTCATTTTAGTTTTTCATTTTTCACTTACCTTTTTCATACAAATATTAAAATCACTTTACATTCATTTTCTACACAACTTTCATACATATATACTTTTTTTGAAATACATTTTCACATTATTATCATAAAGAGTATATTGAGTACTTAGAGAAAAAAATTCTTGAATCTTCATACGTGAAAGAGAAGAAGGCTTTGTTATAAATCTTAAAGAATTCTACAAACTTCATTTATTTATATCTATTATAATTGTTTTAAGTTCCTTAGTATCAAGGAATGTTTGGTACTAGGAGGGATTTATAGGAAGGTGGATTGTATCTTCTTGCAGAGGATTTTATTTATTATCCAGGATTGTTGGAAATAAGTGTGTTGTAAATCACAAGAGGATTATTTTTCTTGATTGTGTTACAGTGTTGTATAGAAAGACTATGATTGTCTTGTCCATAAGATCTAACAATAGTGAAAATCTCTTATTGCGTAAGAGGACTAGAGTACTCTCGGATTTTGAGGGGAATCATGATATTTATCGATGTTCTTTACTTTTCTGTAATTTACTATTTTCATCACTTGGTAACCGAACAGAAAAATTATAACATTAAAATCTAAAAACTAGAAAAATTTCATAGTACCTAATCCCCTCCCCCTCTCTCTTAGGTGCAAACTTTACTTTCAATTGGAATTAGAGCGAGTTATAGGCAACTTGTTCCTACAAGATTCAGTATGGCTTCCGCTAGTTCAAACCTGGTTTTCAAAGATGGTGGTAGTAGCAACAAGCCCCCTATATTATATAGAGAATATTTTTACTTCTGTAAAATCCGTATGAAGGCACATTTAGAAGCACAAATATATGGAGTATTGGAAACCATACAAAATGGTCCACATAATCCAAGTAATGTGGTGAATAATGTTGGCACTCCTAAGGTTAAAAGTTATTATGATGAAGATAACAAGAAAAAAATCCTCAATAAAAAGAAAGCTATCAATATTCTTCAAAGTGTCTGTGTCTCTCAATGTAAATCGGGAAAAGATATTTATGATACTTTGGTGGAGACTCACGAAGGAACCGTTGAAGTGAAAAGATCCAGATTGAACATATTTAGTCAAGAATGTAACCAAAAGTGACGGCAATACCGAAAAAGAAAAGTATTTCTACCATGACATCTGTATCATTATTAAGAAAACTCCAAGAACATGAACTTGAAATTGGAAGACTTGAAAAGCATGAAAATCAAGAGAATTAATCCAAAGGCATTGCTTTGAATGTAGATTCAAAAGAAGATCAAGATGATGATGCACCGAAGGAAGATGAAAACTTCATGCTCCTTGTGAAATGACTTGGTAAGTTTTTTTGGTAAAAATTACAAATCCTTTAATTATGCAAAAAGAAAGAAACGTTTTTGGAAAAAGGAGGCTTCCACTTCAACATAATATGTCACATGTTATGAATGTGGTTTGCAAGGTCATATAAAGTCGGATTGTTCGAAACTCTCCAAGAAAGATGGCTTCAAAAGTAAAAATGAGACTAAGAATAAAAGAGTCTATGTTGCATGGAAAGATAATGAGATAAGTTCTTCATCTGATTCGGAAAGCGACGAAAGTGAAAATCTAGCATTGATGGCTTCATACTATTCCGATGATGAAGATGATGAGGTTAGTAATGAATTTTCCCTTTATGATAATAATGCATAAGGTGCCATAAATGAACTCCTAAATGAATGCAAAATTATGTATAAAACAATATCATCACAAAATAAATAAATTTCATCTTTAGAAGAAAAAGTTGAGACAATGGAAAAGGATATCGAATATGAAAAATAAAAGATTATTAGTGAACAAAAACAGAATTTTGTATGCAAAAATTGTGAATCACTTTTGTTCCGGCCCGGCCCAATCCTTCTTATTGGGCCAGAAAGATTGATCCTTCCACCTCGCTCGACGTCGAGCATAACTATGAAAAGTGGTCCTCAGTCGACCACCAGCGATCCGAATTTGAGGAGATCTCCTAACGGATAATATTGACCGTTTCCTACCTTCACGGACCCCTCGATCCGCGCCTCATAAAACGAACCAATAGTCTTCCAGCTGGTCCTCTATAAAAACTCTCTCATTTGAGAGGGTCAGGTATTCAATTCTCAACCCTAACACTAGTACTTGCTCACTGTTGCTCGGATACTTACTTTGGCATCGGAGTGTGTTGCAGGTACACCCCTTTTTCTCCTCGACGACCATTTCCGCTCGCTCTCGAGTCCAGCCGTATCGGATCCTGATCTCCAGGTACGATCAGGTGGCGCCGTCTGTGGGAAACCAACTTCCCCGTTCTTCTTTCAAGATCCTCAAAGAACAAATGTTTTAACAAGATCCATGGCTGCTCGGGACAACCAGGAGAATCGATCAAATGATGGCATGATTCTCACACAACATGAGAGCAATGTCCATCCTCCCCTACACGATGATACCACGCACGAACAACCAGAAGGGAAGGCAGCGTCGCCCTCACCCGACCGTAATCAACCCTTGGAGAGTCGCCCGGAAACTCTCGTTCCTTCGACTCCTTCGGGATCAGATTTCGCAGCGCTGGCCGAAATCCTAAATCAAACAAACTTGTTACTCCTCACTCATGGTGAAAAGATCGCCCGACTTGAAGATAACTCTCGTCGACCTTATTCTTCCGAGAGACCCCAAGGGAAGCACACTCCTTCTCCTCCAAAGAAAAGGAGAGGAAACACCGACGAATTAACAGGCAACAAACGCTTTCATCGGTCATCTCCACGACCCTTTCCTAAAAGAAAGTCAAGAAGGAGCAGATCAAGATCCGCTTCCCCTCGAAGAATAAAGAAACGTGATCACAGGCCATCACTTACTTCCAGTGACGACGAAGACGCTCGGGGCCCCTTATCTTCTGAAATTATGGCGGCCAAACTCCCGAGAGGCCTGGAGAAACCTCCTCCTTTAGGTTCATACGACGGCACTACCGACCCGGATGAACACATCGAAAACATCGACGCCTTGCTCGACTATCGAGGTGTTCGAGGAGCGATTAAATGTCGGCTCTTTCCCACGACACTGAGGAAAGGGGCAATGACATGGTACAAGAGCCTTGAGGCTGAATCCATCACGTCGTGGAAACAACTTGGGCGCACGTTCTCTAGGCACTTTACTGCGTCAAGACGACATCCTAAGATAGAGGCTTCGCTCGAAGCAATAATCCAAGGGAGGGACGAGCCTTTACGAACCTACATCGAAAGATTCAATAAAGAAGCGGTTCAAGTATCCACGACCGACGACATGAAAAAGTATCTGCTTGAACGGGGGCTACGTCCCTCGACCGACTTTCATCGGGCGGTCGGTATTGAAACACCGGCGACCCTCGACGCATTCCTGCTAAAAGCCCAAGCTTACATCCAATATGAGGAAAAGCAAGTGGCTAGTTCTGTGAGAGACGCCCGACGTCGGGAAGACGCCAAACCACATCGAGCTGAAGAACCCTCGACATCTCGTCGGGGAGGTGACAAAAGAAAGGATGATCGCTCCCGTGAACCGCGGGAGCACCGGGGACCTATCGGTCGATTCCACGAATACACACCTCTCCTAGCCTCCAGGGAGAAAATCTTATCTGAGTGCGCCAATTCGGAATTCAAGCAAGCAGGAGTACGTTTTCTGAGGCAACAACCTACCAAGCCCGGCACTGACAAAACGAAGTACTGCAGATTCCACAAGAGTCACGGGCACAACACAGAGGATTGCATCCACCTCAAGGACGCGATCGAAATCCTCATCAAAGACGGGCATTTGAAGCAGTTCACAAAGTCCAGAGAAAATCCTCGGCAGGACACGCAAGAAACCCAGAAAATCGGAGAGGCCGTGCCCATCCCCGCGGACGCTAACATGAAGGTCGCCCTGAGCATCTATCGCCCGGAAGACTTCTTCTTACCAGACCACACCAAAGGCACAGGATACCTTTCCTCTCACAGTCCATGGGAAGCTTTCCCCTCGGCGATGGTCATATCGGGAGGAGGATTCAATAAAATCACGGTCGGTTCTGTGAAGAGAAAATTCGACCAGCTGGTCGCCAAAGGGCCCGCGCAAAGCGCCACCTTAGATCCTCCAAGGGAAGGTTCCGTACCCCTCGCATTCTATCGAGAAGAGCTCCTGGGAGGAGCACCAAACGCCAGCATCCCTTTACTCATCCGAGCACGCATGGCGAACTTCGACGTAAGGAGGATATTGGTAGACCAAGGAAGTTCATGTGACATCATGTACTCCCAACTGTTTTCAACACTCCAACTGAATGAAACACATCTGACTCCATATGTTGGATCCGACCTGCAAGGTTTCAACGGAGCAGTATCCCGACCATGGGGTTATGTCGACCTATTCGTCACTTTCGGGGCAGGCGAGACAGCCAGGACAGTTAGGGTCCAATTTCTCGTCGTGGATTGCCCGTCGTTATACCAATGCATATTGGGACAACCAACTCTGGCCGAGTTGATAGCCGTGTCATCCACCGTTCACTTAAAGATGAAATACTATACTACTTCGGGCAGAGTTGCCACATTGCACGGAGATGTCGACGCTGCCCGCAGATGTTTCGAGGCAGCATCAAAAGGCCTCAGCTCAATATCGTACCAACCAATCTCCCCGACATTGGATCCACCAGATGTGCCCAAAGCCTTCCCTCAAGTCGATTCGATCGACTTAGACTGCAGGTTTTCAAACAATAGCGAGAACATCCAGAGACCAGCAGAGGCCTTAGCCCGACCAATCCCGGACGGAGACTTCGAGCTAGTTCCTTTGGGAGAAGATCCTGCCCGGTGCGTCAAGATTAGAGCACACCTGCCCGAGTTAGTGAAGCGACAGTTGGAAGCTTGTCTCAAAGGGAACGCAGATTTGTTCGCATGGAGCGCTGCAGAAATGCCAGGGCTCGACCCCGAAACAGCTTGTCATCACCTCTCTATCGACCCAACGTGTAAAGCGGTCACTCAACGCAGGAGAAAACAGTCGAGCGAGAAGACTGAAGCTGCCGAATCTGCCGTTAAAGACCTCCTAGAGGCAAAATTTGTAACTGAGGCCAGGTACACAACCTGGCTCTCAAATGTTGTACTCGTCAAAAAATCTAATGGAAAATGGAGAATGTGTGTTGATTATACCGATCTGAATCGGGCATGCCCGAAAGACGCATACCCTTTACCTAACATCGACAAATTGGTCGACAATTCGTCCGGATACAAATTATTATCCTTCATGGACGCATACTCGGGTTACAATCAAATACCCATGGCCGTGTCCGACAAAAAATACACGGCCTTCATGACCGAATCGGGCAATTATTTTTACAACGTTATGCCTTTCGGTCTAAAAAACGCAGGAGCAACGTACCAGCGCATGATGAATAAAGTATTCCGAGCCGAAATCGGGGACATGCTCGAAGTATACATGGACGACATGATCGTCAAATCTCAACAGGAGACAGACCACGCGTCTCATTTGCGAAAAGTCTTCGACCAAGCACGAAAGTGCAAAATGCGTTTCAACCCTGAGAAATGCACCTTTGGTGTCCGAGCGGGAAAATTCCTCGGATTCTATTTGACCGAACGAGGCATTGAGGATAATCCCGATCGGTGTCGAGCGTTCGCGATGTTCCCAACTCCCACGTCAAAGAAGTCCATACAATCACTAAACGGAGTCATCACTTCCCTTGCCCGATTCGTGGCAAAATCTGCTCAACACGCCCTCCCCTTTTACAAACTGCTCCGTAAGGAAGCAACGTTCAAGTGGACAGCAGAATGCGAATTAGCGCTATCCCACCTAAAAAGGGCATTAAGTGAACCTCCAGTCTTATCCAGACCAGAGGAGGGGGAAACTCTATATCTCTACCTCGCGGTCGCTAACGAAGCAGTAAGCGCAGCCCTTGTGCGCGAACGACCCGAAGGACAAAAACCCGTCTATTTCACGAGCAAAGCTCTCCACGGCCCAGAAGTTCGGTACCTTCAGATAGAAAAGGTCGCATTGACCCTCCTTCTCGCAGCTAGGAGACTACGCCACTACTTCCTGGCTCACACCATCATCGTAAGGACTGATCAACCCATAAGACAGCTGCTCGGTCGACCAGACATGGCCGGTCGAATGTTAAAATGGTCTCTAGAACTATCTGAATTCGATATCAAATTCGAAGGAAGACAAGCCCTCAAAGCGCAAGCACTGGCCGACTTCGTAGCTGAACTTACCTTCACCGAGCAGAACACGCGAGCTTCGTCCAAGTGGGTTATTTTCGTAGACGGTGCTTCTGGCCCGACGGGCAGTGGGGCCGGTATCATTCTGGAAAACGAGGAAGGGAACGTCATCGAAGTATCCTTGACTCTATCCTTCCCTACTTCCAACAACCAGGCGGAGTACGAAGCCTTCCTAGCAGGCATACGGCTCGCGAGCGACCTAGAAGCAGAAGAAATCACAATTTGCACAGACTCCCAATTGGTCGCGAGCCAAGTCCGTGGAGATTTCCAAGCCAGGAGTGACATCATGGCCGAATATCTGGCCCTCGTAAAAGACGAAATAAAGCAGTTTAAGAGCGTGGAAATCAAACATGTTCCACGAGAAAGCAACGCTCGCGCAGATATCCTATCCAAACTGGCGAGCACTAAAAGGAAAGGAAACAACAAGTCCGTCATACAAAAACTGCTCCCCCAACCAAGTATCGGACATTCGTCACCCTGCACACACATTAACCTAGTGGGCGACGCAAGCTGTTGGATGACCCCAGTATTCAACTACCTAACTAAAGGAGAATTACCAACCGACCCGAAAGAGGCTAATACCGTACGACGGAGGGCGTGCTCATATTCTTTAGTAGGTGGACGCATGTATCGTCGAGGATTCTCTACACCCCTACTCAGGTGCGTAGAAGAGGAAAATATTCCACACGTCCTAAGGGAAGTCCACGAGGGAATCAATGCGCAACATCCGGGCGGACGTTCGTTAGCTCGTAAGATTCTGAGGGCAGGATACTACTGGCCCACCCTACAGCACGATGCAAAGGAGCACGTAAAAAGATGCGATAAATGCCAACGACATGGGGACGTGCACATAGCACCTCCTTCCGAGCTAAAATCGTTATCATCACCATGGCCATTCGCATGGTGGGGAATGGACATTCTAGGACCCTTCGTCGTTGGGTCTGGTCAGAACAAATACTTGATTGTAGGCGTCGACTACTTCACCAAATGGATAGAAGCTAAGGCTCTGGCCAAAATTACTGCACTCAATATACTTCGATTCTTCAAAAGAAACATCCTCGCCCGGTTTGGAGTGCCCCTCGCTATTGTGACCGACAACGGAACTCAATTCACCGATAAACATTTCAAGGAATTCGTCGCGTCAATTGGGACAAGACAACATTTCGCATCGGTCGAGCACCCCCAAACTAACGGGCAAGCCGAGGCCGCAAACAGGGTAATCCTGAGAGGTCTGAAACGAAGGTTAGACGAACATAAGAAACACTGGGTCGAGGAACTACATAGCGTACTATGGGCATACAGAACCACTCCCCATTCAACGACCGGAGAATCCCCATTTCGATTAGCATATGGGACAGAAGCAGTAATTCCAATAGAAATGCATGTCCGTTCGAGACGCACGGAATTCCCCATGGAACAAGATGTCAATAATGAAGCTTTAAGAGACGAGCTCGACATGGTCGAGGAAATTCGATCAAATGCTGCCCTTCGAGAAACCATTTTCAAACAAAAGATAGCCGCTCGGTATGATTCCAAGGTCATCAGGCAAACATTCGAAGTAGGTAGCCTCGTCCTTAGAAGAAACCATAGGGATCCCCGCGAGGGAAAACTGACGCCCAACTGGGAAGGCCCATATCGTGTTCGAGCAAAAACCGAGAACGACGCCTATTACCTAGAAAATCTACACGGGGAGGAACTTGCTCGGCCATGGAACGCCGAGAAACTTAAACAATATTATAGTTAAACCAGTCACCTTGCTCGACTCCCAGGGGAAGAGAAAGAGAGATCAACTGCGTGCCTAGCTACGAGCACGTCAGTCTAAATATCACAAATAAAGCAAGATCTCTTTTCGAGCGAAAGAGAGACTTGTCGCACGAACGGAAACTCGAACGAGTCCGTCGTCGCCTAAGTACCACGACCAGGTAGAACCCCAGCTCGCGATGGGACGTTCACGCCGTGGAGCCCGGGCCATTACCTTGATCCGGGCACCTATCGAGGATACAACCCTCCAAAACTGATTGGTTCCCCTAACCAACAGGTCGTCCATACCCCCCGTATCTATCCAATCACTTCTAATTGATGCAAGTATGAGCGTCAAACACTTAGTAAAAATAATAACAAATCATGTCCTCCGACGGACGAATAAATGCGAGCAAAATAATATATGCAACCGACCTCCAGGGTCAAGTACTTAACACTTAGAAAAAAGTAATGCGGCACCAAAAGGCCGACTTGTTCGGAATTACAGATAAAGGGGGCCACGCCCCCCAAAAACAAGATACATTATAAATTATGAAGGCACGCAGGCCATTAATTAATTATCATTTCCCATTGGCCGGGTTTCCTCTGCACAGGCTTCCACCTGGTCCGGCTGCTCCGCTGGTTGATCAAGTCGAGCATTTGCCCCCGGCTGGGAGTCGGCCACCACTAAGTCGGCAGGGACAACAACCTGGCCATCCACCACTCTATAGAGGTAATTCATCCGATCTACGTCCAAAGCTAGATCGGGATGAAGAGCTTTCACTTGCTCCACCGCATTCAGGAAGCTGAGCTCAGTCGACACGTTCAGATCTTCCATGTCCTGGTCGATCCGAGCAAGAAATTGAGCCCTCGTCAGCAAATGCTTAGTGTCCTCGTCCTCATCCTCCTTGGGGCAGAAGGCATCTTTTAACTTCTTGTTTTGTTCGAGCAGCCTCTTTTTGTCAACCTCCAATTTAGCAATGACCGTTGCCCGTTCAGCCGATTCCGCGGTGACCTTTTTTACCTCTTCCGTGGCCGTCGTCAGCTTGGCCTCGGCAGCAACCAACTGCTCCTTGAGCTTGCTATTCTCTCGCTCCAGCAGAGGGGACCCTTCGGCCGTCATCCAAGCCATGGTTAAAACCCGCATCACGGCGCTCGCGTCCTGAGCCAAAGAAAGCCGCCGAGCAGGACGGTCCATCCCTTCCAGGAACAGAGAGTCTGCCCGGTCCACCTCCATACTATTCCCTTCGAAAAAATTCCGGACAACGAAGCACGGGGGTATCCCATATTTTGGCTTCGGGGGAGCACCAGCCGTCAGGTCCACAATAGCCGTCGTTTTATGTTTCTTCATCAAAGAACCAGTGGATGCCACCGGAGAGCCCTGGGCCAAAGGACCCGAACCTGAAGCGCTCGCCTCGGTCAGTTTAGTTTGCACAACCCTCGACCGTTTTCTTTGTTGTTGGACCAAACGATCGTGGATCTTGTCCAACGGATTTGTTAAGGAACCTGAAAAGAAAAACAAAACCAAAGTTAGCTACGAGCAATAAAGTCAAATCAAAAACTTAACGAGCATAAACAAACAGATACCAAAAAATTCAGCTATCTCCTGCCCGTTATTACAGGCCAGCAGGTCAGTAACATTGATCAAAGGACGCTCCAGAGCTTCTCCCCCATCCTGATCGATCATAACTTTCCCTTCCCCGTCCAATAGTGGGATCGGAGTAAAAGAAGCTACCAACCTTCTGAAAGCTTCAAAACTGGCCGTATCATCTTCGTTCAGTGTTTCCCCCACCTGAACAAATTCCCCCACTGGTCGCTCGTAATGCATATGACTCCAGGAGAGGGGAAACATCCATAATCTCCTCGGAATCACATCACCTTGGTCGTCCAACTTGGGTTCGTCGTTCTCGTCGGTGTCGATCCCGAGAAAACTCATAGTTCGCACGGCAGCATCACTCACAGGTTTTATTAAGAAATAGTCGGTCTTGAAAGCCCGAATGGATTCCGAGTGGGCCTTGAAGATCTTAGTCCGCTGTTTGAAGGATACGAACCCCTTCCGGTTAGTTCCCCGCCCGACTTGACGCTGCAAAGAGAAGAGGCGGAAGAAGAGAGGGAGTGTGGCCCCGACGCCCAAGAAAGTGCACGTCATCTCAAACGCCCTCAGGAAGGCGTATGAGTTAGGGTGCAGCTGAGAGGGGGCTATACAAAGGTGTCCGAGCACAGCGCTCACAAAATCGTTGAAGGGCAGCGTCACTCCCAAGACCGAAGTAGCATATTCATACATCGAAAATGCCCGACCACGAAACTCTGAAAAGATGCGATCGTCATCTCCCGGGCAGGTCACAACCCAGTCAGCAAGATCCCCGACAACGGGCAGCGTTTCCGATCGAGGTCTCG
This sequence comes from Lathyrus aphaca, assembly GCA_963966055.1. Lineage (NCBI taxonomy): Eukaryota > Viridiplantae > Streptophyta > Magnoliopsida > Fabales > Fabaceae > Lathyrus > Lathyrus aphaca. The sequence goes on from OZ014525.1 coordinate 18,440,823, forward strand.
AGAAGGAAGACACCTTGTCCAGCAAATCTTCCATCACCCACTCCTCGGGCGAGACCCTCGACTGAGCAGGACACTGAGGTGATTCCGTCGACTGCCCCGCGGTACTTGTGTCAGAACTGTCCGAAGTGCTTCCTGAGTTTGAAGGTAGGGACGCAGACGAATCCGTATTTCCCGAAGACGTATCCTCGGAAAGCACGTCCAACGGATTCCCGAACGAGTTTTCACTTGAAAAGCAGAGGAAAGGCATCAGTGAATTCGATTAAGAATATCAAATCCACCCTTCCACCGCTCGACAAGTGAAAGGGCACGCCTCAGCTCAGGAATTATATCCCAAGCTGTAGCCCTGGCTAACCATTGCTCGAGGCAACGGCTGACGCCCAACAATATACAGACGACAGAAATCTACCAAGAGAATCTAAAGCCTAAGTCGACCAAGGTCTGTGTCGACCCTAAAGCTAGGGTTCGTGGCCGACCAGTTACGGTGGCAGGAACTTTAAGAGTTTCTAATTCTAAATCCTAAAACTACCGGTAAAATCACCCTAAACCGCATGCATTCTACAGAAACTAAGCTATATACGCTCAAAAGAGAAGAAAAGAACAGTACCTTGAGCTTGAGAAGACATTTTGGAGAAGATTAAGCTTCTGTGAATGGTGGTCGGTAAGAACTGGCGGTGGTCGACGGCTAAAGCAACGGTGGTTGAACGAGCAGAGGCTTGAGAGAGGAGATGAAACGAAAAGGTCAAAATGGGGCCCTGGGAATCCTATTTATAGGGAAGAAGACACGTGTGCGCACGCGTGACCCCTACACGCTAGCCCCTAGGCTAGCCGTCAAATCATTAATAGGCGCGAATATCCAGGTATTCCAGCTTTTCGTTTCACATTCCTATACCGAGCAACGTATCGCCTGCCCCGAAGACCGATAGCATGGATCTTCGACCATGGCATCCCACTCCGTCGATCACTATGTCGTCTCTTTTAAGTCACTGCTCGACAGTTCGAGCAATGACTTGGGGGGCTCCTGTTCCGGCCCGGCCCAATCCTTCTTATTGGGCCAGAAAGATTGATCCTTCCACCTCGCTCGACGTCGAGCATAACTATGAAAAGTGGTCCTCAATCGACCACCAGCGATCCGAATTTGAGGAGATCTCCTAACGGATAATATTGACCATTTCCTACCTTCACGGACCCCTCGATCCGCGCCTCATAAAACGAACCAATAGTCTTCCAGCTGGTCCTCTATAAAAACTCTCTCATTTGAGAGGGTCAGGTATTCAATTCTCAACCCTAACACTAGTACTTGCTCACTATTGCTCGGATACTTACTTTGGCATCGGAGTGTGTTGCAGGTACACCCCTTTTTCTCCTCGACGACCATTTCCGCTCGCTCTCGAGTCCAGCCGTATCGGATCCTGATCTCCAGGTACGATCAACTTTCTTTCCAAATTGTCCAATTAAAGAGAGTTCTTGAAAGATATGAAAAAGGACAAAATGGGTTGGATGGTGTCCTTAGTCAACAAAGATATTCCACTGATAAATGTGGGCTTGATTATTCAAAGTTTTCCAAACCAAGTTCTAACAAAACTATCTTGGTTAAAGCTAGTGACCAATCATTAAAAGAGAAAATGAACAAACCAAAGGTTGTTCATGACTATCCTAAAAGGAAAAGATTTGTTAAAAATAAATGTTATGATCCTAGATATAGAAGTAATTTTGTACCTACTTTCTTTTATTGTGGCATTTTTAGCCATACACCTAATGCTTGACATGTTAGAAACTTTAGTGTGGCAACTGGGCATTATTTGTGGGTAAGGAAATGTATTAATTATGAAGGACCCAAAGAAATTTTGGTACCTAACAAAACTTAACTTGCTTTATATGTATGCTTGAAAGCCACATCAAATCTATGGTATCTCGATAGTGGTTGTTCCAAACATATGACATGAGACATTAACAAAATTTTAAATCTGGTGCTTAAGGCCAAGGGTTATGTTACTTATGGAGATAACAACAAAGGAAAAATACTTGGCAAAGGAAAAGTTGGAGAACCACCTTTCACATCCATTGAAGATGTTTTTTATGTTGAAGGACTAGAGCACAATCTTCTTAGTATTAGCCAACTTTGTGACAAAGGCTTCAAGATCAAGTTTACCAAGGATGAATGCTTGATAGAAGATGAAGTCACACATTAGGTAAAAATCAAAGGTAAAAGAGTTAATAATATATTTATGATTTCCCTTGATTATTTATCTTTGAAGGTAAAATGTCTCATGGCGAACAATATTAACTCATGGCTTTGGCACAAAAGAATTGCTCATATTCATATGGAACATTTGAATAAACTAGTCACACATGATCTTGTCATTGGATTACCTAAGATAAAGTTTGTCAAAGATAAATTATGTGATGCTTGTCAAAAGGAAAAAAATCAAATCAACTTTCAAACCTAAGAATGTGGTGTCCACTTCAAGGCCACTAAAATTGTTGCATATGTACTTATTTGGTCCATCAAAAACAAGAAGCTTCGGAAGTAATATATATGCTTTAGTTATTGTTGATGATTTTTCTAGATATACTTGGACATTAGTTTTAGTGCAGAAAATGATGCATTCAAGGCGTTCAAGAAGTATGCAAAGCAAATCCAAAATCAGAAATCACTAACAATTGCCTCCATAAGGAGTGATCATGGTGGAGAATTCCAAAATGCTCCTTTCAAAGAATTTTGCGAAGAACAAGGAATCTCTCATAATTTTTCAGCACCAACGACTCCTCAACAAAATGGAGTGGTGAAATAAATAATAGGTCTCTAGTAGAACTTGTGTCGCTCCCTAGATTTCCATCCTGGTACAAACGCGAAAGTGGCGCGGAAAGAGGTAGAGTCGCCAGCCAGGCATTTTTATCCCGAAGGAACGAGAATGGTAATGTTGCACAAACCAGAAGAAAAGAAAGGAAGGACACATGTCCTGCGAACCAAAGATACTGGGTTCGGGAGTCGATTACGACCTAGGAAGGTATTAGCACCTCAGATCGTCCGTCGTACCCGACGGGATCTACGCTTGCAAAGAAACTGTTTCAAAGGGTGAAGAAATGAAGGCTGCTGCAAAAAGAAACGACTGAAACTGGAAAAGGAACTGAGAAAGAAAACAAAGAGGAAAAATGTAGGGAAAATAAGGATTGTGCTCGAACGGCCCCTACCACGTTGCCTACGTACCTCATCTGGACAATGAGGATCAGATTCGTCGTAGTTCCCCTAACTAGGGGTGGAAAAGAATTGCATGTGTCTTAAGGCTTGAACTACCTATGTCAATGCTCAGGTGTTGTAGGCTCGAATGACGAGTGCGTTACCGTCTTGAAAAATAACAAGTAGGATAAAGTTCGCACGTAAAGAGTGAAGGTGATGAGAAAAGAAGTCCCGAAGGAGACGCTTATTGTTTGTCCAGTGTTTTTTATGAGTTTTGTGCTTTGAGGTTTGCATAGGTGAGTGTACCTAAGTCTTACTCAATGGGATGTGTACTTCTTACATCATCCCGAAATGGAATGCGCAAGAGGCACACCTAGCTATGGAGGAAATCCCCAAATCTAGTCCCACAAGTGAAGGCTCAGGCACACTGACCTACTGGCATTTATTAAGTGTTTTTGTGGTTTTTTTGTTAAGAAGTATTTTTTAGCTTTTCTATGTGAAGAAATCTCATGCTAAGACCTATCCACCACGAGGGATATCCTACACCTCTCCCCGAAATGGAACGCGTGCAAGTATCTCATAGAAAAGTCTCGTGTCACATGAGAAGACTCATCATTTATTAAAGTGACTTGAAGTTAAGTTTGAAGATGAGAAGAGAGAGATCCAAAAGGATCTCAAAGGTAAAATCTAATAGGGGAGACTACTCCTAATGTTGTCATGCATGGGAGTCCTAGGTTAGTGTGTTTTGAATTATATCCTAATGAAGAAGAAGGAAAGAAAAGAAAGAAGAAAAAGAAAGGAGCATAAATGCTAGAAGACAACTTACTTCTCTAAAGAAGTTAAGTTGTTTCTAAGAGGAAAGATATGAAGTTAATCACGAGATGGCATAAGGCACATCATAAAGACAAATAAGAAAGCAAAAATAAAGGATGAGATGAAGACTTGAAATGTGGATATCATCCACACTTCACTTACCATAGCCCCTGAAACAAAGATTAGTGAACCACCTAAGTATAAGGTAAAAATAATAAGATTCAAACAATACACACACCAAATACGAAGATCACAAATCAAACCAACAAAAAGTAAGTAATTAAACCCTATAGGTGACCTATAACAACTACCAAGCAAACCTAATAGGATGGCATAAATGCCTTCCTCAAACTATGTTAGAAGGAGAGAAGAAAGAGGCACGAAAAGCTACCTAAGAAGCAAGGCACCAAACAAATAACAAAGGTCACGAGAAAAATACGAAATTAAATATCTAAAGCCAACAACCAGGAGCAAACAATGTGTCAAAATATATCTCAAAAATTCACAACCAAAGTCCATCAAATAATCGCACAAATTCGCTTAAGAACAACTAAAGAGATCGCACAAACACAACTCCTAAAACAATGGATAAAATGAAATTAAAAAAGTAACAAAAATGATTTTAGGTACTTTTCTAAGTTAATGAAATGATGAAAAAAGAACGGAGTCAAAATATTAATCGAGGCGGAAGAAATAAAATCTACAAGTTAATGCGTTAATGTGTAAATAAAATGAGAAATAAATTAAATGGAAATTCGAAATAAAATCGAGAAATTAATAAAATCAGAAAATAAAATTGTAGAAAAATCAAAAAATGAGTTATGATTCTAAAAATATTTTTTATGGAATTTTCTAAAATGTTTTGGTATTTTAAATGAATTAAAAGCTAAACCATGTTAAAAAGAAATAAAAAACAAGAATGGAGAGGGAGGGTGTATCTAGTAAACAAACAATTAAAAAAGGAATGGGCCCAGGATGGGGGTGCGCATAGCAGGTCTTGTGAGGCCCAACGCAGAAGAAGAAATGAGGGACTATGGTAGGTTGCTGATCAACAGAATTGACTGAACGAGGAGCGCTGGATCAAGGGACCACTCTTGGTATTCGCATCAGATGGTTAAGAAAGTGAGGAAACAAGGTGTTATGGTGTACGTGCGTGCATGGAAGCAGAGTGGAGAGGTCTTGCCGGACGGTGACAAGTGTCACGCCGGTGTGGAGGAAATCAAAACTTTCTATCCTATCCTTATCTCTTCTCCTCGTTACTCACACAAACTCTCTATCACTTATCAAAAACTTTATGAATATCTTTTTATTACATTCAAACTCGGGATAATTATAATAAAAAACAACAAATTAAATCAAACACTCTCTCACCCTCAACACGCTTACTTCTACTTCTCTCCATGACCTCGCTGCACCTTCATCTCCTTCCTCAACAAACCGGCGCCGACACCTCTTCTTCTTCCTCAACAAACCGGTGCCATTACCTCTTCTTCCTTAACAAACCGGTGTCGTTGGAAGCTTTTCCGGAACCTTCATCATTCATCTCCTCCGAACAACAACATCTCAACAAAAAAAATCCTCACTAAACTTTCTCTCTCAGCCTAAATTCAAAACTGATTCTTCAATCACTACACTCAAATCGAGGATCGACTCTTAGAAACACGATCTCACAGCAACTGGATTGCAACGCAATAATCGGATAAAGAGGTAAGGGAATCACCAACCTTCGACGCCGAGATTCACGTCGGTTACGTATAGGAACAGATTGATGATGATGACGATGAGGATGACAAATCCTAGAAATGACAATGATGCTTCCGATTGATGGACGACGAGGATACTTTGAGACTGTCCCGTTTCCTTGCTCCACGAATAACGATGGTGAGCTTCAGTCTTGATGCGATGAAGAATAATAATGAAGAGATATGTATTATGTGTGGCGAAGAACAAAAACTAGGTTATGGTGACGTTATAGAGATGAGTCCACTTTCTTGTTTCATGTAGAGTGAGTCCGATTTACTCTCAGTTCTGATGATGGAGGAATGCAATGAATTCCATTCAGTTTTCGATCCAAATTGACAAATGACTTTTCTGTTTTTTTTTGGATGTGAAAGTAATGGTGAATTTTGATGAAGGTGGTGGAATTGTGATTATGAAGGGTGATTCGGAATTCTTCGTGATGATGAAGAAGAATGAATCGGTTCTGTTATGGTGATGGAGTGAATTCAGTTATGGTTTTCTGTGTGATGAATGAGAGTGGTGAAGATTTTTGTTGGAAGTGATGAAAACGCGGTTCAAAATTTTCTAGAGTTTTTGCAACTAACTCTTTTTTTGACTTTTTTCAATGAAATCTCTCCCTCTTCCATTCTGTTATTTTTTTATATCATTTTTTCGTGACCTCTTTTCCCTTTTTTGCTGTTATTTCGGTTTCCTGCGTTTTATTCATTATTTGTTTGCATTTTAGTGTCATGGTTTGTGCGTGTTCACTTGAGATTTTGGCTTGGTGTTTCCCGCGTGTACCTTTTGTGTGGTCATGATGATGACTGTGGCTGTGTGTATGAATGTGACTGAGAAAAATGAGGCAATGGGCCTTTGTTAGCTTATATTTTTTTATTTTTTTTTGTAATTTATTGAAGTCTTGAGAAAGAAACACATGGGCTTGTAATAGGATAATGGGTTCTATTATTTGGGTAATGGTAATTGAATAAATGGGAAATGATTTAGATTTGGATTAAAGAAAAATGGATATTTGGATTAAAAAGAAAATTAGATTATGAATAGAATTGTGGACTAAATCGTTTAGTAAAAGTAAATAAAAAAAATATGGTTGTTAAAAAAATAGTTATGAATTAATAATGGGGAAAAATGGATAAAGGAAGTGGATAAAAATGAATATTGAGAAATGGTTAATTGAATTTGGATAAATGGATAATGGACTAGAAAATTTGTTGATTATGAAATGGAATGGATAATAGCATATTTGATGAAAAATTCAGATAATGGATGGGAATAATTGAACATGTGAAATGGATGGTGATTTAGGAAATAGATATAGTTTATGGATTTGAACTTGAACCACTACCAAAAGCCACTGATGCATACAATTGGATATATATTCATGACAAACCTAAATCTCCGAATCCAAAACCATCACATTAACCACTGCCTGGAAAACTGATGACCTCTGCACATAACACAGCTCGACTTTGAAACGCATAGCCCGAGAAATAACTATCAATACAGATACCTTGCAATTCAACCAATTTTTTGATAGTTTAACCAAGATTAGGTCAAACGTCCATCTGAATGGAATCACGAACTGAACAACCACACCCGGAGTGAAATCACTACCAACTCTATGTAATGCCATAGATGTTGTTCCGGCCCGGCCCAATCCTTCTTATTGGGCCAGAAAGATTGATCCTTCCACCTCGCTCGACGTCGAGCATAACTATGAAAAGTGGTCCTCAGTCGACCACCAGCGATCCGAATTTGAGGAGATCTCCTAACGGATAATATTGACCGTTTCCTACCTTCACGGACCCCTCGATCCGCGCCTCATAAAACGAACCAATAGTCTTCCAGCTGGTCCTCTATAAAAACTCTCTCATTTGAGAGGGTCAGGTATTCAATTCTCAACCCTAACACTAGTACTTGCTCACTGTTGCTCGGATACTTACTTTGGCATCGGAGTGTGTTGCAGGTACACCCCTTTTTCTCCTCGACGACCATTTCCGCTCGCTCTCGAGTCCAGCCGTATCGGATCCTGATCTCCAGGTACGATCAGGTGGCGCCGTCTGTGGGAAACCAACTTCCCAGTTCTTCTTTCAAGATCCTCAAAGAACAAAAGTTTTAACAAGATCCATGGCTGCTCGGGACAACCAGGAGAATCGATCAAATGATGGCATGATTCTCACACAACATGAGAGCAATGTCCATCCTCCCCTACACGATGATACCACGCACGACCAACCAGAAGGGAAGGCAGCGTCGCCCTCACCCGACCGTAATCAACCCTTGGAGAGTCGCCCGGAAACTCTCGTTCCTTCGACTCCTTCGGGATCAGATTTCGCAGCGCTGGCCGAAATCCTAAATCAAACAAACTTGTTACTCCTCACTCATGGTGAAAAGATCGCCCGACTTGAAGATAACTCTCGTCGACCTTATTCTTCCGAGAGACCCCAAGGGAAGCACACTCCGTCTCCTCCAAAGAAAAGGAGAGGAAACACCGACGAATTAACAGGCAACAAACGCTTTCGTCGGTCATCTCCACGACCCTCTCCTAAAAGAAAGTCAAGAAGGAGCAGATCAAGATCCGCTTCCCCTCGAAGAACAAAGAAACGTGATCACAGGCCATCACTTACTTCCAGTGACGACGAAGACGCTCGGGGCCCCTTATCTTCTGAAATTATGGCGGCCAAACTCCCGAGAGGCCTGGAGAAACCTCCTCCTTTAGGTTCGTACGACGGCACTACCGACCCGGATGAACACATCGAAAACATCGACGCCTTGCTCGACTATCGAGGTGTTCGAGGAGCGATTAAATGTCGGCTCTTTCCCACGACACTGAGGAAAGGGGCAATGACATGGTACAAGAGCCTTGAGGCTGAATCCATCACGTCGTGGAAACAACTTGGGCGCACGTTCTCTAGGCACTTTACTGCGTCAAGACGACATCCTAAGACAGAGGCTTCGCTCGAAGCAATAATCCAAGGGAGGGACGAGCCTTTACGAACCTACATCGAAATATTCAATAAAGAAGCGTTTCAAGTATCCACGACCGACGACATGAAAAAGTATCTGCTTGAACAGGGGCTACGTCCCTCGACCGACTTTCATCGGGCGGTCGGTATTGAAACACCGGCGACCCTCGACGCATTCCTGCTAAAAGCCCAAGCTTACATCCAATATGAGGAAAAGCAAGCGGCCAGTTCTGTGAGAGACGCCCGACGTCGGGAAGACGCCAAACCACATCGAGCTGAAGAACCCTCAACATCTCGTCGGGGAGGTGACAAAAGAAAGGATGATCGCTCCCGTGAACCGCGGGAGCACCGGGGACCTATCGGTCGATTCCACGAATACACACCTCTCCTAGCCTCCAGGGAGAAAATCTTATCTGAGTGCGCCAATTCGGAATTCAAGCAAGTAGGAGTACGTTTTCCGAGGCAACAACCTACCAAGCCCGGCACTAACAAAACGAAGTACTGCAGATTCCACAAGAGTCACGGGCACAACACAGAGGATTGCATCCACCTCAAGGACGCGATCGAAATCCTCATCAAAGACGGGCATTTGAAGCAGTTCACAAAGTCCAGAGAAAATCCTCGACAGGACACGCAAGAAACCCAGAAAATCGAAGAGGCCGTGCCCATCCCCGCGGACGCTAACATGTAGGTCGCCCTGAGCATCTATCGCCCGGAAGACTTCTTCTTACCAGACCACACCAAAGGCACAGGATACCTTTCCTCTCACAGTCCATGGGAAGCTTTCCCCTCGGCGATGGTCATATCGGGAGGAGGATTCAATAAAATCACGGTCGGTTCTGTGAAGAGAAAATTCGACCAGCTGGTCGCCAAAGGGCCCGCGCAAAGCGCCACCTTAGATCCTCCAAGGGAAGGTTCCGTACCCCTCGCATTCTATCGAGAAGAGCTCCTGGGAGGAGCACCAAACGCCAGCATCCCTTTACTCATCCGAGCACGCATGGCGAACTTCGACGTAAGGAGGATATTGGTAGACCAAGGAAGTTCATGTGACATCATGTACTCCCAACTGTTTTCAACACTCCAACTGAATGAAACACATCTGACTCCATACGTTGGATCCGACCTGCAAGGTTTCAACGGAGCAGTATCCCGACCATGGGGTTATGTCGACCTATTCGTCACTTTCGGGGCAGGCGAGACAGCCAGGACAGTTAGGGTCCAATTTCTCGTCGTGGATTGCCCGTCGTTATACCAATGCATATTGGGAAAACCAACTCTGGCCGAGTTGATAGCCGTGTCATCCACCGTTCACTTAAAGATGAAATACTATACTACTTCGGGCAGAGTTGCCACATTGCACGGAGATGTCGACGCTGCCCGCAGATGTTTCGAGGCAGCATCAAAAGGCCTCAGCTCAATATCGTACCAACCAATCTCCCCGACATTGGATCCACCAGATGTGCCCAAAGCCTTCCCTCAAGTCGATTCGATCGACTTAGACTGCAGGTTTTCAAACAATAGCGAGAACATCCAGAGACCAGCAGAGGCCTTAGCCCGACCAATCCCGGACGGAGACTTCGAGCTAGTTCCTTTGGGAGAAGATCCTGCCCGGTGCGTCAAGATTGGAGCACACCTGCCCGAGTTAGTGAAGCGACAGTTGGAAGCTTGTCTCAAAGGGAACGCAGATTTGTTCGCATGGAGCGCTGCAGAAATGCCAGGGCTCGACCCCGAAACAACTTGTCATCACCTCTCTATCGACCCAACGTGTAAAGCGGTCGCTCAACGCAGGAGAAAACAGTCGAGCGAGAAGACTGAAGCTGCCGAATCTGCCGTTAAAGACCTCCTAGAGGCAAAATTTGTAACTGAGGCCAGGTACACAACCTGGCTCTCAAATGTTGTACTCGTCAAAAAATCTAATGGAAAATGGAGAATGTGTGTTGATTATACCGATCTGAATCGGGCATGCCCGAAAGACGCATACCCTTTACCTAACATCGACAAATTGGTCGACAATTCGTCCGGATACAAATTATTATCCTTCATGGACGCATACTCGGGTTACAATCAAATACCCATGGCCGTGTCTGACAAAAAATACACGGCCTTCATGACCGAATCGGGCAATTATTTTTACAACGTTATGCCTTTCGGTCTAAAAAACGCAGGAGCAACGTACCAGCGCATGATGAATAAAGTATTCCGAGCCGAAATCGGGGACATGCTCGAAGTATACATGGACGACATGATCGTCAAATCTCAACAGGAGACAGACCACGCGTCTCATTTGCGAAAAGTCTTCGACCAAGCACGAAAGTGCAAAATGCGTTTCAACCCTGAGAAATGCACCTTTGGTGTCCGAGCGGGAAAATTCCTCGGATTCTATTTGACCGAACGAGGCATTGAGGATAATCCCGATCGGTGTCGAGCGTTCGCGATGTTCCCAACTCCCACGTCAAAGAAGTCCATACAATCACTAAACGGAGTCATCACTTCCCTTGCCCGATTCGTGGCAAAATCTGCTCAACACGCCCTCCCCTTTTACAAACTGCTCCGTAAGGAAGCAACGTTCAAGTGGACAGCAGAATGCGAATTAGCGCTATCCCACCTAAAAAGGGCATTAAGTGAACCTCCAGTCTTATCCAGACCAGAGGAGGGGGAAACTCTATATCTCTACCTCGCGGTCGCTAACGAAGCAGTAAGCGCAGCCCTTGTGCGCGAACGACCCGAAGGACAAAAACCCGTCTATTTCACGAGCAAAGCTCTCCACGGCCCAGAAGTTCGGTACCTTCAGATAGAAAAGGTCGCATTGGCCCTCCTTCTCGCAGCTAGGAGACTACGCCACTACTTCCTGGCTCACACCATCATCGTAAGGACTGATCAACCCATAAGACAGCTGCTCGGTCGACCAGACATGGCCGGTCGAATGTTAAAATGGTCTCTAGAACTATCTGAATTCGATATCAAATTCGAAGGAAGACAAGCCCTCAAAGCGCAAGCACTGGCCGACTTCGTAGCTGAACTTACCTTCACCGAGCAGAACACGCGAGCTTCGTCCAAGTGGGTTATTTTCGTAGACGGTGCTTCTGGCCCGACGGGTAGTGGGGCCGGTATCATTCTGGAAAACGAGGAAGGGAACGTCATCGAAGTATCCTTGACTCTATCCTTCCCTACTTCCAACAACCAGGCGGAGTACGAAGCCTTCCTAGCAGGCATACGGCTCGCGAGCGACCTAGAAGCAGAAGAAATCACAATTTGCACAGACTCCCAATTGGTCGCGAGCCAAGTCCGTGGAGATTTCCAAGCCAGGAGTGACATCATGGCCGAATATCTGGCCCTCGTAAAAGACGAAATAAAGCAGTTTAAGAGCGTGGAAATCAAACATGTTCCACGAGAAAGCAACGCTCGCGCAGATATCCTATCCAAACTGGCGAGCACTAAAAGGAAAGGAAACAACAAGTCCGTCATACAAAAACTGCTCCCCCAACCAAGTATCGGACATTCGTCACCCTGCACACACATTAACCTAGTGGGCGACGCAAGTTGTTGGATGACCCCAGTATTCAACTACCTAACTAAAGGAGAATTACCAACCGACCCGAAAGAGGCTAATACCGTACGACGGAGGGCGTGCTCATATTCTTTAGTAGGTGGACGCATGTATCGTCGAGGATTCTCTACACCCCTACTCAGGTGCGTAGAAGAGGAAAATATTCCACACGTCCTAAGGGAAGTCCACGAGGGAATCAATGCGCAACATCCGGGCGGACGTTCGTTAGCTCGTAAGATTCTGAGGGCAGGATACTACTGGCCCACCCTACAGCACGATGCAAAGGAGCACGTAAAAAGATGCGATAAATGCCAACGACATGGGGACGTGCACATAGCACCTCCTTCCGAGCTAAAATCGTTATCATCACCATGGCCATTCGCATGGTGGGGAATGGACATTCTAGGACCCTTCGTCGTTGGGTCTGGTCAGAACAAATACTTGATTGTAGGCGTCGACTACTTCACCAAATGGATAGAAGCTGAGGCTCTGGCCAAAATTACTGCACTCAATATACTTCGATTCTTCAAAAGAAACATCCTCGCCCGGTTTGGAGTGCCCCTCGCTATTGTGACCGACAACGGAACTCAATTCACCGATAAACATTTCAAGGAATTTGTCGCGTCAATTGGGACAAGACAACATTTCGCATCGGTCGAGCACCCCCAAACTAACGGGCAAGCCGAGGCCGCAAACAGGGTAATCCTGAGAGGTCTGAAACGAAGGTTAGACGAACATAAGAAACACTGGGTCGAGGAACTACATAGCGTACTATGGGCATACAGAACCACTCCCCATTCAACGACCGGAGAATCCCCATTTCGATTAGCATATGGGACAGAAGCAGTAATTCCAATAGAAATGCATGTCCGTTCGAGACGCACGGAATTCCCCATGGAACAAGATGTCAATAATGAAGCTTTAAGAGACGAGCTCGACATGGTCGAGGAAATTCGATCAAATGCTGCCCTTCGAGAAACCATTCTCAAACAAAAGATAGCCGCTCGGTATGATTCCAAGGTCATCAGGCAAACATTCGAAGTAGGTAGCCTCGTCCTTAGAAGAAACCATAGGGATCCCCGCGAGGGAAAACTGACGCCCAACTGGGAAGGCCCATATCGTGTTCGAGCAAAAACCGAGAACGACGCCTATTACCTAGAAAATCTACACGGGGAGGAACTTGCTCGGCCATGGAACGCCGAGAAACTTAAACAATATTATAGTTAAACCAGTCACCTTGCTCGACTCCCAGGGGAAGAGAAAGAGAGATCAACTGCGTGCCTAGGTACGAGCACGTCAGTCTAAATATCACAAATAAAGCAAGATCTCTTTTCGAGCGAAAGAGAGACTTGTCGCACGAACGGAAACTCGAACGAGTCCGTCGTCGCCTAAGTACCACGACCAGGTAGAACCCCAGCTCGCGATGGGACGTTCACGCCGTGGAGCCCGGGCCATTACCTTGATCCGGGCACCTATCGAGGATACAACCCTCCAAAACTGATTGGTTCCCCTAACCAACAGGTCGTCCATACCCCCCGTATCTATCCAATCACTTCTAATTGATGCAAGTATGAGCGTCAAACACTTAGTAAAAATAATAACAAATCATGTCCTCCGACGGACGAATAAATGCGAGCAAAATAATATATGCAACCGACCTCCAGGGTCAAGTACTTAACACTTAGAAAAAAGTAATGCGGCACCAAAAGGCCGACTTGTTCGGAATTACAGATAAAGGGGGCCACGCCCCCCAAAAACAAGATACATTATAAATTATGAAGGCACGCAGGCCATTAATTAATTATCATTTCCCATTGGTCGGGTTTCCTCTGCACAGGCTTCCACCTGGTCCGGCTGCTCCGCTGGTTGATCAAGTCGAGCATTTGCCCCCGGCTGGGAGTCGGCCACCACTAAGTCGGCAGGGACAACAACCTGGCCATCCACCACTCTATAGAGGTAATTCATCCGATCTACGTCCAAAGCTAGATCGGGATGAAGAGCTTTCACTTGCTCCACCGCATTCAGGAAGCTGAGCTCAGTCGACACGTTCAGATCTTCCATGTCCTGGTCGATCCGAGCGAGAAATTGAGCCCTCGTCAGCAAATGCTTAGTGTCCTCGTCCTCATCCTCCTTGGGGCAGAAGGCATCTTTTAACTTCTTGTTTTGTTCGAGCAGCCTCTTTTTGTCAACCTCCAATTTAGCAATGACCGTTGCCCGTTCAGCCGATTCCGCGGTGACCTTTTTTACCTCTTCCGTGGCCGTCGTCAGCTTGGCCTCGGCAGCAACCAACTGCTCCTTGAGCTTGCTATTCTCTCGCTCCAGCAGAGGGGACCCTTCGGCCGTCATCCAAGCCATGGTTAAAACCCGCATCACGGCGCTCGCGTCCTGAGCCAAAGAAAGCCGCCGAGCAGGACGGTCCATCCCTTCCAGGAACAGAGAGTCTGCCCGGTCCACCTCCATACTATTCCCTTCGAAAAAATTCCGGACAACGAAGCACGGGGGTATCCCATGTTTTGGCTTCGGGGGAGCACCAGCCGTCAGGTCCACAGTAGCCGTCGTTTTATGTTTCTTCATCAAAGAACCAGTGGATGCCACCGGAGAGCCCTGGGCCAAAGGACCCGAACCTGAAGCGCTCGCCTCGGTCAGTTTAGTTTGCACAACCCTCGACCGTTTTCTTTGTTGTTGGACCAAACGATCGTGGATCTTGTCCAACGGATTTGTTAAGGAACCTGAAAAGAAAAACAAAACCAAAGTTAGCTACGAGCAATAAAGTCAAATCAAAAACTTAACGAGCATAAACAAACAGATACCAAAAAATTCAGCTATCTCCTGCCCGTTATTACAGGCCAGCAGGTCAGTAACATTGATCAAAGGACGCTCCAGAGCTTCTCCCCCATCCTGATCGATCATAACTTTCCCTTCCCCGTCCAATAGTGGGATCGGAGTAAAAGAAGCTACCAACCTTCTGAAAGCTTCAAAACTGGCCGTATCATCTTCGTTCAGTGTTTCCCCCACCTGAACAAATTCCCCCACTGGTCGCTCGTAATGCATATGACTCCAGGAGAGGGGAAACATCCATAATCTCCTCGGAATCACATCACCTTGGTCGTCCAACTTGGGTTCGTCGTTCTCGTCGGTGTCGATCCCGAGAAAACTCATAGTTCGCACGGCAGCATCACTCACAGGTTTTATTAAGAAATAGTCGGTCTTGAAAGCCCGAATGGATTCCGAGTGGGCCTTGAAGATCTTAGTCCGTTGTTTGAAGGATACGAACCCCTTCCGGTCGGTTCCCCGCCCGACTTGACGCTGCAAAGAGAAGAGGCGGAAGAAGAGAGGGAGTGTGGCCCCGACGCCCAAGAAAGCGCACGTCATCTCAAACGCCCTCAGGAAGGCGCATGAGTTAGGGTGCAGCTGAGAGGGGGCTATACAAAGGTGTCCGAGCACAGCGCTCACAAAATCGCTGAAGGGCAGCGTCACTCCCAAGACCGAAGTAGCATATTCATACATCGAAAATGCCCGACCACGAAACTCTGAAAAGATGCGATCGTCATCTCCCGGGCAGGTCACAACCCAGTCAGCAAGATCCCCGACAACGGGCAGCGTTTCCGATCGAGGTCTCGAGAAGGAAGACACCTTGTCCAGCAAATCTTCCATCACCCACTCCTCGGGCGAGACCCTCGACTGAGCAGGACACTGAGGTGATTCCGTCGACTGCCCCGCGGTACTTGTGTCAGAACTGTCCGAAGTGCTTCCTGAGTTTGAAGGTAGGGACGCAGACGAATCCGTATTTCCCGAAGACGTATCCTCGGAAAGCACGTCCAACGGATTCCCGAACGAGTTTTCACTTGAAAAGCAGAGGAAAGGCATCAGTGAATTCGATTAAGAATATCAAATCCACCCTTCCACCGCTCGACAAGTGAAAGGGCACGCCTCAGCTCAGGAATTATATCCCAAGCTGTAGCCCTGGCTAACCATTGCTCGAGGCAACGGCTGACGCCCAACAATATACAGACGACAGAAATCTACCAAGAGAATCTAAAGCCTAAGTCGACCAAGGTCTGTGTCGACCCTAAAGCTAGGGTTCGTGGCCGACCAGTTACGGTGGCAGGAACTTTAAGAGTTTCTAATTCTAAATCCTAAAACTACCGGTAAAATCACCCTAAACCGCATGCATTCTACAGAAACTAAGCTATATACGCTCAAAAGAGAAGAAAAGAACAGTACCTTGAGCTTGAGAAGACATTTTGGAGAAGATTAAGCTTCTGTGAATGGTGGTCGGTAAGAACTGGCGGTGGTCGACGGCTGAAGCAACGGTGGTTGAACGAGCAGAGGCTTGAGAGAGGAGATGAAACGAAAAGGTCAAAATGGGGCCCTGGGAATCCTATTTATAGGGAAGAAGACACGTGTGCGCACGCGTGACCCCTACACGCTAGCCCCTAGGCTAGCCGTCAAATCATTAATAGGCGCGAATATCCAGGTATTCCAGCTTTTCGTTTCACATTCCTATACCGAGCAACGTATCGCCTGCCCCGAAGACCGATAGCATGGATCTTCGACCATGGCATCCCACTCCGTCGATCACTATGTCGTCTCTTTTAAGTCACTGCTCGACAGTTCGAGCAATGACTTGGGGGGCTCCTGTTCCGGCCCGGCCCAATCCTTCTTATTGGGCCAGAAAGATTGATCCTTCCACCTCGCTCGACGTCGAGCATAACTATGAAAAGTGGTCCTCAGTCGACCACCAGCGATCCGAATTTGAGGAGATCTCCTAACGGATAATATTGACCGTTTCCTACCTTCACGGACCCCTCGATCCGCGCCTCATAAAACGAACCAATAGTCTTCCAGCTGGTCCTCTATAAAAACTCTCTCATTTGAGAGGGTCAGGTATTCAATTCTCAACCCTAACACTAGTACTTGCTCACTGTTGCTCGGATACTTACTTTGGCATCGGAGTGTGTTGCAGGTACACCCCTTTTTCTCCTCGACGACCATTTCCGCTCGCTCTCGAGTCCAGCCGTATCGGATCCTGATCTCCAGGTACGATCAGATGTTATGCTTCATTTTCCTATGCACTATGTTAGGATATGAGAGTGACATGATATGCTATATGATATGCAAATGAGGATAAAAAGAAAAGGGCAAATTTGGGGTGTTACAGCTTCCCCTATTCAAACATCTGTTAATCTGAATAGGACGAAAGCTTTTGTTGTCGGCCGTTCGAGATGAATTGTGATTGAATACCAAGAATAAACCTGAAATTTGCACTCTGCTGGAGAAAGAAATGGGAAATAAACCCAACCAAAGAGAAATACTGCAAACCCTGATGAGGTGGAAAGTAACCAGTAACAAAGAAATGTCTATTCAACGACGCCAGTAGACTACTGGCTTGCCACAGCGACGGTGGACTTTGAAACTGTCTTTTGAACAACGCCAGACGACTACTGGCTTGCCATAGCGACGATGTACTTTAATGGTATTGTAATATCGAGTAATTTACAAACCAGACAAGATCAAGTGATCTGCTAAGGAAATGGTATCAAGCGATCCATAACCAAGTAATGAGCACAGCTCAAACAACAAGGATTAACATCAAGCGATTTACAACTCGGACAAGATCAAGTGACCTGCTAAGGAAATGGTATCGAGCGATCCATAACCAAGAAAAAGAGAACGTAATATCAAGCGGTTTACGTCTCAACCCTGTCTTTTGGTACAACGCCAAGTGACTACTGGCTTGCCACAACGACGGTGGACTTTAGTGGCGTTGCAATATCGAGTGATTTGCAACCCAAATAAGATCGAGCGATCTGATAGGAAAATGGAATCAAGCGATCCATCCACAATAAGTCCGTTGACACGGGACAAAGCGCTCAATATGATTATTCCGTTGACACTAGGCCACGCGATCAAACTAAACTTTGATTTGAGAAAAGAGTAACAACTCTACAGAGGAATATCATCTAGTGACATCTTGCTTTTTCTGGACTATTTGACTGCTTGAAAATCAATCCAAGAGGACTTTACAGAAGACATGGCATCCAAAATGCCCAAGTGTCTTCAAACTCTCAGAGAGATTCGCTGAATCTTGACATAACTGCCCCAGACTGTGGAAGAATTTGTCTCGCGAAGGTTCCTGAAAAACCTCATATCCCATATGAGATATTATGCACCGTATTCTGAACCCTGGATAGGTCTACCAATTGTCAAGAGGGAAGAACGTCTCGTACTCTTGAATAAACTTCAATCTCGCTTTCGAATTCAGCCTAGAACTGTTACCTGTAAGCACAAGGATATGCACATATGCCCCAGGTAGAAATGAGCCAAGTATGGTTGAACCTTGGTGATATGATTTTGATTTTTTCTTTTTTTTAGACTCACTGGGTATCAACTCAAGGGTTGAAGAAGTGAAGACTATGCCATCAACTCAAAGGTCGCAAGAAACGAAAATATCGACTCAAGGGTCGAGGTAATAAAGGTGACAACATAGACTCAAGGGTCGCTCGAGGGTCGAGTAAATAAAGGCAACAATATCGACTCGAGGGTCGAGGGAACGAAATCAACAAAATCGACTCAAGGGTCAAGGAAATAAAGGCAACAATATCGACTCGAGGGTCGAGGAAAATAAGGCAATATCGACTCAAGGGTCGAGGAAACAAAGTGACAATATCGACTCAAGGGCCGAGGAACAAAGGTGATGGTATCGACTCAAGGGTCAAGAAACAGAAGTGATGATATCGACTCAAGGGTCGAGGAAATGCAAGCAATGACATCGACTCGAGGGCCGAGAAACAGAAGTGATGATATCGACTCAAGGGCCGAAGAAAACACCAATATTGACTCAAGGTCCGAAGAAAACCAAGGCGAAGATTGCCACACTCAACTGAAGTGAGAGGTTGGACGCATATAAATGCCAACTGGTCATGGTTGATGAGATGTCAACAGAGATTGGACTTTAACCTTGAAGTTGCCAATGACTACTGGACTTTAGTCGTGTATGATGACCAAATGAAGAAACCATAATGATTGAGGACAAATTTTCTAATCAGGGAAACACACTTCCCTCGCCATACTGGGATCAATCATCAGACGTTCATTCTAGGAATTGTCTTGCATGTTGTAAGATTGTCTCAAGAGGAATTTATAGAAAACCTAGCATCTGAAATGCTTCAGTGTTTTCAAACTCTTGAATATCTCGAAGTAACCACCTCAAACTGTATGGTCCATGAAGGAACTTGCCCCAAGATCTTGCATCATCATGAGGTGTTCTGCCCCAGTATTGTGAACCTTGGGTAGGTGCATCTGATTAAATGTCTTTTGAAGAGAGTAACTTCTAGTGCTTCTAGGGCGACCTGTCCCAGTACGAGCCTTGCTTTGGAGAAAACGCCCAGGCTATCTGCTCTGTGAGAGATTTAAATTTCGAAGTGATTGCCCCAGTTTGTCTGGAATTTTGGAAATTTAGCAATATGATTGCCTCGGATTGGCTGCATTTAACCCAACTAGTTGGAAAAGTACCTATTCAACGGAGTTTCTTGGAAAAATGCCCCTTGACATGAATGTCCTTCAGAAGTTTCCAACTTCTCAACTTGGCAAGATTAAGCTTCTAGACTGAGGTTCCATATGTGAACTTCTTTGATGCCAAACAAATGTATGCAAGCAGAAAGTGTTTTATTCTGAGAATGAAAATTCTAATGCAACACATGTTAATATCGAAGCTTTTATTGAAAAGATGTCGTAAACCTTTGTGAGCGACTCACTAGTTAAGATACAACATGTATTTTTTTTAAAGAAAACATGCACACGCAATACCAATAAAGATCTTTTAGCACCACTCATAGGAGTCAGGAACGTTATCTTGTGCTAGTACACTCTCGAATTAACCCTGTTTCAGTTATGACTTTCAAGGGTTGTATCGTGACTTGGTTCACGGTTATAGAAACAAATATATAGGCTCAAAGTTTATATGTTCCCACCCATCTTTGTGAATTCCTTCCATTCCTATGTTAACCTAGTTTTCACAAGTGCCCACCTTTCCTAAGGGTTTCATGTTGGTTGAGGAACCAATTACTATTAATGGTTCAAGCACCACTGAGGTTGTTGGAGTAACAGTCACCCCTATTGTCTTTTGTGTCTGTATCACACGACTTGTTTTTGTTTACGAATCTTTCTTGTGTAATCCTTTTCGCATTTCGCTTTTTCATTCTTCTTCTTTTTATTTGTTTATCCCTAACTTTTGCCTGGACTGAATCTTTTGAATCTTTGATTTTGAAGTCCAGCGGGATGCCCTAACTTTTGCCTAAGTCACTTGTTTTCAAGTTTCGACTTAGCGGGCTTTTTATTTCTTTCTTTTTTATTCTCTTTTTTTTCTTCCGAACAAATCATGTGACACAGGTTTGTCCTGATTGTTTTGTAAGGGCTGTGACTGTCTCACTTTCAGTTGATGAGGGATAACCATTGTGGTTTTCGGTCTTTGGACCTCTTGATTTGGTATAAACATTGTAGTTTCTGGTCTTTGGTCCTTTTGATTTGGTACAATGAAAGGTAATGGATCCTCAGATGCACACTCCTTTATGAAAGTACGAACGTTTGGTCCAACTAGCTGACACCTACCCTGCCCCAGGTTAAATGTAAGGATTTTTTCATATGAAAAGAAACTCCTACTTCAAGGCTCAAAAGGGTTAGCGAGGGTCTATCTCCCTTATATCTCAGGTGTTTAAGATTTGAAACAAAGCCTGTCATCGTCAACAGGGTCTTATTCAAGAGCACACAATTGGATATTTTTGCGTTTTTATTTCGTCATCCTCCATCACAGAGTTTAAGAACAACAGTTAGTATTGCAATGCACACACAAAATTATAAGTAAAATACGAATGAATTACTTCAAGAAAAACATGTGCATTTCATTAATTAACATTCAAGAACAAACAAAATTCATGCATGCATACAAATGTTCAAACAAACATATAAAAGTTACACATGAAAATGCAGTAACGAAAACTGAGCAATGCCATTGTTGAGGAGACTTGACTCCGTCTGGACCTGTTGATCTAGAATACTTTTAGTAGTCAGCAGCCTTTTCCCGATGGGATTTGCAGTCTTCAATCAAATGGCTACGTGCCCAGAATCATACTTCATTCCCAATTATTTTGACCTTAAGCCTTCGACGTTTAAACATTGACACGAGACGTCTAAAGAAAAGAGTGACACTGAAATGAAGTTGACACAAAAAGGTTGACACCTAAGGTTGCTCGCAAAGACCTGCCAATCTCCTACCTACGTATCTCCATTGGCGCATGACCCATGAAGAATCAGAGCGACGTTGTTCGTCTCAACAGGGATGAAAATGAGGTACATAAACTAACCATCCTCATAGTCGCTCTTCAAAATCAAACTGAGAATCACCTTCACACCTATCCTCAATAATTTCCTCCATAACATGAGCTGACGAACCCACATGACCAAGCGAAGACTTGTTGACTTGAATGCCTTGAGGCGTCACTGAAATCAACCCAGACTCAATCAAATCTTGAACCTTATCCCGGAGAGGCTTACATTCTTCAGCTGAATGTCCTGGTACATTGTCGTGGAATCCACATCGAACATTGGGATCAAAACTTAGTGGGTATGGAAAAGGCATTGGACCCGGTTTCTTCGGCATTATCGATCAGGTATGGAAGTATCTGACTATATGGCACTGGAAATGGATCAAAATACCTTTTTAGTCTCTTGGTGTAGTAACGAAACCTTTGCAGAGTATGATGTTGTTGGCATGGTTGTTGTTGATACTGAGGAGGTTCACTATTAACTGACATCTGACATACAAATTCAGAAGCTTGCTGACTCTGAGCAGTTGAAATGCATGGGTACTATGGATACGTCAATGAAGTTGAAGGATTTTCCCAGATTGCATCAATCACATCCCTTCCTTGGGAACTGACAAAAGATTCATTCTCTTCAGCTGAGCTATCTGAAATGCCTTGGATCTTTCCCATCTTGATAAAGCTCTCAATGTGTTCTCCAATTATCACCAAGTCAGAGAAACTCGACGTTCCACTGCCACTTAACCTCTCCAAGTACGGTCCCTACAAGGTCTCTATGAAAAGATCAACCAATTCTCTGTCTGATAGCGGGGGTTGAACACGAGAAGCTACCTCTCTCCACCTCTGGGCATACTCTCTTAAAAATTCACCATCTCCTTGGGATAAACCTTGCAAATCCATACGGCTAGGATCCCTGTCAAGATTGTAGTCATACTGTTTCACAAAGGCAATGGCTAGGTCTGACCATGATTGGATACGACTGCTCTCTAACTGCATGTACCAACTTGATGATGCCTCACTCAGACTATATTGAAAGCAGTGAATCATCAATTTGTCATTATGCTCATACGAGGTCATCCTTCTGCAAAACCTCACCAAATGCTGCCTTGGACAACTATCCCCTTTGTACTCTTCAAACTTCGGTATTTTGAACTTTGGAGGTATTACAAGGCCGTGTACCAGACACATGTTTGCAGCGCTTAGATCAATGACATTACGACTTTGCAGGGCTTTAATCTCCTCCTCTAACACACGAAATCTTTATTCCCTCTCAACAACTCGTGGATCTTGGATTCTCACCACATGGATTGCCTCTTGGGAACCTGACATAGTGAAAGTAAAACTGTGATAGTCTGTAGCATCATCAGAAGAAAAATGTCCACTCCGGGCGACCTGACACTCTCGAACATCGAGGTTCTCAACATGGATCTGTGCAGGCTGAGCTTGGGCGAAATTGCGACCATTTTGCCTTTCCAAAGTCATCATAGCCTCAAACTTTGGTCCTACTGATCTCTTGTCAACCCAAAACTTGGAAACTGGCTTTGCTCTCCAGGGTCCATGATCTGTCCAAAAGTTGCTTCAAGTCTGATACAAGAGCTAGAGTCTCAATTGTGGATTATGAATAAAGAACGGATGAGCCATGCCTGCGAAACAGAAATGCAATGCAAATGCTATGAGATGCCATGTTCAGTTACTTCCGAAGAATTTATCTGCTTTAATCCACATTTTGTTACAGAAAAATACAACAGCATAATCCAGACATGAGATCCTCGGAAATAACTGAACATGTATGCTAGAATTATATGATGGCATGTATGCAGCTAGCAAGTGATCGAGAACTGGTGTCTGTCTGGATACGGAACACTGAGCTGAGAACCAAATGTCTGAAACCAAAGGTCCTCTGAATAAGAACTCCCAGATAAGAACTCAGAACCAAGGATCAAGAACTCCAGAACCATAATAACTGGATCAAAACATAAGATCACACTGATGATGAAGGGTATGTTGAGGACAAAGGTTCCTACAAACCTGTAAAGCCCTCCCAATCTCACGGGTGTGCTCCGGGTCAAACATCACGGACTCTCAAAGCCAAATAGCAAAAATACATTCACCATTTCTGAGAAATGGCTCATGACCAAATCAGGGAATCGATTTGGCATTATGTACTATTCAGGGAGGTCTCAGCGTAAGTCCAGGAGAAAAAAACATCCCTTATAAGTCCCCAGCTTCGAGCGCTGAAATGGAGAAATAATAGTACATTCAGCCCGTAGGATACAATATTATTTTCATACGACCAGATGCTTTGACTGAGTTCCTATAAGAGAACCAGTCCATCATATGCGAGTTCCAAGTGGGCCCTCGGGTGCGAATGGGTTTGCCACAGAATGTGGTCTGCCACTGTCACCACTGGAGAGAGATGTTTCCACAAGGTTCTCAATGATCGGTCCCAAGATGCACATAACTATCAAGGTCTTATCCCGAAGTGGAGGAAATCCCCACACAAGATATTTCCAAGACGGTCGCAGTCTGGGTGTGAAGCACATCGCCACTCATCATGCCACATGCGAGTACAACGTGCCCACGCTAATCCTAGGGTGCACTCAAGCTGGGTATTTGGATTATCTCTCAGTAACAGTATCACCCGAGTCCCACCAAACAAAAGAAATACAGTCCAGACAGTCCAGTATAATATATGATGCATGAAAACAAATACTGAGAACTGTAAATAAAGCTGTAAATATTGTTATAAATAAAACAATAGTAAAATAAACAGGCAACAACAAACAAACAACACCCAATGAAACAGAAACACGCAAGTGTTAGGAGAGACTCTCAAGGGAAACCAGAGATTCTGGGTTCGATCCCTAGCAGAGTCACCAACTATCGCTCCCTGGATTTCCATCCTGGTACAAACGCAAAAGTGGCGCGAAAAGAGCTAGAGTCGCCAGGCAGGCATTTTTATCCCAAAGGAATGAGAATGGTAATGTTGCACAAACCAGAAGAAACGAAAGGAAGGACTTAGGTCCTGCGGACCAAAGATACTGGGTTCGGGAGTCGGTTACGACCTAGGAAGGTATTAGCACCCCAGATTATCCGCCGTACCCGACGGGATCCACGCTTTCAAAGAAATTGTTTCAAAGGGTGAAGAAATGAAGGTTGCTGCAAAAAGAAATGACTGAAACTGGAAAAGGAACTGAGAAAGAAAACAAAGAGGAAAAATGTAGGGAAAATAAGGATTGTGCTCGAACGGGCCATACCCTACTGCCAACGTACCTCATCTGGATAATGAGGATCAGAGTCGTCGTAGTTCCCCTGACTAGGGGTGGAAAAGAATTGACTGTGTCTTAAGGCTTGAACTGCCTATGTCAATACTCAGGTGTTGCAGGCTCAAACGACGAGTGCGTTACCATCTTGCAAAATGACAAGAAGGAGCAAGTTCGCACGTAAAGAGTGAAGGTGATGAGAAAAGAAGTCCCGAAGGAGACGCTTATTATTTATCCAGTGTTTTTATGATTTTTCTGCTTTGAGGTTTGCATAGGTGAGTGTACCTAAGTCTTACTCAATGGGATGTGTACTTCTTACATCATCCCGAAATGGAATGCGCAAGAGGCACGCCTATCTATGGAGGAAATCCCCAAATCTATTCCCACAAGTGAAGGCTCAGACACACTGACCTACTGGCATTTATTAAGTGTTTTTGTGGTTTTTTTTTGTTAAGAAATGTTTTTTAGCTTTTCTTTGTGAAGCAATCTCATGCTAAGACCTATCCACCACGAGGGATATCCTGCACCTCGCCCCGAAATGGAACGTGTGCAAGTATCTCATAGCAAAGTCTCGTGTCACATGAGAAGACTCGTCATTTATTAAATTGACTTGAAGTTAAGTTTGAAGATGAGAAGAGAGAGCACCAAAAGGATCTCAAAGGTAAAATCTAATGAGGGAGACTACTCCTAATGTTATCATGCATGGGAGTCCTAGGTTAGTGTGGTTTGAATTTTATCCTAATGAAGAAGAAGGAAAGAAAAGAAAGAAGAAAAAGAAAGGAGCAAAAACGCTAGAAGACAACTTACTTCTCTAAAGAAGTTAAGTTGTTTCTAAGAGGGAAGAGATGAAGGTAATCACGAGATGGCATAAGGCACATCATAAAGACAAATGAGAAAGCAAAAATAAAGGATGAGATGAAGACTTGAAATGTGGATATCATCCACACTTCACTTACCATAGCCCCTGAAACAAAGGTTAGTGAACCACCTAAGCATAAGGTAAAAATAATAAGATTCAAACAATACACACACCAAATACGAAGATCACAAATCAAACCAACAAAAAGTCAGTAACTAAACCCTATAGGTGACCTATAACAACTACCAAGAAAACCTAATAGGATGACATAAATGCCTTCCTCAAACTATGTTAGAAGGAGGGAAGAAAGAGGCACGAAAAGCTACCTGAGAAGCAAGGCACCAAACAAATACCAAATTTCACGAGAAAAATATGAAATTAAATATCTAAAGCCAACAACCAGTAACAAACAATGTGTCAAAATAGCTCTCAAAAATTCACAATCAAAGTCCATCAAATAATCGCACAAATTCGCTTAAGAACAACTAAAGAGATCGCACAAACATAACTCCTAAAACTATGGATACAATGAAATTAAAAAAATAACAAAAATGTTTTTAGGTACTTTTATAAGTCAATGAAATGATGCAAAGAGAACAAAGTCAAAATATTAATCGAGGCAGAAGAAATAAAATCTACAAGTTAATGCGTTAATGTGGAAATTAAATGAGAAAGAAATTAAATGAAAATTCGAAATAAAATCGAGAAATTAATAAAATCAAAAAATAAAATTGTGGAAAAATTACAAAATGATTTATGATTCTAAAAATATTTTTTATGGAATTTTCTAAAATGTTTTGGTATTTTAAATGAATTAAAAGCTAAACCATGTGAAAAAGAAATAAAAAAAACAAGAAAGGAGAGGGAGGGTGCATCTAGTAAACAAACAGTTAAAAACAGGAATGGGCCCGGGATGGGAGTGCGCATAGCAAGTCTTGTGAGGCCCAACGCAGAAGAGAAATGAGGGACTATGGTAGGGTGCCAGTAAACAGAATTGACTGAACGAGGAGCGTTGGATCAAGGGACCACTCTTGGTATTCACATCAGATGGCTAAGAAAGTGAGGGAACAAGGTGTTATGGTGTACGTGCACGCATGGAAGCAGAGTAGAGAGGTCCTACCGGACGGTGATAAGTGTCACCGCCGATGTGGAGGAAATCAATACTTTCTATCATATCCTTATCTCTTCTCCTCGTTACTCACACAAACTCTCTATCACTTATCAGAAACTTTATGAATATCTCTTTATTACATTCAAACTCACGACAATTATAATAAAAAACAACAAATGAAATCAAACACTCTCTCATCCTCAACACACTTACTTATGCTTCTCTCCATGACCTCGCCGCACCTTCATCTCCTTCCTCAACAAACCGGCGCCGACACCTCTTCTTCTTCCTCAACAAACCGGTGTCGTTACTTCTTCTTCTTCCTCAAAAAATCGGTGCCGTTGGAAGCTTCGCCGGAGCCTTCATCATTCATCTCCTCCAAACAACAACATCTCAAAAAGAAATCCTCACTAAACTTCCTCTCTCAGCCTAAATCTGAAACTGATTCTTCAATCACTACACTCAAATCGACGAATCGACTCTTACAAACACGATCTCACAACAACTGAATTGAAACACGATAATCAGATAAAGAGGTAAGAGAATCACCAACCTTCAACGTCAAGATTCGCGTCGGTTACGTATAGGAGTAGATCGATGATGATGAGGATGAGGATGACAAATCCTAGCGATGACGATGATGCTTCCGATTGATGGACGACAAGGATACTTTGAGACTGTCCCGTTTCCATGCTCCACAAATAACGATGGTGAGCTTCAGTCTTGATGCGATGAAGAAGAATGATGAAGAGATCTATATTCTGTATGGCGAAGAATGAAAACTCGGTTATGGTGATGTGATAGAGATGAGTCCACTTTCTTGTTTCATGAAGAGTCAGTCTGATTTACTCTCAGTTCTGATGATGAAGGAATGCAATGAATTCCATTCAGTTTTCGATCCAAATTGACAAATGACTTTTCTGTTATTTTTTTTTTGGATGTGAAAGTAATGATGAATTTTGATGAAGGTGCTGAAATTGTGATTATGAAGGGTGATTCAGAATTCTTCGTGATGATGAAGAAGAATGAATCGGTCTGTTATGGTGATAGAGTGAATTCAGTTATGGTTTTCTGTGTGATAAATAAGAGTGGTGAAGATTTTTGTTGGAGGTGATGAAAACGCGATTCAAAATTTTCTAGAGTTTTTGCAACTAACTCTTTTTCTGACTTTTTTCAATGAAATCTCTCCCTCTTCCATTCTGTTATTTTTTTATATCATTTTTTCGTGACCCCTGTTCCCTTTTTTGTTGTTATTTCTGTTTCATGCGTTTTATTCATTATTTGTTTGCATTTTAGTGTCATGGTTTGTGCATGTTCACTTGAGATTTTGGCTTGGTGTTTCCCGCGTGTACCTTTTGTGTGGTCGTGATGATGATTGTGGCTGTGTATATGAATGTGACTGAGAAAAATGAGGCAATGGACCTTTTTTTAGCTTATTTTATATATTATTTTTTTGTAATTTATTGAAGTCTTGAGAAAGAAACACATGGGCTTGTAATAGGATAATGGTTTCTATTATTTGGGTAATGGTAATTGAATAAATGGGAAATGATTTAGATTTAGATTAAAGAAAATTGGATATTTGGATTAAAAAGAAAATTAGATTATGAATAGAATTATGGACTAAATCGTTTAGTAAAAGTAAATAAAAAATATGGTTGTTAAAAAAATAGTTATGAATTAATAATGGGGAAAAATGGATAAAGGAAGTGGATAAAAATGAATATTGAGAAATGATTAACTGAATTTGGATAAATGGATAATGGACTAGAAAATTTGTTGATTATGAAATGGAATGGATAATAGCATATTGGATGAAAAATTCGGATAATGGATGGGAATAATTAAACATCTAAAATGGATGGTGATTTAGGAAATAAATACAGTTTATGGATGTGAACTTGAACCACTACCAAAAGCCACCGATGCACACAATTGGATATATAATCATGATAAACTTGAATCTTCGAATCCAAAACCATCACATGAACCACTTCCTGGAAAACTGATGACCTCTGCACATAACACAACTCGACTTTGAAACGCATAGCCTGAGAAATAACTACCAATACAAATACCTTGCAATTCAACCAATCTTTTGATAGTTTGACCAAGATTAGGTCAAACGTCCATCTGAATGGAATCGCGAACTAAACAACCACACCCAGAGTGAAATCACTGCCAACTCTATGCAATGCCATTGATGTTATGCTTCATTTTCCTATGCACTATGCTAGGATATGAGAGTGACATGATATGCTATATGATATGCAAATGAGGATAAAAAGGAGAGGACAAATTTGGGGTGTTACAACTTGCAAGAACGATGCTTAGTGATTCAAATCTTCCAAATACTTTTGGGGGGATGTGGTAAGCACAACATGCTATGTAAGTAATAGAGTTATTAATATACCTATTTTTAAAAAGACTCCTTATGAGCATTTCAAAGGTAGGAAACCAAACATTGCTTACTTTCACATTTTTGGTTGCAAGTGCTTTGTCTTAGTCTCTTGGTCATGCATAAGGCAAGCAAGTGTGACTCTTAGTACTGCATAAGCAGAATATATCGCTGCAGGTAGTTGTTATGCACATATACTCTAGTTAAAGTAACAACTTCATGACTATGGTGTGATTCTAGGAAGCATCTCTCTCAAATTCAAAAACACTAGTTCCATCTATATTTCAAAGAATCAAATCATGCACTCAAGAACCAAACACATTGATATTAGGCATCACTTCTTAAGGGATCATGTTCTAAAAGGTGACATTGAAATTTCCTTCATCAATACTCAAAATCAACTAGCTAACATCTTCAGAAAGTCGCTTCCTCGGGACGCGTTTTACAAAATTCAAAAAGATCTTGGTATACTAAGTGAAAGTGATATTAAATCAAGTCAAGACTCTTGAAAGTTCCATCTGAATAAAGTCACAACATCTCATAAAGAAACACAAGGTACATGTATTCTTCTTCATTAAAATTAATTTATGAGTAAGATCTTTATTTACATGATTGTATTTTCATTATTTGGTCTCATTGATTTTATGATGTTATTATATTTGTTTATAAGTCTTATAAAATTCTACAAATTTTATTTATTTATATTTATTGCAATTGTTACAAGTTCCTTAGTATCAAGTATTATTTGGTACTAAGAGGGATCTATAGGAAGGTGAATTGTATCTTCTTGTAGAGGCTTTTACTTATTGTGATTGTTGGAAATAAGTGTGTTGTAAATCACAAGAGGATTATTATTATCGATTGTGTTCGAGTCTTGTATAGGAAGACTAGGTTTGTCTTATACATAAAATCTAACAATAATGAAGTACTCTCGGATTGTGAGGGGAACCAAGATATTTCTCGGTGTTCTTTACTTTTTCGCAATTTATTGTTTTCATCACTTGGTAACCGAACAAAAATATATATATTTAATATGTTTCTTGAAATAAAAATGGGTAGAAAACATCATAAAACTAATAAGTATTGGTCCCGGCGGGGCTCGAACCCGCGACCTTCGGCTCATAAGACCAACGCTCTAACCAACTGAGCTACGGGACCAGTTCATATATCTCTTAAAAATATTAGGAGATTAAATAAATTATTAATAAAATTTAAGGAAAAATGGTATCATCTAGGAATTAATTTATAAGAAACGATAATAAAAATATTAGTTATAGGTGTTAAAGAAAATATGGTTTTAAGAACACACGCCTCTAATTGTGGAGTTTTGGTGATAATAATAAAATTGAGATCAATTTCTATTTTAATGAGTTTGTTTCCATGTGTAAAATGATTTACAACCATTTATAGAAAATAGATACAAGATCATTTGTATTATAGTCAACAAGTTTCACCGCATGATCATCTGGAAGTTGGTTTTATTGTTTACTATATGCAGGAGACTAACTTTCCTGTTAACTCAGTTTTATTATGTTTAATCGTTCGTTTGTATTGAATGTGTATGAAAGCATGAAAAGAATCGAGAAATTTTTTGAGTTTGAGCATAACCCCCTAACCAAAAGTATTTGATCATGTGAGGGTACGAGCATTTGTTAGCCCCTTTGAGCCTTTTTGTCAATATCCATGTTTTAGTTGAGCTTGATGTTTGTGCATAAATGTTTAGTTCACTTATTTTCGAAAGTTAGTCTCCTGCATCTGAAAGTTAGTCTCCTGCATATAGACATGAAAACAATAGATATGATCATTTGTATTAGATACAAGATCATTTGTTATTTTTGTGTTGTCCAAGAGCTTGTTTTGAGTATCTTGAGGAAGTTTGAGGTGATTTTCCAAGTTGACCATTTTAACTTGTGGATGTATGGTAATGATATTTGTTTGAAGTTGATACTCGCAAGGTACGTTTATCGCTTTCTAGAACATAGCATGTTTAGGAAAGTTTTCTTTTGTACAAAATTTCATGTCATTTATTCTTTTACCATACTTGTTCATTCTTGAATCACTTTAGGACTAAACCCTTTTTGTGAGGTTTATACAATATTATGCCTCAAAACACATAAGGTATTAAGCTCCGACACCATAAAGATTATTCTCTAAATCTATCTCTAGCATCTAAAAACAATAGATATTCATCCCTAATCAAGATTTGTGATGTTTATCTCTAACACAACACAAATCCAAACATAAATGCAAAAAGATCAAGGAAGACATTGATAATGATTTCTAAAGCAGATTTTATACAATATTATGATCAACAAAGATATATATGTTTAGAGTAAATATACAAACACACCCAACAAATAAGAAGACACAAAGAAGAAGATAAATGAACCAAAAATATCTCGGTTTGTCGGTGTCAATCGATGATCAATTCACTCTGGATCATTCGTACGCAAGCTTCATTATTGTTTTCAAGCTAAATCTAAGAAAAAAAATGAAGTTTGATGAAGTTGGGAGCAAAAAATATCCAACCCATAACCTAAAAAATGAATTTTTCCCCTTTTTAATGAGTTTTTTTTTCCAAAATTCTGGTTCACCCATCGCAAGAGGAGATTTATTTTTGCACTTTTTTACAATTTTCTAGAGTGTTTGGCTAGACACTACTTTGCCCGGCGAAGCAGGAGGCGCAACAGGGCAAGACAACATATTTTGCTTTCTTGTTTCAGCTATAACTTTCGAACTGTAACTCCGTTTTTTGCCGGTTCGAAGCGTTGAAAAGCTTATTAAATGCTCTTAATAGAATACCTGCAAAAATATGTATAATATTTTTGTTACAAACTTTTTAGTTTAATTATTAGAATAATTTTAAGGTTTTCTTTATTTTCTTTGTGTTTAGCTTCCACTTAATAAAATAATGATTTATGCAAATATTTTTTTTTATTTGCTTCTTTTACATGTTTTCTTTATTTGATTTCTTTATTATTTATTTTACTTATGTGTTTTATCATATGCATTTTTTTAAACTTTACTATGGGTCCTTTTATTTTATCTTTAAAAAAAATACTTTTTTTCAAACTTTTTCTAACTTAGTAAAAATAAAATTAACTCATATTTTTTATAACTTTAAAGACTAATTTTGACATCCAAAAATATAAATACTTATTATTGATGATTAAAACTAGGGGTGTTCATGGGTACGGGCCAACCCGCGAACCCACTCACCCAACCCAACTCAACCCTTATTTTTACCCAACCCAATCATGCACGGGTCCAATCCGAACTAACCCATTCAAACCCATTGGTGTTTGGTTCGGGTAATGGGTTTGAAGTTTTAAATCCAAGAACCCGCGAACCCAACCCATTAATATATCTCACTATTTTTATTTAATTTCATTTATAAATTATCTAGCATAATTCTTAGAATGCATATATTTTTTAATATAATTATAGTTTTTATTAATTATAAAAACATAAGTCTAAATAAAATTTGAGAGATCAATTTTATCTATTCAAAGAGAGATATATCTTACTTTTTATATTATACTTTACACCATTTGTATATTTTTCTAATTTTTTATTAACCAATAAATTTTATTCAAATTGAATACTAAAATTTTATGATTTTTTTAATTTTTTTTTGTAATATAAATAAGTTAATTAAATGATATATTTTATTTAGAATTTGAAAATTATGTTTAGTGGATGACCCACGAACCCAACCCAACCCAACCCATTGATAAGCGGGTTGGATTGGTTCGGGTATAATCTTGAAATTACGGGTTAAACACTCAACCCAACCCAAAGAATATTGATCGGGTCGGGTATTTGATTTAATCAAATTAGACCCAACCCAACCCGTGAACACCCCTAATTAAAACATAGTAAAAGTCACAATTTTTTAAAAGATATATCTTAAAAATAATTTTTATGGGAAGTTTTTCAAAATAGCTTCAATTTAAGTAATGTTTTGAAATTTGGATATCAAAAAAAAAAATTAGTAAAAGGAAGAAATACTTAAAATAACATTTTATGGAAAATGATTTAAACTAATTTTTTATATAAAGACTTTTTTTTTAATTTCTTTGAATATTTTTAAAAAGAAAATATGTAATACTATAAAAATCATTTTAAAAAAATAGTAAAAGAAAATGTTTCTTAGATGTCATGTTTTTTAAATAAATAAAATAATTAATCATAGAAGAAATGTGTGGATTTCACACTAACCTTTAGGTTCAATTCGCCCATTCCAATTATTATAGATTGGATGCAATAAGAATTAACGGCGAATTCTCTTCAGGATACTTTGAATACCTTAATGTGAATTGCACAAACACAATAAGTGTATCTTTTGATAATAGTTTACAGAAAATTATTTCATATACTTCACTCATGCATTAATGAAGTAAAAGATTATTTTAGAATAATTTAAATGGTGAAAAATGGATGTGAATATTTATATTTTTGTGTGTTCTTATTTATTTTCCAAGCGTCTGTATTTATAGAGAAATTGACATCACTTGGTGAAAAGAAGCACCTTTTAATTTAAATCTACATCTGAATACTGAAACATCTTATCCTTTTACGTTCAAATCATATCAACAGAGTTTGAAACAGTATTCAATGTAACAGTATAAAAAAATGGAGAAAAGAGAAGGAGGAGTGTATTTGAACTTTCAGCAAACAGTTAGCTTACAATAGAAACTCAGATGTGAAAAGATAATAAAGGGAGAAGAAAATTCATTCTACAAATCACATAACCCTAAAATGATTCTCCTACTGCACTATATGTAGCTGGCATCAAGGTTTCACAAACTGTTTCCACATGCTGTGCGTTTTCCTCATTCTCTCTCCTCTACGTGGTAACATTCCACTACCGGTACCATCATCATCCTTTTCCTCCATCTTCTGTGGGCCCCCTAACGGATTTGCTGACTCACCTGCTGCTTCTAGAAGGCGTCTACCCTTTTGTCTCATTACAATACCATCCCCTTTAAATACAACCTTATCCTCAAGGTTGTAGGAAGGAAACTTCTTTTGCAAGTCTTCAACATCTTCCCAAGTTGCTTCAGCTGCTATATGTTGATCCCACTGGACTAGAACCTGATGAATTTCTTGATTACCCTTGACTACGGTACGAGCTTGCAATACCTCATTGGGCTGTATGATAGGTCCACTCTCAGACATAGTGAGTGGTAAGGGCATGTACTGATTTTGTGGCACACCTTTGAATGGCTTTAGCTGGGATATGTGAAAAACAGGATGGATTCTATCATGTTCAGGCAGCTTGAGTCTGTAAGCAACCTCTCCTACTCGTGCTATGATCTCAAATGGTCAAAAGTATCTCATTCCCAACTTCTGATTCTTTCTCAATGCAACAGATTGTTGCCTATATGGCTGAAGCTTTACCAAGACTAGTTCACCTACCTGTAAAGTCACATCTAGTCTATGTTTATCAGCTTGTTTCTTCATATATTGTTGAGCCCTCTCTAAATGCTTTTTCAACTGCTGCAGTAATATATCCCTCTCCATCAACTGCTCTTGAAGTGTTTGAGGGTCATTAGCATGGAATTCGTATCTTGTCAGAGTTGGTGGATCTCTCCCATAAAGAGCCTTGAATAGAGTCATTCCAATGCTCGTTTGTAATGCTGTATTGTACCAAAACTCTGCCCATGATAAAGCTTTAAACCAAGACTTAGGATTATGGAATGTGAAGCACCTAAGAAACAACTCTAACCCCTTGTTAAGAACTTCAGATTGACCATCCGATTGAGGATGATAAGCAGAAGTCATTGCTAATGTTGTGCCCTGTAACTTGAATAGATGTTGCCAAAATGAACTTGTGAACACCTTATCTCTATCAGACACGATGGATTTAGGCATGCCATGTAATTTCACCACATTCTGCATGAAGATTTCAGCAACAGAATTGCTAGAATAATCACTTTTCATTGGGAAAAAATGAGCATATTTTGTCAGTCTATCCATAACTACCAAAATAGTGGTATAACCAAAAGAAATTGGTAAGCCAGTAATAAAATCCATGGCTACATCCTCCCAAACTTGGGATGGAATAGGCAATGGCTGTAATAATCTAGCAGGCAAGGTATTGGATATTTTTGCTTGCTGACAGACCATACAGTTTTGTACATATTGAGAGACATCCTTCTTCATGGCAGGCCAATAGAATTGAGCCTTAATTCTGGCCATAGATCTAGTAATTCCAGCATGACCACCTATTGGAGATGAGTGGAATTCAGTTAAGATTCTTTGAACCAAATCTTTATGTTAAGGAATGACAATTCTATTCTTCCAATATAGTAAGCCTTCTTTGAAAGTGTATTGTAAATAAGCATTGCCCTGCTGAATACATTGATCTATAACTTCTCTCCATTGACTATCTTCTTTCAGTCCTTCTTTGATTGATTGAATGAATTGGCACTGTGGCTCAGACCATGATAATGTCATTAATCTAGACAGAGCATCTGCAACAAGATTTTCTTTGCCTGGCTTGTACTCTATGGCAAAGTCGTAACCCAAGAATTTATGTATCCATTGTTGTTGTTCTGGTGTGTGTATAGACTGATCCATTAAACTCCTCAAGCTCTTTTGATCGGTACAAATGATGAATCGATGCCCAAGAAAATAGTGTCTGAACTTAGCTATTGCTTCCGATATAGCTAACATTTCCCTAAAGTAAGCTGATTTCTTTTGATTTCTAGGAACTATTTTCTTTGAAAAGTAAGCAATGGGATGTACATCTTGATGCAACACTGCACCCACCCCTACACCAGAAGCATCTGTTTCTAAAATAAAGGGTTTTTGAAAATTTGGCAAGGCCAACACAGGAGCTGAAATCATGACAGTTTTCAGCTGATTAAAAGTTATCTCAGCCTGTTCATTCCACACATAGCTTTCTTTTTTTAGTAAATCAGTCAATGGGGCAGCAATCTTAGCATAAGATTTTATAAATCTCCTATAGTAGCCTGTGAGACCTAGGAACCCTCTTAATTGCTTCACATTTTTAGGTAAGGCCCACTCTTGCACAACTTGGACTTTTTCCTTGTCCATGGAAACACCTTGTCCAGTTACTACATGTCCAAGGTATTGGATCTCTGAAACTCCAAAGGAACACTTAGACAGTTTGACAAACAATGTATTGGCTTGTAGTATGCCTAATACATTATCCAAATGACTCAAATGCTCCTGCCAGGTAGGGCTATATACTAGTATGTCATCAAAAAATACTAACACATATTTTCTCAAAGCGTGCTGAAAAATGTGATTCATGAGGCTCTGGAATGTTGTCGGTGCATTGGTTAAACCAAATGGCATGACCAACCACTCATAGTGGCCTTGATGTGTCCTGAAGGCTGTCTTGTATCTATCTTCTGGTTGCAGCAATATTTGGTGATAACCAGACCTGAGATCCAACTTTGAAAAATATCTAGCTCCAAAGAGCTCATCTAATAGTTCATCAACTGTGGGAATTGGAAACGAATCCTTGATAATTATAGCATTTAAGGCCCTATAGT
Organism: Lathyrus aphaca; assembly: GCA_963966055.1. Lineage (NCBI taxonomy): Eukaryota > Viridiplantae > Streptophyta > Magnoliopsida > Fabales > Fabaceae > Lathyrus > Lathyrus aphaca. The sequence goes on from OZ014525.1 coordinate 18,477,544, forward strand.
CGGTGCAGAACCTCCATGTACCATCTTTCTTTTTCACCAAGATAATTGGTGAAGAAAATGGACTTGTGTTTGGTTGTATGATACCTTGTTGTAGCATTTCCCGTACCATGTCTTCAATTTGAGCCTTCTGGCTGTGTGGATACCTGTAAGGTTTAACCTTGACAGGATTCGAACCTTCCATCAATGGGATATGGTGATTGTGTTCTCTGTGAGGTGGCAATGCAGTTGGTTGTTGAAACAGACTTTTGTAAGTGTGAATTAGAATGGCCATCTCAGGTTCAATATTGGTAGGTAACTCTTTCCACACATCTTCAGCAGTGTAATTTTTTTGCCATTGGATGGTAAAACATTCAGCTATAGCATCTGTACTATGGAGTCTCTTGAAATGGTGTAATTGCGCTACTGCAGGTTTGGGAGTTCTTTCACCTTCTAATGTCACAAACTTACTATTGAAAAAAAAATTCAATGTAAGTGAAGCATAATCAGCTACATGTGGTCCTAATGTAGCTAGCCAAGCTGCTCCCAATATGACATCTGCCCCAGCTACAGGTAGTAAGAATACTGGTACTTTCAACTCATTGCCCTGTATATTCAATGGTAATTCCTGAATAACCCCTTCAGCAGTTGTTGCGGTGAGAATCAGATACCAAACTATTGATTAAGCTTGAATCGCAAAACTTTTATGTTCACCACCGACTTTAATTTAATCCAAAGGGAAAAGGGAAAAAGATCGTAAAAACCCTAAATGAGGAGAAACTAGGTTCGGGGGTTGATTATACCTAGGGAAGGTGTTAGCATCCTAAGCATCCGCAGTATCCTACGGGAACCTCTTGTTAATATTTGTACTATTGTTATTTATTGCTTGTTAAAAATTATGGGAACCTAAGGTTTTATTTCTAATGGTGCTCGCACAACATCGCATCGATGCCTACGTATCGGGTATAGAATCAGAGCACTCGTAGTTCTCCTAAGGATTAACGAACACTTGGTTACGCTCAAGGTTCGCGGGGAAGAGTAAGTGTTATGGCAAACACTCACGTGACTTTAAGAAAGTCACAAAAAGTTATAAAATAAAAAGCTAAGGACCTAATGGCTAAGGACCTAAGGATGAGGGATGGCTAAACTTCCTATGACATTGAGTCAACTGCAGGAGTTCTTTCCCTTTTGGATTGAAATGCGAAAAAATAAAGTAAATAAATGAGGGTGCAAGCTCCTAAGTCTAAGGCATAGGTTGCTACTTGCAAAAATAAATCGAATAAAGTAAATGGAAATGCGAGGATAAAGGGCTTGGTAACTGGCTATGGCTCGATATATGGATCGAGAATGCTGAGGTGGAAAACAAGCGTAGTGCGACAATTTGTTTAAGTTGGAAAGTTGCAAAGTGTAAAGATCGTGCAGACGGCGATCGTAGAACGACCGACTTACGTGTGTGAGTGAAGTGTGCAAAGAACTCAACTTGGCGTTGGACCAATGATTTATTATCTTGTAAGTTAAAATTAATGTGGTGAGCGCTTCATATTTTATCTTAACAATATATGGTCATGATGCAAAATGAAATAAATACAAACATAACATACAACCAATATGATGAAAAATTAAACACACACTCACACAAAGAGAAATAACTCAAACTCAAACTCTCACACTAATGAGGCGCACTTAAAGAAACCTAACCTAAGCTAAACAATCTAAAACTAACTAATTAGAAAAAAAAGAAAGAAAAAAAAAGACTACACAAATTTTGGGTTTTTAAGGTTTAAATAAATAAAAATAAAATAAAAAAAAGAAACCATTAAGTTAAAAAGATAGCATTGATTTTAAAAATAATTAGACAACATAGAAGAAAATATTTTTATTTTTATTTTTAGATATACTTAACAAAAGTAATAAATTAAAATTAAAATAATAATAAAAATAATAACAATTTTTAATAACAAAAATTTAGTAAAGATAAAGAATTGTTTTGTTTTTTTATTTTTAGAATAAACAAAAATTAAGAAATAAATAAGAAAAAATTTTATTTTTTTTGTTTTTTTTAGATATATTAAGAAAAATGATAAATAAAAATTAAATAACAAAAAAAACTAAGTACAAAATTAAAATTTAACTATATAAATAAATAAAAGGCTAAGGTAAGAATTTTTTTGTATTTTTCTAATAATATCTAAAAATTAGGAAAGAGAAAAATATATTGATTTATTTGATTTTTCTAACAATACCTAGAAAAAAGGAAAGAGAAATAAATATATTGATTTATTTGATTTTTCTAACAATACCTAGAAAAAAGGAAAGAGAAATAAATATATTGATTTATTTGATTTTTCTAACAATACCTAGAAATAAGGAAATAGAATAAATGCTAATTTTTTTATAATAATACTTTAAAAAAAGGAACATGGAGACAAGATTTGATTTTTTTAATTTTGTTTTATACATAATCTAAATAATAATGAAAAACCAATAAATGTAATTTTTTATAACAATATCTAAAGATAAGGAAGGAAAATAGATGTTGTAACTTTTTTGATTTTTTCTAACAAATATTTAAGAATAATAAAATTAGATAAATGACAAAACTTTTTTTTTTGATTTTTTTATATATAAAAATATCTAATAATAATAAAAGGAGATATTTGTTATAAATTTTTGATTTTTTTGTAAGACCTAAAAATAAGGAAACAAAATAAAATGTATTAACTCTTTTTAATTGTTTTTTTTTTAAATATATTATAATTATACATCATATAATATTAAAGGATCCTAAACTAAATTAATCACTAATTAATCTAAATATAACTACACCAAGAAAATCAGACAATAATAATTCACACTAAACCAAAAAACATTTTTTTTATAGATTTTTTATATATTAAACTAAAAAAAATCTAAATTCCTAAACTAAATTTGTTAACATTTTTTTTTGTTTTTTTTAGATCATAGATAATTACTAAATATATTAAACAAATTAAAATTTCCTAAAAAACTAAAATGAACGTAAACCTAATTAAGCTAAAATAATTAAGATCCTAAACCTAAGACTAACAAACAAAACCCACTTAAAAAAAACTAAATAATAAAATTTCCTAAAAAGACCAATGGATGTAAATCTAATTAAGTTAGAATAATTAGGATCCTAAACCTAAGACTAACTAACAAAATTCACTTAAAAAAAACTAAATAATAAAAAAGAAAGTGATGGGTCAAGCTAGATAGAAAGAACAGGGGTATTCAAATGACAATACAAAATGGGCTTGATGAGTTAATCCAAAATAAAACTAACCCTAATTATATAATTTAATAATAACATTAAAATAAATAAAAAGAATTAAAAAAAAAGGAGAAAAGAAATTCAGATTACCTCAAACGCTATTTTCTCAATTCGTGAATCTCCTCCCTCTTTCTCGTTCAATTTGTTCGTAGAAAAACTTGGCCTCTCACGACGTTTGCGGTTCTTGGATCTTTCTCCGACGGATCGTTTGTCTCCGTCTTTATCTCTCTGCTCGCTGTTTTCTTTTGAGTGCAACCTCCGACGACGCACCGTGAATGGTCGGTTGTCGGTAGCGGCGATGTGGTTTGCGTGAAGGTTGGCGAAGGATTTTTGTTGTGGTGCTGTTGTTGTTGGATGAGAATTTGGAATGTATGAAGGTGATGTTATGTCAACAAAGACTGTTGAAAGTTTGAAGGTATTTTTCTCTGTTTTTGTGCGTGGTTTATTTTGTTGGTTTCCAAATATTTTCTTTGGGTTCTCTTGTGGCTGTGTTTCTGTTGCTTGTTTCTCCCCTCTAACTGATGTAAATAGTGTCAATATATAGGGAATGAAACTAGGGTTTATAGAATTTGAATTTCTGTACTAGAAACTTGTTGAGGAAGGGTTTCAAAAGAGGGAACATGGTCTGAGATTTTTGGGTGGAGGCAAGGGCCTGTGATGGCTGCTATAGGTCTGAGATTTTTTGGATTTATCTGCTATTAATTTTTCAGTGGTCCCCTGTAGTCTTGTAGTGGTACTGTCTTGAAAATATGAGAAATGAAACAAAGTAGCATATGTTTGAATGAGCATGAATTAGTATGACATGAACATGTATGCTTGTTACTCTTGAATTTGAATTGTGATGATGAATTAATATGATATGATATGTATGATGAAATGTGATTATGGATGAATTATGTATGAATGATAATTTTTGCTATGAATTTGATGATGTAGTTGTATGAATTGGTATGTATGATAATGACACAAATGAAATATGTTTGACAAGAATGATTATGTGAATGAATTAAAACTAGAATGCTGATGTGAATTGGATTAGAATGATGCTATGATTTGAATATGTTTGAATGAAATTACTTGATATATGTATGATGTTTGAGTGAAATTTCTATGAATTTAATTATGATGAATATGATCATGTATGAATATGGATGGATTGAAACTTGGATGTTTATGTTGGAAATATTTGAATACTAATGCTTGTTCTTTATCATTTCATGTGCATGAGGGAAAGAGTGGTAAGCCATGGCAAGTCCATTTGGAACCTTGGTGGTAGAACTTTGGAACGACGAAAACTATCGGCTAGCTTGGTGAAGTAGGGTAGTGAAAGTTTGGTATGAAACTAGGTTCTTGATAGGCCTAGAACTCTTGCCTCGTGTAATTAAAATAGCTTGTAATGACAATGCTCCTTAGATGTAACAATGACTCTTTTGAAAAATTTGTAAATTCCTAATTATGTATGTAACTTTGAATGCATATGAATGATATGTGTATTGGAATAAAAATTGAATGAATGTAATTTAATGAATAAACTTTCATGTAGTAACATGTAATTTTAAAAAAAAAGAAATGCATGATAACTAAATATGAATTGCTTGAAAAGCAAATAGACAAGGTTTGAAAAAAAATATGAACAAGTTGAGAATGGACACAATATGAATGCAAAATGAATTTGGACATGAAACAACATTGGATTTTAAATTTGGAATGAATTCGGGAAATGTGAAATAGAACTTGGATTTGAATGAAGTTGGAATTGAGACTTGAAACTTTTGACATGGTTGGAATTTTTTAATTGAATCTTGAAAAGTGTTTGAGTTTAGTACTTGAATGAGAATTGAAATGAAATGAACTTGGAAGAAATTTGAAAAGTGTTTATGATTTTAGTACTTGAACGAGAATTGAAATGAAATGAATTTGTAAATTTAAGATTGAAATTTGCATAGGAATTGAAACTTGAATGGAAAATGGAAATTATTCTTGAACAAAAAAATGAAACACACTAAGAATTGAAATAGGATTTGCATTTGAGATGGAATCTTAGAATTGGAATTGGAATTGGCGACTTGGAAATGTAATTTAGAATTGAAGTTGAACTAAAAAAAGGATTGAATTGAGATTTGAAAATGAGGCTTGAATAAAAAATTGAAGTTTAGACAAGAAATTTGAATTGAGAATTTGTATTTGAATATGAACGAAATTTGGAATGAAACTTAGAAATTGAATTGAATTTGAAGAAGAAATTTGGAAATTGAATTGGAATTGAAATTGGGATTGGAATTAAAACTTGGAAGTGGAAGTGACTTAGAAACTAAGAAATTAAACTTGAAATGAAATTTGAATTGAACTTGGAATTGGAAATAATATGGATTAAGAATTATATATAAAAAATGGGATCTTGAAATTGAGACTTTGGAATTGATTTTAAAAATAGAAATTGGAAAGAAAACCTTGAAATAGAAATTGCAATAGGAATTTTAATAGAAATTGAAATTGAATTGGAAATAAACTTAGGATAGAAACTTTGAACATGAAATGAAGACTCGGAGTGGAATTTGGGAAATTGACAAAGAGTTTGTGATTGGTGTGACTTGAAATGGATTTGGAAAGAATTGAGATTGAAATTGAAACTTGAAATGAAAATTGAAAGTTGTAATTAAAAATAGAAATAGTTTTGAAAATGAATTAAAAATTAGAATTTAGAAATTGAGATAAAAATTTAAAACTTGAAAATAGAATTAAAAAAATAGAATTAAAAAAATAGAAATAAAAATAAAAACAAAAATTAAAACACAAAAATGAATTAAAAAGTTAGAAATAATAAATAGAAATTAAATTAAAATGGAAGCTTGGGAGTGAAAAGAAATTAAAATTAAATTTATAAATAACTAGAAAATGAGTTGAAAGTAACTGAAAAACAAACCTTGGAATCTTTCTTTCAAACATAGTGAATGTATGATGCGAAAAGTTAGGGGTAAAATTTGGGGTGTGACAGTTGCCCCTATTTAAATAACTTCACCAGATGGCGTGAGTGATGGTAATCCTCATGGAATCAGTGTGAAAGGTATTTAAATATAGAAATAACCGGAAATTTTGCCCCTAAATGCAATGACATGCTAGACTACAAACTAACTGATCTTTTTTGCGATGAATGATGATTATGATATGAGCGATAAAAATGAGATATATCGACGACCACAAGCTAAGACTCACTGGGGATGACATACACTGGGGATAAAGAAACGAAAACGGGAAGTATTCAAAGTGATAAATCAACAGGTTCAAGTGTAACTGTTGACACTAAGAATAACAAAAGACGGGAACAAAAGGAAATCCAAAGCGTTGGATCAACGAACACAGACAAAATAAAATAAAATTCAAAGTGACTGCACAGTGGCTCAATGCGACCAACTGACACCAAGAACACAAACAAGACAAGGAAATAAATCGAAGTGGTTGACCAATGGCTCTATGCGACCAAATGATTGTGAGAAGAAAAACAACAACATATTCAAAGTGAAGGCGCAGCGGCTCGATGCGACCAACTGACACTAAGAATAGAAATGACAAACTTATTCAAGGTGAATGCACAACGACTCGATGCGACCAACTGTCATTGGAAATGAAAAACATAATATTCAAAGTGAATGCGCAGTGGCTCGATGCGACCAACTGACACTAAGAATAAAACAAAATAAATATTCAGGGGGAAAAGTGCAGCGGCTCGATGCGACCACTGATACTAAAAATAGAAATGACACGATATTCAGAGTGAATGCGCAGCGGCTCGATGCAACCAACTGACACTAAGAATAATCAACAAAATATTCAAAACGAAAACGCAGTGGCTCGATGCGACCAACTGTCATTGGGAATGATAAACATAATATTCAAAGTGAATGCGCAGCGGCTCGATGCGACCAACTGACACTAAGAATAGAAATGACTCAAAATTCAAAGTGAACGCGCAGCGGCTCGATGCGACCAACTGACACTAAGAATAATCAATAAAAATAAACATTCAAAGTGAAAGCACAGCGGCTCGATGCGACCAACTGTCACTGAGAATGACAACAAGCTTATTCAAGGTGAACGCGCAGCGGCTCGATGCGACCAACTGAAACCAAGAATAATCAACAAAATAAACATTCAAAGCGAATGCACAGCGGCTCGATGCGACCAACTGTCACTGAGAATGACAACAAGCTTATTCAAGGTGAATGCGCAGCGGCTCGATGCGACCAACTGACACCGTGAATAACAACAAAAATATTCAAAGTGAATGCGCAGCGGCTCGATGCGACCTACTGACACTAAGAATACAACAAAATAATCATTCAAAGTGAATGTGCAGCGGCTCGATGCGACCAACTGTCACTGAGAATGACAACAACAAACTTATTCAGAGTGAATGCGCAGCGGCTCGATGCGACCAACTGACACCATGAATAATCAATAAAAATATTTGAAGTGAATGCGCAGCGGCTCAATGCGACCAACTGACACTAAGAATACAACAAAATAATCATTCAAAGTGAATGCGCAACAGGTTAAAAAAAACCGTTTGACACTAAGAATGATAAAGACAAAGTAGTCAAAGTATTCAAAATGGTAAATTAACAGGTTCAAATGTAACTGCCGACACCGAGGATAAGGAAGGAAATCACAGTGATTTAGCAGCGGCTCTATGCGACCAGCTAACATTGGGGATAGAATGCAAATCACCCAAAGATAGATCAACGGCTCTAGGCGACCGGCTAACGCAAAGAAGTAACAACAAAATATGTTGGAGTTTTCAAATAAGATAAAACATCCAACCTCTGGAAATTCCTTCAGGAACCATCAGGAGAAAGGTACAAGTATGTGCCAAAATCAAATGGACTTGGATTTTAAGCAACGGGTTTCACGACCTGCTTAAAAGATTTGTGCCAATGACAATTAGACTTCAAGGAGATATTGGTGGTCATAAAGACAAATACCAACCACAATTAGAATTCCACGGGGGACACCAGCAATTACTAGGGACAAAAACATTGGTAAACCAAACCTCGGGTACCAATAACAATGGTTTTTCAAATTGAACACTAATGATATCTGAACCTGGAGTTAGACAGACGACAACTGGGGACAGACAAATGCAAATGTCAAATGCGCATGATTGAGCATGATGCGAATGATCGTGATATGCAAATGTTGACTCTAAAGAAACAAAGAGTTTTGACAAGACTCAAAGAGGGAGAAGGCTCTCAACACCAATACTTAGATGAGCAATATGAAAAACACTGGGGAGATGTCTTCGAACTTGGAAATCATGCTTGGTCCAACGATCCATCCAAGAGTGTTATAAGTTTTGAACTTCTATGGAGATTTCTGTAATAATAGCATAAAAGTGTTGTTGCAAACCAGGGCTTCTTGGGGAAACAAAAGATTTTTTCAATTTTCCAAAGTCAAAGAAACTTGAAAGTTTTTCAGTATGCTTCCAAAAAACATTTCCTTAAAAAAACTTGTCATTTTCAGAGTTAAATTGTAATCAAGTGATGGCATTTTGCATAACAAAAGAAAATAAGATGCTGAACAACAAAATTCATAGGCACAGTTTGTATTTATTCAAGAATGGTAGCTTGCCAATGGCAAAAAACTCCATGGGAAATTACAATTTGAAAATGGCAATGGGGAAGGGTCTACATTGAATCCAACGACCACTACAATCCCTAATAACTAAGACTGCCCGACACCTTGCTTCCGACGAGAGCAATTGGATCGATCTTTCATTATGATTCTTCAGTAACGGTAAGCACCATCTGATACAGTCAAATGCCTTTGTCCCTAACTTTTTCCTGGACCGCCCTTTCGGGTTTTCAATCCACCGGGACGCTCTTTTTTGCCTAAGCCGCCCTTTCGGGTTTTCAACTTAGCGAGCTCTTATTTTTTCATTTTTATCCCTAACTTTTGCCTGGATCTCCTTCATAGGTTTTGATCCACCGGGATACCCATTTTTGCCTAGGTCGCCATTTCTGGTTTTCGACCTATCGGGTTTTATTTAGGCATAATATTTTTTGACTGCATCAGAATTCACCGGGTGCTTCAGCTGTTCACCATCCATAGTTGTAAGGATTAAGGAACCTCCGGAGAATGCCATCTTCACAACATATGGGCCTTCATAGTTAGGACTCCATTTTCCACGCATGTCTTTGTGAACTGGCAAGATTTTCTTGAGTACAAGATCTCCTTCTTTGAATTCTCGGATACGGACTTTCTTGTCAAATGCCCTCTTGATGCGCTTCTGGTACATCTGGCCATGGCACATGGCAGTCATTCTCTTCTCATCAATGAGGTTCAGCTGGTCGTATCTGCTCTGGACCCACTCAGCTTCCTCCAGTTTGGTTTCCATCAAGATTCTCAAAGACGGTATCTCTACTTCAATAGGGAGAACTGCATCCATCCCATACACCAGAGAGAAAGGGGTTGCCCCTGTTGAAGTGCGGACTGATGTTCTGTATCCGTGTAAAGCATAGGGTAACATCTCGTGCCAATCTTTGTAAGTCTTTACCATCTTCTGCAGAATCTTTTTGATGTTCTTGTTTGCAGCTTCAACAGCTCCATTCATCTTCGGACGATACGGAGAAGAGTTATGATGTTCAATCTGGAATGTCTCACACAACTCTTTCATTGTTTTGTTGTTCAAATTGGTCCCATTATCTGTTATGATTCGGCTTGGGATCCCATAGCGGCAGATAATTTGGTTCTTGATGAAGCGGGCAACCACTTGCTTTGTCACATTGGCGTAGGAAGCTGCTTCTACCCATTTGGTGAAATAATCGATTGCGACCAAGATAAACCGATGACCATTGGAAGCTTTAGGCTCAATTGCCCCTATCATGTCAATGCCCCACATTGAGAAAGGCCAAGGCGATGACAGAACATTCAAAAGTGTCGGAGGTACGTGCACCTTGTCGGCATAAATCTGGCATTTATGACACTTCCTGGCATACTTGAAGCAATCTGATTCCATGGTCAACCAGAAGTATCCAGCTCTCAAAATCTTCCTGGACATGGCATGTCCATTGGCATGTGTTCCAAATGATCCTTCATGGATTTCCCTGATCAATAAGTCTGCTTCGCGCTTGTCCACACATCTGAGCAGAACCATATCATGATTTCTCTTGTAGAGCACATTGTTGCTGAGGAAAAACTTGGACGCCAATCTTCTTAAAGTCTTCTTGTCTAGATTTGTTGCATCAGCTGGGTACTCCTGATTCTGCAGATAGTTCTTGATGTCGTAGAACCACGGTTTCTCATCAGTTTCTTCTTCGACCAATAGACAGTAGGCTGGTGCAGTTCTTCGCTCGATTGTAATGAGTGGAGCTTCATTAAGAAATCTAACTTGAAACATAGATGCCAACATAGCCAAGGCGTCTGCAATTTGATTCTCTGCCCTCGGAACGTGATGGAAAGTGACTTCATCAAAGTATTTGATCAATTCCACAATATGGGCACGGTATGGGATCAACTTCTCATCACGGGTCTCCCATTCGCCTTTGACTTGGTAGATTACCAAGGCTGAGTCTCCGTATACATCAAGGATCTTGATTCTAGTATCAATTGCAGCTTCGATACCCAAAACACATGCTTCATACTCTGCGATGTTGTTTGTACATTCGAAACATAATCTGGCTGTGAAAGGAGTATAACCACCATCAGGGTTCATCAAGACCACTCCTACACCATGCCCCATGTAGTTAGAGGAACCATCAAACATCATCTTCCAACGAGAACCTGGCTCGGGACCTTCATCTGGATCTGGAACTTTGCAGTCCTTTATCAACATAATATCTTCGTCCGGGAAATCGAATTTCAAAGGTTCATAATCTTCGACAGGATGATCAGCAAGGTATTCAGATAGAACACTGCCTTTGATAGACTTCTGGGTTACATACTGGATATCATACTCGGATAACAACATGTGCCAACGGGCGAGTCTTCCAGTCAAAGCAGGCTTCTCAAAGATGTACTTTATTGGATCCATTTTCGAGATCAACAAAGTAGTGTGACAAATCATGTACTGCCTGAGGCGTCTGGCCGCCCATGCCAAGGCACAACAAGTCTTCTCTAAAAGTGAGTATCTGCTCTCACAATCTGTGAACTTCTTGCTTAAATAATAAATGGCGTGCTCCTTACGACCAGTCTCGTCTTGTTGGCCTAATACGCAACCCATAGATCCCTCGAGCACAGTGAGATACATGAAAAGAGGCTTTCCTGGAGTAGGTGGGATCAAGATAGGAGGTTCTTGCAGATAAACCTTAATCTTCTCAAAAGCCAGTTGACAATCAGGACTCCACTCAATTGCTTGATTCTTCCGGAGTAACTTGAATAAAGGCTCACATGTAGCAGTCATGTTGGAGATGAATCTGGAGATGTAGTTCAGTCTTCCGAGGAAACCTCTGACTTGCTTTTCTGTTTTGGGAGCTGGCATTTCTTGAATTGCTCTGACCTTGTCCGGGTCTACTTCAATACCTTGCTGACTAACAATAAAACCAAGTAACTTCCCTGATCTGACACCAAAAGTACACTTAGCTGGATTCAGATGCAGTTGGAACTTTCTGAGACGCTCAAATAACTTCAAGAGATGATTCAAATGATCCTCCTCACTTTGTGATTTGGCAATCATATCATCCACATAGACTTCTATCTCTTTATGCATCATATCATGGAATAGGGTGACCATTGCCCTCTGATAGGTGGCTCCTGCATTCCTGAGACCAAATGGCATAACCTTGTAACAATAAGTGCCCCATGGTGTGATGAATGTAGTCTTTTCCATATCGTCAGGATCCATCTTGATCTGGTTGTATCCTGAAAACCCATCCATGAAAGAGAAAACAGCAAATTTAGCAGTGTTGTCAACCAAAGTATCAATATGCGGAAGAGGGAAATCGTCCTTCGGACTGGCTTTGTTCAAATCCCTATAGTCCACGCACATTCTGACTTTGCCATCCTTTTTAGGGACTGGCACAATATTAGCTACCCACTCGGGGTACTTTGCAACTGCGAGGAATCCAGCATCAAACTGTCTTTTGACCTCTTCTCGAATCTTCAGAGCCATGTCTGGTCTTGTTCTTCGAAGCTTTTGCTTTACAGGAGGACAATCTGGTCGAAGAGGTAACTTGTGGACCACTATGTCTGTGTCTAAGCCGGGCATATCCTGATATGACCATGCAAACACATCTACATATTCTCTGAGAAGCTTGACCAATCTTTCTCTGATGTCTGCCCCAAGTGTTGTACCAATCTTGACTTCCTTCTTGTCTTCATCAGTGCCAAGATTTATGGTCTCTACCTGCTCCTTATGTGGCTGAAGATCTGTGTGCTCATTCTCAACCAATCTTGCCAGTTCTTCAGGAATATCACAATCTTCCTCACTTTCATCTTCCGCTTGGTAGATGGGCGAATCAAAGTTAGGAGAGAATGTAGAGTCATTGGATTCAACAGGGTTTTCGTTTATTCTGCATATGATAATGATTTGCTTTTATTAAAAGTGGAAAATAGAGAAATGCAAGAGAAAAAACTTTTTTATTGGTTTTGAAAGATTGCCATTTTCTTTTAAAAGTGAAAAGAGAGAAAAACAGTAAATGATCAAAATAAGAGTTTAACAAAATGCCTTCATTGATAATAACTTTAAAAATGAGAAAGGGGCCCTACAAAATACTCCCATAGCCTTGGGCAGAGCTAGGGAACTTTGAAAACATTGAAAAAACAACAAATTACTTTGACAATGGAAAAATTTCTGGGATCTCGACTGCCTCCCAATTGTCCAAGGCTTCTTCACACTGATACACCAGATGATTCACATCTTCATCTTCAGAAACTCCATCAATTGCGTTGACCTGATAACCAGCACTGGAAAACACTTCTTGGATGGTCTTCGGACGTCCTTTAGCGGAGGTTGACGCTCCTTCCTTCACATGAGTTGGTTTGTAACCCAACCCGCAACGATCTAGCTTCTGCTTGACTTTGATGACATCACCCCAACCTTCATAGCTTCTTTCTTCAATGGTGGAAATGGTACTCTTCAGCGATGCAAAAGATGGGATACCCTTCCCTTTCGGTTCCTCTACTTCCAGAAGGACAGCATTGGCTATCTCAAGAGCTTGGAAAGAAGTTTCCAAAGCATCTTCATCAGCCTCAATATAACTGAAGGATGAAAGGTTGCTAACCATGAGATCTTCTTCCCCAGATACGGTTACCAGCTTGTTATTGACTACAAACTTCATCTTTTGATGTAGGGTAGAAGTGACTGCCCCAGCAGCATGGATCCAAGGTCTTCCCAGCAAGCAACTGTAGTTAGGATTGATGTCCATAACCTGGAAAGTGATTTTGAAGACCTGTGGCCCAATCAAGATTGGTAAGTCTACTTCTCCAATAACAGTTCTTCTTGACCCATCAAATGCTTTCACAATCAGTGCACTGGGCCCCATCTCTGCCCCTTGATAAGATAACTTAGCCAGTGTTCTTTTCGGCAAAACATTCAAAGAAGATCCTGTATCCACAAGAACTCTTGCTAAAGTATCCTCTTGACATTTCACTGATATGTGGAGAGCACGGTTGTGGTCTAAGCCCTCCTTTGGAAGCTCCTCCATACTGAAACTGAGGTTGTTACACGCAGTGATATTGGCAATGACTCCATCAAACTTATTCACTGTTATATCGTGCGTAACATGGGCTTGAGCTAACAACTTCTGAAGCGCACTTCGATGAGCCGGAGAATGCATAAGAAGTGATAGGATAGATATTTTGGAAGGCGTTTGATGCAGCTGATCAATTACCTTATAATCACTCTTCTTTATGATTCTGAGGAACTCTGCATCCTCTTCTCCCAAGACTACCTCTTTATCTTTGTTGACAACAGCTGGTATGACTTCTTTAGGCAGAGCCGTATTGGCTTGCTGGGTATAAACACGACCACTACGAGTCAAACGACCTGCACCCGCGATGTCAGCACTTGCAACTTTTGAACCTTCCTTCTGATTAGCTTTATCAATTTTCTGATGAACTTTCCCTGTATCATACTTCCAAGGAACTGCTTTAGTGTCCTGATAAAGGAAAGGGTTACTCCTTTGTTCAAATCTTGGCTCAGGTATGTTGAAAATTGGCACCACAGATTCTGGCGTATTGAAGATAGGTTGAGCTCCTGAAGATTCAGGCAGGTTGAACACTGGCACCCAGGTAGAATTAGATTCCGGCAAGTTGAAAATGGGTTCAATCACCGCCACCTCATTCTTCTTCATATGACCGCTCACTTGTAAGACACCTTCATCAATCAAATCTTGAACATCTTTCAGGACCAATTCACATCCCTTTGGACTATCAACACAACCTTCACAATTCTGATGACAGCTCTTCAGTATACCCGCCTCTACTAACTTCGCATGGAAGTCTCTGAGCGGGGTCTTGATCTCGGTGGCATTGAAAATCAAACCTTCTTCGGACTCATCAACAATAGCATTTATAGACCCATGCTTGGGTAAAGGATTATCTTTGACATTCGGAGCACTATTCCCAAATGACAGAATGTTCTTTTCCATCAAATCTTTCACGATGTACTTCAAAGCATAACAACCCTCCAAATCGTGCCCTGGGGCACCTTCATGGAATAAACAATGAGCATTTGCGTTGTAATTTGGTGGGAGTGGATTTGGTGGAGGACCCAAAGGCCTTGGAGTAACCAAACCCTTCTTCAGCAGTGAAGGATATAACTCAGTATAAGTTATAGGGATTCGAGGATTAGGAGGCCTTCCACCTGGTTTTCTGTTCTGAAAATTGGGATTTGAATGAGGAGCTGGAGTCCTCTGCTGGTAGGCTGAAGAATTGGGTGCTTGTTGATAGCCCGGATTGTTGATCATTGGTTGATAAGGTTGAATCATTGGAGCCGCCTGTTGGTACATCGGTGCTGCTTGAGCTGGCCGATACATGGGGACTTGTGGATTAAATGCTGGTTGAACCGCCGCTACATAAGGATGTTGGGCATACTGTTGTTGATGAGCATACTGCTGTTGACGAGCATACTGCTGTTGAGCCATAGGTGAAGGTCTCTGCCAAAGCGGACTCCTTCTTTGACCTGCCATTATCGCATTTGTCTCACCTTCCTTCTTCTTGTGAAAATTGCCGGTAAATTTCTTACCAATATTTCCACTGCCAGTGCTAGAACTGCCAGATGCACTACTCATCTTTCCACTTTTCAAACCGAGTTCTACCTTGATTCCCACAGCCACTAAATCAGAGAAACTAGCAGTTATACTCCCCACCATTCTCTCATAGAATTCTGGTCGCACAGTGTCAACAAACCAGTCAGCTAATTCTTTTTCAGTCAATGGGGGCTCTACTTGAGAAGCGGTTCCTCTCCACCTTTGAGCATACTCTTTAAAGGATTCAGACTCTTTCTGGGACATGCTTAGCAATTGCCTCCTATCGGGAGCGAGGTCCATGTTGTATTTATATTGCTGGATGAAAGCATCTGCCAAGTCCTGGAAACTGCGAATCTTTGACTGGTCAAGCGTCAAATACCATTTAGAGGAGATTCCCTTCAGACTGTCTTGAAAACAGTGGATCATTAACTTATCATTGTCTACCTGAGCAGCCATTCTTCGATAGTACATCAGGAGATGGTTTTTGGGACAAGTTGCACCCTCATACATATCAAACGTGGGTATCTTGAACTTCGGAGGTATTACCAATCCAGACACCAGGCACATTTCTCTGGCAGCAGCACCAAAGATCTGGTCACCTTCAATCGCTCTTAATCTTTTTTCAAGGGTATCAAAATTCTCCTGCATCTTCACGTGCTTCTCATCTCCGTTTTCAGACATATCTGGCGCTTCATACCCCTGATGGTCATTAAAATACGGTTGGGCACGGGTGTGCACAATGTCCTGTGTAAAATTAGCAACTGCATGATTTTCTTCATTAGTCACAGGAACAGTTTGTTGAGCAGCAAATCCCTGAGGAGGAGGCACAAAACCTTGGAAAGGAAATGCCATACCCTGAGAGGGAGGTGCGAAACTTTGAGAAGCTAAACCTTGGGACGAAGGAAAGAAACCCTGAGCAGCAAATCCTTGGGAAGGAGGAATAAAACTTTGAGTAGCAAACCCTTGTGAAGGAGGTATAAAACTCTGAGTAGCAAATACATGAGGAGGAGGCACAAAGCCTTGAGCAGCAAATCCTTGGGAGGAAGGAATAAAACCCTGAGTAGCAAATCCTTGGGAAGAAGGAATAATACTCTGAGAAGCAAAACCTTGAGAAGGAGGGAAGAAACCCTGAGCAGCAAATCCTGAAGAAGAGGGAATAGCACTCTGAGCAGCAAAACCTTGAGAAGGAGGAAAAAAACCAGGAGGGAACCCAAAAGGAGACCAGGTCACAGGGGTAGGCTCGGTCGTTGCAGTGACAACTTCAGTCGTTGCAGTAACAATTTCTGACACCACAGTCCGTTGGGTATCCATCTTCGCTCGAATGACTTGCAACATTTCCATCATCTGACCCATATCTCCACGAATATCAGAAAGCTCTTCGTTAACTCTGTCCATCTCTACGTCTCTTTCAGCCATCCTCTTTCTGGCTTGAGCTCGAGTGTAGTATTTGCGTGAGAGCCTCAGTGTGAAAGCTGAATTGAGAGCAGATGACGGGAATGAGTTTCATGAAAAAAAATGCAAATGCAATGCCAAATGTATGAGTGCAATGCAAAAATGAAATTTTATTCAAGGAACTTAAGAAACAATTTGCAAATACCAAGGAACACATAATAATCAAGGGATATGATTTCATTAAATTCAAAAAGTGATACAAAGTCTTGAGTACACTTTCAAAAATCCCAAACAAAGTTTAATAAAGATAAAGACAAAGTCCTAAGGAGATTCTCCTAAAAGCCTCAAGTTGAGCTTCTCGATTTGTGCCTTCATCTGAGCCCTTTCAAGCATAAGTTGATCCGCGATCGACTTCCAAGAAGTGTCTTCTTGAGTGCTGGAGGAAAATAAATCCTCTGGTGCTTTCCTTTTCTTGCTGGAGAGCTCTTCTTCTTCCTTCATCTTCAGTTGTCTTCTAAGTTCCTCATTCTCACTGCTGATGATCTGATGTCGATTCTTCCATGCATTCTTCTCTCGAATCTCTTTCTCCAAATCAATCTTCAGCTTCTCTGCATCGTCCATAAAGATTAGAATGGGTTTCTTGAAGGTCATAGGATCCTGGCGAGGGTAAGGCATCTTCAGACTGATTGCCCTATCTCGTACCCATTGGAGATAGGGTTCCATAGAAACACAATTCGGCTTTCCCAAGCTACTCCTCCCCTTCCTATGGATGTACTTCCAAGCTTGCATAATCTGTTTCTTGAGCTCTGGTTCTTCGTCATCCTTAAAGAAAATTCCTTCCACTTCAACACTCTTAGGTTTGTCCTTCAACGGGTACCCGAGTTGACGGCGAGCCAAAACCGGATTATAGCTGATTCCTCCCTTAGTGCCAAGAAGAGGCACATTAGCAAAATCACCACAGCTATCAATAATCAATATTCCATCATAAGCACGATTGTACCAGCTAATGTCAGAGTGGGTAAGAGACATGATCCTTTGTGACCACCACAAACCATCTTTAAGGTTCCAAAATGAAGATGACTTAGGCAAGTGCGAAATAAACCACTCGTACAACAATGATGCACAACAAGTAATCATCCCTCCCTTATGGTGATTCCTCAGATGGATGGAATGGTAAGTGTCTCCGAGCAAAGTAGGGACCGGGTTCTTCTTCAGAAAGATCTTGATGGCGTTCAGGTCGACAAAGTCTTCAAAGCTTGGGAAAAGTAACACTCCATATATCAGCAGAATAAAAGTCGCCTCAAAAGCTTTCATATCCTTCACATCAACAAAATTCTTGGCCTTTTCTATCAGAAACTTTGTAGGGAATCCAAAAATCTTTCCTTTATAGGTCATATTTGCCTTGACCTCAGGAACACTCAAATATGTCGCCTTTGCAATCTCTGCTTCTTCAGGGTCCTTCTCCAGAACAGGGAATGGAAACTCATCCTTAACACGTGATCCCGCCAAAACTGAATACTCTTCCAAAGTAGGCGCCAATTGGTAATCAGGGAACGTAAAACAGTGGTAGAGAGGATCATAAAACTGGAGCATCACAGAGAGCAGCCTTCCATCCCAATCAGTCTTAAGCAAAGCTAAAAGTCTCCTATGCTTCTCCATGAAGGCTTCTTGATCCAGAACCAAATCTCTTAATTTCCTTAGGTCTTCGAGTTTGGGAGTTTTGAAGGTGTACTTGACAGTCTTTCTTCTTCCAAAGTCCATGATGATACCTATGATATTTGCAAAGATAGAGTTTCTGAGTTCCTTGAATAAATGATAAAAATAATGCTTCATGATGCGTGAATGCAACGAATACACAAACACAAACAAGGCTTAGGTTCAAAGCTTGCATGAGGTCAAAGGTTCAACCCTCCCAAAAGGTATGTACTATGAGTTTATTTGTACCTGTACAACGGGTTCTAAAAGTTCCCAGAATCACTGTCCCATCTTTCGGATATTACCGACTTCCCAACTCGACTTGGTAATCAGTAATATTCTCAAGAGAGTCTCATCCGAGTGCAGTATCGCGTATCAACTATTTTGGATTTGCACCCTCATAGTCATCGCACTACATCCCTAAAAAGGCCAAGTGGGGGTAAATGTTCTACGGTCCTCAGCATTAATGGCTCTCAAGTCGAATATAGTAATGTTTTCACGACTGAACTCGATCAACAAAACTACATCCGAGGAGGCCTCCGCTGAGTGGTGGTGTCTCAAGTCAACTTGGTCGGGACTCAACTCCCTACAAGCCTTCTTGAATATACCACCGTCCTAACTTATTTGCACTCAAGTCCGGGTTAGGACTTATCTCACCACACATGGAACACCCAAAAATCCAAAAATAAAAACAAGCAATACAACAACAAATATACAAATATACAAGGTGGGCTTAACCCTCAAAAATAACCAATATCCCCAGTGAAGTCGCCATTTCTGTTGCGGTGAGAATCAGATACCAAACTATTGATTAAGCTTGAATCGCAAAACTTTTATGTTCACCACCGACTTTAATTTAATCCAAAGGGAAAAGAGAAAAAGATCGTAAAAACCCTAAATGAGGAGAAACTAGGTTCGGGGGTTGATTATACCTAGGGAAGGTGTTAGCATCCTAAGCATCCGCAGTATCCTACGGGAACCTCTTGTTAATATTTGTACTATTGTTATTTATTGCTTGTTAAAAATTATGGGAACCTAAGGTTTTATTTCTAATGGTGCTCGCACAACATCGCATCGATGCCTACGTATCGGGTATAGAATCAGAGCACTCGTAGTTCTCCTAAGGATTAACGAACACTTGGTTACGCTCAAGGTTCGCGGGGAAGAGTAAGTGTTATGGCAAACACTCACGTGACTTTAAGAAAGTCACAAAAAGTTATAAAATAAAAAGCTAAGGACCTAATGGCTAAGGACCTAAGGATGAGGGATGGCTAAACTTCCTATGACATTGAGTCAACTGCAGGAGTTCTTTCCCTTTTGGATTGAAATGCGAAAAAATAAAGTAAATAAATGAGGGTGCAAGCTCCTAAGTCTAAGGCATAGGTTGCTACTTGCAAAAATAAATCGAATAAAGTAAATGGAAATGCGAGGATAAAGGGCTTGGTAACTGGCTATGGCTCGATATATGGATCGAGAATGCTGAGGTGGAAAACAAGCGTAGTGCGACAATTTGTTTAAGTTGGAAAGTTGCAAAGTGTAAAGATCGTGCAGACGGCGATCGTAGAACGACCGACTTACGTGTGTGAGTGAAGTGTGCAAAGAACTCAACTTGGCGTTGGACCAATGATTTATTATCTTGTAAGTTAAAATTAATGTGGTGAGCGCTTCATATTTTATCTTAACAATATATGGTCATGATGCAAAATGAAATAAATACAAACATAACATACAACCAATATGATGAAAAATTAAACACACACTCACACAAAGAGAAATAACTCAAACTCAAACTCTCACACTAATGAGGCGCACTTAAAGAAACCTAACCTAAGCTAAACAATCTAAAACTAACTAATTAGAAAAAAAAGAAAGAAAAAAAAAGACTACACAAATTTTGGGTTTTTAAGGTTTAAATAAATAAAAATAAAATAAAAAAAAGAAACCATTAAGTTAAAAAGATAGCATTGATTTTAAAAATAATTAGACAACATAGAAGAAAATATTTTTATTTTTATTTTTAGATATACTTAACAAAAGTAATAAATTAAAATTAAAATAATAATAAAAATAATAACAATTTTTAATAACAAAAATTTAGTAAAGATAAAGAATTGTTTTGTTTTTTTATTTTTAGAATAAACAAAAATTAAGAAATAAATAAGAAAAAATTTTATTTTTTTTGTTTTTTTTAGATATATTAAGAAAAATGATAAATAAAAATTAAATAACAAAAAAAACTAAGTACAAAATTAAAATTTAACTATATAAATAAATAAAAGGCTAAGGTAAGAATTTTTTTGTATTTTTCTAATAATATCTAAAAATTAGGAAAGAGAAAAATATATTGATTTATTTGATTTTTCTAACAATACCTAGAAAAAAGGAAAGAGAAATAAATATATTGATTTATTTGATTTTTCTAACAATACCTAGAAAAAAGGAAAGAGAAATAAATATATTGATTTATTTGATTTTTCTAACAATACCTAGAAATAAGGAAATAGAATAAATGCTAATTTTTTTATAATAATACTTTAAAAAAAGGAACATGGAGACAAGATTTGATTTTTTTAATTTTGTTTTATACATAATCTAAATAATAATGAAAAACCAATAAATGTAATTTTTTATAACAATATCTAAAGATAAGGAAGGAAAATAGATGTTGTAACTTTTTTGATTTTTTCTAACAAATATTTAAGAATAATAAAATTAGATAAATGACAAAACTTTTTTTTTTGATTTTTTTATATATAAAAATATCTAATAATAATAAAAGGAGATATTTGTTATAAATTTTTGATTTTTTTGTAAGACCTAAAAATAAGGAAACAAAATAAAATGTATTAACTCTTTTTAATTGTTTTTTTTTTAAATATATTATAATTATACATCATATAATATTAAAGGATCCTAAACTAAATTAATCACTAATTAATCTAAATATAACTACACCAAGAAAATCAGACAATAATAATTCACACTAAACCAAAAAACATTTTTTTTATAGATTTTTTATATATTAAACTAAAAAAAATCTAAATTCCTAAACTAAATTTGTTAACATTTTTTTTTGTTTTTTTTAGATCATAGATAATTACTAAATATATTAAACAAATTAAAATTTCCTAAAAAACTAAAATGAACGTAAACCTAATTAAGCTAAAATAATTAAGATCCTAAACCTAAGACTAACAAACAAAACCCACTTAAAAAAAACTAAATAATAAAATTTCCTAAAAAGACCAATGGATGTAAATCTAATTAAGTTAGAATAATTAGGATCCTAAACCTAAGACTAACTAACAAAATTCACTTAAAAAAAACTAAATAATAAAAAAGAAAGTGATGGGTCAAGCTAGATAGAAAGAACAGGGGTATTCAAATGACAATACAAAATGGGCTTGATGAGTTAATCCAAAATAAAACTAACCCTAATTATATAATTTAATAATAACATTAAAATAAATAAAAAGAATTAAAAAAAAAGGAGAAAAGAAATTCAGATTACCTCAAACGCTATTTTCTCAATTCGTGAATCTCCTCCCTCTTTCTCGTTCAATTTGTTCGTAGAAAAACTTGGCCTCTCACGACGTTTGCGGTTCTTGGATCTTTCTCCGACGGATCGTTTGTCTCCGTCTTTATCTCTCTGCTCGCTGTTTTCTTTTGAGTGCAACCTCCGACGACGCACCGTGAATGGTCGGTTGTCGGTAGCGGCGATGTGGTTTGCGTGAAGGTTGGCGAAGGATTTTTGTTGTGGTGCTGTTGTTGTTGGATGAGAATTTGGAATGTATGAAGGTGATGTTATGTCAACAAAGACTGTTGAAAGTTTGAAGGTATTTTTCTCTGTTTTTGTGCGTGGTTTATTTTGTTGGTTTCCAAATATTTTCTTTGGGTTCTCTTGTGGCTGTGTTTCTGTTGCTTGTTTCTCCCCTCTAACTGATGTAAATAGTGTCAATATATAGGGAATGAAACTAGGGTTTATAGAATTTGAATTTCTGTACTAGAAACTTGTTGAGGAAGGGTTTCAAAAGAGGGAACATGGTCTGAGATTTTTGGGTGGAGGCAAGGGCCTGTGATGGCTGCTATAGGTCTGAGATTTTTTGGATTTATCTGCTATTAATTTTTCAGTGGTCCCCTGTAGTCTTGTAGTGGTACTGTCTTGAAAATATGAGAAATGAAACAAAGTAGCATATGTTTGAATGAGCATGAATTAGTATGACATGAACATGTATGCTTGTTACTCTTGAATTTGAATTGTGATGATGAATTAATATGATATGATATGTATGATGAAATGTGATTATGGATGAATTATGTATGAATGATAATTTTTGCTATGAATTTGATGATGTAGTTGTATGAATTGGTATGTATGATAATGACACAAATGAAATATGTTTGACAAGAATGATTATGTGAATGAATTAAAACTAGAATGCTGATGTGAATTGGATTAGAATGATGCTATGATTTGAATATGTTTGAATGAAATTACTTGATATATGTATGATGTTTGAGTGAAATTTCTATGAATTTAATTATGATGAATATGATCATGTATGAATATGGATGGATTGAAACTTGGATGTTTATGTTGGAAATATTTGAATACTAATGCTTGTTCTTTATCATTTCATGTGCATGAGGGAAAGAGTGGTAAGCCATGGCAAGTCCATTTGGAACCTTGGTGGTAGAACTTTGGAACGACGAAAACTATCGGCTAGCTTGGTGAAGTAGGGTAGTGAAAGTTTGGTATGAAACTAGGTTCTTGATAGGCCTAGAACTCTTGCCTCGTGTAATTAAAATAGCTTGTAATGACAATGCTCCTTAGATGTAACAATGACTCTTTTGAAAAATTTGTAAATTCCTAATTATGTATGTAACTTTGAATGCATATGAATGATATGTGTATTGGAATAAAAATTGAATGAATGTAATTTAATGAATAAACTTTCATGTAGTAACATGTAATTTTAAAAAAAAAGAAATGCATGATAACTAAATATGAATTGCTTGAAAAGCAAATAGACAAGGTTTGAAAAAAAATATGAACAAGTTGAGAATGGACACAATATGAATGCAAAATGAATTTGGACATGAAACAACATTGGATTTTAAATTTGGAATGAATTCGGGAAATGTGAAATAGAACTTGGATTTGAATGAAGTTGGAATTGAGACTTGAAACTTTTGACATGGTTGGAATTTTTTAATTGAATCTTGAAAAGTGTTTGAGTTTAGTACTTGAATGAGAATTGAAATGAAATGAACTTGGAAGAAATTTGAAAAGTGTTTATGATTTTAGTACTTGAACGAGAATTGAAATGAAATGAATTTGTAAATTTAAGATTGAAATTTGCATAGGAATTGAAACTTGAATGGAAAATGGAAATTATTCTTGAACAAAAAAATGAAACACACTAAGAATTGAAATAGGATTTGCATTTGAGATGGAATCTTAGAATTGGAATTGGAATTGGCGACTTGGAAATGTAATTTAGAATTGAAGTTGAACTAAAAAAAGGATTGAATTGAGATTTGAAAATGAGGCTTGAATAAAAAATTGAAGTTTAGACAAGAAATTTGAATTGAGAATTTGTATTTGAATATGAACGAAATTTGGAATGAAACTTAGAAATTGAATTGAATTTGAAGAAGAAATTTGGAAATTGAATTGGAATTGAAATTGGGATTGGAATTAAAACTTGGAAGTGGAAGTGACTTAGAAACTAAGAAATTAAACTTGAAATGAAATTTGAATTGAACTTGGAATTGGAAATAATATGGATTAAGAATTATATATAAAAAATGGGATCTTGAAATTGAGACTTTGGAATTGATTTTAAAAATAGAAATTGGAAAGAAAACCTTGAAATAGAAATTGCAATAGGAATTTTAATAGAAATTGAAATTGAATTGGAAATAAACTTAGGATAGAAACTTTGAACATGAAATGAAGACTCGGAGTGGAATTTGGGAAATTGACAAAGAGTTTGTGATTGGTGTGACTTGAAATGGATTTGGAAAGAATTGAGATTGAAATTGAAACTTGAAATGAAAATTGAAAGTTGTAATTAAAAATAGAAATAGTTTTGAAAATGAATTAAAAATTAGAATTTAGAAATTGAGATAAAAATTTAAAACTTGAAAATAGAATTAAAAAAATAGAATTAAAAAAATAGAAATAAAAATAAAAACAAAAATTAAAACACAAAAATGAATTAAAAAGTTAGAAATAATAAATAGAAATTAAATTAAAATGGAAGCTTGGGAGTGAAAAGAAATTAAAATTAAATTTATAAATAACTAGAAAATGAGTTGAAAGTAACTGAAAAACAAACCTTGGAATCTTTCTTTCAAACATAGTGAATGTATGATGCGAAAAGTTAGGGGTAAAATTTGGGGTGTGACAGCAGTCATTATGTCACCATTTCCTACTAGCACTCTGAATATTGGCCCTGGTTCAATAGGTATCTTCAAAAATTTAGCTATCCGAGGTTGCAAGAAATTATCAGAACTTCCTCCATCAATTAGCACTTGTACCTTGATGTTTCCAATTAAACCAGAGAATCTAAGCACTCCCATGTTGGAATCTCCTCTGATGGCATTCATGGACAAATGGTGTTGAGGTTGCTGTTGATGACAATTGTCCGTGGTTACATCAGTTGGTGTCTCATCCACCACAATGAGTTCTTCTTCTTCAGAATCATCATAGTGAAGCAACATCAATTGTCGGTTGGGGAATTTATGAGTGAAGGAGAACTTATCAACATACCAATAACAGAGGCCTTTGTCTCTTCTAAGTTGCATCTCTGCCAGGGATATGTGTTTGATATTGGGATTCTTCTGGAACTGGCTCATAGGTCTCGTGGGGGGGGGTGTTGAGGATGGGAGTTGTGTTTTTTTGGTTATTTTCTGGTTTAGGTTGATTGAAGGATGGTTTGTAGTATGTGTTTGGGTTGGTTTTTTGTGGTTGGTTGTTTGAGTGTATTTCTCCTAATAAACTTTGGCTAAGGATACTGCTTTTAATATGGAGGTGGGTGTATGGATTAACACATCACGAAGGATCTCAGCATTTAGGCCACTGATGAAGCAATCAATTAGAGCGTCGTTACTTAAACCATAAACTCTATTAGCTAAAGATGTGAACTGGATATAATACTCAGATACAGTGCCTGTTTGATTCAATTTAAACAAGGTAGCACGAGGACATTCGTATATAGATGGACCAAAATCCAGTTCTAACGCACGCGTAAACTCTAGCCAAGAATGAAACGGATTCGAACGTCGTACCATTTGAAACCAAGGTACCACATCTTTCTCAAGATGCACAGATGAAATAGTTAATCTATCATGATCAAGTGTATCATAATAGCCAAAAAACTGCTCAGCACGAAAGATCCATTCATGTATGTTAGTGACGTCAAAATGAGGAAACTCGAGTTTGATGTTTCTCACCTGAAATGGGGTTTTGTTGTTGAGTTCTGAACCATGGCGTTGCTTCGACGGTGTTTGTTGGATGAGGACGTCAATCATTGTGTGAATCTCCTCAAACTTGGATGCGTTATCAGCTTGCAATCTCTCCATTCTCTCAAGGATTTCAGTCTCAAACAACCTCATCTCCTTGGTATTGCGTTTGATATCATCTTGCATCTCTTTGTATTGTGGAGCGGCCATGGCTGATGAAAGCACCAATGAAACAGTATTCAATGTAACATTATAAAAAAATGGAGAAAAGAGAAGGAGTAGTGTATTTGAACTTTCAGCAAACAGTTAGCTTACAATAGAAACTCAGATGTGAAAAGAGAATAGAGGGAGAAGAAAATTCATTCTACAAATCACATAACCCTAAAATGATTCTCCTACTGCACTATATGTAGCTGGCATCAAGGTTTCACAAACTGTTTCCACATGCTGTGCGTTTTCCTCGTTCTCTCTCCTCTACGTGGTAACATTCCACTACCGGTACCATTATCATCCTTTTCCTCCATCTTCTGTGGGCCCCCTAACGGATTTGCTGACTCACCTGCTGCTTCTAGAAGGCTTCTACCCTTTTGTCTCATTACAGAGTTACAATGGTTCAGTGGAAGGGGTGTCTTATGCAACCTATAGGTCGTGGGTTTGACACATGCATTGCTTCATTTTGAATTTATTTTTGTTACCGTTGGTACAAAATAAACATTCAAAAAGTTTCTAATGTTGGATTCAAACTCTAGACATCAAGGTTATAAAAATCACATGTTTACCATCAAGTCATGCAACTCAATGTATCATTTTTTGCTTCTCAATATTATATATTAACACATAAATATAACTTCCAAATAATATTTTGGAAATCACTTAAAACCCCCCACCATTTACATGATATAATTAAATCTCAAATTTTTGGAAATATCATAGTTTCAGATAATGGTATCTTACGATATGAACCATTACTTAATAAATTAAGTTTTCACTCATATATGTTATATGTCTATTAAGATAAAAATCTCATCCTACCACATTTATTCTTATGTCCAAGTACTTTTACTCCTCGGGATGTATTCTTCTATCAAGTACTTCAATCACTCTAATAATGTACTTTCATCATTGAACTCAATACTTGACATTAATCAAGCGTGAGTTGATTTTCTATCATTAGTGATTATTAGATATGAGCTTATATCACATCCCTACATGATGTCTTCAACATCATATCCTTGTCAATCATTTCGTCAAATAATTTCAAGATATTTCCATTTTATTAATTTTAAATATTTTAACACTCACATGTATCCTAAGTTAGCTTTAGCTTATAAATAGCATATTAGTTAGCTTGTATCCTACGTTAGCTTATAATGGGTAATTGTTAAAAAACACATTAATTTAATGTGTTAGTTTTCTTATAAATAGCATACTAGTCGCTCATATTTTGTATAAGGGAAAATAGGAAGATAAAACCCTAATTCAAAAGTGAGAGAGGTTATTTTTTATTCTTGTATACTTGTAATCATGTTTCAAGAGAAAGGAAAGAATAACAGTTTATAACCAATCCTTGTTGTTATCCTTGGTTACCCTAAACCCTAACCCTTGTGGGTTTCTTGATCATAACGAAACCTATTATACTTTGTTTATAAGGTATCTGATTCACAAAAAATTAGTGCGGTGAGCGTGGAAAAGATGCCTTCAACAAAGTATGAGATTGAAAATTTCACTGGAGTGATTGATTTCGGTATGTGGTGCTTGAAGATGAAATCCCTACTTGTTCAGCAGGGTTACTTGGAAGTGTTGAAGGGAGAGGCGGCCATGAATGTTGCGTTAAAGGCAACTGAAAAGACGACCACGATTGAGAAAACACATAACGTAATATTGTTGAGCCTTGGTTATAAGGTTCTCTGAAAGGTATCAAAGGAGACGACGACGTCAAGGTTACGGTTGAAACTTGAAGGTTTGTACATGGCCAAATCGTTGGTGGATCGACTCTACCTGATGCAAGCTTTGTATTCATTCAAGATGAGTGAAGACAAAGTGTTGGATGAGCAGTTGAATATGTTCAACAAGCTGATTCTTGATCTCTAAAAAATTTATCTGAAGATAGATGATGAAGATCAAGCGTTGTCGAAATTTCCAATATACTATCCCCTATTATCAGTTCGGATACACTTGAGCTTTTTACGAGTTTCTATTTCAACCGATGCTTGAAACAAATTGAATGTATCTAACACTTGATCTTTCATTTTCAATGTATAAGCCCATGTTTTATGAGAATAATCGTCAATGAATGTCAAAAAGTAATATGCACCACCAAGTGATCGTGTCTTCATCAGACCACACACATCATAATGTAGTATATCCAACACTTCTGATTTCCTCTTTAGTTTGAATGACATAAAGGAAACTCTCATTTTCTTACTCTCTAAAAAATGTGAACACTTTCTCAACTTTGCATCATAAACACCATTCAACGCATTCTTCTTTACCAAAATTCTCAAACCATTTTTACTCATATGACCCAAACATTTATGCCATAATTTTGATGAGTTATCATCGTCACAAGTGATGATGCCCCAAGTTGGTCGACATACAAGTTTGAATTATGTTTTCCTTTAGCAACCACCATTGAGCCTTTCTTTAACTTCCATTCATTGCCCAAAAAATAATTATCATATCCTTCGTTATCCAACTTTCCAACGGATAAAAGATTGAATCGAAGTTCCGGAATGTGTTTCACACCTTTGAGAACTAGATATGTCTCATCGCTAGTTTTGACACAAATATCTCCCATTCCGATGACATTAGTTTTCCCATTATTTCCCATACGAACAACCCCAAAGTCACTGATCTTGTAAGTTAAAAAAAGATCACGTCTCGAGGCTGCATAAGTAAAAACACCACTATCAACCACCCAATCCATCTCATCACATGATAGATTGACATTGTGAATACAACTATCACAAACAATAAAGAAATCATCAATAATAGCAACATCTTGATTATTTACCTTCCTTTTTATCGTTGTTGTAGCTCTTTGTCGGTCCCGTAATTTTCATCCTAGTACAAACGCGAATGTGGCGCGGAAAAGGTAGAGTCGTCAGCCAGGCATTTTTATCCCGAAGAAGCGGGAAAGGTAATGTTGCATAAACCGAAGGAAGAAGGAAAGGACGAGGCCTTGCGAACCAAAGATCTGGGTTCGGGAGTCGGTTATGACCGGGGAAGGTATTAGCACCCCAGACCGTCCGCCGTACCCGACGGGATCCACGCTTGTTTGTCTGTTTCAAAGGGTGAGAAATAAGATGTTGTTGAACAAAAACCGCTAACTGGAATGGGGATGGAAGTGAGAAAGGGAACTGGAAAAGAGATCGAAAAGAAAGAATGGGTAAAATGTAGGGAAAATAAAGGATGTGCTCAAACGGGCCCTACCCCGCTACCTACATACCTCATCGGGAAAATGAGGATCAGAGTCGACGTAGTTCGCCTAACTAAGGCAGGAATTGTTTGTTTGTGCTTTTTATAGCTGGAAATGCGTATGTCTATGCTTAGGTGTTGCAGGCTCGACTTGTGCGAGTGCGTTCCCGCATGATAGTCGCTTATTATGTTTGTTTTGTCTTTTATGAGAAGTATTTTGAATTTGTTTGTGAACGTTCCTATACCAAGACATATCCATCATGGTAGATAGCTTACACCTCGCCCCGAAATAGGACACGTATAAGTACTCCGCAACAAAGTCTCATGGTGTATAAGAACATTCAACCTTTATTAAGTATTTTATTATTTTCTTTATGAGGTGAGAAAGAAAGACTCAAGTTGAAAAAAGGGAAAAACTAAGGGGACTAAGACGCAGCCCTAATTTAGTTATTATATACAAAAGGGAGATCCTAATAGTTTGTGAGGTTTTTCTAATCCTAAGGAAGAAAAGGAAAAGAAGAAGAAAGAATATTAGAACTCAACTTACTTCCTAAGGAAGTTAAGTTGGTTCTAAAGAACAAAAAAAGGGAACCTATAAAGGCAAAGCACAAAGTGCTACGGAAAACACAATTAGAATGCATAAAATATGAGAAAGAAGTAATATTTACCTCAATCTTCCCCACTATAAAACAAATGTTAGCTTAACAATGCATATTGAAAGCATAAACAAAGCATAAAAGCGATTAAGTACCCCACACGTCCTAGAATGGAACTAGGGTTCAAAATAAGACCTAAGTCTAAAGGTGAAGGTACCTAAAGGTTACATGACTTCTAAAGTCATTATCTACATGCTATAGGTCCCTAAGTATGCTAGGATACCTCCCAAATTCAAACTATGTCAAACTATGTACAAAGCGTTCACCTAAGTTCACCTAAATGCAAGTTAGGGCTCATGGAGGAAGTATGAATGCATATGGCTTACAAGCATGAATTAATACATGAAATGAGTATAAAACTCAGTGGTGAATGCTTATGAATGTGGATGAATGAACATACCATCATAGATGCAATGGTGTAAGCATATGGAGCAAGGAGAAGAAGATGTGAGAAGAAATGGAGCAAACATCGCATAAGATCACAAATGATGCAAGTTAAAGATGAATGGCATGTGAATATGCATGGGATGATTATGGGTCAGTAGAATACAAGATATGAGATGAAATTAGAATTTATGGCTTGGCATTAATGATTCCCACATAATTCATGTTAACATTTAGAGGAGAAGAGAAATAAGTTTAAGTTAAACTAGTTCAAATAATTATGCACTTTGAAACACCAAAACAAACCAAATGAACATGGTTCAAAAAGTGACCTATAACTGGAATTAAGGACCTAAAAATGACCTATAATTAACTCCTAGAAGTTACCAAAAAGTCTCTCAAGCCAATGGCATGAATGCCTTCTTAATATTTAGGGTATGTAGCAAATACGCACATAATCGGACCTATAATCTAGGTGACATGAAAAAATAGCAAAAAAGGCTTGAAACATTATAAAATTAAATCCTTAGCATGCTGAAGTCAGTATATTACATGGTCTAAAAGTATTTCATAAAATTATGCACCAAAGTTCCAAAACAATTCACTTAATGGTGAGAGAACAAGGCATGATCTCCGAAAAACAATTCCACAAAGTGGATCAAAAAGGGAACTAAAAATTATGAAAAAAAATGCCTAAGTAGAATTATAATGTCAAAAATTTCCAGTGGTTAATCACACACAAAAAATAGGTCTCACACCTATTGGAAAAAATTGTTTTTGGTCCCTTATGTCAAAACCATTCATTTTGGGACAACTTGTGATAAAAAATCCAAATTTATTATTAAAACCATCCAAAATTGGAAACAAAAATTACACAAATTAAATAAGAGGATGGGGATCACTCATGAATTTTTCCAGAATTTTATCACACCCAAAACTAATTTTAATAATTGTGACGAAACGGACAAAAAAGGGCGATTTAAGGGAAAGTGAAAGGAAGCGAATCCTATAATTCGTAACCTAATATCTAAGCTCCGATATTGACACATATCATCATAAATCATAAATAAATCCAGTGCCTCAGGTGGAAGGTCTAAATATTCACTTTAAGTTATATGATCCTAAGCCGCATACAAACTAGAACGGTGCATTATCGTGGAGAAAGTCGAAATTACTTACTTGACTGAAGTGTCGATTCCTCACATAAAAGAAATCCAAAAAAACTCCATGCAAGGGCTTGTAATCTCCATAAGCAAAATAAATGCTTATCTTCCATAATTTCTTTGTGAAGATTCACCATAATCGAAATCGATCCCAATCGATAAAAAAACATCATGAACACTTTAAACCATAATTAGTACTAAACCATAATTAAAATTATCAAGAAAAATTTTAATTAAACATTGTCAAGAAATAGATCAATGGATTAATCCACAAAATTATCTAACAAAAACAATAATTAATAAATAAAAAAAATCTCTAAAACACAAAGAAACAATGGGTGTAATTGAAATTCAGTCTGCAGCCACTAGCAAAACTGGCCCAAGCCCACCACCACTAGGGAACCCACAGGAGGGGTGTGTGTGAGCAATTAAGCGTTGAAAATAGTACAAACATGGCCTTAGGCCCAATCCCCTTCAATACGGACGCATGTGGTGCGAACATGAAACCAGATGGTGCGAACAGTGATTACATATGGCTGAGGCCCAAACCAATTGTTTTATGAGAAACCCTAATAATTTATGTGAGAAGAAAAAACGCCCTCTTCTTCTTCCTCCCTGCGCCGCACAACCTTTCACAAACTCAGAGTTTCTCTTTCTTCACCATGGCTTCTCCCGCCGGAATCTTATCTCCCTCATCACCATTTCCGTCGTGGCAACCTTATCTTCCTCTGGTCGCTTTCTCGCCTGATACACTCATTTCCTTCAAAGAATCCCTCGCCGTCGAAGAACCACAACATCGTCGTCGTCCTCTCGTCGTCGATTGTGCTCCGTTCACATTCCGCCATCAAGTTTCACCGGCCAAAAATAAATTGCATCGTCAACCCCTACTACTCCACGTCACCCTCGCCTCAACCGTCTTCTCCTCCATTGTAAGATTTCAACACTGAAATGGTACTCTGCCACGAATCCAACCTTTTCCGTAAACAAAAATTTGACAACAAGCTTCTCAGGTTCGTCTCCAATCAACAGAACTTAAAGGCCAGATTTGACTAACTCAAACAATACGATGAAGATTCAATAGGCTAACACCGGAATTGACTCGCGAAACGCACATGTTCAGAGGTTTTGAAATTACGACGCGGTGGTTGCTCGAAGCACAAGGTATTTCTTCTCCCTCCGTTATCTTATTCTTCTTCGGTGCGATCCGAGTTGTTGACGACATGAAGCTTGCACGTGTTGGATTATTGAATAATCCGTTCTTGATCGATTTTTAGGTTATAGTGAAGGTCTCCCTTGCGAGATGAGGACGTAGGTGTGATTATGGAGCTCGTAAGTTGAAGAAGGTGATGATGTTGCGTTTGTTGAATTTTGCAGAACAATGACCGGTTCGCAGAAGAAGGTTGTTGTGATTGAGAGGGAAGATTGAAGTTGTGCGAAGGTTGTAGCAGGTTCAAGGTTGAAGATTGAAAATAAGTTGTTATGACGGTTGGTGATGATCAGTGATTGAAGAATGATGAAGACAAGGTGTTGAATATTGAAGGGGGTGAAGGGCTGATTTTTGATGAAGGTGATGATGTTGTGATGATTTTGCGGATTGAGAGAGGTTTTTATGCAGATCTGAGTTTCTGATAGATGAAGATGTGATGAAGGTTCCTGAAGAGTGGAGAAAGGTTTGAGTCATTTAGAGAGTTTTTTTTTCCGGAAGAGAGCGATGAAGATTGAAGGTATATGAGAAAGTTGGAGACTAGGATCTAGAGCTTCCAGTTTGTCGAGTCTCCCCCTCAAGTATATCCAAGAGGTTAGAGGTATATCCCTGATTAGAGGATTTGTAATTGTTTGTAATCTTCCCCTAGCTGATTCTGGTTTTCCCCTTCCAACTGAATTCTTGCTCTCTAAAAACAATTGTTGATTTGTGTAACTAATCGTAACTGATTTCTCTTATTGTCTTTTCTGTTAGAGATTGATGATTGGTGATTAATGCAGGTTGAATGTTGATGAAGGTGGTGTTTTCATTGAGAAGGTTTTCTGGTGAAGTTTTCTTTTTTGAGTGTGAAAAAGATTGAATAAATGCCAGAAGAATCAAGAGGAATGAAGTCCAATTAGAGGAAAGGATTCCCGAGTGTTTTTCTGTAGTGAGAGTGAAGGTTTCAGTCAATGCGATTCGTTTCTAAATTTCCCTGTTATCTTGTAACTGAATCTGTAACATTTTTATTCTGAATTTTTCATCTTTCTATTAATGAATTCTCAAAAAAAAAACTTCTATAACCGAATCTTTAATAGTTTTCTTGATTCCGAGATTGTTTTTGGGGTTACGAGTTTTCTTCTGATAACTGAATTCAGAGGGCTTTACCACTGTTGAAGTTCTTGTTATGCTTTTTTTGGTTATTTTCCTTATCTGATAAATTCTATTATCAGTTTGTTCTTTCCTTTTTTTTCTTCAGTTTTTCTATAAACAAATTTTCCTGATATATCATTTTCTTATTATAACTATATTTTACTTTTTTAGCATACAAACTTAATGATTAACGAAAACTATAAAAAATGTTTGTAATGAGTGAAAATGGATAATAAATGTTTAAGGAATATAATTGATATAATGAAGGTGGTTTGATAATTTTATGGGCTTAGGTTTAAAAAGAATGGTTTTAAAAAAATAAAACTTGACCTTTGGATAGAAACAAAAATGAATAATCCTATTGGATTCATTTGGATAATGGACTTAATTTGACAATCGAAAGTGGATGTTAAAAAAGTGGGCTCAAAATGATAATTGGTTTATTGAATGAGGTTGACGAAAATGGTTTAGCAATTTTTACGAAATGGACTTGAAATCGAGAATGGATTAGGATTTTAGAACTTGGATAACGATGGGCAATTGGGTTTGAACATGATACTTGGATAATGACTTATATTAGAAATGGTTATTGAAAACTTGAGTTTGAACTTGAACGAGATCTTCCAAATAGATCAAAACTATGCACTTTCCGTCCCCGATTCGAAACAAATTCTTGCACCAAGAATACCAGAATCCGATCTCTTGCACCAAGAACATCAATATACTTTTTCCATGAAATCCTAAATCAATTCGTACACCAAAAGAATGAAACCCCGGTCTTCGGAGAAAAATAGAGAAACCAACTCCTAATTCATGCCAATAACCTCCCAATCCGACACTTTTGAATAATCCTCCAAATAAGGAAAACCTTGGAGTTTGATGATCCTCTGAATAGGAAAATTCCAATAACAAAGAAAAACCTCGATCACATGTCTCAGAAGCTCCATGCAAATGATGAATGCGAATTTATGACCTAGTGAGAAATGCATATGAATATGAACCACAAGCCAGTTAGTGGTTTTGAGGTATTACACTCTTCTTATTGTTTTCACTTTTCAGCTTACGACAATACCTCTTTATGTGTCTTTTTCCCCCACAATGATGACACTCAATATGAGAGAATCTATTAGAGCCTCCTTGTGATTTACCACGTGAAATTCCACGATTACTTGAACCTCTACTTTGAATTCTCCTTCTTGATTCGGTAATGAACACCTCGGATTGTGAAGAAAAACCTTATGACTTACGCCTCAACTCCTTATTCAACATACTACTTTTAGCCAAGTCTATCGAGATGATACCGTTCGGAGCAGAGCTAGACAAGGATGTCCTAAAAGTCTCCCAAGAATTAGGCAAAGTACCAAGAAGCCATCAACCTTGAACTTCATCATCAAAAGTAAGATTCATCTCTGAAAATTGATTTAGAATCCCTTGGAAGATGTTCAAGTGATTGGTCATTGGTGAACCATCACTATACCGTAATGACATTAATTGCTTGAACAAGAATAACTTTTTGTTTAGCGTCTTTCTTACATACAACTCCCCAAGTTTGGTCCAAAGAGAGAGAGCATGAGTCATTGAGCTCACATGATTCAAAACATTATCATCCACCCACCGATGAATATAACCACAAACTTGTCTATGCAACAAAGTCCATTCTTCATCACTTTTTCCATCGGATTTTTCATTTGAGAAAACCGGTAAGTGAAAACCTTTCACATAAAGAAAATCTTCCATTTTTCCTTTCAAAACATTATAATTGGAACTATTCAAACTCACCATCCTAGATGTGTTCATCTCCATCGTTACACAAATCAAACAGCGACTCTAGATATCACTTGTTGGGAGGAAATCCACAAACAAAACAAAATAAATCAACAAGGCAATATCTCTCAAATACCAAATGCAACAACAATTAACAAAATGCACAAAACAACACAACAAGATTTTAGTGTGGAAAAACCTTTGTTAACTAGGAGTAAAAAAACACGGGACCCATAGACTACTTAAATACTATACTTTTATTAATCAATGCATACAAGCAAGGTTCTCTCTAACACTAGTCAGAGACAAACATAAACATCATCAAGGTTTGCAATCAGTCTTGGAATACAACAGTAATCAAAAGAGACAAAACAACTCAAAAACACCAAGAAATTCAAACCTCAGAGATGGACTCGACAGACCGACTTAGAAATTTCCGAGTCATGAACATTATGTCAAAATTTCAGGACGATACGACCGTTGAATTTTGCACAATCTCCGATTTAGTGGAACTGCACAGTACTAAAATAGGGCTATGAGATTACACTATTCTCTCTACTTATTTTTGTTGTTTCTCACACACAACAGATAAACTTAACATAATTCTCTTTGTTGGGTAATAACAAATACATAGAAACAAATGATACATCAATTTGGGCCTCTCCAAATAGAAGGGATAGCCCAACAAATTCAACTCGACTCAACTCATTTCCAACCCTAATCTAGAGTAATAAATAAAATCAAAATTTTAAAATAATCGTGTCAATTTAAAATTAAACATTTGATAAATAATAGGGAAAAATACTTAAAATTAAACTTTGTATTATTTAAACAAATGTGTGGTTAAACATTTGATAAATAATAGGGTAAAAGACTTAAAATAAAACTTTGTATTTGATCTTACCTGATTAGAACCTTCCAACTATTGGCTGCAAACGTCACGGTTGATAGAAAGATGAATGGGGTGTACCTGCAAGACACTCTGAAGCTCAAGTGAGTTTGGGTACATAGATGGTAAGAGAGAGAATAGTTCAGAATACCTGACCTTTTAGTGAGAAAGGGTATTTATATGTGCCCCCAGCGCTGGGCAAAGGTTCTTCCTTAGGCTGGATCAACTAGGCCCAAGGAAGAACTGCCAAGGTACGTGTGGGAACATGTAAAACCTAGCATGTGGTCTTTTCCTTGGTCCAATTGTCCCTACATTTGGGGAGAGAAGGGTGGACAATTGGGTGACGTGGCACATGCTAGGGAGACACAGTCTCCCTAGCATACGCCAGGTGGGTCAGACTCATTGCCCGACAACATAGTTTACTGCCCGTGACACATGATCTCTGCTCGACCAATGGATACCCTGCCCGACTGATTGGGTCTCTGCTCGACGGGTTTGGGCATGTGCCCAATATAGTCTTAGAGGCATAGTCCATAAAAGGAGCCCCCCAAGTCGAAACTCTGGGTCGGAGTGATGAGTTAAAGAGAACTATGTTGGGCATGATTGATATGTCGAGGAATACTTGAACAACGAGGAACAAGTCATCGGGGAATGAATGTACGCTCGGTCGCACGGTGATGAAGGCCCGTCCTGCACCATTACGGGCTTAGTTCGAGGATGTGGTCGGCGAGGTTCGGGGGTTCATGGCAGATAGCGTTGGAGATTATGCAAGCTCCAATGTTTTTCGAGGGAAATTAATCGGACGCCTCCTAGAATCGAATGTCGGGGAGCATTGCGCATGCCCAACAATGTTTGAAGTTATCTAGAGTGACGTGTCAAGGGATTTAATGCGTGGCGCTTCATTTCTAGCGTTACGGTGCATTAAATATGGTCGGCCTAGGGAACCTAGGTAATGATTTCCTAGCCGCGTGTTCCCACGTTCCCCAATCATATAAAAGGGTGGAGCTGTCGTACCCCGAAAATTACGACCTCACGCGATCTGAAAAAGCGGGAGCCGCGCGCCGGACGGACTGAAGAGTCGCCACCTAATTCTATTTATTCCCGAAGAGGGAAAGGGAAGGTATAGATACAACCCGGGAGGAAAAGGATGAGGACAAAGGTCAACGGAACCATTGCCTGGGTTCGGGAGTCAGTTACGTAGGGGGAAGGTATTAGCACCCCCTACATCCATCGTACTCAATGGGAACCATCTAAGTTAACGCGCGAGAAAGGATGCCTATGCTTAAACGAATTACTTGCTAGAGGGAAATAAGTTGAATTATAAGTTAGATTGAACCTAGGTGCTCGGCAAGGATGGAGATCCTCGTGCCTACGTACTCCCGCGTGCAATGGGAAAGTCAGAGCCTCGTAGTTCGGCCTACTAAGGGTAATGGTTGTTCGATTTTATTACCTTTCTTCGATGAAAGGGTTTGGGAGTTGAAATGCACTAAAGACTATGGATAGTTTATCTCGTCCAACAAGACGAGCGTCTTGCATCGAAAATAATCGGAGCGAGTAACGAGAGCTCGTTATCCTCCTTTCTACCGCTTAAGGCTCATGGCGTACAAATCTTCTCGTATTTATTAAAGTGTTTTATTTCCTAAGACCGCTTGACGTTGGATCAAGGGTTTGGATCTAAAAAGAATCGTTTTGGTTTTTGAGGTTAAAGGGTAAATGCAAATGAAGTTTGTTTTTGTGGTTTGTTAGCGAGGCACGAAGCGCTCGGCTCGCAAAGTAAGGTGGATCCTAATAAACGAAACAAAATAAAAAGGTGCGAGTGTGCAAGTGCAATCGCTTGGCGTTGGACCAAGGATTCAGAATTAAATGAAATACGAAAAATAAAATACATACAAAGTAATGGGAGAGGGATACAAAATAAATACAAGGGATTGCGAGAAATAAAGAGGTCTCGTTGTAGTTTGCCCAAGAGGAAGCGTGTGTGCAGTGTTTTGAACGGTTCGAAGGCGTTCGACCTTTTTAATCGGAAACAACTATTCGAAGGCGTTGGACCTTTTAATCGAGAACAACTATTCGAAATAATATAAAAATAATAAAAACAAAAGAAAAGAAAATATAGTTTATAATAACAAAAGGAAAAGAAAACAGAGGATACATCCTCTTCGCACAAACACGCACAGCAAAAAAGAAAAAAAAGGAAAGAAAACCACCCTCAAGCGCTTCAACGGCGCCGGTGCTTTCTCCCTGATCCATCTCTGACTCGCTCGCATTTCTCGATTCTCGACTTGATCGTTTTCTACGACTTGGTGTTTGTGTTTTGGATCGGTGTGTTCAGCGGCGACAGTCCCGTGCGTTAGGTTTTCAGGTGGATTTGCAGATTGATGAAGCGACAGGGATGGTCTGCGGTAGTGGTGAGTTTTAGCGGTTCGTCGTTTCTATGGGTTTTAAGAAAGGCGCTGATGTTTCGCGAAAATGGTGAGAAAATGTTTATGGATTTTTTTGAATCTGTTTCGGTTCGCTTCTGGTTTTGGACTTGGTGTTTTCGAAAAAAGGTTGATGACGATTTTCGAGGCCTCTCACGGCTGGTGTTTGTGGCTTGCGGATTGAATGGTTTTGACACGGTAAGAGCTGATTTTTTGGTTTTGGTTAAAGAAGGTTTATGAGTTTAAGGTTCTGTGATGATTTTTTTTCAGGTATGATTAATGTTAGTGAAAGTGTAAGGTTGATAAAGACGGAGGGTTATTTATGAGGATATGAAGGTGAATATGGTGTTTGTTGTGAAGTTTCTTTTTTCTGAAATTTGGCTCTGTTGATTTTTAGAGCCTCATTATTCTTTCCGAGCTCCTCCTCTTACTGTGCAGGATTATTTTTGATTTATAGAGAAGGGATAAGTTTTAGGATATTTGATGAGCTGTCTGTGTTATTGGAAAGTTGTGGTGCGGATGGTGCGCTTGGAATCTGTTGTGAGTGGAGGTGGAGTAGTGGAATTGACAGTTTGTTACGAAATTGCAATATGAATTATTTGAGGAAATAAAATGGAAACGATGAAATGTACAACAATAAAAGAAAATTATACTAACTATAATAATAATAATAACAATAATGAAAATAATAAAAACATAGTGATTAAAAAGGGTGATAATAATAACAAAAAGTGAATAATAATGATAATAATTTTTCTTTTTCTTTAATAATAGGCAAAATAAAAATTAAATGATAATATTAAATGGAAATGGAAATTGATTTTTTTTATATAATTGGAAACAAATATTTTTTGAAATATGAGGTAAAAGTATGAATATGTGAATATGGAATTGGTTATGTAGAATAAAATGGATTAACTGGATGAGAAAAAAAACGGATAATGCAAAAAAATAATTTAAATGAATGGCGAAAATAATAATAATAAAAACGTTTAATCGGAACAAACGAGAAATGAAAATTGGATTTAAAATGGATAACGGATTACGAACCGACTTACAAACCATACCGCGACACTGAATTTAAATATCTCGATTAGACCCTAACTTTTTGCACAAAAGAAAAATGACATAATTTGGAGATTTTGAATATGCAGTTAGACAGAAAATAAAATGATACATATTTTTTGGATTTTTGAAATAATGGTTAGACAGAAAAAAAAAAGAACGGTGCAGGTAGGACAAATTTGGGGTATGACAGATGCCCCTATCGAATTGGCTTAGACCGAGTAAGATGAACCGGCTCGCGTTCAATCCTTCAAGGTATAAGATAATTAGATATTAACATACTCCAAATTTGTCCGAAAAGAAATTGCGAAAATAGCAAATGAAATAAACTAGAAATGATGGGTGATACAGCAAGAAACAATTTGACAAAAGTAAATCACTTATCACCAGAGGATGATAAGGCAAATAACTGAAAATAAAACCGCTATCACCAAAAGGATGATAAAGCGACCCCGACACCAAAAGGATGCTGAGTAACAGAAAATTAAACAATCGCTATCACCAAAAGGATGATAAGGCGACCCCGGCACCAAAAGGATGCTGAGTAACAGAAAATTAAACAATCGCTATCACCAAAAGGATGATAAGGCGACCCCGACACCAAAAGGATGTTGAGTAACAGAAAATTAAACAATCGCTATCACCAAAAGGATGATAAGGCGACCCCAACACCAAAAGGATGCTGAGTAACAGAAAATTAAACAATCGCTATCACCAAAAGGATGATAAGGCGACCCCAACACCAAAAGGATGCTGAGTAACAAAAAATTAAACAATCGCTATCACCAAAAGGATGATAAGGTGACCCCAACACCAAAAGGATGCTGAGTAACAGAAAATTAAACAATCGCTATCACCAAAAGGATGATAAGGCGACCCCGACACCAAAAGGATGTTGAGTAACAGAAAATTAAACAATCGCTATCACCAAAAGGATGATAAGGCGACCCCAACACCAAAAGGATGTTGAGTAACGGAAAATTAAACAATCGCTATCACCAAAAGGATGATAAGGCGACCCCAACACCAAAAGGATGTTGAGTAACAGAAAATTAAACAATCGCTATCACCAAAAGGATGATAAGGCGACCCCAACACCAAAAGGATGCTGAGTAACAGAAAATTAAATAATCGCTATCACCAAAAGGATGATAAGGCGACCCCAATATCAAAAGGATGTTGAGTAACAGAAAAATAAATAATTGCTATCACCAAAAGGATGATAAAGCGATCCCGACACCAAAAGGATGACGAGTAACAGAAAAATAAATAATCGTTATCACCAAAAGGATGATAAAGCGACCCCAACATCAAAAGGATGTTGAGTAACAGAAAAATAAATAATCGCTATCACCAAAAGGATGATAAAGCGATCCCAACATCAAAAGGATGCTGAGTAACAGAAAAATAAATAA
This sequence comes from Lathyrus aphaca, assembly GCA_963966055.1. NCBI lineage: Eukaryota > Viridiplantae > Streptophyta > Magnoliopsida > Fabales > Fabaceae > Lathyrus > Lathyrus aphaca. Next base: position 18,519,059 of record OZ014525.1, read on the forward strand.
TCTGGAAAAGAAATAACCAGCGGGGACGTCCACTGAATAACACCTAAGAAAATCTTTGGAATCCTCGGTTGGTCCCGGACCCTGACTTCCACTGGGGAAAGGCCTGGAATCTTATGTTGATCCTGGATCCTGAGTTATGCAACTATGCTTGACTAATTTGAAATGGTATCCCATAAGGATGGAGATACTATGCAAATGTTTATGCACTGAGATATAAGTTGAAAATGTTGGGGGAAAATAAAAGGTCTAATTTATTTAAGGTATGCATATGATGCACATGTTGTAAATGATTGATGTAAATGATGCGTATGACATTGATGATGCATAATGATGCATATGAGCGATTGAAAGGTGCCAACTTGGTGGACTTTTGGCCTGGTAGTTGCCAATAATGATTGGACTTTGGGTGGGTGGAGGGCTTGATTCCCCGACACTCGATCTTTGGCGATGTATGATCAGAAGATGGATCTGAAAGCTCCAAGTTTGGTTATCTGCTGATGAGCGGAGCGACTTAATTGACACATGAAGACTGATTTTGCTTTGAATGATTGCCAACGTCTAGCAAGGACTGCCTATTCAGTTGGGGAGAAGAGATAGGAAGATTTGCTCCTCGTTTGCTTGCCCCTGTCTGTAGGGTATTTGAAATAAATCTGGTGGGGAAGCTTTGACAATGGCCATGGCATGATCTGCCCCTGTATCTGGATTTGGTAGGCGCCTGCCCCTGATTGAGCTGTTGGAAGATAATTTGCCCCTGATTGAGCTGATTTTGAAATAAATTGCCCCTGATTGGGCCGTTGAAGAAGTATTGATTCAAATTCCTCTTTTGATTGCCCCTTGTCGGGATTGTACTGATGTCGTGCACTGAATTGCAATTAAATTGTTCATACACAAATGGTAGTGTTAATGTAAAGTTCATGTAAGTTTTGAAAAAGTCAATTTATTTGGATGCCGTGATAGTGTGACGAATGGACTGTTGGTCCAAACGTGGTGCTGATTTAGAAAGTGTGTGAAAGATGCAGCAAGAATAATGTGCTATTAAGATTGGAGATTAGAAAATATATGGGAGTCAATTTATGCAACCTTGCTGGTAGCATGCTTTCAGAATAAACCCTGCCTCAATTAGGACTTTTGAGGGTTGTAACGTGGTCTGGTTAATGGTTGAGAAACAAAGGTATAAGGCTCAAATGATTTGTACCCACCCCTCTTCGTGATATTCTCCAGTCCTATGTTCAGTTTACTCTACACATGCATTTGTTTTGACTTTGTAAGAGTGAAGATGAAGCTTCAAAGCTTGCTTGAAGTGGCAGCCATCTTATTTTGCTGGTGACCCTTTGATTCTTGATTTGGTGGTCACTGATATTTATTTTGCTTTTGCTGAGGATTTGGGCTCCTCTTTTGATTTTTTTCGACTAAGTCTCCCTTCGGGTGCTCAACTTAGTGGTTTTTTCTTTTCTTTTTTTTCTTTTTCTATTTTATTGAACGTTGTGACTGCCAAGTCATTTGTGGATGGTCGTCTGACGGGATGTCTCATCTTGCGATTCGAAGGTGTAGCCAGGTTAACTGAACGACTACCTTGCCCCGGGTTAAATGTAAGGGTTGTATCCGAAAGAAACTCATACTTCTAGGCTCAAAGTGGTTGACTAGGGATTAACTCCTTATATCTCCAGTGTTTGGGGATTTGAAAGAATGCCTGTACATCATTGACGAGGTTTTTATCCGAAAGCATACCGCAATAGTTATGGGTATTTCGTTTTCATCATCCTCCCTCAAATATTTGCTAAAGTGAAGTGAGGAAATATTTTTGTGATTTTTGTGATAAATGATAAATAATGAGCGAATGCGAATAGATTAATTCAAAACATGCATAAACATAACATTAACAAAACCAAATACAAATAACAATGTTCAGAGCAAATAGTACTTAAACAAACATTACAAAACAACAGGAATGTGGAAGTAATAAATGGCGATGGCTGCCTTGATTTGAGGAATTGGACTTCTCTTGATTGAATGCTTTAAAGTTGGAGACTACTCAGCTTTATTATCAACAAACCCTTCAAATGTCTTCACTTGTTGGCCCAGTGCGGCGGCAATGGATTGTTCTGGACATTTGGATTTCTCAGGGTGAATGTGAGATCCTTAGAGTCGATCAGATCTTGAATCTTGTGCTTGAACGATTTGCAGTTCTCGATCGTGTGACCTGGAGCACCCTTGTCATACTCACAGCGGGCATTGGCATCATAGTCTCGAGCAGTACCAATTTGTGGTGGCAAGTCTTTCAAAACAAGAGTTCCCTTTGCCATCAGTTGATTAAAGATTTCAGAATGTGTCATAGGCAAGGGATCAAAGGTTCTTTCAGGACTTCTTTGCTGATATGGTGGACGCTGTTGAGGAGCGTATTGTTGTTGTTGACCAGGCCGTTGTGGATGGGCCGGTTGCTGGTACGGATTGAGCGCATACCGCGCAGCTGCAATCATAGGATGTGGACGTGGTTGATAAGCCATCTGAGGTGGAAATGGCGCTTGAATGCCCTGCTGATAAAGCATTGGAGGAACTGGCTGATATGGCATAGGAGCATATTGTGCAGCAGCAACATAGGAGTACTGATAGTAGGGAACTGGTGCAGGTGCACTCTGTTGAAAATTCCCACTTGCAGCAGAAACGGTATTTGTTTCACCCTTCTTGTACCCGTTGAAAGGCTTCTTGGTTCCAGATTGGCTGCTAGAACCTCCTTGAATCTTTCCACTTTTCAAACCCTCTTCGATTCTTTCTCCTACCATCACCATGTCCGAAAATCCAGAAGATACGCTGCTGATCAGCTTCTCGTAGTATTGCCCTTGTAAGGTACCCATGAAGATATCGATCAATTCACGGTCAACCAATGGCGGATGAACTCTGGAAGCTAACTCCCTCCAGCGTTGGGCGTACTCCTTAAAGGATTCGCTCTCCTTTTGAGACATACTCTGAAGTTGAGTACGGTTCGGAGCTAAGTCAGTGTTGTACTTGTACTGCTTTTTGAATGCATCAGATAGATTAAGCCAAGTACGAACATTGTTGCGTTCAAGTTGCATGTACCATTCTAGAGACGCTCCAGACAGGCTGTCTTGGAACCAATGGATCATGAGCTTGTCATCTTTAGCATGAGCGGCCATTTTCCTGCAGTAAATCCTCAAATGAAGCTCAGGACAGCTGAGGCCTTTGTATTTCTCAAATTCTGGCAGCTTGAACTTAGCAGGGATCACAACATCTAGAACTAAGCACATGTCTGAGGCACTCAGAGAAGTTGAGTTGTGTCCTTCCATGATTCGGAGTTTTTCGGCTAACTCACGGCACATCTTTATGGCTTCAGACTCTTGAGCAGCCTAAGGATTGGTGATTGAAACAGCAGTATGCATCTCATACTCAACTTGATGATTCTCTTCAGTTTGAGGAAACTGGACTTGAGTGGGAATAGGTTGAGCATGAGGAATAGCACCAACAGTAACACCAGAAGCAGGTACTGGTTGGGAAGTGACCTCTTCAACAGCAGGAGTGAAGCCTGGAGGCAAACTGTAGACCAAAGGATTTGGAACGAGAACTGAAGGCATTGCGCGCGAGGTAGATCCTTGCACTTGAGCATTGTTCATTGCGGCAGCAGCTTCACGACGTTCTTCCATTCTAGCCAAAGCTTGCAAAGTCTCATAAATCTGATCAATCTTGCTCTTGACCGAGTCAATCTCTTTCCTCACGGCAGCTTGCTCTTCTTGAATCACGTCCATCAGTCTTCTAGTGTTGGCTCGAGTTAAGTACGGTCGTCTAGCTCGATACGGGCGTCGGGAAACCAGCTTGATTTACTGAAGATGGAGGAACATGAAATGAGCTTTCGGTTTTGAAATGAAATGCAAGATGAATAAATAATGCAAATGAGATGAAATGCAAAGTCAAAATCCAGGATCACAATATCGAAGTCTCACGAGTCCAAGGTACAGATGGAGGATACTCGGATCAGGAACTCACTGGGTAGACTCTAAAGTTTTAGGGATCCCAAAGTTATCAATTCATATGGTTGTTCATCACACACGCCATAAGCATGACGGTTGATTGACTCCGCCATATGAATCTATTTTGGGTGAGATCTTCGTATCGAGCCACGCGAGAGGGAAATCTCTTGGTGCTCCATACTACGTGATCATCGGCACAAGGTTTAAAACAAAGTCCTGGAGTTATGGAACTTTCTCAACTGTTTGATGCACGTGTCAATTTCATACATTCTTTGACAGTCAATCAACTCCATTGAGTAAGTCTATTCCAAGTGAGGTTTTCGTATCGAGCCACGCGAGGGTGAACCCTGGTGCCCAATACTACGCAACCATCAACCGATGTTTTAACCGAAAGGTTCTAAAGGTCCTCAGAGTTGATGACCCTAATGAAAGCAACTGAGCACACACGTCAAGGACTTGACGGTTGTCAGTATTCTCATTAAAATCTACTCCAAGTGAGGTTTTCGTATCGACAACCCACGAGAGAGGTTCCCTCGGGAGCCCATACTACACAACCTCTTTAACTTATGTTTGTACTCGCAAGCCCGGGTATAGAGCCCTTCCCTCAAGTTTCTTTTGCAAAGTATCGATCCAAATTAGTACCAAGGAGCCACAAGATATACAAAATGGAATGCGATAAAGAAAGCGATAAAAATAAACAAGCAAAGCGTAAACGAAAACATCCAAACAAGCGCAGGAACTTAGACTAGGCTTGACTCGCATAAGGGTGAACCAATCCCCAGCAGAGTCGCCAGCTGTCGTACCCCGAAAAATACGACCTCACGCGATCCGAAAAAACGGGAGCCGCGCGCCGGACGGACTGAAGAGTCGCCACCTAATTCTATTTATTCCCGAAGAGGGAAAGGGAAGGTATAGATACAACCCGGGAGGAAAAGGATGAGGACAAAGGTCAACGGAACCATTGCCTGGGTTCGGGAGTCGGTAATGTAGGGGGAAGGTATTAGCACCCCCTACATCCATCGTACTCGATGGGAACCATCTAAGTTAACGCGCGAGAAAGGATGCATATGCTTAAACGAATTACTTGCTAGAGGGAAATGAGTTGAATTATAAGTTAGATTGAACCTAGGTGCTCGGCAAGGATGGAGATCCTCGTGCCTACGTACTCCCGCGTGCAATGGGAAAGCCAGAGCCTTGTAGTTCGGCCTACTAAGGGTACTGGTTGTTCGATTTTATTACCTTTCTTCGATGAAAGGGTTTGGGAGTTGAAATGCACTAAAGACTATGGATAGTTTATCTCGTCCAACAAGACGAGCGTCTTGCGTCGAAAATAATCGGAGCGAGTAACGAGAGCTCGTTATCCTCCTTTCTACCGCTTAAGGCTCATGGCGTACAAATCTTCTCGTATTTATTAAAGTGTTTTATTTCCTAAGACTGCTTGACGTTGGATCAAGGGTTTGGATCTAAAAAGAATCGTTTTGGTTTTTGAGGTTAAAGGGTAAATGCAAATGGAGTTTGTTTTTGTGGTTTGTTAGCGAGGCACGAAGCGCTCGGCTCGCAAAGTAAGGTGGATCCTGATAAACGAAACAAAATAAAAAGGTGCGAGTGTGCAAGTGCAATCGCTTGGCGTTGGACCAAGGATTCAGAATTAAATGAAATACGGAAAATAAAATACGTACAAAGTAATGGGAGAGGGATACAAAATAAATACAGGGGATTGCGAGAAATAAAGAGGTCTCGTTGTAGTTTGCCCAAGAGGAAGCGTGTGTGCAGTGTTTTGAACGGTTCGAAGGCATTCAGCCTTTTTAATCGGAAACAACTATTCGAAAGCGTTGGTCCTTTTAATCGAGAACAACTATTCGAAGGCGTTGGGCCTTTTTGGGACGCGTCGAAATTTAGTTCGTGAACTACCTTAGAATCGATTCAAAATTGGAATCATTCTATAAGGAGTCGAAACGTAATTTGAAATGCGGAAATGAATAAACAAATTGAATCGCAAAAAATAAATAGAATAATAAATGCAAATAAATAAATAAATTAAATAATATTGAAAATAATGAATAAAAATAAATTATATTATATTACAAGTTTTCGTTCAAAATAGGATAAAATAAAATAATAAAAAAGAGGGCCTCATATTGACCGAATATCACCGATTTAACGAAATCGAGCGAATAACGGCCTTTTATCAAGTCATTGGCCCTTTTAATAAATAAATCGATAATAATAGAATTAAACAAATTAATTAATAATTGTTAAAAATAAAATATAATAAAAGAATGGTCTCATAGCGATTTTGATAACGTCAGATTGAAATCGAATATCGAAAAATACGCATTTATATCATAGACCGAAAAAAAAGAAAATTTAAATAAACAAATAGAATTAATAACAGCGAAAAAAAACAAAAAAAAACTATAAAGTTAGGTTATATACATATAAATATATATATATATATATATATATATATATATATATATATATATATATATATATATATATATATATATATATATATATATATATATATATATATATATATATATATGAGAATTTTTATTAAACAGAAGAAAATAAAAAAAACAGGAGGCTTGACAGTGAAATATAGCGTGCAGATGGAAATTTGGATTTGGGCTAAGCCCGCATAGCAACAACAACTGGAAAACACAAAAATGATGGGTGTTGTGTGAAACATATCTATGGGTTCCATGCGTTTATGGTCCAGAACAAAATAATATAAAAATAATAAAAAGAAAAGAAAAGAAAATATAGTTTATAATAACAAAAGGAAAAGAAAACATAGGATACATCCTCTTCGCACAAACACGCACAGCAAAAAAGAAAAAAAAAAGGAAAGAAAACCACCCTCAAGCGCTTCAACGGCGCCAGTGCTTTCTCCCTGATCCGTCTCTGACTCGCTCGCATTTCTCGATTCTCGACTTGATCGTTTTCTACGACTTGGTGTTTGTGTTTTGGATCAGTGTGTTCAGCGGCGGCAGTCCCGTGCGTTGGGTTTTCGGGTGGATTTGTGGATTGATGAAGTGACAGGGATGGTCTGCGGTAGTGGTGAGTTTTAGCGGTTCGTCGTTTCTATGGGTTTTAAGAAAGGCGTTGATGTTTCGCGAAAATGGTGAGAAAACGTTTATGGATTTTTTTGAATCTGTTTCGGTTCGCTTCTGGTTTTGGACTTAGTGTTTTCGAAAAAAGGTTGATGACGATTTTCGAGGCCTCTCACGGCTGGTGTTTGTGGCTTGCGGATTGAATGGTTTTGACACGGTAAGAGCTGATTTTTTGGTTTTGGTTAAAGAAGGTTTATGAGTTTAAGGTTCTGTGATGATTTTTTTTCCAGGTATGATTAATGTTAGTGAAAGTGTAAGGTTGATAAAGACGGAGGGTTATTTATGAGGATATGAAGGTGAATATGGTGTTTGTTGTGAAGTTTCTTTTTTCTGAAATTTGTCTCTATTGATTTTTAGAGCCTCATTATTCTTTCCGAGCTCCTCCCCTTACTGTGCAGGATTATTTTTGATTTATAGAGAAGGGATAAGTTTTAGGATATTTGATGAGCTGTCTGTGTTATTGGAAAGTTGTGGTGCGGATGGTGCGCTTGGAATCTGTTGTGAGTGGAGGTGGAGTAGTGGAATTGACAGTTTGTTACGAAATTGCAATATGAATTATTTGAGGAAATAAAATGGAAACAATGAAATGTACAACAATAAAAGAAAATTATACTAACTATAATAATAATAATAACAATAATGAAAATAATAAAAACATAGTGATTAAAAAGGGTGATAATAATAACAAAAAGTAATAATAATGATTATAATTTTTCTTTTTCTTTAATAATAGGCAAAATAAAAATTAAATGATAATATTAAATGGAAATGGAAATTGATTTTTTTTATATAATTGGAAACAAATATTTTTTGAAATATGAGGTAAAAATATGAATATGTGAATATGGAATTGGTTATGTAGAATAAAATGGACTAACTGGATGAGAAAAAAAACGGATAATGCAAAAAAATAATTTAAATGAATGGCGAAAATAATAATAATAAAAACGTTTTATCGGAACAAACGAGAAATGAAAATTGGATTTAAAATGGATAACGGATTACGAACCGACTTACAAACCATACCGCGACACTGAATTTAAATATCTCGATTAGACCCTGACTTTTTGCACAAAAGAAAAATGACATAATTTGGAGATTTTGAATATGCAGTTAGACAGAAAATAAAATGATACATATTTTTTGAATTTTTGAAATAATGGTTAGACAGAAAAAAAAAAGAACGGTGCAGGTAGGACAAATTTGGGGTATGACAGGAGGACCACCTCATTTCCTCTTTTTGCTCTCCTCACACGACTAACCGCTCTTGCAAATTTGCTCCCTCCGTCATAACTACCACCGCTTTCCGCCGTACACCGTAGTTACCTCCCCGCCTCCATTATGACAGGTATTTCCCTAAATCTCTTTTTTCTGGTAACTTTTCAAGTTCAATAGCTAGTCATAGTGGCGAATTTTCGCTAAAGGGGGTAAACTGCTTACTTTTAAGCATTTTTAGGGTTTTTTATATGAATGTCCCGAGCACCTTACAGATGTGTCGGGCGATTAGATTAAATTTAGGTGAAAGCTGCATGCAGTATAAGAACATGTCGGGCAAACTCTAGGTCTTTCCTTTAAACATCGCGAGCACCCTACGGAGGACTCGAGTGAAAATATTCCTGATTTCCTTGAATATCTCGGGCATTCTTTGAATGTCGCGGGCGATGTTTGTATAGTTAGGTTGGGCGTTTGCCCCTACTCCCTTTCACTTGGAATGCGGTGGAAGGGTGGATTTAATGCGATGTCGAATTCACCTGTTCCTTCTGCTTTTCAGGTAACTCGGGTCAAACACATCTCGCGGACGGGAGTGGAGCCTCCTTGTCAAATAAAGATGACCTCTCTTGGGTGGACGACGAGCCGATGGAAACAGAGTCCCACTTTGTTGAGGAATATTATTCTGCTCATACGTAAGTTGAGGAGACGGAGGGCAACGAGTTCGTTAACTGGAAATGCTACACCTCTCGAGCCAAAGAGAGGATATGATCGTGTTTCATTGGGAAGTGTTTCGCCATGTATGAGTTCACTTTTCGAGAGGCAGGATTATGACTCCTCTTCAACAACTTTCAGTTGGGAGTCTTCCGATGGCTTAGGCTGGTGCCTTCCCAGCTTCACCCAACGCCATATCATTCATCTGGGCGTTCGAATTGGTGTGCCTTCACCTCGGGATAGGTTGCACCATGCCACTCTTCTTCCGTGTTTTCCACTTGCAACGGTCGGGTGGAGATTGACGACACAGTTGGGTCTCTTTTAAGCAGTCGTCGAGGCTATTAAAAACGTACGTCGACTCTATCCAAAATTTCAAGGATCAGTGGTACACGGTGAAGCCCATTACCCAGTTCGCCTTGGACAATCTATACTTTTGAATACGGGATGCCAACGGCGAGAAGCAACTGTTGTCGAAGATCCCCCTTAGGTGGCAACCGGACCACTTCGATCTATCGACATACCACTATAGAGTTAAGCACGAGCTCTTGGGGACCGAGGAAAAACTGGCCTATAAAAAGTTGGTTTCATATGTCCAGAGCTTTAGTACTACGACCTGGGTAGATCGACAAGATCAAACAATATTGGGCGACGATGGTCTGCCCATTTTAGAACCTCGATTGATTAACACAAAATTTGTGCTTGAGTGTCGTTCAAATGACGAAGCAATTATATTGCTAGGTAGTATATCCTCGAGCTTCTTGCCTTCTGTTTATCTTTAAACTTGTTTTGCTGATTTCATATCATTTTTCAGGAGACATACCTCGACTCAAGGAGCGAGCACTGAAGCTGGCCAGCCAGGTTGGGGCCTCCCAAAAACCAAAGAAGAAGAAAAGCAAAACCCGTGTTGAACATGTGTTTGGGAGCGCTAGCCCGACTCAACCTTCCCCTCGACCGGAGACTCCGCCGGTGACATCTATGCCTGCTGAGACAATCCTGCTGGATGACTCCTCCCGACACAAGCGTCCTCTTCCAAAGGGTACTGTTGCACCCAAAATTTTCCCTGCGGGTCAAGTGGCCTATCTCCTGCCTTCTTGTCATACAGAGCGAGAAACATTCAGCTCGAAAGGCTCTTTCGTGGTGTTGTCCGCCGAGTCTAAGGCCATCCTTGATCAGGAGGTGACAGTCAGGCGTGCCAACCTCTCTCAGGACATGGCTGCAGTTATCAGAGTTATGGAGACGACCATGATCATGTCTGACAGTTCATGCCCGATGTCCGCATTAAGGGGTGCTAGGGAGGCGCTTCGGGCTGTCACCGCTGAGATGAACTTGCTCTCCCAAAACTTGTTGAAATATAAAGAGGAGCACAAGCTTCAAGAGGGGTTGAAGGAGGAGCTAGACAAGGTGAAGCGCGAGCGTGACACCCTGACCGAGGAAAATAAAGGTTTAAAGGAGAAGAAGACCAAGTTGACTAAGGCCGAGATGGAGAACGGGCATCTCCGCTCAAGGGTCAAGGTATTGGAGAAGATGGCTCTCCCCAGGGAGGGTGAGACTGATGAAGAGTTGGCCCTGAAGAATCGGGCTGACCTGATTTCTCGGATCAGGGGCCTTGAGAAGGACGTTGTTGAGGTCTTTAGAGAGTGCTTCGACAATGCTACCGACCAACTCAAGGTTGTTAATCCCGGGCTAGTGACTGAGGGGACAACCTTCAACTTCACTGTGACCGATTGGAAGATCGTCTGCTCCTTTATTGTTCAAGATGAAGATGATGAGGAAGGTGATAAGGAGGAGCACGCTGAGGAGTAGGTTTGGCTATTGTGCCTTTAACTTTGTGTTTTTAGGCCTCCACGCCGTTTTACTTTTGTTTTTATGGCCTGCGTGCCTTTAAGTATCTCTGTATTATAGGATCTGCCTGGCTTTGTATTGGATTGGTCGTTTTGGCCCACTTTATAATACAATGTTTCATTTTTTGTTAAATGTTTTAATGATGATTATATCATGATTTTGTATGTTCAACTATTTAGTCACGTCGGTTTAGGGTACTGACGAGTTCGTTTGTTTAATGATATTATGAACTTGTTTGCTCGACTGTTTTAGACTCTTCGGTTTAGGAAACCGGCAAGGTGTGAGTTTTACATCCGCTATAAATCGGGTCGAGGGTCGCAGTCGTACCCGAGGCTTGGGACTTTCCCATCGCGAGTTGCGTGCCCTACCAACATGATACTACGACGCTGGAGTTCGTTTTGAAGTGTCCAACATCGAGGGAGGTTGTGCCCGTCTCTTGGGGGTGTCGAACTTCCTTTTGATTCGTGATGAAGTGGCTTGGCCGTACCTTCCATGCCTTCGCCAGCTGACTAGATGTAGTATTGTTTAAGTTTTTCAGCGTTCCATGGTCGAGCAAGTTCTTCTCCTTGTATATTCTCGAGGTAGTAGGCACCGTTGTCTGTTTTATCTCGGACGCGGTATGAGCCTTCCCAGTTTGTAGCTAATTTGCCTTCTCGTGGGTTCTTCTGGTTACGTTGGAGGACCAGGCTGCCCACTGGGAATTCCCTTTTTATGACTTTCGCGTCGTAGCGTAAAGCTATTTTTTGTTTGAGTGAAGTTTCTCGCAGGGATGCTTTTGAACGAATTTCTTCGACGAGGTCTAGTTTCACTCGCAAAGTTTCGTCGTTCAACTCTTCGTCGAGGTCGCTTCCGTTCGCCTTGTTGGTTCCCGTATTTCTACCGGGATGACTGTTTCGGTTTCGTAGGTCAGTCTGAATGGAGTCTCCCCAGTTGTGGAATGTTGAGTCGTGCGATACGCCCAAAGGAAACTATGCAGCTCCTTGACCCATGCCCTTTTAGCTTCACCGAGACTGCGTTTTAGTCCTCATAGGATTACCCGGTTAGTTGCCTCTGCTTGGCCATTAGTTTGGGGGTGCTCGACGGATGTGAAGTGTTGTTTTGTACCTAAGTTGGCAACAAAATCTTGAAATCTTTTGTCCGTGAACTACGTCCCGTTGTCGGTGTTGAGGACTTGGGGTATGCCAAAGAGGGAAAGAATATTTCATTTGAAGAAATGGAGCATGTTCTGCATGGTGATCTTTGCCAAGGCTTCGACTTCGAACCATTTGGTGAAATAATCCACCTCGACGATGAGGTATTTATTTTGGTAGGAGCCGGTCACGAATGGTCCGAGGATATCCATTCCCGACCAAGCAAAAGGCCACAGGGAGGAAAGTGTTTTTAGCTTGTTAGGAGGAGCGAGGTGCATGTCTGCGTGTCTTTGGCACTTGTCACATTTCTTGACATGTTCCTTAGCATCGTATTGCATCGTATTGCACCGTAGGTAAGTAGTATCCCGCCTTTACAGCTTTGTGCGCCAGCGACCTCCTCGCGAGGTGTTGAGCGTTAACCCCCTATGAATTTCGCCTAGGATATCAGGGACCTTTTCCTCTTTGACACATTTGAGAAGAGGGATGGAGAAACCTTGTCAGTATAATTTTCCCTCGAGGAAGACGTAAGAGCATGCCCTTCTTTTAGTTGCAGATGCTTCCTTGGGGTTGGCTGTGAGTTCGTCCTTTGTGAGATAGTTGTGGATGGGGGCCATCCATCAGTGGGCGTCACTAATGCCGTTTACTTCGAGCGTAGGAAGTGACTTCTTGATACTCGTTTGAGGAAGAATCTCTTGGATTACGGATTTATTATCGCCCTTCTTTCGTGTGCTCACTAGTTTGGACAGGACGTTCGCTCATGTATTATGCTCGCAGGGAACGTGTTGGACTTCCCAGGCGTCGAATTTTTCTAGTTTGTCTTTTACGAGAGCTAGATATTCGATGAGGTTGTCGTTTTTATCCTGGTACTCTCCCTTCACATGGGACGCCACGAGCTGAGAGTCACTGTAAATATTTTTACTTCTTTTGCCCCCAGGTCTTCGGCCAATCGCAAACCCACGAGGAACGCATCGTCTTCGGCCTGGTTGTTTGAAGTCAGGAAAGCCAGTGCCAGAGATACTTCGATTAAAATGCCCTCTTCGTTTTCGAGGATGATACGCATGCCGCTCCCAGTCGAGCTGGAAGCACCGTCGACGAAGATTGTCCACTTATGGGCACCGCTGGTCGGGGTCGGGTTATGTGTCATCTCGGCAACGAAGTCGGCCAATACTTGGGCTTTTAAAGCCTTCCTGCTTTTGTACTGGATGTCGAACTCCTAAAGTTCCAGAGACCACTTTATCATTTTGTCGGCCATATCTGGTCGACCTAGTAGTTGTTTGATGGGTTGATATGTCCGGACCTTAATCATATGAGCGAGGAAATAATGCCACGGTCTCCTCGCCGCGTTTATTAGGGCCAGAGTGACCTTCTCGATCTGTTGATATATTAGTTCGGGGCCCTGAAGGGCTTTGCTCGTGAAGTAGATGGGTTTCTTCCCATTCGTGGTTTCTCGAATGAGGAAGACGTTGACCGCCTCTGCCGCAACTGACAGGTATAGATATAACGTTTCTTTTTCTAATGGTCATGACAGGACCGGTGGATCAGAGAGTGATCTTTTTAGGTGGAGTAGCGCTTGTTCACACTCTGTAGTCCATTCGAAGGTGGCTTCTTTGCGCAGTAGTTTGAAGAAGGGGAGGTGTGTTGTGCGGATTTTGTGACGAAGCGGGATAAGGAAGGAAGCATGCCATTAAGAGACTGGATGGATTTCTTTGAGCTCGGGGTCGGGAATTCCAAAAATGCTCGATAATTGTCGGGGTTGGCTTTGATCCCTCGTTCGACGAGGTAGAAGCCGAGGAATTTACCCGCTCGGACGCCAAAGGTGCATTTTTCAGGGTTGAACCTTATTTTGCATCGTCTCGCCTGCTCGAAGACCTTCTGGAGATGTCGGGCATGGTCGACTTCTTCATGTGATTTCACGATCATGTCGTCCATACATACCTTGAGAATGTCCCCGATCTCTCCTTGGAAGACTTTGTTCATCATGCGTTGGTATGTGGCCCCGGTGTTCTTCAGCCCGAAAGGCATTACGTTGTAGTAGTAATTGCATGTCGGTGTCATGATGGTCGTGTGTCTCTTGTTCGTGTCCGACATAGGGATTTGATTATATCCACTATATGCGTCCATGAAAGACAAGATATTGAAACCTACAAAATTGTCGACCAATTTGTCTATGTTAGGCAAAGGAAAAGCATCTTTGGGACATGCCCTATTGAGATCAGTATAATCAACACACATTCGCCACTTTCCATTATTTTTCTTAACGAGAACTACATTAGAGAGCCAAGTTGTGTATTGGGTTTCAGAAATAAAATTCGCCTCTAAGAGGTCTTTTACAGCCCGTTCGGCAACCTCCGCTTTCTCGAGAGACTGCTTGCGCCTACGCTATGCTACAAGCCTAATGGCCGAATCTAAATCTAACTGATGATAGGCGACCACGAGGTCAAGTCTGGGCAGAACAGTCCAGAACAGTATTATTTAAATAAATGTGTGATTGTTTAGACTTATTCTCAGTCATTCCCCTATAGTTTTTAGAGCAAAAGACTCTTGATAATTCAAAGTTCGGCCATAAAGATAAGTAAAAAGTGATTAAAAATTATTTCATTCAAAATTTAAATTTGTATTCTTTCAAAACATTTTTAAGTGAAACTTATTTTAGGATATGGATTAATTGGATAGAAGTGACAATTGAATTCATTAAGACAAAATTCATCAAATCTATCCATTAAAAAATTTATCAAATTCATCCATCACATAAATCCATACATTTATTAATCCAATTCATCCAACATATTTTAATGATCCAACAAATTATTTTTATATCCATCATATCTATTTAAAAATATTAATAATGAATTATTTTAACGAATTGATTTTTTTACGGAAATACAAAAAATGGATTTTTTTTTCGAAAATATTAAAAAAAAGTTTTTTTTTCGAAAATTAAAAAAAAATCGAAAATATCAAAAAAACGTTTTTTTTCTAAAATTTCAAAAAACCAATATTTTCAAAAATATCATAACCAATTTTGTTTTCAAAAATATCAAAAATCCAATTTTGTTTTCGAAAATATAAAAAAAATGATTTTTTAGAAAATATATAAAAAAAAAGTGATTTTTTTCAAAAGTATAAAAATAAACGACTTTTTTTTCGAAATATCATAACAACGATTTTTTTCGAAAATATCCAAAAAAACGATTTTTTTTACAAAAATATAAAAAAAACCGAGTTTTTCGAAAATAGCAAAAAACCGATTTTTTTTCGAAATATCAAAAAACCGATTTTGTTTTTGAAAATATAAATTAAAAACGACTTTTTTTTTCAAGAATATAAAAATACGATTTTTTTTCGAAAAAATAAAAAATACCGATTTTTTTCAAAAATGTAAAAAAACCTAATTTTTCCCGAAAATACAAAAAACTGACTTTTTTTCGAAAATATAAAAAAAAATCCAATTTTTTTTCGAAAATATCAAAAAATCGATTTTTTCAAAAATATCAAAAAACGATTTTTTTTTCATTTTTTTCAAAAATCATTGATTTTTTCGAAAATAAAAATATCAGACAGTAAGTTTGATAGGTCCAGCCGAGCCTTAGAACATGTCGCTATGACATGGGAGCAAGGCATACGAAAGGCTTGAAATTTTCTGCAGTCGCACCAATTTTTATCTAGTTTTACGCGATAGGATCCCCTCGGTCTCCCTTCGTGGTGATCCATTATCTCATCAACATTGAAATGCCATTTGTTGCGGTTAAACATTGTGACCACGTGTGTGTTAGATTTGGCAACCTTATCCTTAATGAACCCCATTGAACTATCACTGAACATCTGACCAAACTGTAAGACAAAACTCTATCTTGAACGTCTGACGTCAAAAAGTACCCCAAGCCTAAAATAGGTTGCCCTCACCAAAGCGGTTATCGGTAGGTTACATATGCCTTTGAATACAAAGTTCATTGATTCCACGAAATTTGTGGTCATGTGGCCCCATCGTTGTCCTTTGTCGTATGCCCTAGTTCACTTGTCCAATGGAATTTGGTTGATCCATCTGAATGCATCTGCATTTGTCAGTCTGATTTCTTCACGATAGTGTTTAAATGACGGTTTGGTTAATGCATACCCTGCATTCACGACCTTTTTCCGCAACGCCTTGTCTTTGATCTCCCTCATGAAATTTTGAGCGATGTGTCTAATGCAATAGACATGTGTCGAAGGAGGATCTTGCTAGCCGTTATCAATATTCTTCCATGCACTCTCAATTGATGCATGTCTGTCCGAAATCAAACATAAGTTAGGCTGGGGAGCAACGTGTAGTCTGATATATTTTAGAAAAAACTCCATCCCTCAGCACTCTCCCCCTCGACTAGAGCGAATGCGATTGAGAAAATGTTGTTATTTTCGTCTTGGGCCACTACCATTAGTAGAGTTCCTTTGTATTTACCATATAACCATGTTCCATCAATTTGGATTATAGGCTTGCAGAAGGTAAAACCTTTTATACATGGGTCAAATGCCCAAAAGAGTCGGTGGAATATGTCATTTCCACTAACACAGTTACTTTCTAGGGTATATGCTGACAAGGTCTCAAGAATGAACAATACCTGGAGCGTAGTGCTTAAGTGCCAACAAATAATTTGGGAGTTCTTTGCACGACTCCTCCCAATTTCCAAATACGGCGGCAACATCCTTCGTCCTAGCTTACAAGAAAAGATAAGATTCACTTACATAAAATGACATATTTTTGTTTTGTTTTCCTTTGTTTTCAAACAATTAAATAATTTTTACACCCATTAGTTATACATTTATACGTCAATCCAATTGGCTTAGGATTACATTTTTACACTCACTCGCCAATCTGTTTGGCTTAGGGTTTCTTTCACACTCATTCGCCAATCCATGTGGCGTGTATGTGTGTTTCAAAAGCTGCATGCATGTGAGATTCATTGTTGTGTTGTGTGAGATTCGTTGTTGTGTGAGATTCGTTGTTGTGATGTGTGAGATTCGTTGATGTGTTTCAAAAGATGCATGCATGTGACTTCCTTTCAAGATTCTTCACATGCTACTTTGAGGTTGCATTTGACTTCCTTACAAAGATTCTTTGCATGCACAACTTTTTCTTAAAAGCAACACTTTTGCATGCTTCACATTTATTCATTCCACATGCATAATTGTTGTGATCCTATAAAACACACATACGCCAATCAGAGTGAAGTATGGTGATCCTCCAAAACACTTATGCACCAATCAAATTTAAGCATGCAAGTACCTTGAACCAGGGCAAAAATATTACACTCATTTGCCAATCCATATGGCGTATACAAACATATGTTATCTTCAAACATTTATATGTTTCCTTTACTCACACTAAACCTATAAATATACCTTCTATTAACTTCATAATCATTCACTCAAGTTATCTTGAAACCATTCCATCATTCACTCACATTCAATCTCTCTGTTATATTCAAACTATTCCTCAAATACAATGGCTTTATTAGTTATGGGTGACGAACATAGAGGAACAATAGAAAATATTGCCCCATTCGTAAGTTTCCTTTACTAAAACCTCTGTCGTGTGCATGATTATATACCATACGAACCAATCATAGAACCGTATTTACAATCATGCAGATTTGGTGATGTAATAAAGGTAAACAACCATTCGGTTGATACAAAATTTATTCTTGCATTACTAGAACGATAGAGACCTGAGACTCACATTTTTTACCTGCCATTTGGTGAATGCACGATTACACTTGAAGATGTTTACATGTTGTTGGGCTTATGCGTAAATGGTAACACTATTTTCGGCAAAGTAAACCAAGATAACAAAATATGCGAGGATTTGTTGGGTGCCCCTCTCATTGATGAAAATGAACCGTCAAATAGTTGTAACATGGGTCAAGGTATTAATTTAGCCTACCTTATAGCCCATTATGCTAGTATGACACTAGACGATGAATCAACAGAGTATGAAAAGATTCTTAAAACTAAATGATATATTATGATTTTATTTGGCCATTTTTTATTTCCTGATAGTACCGGTAATACAATAAACATAATATATTTAACGTTGTTGCGAAACATCAACAAAGTAAACACATATAGTTGGGGTTCGGCTGTTTTAGCCCATTTGTATAGTGCCCTTAGTAAAAAATGCAGCAAAGGGTACTTGTACACTTTATGGTTGTATTTTTTTAATACAAGTCTGGGGGTGGTCAAGACTGTCGATGCTCGCCCCACGCAACGTAAATCCATGTTTGTTCCCCTACGCCAACTAGTAAGTGTTTTATTAAAATTTCGTTGTCGATATTAAATTTTAAATATTGTACAATTATTGTAACTAGTTGATTTTCAATCTTTTCTTTTTAACTGGGCTGATCTTGGGATGAATTACAACAGAAATCCAAGAAGTTCTATAATTGTTTATTGCAATTTATTAGACCACATTGGTGTCAACCAGGTATTGCAACTAAACTACTATAAGTTTGGTTTATAGATTAACATCTCACGCCCCTACTTAAGAAATTCTATTTTTTATTGCAATTTATCTGGAGGCCCTATCTAGACCTGGACCATGAACCTAACCCCGAAGATTTTGAAATCAGGACTGCAAAAACATCAATCATTCAGTTCACTACAATTGAAATACACTAGACTGATCGGGTGAAAATGCAGTTCAAAATGCAACAAGATATTCCAGGGCCTCCAACGTGTTTGGGAGAGTGGCATCTAAAAAGAGTATATGCCAAATGGAATTTGAATGATTTGAAAGACTTTTCTAGGGAGTTGCGTCACCAATGTTAGACCAACTGAATAATATTTGATTTGGTTTAGATCTGTTACAATACAATATTGGGTGTCTACTAACCCATATTTAATTGACTCGCGCTTGGAAGCCGCAGGACACGCCCAACCACCAACCCCACATCATGATCTACCCACCCAATTCCAACCATCAACCATTCATCCAAACTCGCAACTCATTCTTGCCACACACTCAATCACAACAACAAGAGCCCGACCCACACCAATATACCCCTGATAACTCTTTCCACTCCACCCCAGCCCACCATGGCCATTCACTATTGAGCAGCCAAGAACATTTATTCAACTATCTTACCCCTCAAGAACCATTGTATCGTTCTCAAAACGAGTCAATATCCCAATTCGGTCAACAGTATCGTCCTCGCCCAACCCAACCACAACGATCCAACTAAGAAAACATAGACACTGAATTGAATTACGACAGCTCCGTTGGCAGCAACCCACCAGGTTTTTGGGGACAAATAGTTGCAAACATATCAAATACTCAAGGATCCTTGGACCAACAACAATACCCTCAACCAAACACGCAAAGACCACAGACACCTCAATAATCTCGTACTAAAGTTCGGAGGCGGGGTCATCCCCGTGCATGTGGAACTGGGGAACGTCTAGATCGGGCGGAGAATTAATTTTTGTAATAACCACTTTTAAATAATATCATCTTTATTTCTTTTCTATTATTTAATTATTTATTGATTTTTTTTAAATTTATTTTTTTAATTATTAACAATATTTTTTTTAAATAAATAAAACTCATGAACCAAATGAATTGGTGCATGAGTACATCAATTTATAAAAAATAAAAATAAAAATACACAATAGCCAACTCAATTGATGTACTTGTGTATAAAATAAAAAATAAATAAAAATACATACAAGCCACATGGATTGGCGAATGCTTGTTAAATAAAATAAAATAAAGAAAATAATGCATGAGCCAAAGCAATTGGCAAATGAGTTCAATGCAAAATTAAAAAAAAAAAATTGTACTTATACGCCAAATGATATGCCGTACACAGTACCAAACATAGTTTAATTTGGTAAATAGTTTGAAAACATGGTTATTCTGGTATTTGTTTTTTAAAATGCACATTATGCTAAAAAAAATCGCTTTGTTACCGACAATTACATAAAATAATTTAGAAACTGAAATTTGAAATAAAAATAAGGCTTAAATAATTTTTTTTGTCCCTGTAAGATAACGAGTTTTTGAATTAAATCCTTGTAAGTTTTTTATATAGTCTCTATATCTCATTTTTGCATTTGTTTTAGTCTCTAAAACCAAAATTCACAGGAAAATCCGAAGAAAAATCCGCAGAAAACCTACAAATTTTGATTTTAGGGATTAATACGAACATAAAAAGGAAGATATAAGAACTCAGACAATTTTTTTTTTACAAAAATTAAAATAAAAAATTCATTAACTTATATGGACCAAAAGATTATTTAAACATAATGTAGATATAAAGAAAGGAAAAAAACAAATTAACATTCCAAAGGAAGTGTATATTAAAAACATGAAGGTGTTAATGGTTTTCCCCTTAATATAATAAGTTTATAACCTTTGACCCAATTCATATAGGCCGTGTAAGGCCAATAGATGATTCTCCACTATGTTGATGTATTTTATTTTATTAAAAGATACTAGTACGTTTTGCATTTAGAATGAAATTTTTTATACATAAACCTTCACTTTACTTTACAACTACAAACAATAAAAACATAATTATTACTTTTATCATGAATTTCATCCCCACAAAAATATTTTTCATTCGCAAAAGTTTTTTCGGTATTTATTAAATTTTTAGAAATTTTCACCTAACTTTTTCGGTAATAAAAATAGTCCATCAAAATATTTTAAGAAAAATTCGAGAATTTACTAAACTCCAAAATTTTTGAACTAACCTCACTACTTGGATGAATTATTTTAAATATATAGTCATGGTAAAACGAACGAATACATTTCATAGTTTATATATTTTGTTTGTTCTGTAAAAGAACAAAAAATAGTAGAGAAATGGTGGAATGAGGTTTTGAAGTGGTGGAGCAAACTTTTAGTATGAGAAAAAAGGTATGTATCTTAGTACACAAATGTCAAAGTCAGTCCTTGATTGAAAAATAATATCCGAGTGAAAATGAATTGAATACCTTTAATAATGCGATCTATTCATTATATAGTATAGGTGGTTTAAACTGATCGCATGTGATTCAGTGTTTTGTCTAGATGATCGTTCGATTATATATCTACGGTGAGAGATACAATGTAGGATGTGATCATGTGTCCTTAATTGAGATGATGGTTAATTTTTTTAGGAATCTACCTATCACCCTCCCAATCGTACCTGGCAACCCCCCTCCATTTGTAGAGAAATATCATATTTACTCTTTGAAAATAATGAATTTTGAGGGCGTGTATCGAATATTTTAAAATATATCGGGGATTTCAAAATTCCTGGTAAGAAATATCGGGAATTTCGAAATCTCCGGTAAGAAATACCGGAGATTTCAAAATCTCTGGTAAAAAAATATCGGGGATTTCGAAATCCCGGGTAAACTCCCATTAATCCCGGGATCTTCTTAATTTTTTTATGTGTAACTTCCCTTATAGAGATTATTGTTGGGCCTTTTCCATGGACCTTGTGGACGACACAAAACAGTTGTCTTTTAATCCTTTGTTCATACGTCGTAAAATGAGAGCTATACGGGGTTCATCTTTAGTCTAGATTCTGGTGGAAGGGAGTAGAAGAGTCTTGATGAGTGTTTATGTCTTTGGGAAAAGGTGCATTAAATTCTTTCCTCGTGATTAGCAACATTTTGTAAGTAGGTCTCAACATGTATCCATATGTCAATGATTTTTTCCAAAGTTAGGGCTTTTAAGTGCTCTTAAACAATGTACGCTAAAATCTTGATCGTTGGTGACGTAGTTCGCATTTCCCAAATCTGAAGATCGCACGACTCACATTCCTAGAGGGAATATATAATGAGTCTTAAGGTTATCATATTTTTCATTTTTCCATTTGTGATACTTTGAAAGCTCTTCTTTCATTTATGCAATCTCTCTCTTTATCTCCTTCCATTATCCACTAATTTATTACAACTTGTCTTCAAATAGAACATACAACATATGGTTCATTGAGTTCATCTTCTAAAGGTAATGTCTAAGTCTGAACTTTATTATCCTTTAGCAATTGCTTACTTTATTAGGGTTTCTATAGAGGGGAGTTATGGGTTTTAGTTTTATTTGTTTCATGTTTTAGTGAATTTTAATGCTATATACGACTTTTGGTGGAGTGTGAAGTTTGTCTTTGCGTTGAACTTTCATTTTTCTTATAATTGTTTCTTTTATGCGTTGACGACCTTTTTTGACATGGAAAACTTTCAATCTACAACCTGGAAAACGACAAGAGATAACTTTGCAGCATGTGTGGATCAAGAGACGTTGGACACTGTCATACCCCAAAATCCGTCCAACCCTTTTTATTTTTTTTATCTAGCTTATAACTTTGTTCATTTTCATGCATTATTCTCTTACTCATTCATTTAAGGATCATTCGCATTCATTGCATTTGCATCATATGTGACATTTTAGGTCAAAGGTTCCTTAGTTGGTCAGGTATTTGAATTAATCTCAATGAATGGGTTATTCTTTAGTGATTATATGGATCAAATCTTTGTTCTCTTCACGTTGATTATAATGCAAGCTATTTGGATTCTATCGGTATCTACTTGGAAAAGAAGGAAGAAAACTCTTGAAGAAGAATTGTAAAAATGTAAGCATTGGATACATGTTAACTTTTTGTCGATAACTAAACCATAAAGGGTTGACTTTTGTTGACCAATTTG
The DNA here is from genome assembly GCA_963966055.1 of Lathyrus aphaca. Taxonomy (NCBI): domain Eukaryota; kingdom Viridiplantae; phylum Streptophyta; class Magnoliopsida; order Fabales; family Fabaceae; genus Lathyrus; species Lathyrus aphaca. The sequence goes on from OZ014525.1 coordinate 18,541,718, forward strand.
TAGGCATATATCATCATTCAAAGTTTATCTCTAAAGCCTACATATTTGGATATCTACTTATAGAATTTGAAGATTAACGAGACATAAAAAGAAGTTTCATTTGAATTCAAAATGGATTGAAATTTGAAACACAAATTATGTTGCTTGGATTACAAGTTACAATCAATATTCTATTACATTACAAAGTTCAATTTCAAGCTATTACTAGGAAAAAAAATTACAAGAAATTTGACACATTTGACTTTTTGGTCAACTTGTAACTTTATGTCTATAGTTACCATTGACCTTAAACATTGGACCATGACTTTTAGTGACCTTCATAAATCCATCTCGCTCTTATCATTCTTCCCATTGCATTTTTTCAAGACCATCATCTTTCTTCACGATCAAGCAAACTCTAAAATCATGACTTCATGACCATGTTGCCAAACCATTCAAACTTCAATAGAACAAAACAATTTTTTTTTTATGAACTCCCACATCATTGCAGTAAATGTGGTATCAAGCTTAAGAACAACAAACAGTTTTCTTCTTGTTTCTCGAGTTCTGCCATGAAGATTAAGTCTCTTAGATGCAAAACATTTGTTTATATAAGTAAGGAACCTGAACATGAGCATTAGGTCATCAGGGTCTCAAGAATTTGCAGTGGATATTAATGCAAACAGAAAAACAAGGAAATTTCAAACAAAGTATAATGTTTAACTTCAATTTATTGGAAATAATACCTCAGTTACGACTTTTCTATGGTCTTCACTTCATCAATTCATGGTCTGATACGACTCGTGGTACCGATGTTTTCGTTTCACCTTTCATTGATAGAACATTACTCCATGCTCAGGAAGGATCCACCTCAACCTGTTTTTGATCACATTGAATACAAACCTCCATCAGCAATGAAAAGTGATCATCCCTTACTGTAACCTAATGGTAGAAGATGCAACTAATGGAAATTTGTGGGCTCCAACTACTGTAACCCTCATATTAATTTAAAAAGCTGCTTTTGATCTTGATGATTATTCCAGGACCCATAATCTACCATAGTGTTTACATGAGGCATGTCACAATATAACCCTCATGACCCTTAGTCCTTAAGAGACTACTCTAGCATGACAATAACAATAAAGTAAAACCTAAGATAAGCATAAAATTACTTGAATAAAATGCTTCAATTGACTCTGATCCAATACAACAAGATAAATGAAAGTAATATGCAGAAAAATAAGCATTCAAACTATATGACTGAATTCTAGGATAATGTATGTTTATTCTCTCCACACCCTAACTAAGCTTTTATAGGCCTCACATCATAATGATAGACCTTTATTTTCATTCAACAGTCATTTCCTAGAGCAATTGGACAATTGGAATGGAAAAGGAAGCCAAACGTTTCACAATCACAAATATTTGAAACCACTATTGGAACTGTTACGACCTGTAGTGCGGGCTACGGAACATTGCACTAGCTATGGGTCACCCGTGGCAACCTTTGCTCTTTCTATGGAAACTCGTCCCAAACGGATTTGGGTATCCCTCCTTGCCACCATCCATTTAGTAAAATCAAATTTTTAATTAAAATATTTATTTTTTCCAAAATCAATTACATTACAAATAATTAAAAAAAAACAATCTCAAAAAATTTCATACATACATTTCAAATATTTTAAATAATTAATACAAATTAAAATATCAAAACATTGGCCACATATTTAATATTCCAAATTAACAAAACTAAATAATAATGTATATAATGAAATAAACGGGGCGGGTTCGGGGACGAGTTCGAGGTTGATACTAGTGTCCCTATTACCCGATTCGTCCCAATTTTTTTTAATCGGTGAAAATCCAAACCTGAACCCAAACCCGGTCAAGACGATTTTTCATCGTCAACTTTGGGGCGGATTCGGGTGAATACCCGTGGGTATGAGTTATGTTTCCATGCCTAGTCTCGAATGGTCATTTTGCTTGAAAGATGGAGAAAACATACAAACACATGTATAAGTAGCACAAACATGGATTAAAGCAACAAGATTTGTAAAAAAATCCACTTTAAAACATTCCACAAAGGCATTTATCAACCAACAACCGTAATCTCGCATTGAACTGTTCGGAACACTCAAGCACCCAAAGATAAGAATGCATCGTTATTGTTAGGACTATGGCCACACGTCGAAACTCTCCCACAAAATTTTGCGAGTTACGAGGAAAACATTCAATGTGTATATTCTAAATGCTATCGGCGTCAAGGTTTTCTCACTCTATACAACCCGAGTTTGGAATGGAAGCTACTCATAAAAAAACCTTGTTCCAACAAGTAGAAATAAGGGCTTGGGGGAATTTGTTCTTGGTCACTCACAAGGCCCATGCATAAAGACCTAATTACGAGTACCATGAGGAAATATCTGAGGAACAAGTAAGATTTTCTCAAGCGCACGACACATATAATTCATACCTCTATCTAACTTCTCACTATTCAATATAACTAGACGATGGTCCACATAAAGTGTCAAATTAAGCAAAAGTAGCTCTAACAATCAAGACTGTATAAAGCTATGCACACATCCGATCCATATGTATTTTATTCACTGTCACTCAAACTACTTCTCATTATTTTACTGACTTAAAAATTGAAGGAGTACTAACTTTGTAGATCTACCTCGTTCCGTTATATCAAAAACTCTCTCTATTGCATCTAAACCATAATTCTCTTTGTCATCAACTATTTATAGTTCGAGAACATTATGCAAAGTTAAATAGATTTAAAGAATTTCTTAACAAATCTCATAAGTTTCTTAGGCGCCTTACGTGCTTAAAAAAATATCTCTTTGTTACGGATGTTCAAATCAGGACGTACCTTTTTTTTAATTTAATTTTTTCAGTTTTTTTCGGATGTGCACATCCGGTATAAGTTCGCATTACCAAAAATCCAACATTGTTTCTCACATTCATATAAATATTGGTTATAAATGTTACAGATACGGAAAAACCCTATAAATATTGGTTTCAGATATACACATCCGAAACTTTCCCGTATCTGCAAATCAGAATATTTTACTGATACATTTTCAAACAAAATTGACTATGATATGTAACCAATTGCAATGCTTTCATTGGAAAAAAAGTCATTAGTGCATTAAAAAACCATATGAATAAAAAATCAATATACTTCACTTCAAAAAATTACATTTTGTCGTTCGATTATACAAAAAAGTTAAAACAAAAGTCTATGTCTAAATCTATCGGGAGCTTGACCTTTGGACTTTTCTGCATTTGATGACTTTTCAACTTTGTTCAATCTATCGAATCCAACCATCTTTTCAACAAAACTATTCGGCCACGACTCGGCAATTGTGGTTGCATACGTCGTCCATTGCGATGATTTAGGTGGTATGGGGCATCCGAGTTTCAAGATAACTTGTACAAAATGCCTTGAGGAAGCTGATATTTACCGCTTCTTTCGCACCTCAAAATTACAAGTGTTTCTTCTTTCTGAAGTATTATCCGAAGTTTGAGTTTTTGAGTGAGAAATGGTATTTATGAAGTAGGATTTTTTTAAGTTGGTGAAGGTGAGTGTGGAAGAAGAAAGGTTAAGAATGGAGAGAATGAGAGAGTGATAATCTTGGTTCAAATATATCAGTTATTCTTCAAGATCTGTATATACGGAGACCTTCCGCATATGCACATCCAGAATAAACTTTTTTTACGCAATAGAGCATTTTGATCTGCACATTCGAAAATCAGAGACATAAATGGAATTGCTCGCGGTGTCTAAAAAATTTATGGGATGTATTAAGAAATTATCTTTATTTAAACATTGCATTGGGGCAAGTTTCTTAACATATTTTAAAAATTACTCTAACAAGGAAGGAGCTGAAATCATAATTCATGAATAATTCATGAATGATAAGGAGAATTATGCGGTACTTTGAAATTTAATCGAATATCAATATCATTTGTTAAAATGAATTTAAAATCTAAAGTTACTTTTCTAATAATTAAATATAAAAAAATATATAATGTTAAATGATTAGATGATAAATTATTGGGTTAAATATGTTTTTGGACCCTATAAAATTATCAATTTTTGTTTTTGGTCTCTATAAGAAAAATCGTGTGTTTTGATCCCTACAAAATCATTATGCATGTAGTTTTAGTCAACACTGTTAAATCAATGTGTATTTTTGAATAATTATTTTGGAGATATATTTAGAACGTTATAAAAAGTTCTTCGAAAAAAATTCAAAATTTAATTTCTAAGTCGGGATTTTCATTACTTTTATCATTATATTTTGAAATTTAAAAAATTCATATTTAATAATTCTCATTTTAAAAAATTATATAATTTAGTAAATAAACATTTTATGATAATCTGAACACGTATAAAAAAATCATTCAAAAATTTAAAAATTTAGGGGTAATTAAATAGTTTTTAAAATTTTAGAAAATGACAAAGACTAAAACTGCATGTATACAAATTTTTTAAGGACCAACAAATATTATTTTCCTAATTAGCACTAAAAATGAAAGGTGAGATATTTATAGGGACCAAAAACATATTTAACCCTAAATTATATATATTATTAGATTAAATTAGAGATTTCAATTGCCTACAATTATAATATTATCAGATTCAAGAAATTAATCTTATAATAATGGATTCAAACTCTCTTTCAATTCCTTCGGTTGGTCAGTTACGGAATGATCATATTTCGGCTTATTTTAGGGATTTTATTGTGAGGTTTTCGCCGTCATCTTTTGGCAAGGTCCGGATTAAATGGAAGATGGATTCAAACTTTGTTTTTTCGATAAGTTCTTTTTATCGCTTAATAGATTTTTTTTCATATTCCGTTAGGTCCGTTGAATAAGTTTGATCACGCTTTTACTCTAATTTGGAAAGCTTTGGTTCCTTTGAAAATTAAAGCTTTTGCGTGGAGGTGTTTTTGGAATAGATTACCGACAAAAGACAATATTGCTCTTAGAGGAATTGTGTCTACTTTGTCTAATCATTTTTGTGTGCTTTGTAATTCTTCTTCGGAATATTTGGATCATCTTTTATTTTCTTGTCCGATAGTGAGGTTGGTTAGGAAATAAGTCTCGGATTGGATTACTTTTCTTGGTGTTTCTCACAATTGGCCAAAGAGAGTTTTGTGGATTGGTGTTCCTATGGCACATCTAAAAAGTTTAAGCATGGAAGAGAAGAAATGATTTGATCAACAACTTGTTGGAATTTATGGATCCTTAGAAACGATATCATTTTCAAAAACATTAGGTAGAACATTATTGATACTGTGTGGAGGGTGAAGTTAACGGTTTGAAAATGGATTTTTATCAGAGAAATTACTCACTCCAATTGTAATCTTTGTTGTATATATCATAAGTAGTTATTTGATAGATAAATTCTTTTTCTCCAATATTTAGTCGTTTTTGTAATCAGACCGAGTCTTCTTTGTATTCCGATTAATCAATTATTTGCTTAAAAATAATAATGGATTAAACCAAGAAGTCATTTATGTAGTTCTAGAGGGGGTTCTAAATTGTTAACACGTTTTATATGAATGCGATAGTATTTGACAATTGATGAGTATGGAGAAGAGAGCAATTAATAAGCATTAAATTCTACCGGCTTATCTTTGGAAATGTATGGCTAATTTTGCTTAGCCATTGGAAAAGCAATTTATTTATTTTTAAAAAGATACATGTGCATCTTGCGGTTACCACCTAACTTTGTACATCATCTCGTGTAGTAATATATAATAAGCGATTTATGTTTTGGTCAAAGAGCAACAATATTTTCTTGAAAACAACTATAGGATTGAAGAATTATCAAATGATACAATTTTGAATTACTCTATTCCAAATTTCAAACATGTAAGATTTGGTGAATTTTTGTTTTCTATATCACACTAATAAACTCTTATGTAAGTGTTTGTTAGATTTGGTGAATTTTTGTTTTCTATCACACTAATAAACTCTTCCGTAAATATAACTTATTTTTTTTACATGTCATTATTTAATTGGTTTTCTTTGATTCATTTGATATCTCTCCCTTCTCATTAATACGTGACAAAACTATTATCCATTGTACTACAACTACATGCATCTCTCTTTCTTCTCTCACCCGCTTTCTATCTTTGTATGTGTAAAACGTATCATAGTCTTTTTCTCCTAATTAACGACGAATTTAACAATTATTTTATGAGTTTTTACGTTGCTTATTCGACAAAAGTTTTCTAATAGCAAATGATTTTTCTTCATAAATATTTTTATTTTTCTCTGTTTAGGGCTTAAAGATGAGAAATTTGTTCTTAGTTATGTCCAATTTATTCATTATATATATTTTTATTTTTAAACAAACACTTTGACACATGTCACTATTTGGTATTGCATTTAATTTGATTTCTCTCTATTTTTTTCATAAACAACAATTCAAAAGTATTTTTAAATGTTTCTAACATACTTCAAAAAACACAAAAATTAAATCTTTCTCAATAAGTGTATAATATATTAATTTTTTTACTTATAATTTATTACATATTAGTACCAATTAAAATATATTAATTATTTTTAAAAGACTATTTTTTTCTTCATTAAATTCATTAGACACAATTTTCTTTTTCAAATTCTTTTTCATTCAAATAATTCATTAGACACAATTGTTATAATATTTTTCTCTTTATATTTTTTTCCCATTAAACAAAAAGTCTAAACTTCTCAATGATTATAGTGCAATATTAAGTTGTAAACAATAAACTTTCTTATACATTTTTTTTATGAACTAAGTCTGGATTTAAATCGTTTGAGTAGGCAACTCGAATCTCAAAAGAAGGGAAAATTTAGGAAATAGACACACTCTATAGATATAAATGATCTCATAGAATTAAAGTATAACACAAGACACTACCAGTTAGATTCGGGTAAAAATATGCATATATATATTATTCTTAACGTGCATTTGAATTGATGCTCAAGAAATAAAATTATAACACGAAACACTACCAGTTAGATTTAGGTGGAAAAAAACATAAATATTCCTCTCATTGTGCATTTTAATTGTTGCTCATGGAATGAAATTATAACACGGGGCACTATCATTCATATAAAATCTAAACAAACAATAAAAACACCTCTTTAAGATTAATTAACTAGTAAAGCACGGCAACACGCGCGCCCGTGCGGACGCACGGGTCATCTACTGGTTATTGAGACATAATCAATCAACTATCAACCCATTAAAGTAACATGCCCTCAATCTCCCTAAAATACCCCTTTTCAACTTTGTAATTTACACTACCAATAACCTATTTGAGTAATTAACATATTAACAAATTTTTTCATTCACTCAAACCCTCCTTTACAACACATGTCATCATAGGATTTATCAATTTCAAATTAAAACTCAATAGTGTCTCCTAGTCACTACCATTTCATTTTCCTTTTTTCTCTTTCATTGAAACTCATTTACAAAGGGAGATAAATCAATAATTCCCTCTTTTTCATCTCTCTTTCAATTTTCTCTACTCCTTCTTCATTCTTTTTTTTTTATTTCATTTTTCTCTCTTCTTTCTTCTTCATACCATTTTTCTTAATTTACCCTTGTGACAAATGTTTTGTTTGAATTTTTTCAATAAGGGTTTTATTTTGTGCTTGTGAATATATGGAGTTGCTTTCACGTTTTGCTTATCAAATATTTTTAAACATATGAGATCTTCTTTTTAAAACGAGTAATTGTTCATGACTTGTGAGCATCAACATGTTATTCTTAATGTATTACCTTTTTTTGGTGTGTTATCTTATTTGATTTCTCTAAATACCATCTAATGTTGTTTTAAATCTTCATCGATTAGTGGGGGATTTGTTAATTTTGTTCAATCTTGATTTTTTTTCTTTTTAACTAATCTAACATTGATGATTTTGGCTTATTCAGACTTACAACTATAATTGAAATTGACAATTTAGAGTAAATTGGTCACACCTTTTTAGATAAATAAATGATGTGGTAAGATGTATAACTTTTTACTTTAATATTTTTTTATATTACCTTTTAGTTGAAGCATTGAGTTTTTATTTTGCTTGGATTGTAAATTTGGATTGTAAATTCAATAAATATATTTGGTTAGATGGAATTTAAAAGTGATTTTGAATAAATATATTTGATTAGATGGAATTTAAAAGTGATTTTAAATAAATATATTTGATTAGATGGAATTTAAAAGTGATTTAGAATGAGATACTATTGATACAAATGTTACTCAAAATGACACAATTTATTCATTTTTCTAATATAGTTAGCCAACATTGAAAATACATGAGTGATAAGAATAGACCCTTGAACAATATGTGTTCTTTTCTCTCCTGAACTATAATTACAAACCATATACTTTTCTTTCACATACACATAACATTCATTGTGTTTGGATGAACAAGCTATGAATTTTTCCCTCATTCCCTATTAGAGTTATGTATAAACCAAAAACTATACAAACAATGCGATCAACCGATCCAACCATAAGGACACAAAAAAAACAAATCCCTTTAAGACATCATAAACGCACTAATATGTTTTCTAAGATGGTGTTTCATCCAAGACCATTGAACAATTATATCCACAATGCTAACCACTATTATATTCTATCAACATTGAACCCAAAACAAATGAAATTCCTATAATTTCACATGGTATAAACCGTTTCCGCAGTAGCACACTTCAGGATAGAAGCACGTCAATCTTTATCATTGCAATGGTGAAGAAACACTTCAGTTCCTCATTCCATTTTTTAGCTTTGCGGCTAATTTGCAGCCATTCTAAGATATCATTTCAAATCTTCTTGGAAAATTAATTAGAACAGTTGTAAAGTAATAAATTGATAAAATTTTAAATCACATTTTATATTAAATAAAATTCTTTCTTTATGTTTTTTTATATTATAATATTTTTTATTAATATTGATTTATTTGGTATTGAACGTATATTTTATTATAATTTATTTTAATTCTTGATTAAAAGAAAATACAAAGAATAAAATAAAATTATGAGAATTAACACTTATTAATAATATTAGTGTTAGTGTAGAATTTGTAAAATTTATTTATATTTATGTATTAGAGTAAATAAATGCTAAGATTTGATACCATTCTACAAGTTGCTATTGTATTATGCAGAGGAAAAAGTGATTGCACTATGTTATAACGTTGAAGCATATGTATTATTTGAAGCATATGTTCCACTATGTTATAGTGTTGTAGCACCACTATAGCAGATGTTTGATAACATTGGTCGTGATCAAATAATGTCATTAGGTTCTACTGACAGATTGGCACATGTGTTCCAATGATCGACTCATCTAGACGTTGTGATATCAATCAAAAGTTGCCATCAATCAAAAGATGTTCCCCTATCTGGAAATTTTGACCCTCATCTTTTTTGCTACTTGATATTTCTCATTTCCCGCTCATGCCATATTTGACAGCTTCTCGAATTAAACGAGGACATTTAAGATCTATTTTGATATAAATTTTGTTCTGCAACTTCTTATTGAGGGGATTACATGCTGATTAATGCAACTTCTTATTGGTTGGAATTGTAATTTTATAGCCTTGAATATGGTTGATACATAGCCTTGAAGCTTGGCGCTGGTCTAATGTTGGTCTTGGAAGAGGGAGACACTTAAGGTTATGGTAGTTGCTGATATAGTTGATAGTATCGTCATGTTTTAAAAGTATTATTTTTATTTTTATTTTACTTAGTTTGACAGTGTCATCATATAGTTACAGTGTCATCATGTTTTAAAAAGATTTAAATCACGAATGTAAGTAATAGAAAACAAAAGAAACTAAGTATCAGATGAACCAGAGTTAAAGGCATTCAGAATCTGTAGAAACATAAATGATAAATGGTCTAAGTGATGAAAGTAAATTTGACAAAAGCTTAGATGATATCAAGTTAGGGACATAAAATAGTCTCGGTGAAATCACTCAACAAGATGAGAATGTTGGTGAGTCTAAGGAGGAGAAGATCAATGAAAATTTGCAGTCAATGACAAACCAAAGTACTGGAGATAGTAACGTAGAAAGAAATAAAGCTTTAAAAGAAGAAGCTTTAGTTGAATCTAGAATCGAAAATGGAACTTGGTCAACTCAAGAGACAAAGTCGAAGCGTGACACAGAACCAGAAAAGTCTTCGATCTCTATTGATAACAATAAATATGACATGAAACTTTGTAATACATCTTCAGTAGGGCATGTGAAAAATATGGCTGAAATGATATTACAAGTATTGCTTCTGAGATGGAAGGAAAGACAGAAGAAGAATTTGAAAGATATGCAGAAGTTTTCAAAGAGTGATACAAGGAGTTGAATGGTAAGTTGCCTTACTAATTTACTTGTTGAAACTTGATATCAGTGGTGGTTTTTAATCTTTTTGGTTTTTAAAGTTGTGATTTTCCATTGGAGAAGATATGAACTATGTCACAAATTGGGGGTGGTGGTTTTATAAACGTTTCTGCAAAAAGGAAGGAGCTGCTGACTAAGTAAACAATCCCTCCAAATCAGATTACATGTAATCAAATATAACACCGTTTGCCAATATTTAACGGAAATGATCACTATGTACGTATTTAATAACGTAAGAGATTGATTTGCAACTTTTAAAAGAAAAAAAATCAAATTGGACTCAGACTTATAGTTAGAGAATCAAAAAGGATATTAAGCCTAAAATACATTTTAAATTTGTTAAAATTAATTACTAATAATAAAATATTTATTTATGTATTGTATATGTCAATGATTCTTTAATGAATATTTTTTAAAAAAAATATAGCAAAAGTAATAAAATAAGATATTAAAAAAAGATCTAGCTGGCAAGTGATTATTTGTGATTTTTAAATACAAGAACTCTTTTAAAATAGCTATGTGAAAAGTTTGAAGAGCACAATCTATATATTTTTAAGTACAAACTTGTCCTAAGAATATACATATTATTATGATATAAAAGTGTATGTAAGAAACTTCAAAGGGTTGGTTTAGTGACGAAGGTTTGGGTCTTTAGAGTTTATTCATCTCAAGATCTCAGATTCGAATTCAGATTTTGTTAGACGATGAGATTGATTCTCTTGAATTAGTCAGTCAAAAGGTCGGATACTAAGATTTCAAAAAAAAAATTATATATATATATATATATATATATATATATATATATATATATATATATATATATATATATATGTAAGGGTTGTTTGGTATTTTTGGTGGTAGTATGTTCGCTAAAGTTTATATATAGATAGAATCCACAAAATCCGATCAAACCCACCCATAAAAATCCATAAAAGTGGGTCGGGTCGGGTAATTGGGTGGATATGAGTTTAAAAATTGAAAAATCTATTGAAAAATTCGGGTTTTGGATAAAACCGGACCCAAATCCACAAAACTCACTTATCCACTAATCAAACATTCATTAGTGTAATTTTAATAATTTTGATGAATATTAATTTAATTGTTACAATTTTTGTCTTTTAAACATTTAATATTTTAGTGAACCATAACTTTAACTAATTTTAATATTTCACTTTTAGTTATTTTGATACTAAAACAATTTTATATCATACAATTTTAATTTGTTTTCAATATTTTATAATAACTTTTATTAGTTGATATTGTCATTTTTTATTTTATGATAATAAAAATAATTAAAAATAGATTATCTAATTTTATTTAAGAAGATAAAAATATTGATTTTTTTTTGGAAAAATATGATGATTTATCATTAGTTATTTAAAATTAATAAAGTAGAAATTAATTTGGACAACTCACAATCCAATTCATTCCAACTTAAAAATTAGTGACTTTGTCCAAATCGATCCATTAATATTATATGTGGTTATTTTACTTATCCAAAACCGAAATGTTCTATATGAATTTAGATATTGAATTTGCTCAAACTCAATACAGACCGACCTATATACACCCCTATATACCCCAATATATAGAAATTTCTCTTGTAGTTATTCTGCACTTTTTTTAGTCTAACAGCAAACGTGTGTGAACACATACTACTTTATTAAGTTTTTTTTTACAGCTGTTTTTATATATACAGTTTTTGCGACACAAATTTGATGACCAAATTGTTGAACATTTCAGCGTGATAAATTTGAACTCTTACTAAAAATCTTTTTTTTTTTTAAGTAAAAGCTACGTATGTGATGTATCATAGGTGATTAAGATATGTTGTTTGATTAAAAACAGATATATTGAATAAATAAATAAATAAGCTAACAAGCGTTTCTATGATTACATAATTTCAAATCTTAGTAAAAAAACACAAGGACAAGTAAATATCTTAAATAAATATGTATATCACACATTAATTATAAATGTTTTAATACTTTTTCAAAACATTATAATACCTCAATAAACTATATTACCTCCATCCTAAATCATAAGATATTTTAAGTGTTTTACGAATTAAGAACAATTAATTTGGTATGAAGAATGAAAATTATGTTTGACGTTACAATTTTGTCTTTTATTATAGGAAAAAGAAATTAAAAGAATAGGAAGAGAGATGGTAATAAATAGTAACTAGTATTTTAGGGGGAAAGTTATTATTGATGTATTGGAATTATAAAGTGAGTTATAATTTAAGACAAATATATTTTTGTAAAATGACTCATAATTTGAGACAAAAGAATTATTTTAGAACTATAGTGTTATATTTTCAAAAGACCCTATCTAAGGTGATGCTTTGAGACTGCCCTAGGAGAATGTGGTGACATGAAGTTGTCTAGAGGGAGGTACACCCTGTTCTTAAGTCTTCCTCGCTCATAGAGTGAAATAAAACGTGAGATAAGACTTGCATTGGATAAAGACAAAGTCAGGGTCGTTGTTAACTCTATCACCCTTGGAAATAGGGATTCAATTGTCCATCATTTGATCGAGTGGACGGTGGCCTTTTTTCAAGGTAACCCTAGGTCCTAGAAGCCTCTATAAATGTATTACTCCCTCAATAGGAAATGGAAACTCTCAAGTCAGACACATTCTTCACTACTAAAAGAGCACTACTTTCTCAATAGCTGTATAACCAGAGTTATCTCAAACATGCGAGAGACTTTGTGTAAGAAGTTTAAGTTAGTTTTAATTTAGTCATGAAATAATTTTATAGGGCCCTATTTAACAGTAAATTAACTGTTGAATGTGTTTTTGGAAGCCCTTTTAGCCATAACTTAATCAAGAAAATATGAGGCCCTGTGTTGTGGGCCTCCTTACACACTCTCAAAGATGACCCTACAAATAACACACCATCAACCTAAGCGCCCGCCTACAATCCACTAGCACCGACCACCAACATGGTCTCTTATCTCACGTGAGTTGGTCCCTTAAACAACATCATTTATATACATATGTCTAAGATATTCAAAATACATCATATGGCACATGGTATACAATAATGCCTAACAAACAAAACTAAGATTTATACAACGAAAACTATCTTGAAACATCAAAATCTTCAAAACATTTTCGCATGACTTTTACCTTTGCTTTTATCATGTATTGAGTTACCTAAAAAATCAACAATATAATGGGGTGAGATAATAATCTCAGAGGATTCTCCTATCTTAAGGGCCCACTCGACTCTAAAGGGTTACTAAACAATGTTATAACTTAAGCCATTTGACTTTGTCCTAAACCCTAAACCCTAAACCCTAAATCCTAAACAATAGAACAAAAGCTTAATTATTTAGGGTTTTTCGCCTCGTTTGGAAACATATAAACTTGAGTCAACATAACTCAATAAATCTCTATTCGGGAACGCAAACAACAAAGTATCTTTCCTCATTCAATCACACGTCTGAGACCATGGACACGAGTCACAGATCTTTGTCACGTCGGACAAATTTCACCGACATATCCTACATCTAGGAAAATGGGACACGGGTCATAGATGTTCGCACAATGATTCGTCTTTTCCATTGTAAAATGTACTCCTCCATGAAACTCTAACCCACTTTAAGGATCACTCCTCTATGGGACTCTAACCCACTTTGAGGTTCACTCCTTTATGGGACTCTAACCCACTTTGAGATTCACTCCTCTATAGAACTCTAATCCACTTTGAGGTTCACACTTGTATGTGACTCTAACCCACTTTGAGGTTACGAATCAATGGTTCCTTTATCCCGATACTTTACATAAGAGTCGAACTCGATATAAGTTCGAAAAACGGTTATTCCTGAGTACATGATTATTCTCAACAATTGTTGTGTGATTATACTTATTAATCACTACGTGATTCTACTCAACAATCACCACATAATTATTATAATATGTTTCCATATGACGCCCATTATCTCGGAACTAGACTATCGTTCACCATCCATGTTATTTGGGAACTCTCATAGGTGAAATGACGCATCTCGAGTGACTACTCGCTCATGGGTATAAGTCGAGGTACCTTTCACAATCGAGCAACATAACCAAATTAATCATCATAACTGTTCTGGACTGGACTAGCATATGCCATACGCCATATTAAGGCCCAATCCAGTATGCAACTGGGGACAAGCCCACTACGAGATCCGTGAGGATATTACCGTTATAAAAATAAAGTCGTTGGCATATCATCGTTAGGGACTTCCCCTATGCGCCAAAACACCTTCCACTCGGCCAATTGCCCAACGGATTTGCAGAGGCAATTACACTTAGTCAAAGGCTACGCGCCCGCATCACACGTGCATATGCCCTTATAAATACTCTTCATCTTTGGAGAGTCAGGTATTTACTTTCTATCCCTCTGTACTTACGCATTAGTTGTCATTCCGAAATTGACCTGAGCGTCGGAGTACCTTACAAGTACCCCACCATTTTCTCCCATCAACATATCATAGTCCCAGCTGAAGGCCACGAAGACATCTCCAAATTATTTCTATACAGTGGCGTCGTCTGAGGGAATTAACAATTCCCCTGTCTTTCGTGATCAAGATTCTCTCTTCCTTTCACCGCAAGACCAAAGCTCATATTTTTGTCTTTATGGCAACCCAGGTGCACGAGACTGTCAAAGAGACCCCTACCATCGTTCTCAGCGACGGTGACAACACCGAAAATCAAGGAACCTTCCAACTTAACGTCGGTCATGGTGAAGGACACCCTCCTTCCCCAGCTTCAAATAACTTGAAATAGCCATTCATTGTTCACACAGATCCCATCTTCGAACCGATTCCCATCACGGCGGAGGCGGATGTCGCCACTCAGGCTATTATCACCGCCCTTAACAAGGCAAATCTCACCCTCTTTCAACAGAGCGAGCGCATGCAAGAGCTCGAGCGGAACCATCATTTCCCTTCACCATCTAGGAGACGACGCCGCAGAAGTTCTCCCTGAAGATCTCGATCTCCTCCATGAGGTCGGAAAGGGAAAGATCCCAAACACCCTTCTCCTCCTGGGGATTAGGACTCGACTGAAAGCTCGCGTCCAAAACGAGCTAGAAAGTGCACCCGGTCTATTCCCCGTAGGTATGGGCATTCACCTGAAGATCAAGATCGAGGCAAGAAGTCCCGATACAACGAGGACCTTCATCAGAGAAGGTCCCATTACCCTGAGTCTAGTAGCAGCGATGACGAGGATCACCGTGGACCCCTCAGCTGCGAGATCATGGAGACCTGCATTCCTTGAAGACTTGAGAAGCCTCCTCATTTGACCACTACAACGGGACAACTGATCCCGACGACGACATCGAAAACCTCGAAGCCATAGTCCACTATCACAACGTGGAGGGTGCAATTAAATGCAGGTTGTTTCCTATCACCCTGTGCAAAGGTGTCATGTCGTGGTACAATCATCTCCCCGCATGGTCCATCACGTTGTAGAAGGTCCCGAAAAATCAATTCACCGGGCACTTCACCGCATCCAGGCGTCATAACCAAGATCCTAGATTAAAACATATTCATTCTCATGGAATTTGATCAATTATTGTTAATTCAATGCACACATATCATAATGCAGGTTATAGGGCATCCATGATAGCTTAAAATCATTAAACAATTGATATTTGGCACGAAACAAGGGAAACAATCGATTGTCTTGGGGAAAATTGATTGTTCTGAACATTTTGTCCAACATTTTTCTCAATGGTACATCATGATAATCGATTGTTACAATAGATTTTCACCTGGGAATTTTCAAATTTATTCGTACAATCATAAAGGAAATCGATTGGTTCTTCAAGGCAATAGATTGTTCTCTACAATTCTTCAAAAAAAAATCTAACTTATAAACACATCCTTTTCAATTTTAAACCATTATAAATCATATAGAATCATAGTTTATCATATCCAAGCATCACATACCATATATTCAACATCATACAAGGATAATAAGATAATTATGTTTTCATTACTTCCTAACTTCATTGATCTCTAACCATAATAATAAAAACTCATGCTATCAGCATATCATGAGAACAAGGAACAACAACATCATCGTAGATTCTTCATATAATCTTACAACATGAACAAAACATCAATCCAACAACCACATAACTTCAATACATATTTTCATAACATTACCACAACATTAATACTCTACAAAACAACATAACATACAACATTAACATGACATATCATCATGGGTTACTAACAATAATACAATACATAGCAAGGAGTATGTTTTGTTAATCAATTTCACAAACAAGTAAGATTTCATCAAACCCTAGACCCAATTTTCATGTAAAACTACCCCCAACTTGCCTTAAAAAGAAGATGGTGATGAATTGAGATGATATGAGGTGAAATTTTTGCTTCAAGCTCCTCTTCTGTTTCCATGAGTTTCTTCTTCTCCTTCTTATCTTCTTTCTTTTCTCTCTCTTTTCTTTACTAACAAATGAAAATTCAATGAAGAATCATAATTGATAATGATATTTAGTAAGGTGTTTTATCTTTTAGTGAGCTTACTTGTGCTTTTATCATCTTTCCCTTACTAACTCTCATAATTTTCAAAATGTCACTCATCTCAATTACCAAATGGCCATTACTTACTAATTAATAAGAATTAAGATAATTGATTAAGAATTAATCTCTTATTAATTTACTAATTACTTAATTTGTCTCACTTAATAAAGAAATGATTTGAGAATATATATGAGATATTATAAAAAATAGTAGATGTCGTTGAATCAATTTTTCAAACTTCAATTTAACACAACATCGTTCTTCAGTTGAGAGAGACATCATTCTTTAATTGAGAGTACTTGAAAGAAACACACATCTCATATACATTCTTTAATTCATATTAAAATCTAATTTTTAAGTTTATTGTTTTATATTTAATTTAATAACATAAAATTATTATTATTTATTTTATTACTTTGATTAAATTATATTTATTTAATTTTAAACAAATAACATCTTAGTCATCATTCAAAATTGCACATCATTGTATGTCATTGTCAAGTAAATATACATTAAATTTATTTATAAACATGATTTAAAATGGTAATAGAAAATAATTCTAAACCAAAACTTCCTAAAAAATATTTGGGTTATCATAATTTTACCCCTATGGTTATTTCTGGTTTTTGTTTTCTATTTTTTTTTCAAAAATAATTTTACCATTTAAAAATTTAATAATTTAATCTCTAAAATCAAAATAACCTAAAAATAACCTAAAAATAACCTATATATCAGGAGTAAAATAGTATTAACTCAAAAAAAAATTATAAAGACAAAAAATCCAAAAAGACAAAAGACTTTATATAACCTTTTCCCCCTCTATTAACCAATCCCATTACTCTAAATATCACCTAACTTTAGCAAAAAAGACACTAATTTTGAATCATTTTATATAGTCAATACATTTCTTATTTTATCATATTATTATTATTATATATATTCATTCTCATTCAAACTCTTTGAATTTTCTTCTTCTTATAATTAATTAAAAAAGCCATTTTATAAAAAAATATTACATTTTTGAATTTAAATAAAATAATCAAAACCATTTATAATTTTTGACAAACAGTTAATAATAGGAACACAAACCAAACCATTTCTCCATATTCAAAGGAAGCTTCGCAAGAAATTAATAAATTGGGCACACCATCTCTGACCACCACTTTCTTATTCTTGATACCCTACACACTTACCATTCACACACACTCTTCTACAACCTCGTTTAAAGCTTTAAAAAGAAAAAAACACTTCTCTTAGTTCCTTTCCCTTCTCTTACTCACTCTTTTCATTTTTTCTTCAACAAAATAACACTGCAAAATGAAAAACTACTCTCTCTTATTCATCCTTCTCCTACTCTCCGCCGCTAAAGCCCAAACCCAAGCCCCAAAACCGACCAACGACTTCACAGACCCCAATTTCAACCAATTCAGCCCTTCCTTTGCTATAATCATAATCATCTTAATCGCTGCTCTTTTTCTCATGGGCTTTTTCTCCATCTACATCCGTCGCTGCTCCGACTCACCTTCATCCAACGCCGGTCTCCCCATCATCAACGGCCGTTTAGGTATCACAACTCGTGGACTCGATTCATCAGTAATCGAGACTTTCCCGATTCTCGAATACTCCGAAGTCAAGATCCATAAGATCGGAAAAGAGGTTCTGGAGTGTGCTGTTTGTTTATCCGAGTTCGAAGACACCGAAACGCTGCGTTTGATTCCCAAGTGTGATCATGTTTTTCACCCTGAGTGTATCGACGAGTGGTTATCTTCGCATACAACATGTCCCGTTTGTCGCGCGAATCTAGTTCCGGAACCTGCTGAGTCAGTTCACGGTGTTCCCGAGTCAAACCAACAAGATGTGGAAGCTCAAAACGACGCCGTTCAAGCACCGGTAGAGGAACGAAACGCGGAAGGTGATTCAGTTTTGGTTCCTCCGGAAGTGATTTCGTTGGATAAAACGTTGAACAGAAATCGAACGCGTGGATCTCAATCGAACAGGGCGCGTCGTTTTCCAAAGTCTCACTCGACCGGTCATTCGTTGATTCCACCGGGTGAGAACACGGACCGGTTCACTTTGAAACTGCCTTTTGCGGTGCGGAAACAGTTAATGAACCGGCAGTTACAACGGGCGAGTAGTTTGATTACTTTACCACGAGAAAGTAGCTCGAGGCATGGTTACCGAACCGGAGAAGGAAGTAGTAAGGGAAAAAGTTCGAGCTGGGTGGACCGGAGTTTCAAATCAGACCGGTGGGTTTTTACTAGAGCACCGTCGTTTTTGGCTAGGGCATTGTCGTTTAGGTCACCAAGGCCAAAGGTCAATAATAGCGACGATGAAGGAACTTCTTCTGCTACAGCTCCTATCATGCCGTCATCTGCCGTTGACTCTGCCCGCCGTTAAATCCTTTGAGAAAAAAACAAGCTACTTATAGTTCGCACCGTCCAATTCTGTTATTTAATTCACGTCGTTCAATCATGTTAAAGAGGATTGGGCAACGAGTAAATATACAAAATTGGACTTGAATACGTGCACTGAACCATCAGCCATCGGAGGGATACAGGTCCAAAATTTGACTGTGCTTTGAATTTTGGGTTCTTTTCTTGTTTAAATCTAACTGTTTTTCTACAGCAGCACCACATTATATTTTTATTTTATATTTTTTTTTCAATTTCTAAATTTGTACAGTTCTTTTTATAATAAGTTATCACGGTACAAATATTTTCTCTTGGCCCATTTCTGATGAAGTAGGTTGTGAATGAGGAATTGATGATTTTGTTATAAACTGAAGTTATTTAATTGAGTTTTGATTTCAGAAAATGAAAATGGCATGCAAAGTGTAGAATATTAAAGGTAGGCATGCGTGATTGATTGATTTTAATGCTATTTATGAGTTCAATTCATAATCATATGTTTATAAATTTCAAATGTTACAAAATATTGATATAAGCCGTGGAAATTTAAGTAAATAAATTAAGTGGAAAATAATAAAAAAATAATAGAAGGGAGAATTTCACTTTATAGAGATTCAATAAAAAAAAGTGAATTATTCATTTCTCTGAGAACTAATCTTAAGAGTATATATTATTTGATCGAGAGATTTTAGAAGATTAAGTCCAAAATATTTTTATACAAAAAAATGAAGTTTCACGTTAACTTTCAACTAAATAACGAATAGAGATTCAAGCGGTTAGTCTCTAAGTCATATTGAGATTTTGCACAGGTTAATTTCAAATCAAGATGGAGTTTTGAGTTGATTATCTTCTAAGTTAAAATGGAATTTTATACTAGTTGATCACGAATTGGGCTGAGATTTTCACCATAATGATCACGAACTGAGTTGAGATTTTCACCATGATGATCACGAATCTATTGCTTTTAACCAAATTAAACTCAGAAACCAAGTGAGATTTTATATCAGACTAATCTCGAATCAATAGAGCTTTTGACCGGTTTGAGCTCAAGAATCGTAATAAAGATTTTTTTACTAGTTATTCTTCACAAATCCAAAAGATAGATTTTCTTTAATGGTGGAGCTCATGAACAAAACTAAGACTTATACTAATTTTTCAAAGAGCTTTTACACTAGTTTAACTCCAAACCAAAATAATCAATTACTAAGGAAGAATGATTTACTACAGAGAAATATCTACTCTTGGTAACTCTACAATAAAGCTCTCACCTAGAACAAATTTCCTCATTAGACTCAAGAACATTTTGCATATGGCTAAAATATGTGAAAAAGGAAGAAATGATTTTAAGAGATCGAGAGAAAGGAAAAATAAAGTTTTTCACATTTTCTAAATGTTTTGAAATGGTATAGAAACTCAATTTATAAGTCAAGAAATTGTGTAAATTAGGAAATAATTCATGAGTCAATTAATTGACCTAATTGATTAGCTAATCAATTAGGCAGCAAATAGTCGACTATTTTTCCCCCCAAAATAGAAGATTTATATGGATAGTCGTTGACATTCATTAAGAGATTGTCATAACCCATTATAGAATATGTTATGCATCATAGGGCTTTCCATGTTAAAATGCAGAAGGCTTCAACACAAAAATGTAGGATGAGAACTTGTCAGGTGAAGGTGTGAGAAAAACACAAGAAATTGAGGGTTTGAATTAAGTTTTCACACTTGTTAACTTTTTCGACTTATCTTGAGGAAGCATAAATAAATAAAGCAAAGCATAAACAAGAAATAAGAACACATGATATATCCTGGTTCACTTGAAAATCTCAAGCTAATCCAGTCCACCCGCCAAGTGATTTTGCCTTAGACAAGGACTGAATCTACCATAACCAAACTGATTATAAGGCACATCACAACTTGTGACTAACTGTACAACCAATCGATGTGACTTACAACATTGCACAACTAGCTGATGTGACTTCACCTGCGCGAATACATGTCGTGACTAACTACACAACAACTGTTGTGACTTCCTTGTGTGGCTACCTATTGTGACTAACTACACAACAATTGTTGCAAATTTCTTGCACGGCTACCTATCGTGACTAACTACACAACAACTGTTGCAAATTCCTTACACGGCTTCCTGTCGTGACTAACTGCATATTAACCTGTTGCGACATCCAAGCACCAAGACACATAGTTCAGAGCCTCCTAAAGATTCTGACCTTCACTCAGTCCTTTAGGGATTCTAAACAATAGTTTGTAAAAGGGTAATGTTTACAGTTAAATGCTTATTCATAAGCAAGGTAAACACAATGAAAATAGTGATCAGAAGATCAACTTTACACACATATGAATATTACATTTTATTGTAGCTCTAAATTTGTGTGGAGTCTTCTTCTTCTTCGTTTATGAGCTTCTTTGTGGACAAAATTCCAAGCTCTTTGTCTTTCTTGAAGTCTTCTTCTTCTAAGCTTGTGAAAAATTAATTGATCTTGATATATCACATAAAAGGACTTCATCATCTTGATTAACATAAGAAGAACATTATGTACAACAACCCTGTTCTCTTATTTCAATGATCACAAATGAACACACTTTTCAGTCGTGCATTTTTCATTCAATTTCCATGATCGTCTTCTTTAACCATCATTTGCGGCTTTGCAAGCCTTTTTGCAGAATATTCAATAGAGCACATTTATGAACCAACAACATATGCTTCAACAATTCGTTGTTTTACCGCTATCAGCCTTTGGCTGCATTTTTCATTCACGCATTACATGGACTTCAACGTTAGTTGTCATCGTCATGTTTCTTCACGTGATTACTTTCTTATATAGCCAAAATAGATTTGTTGGAGAGCAGTTGACTACTGAAGGAATGTCGTTACACAAGGATGAAAATTGTACTACCATGTTTGTCCTTTTCCACAAATTAAGGTTAGTGGAGAGGTAGTGGAATAAAGTGTTTTATACTGTGTACTTTCCTTGTTAATGGTAACTTTGTCTTCTGATCTTCAAATGCTTTTGATTGTGATTTGATTGAAGCATGAATCGAGAAGTGATAATTGGGTATTCAAAATCTCAAGTCTTTAGTGTCTTCAGAACTTGTTCACTAGAACATTGTCTTCAGAACTTCAACACTTGTCTTTGAAACCCTCGGTCTTCAGAGTCTTCAGAACTGTGTTCACTTAGAACCTTGTCTTCAGAGTCTTCGGCACTTGGTCTTCAGAAACCTTATGTCTTCATAATCTTCAGTACTTCGTTCAACAGAACCCCAAGTCTTCAGAGTTCTTCAACACTTAGTTATCAGAAGATAACAACTTCAGAAGCTTCGTTTGCTTCAGAATTAGAACCATGCATATCACATAATATAAGAGAGCATTGTAGCATCAACATAAAGCCTCTCAGGATGTTTCTGATTGTGATCAGATACAGAAGCATCCTTGTTTCTTTAGCACCCAGGCGACTTGTGTTACACATAGTAACTCGCATATGGTCTTTAATGGTCTTCTGAATTCTGTTTGTTAGATCAAATAACTTCTTTAACAAGATCTACACAATAATAAACATTAGAAAACTAAATTATTCTTACACAAATACTCCATTGTTATCATCAAAACATAGAGATAAGATGCATAACCAATTCTTGTTCTTACAATCTCCCCCTTTTTTTATGATGACAAAACCATGTATTTTGTTCTTACAATCTCCATTGTAATCACCGAATATAACATATTCAGAGTTTTAAGCAACAACTCCCTCTGAATGTGTTAATCCCAAAATTTCATTTATGCTTGTTTAGAGTCTCCCCCTGATCACAAGACTCACAATATAAAATTTTGAGTTTTCAAAACATAGAAGAATAAAGAAGGAATAATTCCTTATGGTGACTCATCAGAGTCTGACTAGAACACCTGGTCTTCATCTCAGAACCTGGTTACTATCAGAACTTGATGATTGATCAAAGCTTGATTCTGAATCTGATTGGATATAACATTTGATGAACGATCAAAAATTGATTTTGAGTCAGATATGATAAAGCATCGCTTGTACAACAAAACTTATTTTCCTTGATTCTTCCAAGATCAAAACACTATACTTCTGGAGTATCAGAGTTTGTTTTGACAAAATATTCTTTCTATATCTTCAGATAGTCTGCGACTTATGATTTGATCATATCTTCTGAATATCGTCTTTGAATTTGAAAGTTGACTTTGACCGCTTTCACGAAGATTTCTGCTTCTGACTCTTATGTTATGATTTTCATATTTTCAGACAGTTTACAACTTCTAAACACTATGGTACCAAAACAAGATAACTTTAACTTTTAGAAAGTTCTCAACTTCTGAACAGTATTGGGTCTATCTAATTTGAACACATATGTTCACGAAGTGTACAATGATTATATGATCTATCAATGTTTGTCCTTAAGATCGTTAGACTTAGAAATAAAGTTCTTTTCATTTTACCTATCTTAGAACTCTTAATGAACTTTTTCAACTTCCTTAGTTGAAACAGAAACATCAAACAATCGTTAGAAGTAAACACATTTTATATCAGATTAATTTTGTTTGAGTTTTAATTCTGAAAATATATATTATCAAAATCATCTTAACTTTCTCCCCCTTTTTGACATCATCAAAAAGGTGATAACAATTAAGCATATGCATTATATATCATAAGTATATTAGTAAAGTAAGTCATGCATATCAAAAGAGAATTTCATTCATATTCCAAGGATAAAACATCATCTAGAGTAATGCATTTAGATCAACGAAACATAAAATACTGAAATGGAATCCTACAGGTTAGCCTATAGAGTGCCTAATGTTTGGGAGGATGAGGGAGCCTCTGAAGAATCTGTAGAAGAGCATCCTTAATGCAGACGATGACTTCTTCCTGTTTATACATCCCTGAACCAAAAGCTTCTTATTGATTATTAAAATTTCTCAGAGTTTGTAGTACTGATTTAGGATAGGGTAGACCATTATTCTCTAAAATCTTTAGTGTCGTCTCTCTTTCAGCAGCTTCCTCAGCAAGCTTCTTGGCCAATTCTCTTTCAATGACTTATTTTTCTTCAGCTTCTCGTTGAGCTTTCAATCTGTTTTCATCCTGTTGAACAACAAACTGTTTAAACTTCCTAATTTCCTCATTCATCCAATTATTGAAGTGATTCCAGGTATCACCCAAGGTAGTTGGATCAACACTTGAGATGGATTCATTAGACAACTTCTGGAATACTTCATTCGCATCATTCTTAAATATGTTGAGGGCCTCATCAAAAGTAGGACATGTATGATTAAAGGGTTGAAGTTTATGATCAGATGATGATGAGATATCAACGAGATTAACTACATCATTGTTATGATTTATAGAAATAGCAAAGTGAAGCAAATATGTTGAGACAGGATCCGGAATAGGAGTTTCTTCAGAAATGGGGATAGATTGAGCAAGAGTCAGTGATGTAGTGATGATGGTTGATAATGGTGGTAAAGTTATTGTGGGAGGAATGGTTGTAATTGTTGGTGCCAATGTTGGAGCCATTGAGATTGTGGTTGAAGGAATTCGATGTGGTAGAGAAGTCATGAAGCCAAAGGTTGAATGTTGTAGTGGTGGTGGAGGTGGAATTGATGCATTGCAAAGAGATGAGGTTGTCAAAACTACATACGAGCCAGGTAAAGCTATTTGAGAAGATACAAAAGCTGCATTATCATAGATTGTAGTGGCTCTATTTGATTTCATTGAATATGGTCCTTCACCATCAACAATTCTTTGATTATTTCCTCTCTTCTTAGACTCATGCATCTCTGGAAGTTTGTCCAGGATATTCTCCATATCAATCCACCTCTCTAGATCTTCATCTTTGAATCGAGCCAAATAATATGATAATTATTTTAATTATTAGAATCTTCTAAAGGGAGGAAATCCTGCAACAGGAATCCTCAAGGTCAAAGCCTCTTGCTTAGGTTGTGTGATAGCATAATCAACACTTAATTCACTGAGTTTCATATTCTTTAGCTGAAGAAATTTTCCAGCTGCATTAATTAACTTGTCTTTTTCTTCTCCTTTCATCAGCAGAGCCTCAACTATTTCTGATTCGACAAGAATGTCTGAGATGATTCTTCCGTAAGGAATATGATTCCTTTCAGAATCAGTTCTAGAACCCTTGATCGATTCTTGCAGGAATTTAAATAGAAGAACAAATAGATAACTTCTTATCCCTTTTAATAGAAAGTATAAAACATACTTTGAACACTATTAAGCTTATTTGTAGGATGACGATGAAAGACTGTTCCCAGCAAAATATTGAACTAGGCTCTTAATGAGTCTTTCAGAAAGGAGAATGATGATTCCTCAAGGTTGAATATTATTCCTTCTTTGAGGATAGAAGTCATGCGTTTTGCTTCCTTTTGTTCATCTAACTCATCATTGATTATTCTTATTCCTCCGCTGTCATGTGATAGTAGGTCAGAGAAGGTTTTCTCAGTGATGATTATTTTCCTTCCAAAAATATCGGACATAATGAGATTCTCTTATGTGGTTGCATGGATCCAAAAGTCTTTGACCAATCAAGGATATGTAGGGCCTTCCAACCTCTTTAAATATTCACTCCATACTTAGAAATAAAGGGAGTGAGTTAAATCACATCCATTATCTCTCTAGATCTTGAAGTATACCATTATCTCACAATCGATAATGAGTTCCTCAACTGGAATTCGTAGAGTGATGGGGCATTCATTTTGTTGGCTATTTTTCTTTGTAGTTTGAGAAGAGCGTTGGGAGGATTAAGCCATTGTTGACAAGGGATAGAGGAGGTTAAGAATGCGAAGGGTTTGTTATGGCTTAGGTTTTGAAAGAATAAAATTGTGGGAGAAGTGAGCGTAGTGTGAAGTGTCAGTGGAGTGAGTATATATAGGTTACCAAGAAAAACAACAACCCACTAACTCATGATTATAGACAAAAAATGCAATGCAATAGTGGGAAAACGTAAAGGTTTAGACCTATTTTCAAGATTACAAACTAAGCCCAATGTATCAATTCATAATCACACATGATTGGTCAGTGGGATAGCTGTCACATTCACGTTCACACGATCTTGGATAAAAAGATGACATTTAATGTTGTGACTGTTCACTTTTCAGATGATAAATCAATATATTTTCTCTTGAAAAGAAAACGTTTCAAATCATGAGTTTTTCACTTATCAGAAAGTTCATGTTTCAGAATTTTACTAGCATATGACTGAATGTATTTCTGATTAAAATCTCTTCGAACTTGTACAAGTATCTTTACCAGTAGACAACTAAAATGAGTCAGAGATAAAAGAAAACATTACCTTTTTGATTCTGAACATCTTCTCGTAGATCCTTTATATAACTTCTGAATATTTTCCTGTCTGATTTTGACTTCAGTTTACTTATGACACATTATTTTCTACTTCTTCTTTCATCAGAATGACATTTCAAAAGTTCTGAGAGTATGTTGTTCTGATTAAAGAAAAATATTTTTTGTTTTCAACTTTTGATCTCATCTTTGAGTAGAAGCGTCTTCAAGATCTTCCATCTACTTGATCTTTTAAACTTCTAATTACTTAATAAACTTCTAATCATCTTCAGAAGTTCTGACAGAGAGGAGTTATCATTTAGAATTTTAGATTCCTCTGCTCATGATTTATGACAATCTTTAGTAGACTTCTTCTTGAATTCATCGTTCTTTATAATCATGAAGTCGACAATCTTTCTTATTTACTTGAACAAATTCCTTGCGAGGATACCTGTCGTGATTGACTGCACAACAACTGTTGTGACTTTATTGCAGTACTATCTGTCATGACTAACTGCATAACAACCTATTGCGACTTCCAAGCACCATAACACATAGTCCTAAGCCTCCTAAAGATTATGACCTTCACTCGTTGCTTTAGGGATTACAAACAACAATTTGTAAAAGGGTAATGTATACAGCTGAGTGCTTCTTCATAAGCAAGGTAAACATAATGAAAACAGTGATCAGAAGATCTACTTTACACACATATAAATATTACATTTTATTGTAGCTCTAAATTTGTGTGGATTCATCATCTTCTTCTTCTTTTTCATCTTCTTTGTTTAAAAGCTTATTTACAGACACCAACCCAATCTTTCTGTCTTACTTAAAGTCTTCTTCTTCTTCTAAGCTTGTGAAATCTTAATTGATCTTGATGTAACACATATAAGGATTTATTTATCTTGATTCACATAATAAGAACATTATGGACAAAAATCATGTTTTCTTATTTCAATGATCACATATGAACACACTTTTCAGTCGTGCATTTTCCATTCAATTTCCATGATCATAATATTTAACTATCATCTGTGGCTTTGCAAGCATTTTTGCAGCATATTCAATTGAGCACATTCATGAACCAACAAAATTTGCATCAACAGTTCATTATTTAACCGTTATCAATATTTTGTTACATTTTTCATTCACGCATTACATGGACTTCAATGTTAGTTTTCATCGTCATATATCTTCACGTGATTAATTCCTTATATAGCCAAAAATAGATCTGTTGGAGAGCAGCTGACTACTGAAGGAATGTCGTCACACAAGGATGAAAATCATACTACCACATCTGTGATTTTCCACAAATTAAAGTTAGTGGAGAGGTAGTGGAGTGAAATGTTTTGTATTGTGTATTTTCCTTGTTAACAGTAACTTTGTCTTCTGATCTTCAGAGGCTTCTGATTGTGATATGATTGAAGCATGAATGGAGAAGTGATAATTGGGTCTTCAGAATCTCAAGTCTTCAGTGTCTTCAGAAATTGTTCACTAGAACCTTGTCTTGAGAACTTCAACATTTGTCTTTGAAACCCTCGGTCTTCAGAACTTCAAGTCTTCAGAGTCTCAGAACTTCGTTCACTCAGAACATTATCTTCAAAGTCTTCAACATTTGGTCTTCGGAACCTCAATCTTCAGAAACCTTAAGTCTTTAGAATCTTTAGCACTTCGTTTAAAAGAACCTCAAGTCTTCATAGTTCTTTAGCATTTAGTTATCAGAAGATAACAACTTCAGAAGCTTCGTTTGCTTCAGAATAAGAACCACACAGAAAACAGAATCCAAGAGAACATTGTAGCAACAACATAAAACATCTCAGGATCTTTCTGATTGTGATCAGATACATAAGTATCCTTGCTTCTTTAGCACGCAGGAGACTTGTGTTACACATAGTAACTCGCATATGGTCTTTAATGCTCATCTAAATTCTGTTTGTTAGATTAAATAATTTCTTTAACATGATTTAATTTGTACAATAAAAAATATTAGAAAACTAAATCGTCCTTACACAAATACTCCATTGTTATAATCAAAACATAGAGATAATATGCATAACCAATTCTTTTTCTTACACCCCAACTCTTTGTTTAAAACTACTCACTACAAAAAAGACTCCCCAAAACTCTACGATATGGATGAAGCAACAATAACAAAGGATTGATGAAATATTTTGACTTAGATGCATTTTTTGTTCCTCTATTTAAGTGATTTTAACATTTTGGTCCCCCTATTTTAAAACTCATTGTTTCCCTATACTTAACTTTTCTTAAGACTTTTTTGGTCCCCCTTGACTTTTGCACATATGACCTTCTCATTTTTGACGTGGCAGTCCAACAGTAGCACTATGTCAAAAAATATTAATTTTTTAATTGAAATCATTTAATTTTTCAATTACAAGCTTTTTATTTATTAAAAAGTTAATGTGTAAATATTAAAAATGAAATTTTAATTGATATTTGTAATAAATGAACTATCATGCCCAGTTAACAAATAATCCTCTTTTCCACTCAGCAAAATTCTAGAACCCCAATCCCATTTTCTCACTTTTGAAACCACGACCGACGAACCAAACAGAGCAAAATTCTTAGATGTTCGCTCAATGAACCAGAATGTCAATCAAACTGAAACTATGCATTCCACTTTATATGATTCAAGTCGTTTGTTTGTTGTGAAGATGACGAAAGGACGTTTTCAATGGGATAATGAACAAGTCAAGTTATTTGTAAAGTATGTTTGTGTCCCCTTTGCAAAGTCAACATGTTTACTTCGCTTATTGTGGCCCCTTTGCAAAGTCAACATGGGACACCATCTTTTTTTAATGTTAACATGTGGTCCAAAATGTTTTATCGTATATATTTACATGATTATTTATTCAAGTTATATTTCTATTAATTCTCAAGCCAGTTGAGAGTCATAAGATTATGTTAAGGATACACCATAAGGGGATATTAGTTGAGGAACTTATATAATGGTATGTTGAAAGGGAAATATCTGATATTAGTTGAATAAAAATGCAAGAAAAATTTGGAAGGGCTTAAGGATATTTGAGGTATAAACAAGAAGAGTACTAAACATGCAAGGTTAAGAAGAATCTATTTTCCCGCTTGAATGTGTCCGAATTTCAATTGCTAGAAGGTGTATCTAGATTTTTTAATTTGTACATGTTTGTTTTAATGGATGAGGGTGTGTTTTTGATGAAGAGATTTTTTTTCTTATTTTGGTTTGTCTGAATTTCAATCTTTGAACGGTGCGAAAGAACATTTTTAGATTTCCATAAAGTTTGAGAAGAATGGATGAGTTGTAATGAACATTTTCCAATTAGAATAATGAAGTAGACATTAAAATTGTCCATGATACTCTAGCTTATCCTAAAAAAGAGTAAGGTAACTATGACATGACACTAACTAAAGTATATATATATATATATATATATATATATATATATATATATATATATATATATATATATATATATATATATATATATATATATATATATATATATGCATAATCCTAACATAAAATGATTATTACAATGATATTTTCAATAGAAATTTGAATATCCTGGTGGACGCTTGCACATCTTCAGAATATCTTTGACCGATATTTGTTGCATCACTTCCAACTCAAGTGAAACTTTCTCTTCGAAACCGAAAAACGTATCCCACATAGTCCTAACATTCGCTTGCTTCTTGAGCTCAAACTCGGTGAACTAAATATTCCCTCCTTGTCAATCGAAGGTGAATGATACTCGAGCTTCACAATTTTTCGACTGTCTCTGTAAGGTAGGAGAATATGAATTTATTATTTGATATCTTTAAGGAAGGTGAAGTTGGTGAGCTTGAACGATCAGCCAAGCCCGAGTGTAGAGCTGGAGAAGGACACATTTGGGGCATACCAATAGATTTTTATTTGTGACATTTGAGACATTTTGAGTTTGTATGAAATATGACATTAGAGCACCTAAATTTACAGAAGGAAAAGATCAATTTTGATCACTCAATAATTATAAAGTTGATTTTGGATATATATATATATATATATATATATATATATATATATATATATATATATATATATATATATATATATATATATATATATATATATATATATATATATATATATATATATATATATTCGGAACTGCACCCTATTATCTTGTTCCAAAGATGCATCTCAGGAACTTCTCCTGAACCAGTATCACAACAGAACTGTATAACATAACTTTTTTTCATTTACAAAAACAAAAGTATTGTTATGGGGAAGATAAAAAATGCATAAAGACAAAATATAAAAAATGTGAATATATAACACTTCATTTATATTGAGACACTATTACATATAACTGTTTTTCTGGTTAAATAATAAATCAAAATAAATTAAAACATATGTCGTCGACTAAATCTATAGGTGACACCCCTTTGGACGTTTTTGTATTCGATTCTTTTTCATTGTTGTTTAATATCTCAAATTCCTGTTTCCTTTCCATAAAATGATTCGACCACATAACAAATTTTTCGGTTGAATGAGTCGTCCACTCCGGTATGTAAGTGGTATGGGGCATCCCGGTTTCAAGTAAACTTTAACAAAATGACTTGATATTTAAAGTCATCCAATGCACATGATAGGATCATTTGGATTTTGGGGTGGGGCAGTGCACAATAGGAAAAAGGTTTCCGAAAAGCTGTAGTGTGTCAAGTCAATACACACTCTATCATATGCACATGCTACTAGGTGAACCATATTAGGGAAGCTCATCCATTTTGCCTTCGGTGCCTGACCGTTCATGCAAGGAACAAGGACTCATAAATCGTATTGTATTTTTCTTTATATGCACACAACTGCATGTATGATTCTTTATGGGTCTTCAACTCTTAGATAAGTTGATGTCTAACAAATGTATGATTATCTTCTCCTTTACCGAGTAAAACTGAAATGGCTCGGTAACCGTAATTACCGTCCCTTACAACATCGACAATCTGATCAATATATTTGTGCATACAAATTGGCATCTCGTTAATAAAGGGAATCTTCCTTGGAAGCGGTGTCGGAAGTGGTTTGCTAATGTGGGCTCCTTTCACAACATTTTTTTTTTAGATTTTGGAGTCTGTAAGTCGGGAAAAACTTTGTCAACATGTTAAAAATTTGAAGGAGACTGTGTAGTCGAGTTGTCATTCGGTGTAGGCTTTATTTTCTTCGGAGCACCTTTTATTTTTACCGGTTGAGAAGGCGGTTTCATGTCGGTGGTTTCGGGATATGCAATCTTCCTAAATTATTCTTTGATGTGGAGTTTCATGTTGTCATCGACCTTCGAAAATCTCTCTTGTGCCACTTCCCATCCAGTCAAAATAGAGATATTAGATTTACCGTCATCCATGCATCCATCATCAATCCTAAGTCTCTTCCAACGAGAGCAAATCTCACCCAACTTTAGAGGCCTCCATACGAATCCATTCAAGCATTTTTTTTCATGAGATTCAAACCCTTGCTTGCTTTTAAAGTCGTTGCCAACATCTACCACCTTCAAAACAATCCATTGAACATTCGGAGAAACATCCACACCTTGGACGTTCGAAGAAACTACTTATTTTGGGAAAACATCGTGTTGCACCATATCTATTGAAAACAATTAAAAAAATAACATAACATTAGTTCAACTGCTGTTGCAGAAGGACTGCAAAAATGAACATAGATCAATTCTGAAAATGTATATCCAGACAAGTTCATATACGTCCGGTGATACATTTCCGGACACAACATAAGTTTTTTTATAAAAAAAAAATTGATGATTAATGTGAGCAATACAGAGGAAAAAAAATAATCTTTATCTGAAATTC
Organism: Lathyrus aphaca; assembly: GCA_963966055.1. NCBI lineage: Eukaryota > Viridiplantae > Streptophyta > Magnoliopsida > Fabales > Fabaceae > Lathyrus > Lathyrus aphaca. The sequence continues at coordinate 18,574,226 of OZ014525.1, forward strand.
TATCTTCTCTTACTCCTTGTGATATGTTGAACCAAATGAATGGAGATTTGTAGTGAAAATTTGGATTGAGAATGAATGATTTTTAGGGTGAAGGATTTGGTTAAGAATGAAGTATGTCAACAATGGAGAAGTGATCATCCAACTGATAGCTATATTAAATATTTTCAGAGATGCATCTCCGGAAATACCTGACATGCAAATGTGACAAAAAAATTCAAAATGTCGTCCATAATTCCATAGATGCATCTCCGGAATATCTACTGAATTGAACAATTAAAATGTTTTTCTTCAAATGCTTCAGAGATATATCTTCGGAATGTCTATTGAACTGAACAATTAAAATGTTTTCCTCAAAATGTTACGGAGATATATTTTTCGGAATAAAACTAACCTAAGATATGGGACATATCTCAAAATAGCTTTGGTTGCGCATGCAAAAGATATTTCCTGAGATATATTTTCGAAACCAAAAAATATATATAAAAATTCATACGGTACATTAAAAATATATAAGACGCAATAAAAAATTCTCTAGGACCAATTTATATAAATCAACTACACATGTCATTTTCGACGTATTAGAATTATTTTTCAGAATTACTTTTGAACTTTTAAAATATATGAGAATTATTTCTTATAAGTTAAGTAAATATAAGGAATATATTTTTAATAGATCTTTTTATTATTATTTTGTGAATCTGACTTGGTCTAATGGTCTTAGTCCTATTAAACTAGTAATCTTATTTTCTTTCTTTAGTTAACTATTCCCCTTATTCATGTGATAGAGTGTGAAACTACTTTCTTTTCCTTCTCTTCTTCGTATTTACAATATTTCCTCTGTTTTGAACTTGTTGTGTATTACAGCTAGCTGTAGCATAACTATCCCAAAATCAAAGCCAAACAATGTGTCATGCAACACAGAGAGAATTCTTGACAAAAATCCAAACCAACAATGCACCATCTTCACACGCCTCCTTTACATAAAAACAAATCAAATCTGCATACCATGCAACTAAGCTTTTCTTCTTACCTGCCAAGTAACCCCTCCCTCCTTCACACTCACATGCACCCTTTGTTTTCTTACCTGCCAAACACTTCCAAACTTATGTCACAGTCTCTACAGCTAATTACATACTCCAAACAATTCATCTCTTCTATATATATACACACACATCAATTCACCAACTTCATCATATCTCATCTCAAACCAAAACATGGCTTCATTTTCTATCCTTCATTTTCTCCTCACTTCACTCTTTTGCTCTTTTCTTTTAGTCTCATCTGTGTCTCTGTCTCACCCCCCAAAACCAAACCTAGTAGTCATACCGGCTTACCAACATCCTTCAACTGGACTCCATTGGACCAACATCCACAAAAGAACCCCGATTACGCATGTCCCGGTTCTCATTGACCTCAATGGAAAACACTTATGGGTTAACTGTGAACAACACTACTCGTCTTCAACTTACCAAGCACCCTTTTGCCACTCCACACAATGCTCTAGAGCCAATGCTCACACTTGCCATAACAACACGTGTTTGCTTACTTCCACAAACCCAATCACTCAACAAACTGCCACAGGGAAACTAGCCCAAGATATCCTGGCTATCTACGCCACCAGCGGGTCTAAGCCCGGCCCAATGGTTACAGTCCCTCAGTTCCTCTTCTCTTGTGCACCATCCTCTTTGGCCCAAAATGGCTTACCAAGATACCTCCAAGGAGTTGCCGGGCTTGGCCATTCACCCATTTCATTACAAAATCAAATATTTTCCAATTTCGGTTTACAACACCAATTCAGCATGTGTCTGTCTCGCAACCCAAATTCAAACGGAGGTATACTCTTCGGGGATGCACCGAATAACTACAACAAGAATCCTAATATCTTCAAGCATTTGGTTTACACCCCATTAACAATAACCCAACAAGGAGAGTATCGTATACAAGTAACCTCCATAAGAATAAACAAACACAGCGCGATTCCAGTGAGTGAATCCATCTCATCAAACAATCAAGAAAGTGTCCTAGGAGGAACATTGATCACTACCACAATTCCTTACACAATACTCCACCAGACTCTCTATAAGGCATTCATTCAAACAGTTAGTGAGCAGATTCCAAAACAAGCGCGGGTGAATCCCGTGGCACCGTTTGGATTGTGTTATGATCCAAAAAGGATTTCTTTTCCTCTTCTTGTTGAGTTTGTGTTGGAGGATAAGCCTGATGTTAGTTGGACAATTGATTTTGAAAATTTGTGGGTTGTGCAACCAAATGGAGTTTTATGCTTGGGTATTGTGAATGGAGGGTTGAAGCCAAAAGCTGTGATATCTATTGGGAGTCATCAATTGGAAGAAAATGTGTTGGTGTTTGATCTTGTTAAGTCAAGGCTTGGATTTAATAATTTCTTAAGGTCTTTTGATAACAAAGGAATCAATTGTTCTCATCTCTTTGATTTCACCAATGCTCCATAGAGATATGTATCTATAGAGTATAAGTTTTGTTGTTGTTATGGTTAATAATGTTGTCAACAATAAGATCTTCAAGTTATCAATAATAAAGTCACTATTTGTGTTGTTTAGACACAAATGTGGTGTTAACTTTTTGTATCATGTATCTTTATAATGGAAAGTTATTTCATTTTTATGTCCTATAATTTCATTATGGAAGAATCTTGAAAAGAACATAATCTCTCACTTCAATCAATCAAACAAATATTTTAAAAAAAATACATTTCTTAAAAAATATTCAAATTTCCCTTGAAAGGTTTAGATCAGAAGATTTCCATGCATGATTATCCATATTAGGATGAGACAACATCAACGACGGCGGGGCGGTTTCATGTAATTCATGGGCGGATATGGCATACCATGCATCATAGATGGATGTTGCATACCATGCATCATTGAAGGGTGTTGCATACCATGCATCATGGATGGATGTGGCATACCATGCATCATGGATGGATGTTGCATACCATACATTGGTGGAATCATATTCATATTCATATGTGCATATTGTTGGTTCATCATTGGCATAGGCATGAAGGTTTGTTGTTCATACGAAGGTTTCATTTGCATCCTTTGATGATGATGATGATGATAACCACCACCATTATTCATCATAGGATCTATTGAAAACCTATGACCCATATTTCTATTTCCAGTATTGCCCTTACTAGGATGAGGATGACTATGGATAACATTGTCTTTTCCTTTATTACCATGCTCCTTGCCCTTATTATTAGAATTTGAATTGCATTTTTTCTTGGAAGGTTCAGCTTCAGCTACAGAGGGTTTATGAGTCTCACATATTTGAGCATGTTTGCCTGAGTTTATAAGAATGTTGATGAGTTCATTTGGATCCACATTACCTACAACTAGTACCTTTTTTTGCTTTGGATCCATGTTTATAGAATCCACACCTACACAACAAAAAAAAGAATATCTATTGTAAATTATAGACACAAAAAAAAAATTAATGTGGTAGAAAAATTTTTTTTTTAAAAATTAATTACATAGATCAAGTGTGTGTTTAGTTATTTGTTTAAAAAAATTGATTTTATCTAGTTGGTTTAGTGGTGATTGATATTGAACTTGATAGGGAGAGTTTTGATATGTGTGTTTAGTAATTTTATATAAATTAATTATAATTAAAAGTATTAATAAATTTTTATAAATAGTGTGTTGAAATTACGTTAAAATTAACAAACAACAAATATAATCAATTATATAATTAAGAGCAATTAAATATGTCAAAATAAATGACAGAATTAGAAACAAATCGATTATTTCTATAGTAAAAAGGAAAAATTGACATTTAATTTAAAACAATTTATTTTACTAAAACAACACTCATTACTCATAGTAAAACGAAGTGGATAGTAAAAAAAAAAATTAAAAATCAAACATCTAATAAAATATTTTAAGAATTGGTTGAGCTCAAAAAATAGATGAACAATTCGTAGAATAATACACGTTATATAGTGATCATAATATTATAACTGACGCAATTAACTTTGACAAAATTTGAACCCACTAAAATAGAAACTAGTATTTTAAGAAATTAATATTGAATTTAAAGGTAGTACATTGGTGTAACATAATTTTACATAAATAATTAATCAAAAAATTTATATAATTGTCGATTTGTCATGTAATATCAATATTTTTAAAATAAAAATATATTTTATTTTAATATATAGTTGTGATTGATTGACGGTTTAAAATATTAGATGTTATTTTTTATTTTTAAAATATAATTGATTACATATTTAAACATGATACTATTGAAGTTTATATTTATAATTTTGAGTCTAAACACCATATATATATATATATATATATATATATATATATATATATATATATATATATATATATATATATATATATATATATATATATATATATATATATATATATATATATATATATATATATATATATATATATATATATATATATATATATATATATATATATATATTATTTTTAACTTTTTTTATTAAATAGATTTTATCTAATTTTAAATAAATCATATTCTCATCCCTACACACATATATATTATTATTTGTTTGGCTCAACTTATTTTTAAAATCAATTTTACACTAGTTATTCATTAAAAAAAAACAAATTTCTTTACCTTATATATTATATGTATTATGCACCAAATCATTTTGAAAATAATTCTAATTTTGTAAAATTAATTTTTATAATGTTCTTATTCATAAATAAGAAAAGTTATTTTAACATTAGTAATTTCAATATTCTTGAATAAATGTTTTAACCAATATTATTAACTACAAAAATTATTTTTTAATTGATTTTATAAAATAAATTTATGGAAAACTAAATTTTATCAACACGATTACACATATATAATACCGTAAATCATCCCTAATTTTTCATGATTAAATTATAGTAAAATAGAAATTCACAAAACATTTGTCATGTTAAATTCTGATTAATTAGAATTTCTATTCATTTTGTCATAACTAAACAATGACTAATCTATATATGGCTTTCAAAAACTTAAAATAACTGAGTAAAAAAAATATAAATTAAAGAATGTTACCTTGAATTTTGGACAACAATTTCTTTATTTTCTTTTCACAGCCTCTACAAATGCAATTAACCTTGAGAATACAATACTAAAGAGAAAACAAAGTCAAAAACATGAAAAGAAAGAGAGAAAAAACACAAACGAAATATGAAGAAATATGGTAATACTAGAAGGTGCTTGTTTACCTGATTTTTGTTTGAGTCTGGTTTACTCATAGTTGGTTATAGGATGATAGGACAAAGAAAATAGAGGGAAAAAAATCACTATGAGAGATAAGTATTCACAATATAGGTAGAGAAACCTATAGTTCAATATAAAGTAAACTATTTTTAGAATATTTTGATTGATTTTAATTATACGGCATAGAAAATCGGTTGATTGGAGTTTAACACCTTAATTATTTTTGCCATAATATTCATAAATTTAATAGCCCATGATTTTAGTCTCTCTATTTATGAATTTTTTATTTACAACTATGATTAACTTTAAGAGTAGATAACAAAATACCGTCAATTTTTAAATAACTCACCAATTCATATAGTACATACTTAAAAATTGTATATAAATTAAAAAGAAAAAAATCAAAAGTTATTGAAATATTACTGCCAATCTATAAATATAAGAGTTAAAAAAATTAATTAAAATATTACATTTATTAATTATTTGTAGACTTTTATAAATGAGTCGTTGTATTTTGATGAAAATATTACTATCCCATCCCTTAATTGAAAAGAAATCAATCAATTTAATTTTTTTTTACCAAAACAAATTTAACTACTTTCATTAATCAAAATAGATTCGATATAAAGAAAATTTTCATCTGTAACACTGCGTCTAGACTAAGAATTGACCACCTTAGTTAACAAATGGACAGTCATATTCGCTTAACGTTTAGTAAACTTCACTTCACCTCTAAGTTGTGAATAGAAGAAAGAAAGTGCTTAATAGACGAAATAATGAAACTAAATTCCGAACAACCTACATTATTAGAGAGAATAGTATTCACCACTTCACATATGAAATCCATATTCTTTTCGATAGTAAACTGAACAACGGCCAAAGTTTTTGCTTCAATAGTAAACATTATACCATTATCCCAAGCTATAATGTTGACCTATCCTAGAACGTGTTGGCAAACAATTCCTACAGATCCTCCATAGTAGATGTTTCGCCCTAGGAGGGGCCATGATGTTCCAGATGCTCTCCTACTTTCCCTCACCAACTTGAACCCAATGATGATTTTGTGAGTTCCTCCATAACCGGTAACCCGAAAGCACATTATACTCACCATCTTTTTCCTCTTTCCAAATCAAGTCATCCATAGTCACCTCACCTAACAAAGGAACTTTCAAAATTTCTTCTGCCATTGTGTGAACAAATAAGGAGTGAATAATCTGGATGTCCCATCTTTTAGAGTTAGGGATAAAAAAGTTATTCACACAAAGATTATACACACCTGATATTTGCGGGCCAACAATACACTCTCATTCCTTCCTTCTCAGTCGAGGTTCACCCATAATCTTGATATTACTTCCACCCCTTATGCTCCACCTGCAACCAAGCAATAAAACATCTCTAGTGTTCCAAAGACTCCTCCAAACAAAACTCGGGTTATTACTAATCTTCGTATCTAAAAAAGAGGAATAAGGAAAGTATCATGCTTTGAAAATGCGAGCGACCAGAGTATGAGGTTTAGATAATAATTGTCACCCCTGTTTGGCTAACATAGCCAAATTAAAAGACTTGAAGCCCCTAAATCCCATACCACCTTCATGTTTTGTTCGTGTCAAATGTTCCCACGCCATCCATGTGTCAAATGTTCCCACGCCATCCATCTGATACCTTTATTGTTATTTCCTCCCCCCACCAGAAAGCGTTCAATATTTTCTCAATATTATTGACGATTGTATCCGAAATAAGGTAAATGCTCATAATGTAAGAGGGAGTCGATTGAAGCACATATTTAATCATCACTTCCTTACCCATTCTAGATAGCGGCCTACCTCTCCAAGAATTAATCCTCTTCCATATGCGATCTTTGATGAAGGCGAAAGTCTCCTTCCTATTGCGGCCAATCATAAGGGAAAATTCAGGTAATTACCCGTACCTAACATTATACTAACACCAATCATCTTAGCAATGTCTTCCTGTGCCGGTATGCTAATGTTACGACTAAAGAAAATTTCCGATTTAGAGAGATTTATCTCCTGACCAGATGCAAGGGAATAGACCTTGAGGAGCTCCATAAGGTGTGTTACCTTTGAAACCGTGGCCCTGCAAAAAAGAAAACAATCGTCAGCAAAAATTAGGTAGGACACACTAGGTGCCCCTCTGCAAACTTGGATCCCATGAATGTCTCCACGTGAAACCGCTCCTTTCATGATAGTCGAAAGGCCTTCTGCTATGATAATGAAAAGATAAGGAGATTGTGGGTCTTCTTGTCTTAATCCTCTTCCTGATAGAATAGGTCCGATACTAATTGAATTAACCAATATCAAATAGTTTACTGAAGAAACACATAACATCATCCAATGGATCCATTGTTCAGCAAACACCATTCTTCAGAGCATACCTCTTAAGAAACCCCAATCAACCCTGTCATAAAAGTCTTACTGATATCAATCTTCAACGCCAAGTGGACTCTATTCCCATTAGTTCTCCTCTTAAGATAAGGAATAATATCAGTAGTAATTAGGGCATTATCGATGATAGATCTCCCTTCTACAAAAGCATATTGTTCCTCCGAGACACATTTACCCAAGTATGTTTCAGTTTATTAGCTAGAAGTTTAGAGACTAACTTATAGATACATAGCGATATCGGCCTGAGGTTCCTCATGGAGTGAGGATTAGCAGATTTTTTTATTCTTTTGTAAATACGTCTGTTTTTTTTCAAGAGATGATGGAGTAAGAGTTAAAATCTTATTTCCACCAATATTATTGTAGCTAAGATGAAATGCTAAAAGTATGTTGCTAGGATGCAAAAAACAATTACTACTTTTATAGTTCGAAATAAACATATCTAATCCAATAGAGAATGATCATGTTTACTATTAGAAATAAACATGATTGTTGATATTTGTAAATATATATAGTGTTAAGAATATTTATATATAGAATAGTACCACATCGACTATATCATGTAATTAGTTGTAATCTCTCTATATATAATAATGTCTCCGTAGTGCTTTTCAAGACACACGGTTTAATCTAAATGTCTCTTATTATCGTTTATTTCAACATGGTATCTAGAGCCTGTTAAGAGACAATTCTTTCTTCGCCGTGTTTTACCCGGTTGACCCACTGTCTTCCGGTGAGAATTTTTTTTTTTTTTGCAAACCGTGTTATCATTCCGGTTTGCCTCACTTTTCAAAATTCTTCGGTAACCTCCCTACCACCACTGTCGCCGTTACTGTTCCGACAAACTTCCGGCGACGTTTCGGAAAATTGACCTCACCATCCGACTCGCTACCCTCCGATCCAGCCGTCGCACTTTTTCCCGCCATCAGAAACTCACGCACACGTCCACCCGCGCCTCCGCTGCCCCGCCCGTGCCAGCGCGTCCGACGGCTGATTCCGACAGTTGGGCTGATTCCGACAGTTGGGCTGATTCCGACAGTTTTTTTTTCGCCGATACTCATGGCTACTCATCAGAAATTTATGTCAAACTACAACGATTTTCTCAGGTGGTATCAGGATTATCAAAACTCAGTTTATTCTACTGCTACGGTAGCACACACTGGTAATTCATCTGTTTGCCTCTCATCTTCTCTTAGACCATGGGTCCTTGATTCTAGTGCGTCTGATCATGTTACCGGTAATAAAAATCATTTTTCTTCCCTCTCTACCTCTGGTTTCTTACCTACTATAACTTCTGCCAATGGTTCTCAAACCCAATCTGAAGGGATTGGTACTGTTCAAATTCTACCTTCTCTCTTTGTTACTTATGTTCTCTATGTTCCGAATTGTCCATTTAATTTACTTTCAGTCAGTCGTTAAACTCATTCTCTTGATTGTAGTGTCACTTTCACTAACAATAATGTTATCCTGCAGGATCGGAGTTCGGGACGGACGATTGGCGTCGGATGTGAGTCTCAAGGCCTTTATTACCTCTCAGTGTCATCTCAGACATGCTCAGCCAAAGATTCTCCACTCACTATCCATGCCCAGTTAGGTCATCTCAGTCTTTCAAAATTACATAAGTTGGTGCCAAGTTTATCGAAGGTATCTAATTTACAATGTGAGTCGTGTCAGTTAGGGAAACACACTCGTAGTCAATTTCCCAATTGAGTCAATAAACGAGCTTCATCCCCTTTCGCTTTAGTTCATACTGATGTTTGGGGTCCCTCGCGTACTGTCTCTACTCTTGAGTCTAGGAATTTTGTCACCTTTATTGATTATTTTTCACGTTACACATGGTTATTTTTAATGAAGAATAGATCTGAATTATTTTCTATTTTTGAACAATTTTATCGAGAAATAAGAACTCAATTTGGTGTGTCTATCCGTACCTTAAGAAGTGACAATGCCCGTGAATATTTATCCCAACAATTTCAAAATTTTATGTCACGCAATGGTATTCTCCATCAAACATCTTGTCCTCACACACCTCAACAAAATGGGGTAGCCGAACGCAAAAATCAGCATCTCGTAGAAACCACTCGGACCTTACTTCTCCATGGTAATGTTCCACTTCGGTTTTGGGGGGATGTTGTGCTAACGGCATGTTACCTTATAAATCGCATGCCCTCATATGTCCTTAACAATAAAATCCCTCATTCAATCCTTTTTCCCAATTCCCCACTTCACCCAATTCCTCCCCGAGTCTTCGGGACCACATGTTTTGTACACAATCTCTCTCCTGGTCTTGATAAACTATCAGCTCGATCATTAAAGTGTGTCTTTCTTGGTTATCATCGATCACAAAAAGGTTATCGTTGTTATTCACACACTCTACAACGATATCTCATATCAGTCGATGTTACCTTCTTCGAGTCTGTTCCATATTTCGAGTCCAGCCAAGCAACTTCGGAACACCTTCAGGAACGTATTCCCACACCTCTTCCGGAAGTCCCATATGTCATTGTCCCCGATCATTATAGGGAACCTGGTCCACTAAATACCCCTACAGTTGACCCACATACTTCTCGCCCACTTCAAACATATCAGCGTCGTCAACCAACGTCTGTCGTACCTGTCCCTGAAGTCGTACCTGTTCCTGAGGTCGTACCTCTTCCTGAGGTCGCACCTGTCCCTGAGGTCATTGTAGACTCTCCTCTGACGCTCTCGCCATCACCGGATCCGATCCTGCAACCTGAGTCCGATCTTCCGATTGCCCTTAGAAAAGGTATACGTCAAACACGAAATCTTTCTCCACATTATATTGATTTATGTTATCATCGCCTTTCCCCTTTGCAGTATACTTGTTTGTCTTCTTTGTCTTCTGTTTTTATTCCTAATACTCCAGGTGAAGCATTATCTCATCATGAATGGAGGCAAGCAATGATTGATGAAATGTGTGCTCTTAAAAGCAGTGGTACCTGTAAAGTGGTTCCTTTACCCCCTGGAAAATCTTTAGTAGGTTGTCGTTGGCTTTATACAGTGAAGGTTGGTCCAGATGGTAAGATTGATCGATTTAAAGCCCGCTTGGTAGCCAAAGGATACACTCAGATTTTTTGGTTGGATTATAGTGATACCTTCTCACCTGTAGCCAAGATGGCATCTGTTAGACTTCTTCTAGCTATTGCAGCCATTCGACATTGGTCTCTTCATCAACTTGACATTAAAAATGCTTTTTTACATGGTGATCTTGAAGAGGAAGTATATATGGAGCAACCACCTGGGTTTGTTGCTCAGGGGGAGTCATCGAATATGGTGTGTAGGTTACACAGGTCTCTTTATGGTCTTAAGCAATCTCCGAGAGCTTGGTTCAGCAGATTCAGCGTTGTAGTCCAACAGTTTGGTATGGTCCGTAGTGAAGCTGACCATTCGGTTTTTTATCGTCACTCAGTCCAAGGGTGTATTTATCTTATTGTGTATGTAGATGATATTGTCATAACTGGTAGTGATCAACAGAGAATAATCCAGTTAAAACAACATCTCTCGAATCAATTTAAGACAAAAGATCTTCGTAAACTCCGTTATTTCTTGGGTATTGAGGTAGCCCAATCTAAAGATGGTTTGGTGATTTCTCAGCGGAAATATGCTATGGATATTTTGGAAGAAACATGTTTGTTGAATGCTAAACCAGCTGATACTCATATGGATCCAAGTGTCAAATTACTACCCAATCAGGGGGAGCCTCTATCTGACTCCGGAAGATATAGGAGATTGGTTGGAAAGTTGAATTATCTCACAGTCACTCGTCCAGACATTTCTTTTGCAGTCAGTGTGGTAAGTCAGTTCTTAAATTCCCCTTGTCAGGAACACATGGATGCTGTTATCCAGATTCTGAGATACATCAAATGTGCTCCAGGAAAAGGTCTAGTATATGAAGATAAAGGACATACTCAGATAGTTGGATACTCTGATGCTAATTGGGCTAGGTCACCGATTGATAGACGATCCACATCTGGGTATTGTGTACTTGTTGGAGGAAATCTTATATCCTGGAAAAGTAAGAAACAAAATGTTGTTGCAAGATCAAGCGTCGAGGCAGAATATAGGGCCATGGCAATGGCAACATGAGAACTTGTTTGGTTAAAACAATTGCTCAAGGAACTTCAAATTGAAGAAGCAAGACCAATGACATTTATTTGTGATAATCTAGCTGCATTGCACATTGCTTCAAATCCAGTCTTCCATGAGAGGACAAAACATATTGAGATTGATTGTCACTTTGTCAGAGAGAAGATCGAATCAGGTGACATCGTTACAAGCTTTGTCAACTCTAACGATCAATTGGCAGACGTATTTACAAAATCCCTACGAAGCCCCAGAATTAATTATATATGTAACAAGCTTTGTGCATTTGACTTATATGCTCAAGCTTGAGGGGGAGTGTTGATATTTGTAAATATATATAGTGTTAAGAATATTTATATATAGAATAGTCTCACATCGACTATATCATGTAATTAGTTGTAATCTCTCTATATATAATAATGTCTCCGTAGTGCTTTTCAAGACACACGGTTTAATCTAAATGTCTCTTATTATCGTTTATTTCAACAATGATCTTATGAGGATATCATTAAACAAATGTTGTATAAATGAATGGAAGAAGAAACAAAAATAAAGCAAATTTTTTAACCTTCAGTCACTTGGGTGACATTGAGTTATAAAGTAAATAAAGCATAACAGTATGCCTAATCATGTGACAGCCTTAGAATACAATTTGTTAGTCAAGGAGAAGCATCACTACATTCACTATTGAGCTCTACTCTTTAACTTATCCAAGTATGCAGATATTTAGCTAACACTTCCATCTCCATTTAAATGTTGAAAAACAATGTTGTTACGACGCGGTCTTGTTTTGCCTCTTGTGCGAGCCTTGCGGCAAGGATTGAAAATAATTGTGTTTGTCTGGATGTCATTCTCTTTCTGTCTCTTTGCCACATGCCAGAATTCATTTGCTAAACTTTCGAATGCTTTAACTGTCAATTTGCTGTTTCTGCTGCTTTGTCTCCTTGGATTTATATCAGCCTGCATGCTGAAGGTGAAACACATGGATTTCTCAACTTCAACACAAGAAACACTCGAGCACTGAAAACTGTCATTGTGACTGCTACTTTTGTCTTCTGATGAAGCCGTTGAACTTCCATTATGCTGGTGGCTAACTGGATCACAAACATTTTGGTTAGCATCTAGAAAGCTAGCTTTATCTGATCCCAAACCTCCTGAAAAATTCTGAATGACGCGGTTATTCTCTGCCTTGGCACAAGCAGTCAATCTCCTCCTTTTGGTAGTAACTGCGGCATGATTAGAATCGCCTGATCTTACTCTCCAATTGACCTGATGATGCTTTAAGATACTCTTCAGTTGACTATCATCAAACACACAGGTGTGTTGATTTTTCTGGCTTTCGACCATCTTGTTCACTTCATTATCAGGATTATCATGTAGTTCTTTTTTAACTGAGACTCCACTGTTAGATACACCAATGCAACTATTGGTTTTATCATCTTTCTTTCTGACATATATCAGAATCTTAGATTCCACCATCCTTGGTGAATCATCAATTGAAGAGCCACCATTAGTTTCACTTAGAAGATCGGTAGTCATCATAGAAGCATCTTTCAATTCAACATGCAGATATCTCTTTTGTTTCACCTTCAATAGTTTTGTTTCAGGAAGTCTATTGGTATCAGTAAGTATTAACTTTGTTGACCTCTGTGTAATTCTTTGAGACATATCCTTGCTATGGTTTACTCTCCTTCTATATGCGTACCCTTTATATCTTTTACCATCAACATCTACCTCAACTGTATTCACTTTATTAGATGGAACATATTTCATTTCCGTTAAATCTGATGGCTTTCCGCAATGCACCAAACTTGTAGAAGATCGAGGCTTGAGGTAACATTGACGATGATCGTCAGAGAAATCATCTTCGTTTGATCCTCCTTCTTCAACTTCTTCTTCTTCAAGCACAATAATATCTGGTTCCGCTATTACTTTGCTCAAGACATCCCTAACAGAATCAAAGTAATGTTGCCCTTTCAAATGTTTTCTCCAAGAAAACTTGTCAACGCCGGGAATAAGAAAAACTAGATAATCTTGATTCTTTGGTTGCTCAGAGTGCCAACCTCTTGCGAGTAAGCGGGGCCAAACGGCTTCCCAGAAAAGCTCATTACTTCTGGTTTTGTTCAGCCGACATCCTCCTGTCAAAGATCGTATTATATCACCCGGTCCAAGAGAAGACAAAGCTTTGCAAGCTGGTGCTGAAAACTCCTCACAACTGCTCTTCCTAGGTTCCAAATCAAACCGAGTAATGACTCCATTCTCCTTACCAATGCCTACTGCTTCCGCAAGAACGCCAAGTCCAACAATAGACTTCATAGAAGATATGTATTTTTCTAGACAAGTTCTTCCCTTCATGTATGACTTAGAAACCTGAGTATAAATATAAGCAAAGTGAGGACTGAAACTCATGATATATATAACTGGAGTGATTCATTTATTTATTTTTAAATGTATTGATAATGAACAGAGGTTTCAAATCATCATGGTAAATCATAAAAAATGATGACTTCCTCAGCAATTCCATCACAATTATCATTGCATCAAATGCACAGAACATGTAACATTAAAGAAACAAGATGCTCCAGCCTCCATGTAGCATGGAGGATTAAACATGAAGATATGAGATTGCAGAGTTGAATACCTGAGACAAAGTATCTTGTGATTCTTTAGAGACACGAGGATTCAAGCGAGACAATAGATCATGTTGCCTCATTTTGGTAGAAAGCCTCTTTGCTATCATACGCTTTCTCCCTTTTAACTTCCTGCACTCCGACCATCTGTGATATCCATCAGATTTGTAAAACTTTCCATAGTAAAATGAGAGTATTTCTCCCATCCCTTTGCTCTGTAAGAACTTTTTTATCAGAGTAAAATTCTTCCCAAAAATAAACAAAGCGAGTACCAAACTTTCTGCATCAGCATCACTCCATGTGACTGAGATGGGCAAACAAATTGAAGGAGAAAGTGATTCATCATACACATATTCTTCTGAATAAGCAGGATAGATTTGAAGTGAAAGGTGGTCTGAATTCGAAAGAATTTCGGCCTGGTAGTCAGGACCTATTTTAGGACAGGGACCTTCTTTCTCGTCTAAGGACACCATCTGTGAAGAAAAATAGGAAAATAAGACGAATAAGTATAATAAACTGAGATTAAGGGTTAAGAAGAAAAGTGATATAGGAGATGTAGATTAGATAAAATCATGAAGGAGCTTATATCAAACATGAGTTGTAACTAAATAATTGCAATCGACAGCAGTCTAATGGCTTTTGAAAGCATAAATCATATAGTGCTAGTTATTGAAAGAAAAGGGATTTCATAGCAATTATTATCCAATATCTAAGGAATTGAGGTAACCTAAAACAGAAGAAAGAATCCTGAATTCAGTACTGTGAGTGTGACTACAAAATTGTGAATAGGAGTTAGAACATGAAAATCCTCACTATACCACAGTGAGTATTGTTGAGACAGGTTCAACGTAAATAAAAAATAGATTTCAACAATGATTTAGGGGAAACATATATAAAATAAAGATGAAATTTATAACAAAAAGCACATTGATAGAATAAGATAATGAACCCTAGACCATGAGAGTGAAAAGCCCTTATTTGCATGTTGAGAATGAATGAATAACATAAAGCACATTGATAGATGAAAAACAGGAAGATTGAGATTGATCACACACGCAATTTAGAAGCAGTTAATCAATAAAAATAAATGTTTGTTTGTCACATGACATAGATAACATAATATTAACAGAACAACAAATATAAACATGATAATAGCAAAAGAAAGAAACGAGTGATGATGATGATGATGATTGATAATGCAGCAAGAAAGAGAAGGAACCTGCGAAAGAGGTGATGAACGAAACGAAGGAAGCAACAGAATGAAGTGAAGTAGTAGTAAGGTTATAGTGTTATTTGCTTACTTTTAAAACACGCGAGTTGAGACTTCTATTCTATTCTATTGATTTTAAAAGAGTGTGCTGATTTTTCCCTTGATTGGCATACCTTTTAAATGACTTATACTTGCCTTGGATACATTTGGGAAACATGTACTTCAATATACACTTTTCAAGTTTTAAATAAAGGCCTAACTTTGTTATGGATGTTGCTCGAGTGTTCAGATGACGGTTTGGTTCGATTGGAAGAGAATATGATATTGAAACCGATCAAAAATATATAGATTGGTTTGAATTATATTTACACATTTTTTTCGATAAAATCTAAACCGAACTAAACCGAAAAATAATTAGTTGGCTTAGGTTGGATTTGTGAGATACATTATAAACAAATGTACAAAAGTATTTTAAATGATGAATTTTTATCTATCAATTTCAAAAAGTTTGATACAGTTACCCATAAAATACTTTGCATTGAAATTGTATTAGAAATCTACAAAATTAAAATTATTAAATAAATAAATACAATAAAATGATATGACATGACTAGATTAGTTGAATTTACATTACCAATTTTTTGTGAAAAATATTTTTATATCAATTAATTTTCCACAATCATATAAAATCTCTAATTTTTTTCATTTTTTAAAATAGATTGTAAATATCACAATGGTGTTTCATTTTTTATTATTAAAGTTGAATGTCCTATACTAATTTCTAGGATGATAATAATAATTATTATTATTCTAGACTGAGCCTCCAAACTATATTGGTATACCTTTTAAATGACTTATACTTGTCTTGGGACACGCGAGTTATTTGCTTACTTTTGAAACACGCGAGTTGAGACTTCTATTCTATTCTATTGATTTTAAAAGAACAAAAACTACTCTGTTGATTTTTCTCAACTCACTTTTTCCCTTGATCGGTATACCTTTTAAATGACTTATATTTGTCTTGGGATACATTCAGGAAACATGTAAGTTTTAAATAATAGCATGACTTTGTTATGAATGTTACTAGGGTATTTGCAACCTAGATTGGTTGCATGTTTTTTTTTCTACATAAAACTCAAACCAAACCAAATTAAAAATCAATGGATTGATTTGGGTTGAATTGATCAAATACCTTAAAATCGAGAATATTTTAGAGTATATATCGCACCAGACTCTTCTTCTTTCTTATTATACAATATCTATTGGAGAAGAAAATCTTCCTGGGGCTTTGTAGTGTTGGAAATACAATCTTTGTTGGAGAAGAGACTACTTGAAATGATTTTTTGGAATAACTCTGTAGAGATTACTCTGTGGGGATGAGTCTGTGGAGATTTGTTGGACATGAGCTCTGCTGGGGATTTCAACCTCCAAGAGTCCTTAGTAAATGCTATTATTGTAATTATATATATATATATTGGTAAACATCAATCATATTCAAAAGCATATATTCATTCAAAATAACCAATGGATTCAGAACTTCTGATATTCTCGACTTCCCCGGGTAATTTTCTAGGAATTATCATGACTGAATCCGAAGACATGATACTGACATCATCTGATACTATTAGCACAGACAATTAATTTCCACAATGACTTTTACTGAAACCCGATATCAAGGCAATGTAATGAGAGAAATGTGTTTTCAGGTTGCGGTGGATCGTGTACGTCCCGGGTAATGGTTAAGGAGCTTGCAACTGAATTTGACCTGATTAGATTTGAAAAGAGAGCATTGCCCCTAGTTGAGGATGATTTGTCTCAGAATGAAAGTATTTGAAAAGAGTTGCCTCAAGAGAAATAAACGAGTTGCCCCATAATAATATGCCTCGGGCATCATGAACTCGGTAATGTTACCTCTAGAAATTCAGATGAGGAGACCTACCCCTGACTATTAAGCATCATTGGACCTGACTGCCCCAGATGAATTGGACAATAACATGAGATTCCCCTTGATTGGAAGATAGTGATCATGCCCCTTGTATACATTGGCTTTGATCTAACTGAGTCAGGCCCAAGAAGCAATTTTGTCTGTCGGGAGGACTTTGGTTCATTGAATGTTCATCATGTAAGCTTTTCTGCTGTCAAACACTTAGTTAAATGCAAACAATGATATTCAAAATGCAACGCTTATGTCTGTCTTGAAGTGTTTGAAAAAGAATTATTTTAGCAAAATAATGTTTGTAAAAAATGTGATATTAACTCAAGATTTATAATAAGCCCTAAAGGATTCGGGATATCTTTTTATAGCAGTACGCTTTCGAACTAACTATGTTTTAGTTAGGACTTTTAAAGGGTTGTAACGTGGCCTGGTTCACGGTTTAAGAAACAAAGGATAAAGGCTCAAATTTTATTTGTACCCAACCCATCCTTCGTGATTTTCTTCAGTCCTATGTTCAGTTAACTTATGCATTGAGGCTCCAAAGGAGTTTTGGAATTGTAACACTGACATTTGCGATGAATCAGAAACCAGAAGTTTATTTGAAAAGCTAATCATTTTTTTTTGTTGAGGATTTGTAGTGACCTCTTTTTCTTTTGACTTTGTTATCTCTTCCTTTTACTTGAACTGTTTGTTTCAAGATTACATTTAGCGGGATGTCTCAATTTTTACTAAGTCTCCTTCATAAGTTTTGACTTAGTGAGCTTTTCTTTTGCTAGATATTGACTGTTGGACTTAGTGATTACAGTGGAACCATCATTAGTTGTGTACAAAAAGGACAACTGGCATAATTGAGTTGAATGTACATTACCCGACTTTTATTCTATTCCTTTTAAATGATAATAATAATAATAATTGTTCTGGACTGGGCCTCCAAACTACATTGGTATACCTTTTAAATGACTTATACTTGTCTTGGGACACGCGAGTTATTAGCTTACTTTTGAAACACGCGAGTGGAGACTTCTATTCTATTTTATTTATTTTAAAAGAGTGTGCTGATTTTCCCTTGATCGGCATACCTTTTAAATGACTTATACTTGTCTTGGATACATTTGGGAAAAATGTACTTCAGTATACACTTTTCAAGTTTTAAATAAAGGCCTGGCTTTGTTAGGGATGTTACTCGGTGTTCGGATGACTGATTGATTCGGTTGGGAGAGAATACGATATTCAAACCGATAAAAAATATATAAATTGGTTTGAATTATATTTACACATTTTTTCGATAAAATCTAAACCGAACTAAACCGAAAAATAATTGGTTGGCTTATGTTGGATTTGTGAGATACATTATAAACAAATGTACAAAAGTATTTTTAAAAGGTGAATTTTTATCTATTCACCTCAAAAAGTTGGGTAGAGTTACCCATAATGTGCATTGGAATTACATTAGAAATCTACAAAATTAGAATTATTAAATAAATAAATAAATACAATAAAATTATATGACATGACTAGATTGGTTGAATGTACATTACCCGACTTTATGTGGAAAATCTTTTTATATCAATTAATTTTCCATAATAATATAAAATCTCTAATTTTTTCATTTTTTAAAATAGTTTGTAAATATCACAAATGGTGTTTCATTTTTTATTGTTAAAGTTGAATGTCCTATACTAATTTCTAGGATGATAATAATAATAATTGTTTTGGACTGCGCCTCCAAACTACATTGGACCGTGGCCCAGTACGTCGAGCAGATGTCATTCTACTCGGACAAACATGATATGTGGTCGGGCTGACCCTCACTAGTCGAGCATACGCTGACCTGTCGGGCAAGCGGCGCGATCCATTATCCTACTTGACACGTCACCCAACTATCCCCCTTTTATCTCCTGAAAGATAAGGGTAGTTGGACCAAGGACAAGACTACTTGCTAGGTCTACACGCTCCTTACGCGTACCTTGGCAGTTCTTCCTTGGGCTTCGCTAATCCAGCCCAAGAAAGGACCTTGGCCCAGCGCCGGGGGCTCATTATAAATACACTTCTTCACTAAAGGGTCGGGTATTCTGAAACATTTTCTTCTTGCTTACCATTTTTGTACCTCTACTTACTTTGACATCGGAGTGCCTTGCAGGTACACCCCATTTCATTCACCAATCGCGTTTGTTGTTCACGTTCAACTGCTGGAAGGTCCTCCTGATCAGGTAAGATCAATAATAATAATAATAATAATAATAATAATAATAATAATAATAATGATAATAATAATAATAATAATAATAATACAAAATATATAAATTAATTAGACAAATCAATGTCAAATCAGAGAAAATTGAACAAAAGTGTGGCATTCAAATCCAATGCTTGAATATGATGAAGAGCAATTATAAGAAAATAGTGATGAAAACTGATCGTACCTGGAGATCAGGATCCGATGCGGCTGGTCTCGAGAGCGGACGGAAGTGGTCGTTTGAGGAGAAAGGGGGTGTACCTGCAAGGCACTCCGATGCTAAAGTAAGTATCCGAGCAAGAGTGAGCAAGTACTAGTGTTAGGGTTGAGAATTGAATACCTACCCCTCTCAAATGAGAGGGTTTTTATAAGGGACTGGCTAGAATATTATTGGTTCGTTAGGTGAAGAGCGGATCGAGGGGTCCGTAAAGATAGGAAATGGTTAATATTAGCCGTTGGAGGATCTCCTTAGGTCCGGATCGTTGGTGGTCGACTGATGACCACTTTTCATGATTGTGCTCGACGTCGAGCGAGGTGAATGGATCAATCTTTCTGGCCCAATGTTGCACCCCAAAATTTGCCCTTTTTTTTTCTCGTTGTTTTGGTCATTTCGCAATTTGTGCATTACATTCGCATTGCATTAAATCATGTTCATAATCATGCGTACTTTGGTTTTCTCAAGGGTTGGAATCGAGGTTTCCCCTCAGTCGGGGGAGGGTTTTGAATTTGTAAGGTTTATTCCGCTTAAATCTAGAACTAGACCTTTGGACCATATCATGGGTGTTTGTGTCACAATCCACCTAATGCTGAGAAAAATATTTGTTTTTCACTATCAAGATGACGACTTGGTCACCAAGTTAAAGGTCCATGATGTTTGATGCGCTGAGAGATTGGGTTATGGCGTGAAGCATGTTCAGAGATTTTCCATAAATAAGGTTTTGTTTCTCCTACTACTTAGTTTACAAGTTCGGATTGGGTTATTGGTTTGAAATAAGATTAGGGTGCATGGAATTGGAAATTTGTACTAGAAATCTTTAAGGTTAATTTCGAGGTCTAGAGCCCAAATAAATCTTATGCAACGATAACAAATATTCGGTTGAGGATGAGAAATTGTAATTAATTTGGTTGGAGATTATAAGTTGTTGGGACTAATTCAATCTTATGTGGAAGGTGTTAATAACTTTTTTGGCATAATGCCACTTCGTCCACATTTTGGTTACCTGTTCTAGTAAATAAGTTGAAAGTGTGTTTTGCCATTTTTATTTACAAAGATGTTCTCAATGCCGCTGGTGTGATCATGCAAAGCAGGATGTACATAAAGTATCAATCATGTTGACAAACAATGTTGCGTCTCATTCGATATTACAATGATGTTTGTATAAAGATTCTATGTGGGAAAATACTGCATGTTTTTTAAAAACATTTACAAGAGCATGAGCTTTTAACAGGGGGCTAGTCATAAGTAAGGCCCTGGGAGTTTTATCAAAGGACCTCACTCTCTTGAAGACAATACAACTGTGGATTCCATTTTGTGTACCCCTAGCATTTTGCATACAAAGCTTTGTTCTTCAACCGCCTTAATCGCGCCCGTGGTGTTTCGCAATAGGATTTTTGCAGCTGCCGGAGTTACTCGTTTGGTTTCCACATTAAGGCCAACGTTGTCGTCTTTAAGCCTCGCCTCTTTCACCTACAATAACCATAACCACTTCAGGAAATCATAAAGAAAAGAAATTAAGTGTTGAAGTTATCGTCAGGAAATACTCCAGCGCGACGGAATTTCCGGTCCTGCGGCAAGAACGGATTGGTGATAACATCTTTGCTACAAGATCCGCAGCTTCGGCAATGGATAAACCCACAACAATCATGAGGATCCCGAATCTTACCGCAAAGCAAATCACGGCAAACCAGCGGTCACGACGATGCACCTTTAATTCCAACCTGCAAAACACGACAATGTATGAAAATACCAAATGTATGTTTGGGGGTTTCTAGAGAGAAAGAAGAAACAAATAATCAGTTTGTGATGCTTACAAAAAAAACAGAACTTGGTGATAAAGGACTTAAACTCAACTCAGTTCACACGTGGATTTACATGTCAAATAGCCCCCTCCTCATGTGCCAAAGCCCAAGTCTTGGAGACGATTTTGGTTCTCATATTTTGACCCTGCAAAGGTTGAAATTTCCACGACGGTTAGTACCTAACAAGCTAATGACTAAAGATGTTTACACAGCTTTGTTGGCTGCCTCGATCAATGTTTCCTCTTCAGAGGATGGATTGGATTTCTATGATTTTGGTCATCGCTTCGAGCATTCAGAACTTTTATTGGTGTTGTTGCATTCCCTTTCCAGTTGTATTCAGATCACTGAATAGCGGAGCATTGCAGGATCTTCTATTTTTGGCTTGAAGTCATCCTGAAAATATAAATGGTATGATAAATATGGAGGAATGGCCTGAATGGATTTTGGAAATCCTGATCTAAAGTTATGAGGTGGATCTAGCACAGGAGAACAGCGAGTAAGACGTGAAGAGTAGTTACCTATATTTAAAAGAAGACTCTTAGATGGTTTGTTGGACTTTGCTGCTAGAGAACTGCAGGTTCAGACTCAAGGTATTGCTGCAGCTGCAGCTGGTGTTGCTGCTGAGGGCCTGTCCCCAATGGATGTCAAGGTTGAACCTGATCATGCTGCCCAGTTGTCCGTGGCCTTAGTAGAGAATGCCATTGTAATACTTATGCTTGTTGAAGACTATTTTGCGGTTACAAAGCAAACAATCTTCTTCACGTAATGCAGATATATCTCCATCTCCCCTTCCTACTTTATACCCGATAAGTGATCGCAGAATTTCATTATCAACAATAGATGAGTCAATTGAAGTCACAGACAACCAAAGCATCCAAACGAGCCGTTCTTCAGAAAACAGTCCCACCAGAAGCCAGTGTGGCCTCGAATTCAAGCAT
The DNA here is from genome assembly GCA_963966055.1 of Lathyrus aphaca. NCBI lineage: Eukaryota > Viridiplantae > Streptophyta > Magnoliopsida > Fabales > Fabaceae > Lathyrus > Lathyrus aphaca. Next base: position 18,596,936 of record OZ014525.1, read on the forward strand.
TGCTACCCCCCATCGCCCTTGAAGTCCATATTAGTCTGACCTGCATTACATAGAAGACACTACATCAAGATTGTGGATTCAGTGTTAAAGAAAAACTTCGCGTAGCAGTAAAAGAAGAGTAATTAGTAAAAAAAATAATAAGTTTGTGACAGTAAAAGGGGGGAATCAAGTCATTTGAAAATCAATTTTTTAATCCAATCCGATTGCAACTCATTCAGTCCATTTCAAACCGAATAAATTTAAATTAGTTTGTCGCAACAACAAGGACAAGTCAGAATAGCAGACCTGCTATGGCTAAAGTCAAAACGGCTGCAAGTACAGCTATTGTCAACCCTATCTCTATCACTCTTGCCAAACGCGAACAGCTATTGCTCCAAGTGGGACAAAACCTGCACCAGAAGGACGACAATTGAGAAAAGCGAACATCAGATCAATGCTTTTGGAAAAAGCAATCAGATTGAAACTGAATATATTGATATAAAGGGGGAACGGAGGCAACATCAAAACTTTGTTTTCAAAACAATCTCAAAAAAAGAGACTTGTTCTTTTCGAAACCAAGAAAAACCAGAAAGGAAGGAGTTCTCAGTAATCGAACCTTACCACAAGCAAACTGAAGCCACCCTCGCCACTCCTCAACACCACCCCCAAACCGAACTCGAATCCGCTGAACACAGTGAATCATAAACCTCCGTCGTGAAGCCTCCCACCACCATTTTGCCGAAACAGACCCGAAACTCCATAGATACCCTTCGAAATCCTTCCGTCACCACAATACCACGAAACCCAAATTCATGTACTCAAGCCATCAATGGCCATGTTCACCATCGTTCTTGAACCGCGAGCTTTAGGGTGATGAGGATCTGAACGAGGGAACATCAGTATCAAAAGCGACAAACAAAAACGCAAGGCCAATCAAAGTCACGAGCTGAAAGACGAGCAAGGACAGAAGTAGATTACCTGGTGAAGCTCTTTTGAATCGGTAGATTTCGTTGTTCTTTTTTTTCCTTTTTTACGTTCAGAATGTTGTTTGCTGTTAATTTGTTTTGATGCTTTGCATGTTCCTAACTCTCGCCGTTTCATATAAAGTAAAAATCTTTTGTTTTGATGATAAGATCATGCGCTTCATCGAGTTTTTGAGGTTCGATTTCGTTTCTGCATCGGTAAAAAGCGATCGAACGACGCGGTGAGTTTGAGCGAAGAATCATGTTAGGAAGAGGGCAATTTTGTTTGTGCGCGAGAGTTTTTGGTTGGGGATACAAATGAGTAAGTTGAAGTCGTTCTTCTGAGATTTTGAATTGGGATTTTGTTTGGTAAGGGTGAGAATTCGTCTGTTCCACAAAAATGTTGCAGAGGTGCCGCTGTTGACCTTTAGGGTTGCATAGTTTTTTGTGCATTAGATTGAAGTCGGGTCGTGGGCTAGACCCAGGTCCTTCTTCTTTTTTTTTTTTTTTTTTTTTTTTGACCCGACCTTCTCCCCAAAGCAGGTCTGGCTGGGCCTTATCAGTATGGGCCTGCGCCTCATTTTGCTTGAAGCTGGCCTTTTCTTTTCCTTTAACTAACCTCCGCCGAATTTCCATTTTGTTTTCTTGTTTTTTTCTTCTTCTCTTTTATTTTACTTCAGGAACAAAAGCCATAAAATAATTTCTTATTTTATTTATTTTAAATATTTTAATTCGATTAGTAGTTTGTTATTTAATTTTTATTTGTAGATTTAGTTAAATAACTGTCTTTAGATTAATCCTTATTTGTATGGGGTATGTTTACATTCTTTACCATTATGTAGTTGTGTGATGATGATTCATGACTCGCTTGAGCTTGAGCGGTATTTCCGCATTTCGAACGTAGTTTCGCTAAGCAAAAAAATTGAATGCGTACACTAAGATAAATTGTTTCGAAATAAATAAAAGTTTTGTTCCAACTCCAAGCAATCCTTTTTACATATACACTTCGCACACACGTAAGTCGGTCTTATGATCGCCATCTGCACAAATCATTTATCTAATCTTACGAAAAAGGAACTCCGGAGTCTAGCATTCCGCACGTTCTGGATTGAACCGCAAAATGGGCTAGCCTCACGCGATGGTTCAATCACCATTCGTATAAAAAATAATTCAATTATTTAAATCCTTTAATAAATTAAATTATGAAAAAAGGAATTCCGGAGTCTAGCATTCCGCACGTTCTGGATTGAACCGCAAATGGGCTAGCCTCACGCGTTGGTTCAATCACCATTCGTATATCAAATATTCAAATCTCAAATTAAAACATACCAACCAATTCAAAGTATTTTCATAATTAATTAGCGAGTAACTGAACTCCGGAGTCTAGCACTCCGCACGTTCTTGAATGCAACCGCAACATGGGCTAGCCCCACGCGTGGTTCATTCACCCTCTCGTTTTAAAACACCTTTAACAAAGATCAAATATCTTTTCTTAAAAACGAACATTGTTTAAATCTTTCTATCTCGCAAACAAGCTAGTGCTTCAGCCTCCTACCGCGAGTACGAGCCAACGCTTAGCAGTAGAATGCGTTTTAAACAATCGTTCAATAAAAATCACAAACCGTAGTTGTACGAACTACGAAGCTCTGACTTTCCCATTGCACAAGGGAATACGTAGGCACAGGGATTTTAATCCTTCGCGAGCATAATAATAAAAAACTTAATATTTTCTCCGTCATAAAACACAATAATAAAAATTAACTATCTCTCCATCACGATAATAAAAGACTTTAATATTTCCCTATTATGATCATTAAAAGAAGACAATAATAACAAGTTAACATTTTAAGCGCAAACTAGACTAAGAGGTTCCCGTTGAGTACAACGGACGTGAGGGGTGCCTAATACCTTCCCCTTGCGTAACTGACTCCCGAACTTAGATTAGTGGTTTCGTTGACCGTTCTTATCCTTTATTTAGGTTGTGTCTATATCTTCCTTTTCTCTAGCAGAATAAATAGAATTAGGTGGCGACTCTGTTGTTTGTTTTAGGATCGTATTTTTCGAGGTGCGACACCCAATAAGAAGGATTGGGCCGGGCCGGAACAGGAGCCCCCCAAGTCATTGCTCGTGCTGTCGAGCAGTGACTTAAAAACGATATAGCGATCAACGGAGTGTGATGTCATGGTCGAGGATCTATGTTGTCGGTCTTCCGGGCAAACGATACGTTGCTCGGTAGAGGAATGTGAAACGAAAAGCTGGAATATCTGGATATTCGCGCCTATTAATGATTTGGCGGCTAGTCTAGGGGCTAGTCGTATAGGGGTCACGCGTGCGCACACGTGTCTTCTTTCCTATAAGTAGGATTCTCAGGGCCCATTTTGACCTTTTCGTTTCATCTTCTCTCTCAAGACTCTGCCCGTTCAGCCGCCGTTGTCTCAGCCGTCGACCACCGTCATTTCTTGCCGACCACCCTTCGCAGAAGCTTATTCTCTTCCAAAATGTCTTCTCAAGATCAAGGTACTGTTCTTTTCCTCTCTCTTAAGTGTATATAGCGTAGTTTACGTAGAATGCATGCGGTTTAGGGTGATTCCACCGGTAGTTTTAGGATTTAGGATTAGTAAACCTTAAAGTTCTTGCCACCGTAGCTGGTCGGTTGTGAACCCTAACTTTAGGGTCGACGGAGATCTTGGTCGACTTAGACTTTAGATTTTTGGATAGATTTCTATCATCTATACTGTTGGGCGTCAGTTGTTGCCTCGAGCAATGGTTAGCCAGGGCTACAGCTCGGAACATAGTTTCTGAGCTGAGGCGCGCCCTTTCACTTGTTGAGCGGTGGAAGGGTGGATTTGATATTCTTAATCGAATTCACTGATGCCTTTCCTCTGCTTTTCAGGTGACAACTCGCTCGGGAATCCGCTGGTTGTGCTTTCTGAGGATACGTCCTCGGGGAGTACGGAATCATCTGCGTCCATACCTTCAGACTCAGGAAGCTCTTCGGATAGTTCAAGTACGAGTACCACGGGGCAGTCGACGGAATCGCCTCAGTGTCCTGCCCAGTCGAGGGTCTCTCCCGAAGAGTGGGTGGTGGAAGACTTGCTGGACAAAGTGTCTTCCTTCTCGAGACCTCGGTCGGAGCCGCTGCCAGTTGTTGGGGATCCTGCTGACTGGGTCGTGACCTGCCCGGGAGACGACGACCGCATCTTCTCAGACTTTCGCGGTCGGGCATTTTCTATGTATGAATACGCTACTTCGGTCCTGGGGGTGACGTTGCCCTTCAGCGATTTTGTGAGCGTTGTGCTCGGACACCTCTGCATAGCCCCTTCTCAGCTGCATCCCAACTCATACGCCTTCCTGAGGGCGTTTGAGATGACGTGCGCTTTTCTGGGCGTCGGGGCCACGCTTCCTCTCTTCTTCCGCCTCTTCTCTTTACAGCGCCAAGTCGGGCGGGGAACCGACCGGAAGGGGTTCGTGTCTTTTAAGCAGCGGACCAAGATCTTCATGGCCCACTCAGAATCCATCCGGGCTTTCAAAACCGACTACTTCTTGATAAAGCCTGCGAGTGATACGGCCGTGAGAGCTATGAGTTTTCTCGGTATAGATACTGATGAGAACGACGAGCCCAGGCTTGACGACCAAGGTGAGGTGATTCCGAGGAGATTGTGGATGTTTCCCTTCTCCTGGAGTCATGTGCATTATGAGTGACCAGTGGGGGAATTTGTTCAGGTGGGGGACACCTTGAATGACGATGATGCAGCCAACTTTGAAGCCTTTAGAAAGTTAATAGCTTCTTTTACTCCGACCCCTCTATTGGACGGGGAAGGGAAGGTTATGGTCGATCAAGATAGGGGAGACGCTTTGGAGCGTCCCCTGATCAGTGTTACCAAACTGCTGGCCTGTAGTAACGGGCAGGAGATATCTGACTTTTTTGGTATTCGTTCATTTACGCTCGTTAAAATTTTCGATTTAACTTTGTTGCTTGTAATAAATTTTCGATTTTATTCTTCTTTTCAGGTTCCTTGACAAATCCTCTGGACAAGATCCACGAGCGTTTGGTCCAGCAGCAGCGGAAACGGTCGAGGGTCGTGCAGACCAGGCTGACCGAAGCAAGCGGTTCAGGCTCGGGTCCTTTGGTCCAGGGCTCTCCAGGGGCCTCCACTGGCTCTTTGATGAAGAAACATAAAACGACGGCTACTGTGGACCTGACGGTCGGTGCTCCCCCAAAGCCAAAGCATGGGATACCCCCGTGTTTCGTTGTCCGGAACTTTTTCGAGGGGAATAGTATGGAGGTGGACCGGGCGGACTCTCTATTCCTGGAGGGGATGGACCGTCCTGCCCGGCGGCTTTCTTTGGCCCAAGACGCGAGCGCGGTTATGCGGGTCCTGACCATGGCTTGGATGACGGCCGAGGGGTCCCCTATGCTGGAGCGGGAGAATAGCAAACTTAAGGAGCAGTTGGCTGCTTCCGAGGCCAAGCTGACGGCGTCCACAGAGGAGGTAAAAAAGGTCACCACAGAGTCGGCTGAGCGAGCAACGATCATCGCCAAATTAGAGGTCGATAAGAAGAGGTTGCTCGAGCAGAATAAGAAGCTAAAGGATGTCTTCTGCCCCAAGGAGGACGAGGACGAGGACACTAAACATTTGGTGACGAGGGCTCAGCTTCTCGCTCGGATCGACCAAGATATGGAAGATCTGAACGCGTCTACTGAGTTCAGTTTCCAGAATGCGGTGGACCAAGTAAAAGCTCTCCACCCTGACCTAGCCTTGGATGTTGATCGCATGAATTATCTTTACAAGGTTGTGGATGGTCAGATTGTGGTTCCTGCGGACTTGGTGGTGGCCGACTCTCAGCCGGGGACGACTGCTCAGCCTGATCAACCAGAGGAGCAGCCGGACCAGGAGGAAGCTCGTGCAGAGGAAAGCCGCCCGGTGGGTGAAGATAATTAATTGGTGGCCTGCGTGCCTTGTAATTTATATTGCATTCTGTTTTTTTGGGGGGCGTGGCCCCCTTTATATGTAACTCCGAACAAGTCGGCCCTTTGGTGCCGCATTTTCTTTTAAATGTTAAGTGTTCGATCCTAGTGGTCGGTTACATATATTGTTTGCTCGTAATAATGCGTTCGTCGGAGGACATAGTTTTTTGTTATTTTTACTAAGTGTTTGATGCTCGTATTTGCATTAATTAGAAGCAATTGGATAGATACGGGGGGTATGGATGACCTGTTGGTTAGGGGAACCAATCAGTATTGGAGGGTTTTATCCTCGATCGGTGCTCGAGTCAAGATAATGGCCCGGGCTCCGTGGCGTGAACGTCCCATCGCGAGCTGGGGTTCTACCTGGTCGTGGTACTTAGGCGACGTCGGACTCGTTTGAGTATCCGTCCGTGCAACAAGTTTCCCTTTTGCTCGAAAAGAGGTCTTGCTTGCTTTGTTATATTTAGGCTGACGTGCTCGTACCTAGGCACGCAGTTTTTCGTTAGTCTCTCTTTCTCTTTGCTTGGTAGTTAGCAAGGTGACTGATTTAACTATAGTATTGTTTGAGTTTCTTGGCGTTCCAAGGCCGAGCGAGCTCTTCCCCGTGTAAATTTTCTAAGTAATAAGCGCCGTTCTCGGTTTTTGCCCGAATGCGATATGGGCCTTCCCAGTTGGGCGTTAGTTTTCCCTCGCGGGGATCCCTGTGGTTTCTTCTAAGGACAAGGCTGCCTACTTCGAACGTTCGCCTGATGACCTTGGAATCATACCGAGCGGCTATCTTTTGTTTGAGAATAGTTTCTCGAAGAGCGGCTTCCGACCGAATTTCTTCGACCATGTCGAGCTCGTCTCTCAAAGCTTCATCATTAGTATCTTGTTCCATGGGGAATTCTGTGCGTCTCGATCGGACGTGCATCTCTATTGGAATTACCGCTTCGGTCCCATATGCTAATCGAAATGGGGATTCTCCGGTCGTTGAATGGGGAGTGGTCCTATATGCCCATAGTACGCTGTGTAACTCCTCGACCCAGTGTTTTTTGTGCTCGTCCAACCTTCGTTTCAGACCTCTCAGGATTACCCTGTTTGCGGCCTCTGCTTGCCCGTTAGTCTGAGGGTGCTCGACTGAAGCAAAGTGTTGTTTTGTCCCCATCGACGCAACGAATTCTTTGAAATGTCTATCCGTGAATTGGGTCCCGTTGTCGGTCACAATGGCGAGGGGCACTCCGAATCGAGCGAGGATGTTTCTTTTGAAGAATCGAAGTATATTGAGTGCAGTGATTTTGACCAGGGCCTCAGCTTCTATCCATTTGGTGAAATAGTCGACGCCTACAATTAAATATTTGTTCTGACCAGACCCAACAACGAAGGGTCCTAAAATGTCCATTCCCCACCATGCGAACGGCCATGGCGACGATAACGATTTTAGCTCGGATGGAGGTGCTACGTGCACGTCTCCATGTCGTTGGCATTTGTCGCATTTTCTTACATGCTCCTTTGCATCGTGCTGGAGGGTGGGCCAGTAGTATCCTGCCCTCAAAATTTTTCGAGCTAACGAACGTCCGCCGGGATGCTGCGCATTGATTCCCTCGTGGACTTCCCTTAGAACGTGTGGAATGTTTTCCTCTTCTACGCATCTGAGGAGGGGTGTAGAGAATCCTCGACGATACATACGTCCGCCTACTAAAGAGTATGAGCATGCCCTCCGTCGTATGGTACTAGCCTCTTTCGGGTCGGTTGGTAATTCTCCTTTAATTAGATAGTTGAATACCGGGGTCATCCAGCAACTCGTGTCGCCCACGACGTTAACGTGTATGCAGGGTGATGAGTTCCCGATACTTGGTTGGGGGAGCAGTTTTTGTATGACGGATTTGTTGTTTCCTTTCCTTTTAGTGCTCGCCAGTTTGGACAGGATATCTGCGCGGGCGTTGCTTTCTCGTGGAACGTGTTTGACTTCCCGTATGCCCGCCAGGAAGGCTTCATACTCTGCTTGGTTGTTAGAAGTAGGGAAAGATAAAGTCAAGGATACTTCGATGATGTTCCCTTCTTCGTTCTCCAGAATGATACCGGCCCCACTGCCCGTTGGGCCAGATGCACCGTCCACGAAAATAACCCACTTGGACGAAGCTTGCGGGTCTTGCTCGGTGAAGGCAAGTTCAGCCACGAAGTCGGCCAGCGCTTGAGCTTTGAGGGCTTGTCTTCCTTCGAATTTGATGTCGAACTCAGATAGTTCTAGTGACCATTTTAACATTCGGCCGGCCATGTCTGGTCGACCAAGCAACTGTCTTATGGGTTGATCGGTCCTTACGATGATGGTGTGAGCCAGGAAGTAGTGGCATAGTCATCTAGCTGCGAGAAGGAGGGCCAATGCGACCTTTTCTATCTGAAGGTACCGGACTTCTGGGCCGTGGAGAGCTTTGCTAGTGAAATACACGGGTTTTTGCCCTTCGGGTCGTTCGCGCACAAGGGCCGCGCTTACTGCTTCGTTCACGACCGCAAGGTAGATATATAGAGTCTCCCCCTCTTCTGGTCTGGATAAGACTGGAGGTTCACTTAATGCTTTTTTCAGGTGGGATAGTGCTAACTCGCATTCTGCTGTCCACTCGAACGTTGCTTCCTTATGGAGGAGCTTGTAAAAGGGGAGAGCGTGTTGAGCTGATTTTGCTACGAATCGAGCAAGGGAGGTAATGACCCCGTTTAGTGATTGTATGGAATTTTTGGACGTAGGAGTTGGGAACTCCGCGAACGCTCGACACCTATCGGGATTTGCCTCAATGCCTCGTTCGGTCAAATAGAATCCGAGGAATTTTCCCGCTCGGACACCAAAGGTGCATTTCTCAGGGTTGAAGCGCATTTTGCACTTTCGTGCTTGGTCGAAAACTTTTCGCAAATGGGACGCGTGGTCCATTTCCTGTTGAGATTTGACGATCATGTCGTCCATGTATACTTCGAGCATGTCTCCGATTTCGGTTCGGAAAAATTTATTCATCATGCGCTGATACGTCGCTCCTGCGTTTTTTAGACCGAAGGGCATAACGTTGTAAAAGTAATTGCCCGACTCGGTCATGAAGGCCGTGTATTTTTTGTCAGACACGGCCATGGGTATTTGATTGTACCCCGAGTATGCGTCCATGAAGGATAATAATTTGTATCCGGACGAGTTGTCGACCAACTTGTCGATGTTAGGTAAAGGGTATGCATCTTTCGGGCATGCCCGATTGAGATCGGTATAATCAACGCACATCCTCCATTTTCCACTAGATTTTTTCACAAGTACAACATTTGAGAGCCAGGTCGTATACCTGGCCTCGGTTACAAATTTAGCCTCTAGGAGGTCTTTAACGGCAGATTCGGCAGCTTCAGTCTTCTCGCTCGACTGCTTTCTCCTGCGTTGAGCGACCGCTTTATGCGTTGGGTCGATAGAGAGGTGATGACAAGCTGTTTCGGGGTCGAGCCCTGGCATTTCTGCGGCGCTCCATGCAAACAAGTCTGCGTTCCCTTTGAGGCAAGCTTCCAACTGTCGCTTCACTAATTCGGGCATGTGTGCCCCAATCTTGACGCACCGGGCAGGATCTTCTCCCAAAGGAATTAGCTCGAAATCTCCGTCTGGTATTGGTCGGGCTAAGGCCTCTGCTGGTCTCTGGACGCTCTCACTACTATCTAAAAACCTGCAGTCCAAGTCGATTGAATCGACTTGAGGGAAAGCCTTGGGTACATCTGGTGAATCCAATGTCGGGGGACTTGGTTGGTATGATATCGAGCTGAGACCTTTTGATGCTGCCTCGAAGCATCTGCGGGCAGCGTCGACGTCCCCATGCAATGTGGCGACTCTGCCTGAAGTAGTATAGTACTTCATCTTCAGGTGGACGGTGGATGGCACAGCTATCAACTCGGCTAAAGTTGGTCGTCCTAGTATGCATTGGTATAACGACGGGCAATCCACGACAAGGAACTGGACCCTAACCGTCCTAGCTGTCTCGCCCGCCCCAAATGTGACAAACAGGTCAACATAACCCCACGGTCGAGATACTGCTCCGTTGAAACCTTGCAGGTCTGATCCGACGTATGGAGTCAGATGTGTTTCGTTCAGTTGGAGTGTTGAAAACAGTTGGGAGTACATGATGTCGCATGAACTACCTTGGTCCACTAATATCCTCCTTACATCGAAGTTCGCCATGCGCGCTCGAATGAGTAAAGGAATGCTAGCGTTGGGTGCTCCCCCCAGGAGCTCTTCTCAATAGAAAGCGAGGGGTATGGAACCCTCCCTCGGTGGATCTAAACTGGCGTTTTGCGCAGGCCCTTTGGCGATCAACTGGTCGAATTTTCTCTTCACGGAACCGACCGTGATTTTATTGAAGCCTCCTCCTGATATGACCATCGCCGAAGGGAAAGCTTCCCACGGACTGTGGGAGGAGAGGTATCTTGCACCCTTGGTGTGGTCTGGTAAAAAGAAATCTTCCGGGCGATAAATGCTCAGGGCGACTTGCATGTTAGCGTCTGCAGGGATGGGCACGGCCTCCTCGATTTTCTGGGTCTCTTGTGTATCCTGTCGAGGATTGTCTCTGGACTTTGTGAACTGTTTCAGGTGCCCGTCTTTGATGAGGATTTCGATCGCGTCCTTGAGGTGGATGCAATCCTCTGTGTTATGCCCATGACTCTTGTGGAACCTGCAGTATTTCGTTTTATCTGTGCCGGGCTTGCTAGGTTGTTGCCTCGGAAAGCGTACCCCCGCCTGTTTGAATTCTGAATTAGCGCATTCAGACAAAATTTTCTCCCTGGAGGCTAGGAGGGGCGTGTATTCATGGAAACGATCGATAGGTCCCCGGTGCTCCCGCGGTTCACGGGAGCGTTCGTCCTTTCTTTTGTCTCCTCCCCGACGAGATGTCGAGGGTTCATCAACTCGGTGTGGTTTGGCGTCTTCACGGCGTCGAGCGTCTCTTACTGAACTGGCCGCTTGCTTTTCTTCATATTGGATGTAAGCTTGGGCTTTTAGCAAGAACGCGTCAAGGGTGGCTGGGGTTTCAATGTCGACCGCCCGATGGAAATCGGTCGAGGGGCGCAGCCCTCGTTCCAGCAGATACTTTTTCATGTCGTCGGTCGTGGATACTTGAACTGCCTCTTTATTGAACCTTTCGATGTAAGTTCGTAAAGGCTCGTCCCTCCCTTGGATTATTGCTTCGAGCGAAGCCTCTGTCTTAGGGTGTCGTCTTGATGCAGTAAAGTGCCTAGAGAACGTGCGCCCAAGTTGTTTCCACGATGTGATGGATTCAGCCTCAAGGCTTTTGTACCACGTCATTGCCCCTTTCCTCAGCGTCGTGGGAAAGAGCCGACATTTAATTGCTCCCCGAACACCTCGATAGTCGAGTAAGGCATCGATGTTCTCGATGTGTTCGTCTGGGTCGGTAGTCCCGTCGTATGAGCCTAAAGGAGGAGGTTTCTCCAAGCCTCTTGGGAGCTTGGCCGCCATAATTTCAGAGGATAGGGGACCCCGAGCGTCTTCGTCGTCACTGGAAACAAGTGATGATCTGTGATCGCGTTTCTTTGTTCTTCGAGGAGAAGCGGATCTTGATCTGCTCCTTCCCAGTTGGGCGTTAGTTTTCCCTCGCGGGGATCCCTGTGGTTTCTTCTAAGGACAAGGCTGCCTACTTCGAACGTTCGCCTGATGACCTTGGAATCATACCGAGCGGCTATCTTTTGTTTGAGAATAGTTTCTCGAAGAGCGGCTTCCGACCGAATTTCTTCGACCATGTCGAGCTCGTCTCTCAAAGCTTCATCATTAGTATCTTGTTCCATGGGGAATTCCGTGCGTCTCGATCGGACGTGCATCTCTATTGGAATTACCGCTTCGGTCCCATATGCTAATCGAAATGGGGATTCTCCGGTCGTTGAATGGGGAGTGGTCCTATATGCCCATAGTACGCTGTGTAACTCCTCGACCCAGTGTTTTTTGTGCTCGTCCAACCTTCGTTTCAGACCTCTCAGGATTACCCTGTTTGCGGCCTCTGCTTGCCCGTTAGTCTGAGGGTGCTCGACTGAAGCAAAGTGTTGTTTTGTCCCCATCGACGCAACGAATTCTTTGAAATGTCTATCCGTGAATTGGGTCCCGTTGTCGGTCACAATGGCGAGGGGCACTCCGAATCGAGCGAGGATGTTTCTTTTGAAGAATCGAAGTATATTGAGTGCAGTGATTTTGGCCAGGGCCTCAGCTTCTATCCATTTGGTGAAATAGTCGACGCCTACAATTAAATATTTGTTCTGACCAGACCCAACAACGAAGGGTCCTAAAATGTCCATTCCCCACCATGCGAACGGCCATGGCGATGATAACGATTTTAGCTCGGATGGAGGTGCTACGTGCACGTCTCCATGTCGTTGGCATTTGTCGCATTTTCTTACATGCTCCTTTGCATCGTGCTGGAGGGTGGGCCAGTAGTATCCTGCCCTCAGAATTTTTCGAGCTAACGAACGTCCGCCGGGATGTTGCGCATTGATTCCCTCGTGGACTTCCCTTAGAACGTGTGGAATGTTTTCCTCTTCTACGCATCTGAGGAGGGGTGTAGAGAATCCTCGACGATACATACGTCCGCCTACTAAAGAGTATGAGCATGCCCTCCGTCGTATGGTACTAGCCTCTTTCGGGTCGGTTGGTAATTCTCCTTTAATTAGATAGTTGAATACTGGGGTCATCCAGCAACTCGTGTCGCCCACGACGTTAACGTGTATGCAGGGTGATGAGTTCCCGATACTTGGTTGGGGGAGCAGTTTTTGTATGACGGATTTGTTGTTTCCTTTCCTTTTAGTGCTCGCCAGTTTGGACAGGATATCTGCGCGGGCGTTGCTTTCTCGTGGAACGTGTTTGACTTCCCGTATGCCCGCCAGGAAGGCTTCATACTCTGCTTGGTTGTTAGAAGTAGGGAAAGATAAAGTAAAGGATACTTCGATGATGTTCCCTTCTTCGTTCTCCAGAATGATACCGGCCCCACTGCCCGTTGGGCCAGATGCACCGTCCACGAAAATAACCCACTTGGACGAAGCTTGCGGGTCTTGCTCGGTGAAGGCAAGTTCAGCCACGAAGTCGGCCAGCGCTTGAGCTTTGAGGGCTTGTCTTCCTTCGAATTTGATGTCGAACTCAGATAGTTCTAGTGACCATTTTAACATTCGGCCGGCCATGTCTGGTCGACCGAGCAACTGTCTTATGGGTTGATCGGTCCTTACGATGATGGTGTGAGCCAGGAAGTAGTGGCATAGTCATCTAGCTGCGAGAAGGAGGGCCAATGCGACCTTTTCTATCTGAAGGTACCGGACTTCTGGGCCGTGGAGAGCTTTGCTAGTGAAATACACGGGTTTTTGCCCTTCGGGTCGTTCGCGCACAAGGGCCGCGCTTACTGCTTCGTTCACGACCGCAAGGTAGATATATAGAGTCTCCCCCTCTTCTGGTCTGGATAAGACTGGAGGTTCACTTAATGCTTTTTTCAGGTGGGATAGTGCTAACTCGCATTCTGCTGTCCACTCGAACGTTGCTTCCTTATGGAGGAGCTTGTAAAAGGGGAGAGCGTGTTGAGCTGATTTTGCTACGAATCGAGCAAGGGAGGTAATGACCCCGTTTAGTGATTGTATGGAATTTTTGGACGTAGGAGTTGGGAACTCCGCGAACGCTCGACACCTATCGGGATTTGCCTCAATGCCTCGTTCGGTCAAATAGAATCCGAGGAATTTTCCCGCTCGGACACCAAAGGTGCATTTCTCAAGGTTGAAGCGCATTTTGCACTTTCGTGCTTGGTCGAAAACTTTTCGCAAATGGGACGCGTGGTCCATTTCCTGTTGAGATTTGACGATCATGTCGTCCATGTATACTTCGAGCATGTCTCCGATTTCGGTTCGGAAAAATTTATTCATCATGCGCTGATACGTCGCTCCTGCATTTTTTAGACCGAAGGGCATAACGTTGTAAAAGTAATTGCCCGACTCGGTCATGAAGGCCGTGTATTTTTTGTCAGACACGGCCATGGGTATTTGATTGTACCCCGAGTATGCGTCCATGAAGGATAATAATTTGTATCCGGACGAGTTGTCGACCAACTTGTCGATGTTAGGTAAAGGGTATGCATCTTTCGGGCATGCCCGATTGAGATCGGTATAATCAACGCACATCCTCCATTTTCCACTAGATTTTTTCACAAGTACAACATTTGAGAGCCAGGTCGTATACCTGGCCTCGGTTACAAATTTAGCCTCTAGGAGGTCTTTAACGGCAGATTCGGCAGCTTCAGTCTTCTCGCTCGACTGCTTTCTCCTGCGTTGAGCGACCGCTTTATGCGTTGGGTCGATAGAGAGGTGATGACAAGCTGTTTCGGGGTCGAGCCCTGGCATTTCTGCGGCGCTCCATGCAAACAAGTCTGCGTTCCCTTTGAGGCAAGCTTCCAACTGTCGCTTAACTAATTCGGGCATGTGTGCCCCAATCTTGACGCACCGGGCAGGATCTTCTCCCAAAGGAATTAGCTCGAAATCTCCGTCTGGTATTGGTCGGGCTAAGGCCTCTGCTGGTCTCTGGACGCTCTCACTACTATCTAAAAACCTGCAGTCCAAGTCGATTGAATCGACTTGAGGGAAAGCCTTGGGTACATCTGGTGAATCCAATGTCGGGGGACTTGGTTGGTATGATATCGAGCTGAGACCTTTTGATGCTGCCTCGAAGCATCTGCGGGCAGCGTCGACGTCCCCATGCAATGTGGCGACTCTGCCTGAAGTAGTATAGTACTTCATCTTCAGGTGGACGGTGGATGGCACAGCTATCAACTCGGCTAAAGTTGGTCGTCCTAGTATGCATTGGTATAGCGACGGGCAATCCACGACAAGGAACTGGACCCTAACCGTCCTAGCTGTCTCGCCCGCCCCAAATGTGACAAACAGGTCAACATAACCCCACGGTCGAGATACTGCTCCGTTGAAACCTTGCAGGTCTGATCCGACGTATGGAGTCAGATGTGTTTCGTTCAGTTGGAGTGTTGAAAACAGTTGGGAGTACATGATGTCGCATGAACTACCTTGGTCCACTAATATCCTCCTTACATCGAAGTTCGCCATGCGCGCTCGAATGAGTAAAGGAATGCTAGCGTTGGGTGCTCCCCCCAGGAGCTCTTCTCAATAGAAAGCGAGGGGTATGGAACCCTCCCTCGGTGGATCTAAACTGGCGTTTTGCGCAGGCCCTTTGGCGATCAACTGGTCGAATTTTCTCTTCACGGAACCGACCGTGATTTTATTGAAGCCTCCTCCTGATATGACCATCGCCGAAGGGAAAGCTTCCCACGGACTGTGGGAGGAGAGGTATCTTGCACCCTTGGTGTGGTCTGGTAAAAAGAAATCTTTCGGGCGATAAATGCTCAGGGCGACTTGCATGTTAGCGTCTGCAGGGATGGGCACGGCCTCCTCGATTTTCTGGGTCTCTTGTGTATCCTGTCGAGGATTGTCTCTGGACTTTGTGAACTGTTTCAGGTGCCCGTCTTTGATGAGGATTTCGATCGCGTCCTTGAGGTGGATGCAATCCTCTGTGTTATGCCCATGACTCTTGTGGAACCTGCAGTATTTCGTTTTATCTGTGCCGGGCTTGCTAGGTTGTTGCCTCGGAAAGCGTACCCCCGCCTGTTTGAATTCTGAATTAGCGCATTCAGACAAAATTTTCTCCCTGGAGGCTAGGAGGGGCGTGTATTCATGGAAACGATCGATAGGTCCCCGGTGCTCCCGCGGTTCACGGGAGCGTTCGTCCTTTCTTTTGTCTCCTCCCCGACGAGATGTCGAGGGTTCATCAACTCGGTGTGGTTTGGCGTCTTCACGGCGTCGAGCGTCTCTTACTGAACTGGCCGCTTGCTTTTCTTCATATTGGATGTAAGCTTGGGCTTTTAGCAAGAACGCGTCAAGGGTGGCTGGGGTTTCAATGTCGACCGCCCGATGGAAATCGGTCGAGGGGCGCAGCCCTCGTTCCAGCAGATACTTTTTCATGTCGTCGGTCGTGGATACTTGAACTGCCTCTTTATTGAACCTTTCGATGTAAGTTCGTAAAGGCTCGTCCCTCCCTTGGATTATTGCTTCGAGCGAAGCCTCTGTCTTAGGGTGTCGTCTTGATGTAGTAAAGTGCCTAGAGAACGTGCGCCCAAGTTGTTTCCACGATGTGATGGATTCAGCCTCAAGGCTTTTGTACCACGTCATTGCCCCTTTCCTCAGCGTCGTGGGAAAGAGCCGACATTTAATTGCTCCCCGAACACCTCGATAGTCGAGTAAGGCATCGATGTTCTCGATGTGTTCGTCTGGGTCGGTAGTCCCGTCGTATGAGCCTAAAGGAGGAGGTTTCTCCAAGCCTCTTGGGAGCTTGGCCGCCATAATTTCAGAGGATAGGGGACCCCGAGCGTCTTCGTCGTCACTGGAAACAAGTGATGATCTGTGATCGCGTTTCTTTGTTCTTCGAGGAGAAGCGGATCTTGATCTGCTCCTTCCCAGTTGGGCGTTAGTTTTCCCTCGCGGGGATCCCTGTGGTTTCTTCTAAGGACAAGGCTGCCTACTTCGAACGTTCGCCTGATGACCTTGGAATCATACCGAGCGGCTATCTTTTGTTTGAGAATAGTTTCTCGAAGAGCGGCTTCCG
Organism: Lathyrus aphaca; assembly: GCA_963966055.1. Taxonomy (NCBI): domain Eukaryota; kingdom Viridiplantae; phylum Streptophyta; class Magnoliopsida; order Fabales; family Fabaceae; genus Lathyrus; species Lathyrus aphaca. The sequence continues at coordinate 18,613,476 of OZ014525.1, forward strand.
ACCGAATTTCTTCGACCATGTCGAGCTCGTCTCTCAAAGCTTCATCATTAGTATCTTGTTCCATGGGGAATTCCGTGCGTCTCGATCGGACGTGCATCTCTATTGGAATTACCGCTTCGGTCCCATATGCTAATCGAAATGGGGATTCTCCGGTCGTTGAATGGGGAGTGGTCCTATATGCCCATAGTACGCTGTGTAACTCCTCGACCCAGTGTTTTTTGTGCTCGTCCAACCTTCGTTTCAGACCTCTCAGGATTACCCTGTTTGCGGCCTCTGCTTGCCCGTTAGTCTGAGGGTGCTCGACTGAAGCAAAGTGTTGTTTTGTCCCCATCGACGCAACGAATTCTTTGAAATGTCTATCCGTGAATTGGGTCCCGTTGTCGGTCACAATGGCGAGGGGCACTCCGAATCGAGCGAGGATGTTTCTTTTGAAGAATCGAAGTATATTGAGTGCAGTGATTTTGGCCAGGGCCTCAGCTTCTATCCATTTGGTGAAATAGTCGACGCCTACAATTAAATATTTGTTCTGACCAGACCCAACAACGAAGGGTCCTAAAATGTCCATTCCCCACCATGCGAACGGCCATGGCGATGATAACGATTTTAGCTCGGATGGAGGTGCTACGTGCACGTCTCCATGTCGTTGGCATTTGTCGCATTTTCTTACATGCTCCTTTGCATCGTGCTGGAGGGTGGGCCAGTAGTATCCTGCCCTCAGAATTTTTCGAGCTAACGAACGTCCGCCGGGATGTTGCGCATTGATTCCCTCGTGGACTTCCCTTAGAACGTGTGGAATGTTTTCCTCTTCTACGCATCTGAGGAGGGGTGTAGAGAATCCTCGACGATACATACGTCCGCCTACTAAAGAGTATGAGCATGCCCTCCGTCGTATGGTACTAGCCTCTTTCGGGTCGGTTGGTAATTCTCCTTTAATTAGATAGTTGAATACTGGGGTCATCCAGCAACTCGTGTCGCCCACGACGTTAACGTGTATGCAGGGTGATGAGTTCCCGATACTTGGTTGGGGGAGCAGTTTTTGTATGACGGATTTGTTGTTTCCTTTCCTTTTAGTGCTCGCCAGTTTGGACAGGATATCTGCGCGGGCGTTGCTTTCTCGTGGAACGTGTTTGACTTCCCGTATGCCCGCCAGGAAGGCTTCATACTCTGCTTGGTTGTTAGAAGTAGGGAAAGATAAAGTCAAGGATACTTCGATGATGTTCCCTTCTTCGTTCTCCAGAATGATACCGGCCCCACTGCCCGTTGGGCCAGATGCACCGTCCACGAAAATAACCCACTTGGACGAAGCTTGCGGGTCTTGCTCGGTGAAGGCAAGTTCAGCCACGAAGTCGGCCAGCGCTTGAGCTTTGAGGGCTTGTCTTCCTTCGAATTTGATGTCGAACTCAGATAGTTCTAGTGACCATTTTAACATTCGGCCGGCCATGTCTGGTCGACCGAGCAACTGTCTTATGGGTTGATCGGTCCTTACGATGATGGTGTGAGCCAGGAAGTAGTGGCATAGTCATCTAGCTGCGAGAAGGAGGGCCAATGCGACCTTTTCTATCTGAAGGTACCGGACTTCTGGGCCGTGGAGAGCTTTGCTAGTGAAATACACGGGTTTTTGCCCTTCGGGTCGTTCGCGCACAAGGGCCGCGCTTACTGCTTCGTTCACGACCGCAAGGTAGATATATAGAGTCTCCCCCTCTTCTGGTCTGGATAAGACTGGAGGTTCACTTAATGCTTTTTTCAGGTGGGATAGTGCTAACTCGCATTCTGCTGTCCACTCGAACGTTGCTTCCTTATGGAGGAGCTTGTAAAAGGGGAGAGCGTGTTGAGCTGATTTTGCTACGAATCGAGCAAGGGAGGTAATGACCCCGTTTAGTGATTGTATGGAATTTTTGGACGTAGGAGTTGGGAACTCCGCGAACGCTCGACACCTATCGGGATTTGCCTCAATGCCTCGTTCGGTCAAATAGAATCCGAGGAATTTTCCCGCTCGGACACCAAAGGTGCATTTCTCAAGGTTGAAGCGCATTTTGCACTTTCGTGCTTGGTCGAAAACTTTTCGCAAATGGGACGCGTGGTCCATTTCCTGTTGAGATTTGACGATCATGTCGTCCATGTATACTTCGAGCATGTCTCCGATTTCGGTTCGGAAAAATTTATTCATCATGCGCTGATACGTCGCTCCTGCATTTTTTAGACCGAAGGGCATAACGTTGTAAAAGTAATTGCCCGACTCGGTCATGAAGGCCGTGTATTTTTTGTCAGACACGGCCATGGGTATTTGATTGTACCCCGAGTATGCGTCCATGAAGGATAATAATTTGTATCCGGACGAGTTGTCGACCAACTTGTCGATGTTAGGTAAAGGGTATGCATCTTTCGGGCATGCCCGATTGAGATCGGTATAATCAACGCACATCCTCCATTTTCCACTAGATTTTTTCACAAGTACAACATTTGAGAGCCAGGTCGTATACCTGGCCTCGGTTACAAATTTAGCCTCTAGGAGGTCTTTAACGGCAGATTCGGCAGCTTCAGTCTTCTCGCTCGACTGCTTTCTCCTGCGTTGAGCGACCGCTTTATGCGTTGGGTCGATAGAGAGGTGATGACAAGCTGTTTCGGGGTCGAGCCCTGGCATTTCTGCGGCGCTCCATGCAAACAAGTCTGCGTTCCCTTTGAGGCAAGCTTCCAACTGTCGCTTCACTAATTCGGGCATGTGTGCCCCAATCTTGACGCACCGGGCAGGATCTTCTCCCAAAGGAATTAGCTCGAAATCTCCGTCTGGTATTGGTCGGGCTAAGGCCTCTGCTGGTCTCTGGACGCTCTCACTACTATCTAAAAACCTGCAGTCCAAGTCGATTGAATCGACTTGAGGGAAAGCCTTGGGTACATCTGGTGAATCCAATGTCGGGGGACTTGGTTGGTATGATATCGAGCTGAGACCTTTTGATGCTGCCTCGAAGCATCTGCGGGCAGCGTCGACGTCCCCATGCAATGTGGCGACTCTGCCTGAAGTAGTATAGTACTTCATCTTCAGGTGGACGGTGGATGGCACAACTATCAACTCGGCTAAAGTTGGCCGTCCTAGTATGCATTGGTATAGCGACGGGCAATCCACGACAAGGAACTGGACCCTAACCGTCCTAGCTGTCTCGCCCGCCCCAAATGTGACAAACAGGTCAACATAACCCCACGGTCGAGATACTGCTCCGTTGAAACCTTGCAGGTCTGATCCGACGTATGGAGTCAGATGTGTTTCGTTCAGTTGGAGTGTTGAAAACAGTTGGGAGTACATGATGTCGCATGAACTACCTTGGTCCACTAATATCCTCCTTACATCGAAGTTCGCCATACGCGCTCGAATGAGTAAAGGAATGCTAGCGTTGGGTGCTCCCCCCAGGAGCTCTTCTCAATAGAAAGCGAGGGGTATGAAACCCTCCCTCGGTGGATCTAAACTGGCGTTTTGCGCAGGCCCTTTGGCGATCAACTGGTCGAATTTTCTCTTCACGGAACCGACCGTGATTTTATTGAAGCCTCCTCCTGATATGACCATCGCCGAAGGGAAAGCTTCCCACGGACTGTGGGAGGAGAGGTATCTTGCACCCTTGGTGTGGTCTGGTAAAAAGAAATCTTCCGGGCGATAAATGCTCAGGGCGACTTGCATGTTAGCGTCTGCAGGGATGGGCACGGCCTCCTCGATTTTCTGGGTTTCTTGTGTATCCTGTCGAGGATTGTCTCTGGACTTTGTGAACTGTTTCAGGTGCCCGTCTTTGATGAGGATTTCGATCGCGTCCTTGAGGTGGATGCAATCCTCTGTGTTATGCCCATGACTCTTGTGGAACCTGCAGTATTTCGTTTTATCTGTGTCGGGCTTGCTAGGTTGTTGCCTCGGAAAGCGTACTCCCGCCTGTTTGAATTCTGAATTAGCGCATTCAGACAAAATTTTCTCCCTGGAGGCTAGGAGGGGCGTGTATTCATGGAAACGATCGATAGGTCCCCGGTGCTCCCGCGGTTCACGGGAGCGTTCGTCCTTTCTTTTGTCTCCTCCCCGACGAGATGTCGAGGGTTCATCAACTCGGTGTGGTTTGGCGTCTTCACGGCGTCGAGCGTCTCTTACTGAACTGGCCGCTTGCTTTTCTTCATATTGGATGTAAGCTTGGGCTTTTAGCAAGAACGCGTCAAGGGTGGCTGGGGTTTCAATGTCGACCGCCCGATGGAAATCGGTCGAGGGGCGCAGCCCTCGTTCCAGCAGATACTTTTTCATGTCGTCGGTCGTGGATACTTGAACTGCCTCTTTATTGAACCTTTCGATGTAAGTTCGTAAAGGCTCGTCCCTCCCTTGGATTATTGCTTCGAGCGAAGCCTCTGTCTTAGGGTGTCGTCTTGATGCAGTAAAGTGCCTAGAGAACGTGCGCCCAAGTTGTTTCCACGATGTGATGGATTCAGCCTCAAGGCTTTTGTACCACGTCATTGCCCCTTTCCTCAGCGTCGTGGGAAAGAGCCGACATTTAATTGCTCCCCGAACACCTCGATAGTCGAGTAAGGCATCGATGTTCTCGATGTGTTCGTCTGGGTCGGTAGTCCCGTCGTATGAGCCTAAAGGAGGAGGTTTCTCCAAGCCTCTTGGGAGCTTGGCCGCCATAATTTCAGAGGATAGGGGACCCCGAGCGTCTTCGTCGTCACTGGAAACAAGTGATGATCTGTGATCGCGTTTCTTTGTTCTTCGAGGAGAAGCGGATCTTGATCTGCTCCTTCTTGATTTTCTTTTAGGAGAGGGTCGTGGAGACGACTGACGAAAGCGTTTGTTGCCTGTTGATTCGTCGGTGTTTCCTCTCCTTTTCTTCGGAGGGGATGGAGTGCGTTCCCCTCGGGGTCTCTTGGGAGAATGAGGTCAACGAGAATTATCTTCAATTCGGGCGATCTTTTCACCATGAGCGAGGAGTAACAAGTTTGTTTGATTTAGGATTTCGGCCAACGCTGCGAAATCTGACCCCGAAGGAGTCGAAGGAAAAAGAATTTCCGGGCGACTCTCCAAGGGTTGGTCACGATCGGGTGAAGGTGATGTTGCCCTCCCTTCTGGTTGGTCGTGCACTATATCATCATGTAGGGGAGGCTGGACGTTGCTCTCATGTTGCGTGAGAATCATGCCATCATTCGATCGATTTTCCTGGTTGTCCCGAGCAGCCATGGATCTTGTTAAAACTTTTGTTCTTTGAGGATCTTAAAAGAAGAACGGGGAAATCTTATGTTTCCCACAGACGGCGCCACCTGATCGTACCTGGAGATCAGGATCCGATACGGCTGGTCTCGAGAGCGGACGGAAGTGGTCGTTTGAGGAGAAAGGGGGTGTACCTGCAAGGCACTCCGATGCTAAAGTATGTATCCGAGCAAGAGTGAGCAAGTACTAGTGTTAGGGTTGAGAATTGAATACCTGCCCCTCTCAAATGAGAGGGTTTTTATAAGGGACTGGCTAGAATACTATTGGTTCGTTAGGTGAAGAGCGGATCGAGGGGTCCGTAAAGATAGGAAATGGTTAATATTAGCCGTTGGAGGATCTCCTTAGGTCCGGATCGTTGGTGGTCGACTGAGGACCACTTTTCATGATTGTGCTCGACGTCGAGCGAGGTGAATGGATCAATCTTTCTGGCCCAATAAGAAGGATTGGGCCGGGCCGGAACAAAAACCTAATTGAATTTATTGTCATTCTTGCAAAAATATTTGTGATGTTCATTAAATAACAATAGATCAAGGAATAATGTTACAACCAATATCATAGACAATCTATCTCCCAATGCCAAAGGTTTCAATCCTTAGTACAAAGGTAAAAAAAAAAAAGATAAAAAATAAAGACAAGGGAATCCAATATCATGAATGCGAAGATTTTACTTTCATGCGGAATGTACCAGCAGAGGAAAGAAGGAAAAGAAGAGGGAAAAAGAAATTGGAAAAAATATGAAAATATTACTTATACAATAAACACCTAAAGTCGAACAATGTCTGATTAAAGAAGTTATCTCAAGCTTCATCAATTAGAAGAGTTAACTTCCAAATGAAATGCTGAAACAAGTAAGGAAACTTGAAGCTTCAAAGTTGTGAAAGAGAGGAAGCTCACACACACACACACGCACGCACGCGCGCGCACACACACAAATATGTTGAAGCCTTTCTTATTTGATTAATAAAATACCTCAAAATTTTTTATACACATTTTTAATTGATTACTGACTTATTTATTCAATTAGAAGATTTTTTCTCACTTGTTAATCGATTAACATATTAGGATTTAGGAAGCCTTTAATTGATTAATGGTAAGATAATTCAAAAACCCTTCATGTTTGGCTTGTCTAATCAATTAACAACTAGAGTTAATCAATTAGAATATTAAAAATGACCATGGAACATTTCCTTATTGAGAAATTTATTTCCTATAAATAGATGACTTTTCCTCGTTTCATTACACGTCAGAATTTAAATTTGAAATCACTCTTTCTCACTTTCTACTCCTTTGTCCTTCACTTTCTATTTCCTCACCGAAGTTGCTTTAGTAATGAGATAGGTAAAAGTATCAGTGAGATTTTGTTTATTGGTGACATGCTCATTTTTTACTTTACTCAATATGGTGTTGTCTCTTATGAAATATCTTTGAGACAAATTGTTATTTGGTTCTTGTGATTAGTTAGTTAAAATCTATGTTTCGTTTTTTAGCTCAGTCGATGAAAAACTTATTTGATTTGAAGATTAACTTGTTAAAATCTCTTTTTTGATTTGAAGATTAGCTTGTGAAAATCTCATGTTTGGTTTGGAGATTAGTCTGTTAAAATTTCTTATTTGATTTAGAGATTGGCCTGTTAAAATCTCCTGGTTGGTTTGGTGATTAACCTGTTAAAATCTCTTGTTTGATTCGTGAAATTAACTAGTTAAAATCTTTGTTTGATTGTAAGAAAGTTTGTTGACATAACATATGAAAAACTCACATTTTTTGTGGAACTCTCAAGATGAAACTCTAAGCAGAGTATGCCAAATGGTTAGACCAAGTATGTATAAGTATTTGGTACATGTTCTCTTTTCCTTATCTCTTTATTTTCCTTTGATTTAATTTCTTTACATTGTATTTCTTTTTGTCCACTTCTTATTCCTTTTTTCAGTTCTATTATTTAATCTTTGTTTAAATAATAAAATAAATTTAAATATTTTTATAAACCATTTTTTTTCATAATTGAACAACATAATTCATCCACCCTCTTATATTTAAACTCATTTTGCCAACATTGCAAACAACAGATAACAATACTAATCTTATCAGGATCAAAAGATTCTTCAGTGGCAAGCAACACGTCATGGACTTTAGTTGATCACAGAGAATGAGAGAGAGTGTATCTGCAAGCACTCTGATGCTAAAGTCAGTTTAGAGTGTAGAAGGCAAGTACAAGGTTAAGAGTGAATTACCTGACTCTCCTGCAGAGAAGGGTATTTATAATGAACCCCTAGCGCTGAGCCAAAGGTCTTTGTTATGGGATGAATCTTCAGACCCATAATGAATGACTGTCAGGATTCTCATGTGGAAGTAGGGATGACTAGCACGTGGTCATCGTCCTGGGTCAACTGTTTTGAATTCTCTGGAAAGTGAAAATTTTGCCTGTTACGTAGGGTGAAACGTCTCAACGAGATATACGAAAGCAGTTTGGCATGCATCCACGGATGAGGAGCATGTGAGGGAAGTGTTCTCCAACGATCCCAAAGGATTGGACCATTGTATTGTGCCTTTCTCGATGCGATCTGAGTTAGATCGTGCCCAACAATGGACCAGTTCCGGACCCACTCCCAAACAAATACTATATTTTTGATATATAACAATTAATAGCACTTGCAACATATGAGGTATATATTTTAAGTATAAATCGACATATATCCTCTCAATATATGATGGGGTTGTTTTTTTCTAATATTAATTCGTCTACAAATAAATAAAAAATTAGAGTTAAAGTATGATTAAATTTCAAGAAATTTTGTAATATATATAATCTTAAGCAGTTAAAAGTAATTTTATTGCATGGAAGAATGTTTGCAAGCCAATTGATAAAGGTGGCTTAAATGTGATTGATATTGAAGATTGGAATTGTGCGAGTTTAGCTAAGTTGCTCTGGAATCTGAGTGGGAAGCAAGATAGTATGTGGATTTGATGGATTCATTGCTACTATTTGAAGCCGGGTGATATCAAGGACATTCCTACAAAAGCATCTCAGTCATGGATATTCAAAGGAATTTTGCGTGTAAGGGATAAAACGAGGGACATGCCAGAATGGGATGATATGATGAAGAAGAACAAATATTCCACAAGGCAAATCTACAAAGGCATTCAAGAGAGAGCTGCAACAGTGGAGTGGAGAGGTATTATATTGAAAAATCAGGCTAGGCATAGAGCGATGTGCAGTTTATGGATGACTTGTCATCATCGACTTGCAACAAAGGACCGTCTGTACAAAATGGGCATGATACAAGATGAATTATGCAGTTTCTGTAATGAAAAAGAAACTTTGAATCATTTGATGTTTAGTTGTGGGGAAACAAAACCTATATGGCAAGCTATTTTGAAATGGATGCAGATTGACCATGATGCCAAACCTTGGATTGAAGAACAACAATGGTTGATTCGGAAATGTAAAGGCAAGGGGTGAAGAGCAAAAGTTCTGAAATGTGCTATTGCAGAAACTGTCTACCACACTTGGAATTATATGAATAATATCTATCATATAAGAAAACCAGATCCATGTCTTTGAAAAAAATTGTGCCACTTGTCTTGGGTAACTATAAATTGTGCCACGTGGATTGAATTGTATAAACAAAAATTAATTTGTTTGGTCGTTCTTTCCTTCACCCATTTTTAATTGTTATTCCCAAATCTTCCGTTATTCTCAAATCTTCCGTTATTGATGACTATTTTTTATGAACGTTTATGGTTTTCAGTAATCAATTCCACAATGTTTGGAGGCACCTATTCCTAAATTGTAACGCATCTATTTCCACATATTATAACGCTATATCTATCCTATAAGAAAACCAGATCCATTTCTTCAATAACTATTTTTTATGAACGTTTATGGTATTCAGTAATCAATTCATAATGGATTTATAACATTAATGGTCAAATCTCCCATTTTTAATTGTTATTCCCAAATCTTCCGTTATTCCCATATAAAATGAAATTAATAGATTAAGATTTTATAAAATCAAATTATAAAATTAAAATTAATGTATTTTGTAAAATAATAAAATTAAATTGTAAAAATATATATAACATTAATGGTCAAATCTATAATCAAAGTAAAAAATTTAAATTTGAAATGATTAAATAAAATAAATCATGTGTCATTTAAAACATAAAATAAAATTAATGAATTAAAATTCTATATAAATCAAGTGTCATTTAAAACATAAAATAAAATAAAATTCATGAAATTAAAAAAGTCTTGGGTAACTATAAATTGTGCCACGTGGATTGAATTGTATAAACAAAAATTAATTTGTTTGGTCGTTCTTTCCTTCTCCCATTTTTAATTGTTATTCTCAAATCTTCCGTTATTCTCAAATCTTCCGTTATTGATGACTATTTTTTATGAACGTTTATGGTTTTCAGTAATCAATTCCATAATGTTTGGAGGCACCTATTCCTAAATTGTAACGCATCTATTTCCACATATTATAACGCTATATCTATCCTATAAGAAAACCAGATCCATTTCTTCAATAACTATTTTTTATGAACGTTTATGGTATTCAGTAATCAATTCATAATGGATTTATAACATTAATGGTCAAATCTCCCATTTTTAATTGTTATTCCCAAATCTTCCGTTATTCCCATATAAAATGAAATTAATAGATTAAGATTTTATAAAATCAAATTATAAAATTAAAATTAATGTATTTTGTAAAATAATAAAATTAAATTGTAAAAATATATATAACATTAATGGTCAAATCTATAATCAAAGTAAAAAATTTAAATTTGAAATGATTAAATAAAATAAATCATGTGTCATTTAAAACATAAAATAAAATTAATGAATTAAAATTCTATATAAATCAAGTGTCATTTAAAACATAAAATAAAATAAAATTCATGAAATTAAAAAAGTCTTGGGTAACTATAAATTGTGCCACGTGGATTGAATTGTATAAACAAAAATTAATTTGTTTGGTCGTTCTTTCCTTCTCCCATTTTTAATTGTTATTCTCAAATCTTCCGTTATTCTCAAATCTTCCGTTATTGATGACTATTTTTTATGAACGTTTATGGTTTTCAGTAATCAATTCCATAATGTTTGGAGGCACCTATTCCTAAATTGTAACGCATCTATTTCCACATATTATAACGCTATATCTATCCTATAAGAAAACCAGATCCATTTCTTCAATAACTATTTTTTATGAACGTTTATGGTATTCAGTAATCAATTCATAATGGATTTATAACATTAATGGTCAAATCTCCCATTTTTAATTGTTATTCCCAAATCTTCCGTTATTCCCATATAAAATGAAATTAATAGATTAAGATTTTATAAAATCAAATTATAAAATTAAAATTAATGTATTTTGTAAAATAATAAAATTAAATTGTAAAAATATATATAACATTAATGGTCAAATCTATAATCAAAGTAAAAAATTTAAATTTGAAATGATTAAATAAAATAAATCATGTGTCATTTAAAACATAAAATAAAATTAATGAATTAAAATTCTATATAAATCAAGTGTCATTTAAAACATAAAATAAAATAAAATTCATGAAATTAAAAAAGTCTTGGGTAACTATAAATTGTGCCACGTGGATTGAATTGTATAAACAAAAATTAATTTGTTTGGTCGTTCTTTCCTTCTCCCATTTTTAATTGTTATTCCCAAATCTTCCGTTATTCTCAAATCTTCCGTTATTGATGACTATTTTTTATGAACGTTTATGGTTTTCAGTAATCAATTCCATAATGTTTGGAGGCACCTATTCCTAAATTGTAACGCATCTATTTCCACATATTATAACGCTATATCTATCCTATAAGAAAACCAGATCCATTTCTTCAATAACTATTTTTTATGAACGTTTATGGTATTCAGTAATCAATTCATAATGGATTTATAACATTAATGGTCAAATCTCCCATTTTTAATTGTTATTCCCAAATCTTCCGTTATTCCCATATAAAATGAAATTAATAGATTAAGATTTTATAAAATCAAATTATAAAATTAAAATTAATGTATTTTGTAAAATAATAAAATTAAATTGTAAAAATATATATAACATTAATGGTCAAATCTATAATCAAAGTAAAAAATTTAAATTTGAAATGATTAAATAAAATAAATCATGTGTCATTTAAAACATAAAATAAAATTAATGAATTAAAATTCTATATAAATCAAGTGTCATTTAAAACATAAAATAAAATAAAATTCATGAAATTAAAAAATATAAAAAATATAATATAAATTTAAAGCATTTTTTAAAGATTATAAAATAGAATTTTAAATATTTTGTAACATATTATATTTAAATTCTATAACAGACGTTTCTAATGTTAACTACTTCTAATGAATAATTAAAATTGTGCCACTTGTCTTGGGTAACTATAAATTGTGCCACGTGGATTGAATTGTATAAACAAAAATTAATTTGTTTGGTCGTTCTTTCCTTCTCCCATTTTTAATTGTTATTCCCAAATCTTCCGTTATTCCCAAATCTTCCGTTATTGATGACTATTTTTTATGAACGTTTATGGTTTTCAGTAATCAATTCCATAATGTTTGGAGGCACCTATTCCTAAATTGTAACGCATCTATTTCCACATATTATAACGCTATATCTATCCTATAAGAAAACCAGATCCATTTCTTCAATAACTATTTTTTATGAACGTTTATGGTATTCAGTAATCAATTCATAATGGATTTATAACATTAATGGTCAAATCTCCCATTTTTAATTGTTATTCCCAAATCTTCCGTTATTCCCATATAAAATGAAATTAATAGATTAAGATTTTATAAAATCAAATTATAAAATTAAAATTAATGTATTTTGTAAAATAATAAAATTAAATTGTAAAAATATATATAACATTAATGGTCAAATCTATAATCAAAGTAAAAAATTTAAATTTGAAATGATTAAATAAAATAAATCATGTGTCATTTAAAACATAAAATAAAATTAATGAATTAAAATTTTATATAAATCAAGTGTCATTTAAAACATAAAATAAAATAAAATTCATGAAATTAAAAAATATAAAAAATATAATATAAATTTAAAGCATTTTTTAAAGATTATAAAATAGAATTTTAAATATTTTGTAACATATTATATTTAAATTCTATAACAGACGTTTCTAATGTTAACTACTTCTAATGAATAATTAATAATTAAATACTTTTAAAACTTACTTTATAATTATAATGAATAATTAATTACGGTTTCTACTATTTTTAAATGTACTTTTCCTATTCCCATGTAAAGTCCCATAAAATTTTATAAAATTATAAAATCAAAACTTAAGAGTATATTGACTGAGCCGTATATTGACTGAGCCTATATTAAATTTATATATGTTATATTTTGATAGTTGTGGTATATAAGTAAATCATGTGTCATTTAAAACATAAAATAAAATTAATGAATTAAAATTCTATATAAATCAAGTGTCATTTAAAACCTAAAATAAAATAAAATTCATGAAATTAAAAAATATAAAAAATATAATATAAATTTAAAGCATTTTTTAAAGATTATAAAATAGAATTTTAAATATTTTGTAACATATTATATTTAAATTCTATAACAGACGTTTCTAATGTTAACTACTTCTAATGAATAATTAATAATTAAATACTTTTAAAACTTACTTTATAATTATAATGAATAATTAATTACGGTTTCTACTATTTTTAAATGTACTTTTCCTATTCCCATGTAAAGTCCCATAAAATTTTATAAAATTATAAAATCAAAACTTAAGAGTATATTGACTGAGCCGTATATTGACTGAGCCTATATTAAATTTTAAACGATTGTATTAAAAAAATTGTATTAAAAATATAATATTTATAACTGATGATTTTGAAACGTCCCATAATGATTTTGGTGGTATTTATAAATTATCTCATCTTCATCATTGTTTGTGTCTCATTGTCATATTCATCCTATTCATATCCATCGCTATTACATGGCGAGACCTGTGGCAAAAATCAGCGACATCAATGACAGCAAAGAGTTGTGGAAGGTGGATGTCAGAGTGCATCATAAGTGGAAAGTTGAGATGATATTTGTTGACAAATCCGTAAATTTGTACGTTCATTTATTTTTGTGTTGCAAGGTTAATTTTGTTTTAATGTTTTCATTACAGGGTGGTGATATACATGTTGTTGTCCCATCAGCACATATGCCCCTATTTTACGAAAAATTAGCATTGGATCATACTTACACGGTATCCAACTTTAAGATTCAGAGTAATGTTTTGCCTTTCAAACCTTTGTCGCACAAATATATGCTCAAGTTTACTGGAGGTACGTCTGTCGGGGATGAAAACAAACATAAAATACCACCGAAACCGCTGGTGTTTACAAGTTTTTCTGATATAATCAGTGGCAATTTTAAGAACGATGCGCTCATAGGTGAAATTTGTTTTCCATGTTTTTTTCTTAATATTTGGTCTATCATATGTTGTTTTACTATGTTGATAATATCTTTTTTGTAGACATCATTGGAATGGTTGAGAGTATTGGATTTTCTCAGATGCAGTGCTAAAAAACAGCAGGTTTGTATATATGCAGTTTCGACGATAGTCTTAAAATATAGAATGTGTAAATTTTAAATCACTGTTATGTAATTTTGTTTAGCAACAACATCGTTAACTGCACCCTTTGGGAATCGTATGCCGAGCAATTCATGAAGTTCAACCAGGATCGGGTTAATGAGTCTACTCCAATTGTTGTTCTGCTTCAGTATGCAAAAGTCAAGCAAGAGGGTTAGTTGGTTTACGTTGTTATTGGGTTATAATTATTTAATGACTACTGAAAGTTTGTTACTATGTTAATGTAGGCAAGTTTCCGTTGTCAGTGGCAAACACCTACAATGTCACCACACTTTGTCTGGATGTTTCTTTCCCACCAATCAAACATTTTATGGACAGGTACATTTATTAAATGTATTGTGTGTCATTTTATATGTTTAATTAGTCATTATGTTAGGTGAACAATTTATGAATTTGGTTGTCTATGCAGCATGCCTAAGGATACTATGGTTACTGTATCTGGTCAGCTAGGCTCTAATTCTCAACTTTCATCCCAAACCTCTGAGAATACCCAAATGACTCCGGTGCAAAAGCTACTTTCTAAGGCTGTGGTTATGCCTATCAGTGATATGATTAACCTCTGTGATGTATGTACTAATTTGGTTGCATTTTTTGCATTTTCATGGTATTTGTTGTGGTGAATCATTTTGGTTTTTTCGATGTTTATGTTTTTTTTACTATTTATATAGATCACGTTTTGTGCTACTGTTGCCACAACAAAAATATTGGTGGCGTCTCCCTTTGGCTGGTACTATCGTGCCTGCCATGTATGCCCATGCATTGCACGTGGTGAAAATCCTCCGTTTGAGTGTGATGCAGGTCATTCAACCGAGGCGGAAATCTTTAGGTCTTATTCCTTCTCATCTAATATATGTTATTGCCATGAAAATTTTAGTGTTCATGGTATATGTATTTGATTGAATTTAATATGACTATTATTTAATGTATTGTAGGTATAAGATTGAGATCAAAGTTGATTATGCGGGGAATAGTTGTAACTTTGTATTTTGGAACAGAGAATGCGAGTACCTTTTGGGGTTATCTGCTTCTCAGATGCGTCATACTATGATCCAAGTTAATACATTTCTTAACATAGGATTAACATGTGCGGTTTTACGAACACTAATACTAATTGTTTTACTTACTTATATAGGCTGGAATTAATGATCCATTGGAATTCCCATTGGCACTCGATCAAATGTTAGATTTAGAGATGGCTTTTAAGGTTAAGTGGCACCCACGTTGGAAGAATGGGTCGGTTGTTATGCTACTAAAGAATGATCCTTTCATCAAACAACTTAAAGCTCAATGGGAATCAATAGAGGTCCGCTACATCAACATTGCTTTTGTATTTTAGAGGGTGTTTTTTTAGTATATCTACAACGTTTCTGCTAAGTGTATGTTTATTTTCCAACACAGGCGGCTGCTACGGCCCCATCTGTAACTTCAGATCCACTGCAGGTATTTGGCTAATTGAAATGATTTGCAATATGTTATATTTTGATAGTTGTGGTATTTATATATGTTAAACATTGAAAAAAAAGTTATTATCTTTAGATTAAAGAGATTGTTGATGAAGCAAAAACAGATGTCCAGGAAGATGCTGGTTTGGTTACGGTATCATCTATTTCATTCCAATTTATTAATGGTTTGTTTTCTATCCTTTAAAACTATATATTGGCCTATATAACTCATACATTTTTCACAGGATCTTGAAATCACTTCTAAGCATAACCCGGATCCTATAACTCCTCTTGGGAAAATAACTCCTCTTGGGAAAAGACACTTACCAGATGGATCAAGTGAATCATCAACCTCTGAAGGATTATATGATGGGGAATTGTCATCTAACAAGCTTAAGAAGATTATCAAATTAGAGAAGATTGATTAGTTGTGACTATAGTTTGTTAGCTGTGTTTGTTGCTTTTTTTTCCGATTGTTGTTATTTTCATTTTGGGTCTCTTTTGAGTGTGTTACTTTCAGTCATATTAACTTCATGTTATGTCAAATATATTTCTGCATTATTTTTGATATTCCACTCATCTTCTGTTAAAGTTCATTAATCATATTTTATTAGTAATTTATATATACGAACTAAAATCAAAATCAATAGATATTATACATATAAAATGTACCATTGTATAACCTCTAGCATAAGTTTGTTTTAATATAACTTTAAAATATGGATTCTCAATATTAACTCTCTCATTATTAACTTTTTCTTTTTTTAGCTACAAAATTTAAAAGAAAATATATGATTTTAATAGAATTTTCAACAATATATGATTGTTTAGAAAATTAGCTAAACATTCCCAAAAATTTATGTAAATTATTTATTTTAAATATTTCGACATGAATTTTAAATAATTTCTTATCTTATATACATAAAATACATTTCAACACCATATGTCATATTGCATTGGATGCACGTTTAATATTTACAAACACATTCTAACATTGCTCACATATTATATGATATTTCCTGTTATACAATATATAAAAATAGAATATACTACTTATAATTAAACTATAAATATTTTGTTTAAATTATACAAAAATAAATTAAAATATTATATCTTTTTTAAATAACTAACAACACATATTTTAAATTTCACATAACCACAAAATCCTACCACAGTCAATAAATCTGTCATATGTTATATTAATATTAATTGTCACAAAAAAACTAAATACATATATATCAAACATTATCTTTAAATATAATATTTATAAATTTATTAAGATTCAATATTAAATATAATTATAATATTATTCGTAATACAACAATATAATTAGACAAATAAAATTACTGAAATAAATTGCAACAAATAAAACTTCAACCATGACCTAAACTTATACAAACAATTTTTTTTTTCGTTATAGAAAAATAGAGACGATAGTCCAAATTCGTCATGCTAAACTCAAGCTTATCTCCTTTCTTTAATTCCTTATTTTTGACATTCACCATTCTTACTCACGGAATATGAATACTCTTCAACTATTTAATCTATAACTAATAATCCACATTTAATTTATTTCCAAATTAAATTGTTTTAAAATTAATTTTCATAACTATAACTAATATTTATTTATTAAATTAATAAATATTTATAAATACTATGATATTATTTGATATTTATAAAACTAAATTATTCCATAAATATTTTTATAAAAAAATATTTTTTAATACTAAATGTTATTATTCAATACTAAATTAAAGTTATTATTCAAAACTAAATTAAATGTTATTATTTGGGATTTTCCACTTCCAATCTTTTCATCTTCATCTATTATATTATAAAATATCAATAAATTAAATAAATATAATAAGTTTATTAAATATTTTTTTAAATATATAAACAGAAATTAAGTGATGCTTAAAATTTGGTTGAATATATATTTTAAATACTCTTTATTTTAAAATAATTGGTTTTAAAGGAGAAAATACTAAAAGAAATTATTCATTTAATATAATATTAAATATATTTTTTTCTTTTGATATGCATCACATAACTATCATTGAATGCATTTCATTAAGAATTAAATAAAATGAGTCAAATATAATAATGAATAAAATGGGTCAAATACTAAAATGAGTCATTTAGCATTTTTGTTATTATAATAGCGTTATTACACATCACATAAGAGATTAATTGGATTACACAGTCAGTAAAGTATTTTTACACTATCATCCATTTAAAATAAATCATTTTGACACATAATTATAGTGTATTCCAATTAATATCATTTTCTAATGTATATTTTATTTTTCAATTTTAAAATATTAAATGTTACCTTCAATTAAAAATAAATTATAAAATATTAGTGATTTAGTATAAAAAATAGACAATATTACTTTTATAAACGTGTAACAAATATTTTTATAAAAAAATTAAGTGATTCAAATATTATATATCATGTAAATGAAAACTCACTCTTTGGGTGTAAACATGTGACACTCGAATCTAAAAGCAAATCATTTTTTTATTGTTAATTTGTTTTATCTTCTTCCAACTTTCAATAGTTTTTCCCACCTATTCCCAAATTGTAACCATGGCCTTATTTGTTTTTTTATCATACCCATAGAGTTAACATCAATCACAACAAAATATGGAAGGTTGTCTCCAATAACAAAATACAAGGTTGTCTCCAACAACAATGACTATTTTGAGATGATATTGATGATATTTGTTGATAAAGTGTTAATTTAATTTTTTTTTTGTGCATCATTGTAATATTTGACGAAAAATTATATTGCAATGCGAGAATTAATTCTAATTTTTTAAAATACAATTTTTTTCTTATATTTATTGATTTTTATTAATTCTATTTCTTTTTCAAAATTTTAAATAAAAACAAAAAAAAACTAATTTTTTGTAAATAAAAAATTTATTAATTTTTATTAACTATATTTTCTTTATTTTTTTTTTCAAATTTTAAATATAATTAAATACATTCTAAAATCAAACACATTTTGAAGAAAAAAAAATACATTATGAAGACAAATACACTTTAAAAATAAATGAGCGTCACCGACGTATATACCCGTGCGAACGCACGGGTATCATACTAGTTGTTTTTAGGAAGAGTAGTAATAGAGAGCATATTATTGATCAAATCATATTTTGTATTACTCAACGATTATGGACAAATGGGAGTATTATGAGGCATATTAGTATGCTAATGATGCCTTAGTGGATTTGGTTTTGGGGCTGGATCGTGTGATCGCCTTTTGTGTAATCTGTTTTTGGTAGTAATATATTTACTTTTTCTATAAAAAAAAATTTATTCATTAATTTTTTTTTAAATATATTTAAACAAAATATAATTATAAAAGTATTTTAACTCAAGTAAGGGATTGAGTTGTTTAACAGAAAAAATTGAGTGAGTTTGGTGAGCAAAAACAAAAGAGCGCTTTTAATAGTTTCTTTTCTCTGTCTCTGGATTTTTATGAGACACAGAGAACGCAATTGAATTGAAGAAGAAACGAAACCCAAAAAGAAAAATGCATTCATTCGGTTACAGAGGCAATGCTTTGCTAACATTTTCGCTTACGATTCTCGCCCTTATGTGCGCGATTTCTTCTCTATCTGACTCTCTCAATTCCCCATCTCCTTCTGCGCAAGTCCGGGTATCTTCTCTTCCACAGATCTGTCATTCAATCACTCTTTCTATTTTTTCAACCTTTTTTATTAACCTCTGTTTTTGAGCGTGTAGGTCTTGAATATTAATTGGTTTCGGAAACAACGAAATGGCAATGATGAGGTAATTTCGGCTTGTTTGGATTCCTTTCTCTTACCTTCAAATGTCATCTTATTTATTTTTCAATCTTATCCGAAAGCATCATTATTCTTGCAGATCAGTGTGACACTGAATATTTCAGCAGATTTACAGTCTCTGTTCACATGGAACACAAAACAGGTTATTTTCATTGAAATGTTGTCTTCTTTCCAGAAAGTATAAACTCTAACAAAAGAGTTGTAACTGATTTTGGTTTTGCATATTTTCTATGCTTTCAGGTTTTTGTATTTTTAGCCGCTGAATATGACACTCCAAAGAATTCCTTGAATCAGGTATGATTTGGTTAGTTTGTTTGCAACTTCATTTCATATGCGAACTCTTAATTTGTTGGTCATTGATGAATCTTGAACTTCCATTGTTGAGATGGCAGCTTCTGAGTTTGTTTGCACTATTCACGATTCAATGTCACTCAGATAGCTATGGTGTCGTTGCATTTCTGTCACCTTCAAATATGTGTTGCTCACTCTCTTGAGATGCAATTTTACAGATATCTCTGTGGGATGGTATCATTCCATCTAAAGAGCGTGCCAAGTTTTTGATTCACACGTCAAATAAATACCGTTTCATCGACCAGGTATATAACTCTTGAAGAAAGTTTGTCGAATGTGAATTGCTTCAGACTTCTTTATACTTTAATTTTTCCGTTTATTGTTCCAGGAAACCAATTTGCGTGGTAAAGAATTTAACTTAACTCTGCACTGGCATGTAATGCCAAAGTCTGGAAAAATGTTGGCAGATAGAATAGTAATGCCAGGTTACCAATTGCCCAGAGAATACAGAAGATGATGATGCCTTCTTCTCATGTTAATGTTTTCTCTGTAACTTAGAAGAACCAGATTCAGAAAACTGTGCTTTCGATAGGGGAAAATAGCTTTTGAATACTATTCTTTTTTTGAGATATAGCTATTGAATATTTGAGTAACAGGAATTTCTTGCGGTGTTTTAAAGCTTATTATTGTTCTCCTTTAAACACATCATATCCTAAAGAATCCATTGTATGTTCGCGGCTATCAACTGAGTTGGATTGACGACACGATTATCATCAAATAACTTATTTTCTGTGTAAATTAATTTGAATCCAAGTGAGTACATGCTTTAAACAATGTCCCCGCTTAACATTAGAAGATTAAATTGGTCATTTATTTTAACAAAGAGAAATTTTTCTTAGCAAACTTCTTTTCTAAACAAAGGAAGACTCGAACAATTTTCTGAAATATACTCTGTGAGTATGCTTTTTAACAATCTATTTATACAACATGATCAAAATGGTAATATATCATTGACAATTAATAATTGTTAAATTTAGTGGGTTACAACAATCTAATTAAATATATATTTGGTTCAACGGAGACGAGATAAGAGACTTTAATAAAGGTAATGAGAGGTATTTTAATTAAATGTGGTTTGGTTCATAAGAGGAGGAAAAGAGGAAGAAGTTTTAATAATGGTTCACAAGAGAAAGGGATAGGTTTTTAAAATATTTTACATTTTTATCCTTAAAATATTTTAAAATATTATAATACTCTTGCTAAATAAAATAAAAACAAAATAATATTCACAAAAAATTATTAATTCATAAACAACATAATCAAACACAATATTTAACATTTCAAATACTCTGAAATGAATATATATATATATATATATATATATATATATATATATATATATATATATATATATATATATATATATATATATATATATATATATATATATATATATATAATACAACATTGTATTTTATTAAAAAAATTATGTTTTTACAAACAAAATAATAAATAAAAATGAATAAAAAAAGAAGTTAAATAATAATAATAATAAATTTTTCCTTAAAAAAAATATAGAGAAATTATAATAAATTAAAAAAATAAATATAATATTTATTAAGGATAAATTATGATTATAATAAAAATAAAAATAATTATATCAATATAAGAAAAATAATTGTATTATAACTCCTTACACTTTCATCCTCTCCAAAATCCTCCGATTTGAGAGAAACAAAAAAACTACTCCAAAAGGATTCATACTGCCTCCCCTCTCTTCTCCTCATAAAAAATTAAACCAAATTTATTTAATTTAAAATATTCCCCTTCCTCCTTTATCTTTATAAATCACACGTACTTTTAAAATATTTTTTCTCCTTTCTTCCAAAATTCCCCAAACTAAACAGACACTAAGATTCTTTTCAAATTTAAATTTAAATAAACAATATCATTAAAGTCCTTCTTTTTTTTCCCTGCAAAAGCAAGGGAACTTAAAACGAGTTTTTTTTCAATAACCTTTTTCTTTTTAATATTTCAAAATATACCCTATATTAAAAAAAAAACTCTCCAAGCGCATTATTTTTAAGCAAAGAAATTTTAAAATATTTCACTCCCACCGATCAAAACGGTGGAAGACTGCATATTTTTAGGCAATATCCACTTTTTTTTCTTTTTTTCTTCTTCTTTTTATTATGAACAATACTATCTAGTAAAAAAGAATTTGAAAAAAAAAATACAAGAATGCAAGTCATTATTTTATAGGTTAATTTTAAATTTAACTTCTTTTATAATAGAGATCATAGAGTAGTGGTGATAATGAATGGTTAAGATTTATTCTTGTATTTTTTATTTTTATATTTTCTTACTATTAAGCATTTTTCTTTTATTATTATTCCAGATTAGGTCAAAGTAGTATGCGTCGGTTAGAGGCCTAATCGTCAGACACGGTGTAACACGGTGGGAGAACTGACTTTAGTTAAATGTTGCGGATAGCAAGAGTTGCTACCGACTTTTATTTTATCCAAAAGGAAAGGACATAAAAGAACAGGAAAGACCTTAAAAAGATTTTGAGTTCGGGGGTAGGTTATGTAAAGGGAAGGTGTTAGCACCCTTTACATCCATGGTTATCCATGGGCTCTTAGTTACTTAGCTCACTTTAAATTGTTTTGAGAAGTGTAGTGTGTGATTAAAAAATTTCTTAAGTACTTTATAATGATCCTTGTACGGATATATATAAAAAACTTTGTTTTGAAAATTTGTTTGAAAATGTGAAGTGTTTTGAAATATTTTGAAGAGTGAGCAAGTACATAAGAGGAACCTACCCTAAGTTAAGTCTTTTCTGTTCTTAAATATCCTTTAAATGGTAAGACTATCCCTATTATTAAGGAATAGGTAGTCATTACCTTGGATGTATGAGGGACAAGTGAAGGGACATCTGTGATTAGGCAACTGTAAGGTGTATTTAGCAATTCTAAGGGACTTATCATCTTTATTCGAAAGGGACAAGATCATTTACGAAGGCAACCATAAAGGGACTTGATCTTTTTATCTTTTAAGGGACTAGATGATATAAATAGTGAAGGGACTTTGCTTTATACACCTTACTTGACCTTTTTTTCTTAGGCAACATGAGGGATAATCCTTAGGAAGTGAGATGGCGATCCAAGATCGACTTACGTGTGTGCGTGTACAAATTCATATATTTATCTTTACAAATTAGTGATCTAAATTTAATTTTAAATACAAACATGTTTTACACTCCCTATTTTACTAACCATGGTATTTTAAAATAAATGATAAGAAATTCTACAACTATTACATAGTTGGTACAATTACATTATAATAATTAAAATAAATAAGCAAATAAATTAAATGGGTTAGTAATAATAGACAAAAAATAAGTATAAGATGGTTAGTATAATATAATATAGAAATAAATTAAAAGTTCAAAAATAAATAAATATTTTTTTAAGAGAATTTTAATAAAAGAAATAAATAATAATTATTATATACTAATAAATGTGACTAATAATTCTAATAATTTAATTTTATATACATATTATAAAAATATCTAATTATAATTAAATAAGCATATAAAAAATAATAAATTAAATTCATAAAATAAAACTAGGGTTTTTAATTATTTAGAAAAATAAGTATGGATTTACTACATAATTAAATTATTTAAATTATAAAACTACATATAATATGAACAAATTATAAAATTAAAATAAACAAATAAATTAATATTTACAATATAATTAGGGTTTATAAAAGAAAATTAGGGTTTATATAAAAAAATTAGGTTTTTTACATATAAAATTTTAGGGTTAATTATTTAATATAAATATAATTAAATTATTTATACAAAACCATATAATAATAATAATATACCATAAAATAAATATTAAATAATTTTATTAATAAAGCTTAAATTTAAAAAAAAATATAAATTTTGAAATATATACAAGAAAATAATATACATTTTTTGTTTTATTTATTCATTTATTAAATCAATTAAAATATAACAAAAATAAAAAAAAGTAAGAAAAAAGTGAAAAAACAGACTTACCTGGGGCTGAGATTCGAACCCAGGCCCTAGGCTTTGCATATCCAAGACCAACAAGCCAACCACTGGGACAAGCCATGCGCTTGTGTTATGGAATGAGAGCCAATGTGTTTTGTTTCATAACCTGTAAAAATCATAAAAAAGAGCAAAACAATACAAAATGGCCTGGGGGGATTCGAACCCAGGACCATCAACCTCATACGCGCACACACAAACCAACTGAGCCAGGCTAGCTTTCTGAAATAATATCAACAACAAATCATAAAATATTATGTCAAATTTTTGAATATGGATTTTGGCGCGCTGGACATCTTCTTCTGGATCTACAAATTTTGCTGCGAAATTAACTACAAGCTTTCCTGCGAATTTTTCCTTGCAGCAAAACCTACGAATCTTAATCATCATCAAAACTGCAAAATTTCATCAAATTAATTGTACAAATATAATCCAGAGATTGATTGGCATTGATCTATGGTTTTAGATTTTATTTATATTGGTGCAATCAAGAAACCCTAAACGGCCATTCAAACCCTAACAATGGTACTTTCATGATTCGGCCATGGTTCTTCACAAAAATCATCCAGAAACCATCTATAAGCAACAACAAACATTAATACATAACCAAAATTCATTATAAACAAGCAAATTCAAGGAATCGAAGAAAAATATATCAAGGGCATATATGCTTCGGGTTATGCAAATGAGGATGAATCATGGGCATGTAAGGGTTGGTTTCGATTCAGGGAAGCTTAAGGAAGCTTGTGGTGTCCTTAGAATACCTTGAAAACTCCTGCAAAGATGAAACCAAAAATTGATTTTTTGTGTATTTTGTGAAGTTTGAAATATGTCTTAGGAGCTGCAAGAATTCGTGTCCTTGGTTGTGATATGTTCCATGTATATATGTGAACTGAATTAGGTCAAAAAATTGGACTATCCTTTGGATTTTTGGATCAATTGAGATTGAAAAAGATCATGCCATAAAACTTGAATATCCTTTGATATAACATTGCTATTTTAGGACAATCATCATAATTTGTATATCAATCTGATCCAAACAATGTTTATGACTTTCTAGAAGCAATATCCCCTTTTAAATATTTGATTTCATATTTTATTTTAATTTAAATGATATTTTAATGAATAAAATTCAAATAAATATAAAATAAAAAATAAAAATTCAGAAAATAAGTAGGTTGGGTCGTGCTTGGTGTTTTCATAAAGATGGGATGGCAATTTGGTGGGCTCATTTAGCAAAAATTTGATTTTAGGCCTTATTTGCTTCATAAACTTCCCTAAAATTTCCCAACATTGCAAGGGCACAAATCCTTCAATTTTAATGATATGAAGGTGTTCTTGGACATTTTGGAAAGCTTAAAGAGTCCTCTAACCAACCCCATTGGTTTCATGTCCATATATTTTACCATTCTCAAGTTATGCTCTTTTGAAGTTGTTGACTTTTTGTTGACTTTCAAAAGGACCTATAATGTCTTAGCTCATACCTTCCAAATGAAGCATTTTTGGGCTTGGCTTGTGAGACACAAAGTTGTAGATAATTCAATTTCCTTCAAAATGAGCTTTATATGGAAAATATTTGATGAAGCATGTGAAAGTTATGGCTGGTCAAAGTTCAGTTGACTTTTCCTGAGGAAACCCTAATTTAGAAACTTCTGATTCTTGATGATCTGAAATCTCCTTGATGAATTATGATCAACCCTTGATAAAATGATGAATTTTACTTCATATAATTGATGTTGGCAAAAAAATCATGAATTTTGACTTTGGTTTGACCACGGTTGACCTCGGTTTGACTTTTTAACTGCTTTGATTGATTTTAACCTATTTAATCATCTGACTGAGCAAACCTTTGG
Source organism: Lathyrus aphaca (assembly GCA_963966055.1). Taxonomy (NCBI): domain Eukaryota; kingdom Viridiplantae; phylum Streptophyta; class Magnoliopsida; order Fabales; family Fabaceae; genus Lathyrus; species Lathyrus aphaca. The sequence continues at coordinate 18,638,839 of OZ014525.1, forward strand.
GAAAAGTCTTGAAACTTGTCATGGGGATTCTTAAACACATATAAGATGTTATGAAGCTCACTTGAAGTCTTGGAAGTCCATTTAACCTGATGAAAGTCAAAACCATAGTTTAGGATGCCTTGCTTAGGAGGATGCATTGTCTGAGGGAATTGTCAAATCTTCTGACTAATTGTGAACTTTGTGAACCTTGTGAGATGTCTTGTGAACCTTTTGAACCTCTTAGTACACAAATTCTTGTCTTGTGAGGGCAAATTTTGGGGTGCAACAGCTGCCCCTGTTCAATTTTCTGAAACCTGAGGGGTTAGATTGGTATATGTGCCATTTGTGACCTGGAAGGTTGAAGGGGATTGAACACAAAAGCCCAAAAATTTGCACTCACCGGTGCGTAGTGTAATACTGATGATTAGTTGTATATGTTTGAGTGGGCTTGAAGATGCAACTTGTAAGAACTAGGGATGGGCTTAGAGATGCCATCAGGATGAACTAGAGATGGACTTAAAGATGCCATCTAGAATATCTGGATGTGGTGATGTTCTGATGTTGATACTGGATATAAGTACTAGGTCTTTGTATAAGCCGTCTCTGAATCATTTATGCAACATGATTTTAATTGTTGGATGAATCAGTAGAAATAAATCTTGTGATGATTATCTCCTCTGGAAGTATCTTGAATTAGGGAATGGATCTTTGTACAGACCATTTGCCTGCCATTAAAGGGCCGAAAGAACGTCAGGATTTGTTCTTAAGGGTCAAAAGAACGTCAGGATTTGTTCTTCTGAATAATGTCTTGAACAAGGGGCCAAAAGAGCGTCAGGATTTGCTCTTAAGGGTCAAAAGAACGTCAGGATTTGTTCTTCTGAATAATGTCTTGATCAAGGGGCCAAAAGAGCGTCAGGATTTGCTCTTAAGGGTCAAAAGAACGTCAGGATTAGTTCTTCTGAAAAATGTCTTGAACAAGGGGCCAAAAAAGCGTCAGGATTTGCTCTTAAGGGTCAAAAGAACGTCAGGATTAGTTCTTCTGAAAGATGTCTTGAACAAGGGGCCAAAAGAGCGTCAGGATTTGCTCTTCTGAAAGATATCTTGAACCAGGGAATGGATCTTTTTACAGACCGTTTTCCTGCTATTCGAGGACATCTTTAGTAGTATATGGATCATTTCTGACCCGTTGTAAGTTGTTGATATTGTTTTACCTGCATATAACCTATCCTGCAAGGAAAATATTAGTTTATGCATTATGTATGCATGCATAGTATGATGCACTTAAGCAAATGTATTATGTACTTATGGATATGTATGTTATGGTATGATGTAAATGATGTATGTATGCATCATGTAGCCTGAAGCGTCTGGATATCTTCGTATGACAATTGCTGGCCAGGGAAAATAAATCCCGATTTGTAGCTGAAGAATATGAGGAACTCGTTCCCATCTCGTTTGATAATATAATATTAATATCCTCCCGTCTTCGTTCGATAGTATGGTATCCATAACCTCCCATCTTCGTTTGATAGTAAGGTATCCATAACCTCCCGTCTTCGTTCGTCGTACTCCTATTGAAAGAATAAATTCCCGATTATCCGTCTGAGGATAAAAGAGATGGATATAAATTCCCGGGGAGATGTGACTCGAAGTATTTATGAAGATGGATTTGCCCTACTAGGGGATTTGTAGCTGTCTTGTGGGGATGAACCGACGAAGCTTCGTTGAATTCCTTCCCTCATTCGTCCTTAGTAAATACTATTACTGCATTTTCATGCATTTCTGGTAAACATCAATCATATTAAGCATTTATGCGTTTCTGGTAAACATCAATCATATTCAAAAGCATACATACATTCAAACACAACCAATGGACGTTTCGCTTATGTAAATAGGGTAAAAGTAAATCTGGATTCAAATATGAAATTTTATTTATATCACAAAGTGACCTATACATAGGCAAGTTTGTACAAGGAGACAGAAATCCTAGTAAGAGGAATTCGTCATAACATTATTTTTACAAAACAAAGAAAATCAGCTATGTGGGAAATAATCCTATTGAGTTTCAATTCTACTATTGCCATTATCTTCAAGTATCTCATCTTCTGCTGTTGAGACGGAAATGATTGGATTGATCTTTATCTATTCGAGCTTGAATTAGGTAGCACAATTGGTTGTAGTTACGTGGGTGGTCCAAACGAGACATAGTCATACGCTTTAATCCATAACTTTTGCCTGGATTGCCTTTTCAGGTTTTCAATCCACCGGGATACCCTTTTTTGCCCAAGCCACCTTTTCAGGTTTTCAACTTGCCGGGTGTACATTTTTTTTTATATATATATCCCTAATTTTTGCCCGAACCCTTTTGGTTCGCCGGGATGCCCTTATTTTTTCCTAGGCCAATCAACCTAGCGGGTCTCTTTTTATGCGTAGTATTTTTTAACTATGTCTGCGTTTACAGGCTGCGGGAAATCTTCACCATCCATAGTAGTAAGTATCATGGCACCTCCTGAGAATACTGTTTTGACCACAAATGGCCCTTCATATGTAGGAGTCCACTTGCCCCTAGGATCACCCTGTGGTAATATGATACGCTTGATTACCAAGTCACCAGCCTGATATACCTTTGGCTTAACCTTCTTATTAAAAGCCTTAATCATCTGTTTCTGGTACATCTGACCATGACAAACAGATGCTAACCTCTTCTCATCAATCAAATTTATCTGGTCAAGTCGGGTCTGAATCCACTCATCTTCATCCAAGCCTGCATCCTTCATAATTCTTAAGGAGGGAATCTGAACTTCAATGGGCAGAACTGCTTCCATACCATATACTAAGGAGAATGGGGTTGCCCCTGTTGAAGTACGTATTATAGTACGATAACCATGAAGATCAAATGGTAACATCTCGTGCCAATCTTTATAAGTGACAGTCATCTTCTGTATAATCTTCTTGATATTCTTGTTAGCAGCTTCAACTGCCCCATTCATCTTCGGACGATACGGAGAAGAGTTGTGATGTTTAATCTTGAACTGCATGCAGAGATCAGTAATCATAGTGTTGTTCAGATTAGAGCCATTGTCAGTAATAATCCTTTCAGGGATGCCATACCTACATATGAGATTATTCTTAATGAATCGAGCCACAACATTCTTGGTAACAGATGCAAATGAAGCTGCCTCTACCCACTTCGTGAAGTAATCAATAACAACCAGGATGAAATGATGTCCATTAGAAGCAGTAGGTTTGATCTTACCAATCATATCAATGCCCCACATGGCAAAAGGCCAAGGAGCAGTCAACACATTCAATGGTGATGGAGGTATATGGACTTTATCAGCATAGATTTGACACTTGTGACATGTTCTGGAATGTTGATAGCAGTCAGCTTCCATGGTAGACCAATAGTAACCTGCTCTCAATATCTTCTTTGCCATAGTGTGACCACTAGAGTGAGTGCCAAAGATCCCATCATGCATGTCTTCCATAATCTCTGTTGCTTCCTTCTTATCTACACACCGAAGCAAAGTTGAATCATGATTGCGCTTGTACAAAATTCCATTACTCAAAAAGAACTTAGCAGAAAACCTCCTTAGAAACTTCTTATCTTTAACAGATGCCCCTTCAGGGAACTCCTAAGCTTCGAGATATCTTTTCACTTCATAGAACCAAGGTTTCTCCTCTGTTTCTTCAGTGTCAATCTCATTGCAGTATGCAGGCTTTTCAAATTTATCAATAGTAATCTTGGGAGCTTCATCATCCCAGCTGATTTTAAACATGGATGCCATGGTGGCTAATGCATCTGCCAACTGATTTTCTCTTCGTGGAATATGTCCAAACGTAATCTCTTTGAAATATGGGATCAAAGACAACACATATTCTCTTTAAGGAATGAGATTATCATGTTTGGTGTCCCAATCTCCTTTGATCTGACTTACTACCAGGGTTGAATCTCCATACATGTCTAGGAACTGAATCTTTATATCAATGGCAGCTTTAATACCCAGGATACATGCCTCATACTCAGCCATGTTATTGGTACAATAGAAACAAAGTCTGGCAGTAATCGGGGTATGAAAACCTTCAGGGGAACTGATCACAACACCAACACCATTACCAAGTGCATTAGAAGCTCCATCAAAAACCATAGTCCATCGGGATCCTTGTTCAGGTCCGTCATATTGTCCAGGTTCTTTGGTAATGATCATAATGTCTTCATCGGGGAACTCAAAACTCATTGACTGATAATCATCCATTTCTTGATGAGCCAAATGATCAGCCACAACACTTCCTTTAATGGCCTTCTGTGTAGTATACTGTATGTCATATTCTGTCAAGATCATTTGCCATCTTGCTATTCTTCCGGAAAGAGCAGGTTTCTCAAATATGTACTTGATTGGATCCATCTTTGAAATCAATAAAGTAGTATGAGTCAACATATACTTTCTTAGTCGGCGAGCAGCCCATGCCAAAGCGCAGCAAGTTTTCTCGAGCAGTGAGTATCTTGTTTCACAGTCGGTAAACTTTTTGCTAAGGTAGTATATTGCCTGCTCTTTTCGACCAGACTCGTCATGTTGCCCCAAAACACACCCCATTGAGTTGTCTAACACTGTTAAGTACATAATCAAGGGTCTTCCATTAACTGGTGGCATCAAAATTGGAGGTTCTAGCAGATATTTCTTGATTTCATCAAAGGCAGTCTGGCATTCATCATTCCATTCCATTACCTGATCTTTCTTCAACAACTTGAAGATTGGCTCACAGGTAGCAGTTAATTGGGAAATAAATCTTGCGATGTAATTCAATCATCCCAAGAAACCTCTGACTTCCTTCTCAGTATGGGGAGCTGGCATCTCTTGTATAGCCTTCACTTTTGCAGGATCTACTTCAATACCTTTTCCACTGACAATGAAACCCAGGAGTTTACCAGACCTAACTCCAAAAGTACACTTGTTTGGGTTCAATCTCAACTTGTACTTCTTCAACCTCTCAAACAACTTATGCAGATGATCAAGATGTTGCTCTTCATTTTGAGACCTGGCTATCATATCATCCACATACACCTCTATCTCGTGATGAATCATATCATGAAACAAAGCCACCATAGCACGCTGATATGTTGCCCCGACATTCTTCAAACCAAATGGCATCACCTTATAGCAAAAGGTGCCCCACTGTGTAACAAATGTTGTCTTCTCCATATCTTCAGGTGCCATCTTGATTTGATTGTAACCAGAGAAACCATCCATGAAAGAGAATACTTTATGCTGAGCCGTGTTGTCTACCAGAACATCAATATGAGGAAGTGGAAAGTCATCTTTGGGGCTGGCCTTGTTCAAATCCCTGTAGTCTACACACATAGTTACCTTACCATCTTTCTTAGGTATCAGTACCACATTTGCAACCCATTGAGGATAAGAAGTCACAACTAAGAACCCTGCATCAAACTGTTTCATTACCTCTGCCTTAATCTTCTCTGACATTTCGGGACGCATGCGACGAACCTTCTGCTTCTTTGGACGACAGTCTTCTTTTACCGGTAAACGGTGAACCACAATGTCTGTATCCAACCCTGGCATATCTTCATAGGACCAAGCAAAGATCTCCACATAATCATGTAACATCTGAATCAATCTGCTCTTGACACTATCCTCTAATTCAGCCCCTATCTTGACTTCTTTCCTGTTTTCTTCAGTTCCCAGATTCACAACTTCGATTGGCTTTTCATGTGGTTGTATAGCTTTCTCTTCTTGTTGTAACAACCTAGCAAGCTCTACAGGTACTTCACAATCGTCCTCATTTCCATCTTCAGCTTGATAGATCGGATTCTCGAAATTATAATTGGCAATAGTAAAACTGTTATCAACAGGATCCAGAGTGGATGAGGATCTGCATTTTAGTGATGTGGGTGTGTGTAAGAACACATAGCTGATAAAACAAAAATAAAAGAAAAGAAAGACAAGGAACACAATATTTACGAAAACGAAACGTCCACTGATTTTTATTGAATGAAGTATGCAAATGAAATGACATCCCGAAACAAGCATACCATTGTGCCCCGGGTAAGGCATAAGGCTTTGGAGTTTAATTGTTCAAAAATTACAAATTTTAAAAGTAACAACACAGTAATAGTATTTACTCCTGACTAAAGGAGATAGGAATAACATCTTCAGCTTTCCAATTATTGAGCCCAACACCCACAGTAGGAAAAATCCAAGCATCCAAGTTGTAGTCTTCATCATAGTCACCCACGGCATTGATCTGATCTTTCATAATCCCCTGATTGGTGATACGAACAGCACGAGCACGACGAACAGCCTTCTGGGACTCTGCAGTGAAACCTAAACCAAATTTGTCAGACTTGTAAGGAATGTCAGGAAGCTGACCCCAAATAGTGCAACCACCTTCATCCACCACAGCTCTGGAATCCTTGAGGGAGGCCATTGTAGGAGGTACTCTGGTGACTACAGGAACTTTCTTGACAACAGGAGGAGCTTCATAATTATTAACAACCCAAGGAACTACTTCAAATGTCTGACATGGAGTTTCAACATATTCACCTTCCACTTCAAGATATTTAAAGGTGTTCACATGGCTAACTATATATCCTTCCTCTCCGTAAACAGTGACAACTTTTCCTTCTACTGGATATCTCAGCTTCTGATGTAAGGTGGAGGTTACAGCACCTGCCCCATGGATCCAGGGACGCCCAAGCAAACAAGAATACGAAGGACGAATATCCATTACGTAAAAAGTAGCATTGAAGACTTGAGAACCTACTTTTATTTGGAGATCAATTTCTCCATGCACCACTCTTCTCGAGCCATCAAAAGCCTTCACCACTATATTACTGGGCTTCAACACAGCATCTTCAGGACTAAGCTTATTCAGCACTTCTTTGGGCAACACATTCAGCGAGGAACCATTGTCTATTAACACATGTGATAGGGTAGTGCCCCTGCATTCAATAGAGATATGTAGAGCCCTGTTATGATCCCTCTTGGCAGGAGTCAAATCAGCATCGGAGAAACCTAACCCATTATCATAGGTCAAGTGCGCAACACAATTTTCAAACTGGTCTACAGATATCTCATTTGGTACGTGAGCAGTCTTCAAAAATTTAATCAAGGCCTTGGCATGAGCCTCAGAACACAACAGTAAAGACAACATAGAAATCTTGGAAGGAGTATGCCCCAATTGATCAACAATGTCATAATCACTCTTGCGAATGATCTTCAGTACTTCTTCCATCTGCTTAGAAAGATCATCAGCAGTTGGTACATCAGTTTGCACAGGTTCAATAACAGGACCTTTGCCCCGAGCATCAGTAGTGGAGGTAGTAGCTGGAGTAACTGTATTCTTGGAGGTAACTGGAGGAGAGAAAACTCTTCCACTTCTCGTGATCTTACTAGATCCAGCAATATTATCAACTTCAAGGTTTTCACCAACAACAGGTGTATCAGCTAAGGATTCCTGCTTAACACCATGAATATAAACATCGGAGCCATAATGCCAAGGCACCGCTTTATCAAAAGTATACGGAATAGGACCATGAGTGGTCATGATCATAGGAGCCACTCTAGCTTCAGCAACAATCTTCACAGGGCCTTCAGCAGTAATTTTAATCGGACCCTTACGAGTGATTTTTACAGGTCCCTTGGAAGTAATCCTTACCGGCACTTTATCAACCATATCCACCTCTTCAACCTTCGCACCTTTAGTTATATGCTCAACCATGCTCTCCACAGAAGGTGGTGTCCTCTCAAACAATATTGTGTAATTGTCCATGAGGCGTTGAATTCCGTCCTTCAATCTCCAGCAACTATCCGGCTTATAAGCACAACAGAAACAATCTTCATGAAAACCTGGAAAGAACCCAGCTTGTACCAACTTCTTCTTGATAACAGACAATGGTGTGGTCACATCTGCAACTGAGGAAATATGTGAAACTTCATCAATGGCATTGACAGTCTTCTCATGATTTGGCATAGGAGCAGTAATCACATTTGGAGTACCCGGAGGGTCAAACTCAATCTCTCCAGCATCAATCATATCCTGAATTTTATTCTTCAATATCCAGCAACTATTGGTATCATGTCCCTGACAATTTGAATGATATGCACATCGTGCATTAGGATTGTACCTGGGAGAGGTAACATTGGGATTCTGAGGAGGGTCCCTCAAAGTGATAAGTTCACCCTTCAACAAGTGTTGCAAGGCTTGGGCCAGTGACATGTTGAGCTTGGTGAACTGCCTTCTAGGCCTCTGTTGATTGCCTTGTGGTGGCTCTGGTGTTGCAGGAGTAGGATTGGAGATATGAACTGCACTCACAGATTGATGCCTCCTATTACGATCAGAATGACCATAAACAGCATTCGACTCTTTCTTCCCACTAGGGGGCTTTTTTGTAGTGCTGGATGAAGAAGCACCCACTTGGATCTTGCCACTCCTTTTGCCACTTTCTACGCGCTCTCCTGTCATTATCAACTCAGTGAAGCCAAATGATGAGCTTCCAATGAGATGACTGTAAAAAGGACCATTCAACGTACACATGAACATATCCACTAACTCCCGGTCAGTTAGAGGGGGTTGCACTCTTCCAGCCAAGTCTCTCCACTTCTGGGCGTACTCCTTGAAATTTTCTTTAGCACCCATAGACATGCTTTGTAGTTGCATGCGAGTAGGGGCTAGGTCAACATTGTATTGATATTGCTTATAAAAAGCCTCAGCAAGATCATTCCAATCATGGATGTTGACACTCTCCAACTAATAGTACCATTCCAATTGAGCTCCAGATAAGCTCTCTTGGAAGAAATGGATCCATAACTTCTTATCAGCAGTATGTGGTTGGATTCTCCGGACATAAGACCTCAGATGCAGCTTGGGACAAGAGACACCATCATACACTACAAAAGCAGGAACCTTAAAACCAATGGGTATAACCACCCCAGATATCAAACTCAGGTCTTCAAAATCCAACCCAGAAGACTTTTGCAATTCCATAGCATCCATTCTATCCACTAGCATCTTGAACTTGTCTTCATTAGGCTCATGATAGTAGTTAGCTTCAGAATCAGAGTCCCCCATTGTATTGTGGAGACTGCCTCCCTCTTTCTCAGACTCTTCAGACTCATAATCTTCAACCTGTTCTTTGGTCTTGACAGGACCTCTGAACCTTCTTCCCATGTTGATTAGGCCTCCTGACCTTCTAGTCTTCTTAGTCTTCTTGGCCAGCAATGTCTTCAATTCATCCTGCCCCTTGGACAAGTTCAAGATCAGATCTTGGAACTGTGCATTTTGTGCCTGGAGATCTTTAACTGTTTGTTCAAGAGCCATTGCTGAAATAAACAGCGAGAAGATAAGAAACCTGTGCACAATAAACCTGTGATGCAATGATATGGTGTATAAATGCGTATGCAATGTTTTCAAGGACCGCAGGATTTAAATTTGTTTAAACAATCAAGAAAGTGAACTTTTATTAGTAATAAATTTGTTTGCCCTTTGGGCTTACAAAATGAAATAAAGTAAATACAAAAGATGGGGTTTTAGGTCTCCCATGGACGTTTCCTCTTTGTGTTGAGGTATGAGTTGAGATTCCGCTCCTCGTGAAGTTGTTTTGTTAGCTCCAAGATTCTTTCTTGACTTGCTTTGTAATGAGTCTCAAAAGTATCCCTTTGCTCCTTCAACTGGATCCAGGACCTCTGTAAGTCTTCCATGTCAGTGGGCATGTCTAGGTGAAGGATGGTATAAGAGGTATCTCCTTCAGCAACAGGCTCCATAGTAACTGGCAGGATGGCAGGATATGGCATCATAAGAGTCTGAGCACGAGATCGCACCCATCTGAGGTAAGCTTCCATAGGAATAGTGTACTTGGGCTCCAGAGTCTTGCTGTCAACCTTGTTCACTTTCCCCCATGCTCGTATAAACCTTTGACAGTAACCTTGCAGATCGTTGTCGTAGTCAAACACAATACCTTGAATCAATATGTCATGTGGACCATCACTCCGAGCGTAACCAAACTGTCGTAAAGCTAAATAAGGGTTGTAGGTAATGCCCCCTCTTATGCCTAGAAGTGGCACATTAGGAAACTCCCCACAACGGTCAATGATAATAACATTCTCCATAGACCGAGAGCACCAATGAATATCTGAATGAGAGAGTGACATAATCCTCTTGGACCACCTGAACCCTTGTTCATTCTTCATCACTAAGCGAGGAAGGTGAGAAATAAACCACCTAGATAGCAAAGGTATGCAACACATCAGAGTTCCTCGTGCCTTTGTAGTACGAGTATGAAGAGAGTGTAGAATGTCTCCGAGCAATGTAGGCACTGGATTGTGACTCAGAAATATGTTGATGGCGTGAATGTCTATGAACTGATCTGGGTTGGGGAACAACACTAAGCCATAAATCAACAAGGCTAAGATCTCCTCAAAAGCATCATAGCTCATAGCCTTCAAGAACACTTGAGCCTTCTCTATCAACACCTTAGCAAGAATACCCTTAACTCCGCTTCTTGTTTCTAGAACAATGTTTGATTTCTTCAGATGTAGGGATGCAGCAATAACCTCAGGTTTAAGCTCTTTTTCCAAGCCTGCGAATGGTTTCTGATCAAGTACAGGTATACCCAGAAGTTTAGAGAACTCTTCCATTGTAGGAACCAGCTGATAGTCGGGGAACGTGAAGCAATGGTGCTTAGGATCAAAGAACTGAAACAAGACACTCATCATGTCTTCATTGAACCCTGAAATGACTAGATCCAGTAGGTGACCATGTCTCTTGATGAATTGGGAGTTTTCAGAAACTTGGGAAACCAATTCTTTAAGCTTAGGAGGTATTCCTACAAAGTTGATCCGGATAGTGTTCTTACGAGCAGAAGCCATGACCTGCAACAAAGAACAAAGATGAATTCTTTGGTCCTTGAAATGGTTAGTGAAAATGCTATGCTTATGATGCATGATGATGCTATGATGTTATGCTCAATCACAAACATGTGGCACACACAAACAAGTCACACCATAGCCCTAGGTTTAAAGGCTTGCATGAGGTTTAAAGGTAAGTACCCTCCCCTAAAGTTTAGTTGGTTCATCCTGTCCTACAAAAGTAACCAGGTTCTACGGGATCTCAATATCATTGATCCTTCACAAGGGTGGTTGTTCAGTAGGCAACTTACTTGCCAACCAAAACCCTCCAAGTTTAGAATCTCAATGAGCGTAGTATCGAGTATCAACCAACTTCAGTCTTCACCAGAGCCGGTTATCTCACTACTTTTCTAAAGGCCAAGATGGGATAACTAGGGTTCTAAAAGTTAGTTAGTGTATTGACAACATATGGCAGCCTCATATTATCCTCAACTTGACTTAAGGAACATAAGCACCAACCAAGAAGTCACACTAACTATGGCCACCAGATCAACCATATCGGTATACGCCGTACAGTTTCCTTGGTCTATTGCCATTTACCTAAGGTACACTAGATCCGGGTTAGGATCTTTCACACATAAGAGCACCCAACAAGATAAGTATAAAGCAAACAAGGCAAACAATTTTAAAGTGATCTAATTCCTAAGGGTACCCCTCTTTAATTAGTCCCCAGCAGAGTCGCCAGTTCTGTAACACGGTGGGAGAACTGACTTTAGTTAAATGTTGCGGATAGCAAGAGTCGCCACCGACTTTTATTTTATCCAAAAGGAAAGGGCATAAAAGAACAGGAAATACCTTAAAAAGATTTTGAGTTCGGGGGGTAGGTTATGTAAAGGGAAGGTGTTAGCACCCTTTACATCCATGGTTATCCATGGGCTCTTAGTTACTTAGCTCACTTTAAATTGTTTTGAGAAGTGTAGTGTGTGATTAAAAAATTTCTTAAGTACTTTATAATGATCCTTGTACGGATATATATAAAAAACTTTGTTTTGAAATTTTTTTTGAAAATGTGAAGTGTTTTGAAATGTTTTGAAGAGTGAGCAAGTACATAAGAGGAACCTACCCTAAGTTAAGTCTTTTCTGTTCTTAAATATCCTTTAAATGGTAAGACTATCCGTATTATTAAGGAATAGGTAGTCATTACCTTGGATGTATGAGGGACAAGTGAAGGGACATCTGTGATTAGGCAACTGTAAGGTGTATTTAGCAATTCTAAGGGACTTATCATCTTTATTCGAAAGGGACAAGATCATTTACGAAGGCAACCATGAAGGGACTTGATCTTTTTATCTTTTAAGGGACTAGATGATATAAATAGTGAAGGGACTTTGCTTTATACACCTTACTTGACCTTTTTTTCTTAGGCAACATGAGTGATAATCCTTAGAAAGTGAGATGGCGATCCAAGATCGACTTACGTGTGCGCGTGTACAAATTCATATATTTATCTTTACAAATTAGTGATCTAAATTTAATTTTAAATACAAACATGTTTTACACTCCCTATTTTACTAACCATGGTATTTTAAAATAAATGATAAGAAATTTTACAACTATTACATAGTTGGTACAATTACATTATAATAATTAAAATAAATAAACAAATAAATTAAATGGGTTAGTAATAATAGACAAAAAATAAGTATAAGATGGTTAGTATAATATAATATAGAAATAAATTAAAAGTTCAAAAATAAATAAATATTTTTTTAAGAGAATTTTAATAAAAGAAATATATAATAATAATTATATACTAATAAATGTGACTAATAATTCTAATAATTTAATTTTATATACATATTATAAAAATATCTAATTATAATTAAATAAGCATATAAAAAATAATAAATTAAATTCATAAAATAAAACTAGGGTTTTTAATTATTTAGAAAAATAAGTATGGATTTACTACATAATTAAATTATTTAAATTATAAAACTACATATAATATGAACAAATTATAAAATTAAAATAAACAAATAAATTAATATTTACAATATAATTAGGGTTTATAAAAGAAAATTAGGGTTTATATAAAAAAATTAGGTTTTTTACATATAAAATTTTAGGGTTAATTATTTAATATAAATATAATTAAATTATTTATACAAAACCATATAATAATAATAATATACCATAAAATAAATATTAAATAATTTTATTAATAAAGCTTAAATTTAAAAAAAAATATAAATTTTGAAATATATACAAGAAAATAATATAAACATTTTTTGTTTTATTTATTCATTTATTAAATCAATTAAAATATAACAAAAATAAAAAAAAGTAAGAAAAAAGTGAAAAAACAGACTTACCTGGGGCTGGGATTCGAACCCAGGCCCTAGGCTTTGCATATCCAAGACCAACAAGCCAACCACTGGGACAAGCCATGCGCTTGTGTTATGGAATGAGAGCCAATGTGTTTTGTTTCATAACCTGTAAAAATCATAAAAAAGAGCAAAACAATACAAAATGGCCTGGGGGGATTCGAACCCAGGACCATCAACCTCATACGCGCACACACAAACCAACTGAGCCAGGCTAGCTTTCTGAAATAATATCAACAACAAATCATAAAATATTATGTCAAATTTTTGAATATGGATTTTGGCGCGCTGGACATCTTCTTCTGGATCTACAAATTTTGCTGCGAAATTAACTACAAGCTTTCCTGCGAATTTTTCCTTGCAGCAAAACCTACGAATCTTAATCATCATCAAAACTGCAAAATTTCATCAAATTAATTGTACAAATATGATCCAGAGATTGATTGGCATTGATCTATGGTTTCAGATTTTATTTATATTGGTGCAATCAAGAAACCCTAAACGGCCATTCAAACCCTAACAATGGTACTTTCATGATTCGGCCATGGTTCTTCACAAAAATCATCCAGAAACCATCTATAAGCAACAACAAACATTAATACATAACCAAAATTCATTATAAACAAGCAAATTCAAGGAATCGAAGAAAAATATATCAAGGGCATATATGCTTCGGGTTATGCAAATGAGGATGAATCATGGGCATGTAAGGGTTGGTTTCGATTCAGGGAAGCTTAAGGAAGCTTGTGGTGTCCTTAGAATACCTTGAAAACTCCTGCAAAGATGAAACCAAAAATTGATTTTTTGTGTATTTTGTGAAGTTTGAAATATGTCTTAGGAGCTGCAAGAATTCGTGTCCTTGGTTGTGATATGTTCCATGTATATATGTGAACTGAATTAGGTCAAAAAATTGGACTATCCTTTGGATTTTTGGATCAATTGAGATTGAAAAAGATCATGCCATAAAACTTGAATATTCTTTGATATAACATTGCTATTTTAGGACAATCATCATAATTTGTATATCAATCTGATCCAAACAATGTTTATGACTTTCTAGAAGCAATATCCCCTTTTAAATATTTGATTTCATATTTTATTTTAATTTAAATGATATTTTAATGAATAAAATTCAAATAAATATAAAATAAAAAATAAAAATTCAGAAAATAAGTGGGTTGGGTCGTGCTTGGTGTTTTCATAAAGATGTGATGGCAATTTGGTGGGCTCATTTAGCAAAAATTTGATTTTAGGTCTTATTTGCTTCATAAACTTCCCTAAAATTTCCCAACTTTGCAAGGGCACAAATCCTTCAATTTTAATGCTATGAAGGTGTTCTTGGAAATTTTGGAAAGCTTAAAGAGTCCTCTAACCAACCCCATTGGTTTCATGTCCATATATTTTACCATTCTCAAGTTATGCTCTTTTGAAGTTGTTGACTTTTTGTTGACTTTCAAAAGGACCTATAATGTCTTAGCTCATACCTTCCAAATGAAGCATTTTTGGGCTTGGCTTGTGAGACACAAAGTTGTAGATAATTCAATTTCCTTCAAAGTGAGCTTTGGATGGAAAAAATTTGATGAAGCATGAGAAAGTTATGGCTGGTCAAAGTTCAGTTGACTTTTCCTGAGGAAACCCTAATTTAGAAACTTCTGATTCTTGATGATCTGAAATCTCCTTGATGAATTATGATCAACCCTTGATAAAATGATGAATTTTACTTCATATAATTGATGTTGGCAAAAAAAATCATGAAGTTTGACTTTGGTTTGACCACAGTTGACCTCAGTTTGACTTTTTAACTACTTTGATTGATTTTAACCTATTTAATCATCTGACTGAGCAAACCTTTGGGAAAAGTCTTGAAACTTGTCATGGGGATTCTTAAACACATATAAGATGTTATGAAGCTCACTTTAAGTCTTGGAAGTCCATTTAACCTGATGAAAGTCAAAACCCTAGTTTAGGATGCCTTGCTTAGGAGGATGCATTGTCTGAGGGAATTGTCAAATCTTCTGACTAATTGTGAACTTTGTGAACCTTGTGAGATGTCTTGTGAACCTTGTGAACCTCTTAGTACACAAATTCTTGTCTTGTGAGGGAAAATTTTGGGGTGCAACATACGGCCCACGGCCCAGTACAACGGAACATGGGGAAAGCGTTTCCCCACGTGCTCCACGTCACCCAATTGTCCACTATTGTCTCCTGAGATGTAGGGGCAGTTGGACCAAGGGTAAGACCACGTGCTAGGTCTTATCTGCTCTCACGCAGTCCTTGACAGTTCTTCCATGGGCCTAGCTAATTCAACCCATGAGGAGAACCTTGGCCCAGCGCTGGGGGCACATTATAAATACTCTCTCTCACTAGAGGGTTAGGTATTCTGAATTCTATTATCTTCTCTACCTATTACGTACTTGCACTTTCTCACTTTAGCATCAGAGTGCCTTGCAGGTACACCCCCCAGTTCATCACCATAGTTGTTCATCACTGGAAGGTCCATTCTGACCAGGTCAGATTAGTGGCGCCGTCTGTGGAAAACTGAAAGTTTTCCCCGTCTTTTGAAATAGAAGACCAAAACTTCACCTCGTTTCTTTAACCATCCAGCAAGACCAGCGAACACGGCGACAACCGCGCCCTTGGCCTCGTCGACTACACTACAGGTGGAGACGAAGATCAGCATGTCATTCATGAGTCTGATGCAAGAGACGGACAACATTTCACTCCCTCACCTGAACCCGAGGTCAATGGCGTCCCCCATCCTCAGCTCGCGACTTCCTTCCAACCCATCCTGATACCGGTCGAAGGAGATGCCACGATCATAGCCATGGAGAACGCGTTCAACTAGACGAACCTCATGTTATTCCAACAGCATGAGAGGATCATGGTGCTGGAGGCGGAGCGTCGGGACAATCGACCCTGATGACCACGTCGACAACATCAACGTCATACTAGACTACCGCAACAACGTCGGGGGAAACGTCAAATGTAGGTTGTTCTCCACGACACTTAGGAAGGGAGCCACGACATGGTACAAAAGCCTGGCCCCCAAATCCATCAAATCCTGGAGAAACATGAGATCGACGTTCACGAGGCACTTCATGGCCTCCCGACGCCACCCAAAAATGGAGGCTACCATTGAAGCCATCATACAGGGGAAAATGAAACATTGCGCTCATACATCGAGCAATTCAACCAAGAAACTTTCGAGGTGGATATAATCGACTACATGAAGAAGTACCTCCTCGAGAAAGGTCTTCTCCTTGGCAGCGAGATGAACCGAGTAGTAGGCATCGAACCCCCTCGCACCCTCGATTAACTCTTTCACAAAGCCCAAGCGTACATCAGGTACGAGGAGAAACAGGTCACCCATAGTGTCAAGAGAAATCACACTCTGGACGACACCAAAAACTCCAAACATGACGACTTCACAGCCCATCATCGCATCGGGGAGAAAAGGAGAGACGATAAGCCCCGCAAAGTCCATGAAGGAAGAGGACCAGCCAGGCTCTTCTCCGAATACCCATTGTTGACCGCTCCCCGCGAGCACATCCTCGCCAAATGCATCAATTCGGAATTCAAACAGGGTAGGGTGAGGTTCCCCGAACCGACAACACCCAAACCCCACACCGATAAATCCAAGTATTGCCGCTTCCACAGAAGCCACGAACCGGTGACCGGAGATTGCGTTCATTTGAAAGATGCAATTGAAATAATAATCAAGGAAGGTCACCTCAAGCAGTACACCAAGAGAAACGATATGCCTCGACATGAGGACCAGGCCGCAAAAAGGAGTAGCGAGGACACCCCGTTCGAAGGATCTCCCTTCCCGGTAGCCCTTTGCGTATCACGGCCTGAAGATTTCCACCTCCCCGACGGGCTTCTAGCTGCTCACAGCCCGTGGGAAAACTTTCCAACAACCTTAATAATCTCTGGAGGCAGGGTGAACAACGAGAACGCTACGATTTCTGTGAAACAAAATTTCGACGAGGAAGCTCCTGGCACGCTTCGATGTCGACGCATTCTGGTCGATCAAGGAAGCTCAGTGGATATTATGTACGCCCACATGTTCAAGACCCTCAAGCTCGACAAGACAAACCTATCCCCGTACGTCGGATCCGACCTCCAGGGATTTAACGGGGGCTACTACGAGGTTGTAAGGATGCGTATAGCTCCTCGTTCTGTTTGGGGAAAACGAGACAGCCAAGGAAGTCAAAGTCCAGTTCTTGGTGATTGAATGCCCCTCATTGTACAATTGCATTTTTGGCCGACCTACCCTGGCTGAACTGACCACAGTGCCCTCGATGGTCCACTTGAAGATGGAATATTACACCAAGTTGGGCCACGTAGTCACAGTTCACGGGGACATAGAGGCAGCCCAAAGAAGTTACAATGCAACAATCAAAGGACAAGCCGTGATCAACTCCTCCAGGAATAACAAGAAACCTTGAGCCGAGGAGGAGCCACCTTCCCCATGGGTCAATACCATCGACGTCGACAGTCGTCTTAGCAAAGACGAAATTGAATATCAGGCCCCCACCAACGGGAAATCTCAAACTCACCTAGAGCGTCTGGTTCCCGACGGCGAATTCAAGTTTGTCCCTCTAAGTGATGATCTCGACAGAAGTGTGAAAATTGGCATTGGACTCCTGTCGGCGACAAGGAACAGCTTGCAGCCTACCTCAAAGAGAAGATAAACCTGTTCGCGTGGAGTGGTTTTGAGATGCCCAGTCTCGACCCCTAGGTCTCCTTCCATCAGTTAGTCATAGATCCGACCATTAAGGTTGTAGCACAGCGTATGCGCAAGCAGTCTCCCGAGAAAGCGAAGGTTGCCGAGCAGGCAGTAAAAGACCTCTTAGAGGAAAATTTCATTTCTGAAGCCCAATACACAACATGGCTCTCTAATGTAGTTCTTGTTAATACAAATAATGGAAAATGGCGAATGTGAGTTGATTATACCGATCTTAATAGGGCATGTCCAAAAGATGATTTCCCCTTACTTATCATTGATAGATTGGTTAACAATTATGCAGGTTTTAAACTTTTGTCCTTCATGGATGCATACAGCGGGTACAACCAAATTCTCATGTCAAACACAGACAAGCGACACATGGCCTTCATCATGACCCCGACGGGCAATTACTTCTATAATGTGATGCCATTCAGGCTGAAGAACGTCGGAGCTACATACCAACGCATGATGAACAAACTCTTCCGAGGAGATATTAGGGATATGCTTGAGGTTTACATAGACGATATGATTGTAAAATCACACGAGGAGCCCGACCATGCCTAATACCTCTGGAAGGTCTTCGAACATGCGAGGAGGTGCAGAATGAGGTTCAACCCGGAAAAGTGCACCTTCAACGTACGGGCAGGGAAATTCTTCAGCTTCTACCTTACCGAATGAGGAATCGAAGCCAACCCCGACAAGTGTTGGGCATTCTCGGAATTCCCGATGCCAAATTCAAAGAAAGCCATCTAGTCCCTCAATGTAATGTTCTCCTCTCTATCTCGTTTCGTCGCCAAATCCGCACAACATGCACTTCATTTCTTCAAGTTACTACGTAAAGAAGCCACCTTCGAATGGACCGAGGAGTACGAACAAGCATTGCTCCACCTTAAGAAAATGCTCTCTGAACCTCCTACTGTCACGACCTCGGGAAAAGGAAATATTATACATATACCTGTTTGTGGCTACTGAGGCGGTCAGCGCAACCCTCATCTGCGAAACAACCGACGGGAAGAAACCTATATACTTCACGAGCAAAGGCTTACAGGGCCCTGAACTCAGATACCAATGGATCGAAAAGGTTTCTTTGTCCCTAATAAATGCAGCGAGGAGATTGCGACATTACTTCCTTACCCATACAATTAAAGTCTGAGCAGACCAACCCATAAAATAGTTGCTCGGACGGCCATATATGGTCGGGAGGATATTGAAATGGTCTTTGGAATTGTTAGAGTTCGACATCCAATACGAAAGTAGGAAAGCCTTAAAGGCACAAGACTTGGACGACTTCGTTGCAGAGATGACATATCACCCGACCCCGGCTAGCGGCGCCCACAAATGGACAATCTTCGTGGACGGTGCATCCAGTTTGACAGGAAGCGGCGCTGGTATCATCCTCGAGAACAAAGATGGCATCTTAATTGAGGTGTTTCTATCTTTGGCTTTCCCGACTTCAAATAACCAGGCGGAATACAAAGCATTCCTGGCAGGCCTACGGCTGGCCGAAGACCTAGGTACAGGGAGAGTACCAGGCCAAAAACAACAATCTCATCGAATACTTAGCCCTCATCAAATACAAATTGGAAAATTTCTACTCTTGGGAAGTCCAACACGTTCCACGCGAACACAACACGCGAGCAAACATTTTATTTAAATTGGCGAGCACGCGGAAAAATGGCGGAAACAAATCCGTGATCCAAGAGATCCTCCCGCGACCAAGCATCGAGAAACCTTCTCCACCACTCGATGTAAACACCATCGACGACACCTTCTATTGGATGACTCCCATTAACAAGTACCTCACGAAGGACGAATTGCCGACCGACCCAAAAGAGGCGTCCGCAACCAAGAGAATGGCATACTCATATGTCCTAGTCGAGGGCAAACTCTATCGACGAGGATTCTCCATCCCACTTGTTGTACCCCAAAATTTTCCCTCCCACAATCAAGGAAATTTCTCTCAAGATTTCTCAATGATCATAAGGTTCTCAAGTTCCCCAATAGGTCAGAAAGTTTGAAAGTTTCCTCAGACAAAGCCTCATCCTAAGCAAAGGATCCAGAACTAGGGTTTTGGTTTTCTCCAAGCAAAATGGACTTCCAAGGCCTCAAGTGAGATTCATAACATCCCATGTGACTTCAATAATCCCTATGTCAAGTTCCAAAGCTTTCCCAATAAGTTTGACCAGTCAGATGATCAGATATGCAAAAATCAATCAAAGTGGTTAAAAAGTCAAACTGAGGTCAACTGTGGTCAAATTAAAGTCAAACTTCAAATGTTTTTGCCAACATCAATATTATGAAGTAAAATTCATCATATGATCAAGGTTTGATCATGATTCATCAAGGAAATCTCAGATCATCAAGAATCAGGAAGTTTCTAAATTAGGGTTTCCTAAGAAAAGTCAACTAAACTTTTACTAGCCATAACTTTCACATAATTCATAAATAATTTCCCATCCAAAGCTCATTTTGAAGGAAATTTAATTATCTACAACTTTGTGTCTCACAAGCCAAACCTAAAAATGCTTCATTTGGAAGGTATGAGCCAAGACATTATAGGTCCTTTTAAAAGTCAACAAAAAGTCAACTTTTTCCAAAGCTCATAATTTGAAAATGGTATAAGATATTGACATGGGACCAAAAAAGTTGGTTATAGGACTCTTTAAGCTTTCTAAAATGTCCAAGATCACTCTCATAGCCTTAAAATTGAGGGATTTATGTCTTGCTAAAGTTGGGAGATTTTCAAGGGGTGCATTGAGCAAAAAGGGTCTCAAATCCATTTTTTTCCAAATGGGCCTATCAATTTGCAACCCAATCATCACAATAACATCAAGCACAACCCAATTCCAATTATTTATGATTTTTATAATTTATTTATTATTTATTTGGATTTTATTCATTAAAATTCAAATTAAATCAAAATAAAATATAAAAACTCAAATATTTGATTTGATCCTTCTTCTAGAAACTCATAAACATCATTTAAAGTAATTTGATGCTCTCCAATTTCGTGCAAATCCTTTGAGGTATGAAAAGATCTGATTTTTTCTCACAATTATGGATGGGATTTCTTCACAACCAAGTAACAAAAATCCACAAAGACCAAGCCCAAATTCTGACCTAATTTCACTCTACTATAAATGCATAACATAACCAAAGCAAGAGATGATGATTCTTAGGACCAGAAACACATTGCCATCTTCAAATTTTCCAAAAAAAAATTGATTTTCGGTTTCTTACATACAGGTTGAATTAAGGTATTTTAATGGTCTAAATATGTTCCTTGAACATCCTTGATGCAATCCCAATCATTCACTGCATTCAAAACATCATGAATCATATGAACCGAGCTCTCAAATGTTCTTGAAAAACAAGATTTCGATTTATCATATGCGTGCGTTTATTCATGTTTTTAATGACTGGTTATTGTTCATGATACTTCATAAATCGTTTATGTTTGTTTTATTTTGAGTTTGAGTGCAGGAACGCAAGAACACCATGGCTAGGGTTCTAACCTTCGAGTTAGGGTTTCACCATTTAAGTCATTTTAATGACATCTAAAACCATGGCTAGATTGTGTAGACTATGGGAAATCGTTTTCTATTGCTATTTGTTTTGATTTTACGCGTTTCTAAGGTTTCAAAAAAACATAGGTTCTTATGTTAAATTCGTGCGCATGAAATTTCGCAGGAAACTTTATATAAGAATTCGCAGGAAATTTGGAGAAGAAGGTGAGGTTTGGCGCGAAAATCTGGCATTTGAATTTCAACTTATTTGATATTGTTTTATTTGTTTTAATGTTTCAGAAAAGACTGTTTGGTCTGATGGTAGCGCACGCGTGTGAGAAACTTTGGGTACCTGGGTTCGATCCTGGCCTGAAGCGTTTTTTTTCTTCTTTTAATTTATTTATTTTTGCAGGTTCAAAATATAATAGCCTTGTCCAGTATGCTTATCACCAACGCACGCTGGCCCTATTGGTTTTGTGATGCGCCATTGAGGTAAGGGACCTGAGTTCGATTCCCAAGTCCTTACTTTTTGAGTAATTTTCCTTTCTTTTCATGCTTTATTTGCTTTCTTTTAATAATTTAATCAATTTAATAAAACCAAAACCTTTTCTAAATAAAAAAAACCAATAAATAATAATTTTTATGTTTTCTAAAATTTAATTAATTCATTAGTTCTTTTTAAATCAATTAATTTTTTTTTAATTTTGTATATAATATTTATTATTTATGTATTTTGTAAATAAAAACCTGGTTAAAATCTTTTATAGTCCTAATTAAAAAATTCTAATTATTTCTCTAATAATAGTCTTGTATATAATTAGTTCATTACATTTTAATTAATTACTAATTATATCATTTTCTTCTTAATAAATTTATTTATCACTCTAATTTTTCTTAATTAAATCCTTAACCTAATTTTATTCTAAAACCCTAATTTTGTTTAACTAACCCTAATTTCTCTAACCCTAAATTTTAATCTAATTTTCTTAACCTAAACTTATTTTTTTTAATTAAAACTTTAATCTAATTTTTAAACTTAAATCTTAAATTTATTTTGTTTCCTTTATTTAATCTTGCTTTATTATTTTATATAGTCTTGCTTATTTTTATTATAGAAAAACATGTATAGGTTTGTATGTTGTAATTTACTTTTCGCTCGATTATTTTGTAACTGTCAAAAGCCATGTAATAGTGTAGGTTTTATATTTCCGCATTTTATTTATTTTATTTATTTTGCTTGATTAGTAAATAGGGAGTGAAAGTTTAATTGAAATTAAAAGGTCTTAGAAAACTAATTAAAAAGATAAAATATCTGAAAATAAACACTCACACACGTAAGTCGATTTAAGATCGTTGTCTGCACCTCCTAGGGTTATCCCTCTTGGGTGCCTTATTTAAACGGTCAAGTCCCTCGAAAGTAGGGTGACTTAAGCAAAGTCCTTCCAGGAAATAAATCATCTTGTCCCTCCCAGATTCCAAAAGATCAAGTCCCTACGAGGTTGCCTACGATAAATGATCTTGTCCCTTCGGTTTAAAAGATGATAGTCCCTCCCAATTGCTAAAGACACCCTATAGTTGCCTTCGTTGACCGTACGATGACCCTACACCCGTCCCTTAAAAAAATCCAAGGTAATTACTATTTATTCCTTAATAATATGGACAATCTTACCCTTGAAAGAATATAAAAGAACATGAATGACTTAGTTTAGGGTAGGTACCTCATAGTTACTTGCTCACTCTTCAAAAATAAAATACTTTTCACACCTCACTATTTTCAAACATTTTCAACACAAAGGCTTTGTATACATCCATACGAGGATCATTACGAAGTACTTAGAAAATTTCTAATCACACACTACCCTTTTCAAAAACAATTAAAGTAAGCTAAGTAACTAAGAGCTCATGGATAACCATGGATATAAAGGGTGTTAACACCTTCCCTTTATATAACATACCCCCTGAACTCAAGTCTTTTAAAAATAGGTCTTTCCTGTTCTTTTAGGTCTTTTCCGCTTGGATAAAATAAAAGTCGACGGTGACTCTTGCTATCCACAACATTTATAGAAAGTCAGTTCTCCCACCATGTTACAGAACTGGCGACTATGATGGGGACTTACTAAGTAAAAGAGGGGTACCCTTAGGAATTAGATCACTTAAATTGTTTTCTTTGTTTGCTTTATATTATCTATTGGGCTTATGTGTGAAAGATTCTAACCCAGATCTAATGTACCCTAGGTAAATGGCAATAGACCAAGGAAACTGTACGGCGTATACTGATATGGTTGATCTGGTGGCCATAGTTAGTGTGACTTCTTGGTTGGTGCTTATGTTCCTTAAGTAAGTTGAGGATAATATGAGCCTTCCATACATTGTCAATACACTAACTAACCTTTAGAACCCTAATTATCCCGTCTTGACCTTTAGAAAGTAGTGAGATAGCCGGCTTTGGTGAAGACTAAAGTTGGTTGATACTCGACGCTACGCTCATTGAGATCCTAAACTTGGAGGGTTTTGGTTGGCAAGTAAGTTGCCTACTAAACAACCACCCTTGGGAAGGATCAGTGATATTGAGATCCCTTAGAACCCGGTTACTTTTGTAGGACAGGATGAACCATCTGAACTTCAGGGGAAGGTACTTACCTTTAAACCTCATACAAGCCTTCAAACATAGGGCTATTGTGTGACTTATTTGTGTGTGCCACATGTTTGTGATTGAGCATAAAATCATGACATCATGACATCATAAGCATAGCATTTTCACTAACCATTTCAAGGACCAAAGGATTTATCTTTGTTCTTTGTTGCAAGTCATGGCTTATGCTCGTAGGAATACTATTTGGATCAACTTTGTAGGGATACCTTCTAAGCTTAAGGAATTAGTCTCTAAAGTTTCTGAAAACTCTCAATTCATCAAGAGACATGGGAATCTACTGGATCTAGTCACTTCAGGGTTCAATGAAGACATGATGAGTGTCCTATTCCAGTTCTTTGATCCTAAACATCATTGTTTCACATTCCCCGACTATCAACTGGTTCCTACAATGGAAGAGTTCTACCAACTACTGGGTACACCTATCCTTGATCAGAGATCTTTCACAGGCTTGGAGAGAGAGCCTAAACCTGAAGTCATTGTTGTATCCCTCCATTTGAAGAAATCAGACATTGTCCTAGAAACGAGAAGTGGAGTTAAGGGTATTCTTGCTAAGGTATTGATGGAGAAAGCTCAAGTGTTCTTGGATGCTATGAGATATGATGATTTTGAGGAGATCTTAGCCATGTTAATCTATGGCTTAGTGTTGTTCCTTAATCCAGACCAGTTCATAGACGTACATGCCATCAACATATTTCTGACTCGCAATCTAGTGCCTACATTACTTGGAGATATCCTACACTCTCTTCACACCCATACTACGAAGGCGAGAGGAACTCTGATGTGTTGCATACCTTTATTGGCTAGGTGGTTTATTCCTCACCTTCCTCGATCAGTGATGAAGAATGAACAAGGGTTAAGGTGGTCTAAGAGGATCATGTCACTTTATCATCCAGACATTCATTGGTGTTCTCGATCTATGGAGAATGTTACTATCATTGATCGTTGTTGGGAGTTCCCTAATAAGCCACTCCTTGGCATAAGAGGGGCATTACCTACAACCCTTCTTTAGCTCTACGTCAGTTTGGTTATGCTCGGAGTAATGGTCCTCATGACATGCTTATTCAGGGTATTGTGTTCGACTACGACAACGATCTTCAGGGTTACCGTCAAAGGTTTATACGAGCTTGGAGCAAAGCGAATAAAGTTGATATCAAGACTTTAGAACCAAAGTACTACATTCCTATGGAACCTTATCTCAGATGGGTGTGATCTCGTGCTCAGACTCTTATGATGCCATATCCTGCTGTTCTACCAGTTACTATGGAGCATGTTGCTGAAGGAGATGTTCCTTATACCATCTTTCATCCAGACATGCCCACTGACTTGGAAGAGTTGCAGAAGTCCTGGATTCAGTTGAAGGAGCAAATGGATACTTTTGAGACTCATTTCAGAGCTAATCAAGAAAGAATTCTGGAGCTGACAAGGAAACTTCACGAGGAGCGGAACCTCAACACATATCTCAACCCAAAGAGGAAGCGTCAATGGGAGACTTAAAACCCCATATATTTATTTTTGTACTTTATTGTTATTCCCTTTCATTGTAAGCCCAAGGGGCAAAATTATATTAAACATTTACTAATAAAAATTTGTTTTTTGTTTTTTCAAAACAAATTTAAATCCTGCGGTCCTTGAAAACATTACATATGCATCTACATACCATATCATTACATCACGGGTTTCTTACAAACAGGTATCTTATCTTCTCGATGTTTATTTCAGCAGAAATGGCTCTCGAACAAACTGTCACGGATCTCCAGACTCAGAATGCCCAATTTCAAGAGATGATTCTAAATTTGTCCATGGGACAAGATGAGCTGAAAGCACTTCTGACCAAGAAAAAGAAGAAGACCAGAAAACCAGCTGGTTTCATCAACCGGGGTAGAAGATTCAGAGCTCCCATCAAGACAGATGCTAGGGTGGAAAACCCTGGAGATAAAAGTTCTACATAAGAGGAAGGGAGTCAACATGGTACTACTGTGAATTCTGATTCTGAGGAAAATTATTACCATGACCCTTCTAGTGAAGAGAAGTATAGGATACTAGAGGACCGGATGAATGCTATAGAATTACAGAAGACTTCTGGGTTTGACTTTGAAGATTTGAGCTTGATTTCTGGAGTCTCCATCCCTATGGGTTTCAAGGTCCCTACTTTTGTGGTGTATGATGGTGTGTCATGTCCAAAACTGCATCTGAGGTCTTATGTCAAGAGAATTCAACCACATACTCCTGATAGGAAGTTATGGATGCATTTCTTTCAAGAGAGTTTTTCTGGGTCCCAATTGGAATGGTATTATCAACTGGAGAGTACCAACATTCGTAACTGGAATGATCTTGTTGAGGATTTCTATAAGCAATACCAATATAACTCTGATTTAGCACCAACTCGCATGCAGCTCCAGAGCATGTCCATGGGTGCTAAAGAAAGCTTCAAGGAGTATGCTCAGAAGTGGAGAGATCTGGAAAGTAGAGTTCAACCCCCTTTGACTGACAGGGAACTGGTTGATATGTTTATGAGTACGTTGACTGGTCCTTTCTATAGTCATCTCATTGGAAGCTCATCTTATGGTTTCACTGAGCTGATAATGACTGGAGAACATGTGGAGAGTGGGATACGAAGTGGAAAGATTCAGATGGTTGCTTCTTCAAATACCACCAAGAAGCCTTCTAATGGGAAGAAGGAATCCAATGTTGTGTATGGCCAACATGGTCGTAATAATCGTAACCAATTTGTGGGAGCTGTTTTGATTTCTAATCCTACACCTCCACCACAAGAGCAGCAGCAGAATAGTCATCCTAAGCCTAGGAGGAAATTTACAAAGATCAATATGTCCTTGGCACAGGCTTTGCAACACTTGTTGAAAGGAGAGTTGATTACTTTGAAGGACCCTCCTCAGAATACCAATACTTCTTCTCCTCGTTACAATCCCAATGCAAGGTGTGCATATCATTCTAATAGTCCTGGCTATGATACTAACAGTTGCTGGGCATTGAAGAACAAAATTCAGGATATGATCGAGAATTGAGAAATTGAGTTTGACCCTCCTGAAACTCCTAATGTGATTACTGCTCCTATGCCTAAACATGAGAAGACTGTTAATGATGTTGATAAGGTTTCTTATGTTCATACTATGGCTGAAATAACTACTCCTCTATCCGTTGTCAAGAAGAAACTTGTGCAAGCCGATTTATTTCTGGGTTGCAATGAAGATTATTTTTATTGTGCCTACAAACCTGATAGTTGTTGGAAGCTGAGGTCAGGTATTCAACGCCTGATAGACAACTATACTATACTGACAGACATAAGCGTTGCATTTTGAATATCATCGTTTGCATTTAACTAAGTGTTTGATAGCAAAGAAGCTTACATGATGAACATTCAATGAACCAAATTCCTCCCGACAGACAAAGTTGCTTCTTGGGCCTGACTCAGTTGGATCAAAGCCAATGTATACAAGGGGCATGATCACTATCTTCCAATCAAGGGGAATGTCATGTTATTGTCCAATTCATCTGGGGCAGTCAGGTCCAATGATGCTTAATAGTCAGGGGTAGGTCTCCTCATCTGAATTTCTAGAGGTAACATTACCGAGTTCATGATGCCCGGGGCATATTATTATGGGGAAACTCGTTTATTTCTCTTGAGGCAACTCTTTTCAAATACTTTCATTCTGAGACAAATCATCCTCAGCTAGGGGCAACACTCTCTTTTAAAATCTAATCAGATCAAATTCAGTTGCAAGCTCCTTAACCATTACCCGGGACGTACACGATCCACCACAGTCTGAAAACACATTTCTCTCATTACATTGCCCTGATATCGGGTTTCAGTAAAAGTCATTGTGGAAATTAATTGTCTGTGCTAATGGTATCAGATGGTGTCAGTATCATGCCTTCGGATTCAGTCATGATAATTCCTAGAAAATTACTCGGGGAAGTCGAGAATATCAGAAGTTCTGAATCCATTGGTTATTTTGAATGAATATATGTTTTTGAATATGATTGATGTTTACCTCTCTCTCTCTCTCTCTATATATATATATATAATTACAATAATAGCATTTACTAAGGACTCTTGGAGGTTGAAATCCCCAGCAGAGCTCATGTCCAACAGATCTCCACATGCTCATCCCCACAAAATAATTTCTACAGAGTTATTCCAACAAATCATTTCAAGTAGTCTCTTCTCCAACAGAGATTGTATTACCAACACTACAAAGCCCCGAGAAGATTTTCTTCTCCAACAGATATTGTATAATAAGAAAGAAGAAGAGTCTGGTGCGATATATACTCTAAAATATTCTCGATTTTAAGGTATTTGATCAATTCAACCCAAATCAATCCATTGATTTTTAATTTGGTTTGGTTTGAGTTTTATGAAGAAAAAAAAAACATGCAACCAAGCTAGGTTGCAAATACCCTAGTAACATTCATAACAAAGTCATGCTATTATTTAAAACTTACATATTTCCCGAATGCATCCCAAGACAAGTATAAGTCATTTAAAAGGTATACCGATCAAGGGAAAAAGTGAGTTGAGAAAAATCAGCAGAGGAGTTTTTGTTCTTTTAAAATCAATAGAATAGAATAGAAGTCTCAACTCGCGTGTTTCAAAAGTAAGCAAAAAACTCGCGGGTCCCAAGACAAGTATAAGTCATTTAAAAGGTATACCAATGTAGTTTGGAGGTCCAGTCCAGAACAATTATTATTATTATCATCCTAGAAATTAGTATAGGACATTCAACTTTAACAATAAAAAATGAAACACCATTTGTGATATTTACAAACTATTTTAAAAAATAAAATAAAAAATAGAGATTTTATATTATTATGGAAAATTAGTTGATATAAAAATATTTTTCACAAAAAGTTGGGTAATGTACATTCGACCAATCTAGTCATGCCATATCATTTTATTGTATTTATTTATTTAATAATTCTAATTTTGTAGATTTCTAATGCAATTCCAATGCACATTATGAATAACTCTACCCAATTTTTTGAGGTGGATAGATAAAAATTCACCTTTTAAGCCAACCAATTATTTTTCGGTTTAGTTCGGTTTAGATTTTATCGAAAAAATATGTAAAGATAATTCAAACCAATTTATATATTTTTTATCGGTCATCCGAACACAGAGTAACATCCCTAACAAAGCCAGACCTTTATTTAAAACTTAAAAAGTGTATCCTGAAGTACATGTTTCCCAAATGTATCCGAGGCAAGTATAAATCATTTAAAAGGTATGCCCATCAAGGGAAAAATCAGCACACTTTTAAAATCAATAGAAAAGAATAGAAGTTTCAACTCCGTGTTTAAAAGTAAGCAAAGTAACACTATAACCTTACTACTACTTCACTTCATTCTGTTGCTTCCTTCGTTTCGTTCATCACCTCTTTCGCAGGTTCTTCTCTTTCTTGTTGCATTATCAATCATCATCATCATCATCACTCGTTTCTTTCTTTTGCTATTATCATGTTTATATTTGTTGTTCTGTTAATATTATGTTATCTATGTCATGTGACAAACAAACATTTATTTTTATTGATTAATTGCTTCTAAATTGTGTGTGTGCGTGTGTCTGATCAATCTTAATCTTCCTGTTTTTCATCTATCAATGTGCTTTACGTTATTCACTCTCAACATGCAATTAAAGGATTTTCACTCTCATGGTCTAGGGTTCATTATCTTATTCTATCAATGTGCTTTTTGTTATAAATTTCATCTTTATTTTATATATGTTTCCCCTAAATCATTGTTGAAGTCTATTTTTTTATTTATGTTGAACCTGTCTCAACAATACTCACTGTGGTATAGTGAGGATTTTCATGTTCTAGCTCCTATTCACAATTTTGTAGTCACACTCACAGTACTGAATTCAGGATTCTTTCTTCTGTTTTAGGTTACCTCAATTCCTTAGATATTGGATAATAATTGCTATGAAATCCCTTTTCTTTCAATAACTAGCACTATATGATTTATGCTTTCAAAAACCATTTGACTGCTGTCGATTACAATTTTTTAGTTACAACTCATGTTTGATATAAGCTCCTTCATGATTTGTCTAATCTACATCTCCTATATCACTTTTCTTCTTAACCCTTAATCTCAGTTTATTATACTTATTCGTCTTATTTTCCTATTTTTCTTCACAGATGGTGTCCTTAGACGAGAAAGAAGGTCCCTGTCCTAAAATAGGTCCTGACTACCAGGCCGAAATTCTTTCGAATTCAGACCACCTTTCACTTCAAATCTATCCTGCTTATTCAGAAGAATATGTGTATGATGAATCACTTTCTCCTTCAATTTGTTTGCCCATCTCAGTCACATGGAGTGATGCTGATGCAGAAAGTTTGGTACTCGCTTTGTTTATTTTTGGGAAGAATTTTACTCTGATAAAAAAGTTCTTACAGAGCAAAGGGATGGGAGAAATACTCTCATTTTACTATGGAAAGTTTTACAAATCTGATGGATATCACAGATGGTCGGAGTGCAGGAAGTTAAAAGGGAGAAAGCGTATGATAGCAAAGAGGCTTTCTACCAAAATGAGGCAACATGATCTATTGTCTCGCTTGAATCCTCATGTCTCTAAAGAATCACAAGATACTTTGTCTCAGGTATTCAACTCTGCAATCTCATATCTTCATGTTTAATCCTCCATGCTACATGGAGGCTGGAGCATCTTGTTTCTTTAATGTTACATGTTCTGTGCATTTGATGCAATGATAATTGTGATGGAATTGCTGAGGAAGTCATCATTTTTTTATGATTTACCATGATCATTTGAAACCTCTATGTTCATTATCAATAATACATTTAAAAATAAATAAATGAATCACTCCAGTTATATATATCATGAGTTTCAGTCCTCACTTTTCTTATATTTATACTCAGGTTTCTAAGTCATACATGAAGGGAAGAACTTGTCTAGAAAAATACATATCTTCCATGAAGTCTATTGTTGGACTTGGCGTTCTTGCGGAAGCAGTAGGCATTGGTAAGGAGAACGGAGTCATTACTCGGTTTGATTTGGAACCTAGGAAGAGCAGTTGTGAGGAGTTTTCAGCACCAGCTTGCAAAGCTTTGTCTTCTCTTGGACCAGGTGATATAATACGATCTTTGACAGGAGGATGTCGGCTGAACAAAACCAGAAGTAATGAGCTTTTCTGGGAAGCCGTTTGGCCCCGCTTACTCGCAAGAGGTTGGCACTCTGAGCAACCAAAGAATCAAGATTATCTAGTTTTTCTTATTCCCGGCGTTGACAAGTTTTCTTGGAGAAAACATT
The DNA here is from genome assembly GCA_963966055.1 of Lathyrus aphaca. NCBI lineage: Eukaryota > Viridiplantae > Streptophyta > Magnoliopsida > Fabales > Fabaceae > Lathyrus > Lathyrus aphaca. The sequence goes on from OZ014525.1 coordinate 18,670,237, forward strand.
TGAAAGGGCAACATTACTTTGATTCTGTTAGGGATGTCTTGAGCAAAGTAGTAGCTGAACCGAATATTATTGTGCTTGAAGAAGAAGTTGAAGATGGAGGATCAAACGAAGATGATTTGTCTGACGATCATCATCAATGTTACCTCAAGCCTCGATCTTCTACTTATAGTAAAGATCATACAAGTTTGGTGCGTAGCGGAAAGCAGTCAGATTTAAGGGAATTGAAATATGTTCCGTCTAATAAAGTGCATACAGTTGAGGTAGATGTTGATGGTAAAAGATATAAAGGGCATACGTATAGGAGAGTAAACCATAGCAAGGATATGTCTAAAAGTATTACACAGAGGTCAACAAAGTTATCAGTTATTGATACTAATAGATTTCCTGAAAGAAAACTATTGAAGGTGACACAAAAAAGATATCCGCCTGTAGAATTGAAAGATGCTTCTACAATGACTACCGATCTTCTAAGCGAAAGTAATGGTGGATCTTCAATTGATGATTCAACAAGGATGGTGGTATCGAAGATTCTGATATATGGCAGAAAGAAAACTGATAGTTGCATTGGTGTATCTAACAGTGGAGTCTCCGTTAAAAAAGAACCACATGATAATTGTGACAATGAAGCAAACAAGATGGACGAAAGCCAGAAAAATCAACACACCTGCGTGTTTGATGATAGTCAACTGAAGAGGATCATGAAGCATCATCAGTTTAATCGAAGAGTAAGATCAGGTGATTATAATCATGTCGCTGTTCCTACTAAAAGGAGGAGATTGACTGCTTGTGTCAAGGCAGAGAATAGCCGCATCCTTCAGAATATTTCAGGAGGTTTGGGATCAGAAAAATTAAGATCCTCTTGTTTTTCTAGCTTTGTAAATGGCAACCAAAATGTTTGTGATCCAATTTGCCACCAGCAGAATGGAAGTTCAACTGATTCAACAGAAGACAAAAGTAGCAGTCACAATGAGAGTTTTCAATGCATGAGTGTTGAAATTGAGGAGCCTGTGAGAAGACCTTGTGATGTCGGTTGTTTGGAACAACAGGGTGATATAAATCCCAGGAGAGAGAGCAGTAGAAACAGCAAAATGACAGTTAAAGCATTGGAATGTATAACATATAAATTCTGGCAAAACAAGAATGACATAAAGACACACGCACATATTTTCAATCCTTGCTGCAAGGCACGTACAAGAGGCAAAACAAAGCCGCGTCGTCACTTTTTATATCATTGGAATGCAGTTTTAGTACAAGAAGAAAAGCACTTGAAGGGAGATGGCAGTGCTAGCTAATTATCTGCATACATTTTGTAAGCAATCAGGACATGTGTGATAACAAAATGGTTTTCCTTGGCTGACTTACAAATTGTATTCTTAGGCATACTGTCATGTTTTATTTACTGTATACCTCAATGTCACCCAAGTGACTGAATGTTAGAAATTTTGTTTTATTTTTTTAATTCTTTTTCCATTCATTTATACAACATTTTTTAATGATATTCCTATAGTGATCAATGGATATTATGGTAGAATCATGATTCATAATCTTTCATGTAAGGATAGTTCACATATTCCAATAACTTGTTAGAACAGGAGTGGAACAAGTTCATATCTTATAGTCTAAGCAGTTACATCTTCATACAGATATTATAAATTGTGTATTCTATTCATATAATTGTCATGCTCTTTTTATATTTGTTACAGTTTGATCACAGTTTAATTTCAATACCAATGAATGAATAATGCTGCTGTTGGAATGAGTAGGTCCTTATCAAAGATCATAGAGCAGAACAAAAAAAGTAGCAATTGTGTTTTGCATTCTAGAAATATTAGCCACAATAATATTGTGTGTGAACGAGGTAATTGGATATTATAAAAAAAATTTTTTTAAAACTTTAAACAATTTAAATGTTTCAATTGAATTTTATTTATTCTTAATTTTGTTTGTTTAGATATAGTAATAAAAACAATTGCCGTTAAATTTTGTTGAGCTATTTTAATATAAAAAAAATTGTTCTAGATAAAATTAAAAATGTATATTGAAAAGTTATTGAAAATGTGCATTTTTTGAAATTAGGGGAAATTTTGAAATTTCAAAAATTTTAAAAGTTATTTTAAAAATATGAAAACAATAGGGGTCAAATTTGCAAAAAAAAAAATGAAAATTTTATAAAACCCAATTTGTTATTTTTTTTAAGTTATAGGGATCAATTATAAGAAATAAATCATTCATTGTTATTTTAACCGGGTTATGCTAGTTCTGAGCGATAAATAATAATTGATTTGTTTTTTTTTTAATAAACAAGATGTATTCGGGATATTTTTACCATTTTACACAAAATAAACTAGTTCAAATTGTATAAAAGAAATTTGCTCCTCTCATAAAAATTACAATAAATTTACTTCTTCGCATCCATCATCAACCAAAGCCAAGATACAACTTTAATATTGAAGACTACATCATCAATGACACACTCTTCATTGTTGAAGATCTTCTCATTTCCAGCTTTCCACAAAATCTAAGATGTGGCAATCCAAATGATACTCTCTTTGTTCTTCCCCACTTTCCCTTTCCTTTTGAAGTAATTCTCCAAGAAATGATCACAATCACTTAAATCGTGGTTGAATTTAAAGATCAATAAATGACTGAGTTGCTTCTTATGTAGCCTTCTAGAAATTGAGATTAAAATTTATTAATTAAAGTTGCTTATCATCATCATCTTCAATTTTGTTTTCACATACGCATATCATATCTTTTCGATAGCGGTTCCGTTTAGACGAATCGACCCAATTTGCTAAAACTTGTGGCTGCAAATTGATGTCTTTCCCGATATCTTAACATGTGAGTCTACTAGTATGCAGGTGGTTCTATCAGAAGTTGCATGTTTTCTCATGATGTCAAGAATGATATACTTTATTTGTTGTGTGTTAAAGCAATCTTTTGTGTGATCTTAGTGAGTGATTATTGGCTATTTTAGTGGTGATATTTTTATTTAGATTTGATATGCTTCTTAAGGAGGTCCAATTGTTTCTTTTTTAGTGCCCTTGTTTGTGTAAAATCAGTTTAATTAGGTTTAATCTGAATATGTTAGAAGGCCCAAACCCATGGGTTTATGAAGTCTATTTAAGAGATGCAGAAACCCTATTTTGAAGACAGAGAGAATATATTGAAAACATGTGTGCATTGTGTTAGGGTTTAGTCCTTTGTGTGTTTCTTGTGAGCCAATCAATCATCACAATGATGATTGACTTGGACTGATTTTATTGAGTTGTAATTTGTCCACTCTAAGCCGTTAAGCAAGAGTGTATTGTTCTTGATTGATGATTTTAAGCAAGATCAAAGTTTTTATTTTTTTGAAGAATGTTCTTCTCTCTTTTGTAATTTGTATTTTTATCACTGCTGTGATTGATGGGGGCGAGTAGAGTCTTTTATCTAAGTGTGTCTTAGATAGAAATTACACAGGTAGAGATTATGTGATAATACTCTAAATTGGAGGATGTTTGTTGAGAGTCTTTGAACTAATTTTGTTTAGTAAATTTCCTTCCTGGCTTGGTAGCCTCCAGACGTAGGTGTGTTTGCACTTAACTGGGTTAACAATTGCTTGTGTTCTCTTCAATTTTTACTTCTTTATTTAACTTGTTCATATGTTGATCATTATTCATATATTAGTGTCGTGACATCTGCTTCGACATATCACATCTGATATCAAAATTTCAAAATTTATTCTAAAAATCAAGAATAAAAATGACGTGAAATGATAAAATTGGAATGAAAATGCATGATTAATGATTAATGGATTAAAATGCAAAAATGACTGACTATAAATACTACAATAATAATGCGTCAGATGAATGAAATTTTTTGAAAAAATCCGGTCAAAATTTAGGGTGTGACAGAGAGTTTTGGTTGTTAATATTCACTTGTAATCTTTGGATCCTAATAGAGAAAGTGAATAGTAAAATAGTTATAATCAATCTTGATTTTTCTTCCTTCTTTTCTCTCTTTCGTAAAACCTAATAGAGTTTCTTATGTTTGTTCAAGAAACTCAATCTTTCTCATATTTTTTATTTGTTCTTGAAGATATTAATTCACAACAAACGGGTGTGGTGAGCATGGATGAGAAGATGTTGTTAGCAAAGTATGAGATTGAGAAATTCACCGATGGAAAGTCGGAATAAGGTTTCCTCGTTCCATTGGAGGTAGTAGCAGCACCTTGTATCTTGCCATTCTTAAGGCAATTTTTTATTTGTTCTTCTGCAACAACAGATATGAGAATCCAATAGATACACTTCCAACCATTCTATCCAAATAGAGGCCTTGAAGGGTTCCCATGAACATGTCAACAAGTTCTCGATTTAGAAGGGGAGGTTAAACTTCGGCAGCTAGTTCTCTCAATCTTTGTGCATACTCTTTAAAAGACTCTGGTTTTCGACAAGTATTTTGAATCTCTTGAAGATTGAAAATACTTCGTCTTTGCACCTGATCACATAGATTTAAAGCTTTTGACTGTACTCATTGACAAATGAGACAAAATACATGTTTCCACCAATTTTATGATCCTCAAATGGGCCACATACATCTGAATGTACTTCTTCTAGTATGCAGGAGGATCTCATTGGCATAGTCGAAATGAAAGAATTTATGGATTGCTTCCATATTAAGAAACCTTCACAAAGATTGTCTAACATCACAAGACTTGGTATACAAATTACCATATCTTAAGTAATCAGTTGATTGAGTGACCTAAAACTCAAATGGCCAAACCTCAAATGCCACTGCCAACTATGTGTATGGTCAACCACTATTTTTTAGGCATCGTACCTCAGTTGAACGGATCAAGGTCTTAAATGTCTTATTCTTAGAATGGGGGATTTTAAGACCAGATTATTACGGGAATCGAACAATTTAAAGGCTTCATCTTTCATAACCACTGAGAAACCTTTTTTGACCAATTGTTCAACACTTAGCAGATTGCATTTCATGTTAGATACATAAAGTACATATTTGATAATGACCTTTGCTTTGTTCATCTGCAACTGCATCCATAAGCATCATATCATCATAATCATTAGAATCTTAACATACAAGGTTTTATCCTTCACCGTCCTTGCCTTTTGTCGCTCCCTTGTCTTTCTTGTGCCAACAATTTTTTACCGAGTGACCCCACTTTTCACAGTTATATCATTGCACACTTTTCTTCTCATGTTTATCTTTCTGATATGAGGTTCCTTATCCTATTTTTGAGGATTCAAAAGTCTTATTATCAACCTTATGCTTTTAAGGATTTACCCAAGAATTTTTTTCTCTGATTCTTATCTCCTTTTCCTTTGAACTTGTTGAAACCACTCTGATTCTTCAATGTTTCAGCATGCAGTGCTTTTGTCGAATCTTGAACCTTTTCCTTTTGACAATCCTTAACTCATGTGTCTCTAACAAACCAACCAAATCTTTGAGTTTCATGGTTTCAAGATTGTTGGATTCTCGAATAGCTACGATAACATGATCAAAGTGAAAAGTCAATGTATGCAATACCTTCTTAACTATCATCTTGTCAGTTAGGACTTCACCACAACCTTTCATGAGATGAATACAAATGTTCACCTTAGAGACATAACCTTTAATGTTTTCATCTTCTCCCATCTTTCGTAACTCATACTGCATTCACAGTGTCTACAATTTGACAACTTTAACCTTCTCACCACCTTTATAATACTTGACAAGAATATCGCATGCCTCATTCGCCGATTCAGCATGAGAAATCCAATCAAATTTTGTCGTATTTATTGCAAGTTGAATACATAACGCAATCTTGCAATCTTTCTTCTTGGCATCCATGTGACTGATTCTCCGAGTCTCATTTGCGTTGTTAGCATGCTCATGAGCGCCATTAGTAACCACTTCTAGGGTTTCATAAAAACCAAGCAATGGTTGCATCTATTTTCTCCATCAGATCCAAATTTTGGCACCAAGATTCGGAAGAGAATTGAGAATACCATTGCTATCATTCATCTTTGCAGCAAACATGGTTCACAATTCCCAGAAACACGACCACCGTCATGCAGTTCTTGAATTCACAATAAATAAATGAATCAGAAGCTCTAGATACAAATATGTTAGTGTCAATGCACTTGAGTGAGGGAGGAATGAGAGAGAAGAGAGAGAGAATGAATGAAAGGTAAATTGTATTAAATTGTTAAAACTGAATTATATTTTATATATATATATATATATATATATATATATATATATATATATATATATATATATATATATATATATATATATATATATATATATATATATATATATATAGGTTACTTATAACTCAAGTAACTAATCACAACAAACTAATTATTTAAGTAACTAACTAATTTTGATTATATCATAACATCTGCTTCACTCTATTCCATCACATTTCATTCCACTTCCCTTTGTTCTATTCCATCAATTCAATCATAACCTAAGGCATATTAATTGGGCTAAATATATCAAACAAATTCTAGTGAAATTAATTTGGCAAAATATATCAAACACATATTTAACAAATTCATGCGAGTCATTGAATCTTTGAAGCTTCCTATTTGCATGTTTATAAATCAATAGAATAGAACTCAAGTAAGCAAATAACTCTAACCTCACTCACTACTTCATTCTGTTGCTGATCATCTCTTTCACAAAAACAACTAATCAGGTTTCTTCTCTTTCTTTCCCTTTCTCCTTCTACTACGTTCTTCTTGCATTATCAATCATCATCAATGCTCGCTTATTTCTTTTGCTATTGTCATCTATATATACTTGTTTGTTCCTTTCAAATCCTCAAAGATTAACAAACTAATACTATTCATCAACGTTCTTCTTCTTTTATGTTATGTATGTGATAAACAAACGTTTATTTTTATTCATTGCTTCTAAATTGTGTGTGATCAACCTTAATCTTCCTGTTCTTAATTTATCAATGTGCTTTTTGTTATTATTAATTTCTTTTTCTTATTCATTCTCAACATGCAAATAAGGGGTTTTCACTCTCATCATCTAGGGTTCATTCTCTTGTTTCTTTCTACGTTTTCCCTAAATCATTCTTGAAATCTATTTATTTATATTCAACCTGTCTCAACAATACTCACACTGCTGAACTCAGGGTTTTCATGTTCTAGCTCCTTTTCGCAATTCTGTTTCTTCTATTTTAGGTTACCTCAAAATTACAAAACAAATTATCAGTTCCTTAGGGATACTTGAATGGATATTGGATAATAATTAGTATATGATGCTTTCAAAAACCTGTGGCCTGTTAAATATCAGTAGGTTTTGGTTAACGCTGTCGATTACTATTATTTATGCCTGGTTACAACTCATGTTTGATATAAGCTCCTTCATGATTTTATCTAATCTACATCTCCTATATCACTTTTCTTCTTAACCCTTAATCTCAGTTTATTATACTTATTCGTCTTATTTTCCTATTTTTCTTCACAGATGGTGTCCTTAGACGAGAAAGAAGGTCCCAGTCCTAAAATAGGTCCTGACTACCAGGCCGAAATTCTTTCGAATTCAGACCACCTTTCACTTCCTGCTTATTCAGAAGAAGATGTGTATGATAAATCACTTTCTCCTTCAATTTGTTTGCCCATTTCAGTCACATGGAGTGATGCTGATGCAGAAAGTTTGGTACTCGCTTTGTTTATTTTTGGGAAGAATTTTACTCTGATAAAAAAATTCTTAGAGAACAAAGAGATGGGGGAAATACTCTCATTTTACTATGGAAATTTTTACAAATCCTGTGGATATCATAGATGGTTGGAGTGCAGGAAGTTAAAGGGGAGAAAGCATATGATAGCGAAGAAACTCTCTACCAAAATGAGGCAACAAGATCTATTGTCTCGCTTGAATCCTCATGTCTCTAAAGAATCACAACATACTCTGTCTAAGGTATTCAACTGTCCACTCTCATCTCTATGCTCATTACCAATACCATTTTTTTTTAAAATTTAAATGACTCCAGTTATATAAATCATTAGTTTCAGTCCTCACATTGCTTATATTTATACTCAGGTTTCTAAATTATATGTGGAAGGCAAAACTTCTCTAGAAAAATACATATATTCTACGAAATCTATTGTTGGACTTGGCGTTCTTGCGGAAGCAATAGGTATTGGTAAGGAGAAGGGAGTCCTTACTCGGCTTGATTTAGAACCTAGGAAGAACAGTTGTGAGGAGTTTTGTACACCAGCTTGCAAAGCTTTGTTTTCTCTTGGACCGGGTGATATAATACGATCTTTGACAGGAGGATGTCAGCTGAGCAAAACCATAAGTAATGAGCTTTTCTGGGAAGCTGTTTGGCCCCGCTTACTGGCAAGAGGTTGGCACTCTGAGCAACCAAAGAATCGTGATTATCTGGTTTTTCTTATTCCCGGTGTTAAGAAGTTTTCGAGGAGAAAACATTTGAAAGGGCAACATTACTTTGATTCTGTTAGGGATGTCTTGAGCAAAGTAGTAGCTGAACCAAATATTATTGTGCTTGAAGAAGAAGAAGAAGTTGAAGAAGGAGGATCAAACAAAGATGATTTGTCTGACAATCATCATCAAAGTTACCTCAAGCCTCGATCTTCTACAAGTTTTGTGCTTTGCGGAAAGCCGTCAGATTTAAGGGAATTGAAATATGTTCCATCTAATAAAGTGAATACAATTGAGGTAGATGTTGATGGTAAAAGATATAAAGGGTACACATATAGTAGGAGAGTAAACCATAGCAAGGATATGTCTAAAAGCATTATACAGAGATCAACAAAGTTATCAGTTATTGATGCCAATAGATTTCCTGAAAGAAAACTATTGAAGGTGAAACAAAAGATATATCCGCCTGTTGAATTGGAAGATGCTTCTATGATGATTATTGATCTTCAACGCAAAAGTAATGGTGGCTCTTCAATTGATGATTCACCAAGGATGGTGGAATCTAAGATTCTGGTGTATGGCAGAAAGAAAACTGATAGTTGCATTGGTGAATCTAAAAGTGGAGTCTCTGTTAGAAAAGAACCACATGATGATAATCCTGATAATGATTCAAACAAGATGGTCGAAAGCCAGAAAAATCATTGCGCCTGCGTGTTTGATGATAGTCAACTGAAGAGGATCATGAAGCATCATCAGTTCAACCAAAGAGTAAGATCAGGTGATTCTAATCATGTCACTGTTCCTGCTAAAAGGAGGAGATTGACTGCTTGTGTCAAGGCAGAGAATAGCCGCATCCTTCAGAATTTTTCAGGAGCTTTGGGATCACATAAAATAAGATTCTCTTGTTTTTCTAGCTTTGTAGATGGCAACCAAAATATTTGTGATCCAATTTGCCACCTGCAGAATGGAAGTTCAACTGCTTCATCAGAAGACAAGAGTGTGGAAGAGAATAATGAAAAAAGCAGTCGCAATGACAGTTTTCAATGCATGCATGTTGAAATTGAGGAGCCTCCGAGAAGACCTTGTGACATCGGTTCTTTGGAACAACAGAGTGATATAAATCCCAGGAGAGAGAGCAGTAGAAACAGCAAAATGACAGTTAAAGCATTGGAATGTGTAACATATAAATTCTGGCAAAATAAGAATGACATAAAGACACACACATATATTTTCAATCCTTGCCGTAAGGCTCGTACAAGAGGCAAAACAAAGCCGCGTCGTCATATTTTAAATCATTGGAATGCAGTTTTAGTACAAGAAGAAAAACACTTGAAGGGAGATGGAAGTGTTAGCTAAATATTTGCATAACAAAATGGTTTTGAATGTAGTGATGCTTCTCCTTGCCTGACTTACAAATTGTATTCTAAGGCTGTCACATGATTAGGCATACTGTCATGATATTCTTCTTAGAAATTGTTTGCCTGACTTAGAAATTTTTGTTTTATTTTTTTATTCTTCTTCCATTCATTTATACAATATTTTTTTAATGATATTCCTATAGTAATCAATGAATATTATTCATTGCATGTCTACATGGCTGAGTGCAATTGTTTATGGTAGAATCATCGTTCATAACCTTACATGAAAGGATAGTTTACATTTCCAATAACCTTGTAGTAAAATTGCATCAAACCCATCTATTGTTAGAACAGAAGAGGAAGAAGTTCATATCTTACGGTCAAAGTAGCTCACATATCTTCATACAGAGATTATGAATTGTGTATTCATATAATTGTCATGATCTGCAATATATTTGTTACAGTTTCACCACAGTTTAATTTCAATATGAATGAGATTAATAATGTTGTTGTTGGAATGAGTGGATTGGATATGTTTAATTTTGTATTGGAACAAAGTAAGTCCTTATCAAAAGATCATAGAGTAGAACAATACACTGTGTTTGCATTCTAGCAACATATTTACATCTTAACTACAATAATATTATACTTCAATGTGTTTGATCGAGTAAATTAGATATTATAAACAAATGCATTTTTAACTCCACTATTAAAGTGTTCTTTTAATTTTTGATCCAAGTTTTTTGGCCCAAATTTTTGTAAGATCTCTCCGGTACACAAATGAACATTATCTAATGTTTGTTTAGCTTATATAAACATTAAAGTTTCTTTTTTATAGAAAACGACGCGGGACTTCAATCACTTCTAAAACCAATATATTATGCAATGTCATCTATGATTTCGTTTTGATGCTACAATTTGTGATGTTTTATGCGTCGTATCTCAAAAAATATGATTTTGTGGGTGGATTAACAGAGTCGTCACCGTTCTTTATTTATTCCTAAGGAAAGGGAATAAGATGGTCGTCACAACTAAATTAGGATTCGGGAGTCGGTTATGCGAGAGGAAGGTATTATCACCCTCACATCTGTTTTACTCAACGGGAACCTCTCCTAAAGTTTTAAGGTCAATTGTTTGTTAAAAGCGTGTTTATTTGTGATCTGGCCTGATTAGGAGAAACCTTCTAGTTATGAGCAGCTTCTACGGTGGAGAAAATGGGGGGGGGGGTGTACCTGCAAGGTACTTCAATGCCAAAGTGAGAAAGAGCTATGGAGTGAGCAAGTATAGTAAAAAGGTAAGAGAATAGAATACATGGCCCTCTAATGACAGAGGGTTTTATAATGTGCCCCCAGCGTTGGGCCAAGGTTCCCCTCATGGGATGGATCATCTAGGCCCAAAGGGAAAACTGTCATGGTTTGCGTAAGAGCAAGTAAGACCTAGTAAGTGGTTTTGCCCCCGGTCCAACTGCTCCGCAAATCCAGGAGAGTATTGGGGAGGCAATTGACTACAGGCGTGGAACACGTGGGGAATGTGTTTTCTCCACGTCCTCACTGTTGGGCCTTGGGCTTATGCCTGATGGACTGGACTGTGCCTGATACGCCTTGTGTCAGACCCTGTCCAGAACAGAAATCCCCCAAGTCGCAACTCCGGTACAAAGTGATGACTTAAGGGCAGATTTTGTCGAGTAGGTTGTGCAAGGTGGTCTGTTGATTTTAGGAATGAACTGGGCAGGTGTCGAGGAGAAACACTCGTTTGGGGCCACTTGTGGCCGTTGTTTGGCAATGGCGGGCGTTTAAGGGTTTCCTTGGTGCTTTAGGCTGTCGAGAAGGGTTGCATGCTCGAGGTCAGTCGTGGTCGTAACTTGACCATGGCGGGCACATGAGGTTCCCCTTGGCGCTTTTGTGTATCGAGGAGAGTCGTTTGCCTGGTGCTTTGAAAGACACAGGTTTGTGGCTTTTGGGGAACCCAAGGCTGACATGCTTGTCCTTTCGTTTCGTGTCATAATGGCATTTAATGCTAGCCTCTTCGTTTCACGCGTGACAGCATATTAAATGCCCCATGATTACCTAGGAGAATCTAGGAAGCCTAGGAAATGATGGCCTAGGCGTGTTTCCCTGTATGGGTGTTATAAAAGAGTTTGTGGGGGGGACTTCCCCTCACTTCTCTCTTTCGCTCTTCAATTCTCCACAAACGATCGCCGGAATTCTTCTGCTCTCACCGGAAAACTTCCTTCTGTCGTCTCAACAACCGTAATGTCTCCTCGTCGCTATATATTCAAGTAAGTCTCCTCTATTTTTCCAGTAGTGGTAGGTTTTCTTTGATTTTTCCTTGGTGGTTATTCACCGGAGTAGTCGAGGAGACCCTTCCTCGGTATGCTCAGATGAATCTTCTGATGAATCTGTCGGTTATCGTATGCGTTTTCTGGTGGCCATTCCTTAGAAACTGTCAAGGAGGACCCTCTTCGTATGTTAGTGAAGGGGCTTCCTATGAATGCCCCTGGCACCCCATGAACTTTCTGATGAATCTTCTGTGCATCCCATGAATTGTTCGATGGGGTTTTTTTATCGTCTCTTGTGTGCGTTTCTTTCCCCAACTCTGGTCCTCGCCCTTTCACTTGAACTGCGGTGATAAGCTGGATTTAATGTGACGTCGAATTCACCATCTTCCTCTGCTTTTTAGGTAAAATGGACCCACATGGAATGGACGAGAATGTCTATGTGGATGAAGTGGACATAAAAGTGGATGAAAAAGAAGTGGACGAGCACAAGACAGATGGGCACGAAGAGGACGGGGATGAGCTTGCTGCTTATGTTGCGCCTGACTTATCATGGGTCGGGGAGGAACCGTCAGAGACAATTTCTCGCTTTGTGGAGTACACTCACAATGCCTACACCGTTGTGGAGGATTTGGCCCTGGGGGCTCCCCAGAATTGGGAATGTTATGCTCCTTGTCCCGGACAACGGGTTTGCTCGGTGTTTGAGGGAACACGATTCCCTATGTATGAATTTGCATTTAAGGAGGCAAGGTTATGTCTCCCTTTCTCTGGATTTCAGGTGGTCGTTTTCAAATGGCTCAACTTAGCCCCTTCTCAACTACATCCAAACGTCATTGCATTCGTTCGGGCGTTCGAGCTGGTGTGCCGACATCTCCAAATCGGTTGTACTCTTCCCCGGTTCTTCCAGGTCTTTCATCTGCAACGGTCGTCCGTGCATGAGAGACATAGTTGGGTTTTGTTTAAGCAGCCGAGGAGGCTGTTTAGGACTTATGTCGACTATGTCTGAAACTTCAAGGATAAGTGGTTTACGGTGAAGCCCCTTACTCCTTGGGCCTTGGATATATATGCCAAAAAAATGGAAGCCAACAGCGTGGAGCGTCTCGTGTCGACAATTTCGCTCGAGTGGCAACAGGCCCATTATAATTGCTCCACTGACCAGTTCCTTGTGAAGCCCGATAATTTGGGACCCGAGGACACGGCTGTCCACCAGAAGTTGGTGGCCTGTGTCGAAAATTTTACATATTCTCTGCGAGTGGATCGCCAGGACAGGTCTGTCTTGTCAGAAATCGGGAGCCTATCTATGATGCCCGCCTGATCAATGTTAAGGTGGTGCTCGAATGTGCAACAAACGAGGAGTCCCTCCGACTCTTAGGTAGGTTGTGTTCATTTTCCTTTTGTCTTAGACATTTTTTATCTGATGATTGACTTGTGTTTTTTTTCTCTGCAACTGTCATGTCGCACGACACAGAGTAGGACACCACCCTAGACTCTATAAAATACAAAAGGTCATACACTTTAAGCTACATCCAAGCACCAAGCTATTCTTAAGTATCTGCAGGATGGCATAATAGACCATCACCAAAGGCAGGCAGGGTGAGTAAATTCACATTCAATATAAATAATATAAATAAGGAATTATAAGACAACATGCACCAATTGATCAATTACGTCAAGTCTCACCCATATACAACAAAATCAATCACATAATCACAAAAACAAATGCAATCATACTATGCCACCAAGAATGAAATTCAATCCTCATAATATGCATGTGGTACCGAAACATCATCATGGATGGACATTGGGCCATCAATCCTCCACAGGGGAGCACAACATAAGCAACATATCACTTCAATCCACACAATGGGATTGAAGCTACCAATAGACCGAAGCCCCAACATCATATGCCTTGAATGCAAGACGCAATACAATCATACATCATCAAAACACAACAACTATTACATCCACATTCATCATCATTCCTCATTCATCATTCACTCATCTAATACCTTGCCTACTTATATCATCATTGCTACAAGTCATCATATATAATACAGCATAATCGTCTAAACATCATTTCATCACGAATTCCTACCTATTTAGCATTTATATCATGGCAAGAATTCACAACAACATCATAACAACTTATTACAACAAAACAAGTCATTTCAAGTTATTTGGAAAAAGAAAATATTTTTCAAAAAGTTACAGGTCTCGCTAAGTGGTCATCGCACTCGCTAAGCGAGCTGGTCGCGAGTTGCGGGATTTTCATAATTTCATTCGCTCGCTAAGTGAGCACCTGCTCATTAAGCGAGACAATGATATTTGGCAAAGACCCTGCGATTTTCAACACGACTCAGCTGCAACAAAATTCATCCAAAACCATCATTTAACAACAAAAGAACACATAATTCAATCCTACCACCTATTGTCATCATTTATTCATCAACTACACCATCTAACAACATCAATTCATCAAACTCTACCAACAATCCTCCTAACCCTAAGGTTTCCCTCAAAAATCCCCTTTCTCATAAGACTTACCCCTACATTATAGACATTGAATAGAAATTACTCAGCATACCTTAGTCAATTGAGCTTTTTGATCGCTTCTTGAATAATTTCCAACCTTAACCTTCTTGTTCTTCAGAGTACTCTCTCAATCTTCACAAAATACGAGTTATGAGAAAACTATCTGTACTCCCTTCTCATAACCTTCTCAAAAGACAAAGTTACCCATAAGACCTCCAAATCTTTATTTTATTTTAATAATAATAATTAGATAATATTCAATTATTCTAATATCAATATTTAAATAAAATAATTTCACCACAATACCACATATTTATAAATAATAAAATTATGAAATCGGGGTGTTACAGTAACCGCAATTGCCATCCATTTCAACATTGACGATATTGTCGATGTATTTGTGCATAAAAATTAGCATCTCGTCGATGAATGGGATTTTTAGTGGAATCGGTGTCGGAGGTGGTTCGCTAATGCGAACTCCTTTCACAAACCTTTTTTAGATTTAGGAGTCGGTGAGTTGGGAAAGAGTTTGTTAACATGCTCGGAATATGAAGGAGACCGTTTAATAGAGTTTTCACTCGGTGTAGTTTTCATTTTCTTTGGAACACCTTTTGTTTTGACCTTTTGAGAAGGTGACTTCATGTCGGTTGTTTTGGGATAGACAATCTTCCTTAATTGTTCTTTGATGTGGAGTTTCATGTTGTCATCGACCCTCAAAAATCTCTCTTGTATCGCTTCCCATTCGGTCAAAATAGATATATTTGATTTACCTTCTTCCATGCAAACATCATCATCACCCTAAATATTTTCCAATGAGGACAAACAACGTCCATTCTTATTGAGTCACCTAGTTCCAATTTTTTAGCAATAACACAAACACATGGGAGACCATATGTTTTCATAATAGTGCAACCACATTTTGCGCTACCGGATCCTACATTTTTAACTCGTTTGGCCTCGTGAAAAATATAGTTCAACCACGCCCGAGAAATATTGACGACTAATTGAGAATAAAGAATGTTGTCTTTAAATCGATGTTCCAATACCGTTATGCTCCGACAAAATGTTGTTTGTATCTCATTATGTTGGTTTTTAATCATGTGGTTCACAGAGTCTTAGTCTCGACACAAATCCCCCTTACCATTTCCCAACCAATTTTTCAAAGTAGCATGTGCTGACTAAACTCTGTTGGTAGTTGTGTTTCCAATGTGTTGGATATTATCATACCACACACAAACTATATCTCATTTACATGATAAAAAATGGTGCTTTCAACAAAGCAAGATACTTTTCACACACTTTCTAGAAATGAATGACGAAATCGGCATATAATTATTTTATGGGAGAATTTATTATATGATTCCAAGCATCCAATATTTTTTCAACAATCACACCCGACTTCACTAATTTTCCACCTTCAGACTCCACTTGTTTCGTCCCTACCGTGAGTTTAACCCGACTTCTCACATTTTTTGTTATTTGATACCTACAAAGTAATGCATAAGAAGAAGGGAATACCTTTGCAATCGCGTTCATCAATGTGATATCACAGTTCGTAACAATAGCTTTAGGATTTTCACCTTTATCCTTCAAAAGTGACTGACACACCTCTAACGCCCAAGTAAATTTGTCCTTTTTTTCACACTCTAAAAAAGCAAAACCAACGAAATATATCTTCTCGGTTGAGGTAACTCTGACCATCTCATATAATGAAAGTCTATACTTATTGGTCTTGTAGGTAGAATCAAGAATAAGTATTATCGAAAACGTGTTGAACAACTTTATCGAATTCGGATGAGTCTAAAAAATGTCTCTAACCGTAACTCCATCGTCACAAGTTCGGTATCAGGACACAAAATTGTTATCATCCAACAATTTCAACAGTTGTTGCATCTCAGTTCTATCTCCCCTAATGACCTTATTAGTACGACATCGAATGTTATAAACTTTTCTGATATTTGATATATTGTCGGGTTCCTTCCGTTTCAATGTTGCAAGTATATTTTTCGGTCAGACAAGATTCAAGGTCATGTCACTGGTACATGCATTCTCTTCCGGCTTAAGCCGACATACAATGGGATGACCAACTAATTTTAAGCATAATTCATGGTTATGCAAACCACAAATCACATTAAATCTCCATTTTTTGCTACTACTAAACATATAACCACGAATCTTAAACGAACACTCACATTTTCTACTACTAGTGTCTCTTTTAAAATATTGTAGAGGAGTCTGATATTTTTCGTTTCTTTCGCACAACATAGTAACAAATGTATTTCTTCTATCTGGACCATTATTCGACCTTCCTATAACCACACAAAAACCAAGTTTAGATGGCGTCGTACGAATCCATTCGAGCAACATATCACGATTTTCAAACTCTTGCTTATTATTAAAGTAAACACCGATGTCTACCACCTTTACAATATATCAGAAACTTCCAGAGATATATCTCTGGAATAATCTGACATGCAAATGTGGCAGATCTTCCAGAGATATAACTCTGGAATTTTCTCCGAAATAATTAATGTTAAGTTTTTTTCCTGCATTTCTTAACTTTATTTGCTTCCGAAAATATATTTTCAGAATAATCTAATCTATAATATAAAAAAAGTTGTTGTTCTGGAAAAACCAACTTTTCCCTTCTCTTAAATGATGTCACTTCATCACTTTAAGGGTATTTTGAGTCTAAATATTACTTTTTCCAACCAAATGACATATGCAACTAATAAAGTTAGTAATAGTTGTGAAAAATGCATTGACTTGGTTATAAACTAATTAAGTTGGCTTGTAAAGTAACTGGAAATAAAACAAAAAGCAAACTGAATCCATATCCCAATGCATAGTTACAAAGAACTTGTACTTTTTTCTCTTTCTACTGACACGGTTTTGGTTTTTCAAGTTTTGTATCGTTTGTCTTTCTCTCACCAAACATTTGTGTCATTTCTATTTCTCTCTCCCATTAGTTTGTTCGAAACCCATAAACAAGAACCTAAAAGCTCGTCTGAAACATCACCAACAAGTCAACAATCTTCCATTTTGATATCGTTTGTTTCTTCTTTCCTGGTGATTTTAGATGCTTATCCCTGATATTTTTCGTTTTGTTTATTCCACTTTGATCTTGCTTTTTATGGGTTTGAAAGATGTTTATAGATTTTAAAAACTGTTGATAGTTGTTGTTCATGTAAAAAAGTTTTTGTTGCATGTTAATATTGTAAACAATAGTCATTAGATAATGCATTAAGATCTTTATGGTGTTCATTTATAATATGTTATGATGTTCGTCAATGAAGTAATGGCTTTATGGTCTTCATGTAGAAGATGTTCTGATGTGTTGAAATGAAGTAATATGTTGGTGGTGTTAATGAAGTTAAATTTTGTTTGCTGGGTTATTTATTTATGTTAAACTGAATAATGTTATTGAAGTAAAAAAAAATTATTTAAAATTTTGTTATGGTAGCCTTCTATGGTACGATGAATAACTGAAGAAAAAAAATGTTCTTGTTTTGTAGGCCAAAAGTAATGGCAAGACCATATAAAAATGTATCATGCATAAATGATACAAAAGAGTTGTGGAAGATTGCAGTTCGAGTGCATCCCAAATGGAGTGTGATTAGTAGCAAAAAAGAGCATTTTGAACTATTTTTTGTTGATGCTGAGGTAAAGTTTGATGTATCATATAGTTATTGATATTTTTTCTCATTGGTTGTAGCATAATATAGATGTTGATGTGTTTGTAGGGCATTGATATTCATGTGATTGTACCAGCTGTTGAAAACAAAATTTGATCCTATGTTGTTGGTGAACAATACATACACAGTTACAAATTTTATGCCTCAGTCAAATGACCTTGTCTTCAAAACCTCGCTACACCCGTTTGTTCTCAGATTTACCCCTAGTCTGATATAAATAAGCATGAAATACCTTAGAAGAAGTTGAAGCTGAAGCAATTTTCTGAAATTATAGATGGAAATTGGAGGAATGATCTTTTGATAGGTAAATATGATTTTAACTAATTTTTTTTAGTTTCTCATTGTAGTTAGTAATAATTAGTTGAATAATACTATGTTTGTTGATAGATCTTATTGGAGTTGTTGACGAAATTGATTATACTCAAAAGAGTACCGGCAAAAAACAACAGGTCAATCTAATATTGAGAGACTTTGGGTAAGTCATTCTAATATACTATAATTTATGTTTATAATATATCCCTATCCTTATAATTAGTATTTGCGTATTATTTATTACTTTTCATTGTTACATGCAAAGGAATGATACACTGACATGTACTCTGTAGGAGACATATGCGTTGAAGTTCATGACATATGTGCAAAAAAATACCGATTCTGGCCCGACTTTCATTTTGTTACAGTTTGCAAAAGTGAAATCTGAAGGTATAAGTAAACTATGTATTTAGATAATTGTATTGTTTCATAGTTAATGGCATAATATGTTTTGTGGTGTTGATGTTATAGGAAAGTATCTGCTTTGTGTATCCAACACATACAACATAACAAAACTTGTCATCAATGAAGATGTTCCTGATATTGTTGAATTTAGAAAGAGGTAAGAACAATATATACGAACTTGGTTTTTCTAAGATTTAGGATGTCATATGGTTGATTTGCAAAAAATGATCAGCTTTTCATTTTTTGTATTTGATAGCCTTCCAAAAGACCGCAGTATTGGAAGTTCAACTCAATTGATGTGCACACAATCTGGGAGTTCTCAAGCAAATTCTTATGACAAGTTTATGTCAAATGTTGTCCCTTTATGTATAGTCGATATGATTAATGTTTCTGATGTAAGTCACCAAATCAGATATTATGTAAAATAAATTATAATATTCATGTAATTATGTTATCCTTTTATACCAAAAATTAATAATAGCAAATGAATTAGGATGCATTTTGTGTAACTGTTGCAACAACAAACAAACTGAAAGCTACATCAAATGGTTGATACTATCAGGTGTGCTGTAAGTGTCCTAAAATAGCTAAAGGATATGGTCCTTCCTACACATGTGTTGATGGTCATTCTACATAAATTGAAATTTATAGGTATGACGTTATAATCATTTCTTTTTTGTTATGGAACATTTCATATTACTTACAACTTAATACATGTATTTTTTGTAGATATAAAATAGAAATTGAAGTTGTTGATGATGGTTGTACACCAATATTTGTTTTTTAGGATCATGAGTGTAATGAGCTGTTGGGAATACTTGTTGCGGAACTGCGCGAAATTATGATTAAGGTATTGTTATATGATTGACATATTTTGAATTCCAATGGTTGTTAACTTTACTTATGTTTAAGCTTTAACTTGATTTAAATATCAAATCGGCTTGAATAGAAGATCCTTTAGAATATCCTTTGGATCTTGATAAGTTACTCGAACGTGAATTTGCATTCCGAGTGAAATGGCAACCAAAATATCACAATGCAAGTGCCATTTATGTCAAAACTGATGAGGAGTCCAAGAATAAAGTTTGTGCTCATTGGGGGGGTTCCAAGGTATTTCAAATGTGTATTATTATGCTTTCATTTAGCTTTAAAATCTAAAAATGTATATCACTTTAAATAACCATTTCTTATTTAAAGTCTTCTTCAATTGCTGGTGTTGATGAACAATCTAAAAATGTAACTTCTATTTCATTTAACTTTAAAATCAATCCATTATTAAACATGCATCCAACTATGGTACTGATGAATTGTTTATGGTTTTAGGTTATGGAAAGTGTTGATGAAGCAATATTGTCAGATGATTGGAATATTATAACAGTAAGTCCAACAAAATTAAATTCATGTTGTAATTACAATTTATGAGTGTATTCATACACCTTAATTGATTACAACATTTTTGTATTCGTTGACAGGATTTGAAAATCACCTTTAATCTGAAGTCACAACAATCTCATTTAGTTCCATCTAAAATCATGGTGAATAATTTGGATTGTTAGTAACATCCTTACTATATTTTATTTTGTGCTCCAAATATTAATAATGATTCATGCATTGTGTTGTTGTATTTATTGCAGATATCAAAGTCCCCTCAAAAGACTATGCCAACCACACCAGTTGAAGTAACTCCTAAAAATGAAAAGGTCAAGTCCATGATACCACCGCAAATAACTCTAATTAACTCAGACAAAAGAGGTGCAGGCAAAGCCTCAGTTGAGTCTGCATCCATTAAGGAAGTTGCTGAAGGTCAAGGATCCTCCACAAAGTTACGTCGCAAAAATGTCAAACTTGAGAAAAATTGAGTAATTCAGCCTCACTGTTTTAGCTATATTATTTTGTTTCTTTTTTTTGTCCTAATAGGCTTTTGCAACATACATTATTCAAGTATTATGCTTGTAATATGAATACTTATAACTACTTTTGTTACAAATCAATCCTACTAGTATGAGTGTTATGTTGAAATATTATTTCAGTTATCCTACAATTTGTATTAAATCTCCCAAAATTAATTTGATCAATTCCAAGAATACATATTGGCCAATAACGTCATATGTATTTACATTAAGAAAAAATTACTATTTAAGACTATCAACAATGTTATTGGTGTAAATATGTTTACATTAACCCTTATAGTTTTTCATCTTTAGAAGTGGTTGTCCTAAATATTTTGTAATATGATATGTGTATATTTTTATGTTCAACTGATATTTATCAATTAATTATCATCCTGGACATCATGCTTTAAAAATGTAAAATCTTGATAAAAACTTATAATAGAAATTAATATTACTGATAAGCTTGAAACTGATTTTTATAGGACACTTAAAACTTTTACATTATAATATGTTGACAGCCTTTAGCCTTTTCTTTAAAGTAGTATTTTTTTTTGTAGTAGATAGAATTTCAGAAAGTACTTGTGCAGTGTGGCACATGAGTTGACGTGTTTAAACAAATGGTAGTTCCCTATACAATATTGCATATTACAAGGCACATGAGTTGACATTACACTATTAAATATAATGAAAACACTATTTTTTTCATCTATGTGTCTATTTCTTATATAAACTTGTGTAAGATGAAAAGTTGTTTTTTCTCTATGTACACTGGTTTTTACCTAATTTGTGTTAAATGAAAAGCTGCTTTTTCACAAAGCTGCTTTTTTTCTTATATCATTATTATATAGTAGGGATATCAGTCATTACAAAATATAAAGCTCATATTTTCTTAACTTTTTGAAATATGCATGTTGTTAAAAAAAAGTTATATACTATGCAATTGGCCCACGTTTTACACTTTAAATAAATATATATTATGCATGTTTTTAAATTAATATTGACTACAAACAAATTTACACTTTATGCATATATGGACCTGAGTCAATAACATGCTACCACATGTAAATAGTAAAACACTTATTATCATGATTGAGAAAAACTCCAACACTTTTGGAGGGGAGTTATAAATATCACATATATTATTTGAATCAAATATTTCACCCACATTAAACATGTTAAACAGTTTTGGATATTGTCCAAACAATTCAGAAAATTGAGCTAACAAAGTACAAGACTTATTAAAGTACATAAAAAATTATGCAATTTCCAATTTGACTTTTAGAGGGAAGTTTACCCGCCACCTGTAGCATTGTTTTGGAACTCAACTTTATGATAACCTAAACAAAAATCTAAGTCAATGTGTTGAAAATATGGATTCAACAAACAATGTTGTTGCACAAGCTAGGAAAAAACGTAAATTATCATTGATGACCAAGAAGCACCAATCAATTTCAAATGGTAAAGAAAATGTGCCACCAACAATAAACTCGACATCCCAATGGAATCAAACACAATCAACCCAAGAACAAACACCTCTGCAAGACTCTACTGGTACGAGTTGTAATACTCAGCCTTCTAAATGTCAATGTAGGAGTAAACCCAACTCATTTTTGAGATCAGTTGGTGTTAACCTACTAAAACAGTTTCACGCTACAACTTCAGCCAACAATCAACAAATTAATACAATAGTTGAATCTTCGTTTCATGTACAAGCCTGTCCTACTGCCTTCTTGACAAATAATAGCATGCCAGTATTACAATCTCATGATTTGGATTCCAATTCGAATGGTTCGTCCAATGCTGATTCTGAAAGCGATATTGATTGTAATGAAGATTACGACGTTGAAGATCACTTACAAGGTTAGTTATTTTCAAAAGATAATTAATATGTTTTAAATAAAGTTTACTACTTTTTGACATTGGTTGCAAAATATGACATTAAATGCTTCAACATAATTCTTTGATATCGGTCATCCTATTTGGGAGTGTCAATATTGTTTGGTTTGCATGTGGTACGGTGAAAGAATGAGTGAGTCGAGGAATACAACATGTCCTACATTTTCAAGATGTGGGCATGGAGGGAAGGTAAAACTTCCATTGCTTGAGGACCCACCAATGATTCTGCAAAGTCTCATCTTCGATAAAAAGACGGTGGATGGAAAAAATTATCAGTCAAATACTCAGACGTATAATGTGATATGTTCTCTTTTACATCACCTGGAATGAAATTTGATACAAAATTCAACAAAGGTGGTGGCCCTCCGACACTTAGGCTTCATGGACAGACATGCCATAGAATTGGATCACTTTTTCCAGAGAATGGTGACCCGCCAAAATATGCACAACTTTATATTTTCGACACTGACAACGAAATTGACAATCGCATGGAATGTTTCAGGTGATTTACAATAACTTCACTTTTAATTTATTCCATGATTCATTTATACTTCTAAGTTTTTCAATTGTTTAACATATGACAGGGAAAACAAACAAATAGACAGAAACATAGTGGCCAAACTAAGGAAAATGTTGGATAATCATAATGTTCATGCCAAAGTATTTAGAATGGCACGTGATATGCTGAAAAATACAAACATCAAGGATCTAAAAATTAGGCTCATCAGTGACCGTCAAATAAATGGTTGAATTTACAACAAACCGATTGTTTCAGAGGTTGTTGCCCTGATTGTTGGTGATGTTGATATTGTTACCAAGAGAGACATCATAATTCAAGAACGTGGTGGGAGTTTGCAAAGAATAAATAAGTTTCATCCTTGCTATCTTGTTTTTCAATATCCATTGCTATTCCCTTATGGGGAGGATGGTTTCAGGGAGAATATTCTACATGCATACAAAGGTGAAGTTGAGGTGAATAAAAAAACCGTCAGACAATAATGCAGTGGCTTTCATTTAGATTACACCAAAGAAAAAGTGAGGCAAAAACAATTTTTTTTGTCACGTAGACTATTCCAACAATTTTTGGTGGATGGATATACAATGATGGAAACTAAGAGACTAAATTGGTTACGAAAAAATCAATCTAAACTGAGAGTTGGGAGGTATCACAAACTCAAAGAAAATGAGAGCAACCCAAATCAGGACACAAATTATAAAGCCGGTAAAAGAGTCGTTTTGCCTTATTCATTTGTTATAGGGAAACGATATATGAATCAATTGTATTTTGATGGTATGGATATATCAAGTACAATAGGGTTTTCAGATTTATTTTTGACGTTCACTTGTAATCCAAATTGGCCTGAAATCACAAAGGAGTGTGAAAAAATCAATTTAAAGCCTTATGAAAGACCTGATATTATTTCAAGAGTCTTCAAAATAAAGTTTGATGAACTGGTGCTTGATATAACCCGCAAACATATTTTTTGGAAGGGTTTTAGCATGTAAGTTATTGAATTTTTCTGGAACTTTATAAATGTTGGCACATGAGTTGTTAATCTGATATACTTTATGATGTTGTTGCATGAGATTTTGATATTACTTAACTATAAACTTTGCATGGCAGTAATATTTATATTTGTTAATTTAAATAGTTTTTTATGCATTGACTTTCACATTTAATATTGCTCCATGTGTTTTTCATTAATGTTGTACCATATCAAGTTATACACACACAAATAATTAAATGAGTTGCATGCATACTGTTTGTTACACATGCAGACTTTTTGCTATTCTTTTAAACAATTTTTGTTAAACATGCAACATTTCTTGGCATAAATTTTCAACATACTGACAGAGTTTTTTTACATTTCAGTCATATATACTATAGAGTTTCAGAAGAGAGGATTGCCTCATGCACACATTCTAATTTTCTTGCACCCACAAAGCAAGTATCCAAACCCGTGTGATATTGACAAGATTATATGTTATGAAATACCTGGTCATGCATTACATCCAACACTTTATAATTCGGTGAAGTAACATATGATGCATGGTCCATGTGGGCTGTCAAGAAAGTCATCTCCATGCATGAAAAATATGAAATGTTCAAAATTCTATCCAAAACAGTTCAATGAAACAACTATTGTTGACAGATATGGTTACCCTCAATACATAAGAAGATCAAACACCCATACGGTTGTTAAAAATGGTATATCCCTAGACAATAGACATGATGTACCATACAACACAAGACTGTTGTTGAAGTTTCAGGCACACAACAATATGGAATGGTGCAATCAATGCTCGGATATAAAGTATTTATTCAAATACATTCATAAGGGTTATGATAGAGTGTCAGTATCGATAGTTTAACCCAAGACAGGTAATTCAAGTGCTGGTGCGCCTATAGATGAAATTCAACAATATGTCGATTGTCATTACGTTTCACCAAGTGAGGAATGCTGGAGAATTTTCTCTTTCAAAATTCATGCACGCCAACCTGTCGTGGAAAGAATGTTTTATCATTTGCTTGGAGAGAATTCTGTTTTTTTTTTCCCGGATCATGCTACAATGGAAAATGTTATAGAAAAATCAAGTGTTATCGAGACCATGTTTACTTCTCGGCTTATTGAAAATTAAAAGTATGAAGATGCAAAAAACATAACTTATGCTCAATTTGTATCAAAGTTTGTTTATGATAAAAAGACAAGATGTTGGAAACTAAGGAAGAGAGGTTTTACGATCAACCGTCTTATATGGATTCCACCAACTACTGGTGAGTTTTTCTATTTGAGAATGATGCTAACAGTTGTGAAAGGACCACAAACATACGAAGATATACGCAAAGTTGGTGATACACAATAATTCAGCTTCAGAGATGCATGTTTTGCAATGGGATTCCTTGAAGATGATAAGGAATTCATATTAGCTATAAAAGAAGCAAGTCAGTGGGGTTGTGGGGGATTCCTTAGGAAATTATTTGTGATAATGTTGTTGCCCGGTGCAGTCAATAGACCATGTCATGTATGGAACAATACTTGGAGATTATTGTTGGATGATATTTTGCATATAAAAAGAGTTTTATCTTCAAATCTAGGTTCAATTTGTATAAAGTATTGTAAAATTTTCATTGTCTTTATATGAATACTTTGGCATCTAATTAAATGATTTTTCTTATAATAGGTCTTATGTTAAATGATGGAGAAATTCAAAATTTGACATTACACGAAATAGAAAAGATTTTGCAAGCCAACAGACGTACTTTGAAGGATTTCAAATCAATTCCATATCCCAATGACTATGTTTTGGAACAACTTGGTAATAGATTGGTTTATGATGATCGTAATTATGATGTTGTTGAGCTAAAAAAACAATTTGCAGAATTGTATGCATCACTTATAGGTACGTATGGCAAAGTCACTTGCAAAAAGTAATCATTTGTTATGTTTCGAATGCAAATATTCTTTACCATTTATAACAATGATTCCAATATTAGTATTTTATAGTAATTATTACAACTTCATCTTCAACAACTCATGAATATATAACTATGTTATGTGTTATTATATTGAAAATAGTTTAGACAAATACATTATATGTTCTGATTATAAAAATTAAAGCCATGTTATATTGTTATCCTAATTAGCTTTATTTAAGTGTTTGTAGAAGAACATAGCTCAATTTTTTCACGGATAAAAACAGTTGTTAATGATAACATTGGTGGAGTTTTCTTCTTGCATGGATATGGGGGAACCGGTAAAACTTTTATATGGCAAACTCTTGCCAGTTACTTCAGGTCAAAGCATCAAATTGTTGTAACCGTTGCTTCAAGTGGTATCACAACACTGTTGCTTCGAGGAGGGAGAACCACCCATTCGAAATTTAAAATTCATGTACCAACTTTAGAAAATTCTCTTTGCAGTATTAAACCAACATATGATCTTGTTTAAATGCTTAGAATATATGGATTGATTATTTGGGATGAGGCACCTATGACACACAAGCATTGTTTTGAAGCACTTGATAGAACACTTTGAGACATAATGGGTAAACATCCAAATTCTAAAAAAATATTTGGGGGAAAAGTAATTGTTTTTGGAGGTGATTTGAGACAAATTCTCTCGGATGTCCCAAGAGGTACCCGTTCCGATATTGTACACAATGCTTTAAATGCATCATACATTTGGAATTCATGCAAGGTACTTAAACTCACAAAAAATATGAGACTCCATAGTGGAAAGAATCCATCAGAATGCCTTGAGATAGAGATTTTTTCAAAGTGGTTTCTTGATCTTGGTGAAGGAAATTTTTTTGATACTAATGATGGATATGCAGAATTTGATATACCTAAGGATATATTTATAAAAGATTTTGGGGATCCAATACATGCAATTGTTCTTAGTACATATCCAGATATTTTGCATAATTACCATTCATATGATTTCCTCAAGAGTATAGTTATTTTTGCATCCACAGTTGAAATAGTTGATGAAATCAACGATCATGTTCTCAACCTTATGCCAGGTAATTATTATTTCAATATGTTGTTAACCATTTTAATTCTTATTTATTAATATTGTCAAATACTATAAACTAATAAATTATTCATTCTGTGTTTTTTCTTCATAATTTATAGGAGAGACAATGGACTATTATAACTCTAATTCAATTGATAGATCTGAAATACATGATACAACTGTAGTGTATCTTTTAAGTCCCAAATTTCTTAGCAGTTTAAGAACTTCAGGATTACTAGGACATCGCATTAAATTGAAAATTGGTGGTCCAATTATGTTGATGTGAAATCTGGATCAGGCTGAAGGTTTGTGTAACAAAACACGTTTGGTGGTTACGAAAATGGCAAACCATGTGATTGAGGAAAAAATAATGGGTGGTAAAAATCATGGAAACACAATTTACATTCCACGAATGGATTTGTCAC
The DNA here is from genome assembly GCA_963966055.1 of Lathyrus aphaca. Taxonomy (NCBI): domain Eukaryota; kingdom Viridiplantae; phylum Streptophyta; class Magnoliopsida; order Fabales; family Fabaceae; genus Lathyrus; species Lathyrus aphaca. The sequence continues at coordinate 18,697,935 of OZ014525.1, forward strand.
CTTCTGAGTCGCCTTGGCCATTTAAATTGAATAGAAGGCAGTTTCCTATAATTGTTTCATATGTAATGACAATCAACAAATCCCAAGGTCAATCTCTTGAATGGGTAGGCTTATATTTACCTCGCAATGTTTTTAGTCACGAGCAAATTTATGTTGTTGTTTCTAGGGTGACATCAAAGAAAGGAATACAGATATTGGTTCATGATGAAAAAAACATTTCTAAAGAAACAACAACAAATGTTGTATATGTTGGTGATTTTAGTATCATCAATGTATTTTAATAGTAATGTGATTTACTATAGGCCAATGCAATTATGCGTTAAAGCTTGGAAACGAGTTAGGGTAGCGCGGAGTGCACGCTCGTCGAGCCAACATATAATTGAATGTGAATAATTGAAACGGGGTTCCAATGGGCGAAGCCCCTGGGGGGGTGCGGGGCAGCGCCCCGTTCGAAATTTTCTTTTGAACAGTTGAACCCTTTCCCAACCGACTTTACCGTTTTCTGAACATTTGTGTCTTTTCGGTTTTTGTTATTGATCTCCTATATAAGGAGTCATTTGGTCTCAATTTAAAACACAGAACAAAACCAAACTTTCTCTCTACATTTCTGAACAGTTCTCTTTTGTCAGAAACAAATTGTTCTTCAAGAATTATCCACACAAAGATTCCGTGAACCTAGGCAAGAATAGGGTTGAAATACTTTGTTCGGAAAGTGTACGAACACGATTCTTCGAAGTTATCCAGGATTATCATACCTGAATCTCTCACAGTATATAAAGGTTTTTCATAATATATAATAGGTATATAAAACATTTATCAAAATTGAACAAGTATCAAGTTTATTACTAAATTTATTATTTGATTATGGTCAAATTTTTTACTAAAATTTGCACATTTTCTTGTTTTTGGTTACATGAATTTTAAATGAAGTTCAAGTTATATATTGGAATTTACTACAATGCAGGAAGATGGTTTTTGTGCAACGACTACTACATGTAACCTGTTAGGATTAATTTTTTGATCAAACCTTAATATTTTATTCATAATATTACCTTTGTAACTATCATTTAATGTTGTTTGGCAAACAACAAACATGTTATATAATAATATGCTACAAGACAATTCATAACATTCTAAATACACACTCACGATATAACTAGAATTGTACTTTTGTTAACAACAACCATATTAAGTAAACCGCAAAATACATTGAAACCATACTAGGCTTAATTACTACTAAAGTGTCAAAACATGAAAACAAACATCATTAAAATACTACCACACATTTTCAGAACTTCAACCCTTTACAACCTTTACAACAAGTCGATCACATGGTGGATCTCGGATAACAAATGTTAGCATATCTCCATTTTTCAATCCATTCTTCTTTACAAATTCATACCATTTCTTCCATATATACCTTTCAATGCAATACTTCCTTTCGGACAACAACAAAACACATTTGATGCTTTCCTGAGTGTCACAGTCAACCATCTCAATGGACCGATATCCATCTTTTAGTGATCCCCTTATTACTTCCTGTGGTATTTGCTAGAAAACGAAAAGAACAAACAAATATCAATAATTTTAAAAACAACCACAAACTATTCTATTTACTCTGAAGTATTAATCTAATATATTACTTACTAGGACATTTTTGTTGGCTGTCTTCTGAGAACGTATCAATGTTTTCCACACATAGTATTTCCCAGGCATCATCCTAACTACATCCAACCTGATGAAATTACACTATCACAACTTAGTCTACATCTATAATAAAAAAATCCACCAAAAATTTATTTTAATTCTTTGTTAGCTTAACAGATTCATTAATTTTTCACAAAAACATATCTAATAACTCTTACAACAATCAGTAATGTCATAACTCTCCAAATAGATCCAGCTTTAGATTACATTACTAGAACAAATAGAGCTTAATTAATTTTTAACATATTGCTTACTCTAACAATACTTTCAATACCTACTAGGTGTCATACCCTAAATTTTGACCAGAAATTTTAAATTTTTGTTCATTTTAGACGCATTTTGTCGATGTATCAATTTTCAATCATTTTGCATATGTTAGTTTAACGTCTCATTAATCATGCATTTTTATTTTATTAGTCAACCTTACCGTTTTAATGACATATTTGTTTTTAGAATTAATTATTTCAATTTTGGAATTTGTCAAGAATGTTGTCTCATTTTTCAATTTATTATGTTTAAGTTTAATTTTAGTTAACTAATTATATTAGATATTTTAGATTTATTTTTATTAATTTTGTTTTCAGTTCAATTTTAATTTAGGTTTTAGAATTAGTGTTAATCTTACTAACCTTTATTTAGATTTCACCTTAACTAACTATTTAATTTGTTTATTTTTAAGATAGTTTAATTTAGTTTTTTATTATCATTATAGTTTTATTATTTACAGTTTATAATTATTTTAGCTAATTTTGATAAGTTTTATTTAGGTTAGTTTATTGACTTTATGTCATTTTAATTGGTATTCTATTTATTGTTTAGTCTTTACTTTTAAAAAAAATATAGTTCAGTCTCAATTGTCTCATTACTATACATTTCAACACCAACCAAATGTTTTGCCCCAACAATGACAGCACATAGCTGAGCCTCTTACAAGCCTTTACTACACGTTACTCCAAGTTTTCATCAAAATGGGAAGAGTCAAGCCTGCAAATAGTGTAAACACCCCAAATTTGCCCTCACCCATTCACACCATGGCTTGTGATCATTTCATATGCATAAACACAATCATAACATCTCATATCTCAATTTTGAGTCATTGCATTGTTTCTAAGTCATCTGCACCTAGGGTTTGTGATCTGAGCAATCCAAGAGTTTTTTGAGCCACTCCAAAGGTCATCAATCACTTCAAAGGGGTCCATGTGTGTTCTTATATCATATTACATCCTCTCAAAGTCAATAATGCCAAAGAATCACAAGAACTGGGATTGGTATGGAAGCAGAGCCAGGCTTAACTGCACAGATGACCTGAAATTAGGGTTTTGGTTTCAGAGGCCATAACTCCAAATTTTTTGGTCATTCTTGTTTCTATTGGTCTCTATATGGTATAGGGAGTATGCATATCAATTTTCATGAAGAAATTCCATGGGGAAGTCATCTGATCAAGAGTTGACTCTCTGGACAAGTCAGTGCAAAATCAGGGCATCTGAGGCCCCCAATGACCCAACCAAGGGGTGATCTTCATCATTTTGAGTGTATATGATCTTTATTTGATCATAGAAGAAGTTTGAAGTTCACAAAATTCAAGAATTTGAAGTTCTTGCAAAGTTGACTTTTTTGGGCATGGTTGACTTTTAAGGAATATGTCATTTTATGCCACTTTTCAAACCTTACTTTTTGATCCAAAAATGCTCCAAATGGAAAAACTTTGGTCATGAAAGTTGTAGATTAGATCTTTCCCTTTTCAAAAAGTACAAGAACATGACCTAATTCATTTTGGATCAAAAGTTATGGTGTGTCAAAGTTGGCAAAAATCATTAATTTTCAAGATATGCACCAAATGGAAAACTTGCAAAAACTTTGTACCAAGGCATTTGTAACTTCTAATTCATGTCTAACCATAACACAAACATCACATGTGACCTAAAGTTCAGAATGGACCAAGAGTTTCTCATGTTTCATGGTTTGTATAGCAAGATCTTTCCATATGAACCAAAAGGGAACCAAGTTGCAAAACCATCATAACACTTCCATCCACTTGTTGCCTTGGCTGCTGAACCAACCATAGCCTTTCCCCTCACCATGCTGCGCCAGCCCACACACTTGTACTAGCCTAGAACACAACCCATGCTTCTCTTACACAAGAGTGGACTTTTTGCAAAAGTTAGCACACCTATCACAGCAGGCCAAGTCACATCCACTGACCAATAGCATTTGTTTATACAAAGAAAATGCTAGCCATTTCACACAAGAAGCCAGCCTGAAAACTCACCACAACTCACATTCACAAACTCTCTCCAACTTGCATTTTCCTTCGAATCTGATTCCACAAGCCAAAAACACTCAAACAAACTCCACTAATCAACTCACCTTGCTTCACTGAACCAAAACCAGCAAGACCTAAGCTTGAAACCAGCAAGAACACTACTTTTCCATTTTTCACTCTCAAAGCCAAAGCTTTCGAAACTCATTCCACAGGCCACAAACATTTGAACAAACTTCACAAACCTTCTCAAATCATCATCCTGATCACAAAGAACCCCTCACCTTTGCCCGAAACAGCCTGAATCACAAACACCATCCTCACCTGAGTTTGAACAGAACTTGTTCAATCCCCCTAACCAGCCAGCATAAACTTCTTTTAAGCATCCAGACATCATCAAGGGGTCATAAGGAGTGGTTTGCATCAAAGGAAGGGGTCAGAAAGTTGCAAGATTGAAAGCTTCGAAACTCAGGTAGCTCAAGAACATTTTTTCCAGAAATCATTTTTAAAGTTCTTAAGTTGTTCTATATGCCTTCCTGATCATGAATATGTCTTTAGTTTTGAAAATGGTGGAGAGATGAGAGTTTAACATGCTTCTGAAACTTTTTGCCCTAAATGTTGTTTGATTCGATTCAGTCATTTCAGGAATGATAAATTTGTTTTGATTGAGGGTTTTGGTTCGTGAGTGAGTGGGGATCATTCCTGTGTTTTTAGATTTCATTTTAGAAGCGTTTAGAGTGAGATTGGGTTTTGGGGTGAACGGAGAAGATGACCGGAACACTGTTCCGGTCACCTGAAGGTAATTAACGGCAGGATTAGGGCATAAGCATTAATTAGCTGAGTTTGAATTTGGTCCGTTCATTTGCGCGCGTGGTCAGCTCCCGCGTCCTGGGGTTTGAATCTCAGCCATTAGATTGGCTGACTTTTTCTTTTTCCATTTAATTTCATTTTATTTTCATATTTAATTCATTTGTTTTGTGCAATTTATTTAAAATAGCAAAAATGTTTTAAAAATTATGAAACTTTTTGTCAAGAGTTTCATTAATTTTTAGAACACAAAAATATTTTTATTTTTATTTTTAGCATTAAAAAAGTATTTTTTAAATATTTAAAAGTTTATTTTTAATTGATTAATGAAAATTAATTTATTAAAAATACTTTTAGGTGTTTAAAAATCACCAAAAAAATTCATGAAATGTTTTAAGACATTTAGAAACATTTTCCAACCTTCAAACCAAATTTATTTTTTGATCTTGATGCATTTTGAGAATTTTTCATTGAATTAAAATCATTTTTATGCATTATTTTGATCCAAACTTCAAAAAAATCATTTCTGCCTAACCCTAAAGAGTTGGACCTTGACTCTTTTTGCATTGCATTGTGTCTAGCATGTAGTTTGTGAGATTAAATGGCCATGATTTGATCTTTCATTTTCAATTTGTTTGGTAATTTTCTTGTTAAGGAACCCTAAAACCCTAGAAATCTTAAGAAAATCATAACTTGAAATTGGTTAGGAGTTGGAACTTCTCCTTTGGGCAGTGAGTTAGTATAGGTTTAGGGATCCTTTGAGTGCATTTTCAATTTTTTGTAATGTTGTTTGCTTCTGGTTTTGGTTTTTGTTTGATGCTTTGATCATAAACCCTAATTTGGGCTTCCATATGCATCCATCTTGCATTCTCTTGCATAACATGACTTGCCATGACATTCCATGCCTCCATTTGATTCATTTAACATCATAATACATATTGAAAGCATGTTTGATCATTGCATCTTGCATTTTTCATGTAGTATGCCATGTGCCTCCCATAACTTTTCATGTATGTTCATGGTCCTTAACTTGCTCCATTTGCATTCATAAGCTTGTATGATCATCCCCATGTGCTGCCTCATGTTTGTAACATCTCATAGCATCATTAACATCATGTGTATGCTTCTGGTTTTGTTTCTCATCATGTCATCTCATCTCATCTTGCATTGCATTGCATTTCTTTTCTAACCTTTCAGGTGGTAAGTGACTTTGAGAAGTGAATTTGCCTTCACTTCTCACAACTTTTTTTCATCTCTCTCATGCATCCATGATGCATTTTTATATGTGTTTGAGATTGAGCTTGCTCTTTCTTCTCCTCCTTACTTTCTTTCCTCAAGTGACTTGACTTCTTGAATGAAGCAAGTTACTTTGCTTCTCCTTGCTCCTTTCATCTGCTTCCTGGTGGTTCCCTTGAAGATCTTCTTTCTTAAACCTCACAAACCTTAGGAACAACCAAGCATGATAATGATTAGGGTTTTGATTAGTCTCCCCACTTAGTTTTTCCTTTGTGTCTCATTGAGTCTTCTCTTCTCACCTCATAATCAGGGACTAAACCCTAAAGGCTTTAAGGCTTTGTGATTAAGCTTATGCCCGCATCCTTCTATTAGGATGGAGTGTATAACTTTAATCCTAAGTGTTAAACCCTTAATGTGTTTAACTCCTTTAATCAATTCACATAATAATCATCAAGACATCACACTTGTAACTTGGGCCTTGCATTAGGGTTTTAATTCTTCCTTAATTGGTTAAGAAGGACTAACCCTAGTGTTAATGGACAAGTCCCCCTCAAGTTGTCTTACAAACCATAAAATTCACTTTATCATCATACCACTAATTAAAATCCACTTAATCAAAGGCTTGTTATGTCATGAGTTTAATCCCTAATCATGGATTAAGTTGAGGAGCTTTCCTCAGCTTAAACATTCTCATCTATTATCCTTCTATTAGGATGGTGTAATGAGTCTGTTTAATCCCTGATTATGGCTTAACCTCATTACTTAACACTAAACAAAAACACCAAAAACACCTAAATAATCACAAGTAGGTTAATGATCTTAATCCTACATCAAAGGTGATTAAGTGTGAGAATCTGACTTCACACTTAAGGTATTCTCATTACCCCTAATCAGAGGGAAGATGTGATGGGTTTACTAAATCCATTGGTTTAGGCTAAAGCTCATTAACTTATGACAAACTTCAAAAAGCAATAAAAGACTGAAAACACAAAAACAAACAATAATCGTCTCCTCCGGGATTCTTTTCTCATCATCTTCACTCATAAACGAGAACTTGCTTCTTCCGTCTAATGCAAGACAGTTAGCATCTGTGCCAGACAGATCATACACTTGAGCATAGACAAGTAAGCAGTTCATAAGTCAATTCATCTTTCAGACTCTTTGGGTCGAACTACGGTGTTCTGACTTCCTCATTGCACGAGAGGATACGTAGGCATAACTTAACAGTTATCGAACAAAAGTCTCTGTACATTCCCCCTCCTCCAGCATTATTCTTTTAGCCTCATTATCATGAGCATTTCATCTTTGTTCTTACACTGACACTTCACTTATACACTTCACTTCTCTTACACTGACACCTGTACATCCTTTTCCAGCTCTTTTATACACAGATTGCACTGACACTACCCCTTTAAAACACAAATCTTTTAAGCGTGGATCCCGTCGAGTACGGCGGACAATCTGGGTGCTAATACCTTCCCAGGTTGTAACCAACCCCCTTTCTCAGTCTCTCTGGTTCGCGACCGTCTTGTCCATATCTTTCTAGGTTTATGCAGCATTACCTTTCCTCCGGGATAAAAATGCCTAGCTGGCGACTCTATTCATCTCCAGTGAGTTCACTCCTGTGTGTTCTCATTGTCCCTCTCGCCGACCGTTCGCGTCTGTACCTTTATTTGGGCCACAGTCCCATTTATCGGGAGCGACAGCTTGGCGACTCTGCTGGGGAACCTTATACTGTAACCAGGGCTTCTGGTTCTTTTTGTGGGTTCCTCCTAGCGCTTGTTTGATTTGTGTTTACTGGGGTGTTATGTGCTATCTGTGCTTGTATATTTATTTTTGTTTATTGCTTTATGTACAGTTTGTTTACTGCTTTCTTTACAGTTTTTCATATATCATACTGTCATACTGCTGGCTGGATCTGGTTTTGCTTTGGTGGGTGGGTGTTCTACTGAGAGTTAAGGTCCTATACCTGAGACCTGAGTGACACCTAGGCTAGAGTGGTTCATATTCTTTCCCATTCCATCTCGGTCTGGTGCGGGAATATCAAACACGGTTCAGATATGGGTTTCTTCTTGAGAACTCTGTGTTGCAGATTTCCTGCAATACTAGGGCTATTTGGGAAGCCTGCTAAGTCTGGATGACCTTTAGTATTGACCTTCAGAAATTGAGGTGAATTAGAGGAGGAACTTTTATGGTTATTGTAAACACTGTACCTCCGGGTTAGAAGTGTTTACACTTCTCATAACTGATCCAAGTCTGAGGATCTTTGTTTTAGAACATCACCTGTGAGGGGGTTGGGATGTTTACAGGTTTGCAGGTACCCTTGACCTCAGCATACCCTGTTACCTTGTTTGATTAAGAGTACTCCATGTTGGAACAGTTCTTGTGATTTTAACCCAGGACATGTGACTCTTTATTTGAGTCCCCCACCTTGGTTACTGGACTTTTAGACCTCCATCTGGATTTCTTGAATATACTTGGACCCATATCAGAGCACTTGATCAGATCCAGCTCAGTCACAAACCCTTGCATATCATTTGCATACATCATCATTGCATCATTCTTAACATGTGTTTATTTGTTTTTCAGGGTATCCATCCTATCATTTTGGCTTGGTTTTGACCCCTTCTTCAGCTTAGACCTGTCTTCATCAGCACCTGCTTCAGCAATCAACACCTGCTTCAGTCACTTGTATCTTCAGTCTCAGCCTGTCAGAGGCCTATCTTCAGTATTATCCTCAGTCATCATCATCAGCACCCATTCTTCAGCAGCATGGCACCTAAGAAAAGTAACATCTCCTATCACTTCTTTGAGCCTGAGCTAGCTAGCATCAGGAGGATTCAGACCCTGATTACTCCAGACCATATACCATATTTCAGAGAACATTATGGAGGAATCTTTGATGTGGTATTGGATTTGGACCCTTCACAGAGGAGCTTGATACATACCTGCCTGCAGTTCTATGACCCTCCCCTGAGGTGCTTTACATTTCAGAATTTCCAGTTGGGACCTTTGCTGGAGGAGTATTCATCATTGGTTGGTGTACCCATCAGGGGTGGAATCCCTTTCAACCCTGAGATGGCTTTCCCAAGTAATGAGGAGATAGCCAAAGCATTACATTTGGAACCAGTTTTGATTGGGCAGAATTTGACATCTAAAGCTGGAATCCCTGGTTTTCATCTGGATTTCTTAACTTCTCAGGCTAGTCTGAAGGCCTCCCTGGGGGAGTGGAAGGCAGTCTGTGCCCTGTTGGCCCTCAGCATATATGGGATCATACTTTTTGCAGATGAGCCTAGGTTTGTTAGCAAGAGTGCAATCCATCTTTTCATCCTGAGAAACCCAGTGCCCACCTTACTGGGAGACCTTTACTACTCAGTTCATCAAAGGAATGAAAAGCAAAGGGGGAGATTAGTGAGATGTTGTGCACCTTTGTTCCATACTTGGTTGCTCAAGCATTTGCCAAAGACTGATGCATTCTTAAACCCTCACCAGCAGAAGAACTGGGCTAGGAGGCTTGTTGCTCTAACCTCAGATGACATCAGATGGTGTACTCAGAGTACTAAGGGCAGAGACATCATTACAAGTTGTGGGCAGTTTCCCAATGTACCTCTGATTGGAGTAAAGGGTTGCATCAACTACAACCCTCTGTTATTCAAAAGACAACTGGGCTATGCATTAGTCCACCCTCCTAGAGCACAGGATCTGACTGAAACCCTTTATGTTGAAATCAAGCCTAATCTGGCTGTTGTCAGGCAGGCAGCCTGGGCCTGGGACAATGTGCAGACTAAGGGGGTAACTGTTCTTGGAAGATGCAATAATGTAGCCTCTGCCCAGTACTATGAGTGGTCACATTCTAGGGCTCAAATTTCTGGAATGCCTTTCACTATCGAAGATATGCCTGGACCTTCCACAGCACCACCTCCAGCAACTGTCAGCTTAGAAGAGTTTGAGAAATTAAAAGAGAGAAATGAGAAGTTGACTCAAGCTCTACAGAAGACCCTATGGGAGAGGAGTGATGGTAGGTTGGATATTGAGAGGTTAGAAAAGTTGAAAGTGGAGCATTTGGCTAGAATTGAGAAGTCTGAGGACTACATTAAGAAGTCTAGGGCTGGAGAACAGATCTTGAAAAATGCCTGCAAGGAGGCTCAGTTCCAGAAGGCCAGGACTGATTTGTATCTGAAGGAGAGTCAGGCTAGGTGGGTCAGGATCACCGAAGCCCGTACTCAGGAGGACAAAAGGACTCAGGATAAGATGGAGCAGATGGAAGCTAATGCAAAAGAGCAACAGGAAGCCCTGGCAGCAGCCCAGAGGGAGGTCTCAGAGTTGAAGATCAGAGCTGGAGTGAAGAGGTCTAAGGACCAAAGCCAGCACAAGAGGCTAACAGCAGCTATTGCTACAAGGAATCTCCTTATCAGGAATCTTACAGAGCGTCCAGCTGATCCTGTGACTGAAGCACTTTTCAAGGAAGTTCAGGAGGATGAATTTGGCCTTGGTGTTTGACCTTTTGCTTGTTGTTGCTTTCATTTTATGTATTTTTCTTTATGTTGTATTTTTGACCCCTCAGGGGGCTTGTATTGTAAAAGAAACAAATTATGTACCATTTACCTTTTTGTAATATATGTGTTGGTTTGTTTCATCTGAATTCTTCGAGCAACATCACAAGCATCTTCTTCAAGGGGTCTGGAAAGGTCAAAACCAAGTACCAAGCCGGATACCTTGGAAACAAATAGACACACTGCATTGCATACTAACCTTTTGTTTTGTTTTGTAGGTTTTGTTTTATTGTTACTAACTCTGTTGTGATCTCAGGAATTATTGCTCGACGTCGAGGGTTTCCACTCAACCGTCCACACAGATACCCCACCCGCAGCAACCTTCCGGGCATACAGATGGATCAGATGCAGCAGGACCTTACAGAGGTCAGAAACCAAATGACCAACGAGAGGTTGGAAATGAGGACTCAAATGACACAGTTTATGGAGGTAATGAACAACATGGCTCAAAGCCAGGAGAGGCTCAGAGCACTGGTAGAAGGGAGAAACCAGGAAGACCATCAGCCAGGGACTGCTGGGACTAGCAACAATGAAAGAGTCCAACCTCATGTCAATCCCCCAGTCTTTGGACCCCACCTCCATCCAGAGGCCAACATCCCTGTCAATATACAAGGGACTGCCACAGCAGGGAGGGTACTGCAAGAAGACCCCCAGGAAGATCAGTTCACAGTGATGGGAGCTGGGGAGGATGCCTATGATAGAAGGCTGGATGAGATAGCTGAGAAATTAAGATCCTTAGAGTCTCAAAACTCTTTGGGTTTTGATGTTATGGATATGGGCTTGGTAGACGGGGTCAGGATTCCCCACAAGTTTAAGCCACCATGCTTTGAGAAGTATAATGGGACTTCCTGTCCCCGGACCCATCTACAATCTTTTCTCGGGAGGCTGAAGGCCTATACCATGGACGAGAAGCTGTGGATGTTTTATTTCGAGGATAGCTTGACTGGAGCTTCGAGGGAATGGTATTCCCATCTGACAAGAGCAACTATTAGATGCTGGAAGGACCTGGCAGAGGCCTTCATCAGACAGTATCAGTATAATCTGGATATGGCACCCAACAGAACCCTCCTGATGGGGATGTCTCAGTCATCTAGAGAGAGCTTCCGTGAATACGCTCAAAGATGGAGACAGCTTGCTGCTGCTGTCCAGCCACCTATGTCAGAGAGGGAGATGGCTGATATGTTCATGAACACCCTTCAGGGGACTTACATTGATAGGCTAGCTGCCTTCTCATCTACCAGCTTTGCAGATGTAGTCATAGCTGGGGAGAGAATTGAAAGCCTATTGAAGATGGGTAAGATCTCAGACAACGGTGCAAGCTCATCCAGTAATGCAAGGAAGCCTTTTGTAGGCCCAAGAAGAACTGGTGAGACCAATGTTATCCACACCAACAGGGGCAGACCCCAATATGTTCACAGATCTGTGGCAGCAGTCACCATTCCCGCTCCAGCTCATCCACAACCAGCTTATCAACCGCCGCAACAAAATTATCAGCAACAACCTCAGTACCAACAACAAACTCAGTATCCTCCGAGAAATTACAACAACAACAACACCAACAACAACAATCAGCAAAGGCCATTCCAACAGAGGCCTTCTCAAGCCAATAGGGTAATCGATCCGATCCCTATGCCATATGCTACATTGCTGCCACAACTCCTGAAACTCAACCTGGTTGAGCTAAGGACGTTGGCACCTCCCGATCCCAATAGTCTACCCAGGAATTATGACTCCAACGCCAGATGTGCTTTTCATTCAAATGCACCTGGCCATAGTACAGAAAAGTGCAGAGCTTTGCACATGAAGGTACAAGACCTGGTAGACTCTAAGGCTCTAAATTTCGCACCACCACCAAACGTCAACAAGAACCATATGCCACACCATGGTGGTCCCCGAATCAATGCTATTGAAGAAGACAAGCCGTCTTATTTAATAACCAGTGTGGGTCAGATTCGGACACCGTTGGTAGAAATCAAAGCTCAGCTCCTCGAATGTCAAATGTTCCCAGGATGTGAGCTAGGGTGTGCTTATTGCAACATTTCAGTGAATGGTTGTGATAACCTGAGGAATGGCATAGAGGGTCTCATCCAGAGTGGCCTGCTCCAAATTACAACATCATTTCCAACAAGTCCAGCAATCTCATCAGCAACAATTCCAGTACCTCCTACAACTGCAACAACCATTGTTCCAGATAACTCTTCAGCTTCATCAACAAGTGTTCCATCTGCCATTTCAACTGACCAGATATCGACGAATATTCCTACTACAACTTCAGCACCACTTCATTTTGAACCTCCTACAACAACAACACCCATCCTTCCGACAATGTCTCCTACAACATCAGCAATAAACCATGAAGATGTCTCAACTGTCACAATATTTTATGATCCTGAAAACAACTCCGCCTACAACTCAGAAAGTGCTACTCCTACCAGAGCACCAGTCACAATATATTATGATCCGCAGACTATCACGGTTCCTTCCGCAGCTGCCATCAGTCCAGTCACTGTCACAGTGCCTGGACCAGTGCCTTATGAAAGCAGTAATGCCATCCCTTGGCATTACGGCTCTGATTTATACTGCGAGGGACGAAAGATCACTTTTGAATCATCAACACCTGCACCACAAATAGACAATGTGGGGGGAGGCGGAGGCTTCACTCGAAGCGGACGTCTCTTTGCTCCACAAATTCAAAGACCCACTGCCGAAGCAGAAGCTGCTGCCAAGGCAAAAGGAAAGAGCCCGGTGCAGGAAGATCAAGCTACTAGGGAAACTTTGAAAACCCCCTTTGATCAAGAAGTTGATGAGTTCATGAGAATCATCAAGAAGAGTGATTACAAAATAGTGGATCAGCTTCACCAGACGCCTTCCAAGATCTCCATTCTATCATTGCTTATGTGCTCCAAAGCCCATCGGAATGCACTACTCAAAGTCCTGCACGCAACTTACGTGCCTGAAGAGATCACCGTCAATCAGTTGGAAACTGTGGTTGGAAATGTTACTGCTAGCAATGGGCTAGGGTTCACCAATGCTGATTTGACTACGGAAGGCCGCAACCATAACAAGGCCTTGCACATCACCATGGAATGTAAAGGTGCAGTCCTTTCCCATGTGCTGGTAGACACGGGGTCATCCCTCAATGTCTTACCGAAAAAAACTTTGGTGAAGTTGGAATATGAAGGATTGGCACTGCGACCCAGTAACTTGGTAGTGAGAGCTTTCGACGGCTCTAAGAGATCAGTTCTGGGAGAAATTGAGCTGCCTGTAACGATTGGCCCACAAACTTTTAAAACGACCTTCTATGTGATGGACATTCAGCCTGCCTACAGCTGTTTGTTGGGTAGACCATGGATTCATGCCGCTGGCGCAGTAACGTCTACCCTTCACCAGAAGTTAAAATTTGAGTGGGAAGGTCAGGTCGTTACTATCTGTGGAGAGGAGGATATTTTTGTTAGCCATCTGGCTACTTATAAGTATATTGAGATGGATGGGGAGATCCACGAGACCATGAGCCAAGGGTTTGAGGCCCTGAATGTTAATGAAACCTCTGCTGTGCTCGGGACCCCTATGGCATCCTACCAATAAGCCCGGAAGGTGGTGGAAGAAGGAAACGCTCAAGGCTGGGGCAAACTGTTGCCGGTGGAGAAGAAAGAAGATAGATTTGGGTTGGGTTACAAACCAACTCAAGAAGATCAAACAGAGGCTGCCAAGAAGCCCAACTTTGTTAGTGGGGGGATGCTCACCCCTGATGCTGTCAACAACTTGGAAGACGAGCTGGAAGAAGAACGCAACCTGGAAAGCTGGATTCGTCCAAAGATTCCGGGGAGCAGTATCTCAAACTGGTCTTCCCAGGAAATTATAAGAGTTACTCATGCAGAGTAATTATTATTTCCTGTATTTTTATAGCATGCATCAAAGTCTTGCATCTTGCCCAAGATGACAAGACTCATTTTGTAATCGGGCCATCTGTACTTTTTGTGCAACAAGATTAATCAATGAAATATCAGACATCTTTTGCAAACAAGTCTTTTTCCTTTCTACTCACTGTTTTTCCATTTTTCTTTTTGTACAAAAATAAATGGCGATGTTTTCAAAATGACAACTTTATTTCACTTTTCTAAACAAGATTAAAATCAATCACTAAAATGAATAAACTGAACCCTTGCAGAGAGTGCCTTCCAGACAGCACCGACAACAGCACGGCTATGACTTTGTATGACTTTGATAATCCAATCAATCAAGCTGATGAAGGGGTTGAAGAAGAATATGAGCTTCCTGAAGAGCTAGCCAGGTTGTTAAGACAAGAGGAGAAGGTTATCACTCCTCATCAGGAGGAAGTTGAAACGATTAATCTTGGTACAAATGAAGATGTGAAAGAGGTTAAAATCGGGGCCGGTTTACAAGACTCAGTGAAGAAACAAATGATTGATCTGCTTCAAGAATATGTGGATGTGTTTGCTTGGTCTTATCAGGATATGCCAGGGTTGGATACCGATATCGTCATGCACAAGCTGCCTTTAAGAGAAGAATGCCCACCGGTCAAACAGAAGTTGCGCCGTACTCGCCCAGACATGGCAATGAAAATTAAAGAAGAGGTACAAAAACAGTGGGACGCCGGGTTCCTTGCTGTAACCAGCTATCCGCCGTGGGTTGCTAATATAGTACCTGTGCCTAAGAAAGACGGCAAAGTAAGAATGTGTGTTGACTACCGGGACCTGAACAGAGCCAGCCCGAAAGATGACTTCCCATTACCTCATATTGATGTATTGGTGGATAACACGGCTCAGTTCTCGGTATTCTCCTTCATGGACGGATTTTCAGGGTACAATCAGATTAAAATGTCACCTGAAGACATGGAGAAGACAACCTTCATCACACCTTGGGGCACGTTCTGTTACAAGGTAATGCCTTTCGGATTGAAGAACGCTGGTGCAACATATCAACGGGCTATGGTAACGTTATTCCACGATATGATCCATAAGGAAATCGAGTGTTATGTGGATGACATGATTACCAAGTCCCTTACAGAGGAAGACCACCTGGTAAATCTGCTGAAGCTATTCAAGCGTCTGAGGAAGTACCAACTGAAGCTGAACCCCAACAAATGCACATTCGGGGTGCGATCTGGTAAGCTGCTGGGTTTTATTGTAAGCGAGAAAGGGATTGAAGTGGACCCTGATAAAGTCAAAGCCATTCAAGAAATGCCTGCACCGAAAACTGAGAAAGAAGTTCGGGGTTTTCTGGGTAGATTGAACTACATTTCAAGGTTCATATCTCACCTTACGGCAACCTGTGAACCCTTGTTCAAGCTGTTAAGAAAAGAACAGACGGTCAAGTGGAATGAAGACTGCCAGAAGGCTTTTGACAAGATCAAAGAGTACCTGCAAGAACCTCCAATCCTTATGCCTCCAGTTGAAGGAAGACCTCTGATAATGTACTTGACAGTATTAGAAGAATCAATGGGGTGTGTGCTGGGCCAGCATGACGAGTCTGGTCGAAAAGAGTATGCAATATACTACCTGAGCAAAAAGTTTACCGACTGTGAACAACGTTATTCACTGCTCGAGAAAACTTGTTGTGCTTTAGCGTGGGCTGCTCGCCGACTGAGACAGTATATGTTGACCCACACTACTTTGTTGATCTCAAGGATGGATCCAGTTAAGTACATTTTTGAGAAGCCAGCTCTTACCGGACGGGTTGCAAGATGGCAGATGATTCTCACAGAATATGACATCCAGTACACCTCTCAGAAAGCCATCAAGGGCAGTGTACTATCTGAATATCTTGCTGAGCAACCTATTGATGACTACCAGCCTATGAGATTTGACTTCTCTGATGAAGACATCATGTTCATAAAAGCGAAAGATCATGAAGAGCCTGTTCACACTGAAGGGCCTGACCCGGAAGAAGAATGGACTATGATGTTTGATGGGGCTGTTAACATGAATGGTCGCGGTGTTGGTGCAGTACTCATTACACCTGAGGGAGTTCACATGCCTTTCTCGGCAAAACTCACTTTCAACTGCACTAACAATGAAGCTGAATACGAAGCTTGCATTATGGGTCTTGAGGAAGCCATTGACCTCAGGATCAAGACATTGACTATATTCGGAGATTCAGCTCTGGTAGTTAATCAAACCAACGGAAAATGGTACACCCACCAGGATCATCTGATACCTTACAGGGATTATACAAGGAGGTTATTGACTTTCTTTACAACAGTCAAGCTTGAGTATATCCCTCGGGACGAGAATCAGTTTGCAGATGCTCTGGCTACCATTTCGTCCATGATCAAAGTTCAGGCTGCCAACTTTGTACCGCAGATTTCAGTGTCCAGACTTGACAGACCAGCATATGTGTTCGCAGCAGATATTGTCAAAGATGATAAGCCTTGGTTCCATGACATTAAGTGCTTCTTGGAGGATCAAACATACCCACTTGGGGCATCTTCCAATGATAAGAAGACTTTGAGAAGGCTTGCTGGTAGTTTCTTTCTGAACACTGATGGTTCCCTGTACAAAAGGAACTTTGATATGGTACTCCTCCGATGTGTTGATAAGACAGAAGCAGACTTGTTGATGCACGAAGTGCACGAAGGATCCTTTGGTACCCATGCTGGAGGGCATGCCATGGCTAAGAAGTTGCTAAGATCAGGATATTACTGGATCACAATGGATGCCGACTGTTGTGCATACGCCAGAAAATGCCATAAATGCCAGATCTATGCAGATAAGGTGCATGTACCTCCCAATCCTTTGAACATAATGTCTTCATCGTGGCCCTTTGCTATGTGGGGCATTGATATGATTGGCAAGATTGAGCCGACTGCTTCAAACGGCCACAGATTCATCTTGGTCGCCATTGACTATTTCACCAAGTGGGTTGAAGCAGCCTCATATGCAAATGTTACAAGACAAGTGGTAGCCAGATTTCTGAAGAGAGATATCATCTGTCGATATGGAGTTCCCGAGCGAATCATTACTGATAATGGTTCCAACTTAAACAACAAGATGATGGCTGAGTTATGCCGGGACTTCAAAATCCAACACCACAATTCTTCTCCTTACAGGCCAAAGATGAATGGCGTTGTTGAGGCAGCTAACAAGAATATCAAGAAGATTGTGCAAAAGATGGTAGTCACTTACAAAGACTGGCATGAAATGCTACCATTTGCCTTGCATGGGTACCGCACATCAATCAGAACATCCACTGGGGCAACACCGTATCAGCTTGTGTATGGTATGGAGGCAGTCCTACCTGTTGAAGTTGAGTTACCCTCGCTACGGGTATTGATGGATGTTAAGCTGGACGAAGCAGAATGGGTTCGGTCCCGGTTCGAACAACTGAGTCTGATTGAAGAGAAAAGATTGGCTGCAATCTGTCATGGGCAGTTATATCAGAAGAGAATGAAGAGAGCCTTCGATCAGAAAGTCAGGCACCGAGAGCACCAAGTGGGAGATCTTGTGCTGAAGAGAATCCTCCCTCCTCATATAGACCACAGGGGCAAGTGGACTCCGAATTATGAAGGACCATTTGTGGTAAAGAAAGTTTTTTCTGGTGGGGCACTGATGCTCAGCACCATGGACGGTGAAGATTTCCCGTCTCCTGTGAATTCAGATGCAGTTAAAAAATACTTCGCATAAAATGACCCGCTGGACACAAAAACAGAATGTAAGTCCAGGCAAAAATAGGGCATCCCGGCGAGTCAAAAACAGAATAAAAGACTCGGGCAAAAATAAGGGAAAATAAACAAAAAGATTGTACACCCGCTGAGTTGAAAAGCCGCATTGGACAACTCAGACAAAAATGGGTATCCCGATGGATTGAAAACCCGAAAGGGCGATCCATGCAAAATAAGGGAATAAGCGAACAACTGCATTCTGAATCCGTCTGTATCACTTACAACTTGGCAAACCTCGAAAGGATCAAGCTTCGGTCAGAATCAACCTTCTTCAGAAAGCAAGACGAGAAGAATGTCAAGAGTCATGCGAGTCATAGCAAATGAGGAAGCTCCTTGAAAGCGTCATCAACATCGCCATTACTTTGTTTCTCAATTTGTAACGATCTCCTCATTTCAGGAGATATGTTTCCTTGACTGTATTTTGCCAATTCAGGGCACATGAATTAATAAAATCAGATTTTCAGTCATGTTTTCGTCTTGTACATTTTTATTTGCAAAAATGTCTGATGTCCTAAAAAACTGGTTGCATGAATACAGATGCTTATCTTTAAGAATAAAAATAAAAACACGTGCTTACAGGGAATATACTTACTCTCAGAAGTGTCTAAACTCCTATGACGGAATCCAGTAAAGGATACCTCGGGATCACTTGTGCGTTTCTCTATCTTTGCAGGATTGCAGGTATCCGAAGCGCAACTCGGGGCATGAAAGCTTCATTCCAGCAAGCTGACAAATCAACACTCAATCATGGCACTCAAGGTGTTATCTCCCCAGCTGAGTTGCCACCGATCACTTCCCCAGCTAAGTTGCCACTCGTCACAACCAAGGTGTCAAGCATTCTTCCCCAGCAAAATACAAAAGTCAGGGGACCATCTCCCCACAGAATCCTCAGCCTCTATTCAGAAGAGCAACGCATGAAGGAGTCACAACAGAGAACAGAAGGCTCCTACAAACCCCAGCTGGGTCCCTTATTATAAGGATATGTCAACCGGCGACCTATATCCCCAAGCAGATACATCTCGTCAGATCCACCAATGATCTCATCCCCAGTTGGGATGCCTATTTCAAGCAGATCGTCCAGAGATCCTCGCAGCAACGGGATCCGGATCCCAGACCGTTATCTTTGCATAATCATGACATTTGCATCATATTCACCCACAAAGCGTAGCATTCCATCTAAAACGGAGCATTACGGCAAAAATCAAACATATAGCATAATCATAAGCCATGTTTAAATCAAACACACGTGAATAATAAATCCATCAATATGCAGAATACTTTCCCCAAAATCCCCACCAGAGTCCCCAGCAAAAGCAGTTGCCCCACAGTTCACAAACACCAGTATATACTCATTTTGACACCCGTCCGTGTCATCATTCCCCAGTAAAGTCGCCTGAACGCTCTTTACAAACAAGACTACCCGTATTACAGATACTTCCTGACACCCGTCCGTGTCATACCCCCAGCAGAAAGCCAAAGACATCATCTTTGCACTCACCTATACTTGTATATACATTTTCTTGACACCCGTCCGTGTCATATCCCCAGCGCAGTCGCCTACACTTTTACACCTCATATACTTGTTGATACCATACTTTTCTCCTTTTGACACTCGTCTGTGTCACTCTCCCCAGCAGTTAAAATACTCATCTATACAATATTCACACTCATACTTATACAGATACTCGTCCGTATCTTGTATATACCACTTATATCCCCACGGATTCGGCATTGGTTCATGTTCTTTGTTAACCGGTTGGTACTCGTCCGTACCATCATCTCAGAATATGCGTCAAGTGTTTGTTTCTACATGATACTCGTCCGTATCATAGTCTTAAGGATGCTCGTCCGCATCTTTAATCCATACACCGTGTCAAACACTTTTGTCTTCGTGAATATAGATACTCGTCTGTGTCTATTATTCCTCAGAAGAGTCCCTTCAGATTCAACACTCGTCCGTGTTCCTTGTTAACCAGTTGATACTCGTCCGTATCATCATCTCTGAACACGTGTCAGTTTGTTTTTACCCGATACTCGTCCGTATCGTAGTCTTAAGGATGCTCGTCCGCATATTTAATCTATACACAAGCATCTAAACACTTATACTTTCTTTTCTGGTTGTAAACACTCGTCCGTGTTTACTATATCCCCAGTAGATCGCCAAGTAAGCAAATTTTCCTTTTATCAGACACTCGTCCTGTGTCATGATAAACCTTGAGAGCAGCCGTACCCTGCTAGGTGGTCGTCCTCCACCTCTTGATGGTCGTCCTCCATCATGCTCACCCGATGGCCGTCCCCATCGTTGATATTTAGCAGCCGTTCCCTGCTAGGTGGTCGTCCTCCACCTCTTGATGATCGTCCTTCATCACTTTATCCAATGGCCGTCCCCATTGTTGATTTTTGGTTATCTGACATTCGTCCTATGTCATGATAAGCCCTGAGAGCAGCCGTACCCTGCTAGGTGGTCGTCCTCCACCTCTTGATGGTCGTCCTCCATCATGTTCATCCGATGGCCGTCCCCATCGTTGATTTTTTAGCAGCCGTCCCCTGCTAGGTGGTCGTCCTCCACCCTTAGATGACCGTCCCTCATCTTAACCCAACAGAGCAGCCGTCCCCTGCTAGGTGATCGTCCTTCACCTTTGATGACCGTACCTCATCATCTGTTATTTCATTTATTCTTTAACCCGATGGCCGTCCCCGTCGTGGTCCCTTTTTCTTTCGGTTTAGCCCGATGGCCGTCCCCATCGTTGGTTACTTTACTTTATGAACTTGATGGCCGTCCCCGTCATGTTTCATTAATCCCCAGAGAATCTTATAGTTTTATTGATGGTCGTCCCCATCATATTTCTTTTATCCCCAGCATGTCGGCCGTCCCCGTCATTGCTTTATTTTCCGCACTTTTCCCAGCATGTCGGCCGTCCCCGTCATTGCTCTTTCCCCAGCGGTCATACTCTGCTCGACGGTCGTCCTCCGTCGCCCGCACTTTACAATATACTTTATTTTCTTTTACAATCTATATCCCTTTTCTTCTTCATTCTGTGAGTGCAAATTTTGGACTGTCTTTGGTATTCAACCACAAGTTATCTTGTTTGCCTGTTAAGCCGTTGCTTACAACCTGCACAGCTAACTCATGTTTGAATAGGGGCAGCTGTAAACACCCCAAATTTGCCCTCACCCATTCACACCATGGCTTGTGATCATTTCATATGCATAAACACAATCATAACATCTCATATCTCAATTTTGAGTCATTGCATTGTTTCTAAGTCATCTGCACCTAGGGTTTGTGATCTGAGCAATCCAAGAGTTTTTTGAGCCACTCCAAAGGTCATCAATCACTTCAAAGGGGTCCATGTGTGTTCTTATATCATATTACATCCTCTCAAAGTCAATAATGCCAAAGAATCACAAGAACTGGGATTGGTATGGAAGCAGAGCCAGGCTTAACTGCACAGATGACCTGAAATTAGGGTTTTGGTTTCAGAGGCCATAACTCCAAATTTTTTGGTCATTCTTGTTTCTATTGGTCTCTATATGGTATAGGGAGTATGCATATCAATTTTCATGAAGAAATTCCATGGGGAAGTCATCTGATCAAGAGTTGACTCTCTGGACAAGTCAGTGCAAAATCAGGGCATCTGAGGCCCCCAATGACCCAACCAAGGGGTGATCTTCATCATTTTGAGTGTATATGATCTTTATTTGATCATAGAAGAAGTTTGAAGTTCACAAAATTCAAGAATTTGAAGTTCTTGCAAAGTTGACTTTTTTGGGCATGGTTGACTTTTAAGGAATATGTCATTTTATGCCACTTTTCAAACCTTACTTTTTGATCCAAAAATGCTCCAAATGGAAAAACTTTGGTCATGAAAGTTGTAGATTAGATCTTTCCCTTTTCAAAAAGTACAAGAACATGACCTAATTCATTTTGGATCAAAAGTTATGGTGTGTCAAAGTTGGCAAAAATCATTAATTTTCAAGATATGCACCAAATGGAAAACTTGCAAAAACTTTGTACCAAGACATTTGTAACTTCTAATTCATGTCTAACCATAACACAAACATCACATGTGACCTAAAGTTCAGAATGGACCAAGAGTTTCTCATGTTTCATGGTTTGTATAGCAAGATCTTTCCATATGAACCAAAAGGGAACCAAGTTGCAAAACCATCATAACACTTCCATCCACTTGTTGCCTTGGCTGCTGAACCAACCATAGCCTTTCCCCTCACCATGCTGCGCCAGCCCACACACTTGTACTAGCCTAGAACACAACCCATGCTTCTCTTACACAAGAGTGGACTTTTTGCAAAAGTTAGCACACCTATCACAGCAGGCCAAGTCACATCCACTGACCAATAGCATTTGTTTATACAAAGAAAATGCTAGCCATTTCACACAAGAAGCCAGCCTGAAAACTCACCACAACTCACATTCACAAACTCTCTCCAACTTGCATTTTCCTTCGAATCTGATTCCACAAGCCAAAAACACTCAAACAAACTCCACTAATCAACTCACCTTGCTTCACTGAACCAAAACCAGCAAGACCTAAGCTTGAAACCAGCAAGAACACTACTTTTCCATTTTTCACTCTCAAAGCCAAAGCTTTCGAAACTCATTCCACAGGCCACAAACATTTGAACAAACTTCACAAACCTTCTCAAATCATCATCCTGATCACAAAGAACCCCTCACCTTTGCCCGAAACAGCCTGAATCACAAACACCATCCTCACCTGAGTTTGAACAGAACTTGTTCAATCCCCCTAACCAGCCAGCATAAACTTCTTCTAAGCATCCAGACATCATCAAGGGGTCATAAGGAGTGGTTTGCATCAAAGGAAGGGGTCAGAAAGTTGCAAGATTGAAAGCTTCGAAACTCAGGTAGCTCAAGAACATTTTTTCCAGAAATCATTTTTAAAGTTCTTAAGTTGTTCTATATGCCTTCCTGATCATGAATATGTCTTTAGTTTTGAAAATGGTGGAGAGATGAGAGTTTAACATGCTTCTGAAACTTTTTGCCCTAAATGTTGTTTGATTCGATTCAGTCATTTCAGGAATGATAAATTTGTTTTGATTGAGGGTTTTGGTTCGTGAGTGAGTGGGGATCATTCCTGTGTTTTTAGATTTCATTTTAGAAGCGTTTAGAGTGAGATTGGGTTTTGGGGTGAACGGAGAAGATGACCGGAACACTGTTCCGGTCACCTGAAGGTAATTAACGGCAGGATTAGGGCATAAGCATTAATTAGCTGAGTTTGAATTTGGTCCGTTCATTTGCGCGCGTGGTCAGCTCCCGCGTCCTGGGGTTTGAATCTCAGCCATTAGATTGGCTGACTTTTTCTTTTTCCATTTAATTTCATTTTATTTTCATATTTAATTCATTTGTTTTGTGCAATTTATTTAAAATAGCAAAAATGTTTTAAAAATTATGAAACTTTTTGTCAAGAGTTTCATTAATTTTTAGAATACAAAAATATTTTTATTTTTATTTTTAGCATTAAAAAAGTATTTTTTAAATATTTAAAAGTTTATTTTTAATTGATTAATGAAAATTAATTTATTAAAAATACTTTTAGGTGTTTAAAAATCACCAAAAAAATTCATGAAATGTTTTAAGACATTTAGAAACATTGTCCAACCTTCAAACCAAATTTATTTTTTGATCTTGATGCATTTTGAGAATTTTTCATTGAATTAAAATCATTTTTATGCATTATTTTGATCCAAACTTCAAAAAAATCATTTCTGCCTAACCCTAAAGAGTTGGACCTTGACTCTTTTTGAATTGCATTGTGTCTAGCATGTAGTTTGTGAGATTAAATGGCCATGATTTGATCTTTCATTTTCAATTTGTTTGGTAATTTTCTTGTTAAGGAACCCTAAAACCCTAGAAATCTTAAGAAAATCATAACTTGAAATTGGTTAGGAGTTGGAACTTCTCCTTTGGGCAGTGAGTTAGTATAGGTTTAGGGATCCTTTGAGTGCATTTTCAATTTTTTGTAATGTTGTTTGCTTCTGGTTTTGGTTTTTGTTTGATGCTTTGATCATAAACCCTAATTTGGGCTTCCATATGCATCCATCTTGCATTCTCTTGCATAACATGACTTGCCATGACATTCCATGCCTCCATTTGATTCATTTAACATCATAAGACATATTGAAAGCATGTTTGATCATTGCATCTTGCATTTGTCATGTAGTATGCCATGTGCCTCCCATAACTTTTCATGTATGTTCATGGTCCTTAACTTGCTCCATTTGCATTCATAAGCTTGTATGATCATCCCCATGTGCTGCCTCATGTTTGTAACATATCATAGCATCATTAACATCATGTGTATGCTTCTGGTTTTGTTTCTCATCATGTCATCTCATCTCATCTTGCATTGCATTGCATTTCTTTTCTAACCTTTCAGGTGGTAAGTGACTTTGAGAAGTGAATTTGCCTTCACTTCTCACAACTTCTTTTCATCTCTCTCATGCATCCATGCTGCATTTTTATATGTGTTTGAGATTGAGCTTGCTCTTTCTTCTCCTCCTTACTTTCTTTCCTCAAGTGACTTGACTTCTTGAATGAAGCAAGTTACTTTGCTTCTCCTTGCTCCTTTCATCTGCTTCCTGGTGGTTCCCTTGAAGATCTTCTTTCTTAAACCTCACAAACCTTAGGAACAACCAAGCATGATAATGATTAGGGTTTTGATTAGTCTCCCCACTTAGTTTTGCCTTTGTGTCTCATTGAGTCTTCTCTTCTCACCTCATAATCAGGGACTAAACCCTAAAGGCTTTAAGGCTTTGTGATTAAGCTTATGCCCGCATCCTTCTATTAGGATGGAGTGTATAACTTTAATCCTAAGTGTTAAACCCTTAATGTGTTTAACTCCTTTAATCAATTCACATAATAATCATCAAGACATCACACTTGTAACTTGGGCCTTGCATTAGGGTTCTAATTCTTCCTTAATTGGTTAAGAAGGACTAACCCTAGTGTTAATGGACAAGTCCCCCTCAAGTTGTCTTACAAACCATAAAATTCACTTCATCATCATACCACTAATTAAAATCCACTTAATCAAAGGCTTGTTATGTCATGAGTTTAATCCCTAATCATGGATTAAGTTGAGGAGCTTTCCTCAGCTTAAACATTCTCATCTATTATCCTTCTATTAGGATGGTGTAATGAGTCTGTTTAATCCCTGATTATGGCTTAACCTCATTACTTAACACTAAACAAAAACACCAAAAACACCTAAATAATCACAAGTAGGTTAATGATCTTAATCCTACATCAAAGGTGATTAAGTGTGAGAATCTGACTTCACACTTAAGGTATTCTCATTACCCCTAATCAGAGGGAAGATGTGATGGGTTTACTAAATCCATTGGTTTAGGCTAAAGCTCATTAACTTATGACAAACTTCAAAAAGCAATAAAAGACTGAAAACACAAAAACAAACAATAATCGTCTCCTCCGGGATTCTTTTCTCATCATCTTCACTCATAAACGAGAACTTGCTTCTTCCGTCTAATGCAAGACAGTTAGCATCTGTGCCAGACAGATCATACACTTGAGCATAGACAAGTAAGCAGTTCATAAGTCAATTCATCTTTCAGACTCTTTGGGTCGAACTACGGTGTTCTGACTTCCTCATTGCACGAGAGGATACGTAGGCATAACTTAACAGTTATCGAACAAAAGTCTCTGTACATTCCCCCTCCTCCAGCATTATTCTTTTAGCCTCATTATCATGAGCATTTCATATTTGTTCTTACACTGACACTTCACTTATACACTTCACTTCTCTTACACTGACACCTGTACATCCTTTTCCAGCTCTTTTATACACAGATTGCACTGACACTACCCCTTTAAAACACAAATCTTTTAAGCGTGGATCCCGTCGAGTACGACGGACAATCTGGGTGCTAATACCTTCCCAGGTTGTAACCAACCCCCTTTCTCAGTCTCTCTGGTTCGCGACCGTCTTGTCCATATCTTTCTAGGTTTATGCAGCATTACCTTTCCTGCGGGATAAAAATGCCTAGCTGGCGACTCTATTCATCTCCAGTGAGTTCACTCCTGTGTGTTCTCATTGTCCCTCTCGCCGACCGTTCGCGTCTGTACCTTTATTTGGGCCACAGTCCCATTTATCGGGAGCGACAAATAGGAAAGCCAAAAAATAAGTCAACCTGCTGTCACAATACCCCAAGTCTAGTCCACTAGCACATTTCCCCAATTCCATTAAAATTTCATCAAAATAGGTCAGCTTGTTGGACAACACAAGGAGGGAGCCCTGATCCTGCAAGCTCATTCAAAAAGGGGAATAGAAAAAACAGGGATTAGCAACTATATCTTTGACAACATCGACCAGCATCAAGGAGGAGGACATTTCAGAGAGGACCCTTGACTTCTTCTTTCAAAAAGAAAGCATCCTTCATCACTCTAAAGACGGCCCCCACACGAAGAACAACCTGGCCAACACTTTGAACCAAAAAAAGGACTCTCATCTAAGCAACAACATCCTCTGCTAACCTCACACTCAAATATAAAACCAAAACCAGAATACAGAAAAAAGAAGAAGAAAACCAAGCAAATCCCCTTCGACAATCCCCACCATAAATCCTCCCTTCTTTCTATCTGTTTCAAAACGACATTTATCCTTCATTTTACACATCAAAACTCACCTTCACGCCGCGGAAACAAACCATCTCCAAACCTTTACCACCATACTCACCTCAAACAAAATCACCTCCCTCTTCTCTTTTCCACAAGCCAACCCTCCTGAAACCAACAACAACACTGAAATACAACCTGTCTTCGTCCCACCTTCATAGAGAAAACCGCAAAGAGACCATCACTTCAAACCCCCTTCATCCAAACATCAACACTGCGAAACTCAAACCTCTGAGCCTTAACCAAAATCCGGAACACATCACAATCTGAACGTAACCGTAAAAATCTAATCCGCCCGCTGAAGCAAACTACTCACCACCTCCATAACCGAACAAACAGAAGCAAACCAATTTTCTCACCGCGTCATCCATACACCAATGGCCGCATCACAAACATTTATCAACCCTCAAACACCCAATCCTCTTTGAAACCATCACCGCGAGCCATCGCGAACCAAAACCTTCAAACAACCAATCTCGACCTTCAATCGTCGAATCCGACAACACCGAAAACCATCGCTCCCCATAACCTTTTGTTAATATCAAACCACAACTTTCAGAGCTTTCCCCACAGAACAAAACATCAGCCACGAATCACCATCTCTCATCAAACACACAAACGCCGAATCTGGAAACCAAGCATAAACCCGTTGAAACAAACTTCTCAGTCATCACCGCGAACCACAAATCAACCTCCGTGAAACCCACCTTCGATCCAAATACAACGTCCGCTCCTTACCGATTCGCAAGGACGACGAGGTTCAGGTGGTTAGAGGAACATTCAAAGGCCGCGAAGGAAAGATTGTTCAAGTTTATCGCAAGGAGTGGGTGATTCACATCAAGCGTGTAACTCGGGAGAAAGTTAACGGTTCAACGGTTAACGTTGGGTTGGACCCTCCAAAGGTGGTCGTCACGAAACTCCGTTTGGATAAGGATAGGAAATCGTTGATTGATAAGAAGGCTAGGGCGCGTGCTGCTGCTGATGAGGAATAGGGTTTCGTGTGAAAGAAGAGGATCTCATTTCTTTAAACTTCACTGGTTTGTTTTTTAACTCTTTTATATATTTTTGAATTTTTTAACTTTTTTTTATTACAGGTTTGTTATGGTTGATTGATGAGCCACATAGCCCACAATGAGCATTTACATGGACCACTAATTTCAATGCATACCCACTGTTTTTTTATTATTCTTGTTTTATATTTTGGATATTCAGGCCCAATATTTATTTTTTGATGATTGTTAGATTAATATCTTTAAGTTTGGATTAGTATAGGCTTTATTTACCTTTGATGTTTAGCTTTAACTTTTGTTTTGTTTTGCTTAGTGTTGTTTTGTTTTATATTCAATTGAATTTTATTTGAACTTTGTGGACTTTAATTTATTTTTTTAATTTATTTTCTGACTATATTTTAACTTACTTTTCTTGTGAGATTCTTGTTTTTGGATTGATAAATTTTTGATTAAGCATTGCACCTCTAAGTCTTATTGGATAGATCGCATGAAGTTTCTTCTCGGTATTTATTCTTGAGTTTCTTTGTGCGCATTGAAGAGGCAACGGACCTACTCCGTTAGGTATAACTAAAGTTCAACTTTACCTCTTTTGCGCTTCACTTAGTCCCACAATCGTGTTTGTTTGATTACCCGTACATCGCCCTCGTGTCTAAACACTCTAAAAATACACCGGATAATTTCATAAACTCATTTTTTTACACACATGTAAGTCGATTACCAAGTGATCGCCGTCTGCACGACTTATTGCACGTCTTAATTAATTTACGAAAAAAAGGAACCCCGGAGTCTAGCATTCCGCACATTCTGGATTGAACCGCAAATGGGCTAGCCTCACGCGTTGGTTCAATCACCATTCGTATAAAAAACATCCAAATCATTTATTTAAATTAATTTACGAAAAAAAGGAACTCCGGAGTCTAGCATTCTGCACGTTCTGGATTGAACCGCAAATGGGCTAGCCTCACGCGTTGGTTCAATCACCATTCGTATAAAAACAATTCAATTCATCTTAATTAATTTACGGAAAAAAGGAACTCCGGAGTCTAGCATTCCGCACGTTCTGGATTGAACCGCAAATGGGCTAGCCTCACGCGTTGGTTCAATCACCATTTGTATAAAAACAATTCAATTCATCTTAATCAATTTACGAAAAAAGGAACTCCGGAGTCTAGTATTCCGCACGTTCTGGATTGGACCGCAAATGGGCTAGCCTCACGCGTTGGTTCAATCATCATTCGTATTCAAAACAATTCAACAATCTTAAAGGATCAGCCATGATTCATCTCCAAAGGAAAGTTGTTCCTCCTATCCTCACAAACACCAACAAAAATCTCACAAACAATTACCTTCAAAGGAAGAACGTGGCATTGCTTGTCGATCTTATATCCAAGTTTAAAGCTTCTTCCGATTTTTATTTATTCTCAAAGAAAGAATGTGGCATTGCTTGTCGATCTTATATCCAAGTTTAAAGCTTCTTTCGATTTCTCATTTCTCAAACGTTTGTGGTGGAATAGGTGAGACACTTCTCTTAAAGATGACGACTTGTCTCTTTCTTTCAAAAATACAAATTAAAACTTATCAACCAATTCAAATCATTTTCATAATTAATTAGCGAGTAACTGAACTCCGGAGTCTCACACTCCGCACGTTCTTGAATGCAACCGCAACATGGGCTAGCCCCACGCGTGGTTCAGTCGCCCTCTCGTTTTAAAACACCCTTAACAAAGATCAAACATCTTTTCTCAAACGAACATTGTTTAAATCTTTCTATCTCGCAAACAAGCTAGCGCTTCAGCCTCCTAACGCGAGCATATAAGCCAATGCTTAACAGTAGAATGCATTTCAAACAATCGTTCAATTAAAAAACACAAATCCTAGTAGCACGAACTACGAAGCTCTGACTTTCCCATTGCACAGGGGAATACGTAGGCACGGGGATTTTAATCCTTCGCGAGCACAATAATAAAAAATTAATTATTTTCCCACCATAATAATAAAAAACTTAACATTTCTCTATAACAAATAATAACTAAAATATTTCCTTAAAAGCAATCTTTAATCAGTAAAAGAAGACAATAATAACAAGTTAACATTTTGAGCGCAAACTAGGCTAAGAGGTTCCCGTTGAGTACAACGGACGTGAGGGGTGCCTAACACCTTCCCTTTGCGTAACTGACTCCCGAACTTAGATTAGTGGTTTCGATGACCATTCTTATCCTTTATTTAGGTTGTGTCTATATCTTCCTTTTCTCTCGTAGAATAAATAGAATTAGGTGGCGACTCTGTTGTTTATTTTAGGATTGTATTTTTCAAGGTGCGACACTAGGGTTTTCAGGCAGCTGCTGTGGGACTGGAAACTCTTCAAATGTCATAACTCTTCCACCAGCTGAATTTTCTGACTCCCAGTTATCTAATTCCATTTTAAGTTGTCTCAATTTCTCAGCTCTTTGTGCTTCACATGCACTGGAAAAAAAACATATTACATAGCTGACTGAATGTTCTAAAACACACTCACAAACCGATAACAACTAATGCAAAATCTATGCATGTTTCAACCAATGCACAAACCCAACAAATCACTTTTAAAGCAATTACGAAACAAACCCATTCATACAAGATCTATAACATGCTGTAACAATTACGAATGTAATATTTCTTGATGAACCAAACAAGTTACACTTCTTCAAATTTGACTTCATCGCACAACAATTACATATTAATAACATTTTATAAACTCTTCAATAGTTTACCTATAAGCAGGGCCGACCCAACACATGTTGAGGCCTGAGGCAAATTAAATTTTTTGTAAGTAAATTAATTTTATTGTATTTTTAATTTTATTAATTTTAAATTTTTTTACATGAAAAATTATTTATTATATTATTATTTATTTTATTTAACATTTTTTTAATTTATAAAAAGTTCAACTCACTTATTCTTTGTTGAGAAAATATAGAATTAAAATCTTTAACTATTTTCTTTTTCATTTAAATTTAAATTTTAGAATTTATATTGAAGAAAATAATGAAAAATCATATATTAAAAATAAATGAGAAAAATTATAACAATAAAATTTAATGGTCAGTATATTAGTTTGATGATAATTTCTTTTAAGTGTATTCCACTCAAATAAATCTTAAAGAAAATAATGTATTTTTAAAACCTAAATTAAGGTTGGAAAACAATTTAAAAATACCATATGCAATATAGTGATAGTTGCACTGCACACAACACGTGATAAAGGTAGTAAATGGCGGTGACATGCATCTTACGATTTTTTTTCAGTTATTAATATTTCATACCTTTCATTAGAAAGTTAGTACAAATTTCTTTTAGAAAGTTGGTACAAATATTGTATATAATAGAAAGCTAGTACTACTAGAGACCTTGATAAATTGGAGGCCCAAGGCAAAGGCCTTGG
The DNA here is from genome assembly GCA_963966055.1 of Lathyrus aphaca. Taxonomy (NCBI): domain Eukaryota; kingdom Viridiplantae; phylum Streptophyta; class Magnoliopsida; order Fabales; family Fabaceae; genus Lathyrus; species Lathyrus aphaca. Next base: position 18,729,284 of record OZ014525.1, read on the forward strand.
TTGCCTACCCCATTGGCCGGGCCTGCCTGGAAGAAGTTTCCTTTACAGTATTCGTATCCATGCCTTTTTGTTTTTCCTTAACTTGAACTCCACAACCCTATAAAGGTGAAACCCCAAGCTAAACACGGTTTGTTTGTCATGCACTACATTTCATTTATATCATTACTTATTGGGCCCATAACTTTTGTTTGTATTCGGTGAACTCTTTCATTTATATCAATAATTATTGGGCATATAACTTTCAGTTATATAATTATAACTTCCTTTATAATACTTAATTTGTATTCAACCAGGAAGAAGTTTACTTTACAATATTTGTATTCATTTACTTTTTTTGGGACACAATGACTCTATTTAAATGAGGCAACAATTATGGTTGGTCTATATAAAACGTGAATGCTTTTTTTAAAATTCCGATTGTGCATTCATGAGCCTAAAAATACATATTCTTACGTTCATGACCATAAAAATACCCATTCTTGCATTCATGAGCATAAAAATACGGATTGTTTTAATATTGATGAGCATAATAAATATTATTTGCATACTTGCATTTTAACTACATTTAATAAATAATATTGCACATTTGGGGTAACGAATTTCTTACTAATATTGCATACTTGCATTTGAAAGACCTTTGTTTAAAAAATTGTCGATAATACAATTATATTTGAATAAATGTATTGTTAAATAAAAAATTGCAATATGTATTGTTAAAAAATCGTATGCCTTCTCAGGGGCGGATTCAGACATTACATATTGGTGGGGCTAAACATGAAAGAAAGTATGAACTAAATTATATTCAAAATAAGAAATAATATTATTTAATAAACTACTTTTACAATGAAAAATGACTACTATCAATTTCTTGAAAAATGAAATACTTATTATACCTTTGTTGACTTTTAATTACCCATAAATAAATGTGGTCAAACCAATAGAGAAAGAAGCATGAAATATGGTGAAGTTTGAGAGGAAGAAAAAAAGAAGTTACTATGAGAGAGAAAAGTAAGAGGAGTGTTATAAAAGTCAATCGGACATGAAAGAGATCACCGATCTAGATTGATTGTTGGATTGAGTAAGTTATTAAATCGGTGTGAACCGGTCAGAACTGGCAAAAACCAGTAAAAACTAGAAAAATCGACGGGTTAATTGTTTATTTTTTACACAAAACGACGTCATTTTGATAATTTTTATAAAAAACAAACATTAAAATAAAAGTATATTTTGTTCAATTCTTATTTGGAACAATTTTCCCTCCTAAGAATCAAATCTATTAGTCAAATTATTTTGTTATTCATTTTATGTTGCAATTAGATTTTAGTTCAAAATTTATTTGGATTTATATTTTATAGTATTTTATTGTATGTGGTGATAATATTTAGAACTTGAATTTAAAGAGTGAATTTGTGAAATTATGATATTTTGAAAATTTGAAATTTTGTAGGTGTTGTGATATATTTTAGAGTCCGAGTCATCCGGTTTGTCCGACTTAATAAGTATATAATTTTGTTATAGAGACCAATTTATTCAACCGAGTTATCCAAATTTATTCGTCCGATTTATTTCAATTTTATTTTATAATTTTGTTAAAACATTGAGTAAGAGGAAGAATTACTATAAAAAATAAATTGATATTTTTTTCTTTTATTAACTAAGTTATATATATATATATATATATATATATATATATATATATATATATATATATAATTAAAAAAATTGAAAAACTGGTGTGGCTATAGCCACACCCTGCCTTAACATAGGTCCGTCACTGTGCCTTCTCAATATTATAACTTTCACACAGTAGCAGTATTTAGTGCAACATGTTTCTGTTTCAAACATACTACAATCAAACAAAACTATTTTACCCTCATGGATGCTTCTTAGACACTATATCACAACAATACCATGAAACTGAATATCATCATTCAGAACTTCCAAAACAACATACAATAAATACTTCTACATACTTGTATTCATAGTCTAAACGTTAACCTTAATGCAAATTCAAAATAAACATTGTCTAAGAAACCAAAACAAACAACAACAATAATTCAAACCCTCCACCATTACAAAGTCAATCTTTTCACAATGATTTTATCACCAGAGGGAACCCAAAGACAAAAAGCTAAGCTATCACCATTGGTTAGAGTTCTGGCCTTAGCGTAGTCGTACCACCCGCGACCAAGAAACATTTATGTGTGGTTCTTTCTTTCTGTCCTATGAAGATCACATGTATACCTTTTTTTGACATCAACATCAACCAACACAATTTGACCTTTCCGATTACCCAAGCATTCTCTAATAACTTTTTGAGGCAATTGCTACAAAATTTAAAACCAAATACATTAATATTTCTTTACCATCACATTTATCATTAGAAATTTGTCAAATATATGAAATTAAATTCAATATACTATATTACCAAAATATTTTTCCTGGTAGTCTTCACACAACGGATCTTAGTTTTCCACATGTAGTACTTTGTCCGACTACCAATAATCTTTTCACATCCATCTTCCTCTGAACTGAAATTTTCAAAAACATAACCTAAATATACATTTTTTTACTGGATTTTTAATTAAATTTACATTCACAAATTTAATCAGAAATTATTACAATTCCATACCTCTCACTATCAGAAGATATCGCGATGTGAGCTGACTCAGGAACTTCACATGAATGTTTATTCCTCTTAACATTAAGATCCTCTTCATGACCAGAATTTTTTCTCTTCCCACATACTACGTTTTTATTAAAGGCCATATTTCAATTGTCATCTATAGTTGTACCAGATGATGATCCTCTATTCCAGTTTGTTTTCCAACCATCTACAACTGTTGAACCTCAAGTGGTAAACACTTTGGCTTTTCCTTTATCCTGCTTTGAAACAATACTCGCTTCCTCTACCTCGAGATACAATTTATCCATTGACACACATCTGCAAGCATCTTCTACACGTATGCAACCATTTTCAATTCCTCTGTCCATATATGATAACACAATACACTTCAGTCACTTATTTACTATACCATTTATATAATTTCAAAAAACATATATAATTTTCGATAAAAAAACTCACCTTGCATTACTTGTTATACTCTCTCCCATTAATATATGATTCTTGAATTGTTCAAATAACAACAAATTTTCCGCCCCAAAAGTAAATTCACATTCATCTTGATACTCCATATACTCTAGCTTCAACTCCATCTCTCTTCTTTCTGCATCCCTGTCCACTTGATATGGCGACGAACTTTCATAAAACAATAACTATTTATCATGAACACGATTATGTTACAACACACCCACACTTTTCAGAAATTTTCATTTCGGTTCTATGCATCAAAATATATCAAAGAAACTACATTTTCGGAACTACATTTCAAAAGGTTTGGTATATCCATTCACAATTAACACTATAACTTAACAATGATCTACAAGCAATATTAACCTCATCATTTTGATGTATAACTATTATATGGAAATTTTGATAATTCAAATATTCATAACAAACATCTAAATGGTAATACTATTTATTTTGAATGCATTCATACCTCTTTCCAAATGAAGTCATTCTGATCGTTGCTTTTTCCAGCTCCTTCAAAGCTCTTGATCGTTGCTTTTTCCAGCTTAGCCAGAAAAATTTCCCAAATTGTTGTCTTTACTTACTATTTATACGTTCTACAAACAAACCCTAATTTTATTTCATGGGCCAACTTATATTTTGTTTCTTTTGTGTACCAAATTACCTTTGCTATACACACCCATATCATTTTCTTGAAGAAAATTATAATTCCTTTCATTGGTAAATAATAGTCTTTAATTAAATCTTATTAACTACAATATAAGTCTAAACAATTTTTGTTTATTTCAGTTAATTTTGATTTTATTTTTTTTTCTTTTATTGATATTTGATTATAAATTAAATTTTATATTTGTATATTTCTGGAACAAATGTCAATTTTATGTGATTCAACTTAAATTATGTTTTTTTGATACATATTATTTGTTACATTTTTTTTACATATCTTTTAATTTTAATTATATATACCGATTCCCATTTTTTAGATTTTCAAAATTTCAATATATTATACCAAAATTTACTTTTTTTTAACATGTTATTTAATGATTTTAACATCACTTTTTCTCATTTGATAATTATATATACGTCCTATATATCATTAAATCAAACAAACGTGACCGTATAAATGCACGAGTTTGTTACTAATTTTCAGATATGATACGTCCGAAAATATATCTCAGAAATTTATATACTTAATTAAAAATATAGATGGTGATGTCTAATAAACCTAACGAGTGTCGTAAGAAATTTTGAAAGATATTTTATATATCTTTCGTAAGAAATTTTCAAAGATATTTTATATATCTTTCTTACTTTTCATATTTCTCTCACTTTCCATTCACACCAAACCATTAAATTTTCATTCCATTTTAAACTCACTTTCTTTATTTCGCATTCTTTCCTTTCACTCTCTTTCTTACAACAAAATTGAAAAGTGAAACTTTTTTTCACGCATATCATAAAGCTAATACTAGTACATGTGAACAATATGCACAGAAGCTTTATACAAGTCTAGCTTGATTCCCAAAGAATAAAAAACTCACCGACAAGCGAAACACAGTTGCGGCTATTTGTTAATCGTGAATAAAACGCGGAAAGAAAACGAGCCACATCACAGTCCTCTTCCAGGATTCAATCCGCGACTTACCACTACTAGTACTACTACAACTAGTTACTGTATATACAACACAAAACTCAGCGAGACAATAGATCAAACACCATTATCATCACATCACATCACAATGGCTTTCAGAAAAACCTTTTCACTCTCCCTCATCCTCATTCTCATTCTCATTCTCATCTTCTTCTTCATCAAAACAAACTCCCCTCCCTCTCCCTCTACATTCCTCTCCACCACACGTAGATCACTCCTCACATCATCGTGCTCCTCCACCAACCCTAACTCCAACGGAATCATCAACTACAACTGCATTTTCCCCCAAACTCCATTCCTCTCCATCACATCTCTCTCCATCCTCCTCATCCTCCATTTCTACTTCCTCATCCAAACCGCACAACACCATTTCTCTATCGTTACCACCAAACTCGCTTCTCATCTCAATCTCTCCCCTAGCATGGCCGCCGTCACGTTACTCGCTCTCGGTAACGGTTCTCCCGACGTTTTCTCATCTCTCGCCGCTCTTCGTGCCGGTCAGTATCGTACCGGCTTCGGCGCCATACTTTCTGCCGGAGCTTTTGTATCGGCGCTAGTTGTAGGTTTCGTCGCGATCTATGCGGCTCCGTTTCCTGTCGATCCGGCGCCGTTTGTTAGAGATGTTTTGTTTTACTTAACCGCTGCTATGTTTCTGTTTTACGTTTATCTTAGTGCGGAGATTTTTCTTTGGCAAGCCGTTGGATTCGTTGCGTTCTATCTCTTCTTTGTTGGTTTTGTGTTTTACATGGATTTGGGGATTGCGAATAGAAGGGAAAAGAGTTCTGCGGATCTCGAGGGACAGGTTGAAACGTATTACGATGAAAAATCACCAGGATCTGGAGAAAAAGAGAAACACGCTTCTGGATTGAGGGGATCTTTTCGTATGGTATGTTTCAAACTTTCAATTTACATTGTGATGATTTGCCTTTTCATATACGCATGATTTCATAGATATTGGTGTTTGATTATGCTATTTTGACTATAATAGTTTATGATTTGAATACATAATCATGATGGCTAGTCTGTCTGCCGGAATTTTAGCTAAAATACAGTTGTTTGATTGCTTAACACTCAAACCCTGGTTTGACTCCATTCAACTGAAAGTTGTTTTGTGTTAGTTTGAAAAGTTTGCACTATGTTTTAGATAGCTTTTGTGTTAGTTTAAAGGTATCTAATTCTAAACATAAACCACTTCGGTTTTATAAAACCAATTTAATTCGAAATCTGGTTTGTTAAATATTTTGCCCAAACACAAAGTACTTAAGAGTTAACTTGCATGCACTTGCTAAAATTGGTTACTCGTAAGATGTACAAGAATAAAAGTAAAAAACATCCTTCAATAATATAAAAACATTTTGTATTTTTTTGAGATAATAATTATGAAAAGACTGATGCTGGTCTGAACCAGATGCAGGATCTGGTTATCCAGATTTAACCTTGAAACAAAGTACTTGGAGGTATTCATTTAATGCCCAACTCTTAAAAATGATTAAAATTCAAACTGGTCTTGGAGGAAAAAATATATTTTCTTTTTGCATATTCTTTTCATCTTCGATGCAGTAAACTGGGAGCTCAGTTATATTTGGTGCTGGAACATTTAATAGTTATAAGATGTAGTAGTGCCTTATTTTTCCTTATGATGAATTTTTGTGATGTTTTATGTTTCTCAAGTTTTGGACAGGAAAATGTGGAGAGAATTTGATTTTGGAAAGAAATAATACACGATAAAGCTTATGTATGGTTTTTTAAATCCATTAACATGTTAATCCTTTTTCTTTTAATACTCACAAAATGTGAAGGAGGTTGGCCAGTTGATCCTTTTTCCTTTAATACCCACAAAATGTGAAGGAGGTTGGCCAGTTGATCCTTTTGTTGGTAGACATTGAATCAAGTGCAACTGGTAACTTTCCTCCAAAGTTTTTTATTTGAAGTTTAAGACATGTTAAACCAATTAGGTTGACCACTGATGTAATTGATGCTACTATGTTGATTCCTCTGGTTTGATAATAATTGTTTAGTTCATTCAAAAATATTTCTTAAGACTCTTTAAAAAGTAGTCAATGTTTCCTGTGTAAAAAAATATTACAGGCAATGTTATACATTACAAGAATAAAATTTCTCGTTCTTTTATATCATTATTGAACTTATTTTACTTGAGATTGTCCTGACGTAGCCCATACTATGCTTACAGATTTCTAAATCATGGGAAGTTCCTGTCTTGACTCTCTTAAGATTGACAATCCCTCAACCAGCACCATCGCAATGGAGTAGATTTTATACATCAGCAAATATTGCTCTCTGTCCGCTTGCCCTCTTGTATGCCTGCAACTCATTCATGCCACTGAATCATCCCATAGTTTTCCTCCTCCCTAATACTCTTTTCCCTCTCTGGTCCGTAGTGCTCATAACAAGCTTCTCTCTTGCATTTCTTCATTTTGTGTTGGAAAAAGAACCCCCAAAAGCAGAACATTTGCCTGTGGTGGTTGTGGCATTTGTTATGAGCGTGTTTTGGATATCTACCACAGCTGGAGAGCTGGTGAATTGCCTCGAAGCTTTAGGTACGCTTCTCAAACTGTCACCGCAATTCCTAGGTCTTACAGTGCTAGCATGGGGAAATTCGGTGGGGGATCTTGTTGCCGATGTTGCAGTTGCTAAAGCTGGTCATCCAGCAATGGCAATGGCAGGATGCTTTGCTGGACCGATGTTTAACATGCTTGTTGGTCTTGGAACTGCTTTGGTCATACAAACGACAAATATATATCCCAAAGCCTATGAACTTAATTTCCATGTGGGTATAGTGATTGCATTTGTATTCCTGCTATTAAGCCTCATGGGGTCTCTTTTGGTAATTACTTGGTCTCGATTCCGAGTGCCTAGGTTTTGGGGATTCTGTCTCGTGGGCCTCTATATTGCTTTTATGGCATTGAGTATGGTAGTAGCCATTTTTTCAAGTTGATTGTTTCTAGGAAGATTTAGATAGGCATGTTTAAAAAACCCAGTTCTCTTGAACCATATTTAAAAACCAATATGGAACACTTTACAAATACCAAACCATTTAAGAAGGAAACTGGCCTGTTTGGTTTTCTTCTAAAAATTCAGTTCTTGATACCCAATCTGATACCTGGTTTCTCTCCTCTTCTCTCGTAGACTTTCATACTCAAAACTCAAATCCATAAATCACAGATGGAGAACCCTAACCCGTAATTTGAAACCATTTCTCTTTGATTTCTTGATATAATTCCTTAATAATCCCACTCATTGCCCGTTATTCCATTGATGCATTCTCAAAACTCCTGATTTTGTTTATTTGAGTTCGTTCTTAACTTAGATTCATTCATGCTCTAAGCTCTTTGATGGCGCTGTCTCTTGATTTCATTCATTCATGTGATATTCTCTCCATTCTCCGTCAAAGATTAAGGTATTTTTGGGTTGCTCATTTCTTTTGTTCATGCATTTTATGATTGGTATGTACTAGAAATTAGAATGATTTTGTGTGCTTTTGATTGGTTCCTTGAAGATTCCTTCACTTGAAGCTCGGTTCATGATTGAAGCTTTTTCATACACCTGAAGCTTTTTCTCATCAAAGTTCACTCTCCTGGAAGTCCTGAAGGTCATTTCCTGCCGGTCTTTTCACACACACACACACACACACTAATTTGTTGGTTTTCTTGCTTAACTATATTATTGTGATTGTATGAATGATTATGGTTGAATTATTCTCTCTATGCTTTCTGGGTTTTGGTGGTATTATTAAGCTTGTGGTGGGGGTTTGTGCTCTTAGTTATGCTCAGCTTCCAAGTTCCAATTATTTTGTGCAAGTTTGTTTTTTTAAGATTAGGGTTTTATACTAAATGTGCTTGGCATAGTAGAGAATCATGCACATGCATATGGTATTGATACCTTGATCTACCTGATATCAGTTGAAAATATCAAATATAAGGGTGTGCAAGAAGCCAATATCAGGACATGGAAAGTATTTATGGAATGGCAAAGCTAATGATACTTGTGGGGGTTGTCTTCATTTTCATTTTTTTAAGAAGATTTAATTCAATTTTTTTGCTAATTATCTTTACTTTAATATACTTGAACAAACGAAAAAATATTTTCGTGTAATTGTTTTGTAGAAAAAGGTCTTTCATGTCCATTAACAACCCCCTTCCTCCTAAAGCCGAAGCTTGAGTTGAAAAACTGAAGAGTAAGATAATAATAATTTCTTCAGAAAATAGGACTTGTTAGTTTTGGTTTTGAGTTACCGCACTTAGCTTGTTACATTATCTTGTAAAGGGACTATTTTGATATCTCAGGTTAAAACATGTTAGTTGGTATGCGCCGGATCCAAGATTATCCTTCATCATTGATTGTACTAGTCAATCATTTTGCCTTTCTTCTTTCATATGCTTATTCTTCAAATGAATTATACTTGTAGCATGGTAGGTATCTAAGGACTTAGGGAACCCTCTGTTAAAAGCTAGCTAAGGAGGGATGAACCAAGCCATAAAAATACTCCACCTAGCATTCCATAGCATGCTACTCAATGTGATTTTTGGGCATCCTATAATACCCAAGTCACTCTCTTAGCACCGCCTCTAAGAGTCCACCTCCCGACGACTAGCACTCTACGATGCCTTACTTGACCTTTTCCAGTCATCCCCTTTATAGTTATCCTAGGACTCAGAGAACCCTTCTTTAAGAGATAGCTATCAAGAGGAAGCCACAAGCCACTTAAATACCCACTGAGCATCCCATATTACTCGATGTGGGACTTGGGAACCCTATAATACCCAAGTCCCTATCAGAGCCTTCTTACTTTCCTCCATTAATGTCTGCATGGGAGATGGGAGTCTTTAAACATAAGGTTATTGAAAAGTAATCTGTTTTTCTCATGCTCAATAATTTGTTTTCTTCAAATCCCAAAGCATTCTTGTACTATCAATTGTATATTTCACTAAGTTTGACAAAATGATTAGTCATGAAGAGTTATAGGGAACAGAATTTTCGCTGGGAGGGTTGTGAGGGAAAGCTATGATTCAACTAAACAACAATATACCTGTAAAATCAGTGTACTGGCAAGGAAGTGGGTTTAGTACACACAAGTATTATGGCTGTAAGAATAGTTTGGCTTATTCTTTGTGCTTGTGTCTGTAAATAAGAACATGGCTACATATCTGTTATTTGTCATCTAGGAATACTTTTCTCCTCTTATTTATCTTTCTTGTTCATCAATACCAAATCCTTGTCTTCCAATGATGAATTGAATTTAAGATATTGATGTGAAACATTTTGGTATATTTATTTGGGTTGACACATGATTTAATGTTTACGTGGCAGGTATTACAATCTTGATACTCACTACAAGCATCAAATGTAAAAAGAGTAAATAAGGTTTCAACTCAAGAAGGTTCAGGCTACAGAACAACTCTTCTCAATTACGAACAGCGCAGGTATAGTCTTGGACATGCTGCTTTTGCTAATGTAATATTTAATAAGTTCTCTTTTGGCAATCTGTTTCCTTTTGACTTACGCCACACCTGTTAGTTGGCCTATTTTTTTATGGAGCAACAATGTTGACTGTTTTATTGTTTCTAATTCTTGTATGTTAGATTTTTTAATGACTTGTTTATTTTCACTCTGTCAACTGTATTTCATTGCAAAAATCTATCTATATTAAATTCTTGAAGCTCTCATTACAGTAGTTTCAGAATATGACATTCTAAAACGTTGTCCATGCAGAATGGAATTTATATTACATGATATTCTTAACTAACCTTGATTGCTCTCCAAAAGGAACTATGCTAAACATAACAAGTATTGTTTCTGTTGACCCAAATTGTTTCACCATTTCATAATGATTATTTAATGTACCTGTAGAATTGTCTCTGTTGACCAAAATTGTCTCACCCTTTCAAGAAATGTTGGAAGTGCGTGAAAAGCATGAGGAGTAGCAAAGGACGGCTTTTAATGGCTCAACGGAAAGTGGAACCAAAAGTGTACTCTCTATTTGAAACCTGAAAATTTGTTGCAAGTGCGTCTTGGAAGTAGGGTTGTGCAAAAGATCTGGTTATGAGGCCTGAACCCATAACCAGATTCAGATTTGTTTTAATTATTAAGATTAAGTAATATGGTTACCAACCGATCCATTTTCAATTGGTTGGATATCCGCCCTTCATTTATTTTCCAATCTGGTTGCTATCCAGTTGTATGGCTGTTATGCTTGTGTCGCTATCAAAGTCATTCATTAGTCACGAGTCATACATAAATTCATGGAAGGATGGAATACCATTGTATATCCGAGAAATCTCTCTTTGGAATTAAGGCAGAAGAATTTATTGAACTCGACCTTGGAATGGTAAAAGATTCAGTGGTGTTCCAGTTATGCAACCCGCTACAGGTTCAATTCAATTCAGTTTCATTGAGAATGAACATGAGGTTGGTTTACTACACGTTCTCAATTAGGAAACAATCCTTGTTTTCAAGACTCAATGTGAATTCATTAGGTGAATTGGCGGTTATATGGAATGCTGAAATTTGTGTCAAAGGAATTGTTTTTGTACTGGTTATGCTAATAGAGATTTTTAATGGAGGAAGTGGTGTTGTTGATTTCTTGTTCCTACTGATTTTGGTCTTTAAGTTAAAAACTTGGGTTGCATGTGTAAAATTTGGTCTTGCAATCTGATTTTTAAACCGTGAAACAAGTTTTTGAATCCAGATTTAGAAATAGCGGATTTTAAACCAGAGAGGATAACCAACTTAAAATTGTGTTAGCTAAAATATTTGGATATGTAAATGTAATCAGAGTGTTATAACCTGTTATTTAACTGCTTTTGAAAAAAAAAAGTAAATTTAGTTATAAATCTTATTCTATATAAATGGTTTATGAATGGATATAGTTTGGCTTTTACCTCATACCTGCACCTGTTCTTGTTTCATGAAGTCAAATGATGCAGTTCAAACTTGAACTCTTAATGCAGTCCATGATAACGTTACATTTACCACATCTAATGAAACATTATCTAAGATTATATAAGAACATTTGGTTGTTTATTTATTGGTCTGTGTGCGGCTTTGTTAAAATGGTAAGTGTGTGTATTTGGCATGGTTTTGTGTGGACTAGTATTGTTTCATGTATGGTTTTCTTCGCCACTACCAAACAATTACCAAAGCTGAAGTGGTGGCAAATTAGTTAAATTGAATTTATTTGAAAAAACTGAATAACAATTTATCAGTTCTTTTTAGTTTAGTTACCTAAACAATGCACACACAAAGGTTTAGATGTATATTCATAATCTGAAACATCTAGAATCATCTCATTTCAATACCAATGCATAAAAATAAATTTGGTAGTGTCTCAAATATGAGAAGTACTGGTACAGATATTGTTACTCTAATTCCATTGGAAGTACTGGTACTTAGATATTGTTAGGTTCCGTTTGGTGTTTGAAATGAGAAGATTCTATACACGCATTAAGTGTTTAAAATGGTAAGATTTTTTTTAATTATTTGGTAGTATCATTTAGCAATTAGCATGATTTAAAAAAAAACTCATAAAGTACAACTTAAGTGACCATTTATTTGATATTTGCCTTTTTTTTTTTAATTGGTAGTATTCGTCTAACGTCAAAATTATTTTATCACTTGACTGAAATTGTTGAATAAAAAAAAGCTCAATTACTTTAGCTTTAATTTTTTAACATTGATTATTTTAATCCCCTCACCAAGAGCTCAATTACAAACCTACTTTATACCAGCGTAGCTAAAGAGATATGCCAGTGCCACTAGCTTCTTAGCCAATATGTTTGCTGTGTGGAAAGAGTCCCCCTTCTGTTTCGTTCTTTGGCCATTGGGAGTTCAACAAACTTGCTTATCCAATCATATCATTAATGACTTACTCAATGGTTTTACTTCTCTCTCTAGTGATGGTGCAATATATTACACGTAGAATTATGCCACTTATACAAATTTCATATAAAACTCGTGATCCATCTAACTAAAAGAATTAAAAGAGTTGACAAACAATTAAAATGTGTAAAATTCCACCACCGTTCATTTAAGTTATTTAATTATAGGATTAAATATGTATATTGTCCCTACAAATATTTTAACTTTTAGGTTTGTTTCCTCTAAAAAATTTCATCAAACTTTGGTCCTTTTAAAGTTTTTTATCCCTAACTTTAACCCCTCCCGTTAATTTTCACTAACGGTGGATGATGTGGCACGTCAAATGCTTAATAATCTCATATCAATTGTGTATTAATGAGATACCACGCCAGTAATATTTTAATATAATTAGTCTCCAACTATTCATTTACTTCCTTCTATTTCGCTATTTCTTTGGATAAAAGCCTTAATCAAGTTAACTCACCTCTTCAAATGCACTTTCATCCTTCTTATCTCTGCATATCTATTTATGATTTTTTTTCTCGTTCTTTCTCCTACTTCTATTTCGTCTTGTCCACATCATCTAGGTTAAGCAAGTCCATCTCACATCATACCAAGAGTGTTACGAACCGTGAAGTGAAAATGTGTTGTTGCAATTGTGCTATGATTTCATACATGTGCAAGAAGGGAAAGAATCAATGGAGATTGTTTTGGAGATCTCCGTTTTGGAAAAATGAAGGTACCTGCAATTTGTTCATTTGGGATGATGAAATTGCAGAAGGGAAGGACGTTGTTCAAGGTGTGGATGCAGAATGGAACAAGGATGATAGAGATATGCAATTTATGGAAACTTTTAAGGAGTTTTATGAATTATCAATGAAGAAGAACAATAGGTTGAAGATGAAGCTCAAGGTAGAGGAATTTTATGGAAAGTTGAAGACTTTTTGTGTTATAGTTTCAGTTTTGTTTAACGTGTATTTTATTTTTAGGTGTAGTTGTTGAATTGACTTTAGTTGGGTATTAAGTTGTCTTAATGATTTGTAATGTTGAATTGGTATGAACAATACTTTTGTGTAATAACTTTTGTAATATTTAAATGTAATGAAATTTGTTTTGAGTTGATAATATTTGTTAAAGTTATGAGTTATAATTTTCATTTGGCTGTTGTTAATTTTACACATAATAAGTGACATATAATAATGTGACGAAAAAATGATCTATAATAGTTGAAGAGTTGAAGATACTCGAAGAGTTGTTATAATTGCATACCAAAATAGTAGTTGAGTACATCAATACATTACATCAAAATAACATATCAAATGTTGTTCCAAGAGACCACATTAGTACATTACATCATAATAGTGACTTAATAAATTCAACAAAACATCATAATAGTTGTTCATAAACATCAATTACAATAATATCCTTTCTTTCATTGTGTTTGACCCTTGTCAATGGTGCAGTAATCTTCAGGTATAACCAATGGATCATCAGATTTTTTTTCCTGGGCCTGGTATGTTCTTAGTCTTTAGTGTCTTCAATCTTTCACTGTGCTTATTTTCACCTAAGACATCACCTTGTGTTTTGTACCCCCTTTGTGTCCTAATCAAGAACAACACATGTATTAGTAAAATATAATGTATGCAAAAAAAATAGCGACAACAATACATAAAGATTACCTTTTGTTGGTCAGATATGAAGCATCATCTTCCATCTCATATGTCTTCAATTAACAACTTCATAAACCAAATCCAATAATCTTTTGTTTCTATCTCAACTAGAATAAAGGCAACAAGCAAGTATTGGTCATTAGGGTCTCTCCCAATAACAATCAAAAGAATTACACCATACTTGTTTTTCAAATGGCATTCATCCAAGCCAATGAAAGGTATGCATACTATTGTCAAAGTTTTCTTAGTGCCATCAAAAGACATATAACATCTCTCAAATCTATGTTTCAACCCTTCACTTGGAGCAGTAGTATTAATTTTAGATGTATTACCAGATGAAGCCCTTTTCAACTCAGCACCATAAGACCATAGAAGACTATATTATTTGCTTGAGTCACCTTCAATAATGTGTCTTGCTATTTTCCTTGCCTTGAATGCTCTGTATCCTAGGATTTCTATTGCATACTTTTTCTTATTTTTCAAGACATCAACAATTACATTTGCAACCCACTTTGCTCTAGCATTTCTGTTGAAGAATTTCCTTCCACACTTATGATTTGCAAATAAAGTTTTAATCCTAGATGTGGTGGATGTTAGAACCCTATTACACAACATTGTATAATCACATTTCTTCCTGTCCTTACATACTACCCTATATCTGATAGCATCATTTTTTTCAAACTTAACCTCCCTACCATTCAACACATTGTGCTCAAAGATAACATCCTTTAATTGCCTTAAAGAAGAAAACTTCATTCCAACTTTGAAAACAAATTTCTTACTCAAGAAATCTTCCTCATTAAACCTCAATACACATGGTCTTTCATCATAAATATCATTATCATCACCATTGTCCAACTCATTGGTCATGTATTCATCCTCAATAACATGTTCATTATCCATCTCTTCAGTTATAAATACCTTATTTTCTTATTGAGTATTGCCCTCTACAGTTGCAACATCTTCTTTTTTGGGTTCTCCATCAACCCCGTTAATAAACACCTCATGAAGGACTTCATAAAAACCTGTCATTCTCTCATCCTCGCTATCTTCAAAATTCACACCATCTACATAATCATCACTAGATCCATCACTTGATTCACTCAATATGTCAACATTTTCATCACTTTTAAATCCTTTTCCTTTCTCTCTAAACATATCCATAGATGTATCCACGCCTTCAACCTTAGGCTCACAAAAAATCTCAACCTCACACTTATTTCTTACTGCATACATGGCTAATTCATATGCATTACCATTATCCCTAAATGGTTTTAAATCTTGTTTAAGTAAACCTTCCTCGTGCTTCCATCACATCTTAACAAAAGTGTTATTAAACTCATGTTCAATCACCTTTACTAAGTCACATGCCTTAAAGAATGACCAATAATTATGATCTTGCCCACTAAAAGCATACACTCCCCCTCGTATATTAGGTTAGTATCTTTTACGAAACAACCCTTATTGTAAAAAACAACCTTGAATTTATCCATTATCTTGTAGACAAAAGTTAACCTAACTTTAATTTTTACCATTTCTGGATGAAGCATAGTAACCCTAATTTTTACTATCAGTAACACTCATATTAGGTCAAGTATTTTTACCAATTAAACAACGAAACAATGAATTTAATACAACCAGGAGCATTACTAGAGAAAAGATCATGGCAGACATTAATAAATAATAGATAAAAGATGAGACATTGAAAGCTACCTGGGACTACTGCTACGATTCATATGATATTTCTTTGGGACCACTGTAAACGTTGGCTTTCTTCCTTGAACACATAGACAACTACAATGTTCCTTGACCAAACCTCTCAAAGTTAAAAACAACCAAACACCTCACCTTATGTTAGGGAACAAAGGCATTTAAAATGAGGAAGACTGTTGTAAGACTAAGTCATTCTTAACATAACTTTAACACTCAATTTTGTCGCTCCCGGGATTCTCATCCTAGTACAACGCGAAAGTGGCGCGGAAAAGAAAGAAGAGTCGTCAGTCATGCATTTTATCCCAAGGAAAGAGAAAGGTAATGCTGCATAAACCGTAGGAAAGGAAAGAACAAGGTCTTACGAACTAAAGAGACTGGGTTCGGGAGTCGGTTACGAACTGAGAAGGTATTAGCATCCCAGATCTTTTATCATACCCAACAGGATCCACACTTGCTTGAACTGCTTTGAAGGGTGTTGTAATCTGCTTCCTATGTTACTGCAATTGTTATTGAACTGGAACTGGAAACAAAAAGAACGGGAAAAATATGGGAAAAAGAAAGAAATGTGCTCGAATGGGCCTTACCCCACTGCCTACGTATCTCATGGGGAATGAAAATCAGAGTCATCATAGTTCCCCTAACTGGGGATGAAATTTGTTTGTTTTTGTCTTTTATGAAGATGTTGCCAAGGTTCTAACTCAGGTGTTACAGGCTCACTAAATCGAGTGTGTTACAGTCTCGTTATTGAACTGTCAAGATAAGTCAGAAATCGTCTGCTAGGAAGTGTGAGATGAGAAGAGAAGACGTGTTGTCTGTTTAGTTTTTTTTAGAAGAAATGTTTTGATTATGTGTTTGTCGTATGCACAACATTAAAGACTATGATACATGAGTGAATACTTTACAAGGTCGCTCCCAATGGAACGTTTGCAAAGCATTCTAGAAGAGTGGAGGATACCTGCACTAATCATTTCCTATATAGCTTAAGGCTCGTGGCGTAATGTGCACACTCTTATCATTAAGTGTTTTTTGTGTTCTTTGAAGATGAGAATAGAAACTCAAAGTTAGGAAAACTCTAAGGGAAACTAAGACTCACCCTAGGTTATTATACAATGAATATCCTAAGGTTAGTGAGGTTTGAGGGAGAAATATACCCAAGTTAGCATACATGGATGACTATCCTAAAGTCTATCACACATTGGCTTTAATCGAGAATTAAATCCAAGTTATGAATCCCGAGGGATCATGCAAAGCAAACATAAGTAAGTAGATGATAAACATGAAACATGAAAATTTAAAGAGATAATGATCATGGCTTTCCTATGTTATGGTAGGTGAAACATATAATGAATCGAAAAAGGAGTGGAGTGATGGATCAAGTGGGTATGTTGCAATGTGTTAGATAGTCGACTTATGATACGAATCATACAAGGTTTTGATTTGGGTTTAATGGAGTGGAACGAGTGTGAATGCGTGGGAAATCCTAAGAACATGTGAAATCCATTTACTATTTTGAAAGTAATCCGACGTTAAATCAGATATTAATTTTTTTCTTTTGAAAATTGGTTTTCTAAGCGTTTTGTTTTGATCTTTTTCTACCTTATTTACATGTATCATGCAAGCATACATCAAAGATAAAAAAAATCCTAAGCTATTACATCAAAGAGGAATGGAAAAATAAGAGAAACCCACTGAGGGGTAACCTAAGCTATAAAAGCGATAAAACCATAAAAGTACATCAAAATACAACAAAAATCTAAGTCCATGAGCATCGAATCCTCGAATAGTACCTCATAAAACAAGAAGAATCGATAGTGGGGCAGAATATGATATAAGTATGCAAAATGCTATGTGTAAATGGATCAAAATGATTAACATGCAAAGATACACAATATCTAAACACATGTAAATCATAATAAAATGCAAAAAATCGAGAAATCGAGAATTAAAAATTACCAAAAATGATTTAATATGCTAATATATCAACATTAATTTTTCTGGAATTTTTCATGAAAAAAATTATTTTTTTTAAAATGATTTTTGTAAGAATTATTAAAAATATAAAGAAATCTAATAAAATGCCATGGGGGTGCAAGAATAGCAAATTTAGGTTATAACAAGCTTGGGCCAGGAAAACGGGGGTGCGGATATGAATCTTGGTTAGGCCCAAGCTGTTGAAGCCTAAAGGTGCATAGGGTGGTCTCTCGTCAACCTAGTTGACTGATCTGGGCCTTCGGATCATGAGGCTTGTGAAAAAGGTCTATGAATGCATGGTGAGCAGTTACTATAGTGGGGTGATGCGCACAAAAACATAATTAGGTGGTCCTACCGGATGGTGACAAGTGTCATCGCCGGAGTGGACCACCGAAGAAAACCTCATCCAACCTTATCTAAAGTTGACGGTGGCCTTAATGTTTTTTATAAGTCTTATTTTTTATCACAAATGTGACCTAATTGAAACAAAATCACCCAACCTTCCCTCTCTCCCAAAGTTATGCTTCTCTCTCTCACACAACCCTAATTTGGTCGGAATACTCGCCAGAGAAGGCGGTGGCGCGCGGTGGCCATCGTCGTCCTTCTCCGGCCGACCACCCCTAAACATTACAAACCCTAAACAAACCCCCCTTCTTTTTTCATGCTCGTTTCAAATATGAAGATGGCCTTTTCTAATTCCTCTCCAAACTCTCAGATTGTAACATCTCAGAAACGAAGTTCAACAAAATCGAAATTAATCAGTAACGCGAAGCACAATGTAAACAGAGAACAGAAAAATCATGTTTGTTTGTTGTTCGTTGATGGTACAAGCGCAACAAAATCGACGACAATGATGAAATGCTTAACCGTGAGATCTTCGTTTCTCTCGAATCTTTAACCTCTTTGTGATTTCCGAACTCTTCTTATACTTCTGATTCTCTGTGTGTGTGTGTGTATTATTACGGAGTTTTGTGTTGTTGATGTTGTTGATTGATTGCAGGTCCTTGAGGAAGATTGTTATGGATGTTTGAGATTGAAGAAGCTAATCGACGAAGCTCATGTTGATGAAGATGATGAAGTCTTAAAGATATTGAGGATTGAATTAAAGGTTGTAGTAGGTTGAAGCATACTCAAATTCTGAGAATTCATAGAGTTTCGAAAGAGGGATGATGAATGAAGAAGAAGAAGTACAAGGAAAAATTGAAAGAGAATGAGAAAGAGCTTGAAGATTGCAGTGGATCAATTTTTTATAGAAGATGGTCCTAAGGGCATTTTGGTGATTTCAGGTAAAAAAAATGTTATAAGTGTGTTATGATTTGTTAGAGTTTGTTGAGAGTTTTGAATTTACTTAACTGTTATTTGGTTATGTTAAATGGTATTCATTTGATGCAGGTTGTGGTATTAAAGTTAAGTTGATGATTTTGTGCATTGCGAATTCCTCCCTTCTGCGGAATGTGATTGACGATGATATGAAGAAGTTGAGGGTGAAATTGAGAAGCTGAAGAAAATAAAGAGGTTGAGAGAGTTCAATTGAGAGAGTTTGGTTAAAGCTGGTCCTCCAGTCAATAATCTACAGAGTTTTGTTATATGTTCTTCTCAATCTCCCCATGAACTTTCTCTTAAGTTATCAGTTGATAATTATCAGCTTTTTCTTTTTCTGTTAGTTTTTTCTGTTATTTTACTTTCCAAAACAATTATGTTGTCAATGTTACTATGAACTCTAACCGAACATTTTCTCTTTTCATGTTATGAACTTCTGCTATCATGTTAAGGCAGAAAATTGCCCATTCATTATGCACAAGTGGCCATTGTCAAACTGGACCAAAACTAGATGATGTGTATTTTGATCATCCCCTTGGTCCAAGTCATTTAAATCATCATCATCATTTTCATTTAATGTAGGCTCATCGTCGTCATCAGGAAGAGTTGGTGTATTTGCAACATTGTAGTCTTCATTGTACACTCCACCATTATAGTATATATTTGGAGTCGAAATCAATCATCCTCATAAGGAATTGGTCCATCAAGTTGAGGAATCCTAGAAATCAGTCTCTCCAAGTCTGCGAGCATTTTCCCTTTTGAATTAGTGTGTTGTGAATTGAAGAAGATTCTTAAAGTGCAACTTGTGACTTGTAGAATCATGATATACCTTTTACCAAATTTCTTTGACATGATACTTGTAATAGTCTTGACTTTTGTAATTGAAAATGGACCTCGACTAACTCACGGGCTTTGACTCTATTTGAACTTTCAACTTTGAGCCAAATTAAAGTTGTAAATTCTAACCTTTATTTAAGCATTGACTCAAATATTGATAAACGGAACCAATACGAATCAACCTTGAAATTATCTTAAATAAGTAATATGTTTGACCTCTCTTGAACCAATGACAAGAACACCCAACCAGGACTTTTACAGATGAATAGAAATATAGACCGCATGACTTGAATTGACCATTATGAAAATCCATTAATGTACCAAACTGAATAACAATCAATCTTGACTTTTTCCAAACAAATCTCAAAGTCTCTGATAAAAATTGGAATAATTCTTGAATTAAACTATAACCACATGGTTTGGCTCAGAAATCACTTAACCATGCTTGAGACTATACCTTAGAACAATTGCGTTGTAAACCAATCTTTACAAAACATGTACCAAGGTAATTCATGCTTTGTGTCTTGATCTTAACTCTAGATGTCTTAAGGATATTTCCAAAGCAATGATCTAAACATCAATGAGGTACCCTTTTGCAATGGCTACAACAAACTTCTTGTGAAAAGCTTGACGAATGGTCTAAGAATATGGTTCACACCAATCATTAATAGTAAAACCCAAAATACTGGACACTTTTGAGGACTCTTGAAGAAGATGACCTTGTAGCTTGATGATCCTTGATAAAGAATATACCCATGATGATATGACTTCAAATCTTATCAACCTTTATGACTAATGATCCCAACACAAGACCAAATTCCTGAGAAAACATTGAAGATGATAAACTGGTCATGAAGTGTATGGAGAAAAATGATCACTAAGAGATCTTTTAATATGAAACCCTGATCTCCTTGAAACGTATCTTGAATGAGGAAATGGTTTGGATTGCTGAAAAACCAAACCCTGGTCCAATGTCATTCCCAGTTGAAACCTTATTGCTTTAGCTTGCATGACAGAACCCCAAAGCAAACATGAAGCCCTAATTCAAATAATTCCTTGATCACATGTCCTAAAAGTCTAATGCAATGCATGATTGTTAGTATTATTACCTATTGGAGATGCAAATAAATGCAAAGCATAAGCCAGTTAGTGGTAATAAATAAGAAGACAAATTTTGGGGTGTTACAAATCTCTACAATGGCAAAAGTGACCACATAACTAGATGAAATATTACACTTGGTGTGTCACATCATCGTTTGTTAGTGGAACCTAACAAGAGGGACTTAAGTTGGGGACATAAAACTTTGGAGGGTCAAAGTTCAAAGAAAATTTTTTGAGGGACCAAACTTGAAAGTTGGGATATTTGTAGGGACTAAAAACATATTTAACCCTTAATTATAATAGGTTGGTCTTTTAAGTTTTTCTTATTACAAATCTATCTTTTAAATTACATAATGTTTATATAGTTTTCCTTTTTAAAGATTATGTTTCAAAAATGCATATTTGAAATTAACGTTGGTGATGTGGCACTAACGGTGCTGAAATGAAATGAAATCGTCAATTCAAAACTGTGCATTTCCAATGAGACTTTGACACATGGATTGGAGAGAGAGAGAGAGAGAGCTCCATTAAAATTATGAGTTTTTTCACCATTGAAGCTTGAGAGCTCCAACAATTTCAGTGAATTTCCTATGACAATATTTATGGTTGTAAACACTTGAAGACGTTTGATATATTTGTAGAAAAAGAAGCGAAAGATGATTGCATCTTCTTTAGTAAAGGATGAAACAGGTGGCCTTCAAAGTAGCCTTGTGAGAGAGAAATAATTATTTAAATTTGAATCATATACATTAGGTTAGAAAATAAATAGAATAAGAAGACCAAGTCTATAGCTAAATTTATTTTTATTATGTTCAAATGGTTGATTTTATTTATAAATATCAAGTGTAAAAAATTATTTTACTTTATAATTAATGCTTTTATTATTTTTTTATCCCTCTATTATTGTTGATATTGTTATATTAAGTCATTTGATATTTTTTTATTAACAACTCGGTCGATGTTAGTTTTGTTATGCATTAACGGTCCCAAGTCCGGGTAAAATGAGAGGATTGTGTTAGGCAGTCGTCATACAACATAAATTTTGTTGAATCTCTATAACATGGATCAACTACGAAATAATGTGAATGCTAGGTCGTTTCCCGTAAGTAACGTGATGTATGACTCGATTATAATGTCAAAAGGTCAAGAGCCTTTGCATCTCCTCCTGGATACATTGAAAAATAAGTAAGGGTTCTCATACTTTCATGAACAAGTGTGGGTAAAGAAGTTAGTTCATGAAAGTAGAATTCATTTTGGATCATGGAATATAGACACACTTATTGGAAAATATATGGAAATAATGGACATTATGGTTAGGAGAAAGATCAATTTTATGTGGCTACAAGAAACTAAGTGGATAGGTGAAAAGGCGAGGGAATTAGACAACTTAGGATTTAAGATTTGGTACACCAAAAATGTTAGATCGAGAAATATGATGTTAATTATTATGGACAAGGAGTGGAATAAGGATATCGTGGATGTGAAAAGAGTAGAAGATTGAATAATAGCTTTGAAATTTATAGTGGAACAAGACACCTTTAATGTTATTAGTGCTTACACACATCATGTTGGGTTGGGAGAACATCTTAAGGTAAAATTTTAAGAGGATTTAGAAGGATTACTTAAGGCTATACCCCAAGGAGATTAGCTTTTTCTATGAGGAGATCTAAACGGACATGTAGGGAGTGTAGCAAGAGATTTTGAGGGTGTGCATAAGGGACATAAAATCGGGGAGGTAAATGCGAAGAGTAAATCCATCTTAGATTTTTTATCAACCTTTGATCTTATTATAGGGAATATCTAGTTTAGAAAAGAAGGTGATTATCTTAACATATATAAGAGCGAGATGGTATGATCTCAGATAAACTTCTTTCTTATTTGGAAGTACAATAAGACGATTTGCTTGGACTGCAAAGTTATTCTGAGAGAGATCTTAGCAGCCCAACATAGAGTATTGGTTATGGATATAAGAATCAAGAGGATTTCTAAGAGAATAATTCACATAGGAGAACAATATATCAAGTTGTGGTATTTGTAGGATGAAAAACAAGGAAATTTCCAACATAAGATATTGAAGGGATGGTTTGAAAAACCACAAGGAAGTGCAAATGATATGTGGAACAAATGACCCAAGAGATTAAAAAAGTAACTACATAGAAGTTGGGATAATTAAGATGTTTTAGACATAGGGTGAAAAATCATGGTGTGGAATGAAAATGTTCAGAGGAAAGTTATAATTAAAAAGGATTGTTTTAAGGAAAAATATAAGTTTAAAAATGTTAAAACTTGGGACAAGTATAAGAAAGGTAAGAACGAGATCAAAAAGGTAGTGAGTGAAGTGATAATCCAAGTTTGTGACTGATTATACCAATCTTTAGGAACCAAGGAAGGAGATATATATATATATATATATATATATATATATATATATATATATATATATATATATATATATATATATATATATATATATATATATATATATATATATATATATATACTTACTAAAGGAAGATAAAGAAAAACAAGATATTTGTATCAAGTGAAGTATATTAAAGATGAAGATAGTAAAGTTTTGGTTCAGGAAAAAGATATAAAAGATAGGTGGAAGATGTATTTCTACAATTCATTTAATGAAGGAAATGATATCTCACAGGAATCTCGCGGGTTTGACAATAAAGAAGAGAATTGAAATTATAATTACTCCTATCGAATTCAGAAATAAGAGTTAAAATAAGCGTTGAAAGGGATGAGTAGCAGTAAGGCGGTTGGAACAAACAACATACTTATTGAAGTGTGGAAAATTCATGAAGATAGAGGTATTGAGTGGCTAATTAAACTATTTAACGATATTATGAGATAAAATTTAAATGCCAGATGAATGAAGGAGAAACACTTTAGTCCCAATCTATAAGAATAATGAGGATATACAAAATTATACAAATTATTGAGGGATTAAACTTATGTGCCATACCATAAAGTTATAGAAAAAAATGATTGAATGAAGACTAAGAAAAAAAAACTTAAGTCACTGAGAATCAATTTGGTTTTATGTATGGGAGGTCGGCCATAAAAGTGATCTATCTATTAATACGGGTGAAGAGGAAATATCAATGAACTAACAAGACTTGCACTTAATTTTTATTGACTTGGTCAAAGCGTATGATAGAGTGTCTAGAGAGATTTTGTGGAAAGTCCTAGAGAAGAAAGTGGTTAGGATTATATATATTCGAGTTATCCAAAATATGTATGAAGGGGTATCGGCTAGTGTACAGACACATGGTGGAGAGATGAACAATTTATTACAATAGGTTTTCACCAGAGTTCAACCCTAAGCCCCTACCTTTTTACTTTAATTTTAGATGTACTTACTGTCGCGGGCGACTTAAAAAAATTCGAGTCGCCATCATATTTTTAAGGAAAATAATAATAAACCAAAAATCCCAAAAATAAGAGAAACTAGATAAGGAGTCAATTAAGTGGAAGGAAGACATTAAGCACTCCTCTATTGTGCTCGATAGGATTCTCTTTACGTTTTTAGGGTATATTTTGTTTGTTTTTAATAATTATTTTAATAATCTAATAAGTAACATTAGATTTTAAAACAAATTTTAATAAATATATCATATTTTTCTATTTTTCAAAATAAAATAAATATAAAAAGAACCAAAATCCTTTCTACAACATATTGTTTTCTTTAAAACAAAGATTAATTTATTTTAATAATCTAATAAATAATTATTAGATTTTAAAACAAATATATATTTTTATAATAAATCCAATTTTATTTTAGTAACAAGAATGACTAAAAATTATTTTAAAAAAAATCTTTATAAAAAAAATCCTAATTGATAAATATACTTCTAAAAAAATTAAAGATAATAAATAAAGTAACTCACCCCCTTATAAATAAAATAAAACTCCAAAAATTATTTTAAAAAAAATCTAAAAATTTAAAAAGAGATTCTCTTTGACTTTTTTAGGTTACATAAGGAAATTCTAGGTCAAAATTTAGGGTACGACACTTACGGAGAACATCCAAGAGCTAGTGTAACACCCTTCTACCCAAAGAATATTCACGACAATTATACAAAAGTAAATAAGAGTAAAATCACCAAAAATGGTGCCACATACTTCATAAAAACATCATAATAAACTTTCGCTCTGTAATACGAGTTTTCAAACATTTACAATTATAATTTCTTCGATAACATCAATAAATGAAATTCAAACTTCGCAGCGGAATCATAGTCTCAAAATAACTTCATTTATTTCATCAAACATAAAGACCTTTTTTTCATTGTCAAAAGTCATCGTCAAATAAATTCAACATGTAGAAAACTCATAAAATATGTTTAATAAAACAACACAACTTCAACTTAAGCGTTTCCACCCGATGTTACATATCAGAGCAAGACACCTCTATTACTAACATAAATAGAGTAAAATAACTTAAAAGTTAAGTCTTCACGCATCTACGAGCCAATCTTGATCACCCGCATGTTACCCACATGGATGCAACATTCAAACAAACATGATGAGTAATCACGAATCACTATATAAGATATAAATGGGACAAAAATCATCATTAGCATCACAACATCACTCAGAATCATAACATCATCAATCATCAATCATCTCACAAATCATGCAATGTCACTTAGTATGGAATGAAACAACATAGACTCATACATGTGGTACCAAACATCGTCATGGATGGACACTGGGAAATCACCCTCCATAATGAAGCACATCATAATTACCGCAATCCACACAATAGAATTGAAGCCAACACTGGACCGAAGTCCCAACATCATCACTGGACCAAAGTCATAACATCACTACTGGGCCGAAGTCCTAAGTATGTTATGAATGCATTATGCAAAATGTCCTAATAATCACGATTACGGCTAGTCAAATTGCATCACCATTCATGTAATCATCATAATACTTCACATAACATGTATAACATCAATATGAATATCATCAATTCAATTCATCGTGTCGTCATAGTACAACACCACTAACACACATCAAAAATCATCATAATAACATCCTTCACATGACCATCGTCACTTAAGCATTAATACATAATCATCAACACATAATTATCATCATATAATCATCCACACATAATCATTGGACATAAGTTTCAAGATATGCTATGAATGCATGATGTAAAACATCGTCATAATTACCATCATAAGTTCATCAAGATTGCATCATGTCATGGTGAGAATCGAATGTCAAACTATTGAATGAGCTTGAATCACAAAACGTTTTTGTTCACCACTAACTTTAATTTTATCCAAAGAGAAAGGGAAAATATAAAAAAAAAAACTAATTATGGAGATTCTAAGGTTCGGGGGTTGGTTATACCTAGGGAAACATCTGTAGTATCCTACGGGAACCTCTTGTTAATATTTGTGTTATGTTACTATTGCTTGATTTTACTAAAAGGGACCTAAGATTTGTATTTATAATGGTGAACGAACACTTGATTGTGATCAAGGTTCGGAGGGGGAAGTAAGTATCATGGCAAACACTTACGTGACTTAACAAAGTCACAAAAAGTTGTAAAATAAAATCTAAAGACCTAATGACTAAAGTCAAAGGAAACTAGGGATTGCTAAATTACCTATGACATTTAGTCAACAAATAAGTTTTTTCCCTTTGGATTTATTAACAAAATAAAAATCATAAAAGGTAAATGAAAGTAGGAAAACTCCTAAGACTAAGGCAAAGGTTGCAACTTGCGATGAAAATGATTGATTTGTAATGAATGGAATGAAGTACCAAAGAACTAAGCTAAGTTTGGAGGCGCCGCACTAGGCGGTCGACTTACAAGTAAATGGGGTAGGGCTCGATATGTGGATCGAGAATGTGGGGGTTCCACTTGGCGTTGGACCAAGGGTTTGCAAAAGAAGTGCGAGAAAATAAAGAAAAAGTACACCATGGGACTCGAATGCAACCGAAATCAAAGACAACCAATTTAACTCTTTAACTGTCTTAGAGTAGACTCCTTGTGCTGCAATAATTATCTCTTAGTAAGCTCTTTGATGGCTCAGTTGTGAATCGCTGACACCATTTTCATATCCTACATGAACCTGTATGAACCAAAAAAATTGACAGAGAGAGTATTATTATATAGATGGTGGGCGATTAAGGTGAGCAGAGGGTTGGATCTCCTTCAAATGAGACGTCCGAAACCGTTTCTCCGACGTTTTTCGAAGAGGGTGGATGCATAATGCAATTGTTGTTTGGTGGACCTTGGAAGTTTGTTAGGGAGTATTAATGATGGGCGATTAAGGTGAGCAGAGGGGGTGTCGTGAGTTTCTTGAGAGAGACAGAGAAAGTTTGTTTAATTTCTCTTATTATGTTAACGTTTGTAACCTCCCCCCCCCCCCCCCCCCATTTTTCTAAATTTTTCTGCAAATATATAGGACTAAAAAATAGACAAGAGTGATAATAATAGTTAAGACAATGTTTTTTTTTGTTTTTTTATAATGAGACAAAAAATAATAATAAATACTATGTTTTTGTATTTTTAGAAAAAGAAACATAATTACTAAGTATTAATTAAATAAGATGTTTTTGTGGTTTTTTATAAAATAGAAAATATCTTAATAAATAAAAAAAATTTAAATAAAACATCTATTTAAATTTAAATAAATTAAATGATTATTTAATTAAAAATAAAAATAAAAATGATTTAAAAACGAAATAAAAAGTCGGGTACCAAATTAAAATGAATGCATCAAAATGATCAGCGCGAAATAAATATATTGAAAAAAATACAACATTTGTTCAAACTTAGAAATAAATATAGACCAGTTTGTCTGTAAATCCAATAAATTTATTTTGACTGATATTTTGGACACTATGCAAGATGAAATGCATGTTATGCTATACAGATGATGCAAAATAAAAATACAGTCAGAAGAAAGAATTTATTCGACGATTCAGGGTCAAAATTTAGGGTATGACACATCATCATTCATATTATTTGTCTAAAACGTCATAATATAACAACATTAAAATACATCATAATTTGTTCATGTTACTCTATAACCCATCATGTTAAAATCAACAAAATACAACACCTTATTTACTCCACGAGATAAGAACAACAACAACAAAGGAGAATCGTGAAAACAAAGAAAACATAATCATAAAAAAATACATATGCTTATGCTCGCCTGGTGCTCGTCCGACGAAGCAGCTCGCTCGCCAGGGTTTCACCCGGCAAAGCAGAGGCGAGACACCCCTCTATACAATTCCAGTAGCTCATGTTTTTCACACCTCGCTCGCTTCCAATTTCTCCCGATGACCTACCAGCGAAACAACTTCGCTCGGCGAAACACACTACTCACCCGACGAAACGTGCAAAACAACAATTATGCTATTGCGTTTCCCTGTACTAAACCAGTCCCCACTTTTTGCGATTTCATCACTCTATCAGTCCAAAATTCACATAACACTTCTTGGTTTTGTCATATCACAACAACATCTCAGAATATACATCTTATACATCATAATACACATCAAAGGGATACCAATTTCATCATACTCAACACTTTTCATCAAACCTACAAATCCCTAAAACCCCCAATATTATCTACATACAACTAAACCCTATATCGAGAATAACGAAATTCAATACTCCGCATACCTTATAATTCGATTATGATCTTCTCTTCTCGAGCTATACAATAATCTCTTAGAACCCCAACCTATTCCTCTTGTCTCCTCAGAGCAGTTCTCAAAACACGATTGATCAAAAAAATCCATTCTCCAAACCTTTAATCCCCTTTTTGACAACCATGCCCTTAGGACCCTTATTATGACTTTTCCGGCTTACCCTCACTTAACCTCTTACAAAGGACCACTTTGCCCTTAATGCTTCTCTTTTATTTTGAATTAATAATAATAATAATATAAATACTATTATTTTATAATCATTATTATTAAAATAATCCCAAATAATCATTTAACTTATTTAATCCCTCAACATGCAACCTAAACACATAATACTTCAAAATATTTCATCAAAATCACTGAAATCACGAATATTCATCATAAATAAATTAAATAAATATTCTAAATATTCAGAGTGTTACAACTAGCACCGAGATGCATATTTTTTTGCAGATGATATAGTCATACTTGTAGAGTCGAAGGATGATTTAAATGAGAGGTTGAAGACTTTGGGACGAACTTTAGAAATGCATGGCTTTCACGCGCCTAAGCAAAAGTAAGACGAAATATATGAAATGTAGGTTCACAAAAAGGAGAAGCGTTTCTAACCTAGTGGTGAAAGTTGGAGACCATACCATCCCATAAGTCACAAAGTTTAAATATCTTGGATCCGCAATATAAGATGATGAAGGAATAGAAGGGGATGTAAACCATCGTACTCAAGCTGAATGGTTGAAATAGAGGGGGACTTCAGGGATTTTATGCGACAGAAAGATACTTCTCAAGTTGAAGGGAAAATGTTATCGAATTGCGATATGACTTGTGATCTTGTGTGGGACAAAATATTGAGCGTTTAAGAATCAATACGAGAACAAAGTAAGTGTAACATAATTGAGCATGTTGCATTAGATGTGTGACAAGACTAGACACGATAAAATTATAAATGATAATATTAGAGAGAGAGTGTTGGGGTAACACTTGTAGTAGAAAAAGTGGTGGAAAATAAAGTTCAGTGGTTTGAACATGTATAAAGAAGACCTGTAGGTTATGCGGTAAGAACAGTAGATCATATGAGATGAGTAAAATAGCTAGAGGTAGTGGAAGATCTAGAAAAACTATAAGAGAAGTTATTGAGAAAAATATCGAAAATAACAATTTGGATAATAGTATGGTCCAAGATAAACCATTATGGCGGAAATTTATCAATGTAAACGACCCATTTAGTAGGATAAAACTTGGTTATTGTATTTTTTATTTTGTCTTTTATTAAAATTTAATTTAATTTAATTATTTCAACATAACTGTCATATTTTTAAAGATAAACTATTTAAAAAATATTAAAAAATATTAAGTTTATTATTTAATTTGATTACATATATTTTATGAAATCATATAGAAAATAGATATATTTACAAAAATATTCTATATATCAAAAGGGTGGCAAAATGAGTCGCCCACTCTGTCCCTCCCCGCCTAAAGTCCGTAAAAGAAAAGGTGGGACATGCAAACTTGCCAAGTGGAAATATGTATAAAAATCTAGTTTGTCTTGTCAAGCGGATTGACGGGTGACACACTTATCTGTCTACCTTAAATAGATTAATAAACTTGTTTATGCATTTTAATTAGATTTTTCACTTATTTTTTAAATAATTTTTATAAAATAATTTCTTGACAAATTTTTCTTCAAAAAATATTGCATATATTCTCAAATAAATGTATATAATAAAATGATCAAGAATTTAAATTATCAGAATTAACTAAAAAATGATGGATTTAATGTGGGACAAACTGAACAAATTAGTACGACGAACTTTCACGGACTGCGGATTTTGACGGGACAAACTTTGTTGAGTGACGACGGTCTTTGGTAGGCCGCAGGTCCAAAATTCCAACATAATTCGCCATTTTTTGACAGATGCGCGGACCTTCCGGTGAACCAAGATTCATTTTACCACCCCTAATACTAACCCAAATACATCAATTAAATAAAAATCTGTCCTTCGAAAAATAATATTATTTTTTACTTATAAATGCGGTGGAACATATTGAATTTGATAAAATCAAAAGAATTTTTTTAAATAAATAATACTAGTATTAGTTAAAAAAGTATAGCTTGATGCAAGCAAAATCTCTAAGTTTTAAATGTAGTTTTACTTTTCCTTTTAATTTATTAATTTATCTACTTTATGCAATATCCATTTAATGTATATAGATTCATAATTAAATTATTATACTTTTTCTATAAAAAAAAACACATTTACATTCATGGAATAATTATTAAAGACATAAACATTAAATATGACAAGATGATAATAAATAAATACTGTGGGAACTGGGGTAGAAGAAGAAGGGTAAATTCGTCAATAAATAAAAAATAAAAAGATAAAAAAGTAAGAAAATTCTAATATAAATAGCTTCTGCACAAGCAAGTTGTTCTATTCAGACACACACAGCTTTATTGTCTTTGAGAGGTTCGTTTCATTTTCATTTCATTTTCAAAGTAAAAAAAAAAAAAATTCATCAATTCTCGCAACAACTTTCTCTGCATCTTTTCCATTCACTCTTTTTTTCCCTCTCTCTCTCTGAAACCCTAACTTTTCTTCTTTGGGATCTTTCTCAGTTCAAAAGCATTATCAAAATAACTCGCTCTTTGCTCAATTCGCATGCTGTAGATCTTTCAATCAAACGTGATTTCTCATTATTTTCTCGTTTGATCCTTTTCAGGTTCTTACTGTTTGCGGAACCAACCATCGGTATCGGTAACAGCTCTTGCTTCACAGTTCATGTATGTTTTTTTTTTGTGTAATGCATCTGCATTTGCTTAGTTATTATCCTGTAACGCGGTTTTCGTGCTTTTTTTTTTCTTCATTTTTTTGGATAATTGTTATGGGAAACTCTTAATTTCATTTGTTGTTGATTTTTGTGTTTTTTATTGGTGTTTTTTTTTTAATATCTGTGTGAAACTGATATGTGATGGAAGAGAAGGAATTTCTTTTATCTTAGTTGTGTGTGAATATGGGAAATAAAAGTTTCTACTTTTTTTATGCTTTTTCTGTTAATTGATTATTTTTATCAATTTTTTTTAATTAATTGATTGACTTGTTTTGTGCATGCGTTATGTGAACAGATTGTTTTGTTGAATTAAATGATAATCCTGTAATTTTTTTAAATGGAGAGAATATTTTTAGTATTCTGAGGGAAGATCCGTTGATTAAATCTGATGTTTTCTGTAGGCATTGTTTGGTGTCATCTTGGTAAAACAGTTTCTGTGTTTGAGATACAGTTCTGCATGGGAGTGGGTAGATCAAAATGTGTGGTTTTATGATTTATGCATGTCAGGGAAAATATGTGCTTGTTTCTTTTTTGAGCTTGCGTTGTTTTTGATCATGATACAGGGTTGAGATCTGTTTTTCCGATGCATTAAACGGTTATGCTGAATGTTGTACATGTGGTTTAATTACTGATATATCAACAAATTTGTGTCGATGATTGCATGGTTTGTTGCCTTTGTCGCTTGTGAAATGATGCGATCACATATTTCTCTCGAGAAAAGGGTATCCTGTTAATTTTTTATGAGCTTGCGTTGTTTTCGATCATGACACGCGGTTGAGAGCACTGCAACAGCAGACCGTTTTTCCTATGTGCTGAATGGAGCACTGCAATGGCAGGCTGTTTTTCCTATGCATTGAATGATTATGCTGTACCCATGGTTTAATTGCTAATATATCACCAGATTAGCCTCAATGATTGCATGGTTTGTTTCTTTTGTCACCTGTAAAATGTTACCTATCACGTATTTGATTTTATGTCGAAACAGAATGGATCATCAAGGGCATAACCAGAATCCGCCGATGGGGGTTGTCGGTAGTGGAGGTCAAATGCCGTATGGATCTAATCCATATCAGCCAAATCAAATGACTGGGGCACCCGGATCAGTTGTTACAGGGGGCATGCAATCAACTGGTCAACCTGCTGGAGCTCAGCTGGGTCAGCATCAACTTGCTTATCAGCATATTCATCAGCAGCAACAGCAGCAACTTCAGCAACAGCTCCAAGCGTTTTGGACAAACCAGTACCAAGAAATTGAAAAGGTTACTGATTTCAAGAACCACAGCCTTCCCCTGGCAAGGATCAAGAAGATTATGAAGGCCGATGAGGATGTTAGAATGATATCAGCTGAGGCACCGGTCATATTTGCAAGGGCCTGTGAGATGTTCATATTGGAATTAACCCTGCGTTCATGGAACCACACTGAAGAGAACAAAAGAAGGACACTTCAGAAGAATGATATTGCAGCTGCAATCACAAGGACTGATATCTTTGATTTCCTGGTTGACATTGTACCTCGCGAGGACCTGAAAGATGAAGTGCTGGCATCAATCCCAAGAGGAACAATGCCTGTTGGTGGACCTGCTGATGCTCTTAACTACTGCTACATGCCACCTCAACATGCCCCCCAAGTTGGAGCTGCCGGTGTCATAATGGGTAAGCCTGTGATGGACCCAAATATGTATGCTCAGCAGCCTCATCCCTACATGGCACCACAAATGTGGCCACAGCCTCCAGACCAGCGACCACCATCTCCAGATCACTAGATGCTGCGCCACAGATGTTAAGGTGAACCATAGGCTCTCTTTCATTTTACAGGGTTTGAGTTGAAATTTATTGAAAAGTATGTTTATTTCAGCACCATGGTAAAACTTGATGATGCAGGTCTTGAAAACTTACAAATAACCTTTTGTACTGCTGCTAGATTTAATTGCTTACTTGATCCGAGAATGAATTGTTACACCTTTACCTGTACACTGTTATTTATCATTGTAGTAATCTTTTATGTCTGAAGTTGCCTGCATTTCTTCGCATGCAGAATGCAGGGAACGGCAAAGGGGATGGAAGTGAAACTTTGAATCGAGAAGGTCCATTGTTGCGATCAGAGGCTGTAGCTGAGATAGTTTACTCATGGCAGACTATTATGTAGATAATATGCCAGTAAAAACTTATCTTTATTAAGCTGGGTAAAATGTTAATTTTCGGTTTAAATTAAATTATGTATGGTCTTTGAGATGATATATTATATGTATTTGCAGATGCCTATTGGGATATATTTACCAAAAATTAACTTATTTGTTTTGGAACAAATATTGTATGCCCTTTGGATATTTTATGCCTGCAAATCTATGATATTCCCTTTGTAGTCAACTCTCATGGTCTTTTACCCCATCAGAGAGTAGAAGGGGGTTAGAAGGAAGTTCATGTTTATTTGACATTCCAGAAGTCCTTCAACGGCCGTTTGAGTGCTTATTTTATTTTAAGATATTTCATTTGTTTGAGTGCTTATTTTATTTGATGATATTTCATTGCTAAAATCTGTTTTTAGGATCAGTAATATTGATTTTGATGGAAGCAACACTTGTTTTTCTGTTCAGTTCAAATAAAATATAGTATTTTCTTAACCTACTTTTGGAATATAAGTACGAAACTCAAATCAATTTTTTTCTTTTAAAATTAACTTAATGAAAAATTAGTTTTATTGAAAAATGATAAGGTAAATATATATCTTGAGTTTAAGCTGTTTGTAACAGGTAAATTATTTAAAAAGTATTTTGATATTTTGATGAAATGTTTGCATTGTTGTCTTTTTCTATTTCATCTCTTAAAAATGTCATTTATTAGGTTAAAAACAAAATTCTTAAATTAAATTTACTTGTTTCTTAAATCATTTAAGTTTATGAGTGTCAATTTAGGAATTGAACAAAATCTAGAAACTCAAACATCCGCGTGGATCCCTATGATCACAAGAGTCAAATTACTAGAATGAAGATGGAGAAAAAGAATGACAAAACCTTTAAAATCGAAGAGATTTTATTTTTAATATTGAGATTTGTGCATAGTTGAGATGAGAATGATAGCTAACTAATTCTAGTTCTATTTCTATCAATTAAAAATAATAGTCAAATTAAGAGTATTTACTAAGAGATTATATTGACTAATCTTAAATGCCAAAAAAAAAAAAAAAACTTAGTTATAATGTAGTTTGAAAGACATCCAATCTTTAAGGATGAAGCTTTCATCTTGCTCATCTAATATGTCTTTGACTCTTCTTGACTCTTCTTGAGTCATTCTATTTTTCTTTACTCTGATTCCCAGGGAAAAAGAGTCATAATAATTTAGAGTTTGTGCCGAGAGATAATATGTATCTTGTTATCTTTAGAGTTCATGTGATTTACATCAAGATTTTGGAAGAGTTTGTAAGACGCCTTGGATACTAAGTCGAGGATGAGCTCTGCTTATCATCTGCAGATAGATGGTCAGACAGAGAGGACCATCCAATCTTTAGAGGATTTGTTGAAAGCTTGTGTGTTGAATCAAGGAAGATCTTGGGACAGTCATTTGTCGTTGATTGAACTTACCTATGATAATAATTATCATGCTAGTATTGGAATGACACCGTATGAAGCGTTGTATGGTAGACGATGTCGGACTCCCTTGTGTTGGTATGAATCAGGTGGAAGTGCAGTTCTTGGACCTGAGATCGTGCAAGAAACGACTGAGAAGATTAAGATGATACAAGAAAGAATGAAGGCTTCTCAAAGTTGACATAAGAGTTATCATGATAAGAGGATGAAAGCTTTTGAGTTCCAAGAGGGAGACCATGTGTTCTTAAGAGTTACTCCAGTGACTGGTGTCGGGCGAGCTTTAAAGTCTAGAAAGTTCACTTCGTGTTTTGTTGGTCCGTATCAGATTTCACAAAGGATCGGAGTGGTGGCATATCAGATTGCGTTACCAGCATTGCTTGCGAATTTGCATGATGTGTTTCATGTGTCGCAATTGAGAAAGTATGTGTGTGATCCATCACATGCAATTCTAATGGATAACGTACATGTAAGAGATAATCTGACTGTTGAGGCGTTACCGTTGCGGATAGATGGCCGAGAAATGAAGCGGTTACAAGGAAAAAAGATTGCATTGGTAAAGGTATTGTGAGGTGGACCAGCAGGTGAAAGTTGGACTTGGGAGCGTGAAAATCAGATGAAGGAGTCGTATCCGACTCTATTTGCTCCAGGTAAATTTTCGAGGACGAAAATTCTTAAAGTGGGGAGAGTTGTAACGTCCTAAAATTCATAATTTTAATTATTGATAATTATTTAGGAATATATGACATGTTGTGATGTATTTTGGTGTTGTTATGATGAAATTGTTAATTTATAAGATTAAATGGATATTATGAGTTTATTTAGTTGAATATTATTATTTAATTAAATAAAAGGAGAATTAGAGGTATGAAGGGTATACTGGTCTTTTGTGGAGAATTAGTAAGGGTAGAATGGGGGAAACATATTTGGGGTCCTAGGGGTAAGATTGACAAAAAGAAGTTGAGGATTTTGGGGTACAACCAGTTTTCACGATCGTGTTTGAAGGAGAAGAGAGAAAGCTCTGAGGAACAAGGAGAAGAGGCTAGGGCTTGAAGAAATCTCCGGCGAAATTTGAAGAGAAACCGTAAGAAGCGACATTTTAAGGTATGAGGAGTATCGTTTTTCAATGTTCTTGATGTAGAGTTTAGGTAATGGGGAATAATTGGGGTTTTAGGGAATAACCTAGGATTTGTTGAGTAGAATTGAGGGATTATTGATGAATTTATGTGTGTTGTGTCTTGTAAATGATGTATGTGTATTAGTTATAGGTTTTGTACTGAGATTTGTGATTAAAAAAATGGTAAAAAAAACTGTTTTTTGAGTGAAAACTCGTAGTAGGAGTTTTGTTGTCATCGCGGGGTTTGGAGGCTGAAATCGCGTTGCTCGCTTAGTGG
Organism: Lathyrus aphaca; assembly: GCA_963966055.1. Classification (NCBI taxonomy): domain Eukaryota; kingdom Viridiplantae; phylum Streptophyta; class Magnoliopsida; order Fabales; family Fabaceae; genus Lathyrus; species Lathyrus aphaca. The sequence continues at coordinate 18,766,018 of OZ014525.1, forward strand.
GCAGATGCTCACTTAGCGAGGTCTTGAAAAATCTAGCCTTCTCAAGACAATAAGTAGCTCGTTTAGCGCAATGCCTAGCTCTCTTAGCGAGACCTGAAAGTGAAAAATTAATGACTTAATTGCAAAAAATTATCTAATGATGTGTAGACATGATGTATTGATGTCACGATGTATTATACTTGTTGTCATGATTTATGTTAATGTTTTAGTGATTATTTTATGATAAAAAATGAAGTTAAGATGTAAGTTGATCATATGTTGATTATTAACATGAATGCCAATGCAAATGTTGAATTATGTTGATTATGTTGGATTGTTGTATCGTTGCATTCATGACATACCTATGTTGTTGGAGGCTTCAATCCCATAATGTGGATCGGGGTTATGTTGTATATGTTATGCTCCTTTGTGGAGGGTAGATGACCAAGTGTACATCACATGTTGAAATTGACATCACATGCATTTATGAAGTTGCATTTCATTCTTGGTGGCATAGCATGATGCATATGTGTTAGGTAGATGTTTGATGAGTTTTATGATGTGATGGGTGAGAATTATGATGTATTTATATATGATGAATGTTGCAAGATTATCTTTACTTTATGTCATTTATATTGATTCATGATTACTCACCCTGTCTGCCTTTGGTGATGGTCTATTATGCCATCCTGCAGATACTCATGAATAAGCTTGGTGTGTGGATGTAGCTTGAAGTATTGTTTTCCGTCACTTATTTAGTTAGGTGTGGTGTCCTGCTTTGTGTCATGTAACATCGGGTTGAGAACGCTTGAGAACCGTTGTGTTCATTTTGTTTTACTTTTGAGTTGATATTAGCCGTTAAGGATTGTTTGAGTTAATGGTGTTTTGAATAAAATTTGAATTTTCTTTATTTAGTTGATGGAGTTGATGACTTATTATCCGCTGCGTAATATCGATGGTAACTAATGTGATTACATGTTGTAACTCGTGTTACGGGACAAGACAAATAAAATGATGTTTTGATGTTTGCGTTAAGAAGAAATGTGATACCCTTTTTGATGATACTCTGATTTTTATTGAATATTCATGTTATATTTTGATGTTACAGAAGGTGTCGATTTCAATTATGTCTTCTCACCTATTGTAAAGTATATATCCATTAGAATGTTGTTATCCATTATGTTGTTATCTTATGAGGTCACATGTTGAAGAACATAAAGATTGCGATGATGCTTTTATAACAAAAGGTTTTACAAATTAGGAAAAAAATAAAAGGTTTCGAACTCATCTTTGAGATACAAATAACTCTCAAAATCAAGCATGAAGTATTCACAAATCTAATGAAACAAAAACAACATATTTGAAATTTTGGTAAGCAGATCACAAATGTCCTATGAGATGTCAAGATATTTGCTCTCTGCTTTTTCACACAATGAACAAGATGAACACGATAAAATATTACAAAAAGTAAATGAACATGCAACAATTGTTAACCTAGTTCTGTGCAATTCACCTAATCTGGGGGCTACTAAGCCAGGAATGAAATCCACTATAATAGTATTAATTCAAAGCTAAACTTCCTCGTTTACAACTTCTCACTTAATCACTAATCGTGCTTACTTTCTACCCAAGACTCTCCTAGTTATGAAATTCTTCTCAGTTCCATTTCAATCACATTAGTGAGAGAAATTACAACTCAATACAACAGTCCATCTCTAGTATCAACATGATATAAGAGACGCTCACAAATACATAATCCCTAAAAGCTCACTAAGAAACAATGTATTTTCTCACCACTTGATTAGGTTAAATCCATCCTATTTATAACCATAAATTAGTCTGGATTTGGGCTTCAAAAATGCAGCAATTCTGTTGCACAAAATCTGCAAAATATTCTCCAAGAAAATAGAACTTTAAATCTTAAATTTCCTAAAATGTCTCCATGTTTAGAAAACCGCAAATCTTTAATTCCAAACTGAATCTCTAAAAATCTTCAATCTTGGACGCTAGCTAGGATAAACAAATAATCTCAAAATCTTCTGCAATCTAAAATTAAATAAACAGATTCAAAAACTATAACAAACACAAATGTCGAATAACTTTATTCGGACACTGTCCAACATGTCGTTGTCAGGTTAGTTTTACAAAAATTACTGTCAACACCAAAACTGCAGAATTAATAATCTCCCATTTTGGCAAATTTTGTCTAAAACTAAAACTAACCAAATAACCCTTCTACTCAGATCAGAGGCTAACATCAGGTCCGCAACGAAAAATAGGACAACCTTTTTCGCAAAGATTTTCTTCTGCAGCAAATAGTTAAAAGAAATGTCTCCCCCTCGATAGCAGAATCTTTCCCCCTCAAGGAAACGACCAAATAACACAACTACTTACTTTGGTATCATAACACTACTACTACTAATACTTACTTCTCCCCCTTTTTAGCCATAATATGCCAAACTAAGTCACTATACATTAAGGGCAATCAACCAAAAGGAAGCAAATCAGCAGCATAACACATCCAATTACCAAGAACAAAAAATGCGCTAAAAGAAGCACAAATTTGTTTCCCAACTGCAACTTGCTTCTTAGTTATAGGCACGATGTCCTGAAAATTTTGTTTGATATCATACTCTGACTCACTTGAGGGTGCTTCCTTACATTTCTTAGTAGCAAAAGCCACATAATCAGTATTCATATCATCAACATTGACCATCTCTATAGACTGATGATTCTTCTCACCAACACTTTTCTCTTTATCTTCAGACAAGTCTTTATCACTTTTAGCAACCTTAGGTTTCCACACCTTTCTAGTTTTAATCATACCATGATTATCGCTAGGTTGCGTGGACTGTTTTGGATAACCATACAGTTATAACAATAAGGTTTTATGTGACCAAACCTTCCATAATAATGACATCTCCATCGTTGGTTCTTACTTCCTGAGTAATCATTATGATGTCTTTTCTGATGTTGGGACATTTGACCTGACATTTTTTGTTCCTGTTTTCTTTTAGGTTGAATAAACTTCATTGCACACGTTTAATAAACTTCACTGCACACATTTTTCCTTTCTTCATCACAACTTGATTATCATAACTTAGACTTGTAACATCTCCAACATTCATCCATGTTTGAAGAATTTCATCCAACACACCAGAAATAATATTAAGTATTCTTAAAAATGTAGTTATATTGTCAAGTTTTGAGTTGAGCAATACAAATTCCTTCTTCAAATTAGAGATGACAGCCAAATACTCAACTCTTTCAGCCTGAAGTTGAGAAATAACCTTATTTTGATCCTCTCCCAGTTGACGCACTTATTCACTTCATAGGCACAACAATTTATATGAAGTAGCACGTTTATCAAAAGTAAGTTCTCTACCATCTGATTCTACATCAAAATCATAAATCCCAGTCAAAGCAGTAACCCGTTTTGCAGATTTTCATTCAAGATCACTTTCAGAATAATCTCCTGACCATGACACAAATATACCTCTCTCTTGCTCTTGAGATACGTATGACACTCAGATCTTAAGTGTCAAGAGCCTTCACATCCATGGAATTGAATTATTTTGCCTTGATTAGTCTTCTCTTCAGTATTAGACATAAAGGATATGTTTTTCTTATTTTCAAACTTTTCACATATCCCTAATTCAAAGGTTTGAAGAGATCCCACGAGTTCATCAAATTTAATGTTGTTATGTCTTGGGCTTCTTCAATGGAAGTTACCTTCATGTCAAATCTCTTTGGAAGAGATCTGAGAATTTTTTGACCAACTTATCTTGTGACATCTCATCCCCCAGGACACTTGATGCATTGGCTATCTCAATAATATTCATGTGAAATTCATGAATGCTCTCATCCTCCTTCATTTTCAAGTTCTCAAACTTGGTTGCAAGAAATTTAAGTCTTGACATCTTCACCCTAGAGGTTCCTTCGTGAGCAGTCTTTAGTATCTCCCAAGCATCTTTGGAAACAGTGCAATTATTTATCAGTCTGAAGGTGTTCCTATCCACTCCATTGAATAAGACATTCAAGGATCTGGAGTTTCCAAGAGCAAGATCATCTTCTTCCTTAGACCAGTCCTTTTATGGCTTCAGTTTATTTGTATCCTTCCCATTTATGCCCTTCACAACAAGGTGTTCCCAACATTTGATAATTGTTTTCAAGTTTCGCTATAAATAGATTTCAGAAAAGTCACCATACGCGCTTTCTAGATATCATAGTTTGTGCCATCCAAAATAGGCGGCCTGTTGATAAACCCTAGTTCTATGTCCATTGTACCAGAAAGTATCTTCCCTGAATCTCACCCAGAAACAGACAGGATGCCTGCTCGGATACAATTTGAAATTCTGGTAAGTAGATCACAAATGTCCCATGAGATGTCGAGATAGGTGCTCTCTGTTTTTTCAGAGAATGAACAAGATGAACACGATAAAAGATTGCAGAAAGTAAACAAACACACAACAATTGTTAACCCAACTCGGTGGAATTCACCTACTCCGGAGGCTACTAAGCCAAGAATGAAATCCTCTATAATAGTATTAATTCAAAGCTAAATTTCCCCGTTTACAACTTCTCACTTAATCACTACTCGTGCTTAATTTCTACCCAAGACTCTCCTAGGTATAAGACACTTCTCAATTCCATTTCAATAACAACATTGACATAAATTACAACTAAATACAACAATCCAGATCTAGTATCAACATGATACAAGAGAGGCTCACAAATACACACACCCTAAAAACTCACTAAGAAACAATGTATTTTATCACCACTTGATTAGGTTAAATACATCCCGTTTATAACCATGAATTAGACTGAATTTGGGCTTAAAAAATGCAGCAATTGTGTTGCACAGAATCTACAAAATATTCTCCAAGAAAATAAAACTTTAAATCTTAAGTTTCCTAAAATGTCTCCATGTTTAGAAAACCGTAAATCTTTAATTCCAAACCGAATCTCTGAAAATCTTCAATCTTTGACGCCAACCAAGATAAACAAATAATCCTATAATCTTCACATTGGTTGTTGGGTGTATGATGACGAAGCTCGTAGGTGTGGTTTGATTAAATACCTCAGGTCAAACACAAATTGTATTGTTGTAACAAATTTATACCGATTCATATAATTTCGAGTTGGTATAGCATTCTCTAGCATGATATGTTCATTAATGGTATGTTGATGTCAATGCTTCCATTAACGACAAACCTCTCAAGCGAAGTCTCTCAAATCGAAAAAATTCCATTGGACATCGACTCTTAGTTGATGTCACTATCCCAAATACGTCGGGGGATCTGAGATTTGTTGCTACATGCCAAACTACAACATAGGAGTCAGGAGGGATGGTGTGTGCGCCTTATGCCTGCATGCATGCGTCATTTTCATTATTATGACACTACAATATGAGCCAGAGACAATGACGCCTAAGACCAAATTAGAGTGCATACGCTTGTTACCTTGGAACTATAAATGGAAAGTGAAAATAATAAGTATACCATGTGGAAAGTTGACATTGAATGTAGTTAATCAGAAGTCAATAGTTGATTTAATGTCAAAAGTTACACATGACAGTGTTGGGCGAAATAGCTAGAGCTGATAAGTGTTGTTAGAATTTGTGAACTTAGTAAAATTTTCAAGTATCATGGTTGGTTTGTTGCCTGACTGAATATTATGCTATGTTGGCTAAGGTTGGAGTTCATCATTACAATGGAAACAATGACGACTTGGGTATTATATGTGGAAAGTACTACAGAGTGTGCTGCCTCAACATTGTTGATCCTAGTTATTCCAACATCATTAAGTCAATTCCCGATGACCAGTGAAAGTAGTTAACATATTTGAATGGTGTTGAAAGAGCGAGAATTAAATTGGAAGAAATAATTATTTGAAGATACATGGAGTCTCGTCGAAGAAAACGACTGCATGCAACTGAAACGTATCGTGATAAGGTTAGTCGACCGTTTGTAGGTAGTTATTTTAGACTAATATATAAAGGGACACTTGTTTATATTAAAGGGTTCACAATTGTACTAAAATTTCTATATACTCAAAGTATCTGCGTGATTGAGAAATAAGTGAAAAAAATATATGTATGTATGTATGTGTTCCATATTTATAAATTTCTAGCATTTTTACACATTTCGATTTCAATTTAGTTTGCACATTTCAATTTCAATTACTTTTATCTTCAACTTCACATTGTCATTTTTTCAAACATTACACTTTAATTTCAACAACAAGATGTTCAAAGTTCTAAATGCACACAAATATATTTCAAGATATTTTCGAGTTCAATCCCTTAAATATTAATCAAAAACTATTTTGTTTATCAAATCAAATAAATGACACCACAAGTAGTGGCGCATCCTCTATTTGACGAAATTTTATTAATAGATTTTGTTAAAAGGTTAATCATTTAAGTTTTTTGTTAAATTAATTATTTAAAAAAAGAAAAGAAAATAAAGCTATGAAATTAATAACTTATTGCATTAGATACGCTGTTTTGGATTCACAGGGCACTTCCCCACTTTAGAATTTAAAGTAAAATAAGCATATCACGTTTTGAGTCCAAAAACAACAAGAACCATCATATATTGACAAACACAACAAAGTATTAAATAAAAAATCCACGCATTCCACATGGAACTCCAATGGAGACTGTACACTGATCATTATTTCTTATTTCGTCTTCATATACAAGACGACGCAGTTGTAAGATACCATCGCCATTTCAACGAAATAACCAACACCATAACACGACGTCGTTTTCTATCAGAGTAAACAATGTCATTTAAAAGAGAGTAACAGATTCATAGATCACAAGATCCAGAAACTTCAATCAATCAATCAATGGAGGTTAAATCCAGAGCTCCCGGTAAAATCATCTTAGCCGGCGAACACGCCGTAGTTCACGGATCAACCGCCGTTGCTTCTTCCATCGCTTTATACACCTACGTTTCTCTCCGCTTATCCACTCCTTCTTCCGGTACCACTCTTTCTCTCTTTCGCTCACTCATTCAATCATTTTTCCCAATCTTATCGTTATTCATTGATGATTATTCTATTTTGATTTATCATTTATGTGTTATGGTATATAGATAATGAAGAATCGTTGAAACTTGTTCTGAAGGATGTGGATTTGGAATTCTCGTGGCCGATTAATAGAATTCGAGAAGCTTTTCCTGATTATGTTGCTTTGTTATCTTCAACGCCTGCTTCATGTTCTGCTGACTGTACAAAATCAATTGCGGCTTTAGTTGAAGAACATAGTATACCTGAGGCTAGAATTGGACTTGCTTCTGGAGTTTCTGCTTTTCTTTGGTTATACTTGTCCATCCAAGGGTTTCAATCTATAACTCTTCATTTCAATCATTTTTCTTTGCTTATATAGTTCAGTTATTTTTTGAATGTTTTGTTTATATAATTCGCTCCTCCAATGAAAAAAGCGTGTTGGTGTCCGTGTCCGAAACCGACACCAACATGACACTTGTGATTACCTTTAATTTATTCATTTTTTTCAAATTATTACCGGTGTCAACGCGTCATTGTCGGTGTCGTGTTTTATGTGTCTGTGCATCATAGAGTCTAGTACTCATGATTTTGTTATAAATGTGTAAGTGTATAGTGAATATTACTTGCTTTAGAGGCTATAGTTAAATAGCTTTAGATGAGGCATATATGTTCTTTTTGTTGTTTTGATTTATATAGCACAAATGCTTCTGGTCGAAGACATGACCGGTGTCAAACATACGTTGGTATACGATATTGATGTATGTGGTTAAATTCAATCGGCTTTATTTTCACAAATTGATATTGATGTTTATGTGTCATTACCGTGTTTGTGTTTGATTGGTTTTGATTATGTTTTCTTGTTTGTGCAGATTTAAGCCTGCCACTGTGGTTATATCTTCTGAACTTCCTTTGGGTGCGGGCTTGGGTTCTTCGGCAGCATTCTGTGTGGCTCTGGCGGCTGCTCTGCTTTCTGTCACTGATTGTGTTTCTGTGGATGTGGGCCAGCAAGGGTGGCACTCTTTTGGGGAGAAAGAACTTGACTTGGTAAATAAATGGGCTTTTGAAGGGGAGAAGATCATCCATGGAAAGCCCTCTGGAATTGACAATACAGTCAGTTCATATGGTATGCTGTAAACTTCCATCTTCTTTTATTGGTTAAAGTTGCAAGGTTAAAAGTTTGATACCTGTTGTTAATTCATCCTATTCTCCACACACACATACATATCTGGAACATGACTTTTTGATTTTTATTTTATTGTTCTTAGTGATTACAACTTGAATGAACTGGAATATAGTTGGCGTGTTTTGAACTTTTTGTGTCCTAGTATAGGCGGAGAGGGTCGATAGAATGTTTTCCTTGAGTGTCTCCATAGTCTCACCTGTCGAAACTATACCTCTGCATCATGCCAGATTACTAAGTGTTATTGGTTAAGATGAAGTGCCTAGATATATAGCAACTTGTCATCTTCTTTTGTGAAATTACTTCAACAATTGTCTTATTGAGGAATAATTACTGGAATATATTCCTCAAGAAAAGAGACCAAACTCTCATTGAAGAATATATCTGTACAAATTCTGATTCTTTTGGAGGAATAATTACTGTATACTTTGTTTACACATACTAGTTATTTCCTTTGAATGTACAGCTCACTCAATAATTGTCATCACTCATCATCAGGTAACCTTATCAGCTTCAAATCTGGTAACTTGACACGGATGAAGTCAAATGTGTACCTCAAAATGCTCATTACCAACACAAAAGTAGGTAGAAACACAAAAGCATTGGTAGCTGGTGTTTCGGAGAGAATGCTGAGGCACCCGGGTGCTATGGCTTTTGTGTTTAGTGCAGTTGATTCTATCAGCAAAGAATTGACTACCGTTCTCCAGTCACCTACACCGGATCATCTCTCTGTTACCCAGATTGAAGAAAAGGTAGAAGAGCTAATGGAAATGAATCAAGGTCTGCTCCAGAGTATGGGGGTCAGTCATGCCACAATAGAAACTGTTCTTCAAACAACATTGAAGTACAAGTTAGCTTCTAAGTTGACAGGAGCTGGTGGTGGAGGATGTGTTCTGACATTGCTTCCAATATGTATCCTCTTCACTTACTGTCTTCTTTTCCTCGTGCTTCTAAAAACTTTCCATTATATTTATTTGATTTTCTTCTTTAGAATTTCTTGTCTACTTTTAGTTCATAGCCTTTGTTATTTTAAGCCAATAGAGGGTTGTCCTGAAAGATGGGTTCAATCTGGACACTGATCGACTTTCAATTGAATCGGATTTTAGAAGAACCAACCAGGATTCTCTGAGGGAGGGCAGATAATTTTAATAGTTTTTTCCCCTTTATATTAATTCAGAATTTGAATTGGACCTAACTCATTCCTACAAAACCGATTTATAAGGTGAAAACCGATTTATAAGGTGAGAATTGCTTCCACTTATAAACACATGTCATATCTCTAAACAATATAGAACTAAATTCACCCCTTCAAAGCCAACACAAAAAAGATGTTAGGGGCTGTAATGAGGCAAACCAAAGTCGCAATTAAGGACTAGGGATGGACCGCAAGGCGGAAAGTCCAACACACCCTCTCACACTTGGGCCTCAATGAGCCCGAAGCGTGGGCGATGCAGGAAGTCCAACAATGGACCTACTATAGACTCTGATACCATCTCAATTTGAATTCGGCCCAACTCATCTCTACAAAACTGATTTGTAAAGTGAAAATTACCCCACTAAACACATGTAATATCTCTAAACAGACTAAATTTATCCCTTCAAAGCCAATACAATTTAGGTGTTAGGGACTGCAATGAAAAGGCGCCTAGGGGCAGACCGTGGAAAATCCACATTAACTAATCTCAGTTTCTCGCTCACTTCCTTAACATGATTTCACTTCCTTAACATGCTTAAATCAGTGCTATCGGCCACCATTGTTGATAAAGTGATTGCTGAACTGGAGTCAAACGGGTTCCAATGTTTCATTGCCGGAATTGGTGGGAATGGTGTTGAAATTAGCTTTGAGCCTTCATCTTGATGTTCTATTATTTATTTTTCCTAGGAATGAAGTTAATGATCAAGGTCCGATTAATAAATAGTATGGAAGTACATGTATCTCTTTTTGTAACATTTTTTTTTCATTGTGAAATTCTAGACAAGCCAATGTAATGTGGTAGCTCACACTATTGTTAGGGTAGCTCTTCAAGCTTGTGCTCAGTTGTTTGTTTTGTTTACTTCCATTCCTGACTGTATTGTTCATCTTACTGAAAGTGAAATGCAATAGTCTTTTTACAGTCAAAAAGAAAAACCTTAGCTTCAATCTGTAGTTTATTATTTCTTTTCTGAATTTGAATTACCTGTAAAAATATTGTTATTCAATCCGGAATTGGATGGATATATACACACTAAATGACTACGGATCATGATGTCAACCAACGAGACCAGGAACTCCCCAAAATACCAAATGCAAGTTAAGTTAGTAAGTGCTTTTGTAGTATTATCTTTCAGAAATTTTATTATCCATTATGCAAGTTAGTAAGTGCTTTTGTATTACTATCTTTCATATGTTTCACTATACATTATTAACATGTCATTAGTAATGGATTCTCCTATTAGCTAGCTTGCTTGAAGCTCTATAGTTAGGTCATATTTTTACTCTCCGCAACTGGCTTATTATGTTGATCCAACTCTTAACGTGGATAAGTTCTCAAATTCACCCTACCATTCCACAGGTATGTTATTATAACACAGTCTCTAATCTCATTTAGGGTATATTGAATCTCTAGAATTCTACTGAACTTGTATCATACGCATTTTTTATGGAAAGATTAATTGATGTCTTAATGAAGACCCAGGTCAACACAAAATTCTACAACCAATCAACCATAATATTAATTATGACAAAACATATTCCATGTAGTACATATATTATTTTATTTGATAAGGTTAAAACATTTTAGAGCAAAATGTACTGCACATACGTCATATATTATACTACACTGACTGCTGTTCTGCCATAACATAGTTTACATACACAACCACATAAAATATTGCACATAGATCACGAGCACCACCTATGCATTCACAATGGTTCCACCTGAAAAATAAAATACAATAATGTTAGAAAAACCATACAATGGGTAAAAAATATAACAACGCATATATAAGTAAATCACCATTGGGGTGGAGGACTTGGCCAGTTATGTAAGAGGAGCACTGGTTGGAAGCAAGAAACACAAAGGAAGGAGCAACCTCAATAGGCTGCCCAGCTCTCTTCATAGGCACATCAGAACCAAACTCAGCAGTTTTTTCCTCCTTGAAAGAAGCTGGTATTAATGGAGTCCAAATAGGCCCAGGTGCAACCCCATTCACTCTTATTCCCTTGCTCACAAGCTGTAGTGAAAGTGCCCTTGTAAAGGCCACAATTGCACCCTTAGTAGACGTATAGTCAATTAATGTTGGGTGCCCCTTGTATGCATTCACTGATGTTGTGTTAATAATGCTACTTCCTTCACTCATATGCTTCAGGGCATGCCTATATTGTACAATAGTTTGTCAAACCCAAAATCATGAAATGATCTCTGCTTGATTTAATTCTAATTAGGAGTTTAAAGATTGTTAAGATGTGTAAAAAGTAAATAAAAAACTATAGAAACTTGTAGCTTAAGTAAGAAGTGCATTCATTATTACTAAGTGGGGCTTTTATTACCTGGTCAGGAAGAAATAGGAGAAGATGTTAGTTCTGAACACCCTCTCAAGTCTTGGTTCATCAATCTCTTCAACTGAACCACACTCATGCTGCTCAGCAGCATTGTTGACAAGAATGTCAATTCTTCCATAAGCTTTGATGACCTCATCAACCACTCTTTTGCAATCCTCATCAAAACCAAGGTCAGCTGGTATAGCCAGTGGATCTTTAGCATCTGTAGTTTTTGCCCTTTTTATCATAGCAAGTGTATCCTTTGCATCCTTATCCTCATGCCCCTTCACAAATGTGAAAACCACAGTGGCACCTTCCAATGCAAATAAATTGCATACTGCACGTCCTATTCCAGAGTCACCCCCAGTCACTAATGCTATCTTTCCCTGAAAAACAACAAATATTATTAAATTGGTTGTCTTTTTATTTATTAAAAAGATTGAATTAGTGAATTATTGTATGAATTTATTAATATAGAAACACTGATATGATATATACTAGAAGCTTATTTGCTGGTTTGTAATCAGGGCTGGTGAATTGGGGTGTTGGATTCATAGCATGTTCTTTGCCAGGTTGTGTGTCTTGCTTCTGAGGCGTAAATTTTTGTTGACCAGTAGCCATTTGCACAGACAAAAGCTGATTATGAGTTAATGAAAATGTAGAGATAATTTTTCAAAAGATGTCTTAGAACAAAATGTGTAAAGGGTGTGTAAACATATATACTAATGGGTCAGTTTGATTTACGTGTGAAGGATGATTTTGGCTTCTGTTTACACGTGTTTTCTTGTAGAGAATATGAGCATGCCAAGTGGCGAGGAGTGGAAGAACAAGGTGTTGACGTGTGCTATTGATGGCATGCAGTAAAGACACATCTGTAGAAAAATGGACACTCTGGAAAACAACTCTAGAGTTTGAGTTTGTTTTGAAAATGGCTATCCAACATGCATACTATGGTAACATTTCGTACTGTTTTACTCAATGTTGTGAAAACTAACGAGATAATGGTTTTTTTATTTTTTTTAATCTTGGTATCCGGTCGATTAATCCAAGAGGACCAATCCTACTGTCTATTAGCAGGGGTCCTGTTTAAAATCAGAGCAAAACTCCGGATGGACTGATCCATACAAGAATTGATTATACTTAGTAGCATTCGAACCTAGGACCTTGAGAGCAACAAACTCTTAAAACCTAAACCTCCATCACTAAGCCAACAAGAATTGGTTTTACTAAGTAGCATTCGAACCTACGACCTTGAGAGCAACAAACTCTTAAGACCTAAGCATCCATCACTAAGCCAATTCTTGGGGTTAACGAGATAATGGATTTAACTTGTTACTTGCATGTATTCCACGTGTGGAAGAAGCACTTACACCTGTCACTACCTAGGTTCCATTTTTACTTCATCTCTTCAGAGTTTACACTTTTCTTAAGTTTATTTTATTCATTCTTCAAAACACCTTGCCCTTTAGAACTCAACTACTCGCCATGGCCTGCTTCAATCTTAATTTCCTACTTCTTGCATCTCTATGTGCTTTCCTTTTCCTTTCCAATCCAGCTCACTGTAGTGGTACTTTTCTTCTCTATAACACTTTCTATTCCCTCACATTTTTAAATTTTCTATATCTCTTTTGGTTACTTTTCCAGAAAATTTAAATTGCTTCAGTAACTTCAATTGAGCCATGCATCTTTTTCATGTTTTTGCATTAAACTTTGAGGGTGATTTATGAGAACACCACACAGTTCCAAGTATACTATAACTTTAAATATGTTTTTGAATTCTGCAAATATAGTGTTTTTCTTAGTTACGATTAAAAAGAATTCAATGTGCAAATAACTATTTTGTGCTTTTTAGTCTTAATTGTATAACAAAACAATAACACCAAAATTTGCATGACTAATATAAAAAAATTGGTAATTTTGCATGGATAAAAAAATAGATTTCATAGTATCTATATTGTCTCTGTTGTGTGGATGAAATGAAATTTAAATTTTAGTTTGCTTAATGAAAACTCTTTCCATTAATGATAGTTTTGGTTGATTTGATTTCATAACAAAGAGTTGCTTACTATTGATAATGGTTTTCTTATACATGAACACACTTAATTTGTTTGATTAGACAAAGTGGACAGTGTACTGAAGGGAATCAACAGCTACAGACAGACAAAGAATCTTGCACCACTGATAAAAAATGACAAGGCAAGTTGTTTAGCTGATGAAGTTGCTGAAGAAATACAAAACACACCATGTGAAAAAGCGACTCAATACTACCCAACTTCTGGTCCTGGTGGAAACCTAAGAATTCCCAATTTGCCAAGACATGTTGATAAATGTGATATCAATGTGAACACTACAACAGATGGAGTCATTCTACCTGTTTGTGTGCCTAAATTGGAACCAACTGTTGTGCTGTCTAATTACACTCATAATGATATCTATGCAAAGTTTCTCAACAATTCAAAGTACACTGGAGTTGGACTTAATTCTGAGGATGATTGGATGGTTCTTGTTCTTACTACTAATACACCTACTGGAACTTTCTCTGCAGCAACTTCTCTTCATGCTAATGTTGTTTGGATGGCTTTGTTGTTTCTGATGATTCTCATCATCAACTACATACCTTGAGTGCTTAATTTCTAGGTTTTTAAAGCTTCATTATGGATAATGTTTGAAGTTTAAACACACTTTGTTTTGGTTGTGTAAATGTAGTATGTACTTTTTGGGAATTAGTTTGTGCTGTGTTTTTAGTGCTTGCCCTTTTATCTCACATGACAATCACATTATATACTTCTTAGATTAATTCATAACACAAATATGCATAGGCCAACCTTTGTTGTCACAATCCGATAAACAAATTAACATACACATGATTTTTTATTCTCAAATGCAAACTTGCTTTTCAAGAAGAAATAAAAACTTCTATTCACATGTGAGTCTAAGTTCTCACACTAGAATTTAACACCTACCTATTATGCAAGGGGTCAGGAGAGGAGGGTACTTGTCTATTAACTGCAGTGTAACCCTCTTCTCCAGCTTCTGTTTCATTTTGAATAAGTTCCACTTTTACCTTCACATATCTAGCATCAAATTCATGATCATGGTTTAAAACTGAAATACTTAATAACAATATCAGAAACAAACACTTCACTTGAGACCCTGAAATTAACATCATTAATGTTACAATATTTCATCAACTTTCATCACTGAGCTTCTGTTTCATTTTGAATAAGTTCCACTTTTACCTTCACATATCTAGCATCAAATTCATGATCATGGAATTAACATCATTAATGTTACAATATATCATCAACTTTCATCACTGAGCTTCTTTTTCTTCTGGGTTCTTCAGGAGATCAAAAGAAAGACTTGAAAGAAATGAAAGGAAAAAGATGTCTAGAATCTAGATAACGATAAGGGGATGGGAGGAGTTGAGGTTGAAAATAGTCACATTATTAAGACTTTTATAGAAGAACAATGCAAAACATCTTTACCACTATTAGACTAATGAAAAGAATCTTGATATACATGGGATGAGTGCACTATTGGTGCATTGCAAGACAAGTTACTCTTTTTTTCTTCAAAATCTTGCCTAACCAACCGCACATAGTCACCCTAATTTCAGGATTAAGGGTTGACTCTGTTATTAATTTTTTAATCTCATGTTAAAGTCCAAAATCTTAGCTCAATGCTATGACTTTTTTATGCTTGATGGAGTCTTCGTTCACATAACAATTTTTCACAAAACTTAGCTATTTTCCCTTGAAGGGACAAGATATTGATTTCGATAAACCATACAAGAGGGACAAGATATTGATTTCAATAAACCATAAAAGACGTCTTTTTAGCTCATATCTTGTATTTGTATTGACAATGAAATTGTCATATCGAAGATGAAATATTATAATTTTGGTACTTTTTATAGTTTTAACAAAATAGCCGCGACTTTGCCAATTCCACCACAAATCTAAGCATGCTTTTATATTAAGTAACCTCTTTTAAACCTTGCGTTGGGATTCGTCTTGCTTCTACTTCGTGTAATTGGTGTCAGATTCTATTTCTCTTCATTTTTTTCATAATTGATGCAGTGGATTGTGAATTTTGACCCTGAGCTTCAGTTCATTCTACCGAGTTTTGGTCTTTCTAATATTTAGTTATTAAAGTTTTCAAGAGTTTGGTATTTAGACACAAGTCTCTAACTTTAGTTGCCAAAGATTTAGATTACATGCAGTTAAAATATGCCACAATTACTTCACTTATCACATCTTCATTGTCAAATGGATAATACCCCCAACATCAAGAACTGAATTGAAAAATTGTCTTCAAAATCCCAAGTTGCACTGGTAATATGAACAAATGCAAAATGGTTCTATATATTGTCATGAATGAATGAATACACAAGGTTTAATCTGTGAATGATATTTCAATTGAACTGTATTAATGAAATCCTATTAGGACAAAAAAATATATTCCTTCGATATATATTTTTCACTCATGCATTCCGGTTTCATCTTTCATCTTAAACTGATACGGTAAAGAGGTAGATCTTTAAAACAACGGATAGAGCCAACTGCAGCAGAAAAATGCCAGCAACAATGAAGAACCACTGTTCCCCAGCTGACTTGATATGAGCCCGCAGGTTAAGTGCGACAAATGTAGCCGACATGAACCCTGCCACACCTGCAATCACCCACCTAAATATATCCAGTGGGACAATGGACATGCACTGCACCAAACAAAAGGGTTTCACATGTGAGGATAGAATGCCTTGAAGATGTCAAATTCTTTACTTCCTTAAAATAAAAGGGAGAAAATTGAGGATAAGTAGTGACTTACCAGAGCTGGAATAAAGATAAACAGGGAATATCCATATAGGCAGAATAGTTGAACAAGTCCCGCCGGTACAGAGAAGTATTTGAGGATTACATACAGGCAAAGAGGGACGATAGTAACATAGCCATAAAACAAACCAGCAGACCAAGTCACCAGATTTATGTCATAGTTCCATTCTTGATCCTTCAGCTTGTGTGCTATATATGTCACAAATGTGCCCATAGATGCTGCTAGAAATATTAATGTAGTACAAATCCAGAATGGCCCATACCTGAGTACGCATTTATGAACTCAAAATTACATGCTGCCACACAACTAAAATAACAAAGTTTGCTCCTTTTTAATAAGGCAAAAATACATAGCATGTTTCCTTCAAAGTTAAAAAATGGGTAACATCCTCTTCTTAGAACTCCAGTATTCATGTAATAATACACCACATACGTTGTTTGTTTCCACAAATAAACAAGAAACTAAACAACACTGGCAGATAATTGAACTAGAGCAGAATAGAAACAACATTTGCCATGGAATCAAATTCATAACCAGCATAGGAGTGGCTATTAATTGATATTCCTACTATTCAAGCTTTTAGGAGTGGACTACCAATAGAGGAAATAAGTATTGCTGGATAATGACTAGTCTATGCCTCAATGGCTTAAGTAACTATTTAATCCCAATAATATGCACCAATTTTAGCTTTAATCCCTACAAAGCTATAACAAATGTTTCCCGGTTTGAATCCCTAAAGTAAAAGTTACTTTTGGTTTAACCCATTGTCCATACGTTGGAATTAATCTCCATAATATGTAGATCATCATATTGATGTTAGTCCCAGGATAGGAACTATATAGAAACTGATTCTAACATGGACAAAGTATTGCATGGATTAAAACCAATACAACAATGACCAAAAGGAAAAATGATCAAGTGTTATAGTTCATCATTAATGTCTTCTACATTATTTTGGCTCACAAGACATTAGCATTTAAGGACTGGTCACGAAAAAAATGATATTAACAATATTCACACCATAATTGAATATTGGAATGTCATAACACATGAGTAAAGTATTATTACACTGATCTGTCAATTAAATGCGCAAAAAAAAAGTCTACTTACAAATCAGGGTTGGTAGAAGTTTTTTCATTAAAAGTTCCTCTGAATGGAAAAAGTGAGTCTATAATCCTCTCTAGAACATCTGAAGTGTCGACATCAAAGTATGGTTTGTAAGCAGCAACTGCAAAATTTCGAAGCCAACCACCCTGCTGAGGTTCATCAGAAGAACCACCAGACACAGGTTTTGAAAATGAATCTGCATAAAATGAGTCAGTCAGTTTAACATGAACATGTTAATATAATAACCAAGAAATCTAATTAAACATCATAACTTAAACCATAAAATTGCAAGAAGCACAAAAGACAATGTTATAAATAGTAACCAGAAACCCATGTTACCCTCACGGTTCCTTCTTCCAGGCATATCTTTCTAACTTCCATCAGACAATTACATATACAATATAGCTTAACTCAATGTATCATACGGGTGTATCAAGTAATTGATGATAAACAAAGTAAATGATGATAAACAAGTTCATGAAGGTCGAAGCTAGATTCATAGGAGTGTTACTTAGCATAGCAGTATTTCAGAACCTGCCAAGCATCGCCAAAATCAGTTAAACACGAATCTCCGCGATGTCATTTCATCTACTACTCTCTCCGTAACAAAATATAAGCAAAATGTGCTTCATATTTCTCTCAAGATTTGTAATTTGATTAAAAATTATCTAACTACCTTTTTAAAATGCATAATTTGATCAATTTTTCTTATATTTCATTCCAGTTGGAATATATTATTATCTCTAGATCATTCAACTAAGATAATCCTCACACTCAGATACTACTAATATATATTACAACCATTAATAATATTAATTGCACATTAGCTCGCTATGATGGATTAGTGAAAACACATTCCCATACACAAAATAACTATAACAACAACAACCAAGCATTATGCCACTAAGTGGGGTCGGCTACACAAATCAACTTTCACCCTAATGTTTTATCCAAGACCATGCTTCTATCCAAATCGTTAATTTCGAGATCTTTCTTAATAACTTTCTCTTATAGACTTATGGTCTTTCTAGGTCTTCCTCTTCCTATAATTGTTTGACTTCTCTTCTGATCTACTCTTCTTACCAAAGAATCTTCAGGTCTTCTCTCTATATGTCCAAACCACCTACCATGCTTCTACCCAAATTGTTAATTTCGAGATCTTAATAACTTCTCTCATAGTCTTTCTAGGTTTTCCTCTTCCTCTCATTGTTTGACTTCTCTTTATCTAATCTACTCTCCTTATCAAAGAATCTCCAGGTCTTCTCTCTCTACATGATCAATCCAGCTAAGTCTATTTTCCACTATCTTCTCTACTATAGGTGCTACCCCAATATTCTTTCATTTCTAAGCATATCTTTTCTAGTCTAACCCCACATCCATCCAACGCAATCCTCGTCTCTCTGATACACTTACTACATTCCCACTCACATTCAAGTAAAATATCACACTGGTAAATTGGATCAATTATACTGAGTAAAAGACTAGTGAAATGCATCTAGAATCAAAACAACGTAACAAAAAAAAAATTAAGAGTAACTAGTTCATACCATCTGCATCTCGAGGTGGTCTAGAACCACCGGTAATCTTTCCTTGAGCTTGTGATGGAGGAAATGTCTGAAGATTTGAATCTACAAAACGAAAAAACATCGACCATCGCATCAATTACAGTGAAATCAACTCATCATTCAGGTTAGAAAGAACAGATTCAAATGAAAATCACTTATGTAATGGAAATGCAGTATAACTGAAAATCGTCGAATTTCCAGCTATCAGAATCCGATCTATTCAATTGAACTGAATCGATTAACAAAATCAGAATAAAATTGAAGTTACAAGAGTTTGTACCGGCGAATTTGACGGTGACAGGTGGTGGATCTGGAACGGCCTGAAAGAAATGAGAGTGAAAACGGAAAGAAGGAATTTGGATGGAAAGAAAAAGAAAAGAAAGAAAATCTAACCGGAACAGATCCTTGTAATTGTTGATTATTAATCGTTGAATATTTTCCTCCTGATGTCATCATTTCTTCTTCTTCTGATCACAGATCCACAGATCTAACTCTTCTTCTTTCTTCTTTCTTTTGTTCTACACTCTCTCAGTTTTGATTTTTTTTCTTTCTTTCTTCTTTCTTTTCTTTACTCAGACAAATCTATGTTCGGTGGATTACGCTACTCAGTTTTCGTTGCAAATATAAATTGGATCAATTTACTCGACGGGTGCAATGGGCCTAGCCTATTTAGGGAAATATTATCTGCACCTCCACTTTTTATTTTCTACCAAATTATCCCGGTAGACTCGTATGTATGGGCGTTGCATAGGAACGTTGAGACAGATGGAACAGTCGCACCTATAGAAGTGTAACTCTGATTCACACTCAAGTATACTTTCACTTATCTTTGTAAAGTTCAACCTATTTCATATACTAATTTGAATGTTAGAATGCTACCTTTTTTTTTGTCGTCTTTAACCTATCAACAATTCTCTATTTTAGTACAAAATAATGATGTCTTCTATGAGAATCCTCTTTTGATTATCTCACATTCTCTCAATTTTACAACTGCAGCCATTTTATGATACAACTTTGGGAAATCATAATTGTTATCCTAACTATTGTTCTATTATTTCTCTAATGAACGGTTCCAAAGTATCTTAAACATAAAGTTCTAAGAACGATCGATCTCCAATCAAATTTTCATATTATTCAAGATAAAACTTTGTCTGTTTTTTCTTTCGTGGGTGATGAAAAACAACAATAAGGTTTACAAGCTTCAATGATGGTTCTTGAATTGTTAGTCCAAGAAACTCGTCCAATTCCTTCACTACAAAACTAGATTTGTGTCTTACTTTTCATTTTTTCCTCATCACGCTTCGGTTCCACCACCGTTATATGATCTCCAACAAATCCAAGTCTCATTCAGCCTATGAAACGTGAACAAACTCATGTTAAACATTTTCAATCAATCGTAACTAACAGCAGAACAAGAGGTTGATATGTGTTGAAGGAAACCAAAAAAAATTCCAAATAATATAACAACATAACTAGAGGTGTTGTAATAGAACCATTCTAAATTTATTTCGATTTATGCTCATGCCAACGTCGTTCACAATCATTAAGAACTCAAGAGTTTCCAAAGAGGCATCACCCTCCTCAGCATGATAATAATTCACCTCCATATGACTATGGCGATAAAGTCATCGTTCGTACACCACTTGAAGATCGTCATACTAGGAGACATTTTCCCCATCATTCGTGAAGGAAGTGTGAGCATAACTCCACTAAATCGTCCATCGCACATCATTAAAGGAACCAATTCACAAAACGTTTCATCGAATGTCACATCTTTAAGTCCTTAAAGAAGTATCCAAAGTTATAAACTTATGATGGTATTGAGGATTTTGAATAGCACGTAAAACACATGGAGTTGTGTCGACTTCCACCAAGCAAGATGAGCGGTGAAATGCAGCTTTCATTCTCTCCTAAAGGGATTCGACGTGAGCTAGTTCAAAGTCCTAAAAGATAACTTATTTAGTTCTTGGAGAATATTATGCAATGAATTCATAAACCATTTCAAACATCAATCTAAGACAATAGTCATTCTTAAGGATGGAACTGAATATCTGATAAAAAAAAGGAAGACTTGACATATACACCAAATAGAACACATGAAAGGCGTACAATAAGAGACACATGGATTCTACACGGTAAGTCTTCTGTCGTAGTGAATCTCCATGCATAAAAAGTTACATTCATCGTGGTAATACCTCACTCAGATAGACAATCAAAACGATTGAAGGAACCATGAAGAGAATAGACAATAGTGACAAGGAAAATTACAAGAAAGGGAAGCGACCCTGATAGCCTCCATATGGGATAGTTACCAGTTTATTACGTTAATCATGAGTGGGTTTTCACCATCAAAGATATCGCTTAAGGGAAACGTCAAGAAAAAAAAACATAATTATTGTTTATCGATCGTAATTGGAAAGCGACTTCAGGAGAAAACTCAGAATGACCCATTTCATGCTTTATACACAACAAGAAGATAGAAGGTATCTCGTATGAGATATTTTCGTTGATAACCATGAAAACATAAGCAACCATGATACCTTACGAATTCTCATTTATGAGGGAATTATAACCCAGCCTTTAGGCTTCATCGAGATTTTTGGTTAACTTTTGAGAAGAGGATGATGTTAGGAAAATAAATTTCAAATTCCTAGTACACTACAAGAAAATTGACAGATTGTGACTATTATTTTGGCATGTTACGATGGTTAAAACTGTCGTAATTTGCAAGTCACAACGGTTGAAGCAATGTCGCAGAAACGTGTGTCGCGAGGTCGTATCGCGGCGGTTGTCAAACCTGTCACACCAACCGTCGTTATCTCTCACGACGAGTAGGGAACTGACTTAATCTACATATTACGACGGTTACGAACCGTCATAACTTTCCTCTTGATTTTTGTTTTTATTGTTGATTACGATCGTTAAAACCGTCGCAACTTTTTGTTCCACTGGTTCATCTATAGGTAAATCCGTGAGAAATTTTCTTTCCAGAGGTAAATCCGCAAGTAATTTATTCTTAAAATTAAAAAAAAATTGTTGATAGAAATATGAACAGAATGTAACAAAAAATCACATATATTCATTCAAATATATATATATATATATATATATATATATATATATATATATATATATATATATATATATATATATCATATTACATTTATACAAGTACCGTGTTAGAAAATATAGTCTCTAACAAAAAATATAAAAATAAATTATAACTATATTTCAACTCTATTAATATTATAAATAAAAAATACAGGAATGACTACAAGCCTTTTTCTAGTTGTATCTCTCTTTCTATCTAAATCTTAAGAAGTGGATATGAATCAATAGAAGCAAGAAGACACTTATGCTACTTATTGAACCTATATCAAATTCAACAAGATCTGCACCAATATTGCTTCCCCTACAATTCCTTTTGAAGCTCTTGCTCTTACCTTTTTGAAGGATCAAGACATAATATTCAAAAGCTATAATCAATCTCCATAATGATATCAAAAGCACACATACACATTAGTTAGAGTTTATATCCTCCCAACCTAATAATCAATCTCCATAATGATATTAAAAGCACACATACACATTATAAAATAGTACATTAAATGAATTCGCTGAGTACTTGATTATATTAGGTTTTAGCTACAATATCAATTAAATTACTTTTCATTAACCAATGAATATGAGAATACAAAAGTGAAAATCATATATATTGAATATTTATTTATATAAATACACTAAATTTCATTATTAAAGATAAACAATAACAACCATATATTGTTAGACCTCTTGAGAGGAAACTAATGTATCAAACATCTATATCAATGTGAAAATAGCCACATTCTCCCCATTTTTGATGATGATAACTCATCTCTCACGGAAGTGGAACACACAAAAAAACATTAAAAAAAGATTGAAGTGATCAAACTTCCGCTTACATAAGAGTATATTTCTCTCCCTTTGGCATAATAAATAATGCAGAAGATAACACAAAGCAAGCACATATATCACGTAAAACATATAGAAAAATGGTAAAAAAATAAGGAGAATAGGCATCTAGTAGATTTGTAATTAATGGATGATTGAGTTAATATTCCTAAATCAACTCTTATAAAAAAACAAAATTTCTTTAAGAACAAGTTCAGTAAAAATGAAATAGTGCATAACCTTAATGTGTCTAGTTTGAGAGTGAAGTACTAGTTTTTGTGAGGTTTATGGCGATAGTTTTCTTGCGGAACAATTAACAAACTGTGAGATTTTTCTTTCTATTCACTTGCAACTGCAAACCGTGAATTACAATGTGTTGGTTATTTGATTACAAGAGGGATACTCCCTATTTATAGAATTAGATTTACTTACACCGCAAGCCAAAAGCCCAAAAATTATAAAAGCCCAAAATATCTATTTTGGAACTAAATCAAATCTAAATTTAAAACTAAATCAAATCAAATCTAAATCAAATATGACATAATGAATTACACTTTCAACACACCACCTAACTCATTGTGTCTAAGCTATCTACATTCATCATAGCTCTTAGTTTTCTACATACTTTGACCTGTACTCCCTTTGTCATGATATTTGCAATCTGATTCTCAGTTCTTTAGTGTTCCAAGTTCTTCTTTCCATCTACTATCTGCTCTCGAAAATAATGAAACCTCATTTTGATGTGCTTGCTTCGACCATGCCCTATCGGATTCTTCACCATATTAATAGTTGACATGTTGTCGATCTTCATGGTGATTTCTCAATGACTCTTCGCTATAATCTCTTCGACCAAATTCACCATCCATGTTGTTTGACATGCACAAAGAGAATAAGTTATGTACTATGCTTCACATGATGATAACGCCACTACTGGTTCCTTTCTCGAACTCCAAGTAATTGGTGCACCACCTAACATAAACACATATCCAACTGTGGATTTTTGATCCTCAGCATCACCACACCAACTTGAATCAATGTATCCTACTAACTTGCATTATTTTCCTTCATCAGTTGTAGGAAGCAAAATTCCATAGTCGAGAGTTCCTTTCAGATACCTCAGTATCCTCTTCGCCGCTGCTATGTGCGATACTTTTGGCTTCTACATGAAACTACTCACCATACCAACATTGTATGTTAAGTCAGGCCTTATGTGACAAAGGTATCGAAGTGACTCAATAAGTCTTCTGTATTAGGTCGACATCATCTTCATCTGAATCTTTTGATAGTTGCAATCTGGGCTTAGCCGGAGTCGAAGTTGGGTTACAATCTTGCATCTCGAATCTCTTCAATATTTCGCTTGCATATCTTCTTTGATGCATCATCAAACATCTACCACTCTTGTAAAATTCGATGCCAAGGAAATATGAGATATTTCCCAAGTCTGACATTTCAAACTCCTCACTCAGGTCACGTTTGAAATCTTCGATCTCCTTCTTGCAACTTCCTGTTATAAACAAATCATCGACATAGAGACATAATATAAGCAATTCTCAATTGCTTCTTCTTACATATACTCCATACTCTTTTGTGCACTTCACAAATTTCTTCTCCCTTAGAAAGCCATCTATATTCTTATTCCAAGCTCTTGGAGCTTGCTTAATTCCGTACAGGGCTTTGTGCAGCCTGTACACCTATCTTTCTTCGCTTTGTTTCACAAACCCAACTGGTTGTGCCACATAAACTTCTTCATCTAAGGGGCCATTGAGGAATGCACATTTCACATCCATCTGACATTTGTGCCAATTGTTTATATTTGATAGACCAACAACCAACCTGATTGTTTCGCTCCTAGCAACAAGTGCAAATACTTCATCGAAGTCGATTCCTTCCTTCTGAAGAAATCCTTTCGCCACAAGTCTCGCCTTGTGTCGAGTCACTTCCCCTATGGGATTCAACTTCACCTTGTATACCCACTTCACATCAATTTACTTATTACCTTAAGGCAATTCGACAAGTGACTAAGTGTTGTTGACTTCAATGGACTTCATCTCCTCATTCATTGCTTTTACCCACTTTGAATCTTTCAATGCTTCAGCTGCATTGACAGGTTCGACATTTGCATAGAAATCATAGTGTACCAAATCAACTTCTTCATCGACCATATCATCTGATGTAATCACATATTCTTGCAACTTTGTAGGAATGTGTCTTGTTTATGGAGGTATGCTTGGGCATGCTTCACCTTTAACGTTTTCTCGTCGAACATCTCTTTAGACTTCACTGGTTGGTTCTTCACATAAGATTTCAACTGAATCTATCTTGACATTTTCAGTTCAATCATATTCTGTAAGCTCATCTATGATCACATCCCTGCTGACCACTACTTTCTTGTTCACTGGGTCAAACAGCTTGTAACCTCTAGTCGAATGATATCCTATCTGAATTATTTGACTAGACTTGTCATCAAACTGTCTTCTCAACTGATCTAGCACATGTCTATATACTATAAATCCAAATACCTTCAGATGACTCAAGCTAGGCTTGACACTAGACCAACACTCTTCTGGTGTAACTCCTTCTAACTTCTTTTTTGGACACTTGTTCAAAATATACGTTGCAGTCGACACAACTTCTCCCCATAGTTCTTTGGGTAGATGCTTGTCATTCAACATACTTCTCACCATGTTCATGATGGTTCAATTCTTCCTTTCTGCAATTCTATTATGCCGTGGAGTGTAGGGTGGCACCACCTTATGCACAACTTCTTTCACACATAATGCATCGAAATATTTCGACACATATTCTCCATAACCATCAGTCCTCAAAATCTTAAGCTTTCGACCACTTTGTCTTTCGACCATAGATTTAAACATGGCAAATACCTCAATCACTTCACTTTTTTTCCGACTGAAATAATCTATGAAACTGACAAAGTATTTGTTACCTCCAATCTAATCCACCTGGATAAGACCACATACATCAGAGTATATGACTTCAAGAATTGCTTTCGACCTGCTTCCTGCATCCTTGTTGAAGTTATTTTTGTGTTGTTTCAACTGAACACATTCTTCACACGCTTCGTTTGGAATGTCGATTTCTGGCAATCCTAAAACCATATTTCTTCTCTTCAAATCTATGATGTCTTTGAAATTGAGATGACAAAGTCTATAGTGCCATAACTATTCATCTTTGTTGGCTGCACTTGCAAGACACTTATGTTCCATCATATTTAGTTCGATCTTGAAAGTTCTATTCTGAGACATTGGAGCCTTCAAGATCAACCTACCACTTGCCCCGATGACTCTCATCACATTGTCTTCGACCGACCCCTTGTAGTTATTTTCTACCAAATGCCTTATATTGAGAAAATTTCTCTTCATGTCTGGTATGTACAAAACGTTGGAAATTACTGACCTCTTGCCATCCTTCCTCTTAATCATAACATCACCAATACCTTTAGCTGCTAGAGTATTTTCATTTGCGAATTTCACTGTATTCTTCATTGAGGGCTTCATGTTGACAAACCAAACTTTCCTACCAGTCATGTGTGATGAGCATCATGAGTCAAAGTACCACTGATCTTGGAATCTCTTTTCATCTCTTGTTGTGACCATCAACAACATCTCTTCTTCTTCATGTTTCGCCATCTTTGCATCAGAATCTTGATTCGTTTGCTTTTCTGGACAACCACTAAAATAATGACCATACTTATGACAATTGAAACACTGAATATGACTTTTGTCTGGATTTCGACCACCATCTTTTCCTTTACCTGCAACACCACCTCTTTGGTTGCCTTGGTTCCAGGGTTTTCTTTGATTCGACCAACATCATTTCTGCTGATTTCGACCAGTCAAATTGTTGTATCCACATATGCCTTTGTTGTCGAACATTTTTCCTTTGTCTTTCTTATCTCTTGTTGATTGAGCCTTAAGAGCCACATCATTCTTTGACTTGCCTGCTGCTCTTTCAACCATTATTTGTTCATGAGATTTAAGTGTCCCTTGAAGCTCTTATTTAGTCACATTTGACAAATCTTTCGACTCTTCTATGGCTATTACCACGTGGTCTCACTTTGGAGCCAATGATCTCAAAATCTTTGAGACAACTGCTTTCATTGTCAACACTTCTCCACTTACTTTGATCTGATTCACAAGTTTCGTAACTCTTGTGAAGAAATCTGCAATGCTTCCATTGTCTTCCATCTGAAGCAATTCATAAGCCCTTTTGTGAGTTTGTAATTTCACTTATTTCACCTTCTCTGCACCTCCAAAATACTTTTCAAGAATCTCTCATGCTTCTTTTGCATATACAACATCACTAACATTTTGAAAGTTATCTGAATCAACGCATTGATGAATTATAAAGAGATATTTATAATATTTCTTCTTCAATTCTTTGTGCCCAACTTTTTCTTGATCAGTTACGTTCTCTACAAGCGTTGTTACTCATTCCTTCACAAGATCCCATAAATCTTGGTAATAGAAAACAACTTTAATCTGCTTGCAACAATTCTCATAATTATCTTTCTTGAGAAATAGAAGGCTTGCTGGAAAGTGCCCATTCAGATGATTCATCGCCGTCACTTTTTCTTCCCACTAATCGTTGAAATCGGAGCTCTGATACCAGATGTTGGAATTAACTCAAAACCTATGAGAATTCTGGTTCTTTCTTTGTGAACAAGAAAGGTTCTTGCGGAACAATTAACAAAGAAGAAGAAAATAGAGAAAGAAAAGAAATTAGGGTTCTAAGAGATTTTTGGAGAAGAATGTTGCTACCCACAAACTGTGGGGTTTTTCTTTCTATTCACTTGCAACTGCAAATCGTGAATTACAATATGTTGTAATGTTATTTGATTACAAGAGGGATACTCCATATTTATAGAATTAGGTTTGCTTACAACCTAAGCCAAAAACCTAAAAACTATAAAAGTCCAAAATATCTATTTTGGAACTAAATTAAATCTAGATTTAAAACTAAATCTAATATAATCTAAATCAAATATGACATAATGAATTATACTTTCAACACAATTTTGTAAAACATTAATAATTTCTCATTTTCATACAACAATCATTATTTTTCTTAGGGTTAAATATGTTTTTGATCTCTATAAATATCTCAATTGCAAAAGTAATTTTATAGGAACTAAAACTCGATGTTTTTTTTATAGGAACTAAAAACCAAATTTAAGATATTTATAAAAACTAAAAACATATTTAACCTTTTTTATTAATACGTATAAAAAATTCAAAACTACTTATGCTAAAAATAAAAAAATGTAGTATGATTTATCAATAAAGTAGCTCAAGCTAAGGTATATTGTGGGAATAAGTTATATTGTAAAACAACCGACCATTGACTTTTTGAAATAGAAGAATGTTATGTAATTTGTTTTTTTTTTACTAAAACTCTGTTTAGTAAAATTAGTTGATAATTGGTAGTTGATGACTAATTATTGATAGTTGGTAATTGACAGATGATAATTAATAGTTAATGATTGATAGTTGATAAGTTAATTAGAATGTTTGATAAATTTATTTTTACACTAGTTGATAAATATAAAGAACATTTTTATTAAAAAATTAATGGATTCATTATTTTATTATATTATATTAAAAATTATTTTTTATTTTATAAAAATAAATGTATTAACAAAAATATACAAAACATTATATATATATATATATATATATATATATATATATATATATATATATATATATATATATATATATATATATATATATATATATATATATATATATATATATATATATATATATATATATATATAAAATTGAAAATAGCATCAAAATATATTAAATTTATTTATAAATTTTATAATGAAATTTAACGAGATAATGAAATAATAGCATTATAGTTTTGAATTCAGTTATATTAATCTAAAATAATAATAATATTCTGCTACTTTATATTTATATATATATATATATATATATATATATATATATATATATATATATATATATATATATATATATATATATATAGAGAGAGAGAGAGAGAGAGAGAGAGAGAGAGAGGTTGAAGGATAAAAATAGTTTTTTGTTAAGATAATAAGGGCATAAATGAAAAAAAAATACAAGTTAAAAGCTACAAACTTAAAACTTCAAATAGTTTTTGAGTAAAAAATTAAAAGTTAAGTGAAAAAGTTACAAGTTAAAAGTTAAATGTCAATTATCAAACATAAACTTTTTTTTGTTAATATGGATCCAAAAATAAAAGTTAAAAGGTAAAAGTTATATATTTTTTAGTGTTAAATATATTCTCAGTCACTATAGAAAAATATCGAATTTTAGTTCATATAAAATTATTTTTGTATGTAGATTTAATTTCTATAGAGAGATTAAAACCGTGTCAAAAAATAATACTATAGAAACTAAAATTCAATATTTTCTTTATAAGAACTAAAAATCAAAATTGAAATATTTATAAGAATCAAAAATATATTTAACCTTATTTGTTTTATCACCAAATAGATTCGTACATCGAACAAGAACTAAAAATTGTGCTAAAAGTAAAATGATAAAATTACAATAAGACTCGCAACATCTAAATTAATATGATAAAATTTGAATATGAAATGTTGAAAATGTGAAAATTATTGATTAAATATGTATTGAATGGATTAGAGATGATTTAATAATATGAAATATTGAAAATGTGAAAATTATTGATTAAAATACAACTCGACACGATGACGAAAACAAAGCAATGAAATCAAAACACATTTTTTAAATGAAAATTACTTATTTAAATAAGAAAAGAAAGTAATTAAGATCAAAATTGGTGATTCAATACCATAATTGAAATATATTCTATATCTGTTTGAAAATCATTTAAAATTTATTTATTTATTTGTTTTGTATATACTTTTTTATTTAAAATATACTTTTTTATTTAAAATATAAATCTATTTATAATCCATTTGAAATATACTTTAAATTTGTCAGAATATTGTTGAAATATTTGTCTAATGTGTTTGAAATTAATTAAAATTCGACCAAATATATTTGTTAAAAAGTTGTTTGAAAAAAGTTGGAACAAAATTTGGGGCAAACATTTTCAATTTGCTTCTTGAATTTTGCATAAGAGAAAATTACTTGTTATCAATATTATTCAAATAAATTCAAGCAATTAAAATATAATCCTTCTCAATATTTTAAAATTACTTTAAATCTTTTTTTCATAATTATAGTATTAACATTTTGACCAAAATTTCATATATATATATATATATATATATATATATATATATATATATATATATATATATATATATATATATATATATATATATATATATATATATATATATATATATATATATATATATATATATATATATATATATATATATATATATATATAATTAAATATCATAAACAACTAAGAAAACTAACAGCAAATAATGAAATTTTATATATATAATAAAAACTTTTTAAGAACATGACAATTGTTAATAAAAATTTTTAATATATTTCTAGAAGTATAATTTTGTTCACCTATTTAAGTTTCTTTGATATATATATATATATATCATTCATAACTTGTCGTTTGAAGTGAAGCCGAAAGTAAACTATTATCATTCAAAACTTCTGAAAAAATATGCCTTCTAGGTTTTCTTCCAATTCTTTTTCTCATTCATTTTTGAGACAAAAACGTTTTTTAATTTTTGTTGTTCTTATCTCTCTACCCGTTTTCATGTTTGTCTTTTCGTTTAAGTATCAAAGAGTCGATGTTCATGAGAGAACAAAACCATCTTGGTTCAAGTTTATAGAACAAGATTTTCGTAGCAAAACTAAGATTAAGATTGGTCTAGTTAATATCAATAAAAAATTTATTTATGAAAAACTTGATGCGGTTAGATCGAAAGTTGATATTGTTTATATCCCTTTCGATCGAGTTGATGAGAATTTAAATTGGAATGACTTTTTTCCAGAATGGATTAATGAGGAAGATGAAGTGAATAAGCCTAAATGTCCAAACATGCCTATGCCAACTTTGAAAAATTACAAGGATCTTGATGTTGTGGTGGCTAAGGTTCCATGTGGAGATGGATCAACGGAAGAAAAAGGAATTAGAGATGTATTTAGATTACAAGTAAATTTAGTGGTGGCTAATTTGGCGGTGGAAGCTAGGTGGCTAAAAAAATTGGAGAGTGATAATGGAAATATGTATGTTGTGTTTGTTGGATCTTGTGGTCCTATGATTGAGATTTTCAGATGTGATGATTTATTGATGCATCAAAGTGATTATTGGGTTTACAAGCCCGATTTGAAGAGACTTAAGCAGAAAACTCTTATGCCAGTTGGATCATGTCAAATTTCCTCGGGTTTTGCAGAAACAGGTACATTTTATTTTTATTTTGAATCTTGTGAGTATTTGCAGAAAAAGTATTTGTTTTATCTGTTTTCCCAACATGTTTTTTTTCCTTTCAATTAAGAGGAATCAATTTCTTTTAATTTAGTAGTCTCTAATCGTTGCACCATAAAGTTAGTTATGGAGGATTCGTTTTGCACTAGTTTCGTTTTGCATGTTTAAAAGAGTTAAAAATGATATTAAAAATTCAAGATAAATAAGGAAATTATAATTTTCCTAATAATAATTTCTAAATTAACCCATATTCTTTTTTTCATAGTCAATCTCTTCATTAGTCGATACATTGAATTTTGAAGAATCCATTTTATACTTTCTTATGTTGAAAATAGCTTAATCAAGACACATTATATATATAAAATAAAAACACCTTTTTATGTTTTACTTAGAATTTAAAAGGGATCCTCCAAATTCAACTAATATAAACACAATTACATATTTTACCACTTATTAAGGATAACAATAATTTTGGGTTAGAAATTTAGTATTATATGCGTACAATGATAGGAATTAATCCATCGAGATAAGGAAAATCACAATAGATGACATATTAATACAACTAATTATTTATTTTCATGTAAAATAAATATATTTATTAAACTATCCATATCAATTAATATCTTTTCACAATATTGAGACATTAATGTATGAATAATTTCGATAAAATATTAAAAATATGGATAAGTTAGTTCACTTTGTCCATAGCATTACTCAATTGATAAATATCGATCTTATAGAATGATTATGTTTTCTCAACATCGAGACATTAAGATGGTTACTACCACTCTATTTATCGATTGAAAAAAATAGTAAACATTTTCTTCTATTTCTGACAACAAATACATGATTTTTTTTTTGCATCGTATAGTTGAAATTAATGAAGAAATTTTGTAATCATTATTGTAGGTAAAGAGACATGGAGGAGTTATTTCCCAAAATCACATGGGCACAATAAGAGTATTGTGTTAGTTCCAAAGTTAGCTTATGTAACTGTTCTTCACTCTTCAGAAGAGTATGTTTGTGGTGCAATCGCTCTTGCACAAAGCATATTTTTATTTGGTAAAGGTATTTTTGAATCCATAGATCTTGTTCTTCTAGCTGATGATTCAATTGGTCCTAAATCCACTAAAGGTTTAAGAGCAGCTGGTTGGAAAATCACACGCATTCAACGTATTAGAAGTCCATTTGCCGATGAAAATGCATATAATCGTTGGAACTATAGTAAGCTACGTATATGGCAACTCACCATGTATGACAAAATAATTTTCATAGATTCTGATTTCTTAGTATTGAAGAACATTGATGGTTTCTTTGCTTATCCTCAACTATCAGCTTCACCGAATGAAAATGTAATATTCAACTCAGGTTTGACCGTAGTTGAGCCATCTCAATGCATGTTTGAGTATATGATGAATAAAACTTCTAAGGTGAAACCATATAATGGGGGTGACCAAGGTTTCGTGAATGAAATATTCACATGGTGGCATAGATTACCATCAAAATTAAACTACATGAAGTCATTTAAGGAAATAGGTGATAATAAGCATGAGATAGAACATGATGTTTACACTATACATTATTTGGGTTTGAAACCATGGATGTGTTATAGAGATTATGACTGTAATTGGAATTTGCAAGATCATCATATATATGCTAGTGACTCAGCTAATGAGGTTTGGTGGAAAGTTTATGATACTATGCCAAAACATCTGCAATCACATTGTGCAATTACAAGGAAGTCACATGTAAGATTTAATTGGAATAGAAAAATAGCAAAAAATGCTAGTTTACCTGATGGACATTGGAAAATCAAAGTTAAGGATCCTAGAAAGATGAAATATTTAGATTAGAATAAAGTGATGTATAAATATGAATATTTTATACACATTGATGTTAATTTATGATTTTGGCATTAATTGATTTATAAATTATCATGTAGTTTACTAGACATAAAATAAATAAATATAAGGTGTTATTGTTTATTAGGCAATGTCATTGTTGAAGGTTTTATAGGGTTGTATTTTGTGCGAATGGAAAATATTTGAGAATGGATAAATTTATGTTATTTTTTTAATAAGTAGTATTCATCGTGATTATAGGAGAGTGTAACTCTTAATAGAAGTTCAAAGTATCTCTACTTGTAACTATGGAGCATCACTTTACTCTTCTCCACATGTTTTCAATCCATCATATATTTTAAGTATCATCCTTTTCTTCTACAACTTCAGTTTCCAAATCAATATTTCCTTTTGCAATTTTTAGAAAAGGCCAACCTAAAATTATAGGGATCTCTATTTTGAAATAAGATATAATATAATGTATTTATTAACTATATAAAAGCTTAGTTCTTGTAACAAAATAATGAATTAGATTTATATATTTTCTATCTTAGGTAAGGAATCATAATTCTAGGTTCATTTTATTATAATTATAAAACTATTAAGAATTACTACATCAACTAAATTATCTCTTTCACCTAATAAAAAAGATAAAAAGAATTATTAATCACAATTATTCCTTGCAAAATGATATTTTATTTCTCTAATATGAATCATTCACTTGCGGCATATCAAGCTTTTCGAAGCCATTATTGGGAACTCTGTTATGATATTGATTTTTCTTTTCCATTGATTAGACTATTATTTTATTTTTTTTTATAAAATATTATCTTTATTGGTTGAATGAAAAGATTACGAAGTCTTGGAAACCTTGTTGAACCAATCGCTGAGATAGAAAGATATTTTCATATAGGAGACGAAAGGAACAAGCGATGAGTGAACATAAAAATTTAAAAGACTGTGTCTCTCCTAACAATACATAACCATATGCCAATATTGCACTTACTACTATGAATGCTAATAACATCAAACTAAAACCTTATTTGTTGTCTATGTAAAAGTCTCCTTTGTTTTTTTTTAATGTTTCATGGCTTCAAAAAGGTTGAAACACACATCTTCATCTTGGACACGACCTTGATCATTCCATCATCAATATCAATCATCATTCTGGTTGTTTTCATGAAAGGTCAGCCTAAAATCAAAGTTGCATCATCATCTTACGCAATATCCATCACAACAAAATCAATTGGAAATAAGAAAATTGTCTACTTTAACCAAAACATCTTTAGCTATTCATGATGGATGGGTGATGGATTTGTCGGCCAATTGCAATGTCATCTTTGTTTGTTTAACTTCAAGGTTGCCTAATCTCCAAACCACAAACAACAATATCAATTTTATGCTTGAACCCAAATAACTTAATGCTTTGCCAATGTTTACATTTTCTATTGTGACAGGAAATGTAACTCTCCTAGGTTCTATTTATTTATATGGAATGGTTCTTTGAATAATGGAACTACAACTAACATCTAGGTTAATGGTCTCTTGATCCATATACCTCATTTTCTTTGTGAGAATCTCCTTCATGAACTTAACATAAGTTGGCATCTGTTCAAGAGCTTTAGCAAATGGAATATTTATCTGCAACATATTAAATATATCCAGAAACCTTGAATAATGTCTCACCTTGTCTTTATTGGTAGGAGCATGTGGATAAGGTAAGTGTTGCACTGGAAGACTCTTCATTATCCCTTTTTCCTCGTGAGATTTTTGAGATTTTGTCTTCTTTTCTTCACTCCTTTTCTTTTTTAACTCTTATTTTAAATTTTCAACTAAATCTTCCTTTTTATTTCCTTTTTCTACTTCCTTCTCGCCTTCTTCACTCTCTTCCCCTTTTCTTTCTATCACAACTTGTTCTTTTTCAAGATTATCAACAATGCCTTTGTCAACTTATCTAACACTTCGAGTTGTAATAGATTTGTAATGTTCCTTCGGATTAGTTTGAGTGTTGGCAGTAAATGTCACTCCTTGTTTATCATCCAATTGCTTAGTCATTTGACCAACTTAATTTTCAAGGTTCTTAATAGATGCATCCGTGTTCTTTTGATCTATAATAAACAATTTCATAAACTGATTCAGAGTGTCCTATATCTCTGAGGTTCTGTCATGTGGTTGAGGATTCTAATTATAATTTGGATATGGAATTTTTATATTGGATGGTCTTGCTTCTGGTCTCCACCCTTGGTCGTAATATGCATTGTTCCATATTTGATAACCAGGATTACCTTGATATGGTACTTGCCTCTATTGATATTGATTTCCCATGTAATTCACCTCTTCATTCGACGAAGGACAATAACCTATAGGATGATCTCTGGTGGAAAGTTCACAGTAAATAACCTGTTGAGGTTTGTTCGAGACTTCTTGCATTTCCTTGAGCTGTTGCGGAAGCTTCAACATTTGTTTTGCGAGTTCTTCCACTATTTGTGTTAGCGCTTTATTCTAAGCCGGTATTTCACCATTTGTTCCCAATTCATTGAGTGTCATTCATTCAATAATAACAATTTCATCTTCCACACTATTTGACATTAAAGAACCACTTGCAGTTGCATCCAAAAGAAGTTTTGGTTGCGGAAGATGGGTGTATGTTTCGCATCACTAGACGACTTTGGATGTCTTCTTTGTTTCTTCACAACGAGATTCTAATTCTTCTATGGTGTTTCCTCTGATCTTGGTTTAAATTCCTAACCCTAGGGTTAATGACCTGATTGGTAGGGACTCTAAGGAGGAGTTCTTGAATCAAGTTATTTCTTTGTTTCTTTAGTTTGTTTGTCTACCGCACATATTTGTCTCCGGTGTGCTCATGTCTTCGCCACCATCTTTAGGGTTTGTTCTCACAAACCTTAATATGCAAGAAGAGGATCGCCTGAATTATGTCTCTAACAAGGATATGGATTTCAAAGAGTTAATATCAACTTCTAGTGGAGTAGAAGACTCTTCTTTCAAAACTACTCAGACGACCTCAATTTCTTATAAAAACATTGTAACAAGGGAATCTTCAAGAAATTTAGGAACATCAAGTGAAGCAAAAATTGACATGCGAGATCTTGAAGAGGAAAATTAGATCAGTGGATATGAATGCCCTGAGTTTATTTTGTTTGAATTGGAAGAAAGATGAATCTCCAAGCCCTGGAAAAAGGAGTCATTATTAAGAGGCTTTGGCGTAAAATTAGATATAAGGTGCTAGAAAAACCTCTACAACTCATGTGGGCCAAAAGAGAGCTTCTCAACATCATTCACCTAGGATAAGAGTTTTATCTAATCGCTTTCACTAAGCAGGAAGATCAAGCTCTTGCGCTTCTTGAAGGTCCTCTGCTGATTTACGACCATTACCTCACAATGCGTGAATGAAACCCAAACTTTTGGCCTTCTAGAGACACAGTTAACCAACTTGTGTGGGTGCGAATCTTGGGTCTCCCTATTGTATCGTGTGCTCACCATCATTAGTAACAGGGTAGGTAAGGCTATTAAAGTTGATTAGAATACTTTATCTAGAGAAATGGGGAAGTATGCGAGACTTTTCATTCAAGTGGATCTTACTAAACCTCTACTTGATATGTTTGCTATAAAGGAAAAAACATTTCAAAGTTGAATATAAAGGCTTGCATATGTTTTTCCTTCATTGTGGAAAGTATGGGCATAGAGCTGAAAGTTGTGAATCCCAAAAATTGACAAGTTCTAACAAAGATGGAGGTCATATGGAAGCCCTTTATGGAAGCATCATCCATGTGGCGCATATTGGAGTTCAAAGAAATCCTAATGGCCCTTAGACTATTGTTCGGAAGGCAAAACGGGGTGGAAGAGGTAAACATGATATAATTAAGGAAAATCTCAGTAAGAATAAAAGTAATGCGCTATCTAGTAAGAAAGGATCTAGTTTCCAAGCCATTCTTAAGGAAAATCATAATGATGATACTATTAATCCAAATGAAGTTTCTGAAACATCCCAACAGGCTATCTTAAGAATTTTATGAATGAGAATGAAGATATTTCTCTTAGAGGTAGTCCTGCTCATGGTAAGGATAATTTGGAAACACCTAAATTCCCAGAAGTACTTACCCCTTAGGCTTCTAAGAGAAACATGGTTAGGAAAAAAGATAAGAATTTTGACAATCTCCTGGTGATAGCTTCTCGAGGTATTGTAAA
The DNA here is from genome assembly GCA_963966055.1 of Lathyrus aphaca. Lineage (NCBI taxonomy): Eukaryota > Viridiplantae > Streptophyta > Magnoliopsida > Fabales > Fabaceae > Lathyrus > Lathyrus aphaca. The sequence goes on from OZ014525.1 coordinate 18,803,602, forward strand.
GGCTAAAGACAAAGACCAAATTCACGACTAGACCAAGGAAAACCTTGACAGACTCTTGGAAGAAGAGTTAATGGAAGAGATCCTCAAAATGACTCAAGTTAACATTTCCCAAGTTGACATTGTTGATAATAATAATAATAGTAATAATAATAATAATAATAATAATAATAATAATAATAATAATGAGCACTTTCATGGCCAAAAATACAATTTGGAGCAACTTGGCCCAAAAGGATTAAGGGCTCAAGGAGCTAAAGATGAAAAAAATAAAAAATCAATATCCTCTCCTAATTCTTTCAACCCAACCCTACTAATAGTTATTTTCTTACAGGTGCCAGCTCTGATATGATTGAATCAACGAGAAATCTTGATGAGGAAATGCTGGCAGAAACTCAGAATGATTCTTAAGGGTTATTTTTTTTCTATTGTTTTTATGATTAGCCAAACTTTACTTGTTTGTTCTAGAACTATAAAGTTTCTAGAAAAAAATGACTTCTTTTGTGTCTACAATTCTTACATCCAAGATAAAATACCAAATATCTTTGTTGTAATGGAAACTCGTTCTGACCCTAACAATATAAATCGTAAATTTTCTCATTTAGTTTTCTCTGGTTTTGCTTTATTTGAATCTAGATGCTTTGATATGGACTGGAAAACTGATAAACTGCAAGGGACCATTTTGAAGCATCAATTTCAGTTCCTTCACTCTAAAATTATCATTGAGGAGGGCAAACCCTGACACTTATCTACTGTCTATGCCAATCCTCTAAAAGATAGAAAATAATCTTTGGAATGAATTCGTTTATATTTCTTGCACTATGTATATTAGGTGGGTGGTTGGAGGAGACTTCAATGATATTCTTCATTTGCATGGAAAAAAATGGTGGCCTTTCGGCCTCCTTATGAAGATGTACTCTTTTTCAACATCGTATCAATATTTGTGATCTTATTCGCCTGGGTAGCTTCGATTATTCTTATACTTGGAGATGTCCTTTAACTCATGGTGGTATGAGACTATATGAAAAACTAGATCATGTTTTCTGCAATGCCAATTGAAGAATCATCTATACTGAAGCTCACGTGAAGGTCCTAAATAGGATGGACTTTTCCAACCACCATCTAGTGTTACTCACTCTGGTGGTCAAAGATTTTAGAAAAATCCCTCAATCTGCTAAATTTGAATGTGCTTGGTTGGTTGATGGAACTTTTGAGCATATGTTGAAGATAACCTAGAATACCAGTGTTATACCCCAAAATTTGCCCTCCCACAATCAAGACAATATCTCTCAAGACTTCTAAATGATCATAAGGTCCTCAAGACTCCCAATTGATCAAGAAGTGTGGAAGTTTCCTCAGATAGTGCCTCCTCTTAAGCACAGTGTCCAAAACTAGGGTTTTGAGTTTCCTCAAGTTAAAATGACTTTCAAGGCTTCAAGTGAGCTTCATGAAATCCCATATGACTTCAAGAATACCTATGTCAAGTTTCAAAGCTTTCCCAAAGAGCTTGCCCAGTCAGATGATCAGATATGCAAGAATCAGTCAAAGTCGTTAAAAAGTCAAACTGAGGACAACTGTGGTCAAATCAAAGTCAAAGTTCAATATTTTTTGCAAACATCAAGTTTATGAAGTAAAATTAATCATTTGATCAAGGGTTGATCATGATTCATCAAGAAAGTTTCAGATCATCAAGAATCAGGAGTTTCTAAATTAGGGTTTCCTTAAGGAAAGTCAACTGAACTTTGACCAGCCATAACTTTCACATGATTCATCAAAAATTTCCCATCCAAAGCTTATTTTGAAGGAAATTGAATTCTTTACAACTTTGTGTCTCACAAGCCAATCCTAAAAATGCTTCATTTGGAAGGTATGAGCTAAAACATTACAGGTCATTTCAAAAGTCAACAAAAAGTCAACATCTTCCAAAGGGCATAATTTGAAAATGGTAAAATATATGGACATGAGACCAAAGAGGTTTGTTATAGGACTCTTTAAGCTTTCCAAAATGTCCAAGAACACCTTCATAGCCTTAAAATTGAAGGATTTGTGCCTTGTCAAAGTTGGGAGATTTTTGAGGGGTGTATGAAGAAAATAAGGCCTTAAAACAAAATTTTTCCAAATGGGCCTATCATTTTGCAATCCAATATTTATGATGACATCAAGCACGACCCAAAACCAAAGAGTTCTGATTTTTATTATTTATTTGGATTTTATTCATTAAAATTCAATTTAAATATAAATTAAATATGAAAAATCAAATAATGGTCAAGATATTTGATTGGAAATCATTTAAATCATATTTAGAATGATTGGAAGTCAATTGAAGTCAGATTGATCAAAATTGGAAAGTTTTTATAAGATTTTTTTGAATATTTGATATAGAGATTTCTTCATGATCAAGCAATCCAATTTTGTACAAGGCCCATGGTTTTTTCTGGCCTAAATCATTCACTACATATACATGAAGCATTGACAATATTAGGGGACGAAAATTGCAGCTAAGAACACTAAGAACAATCTTCAAAATTTTCAAAGAAAGTTGAAATTCAGATTCTTTGATTTTGTGACTTTTCATGTGATTCAAAGGTTGCATTAGCTTCCTTGGTCCTCACTGAACATGATTCAATCATCATAAGCATCCAAATCATGCGCAAACACCCTAACCGAATCATATTTTTCTAGTTTTTTCAATTTTTCGATTCTTGTCATTCACGCATTATTAATGAATTATAACCATATATTGATGTTTGTGATGATGTTTAGATGGATTCTGCACATTTATTCGAAGTTTCATGGTCGGATTCAATAGTTACCATTGTTAGGGTTTCAAATTCGAAATTGGGATCCTTTGATTCAAGTGATATAAATATTGTTTGATGTTGAATTTGGACTTTGCAGGTCATGAGGATTCGATTGATGCAAGAATCGTTGATTGATTGTACATATTCATGATTTTGTATGAACGGTAGCCATTTAGCTACGACTATTTCGTAGCAAAAACTTGGTTGTTTCGTTGCAAATATTCTACGTCCAGAGGTTGAAGAAAGTGTCCTGCGCGCGAAATTTCATTTTTGAATTTATTTTATTTATTTTATGTTATTATGTTGTATTATTGACACGGAGAAGTTGGCAGCCCAGTGGTAAGGCGTGTGCGTGATGAACCTTGAAGACTTGGGTTCGAGTCTAGCTTGAAGCGTTTTTTTGCTTTTAATTCATTTATTTTTGCAGGTTGAAAATATAATGGCTTTGCTCAATAGGATTATCACCAGCGCGCGCTGGCCGTGTTGGTTTTTGTGATACGCATTGAGGTAAGGGACCTGGGTTCGATTCCCAGGTCCTTCTTTTTGAGCAACTTTGCCTTTTTTTAGGTATTTTCTTCTTTTTATATTTTTTTAATTAATTTCTTTACAAATAATAATAATACAATTAATCTAATTTAATTATAAGTAATTAATCTCTCCTTAAAAAAAAAAAAAATTCTAAATGATATTTAATATTTTTCTCATAATTTATTTTTTATATATTATTAATTAGGTTTTAATTTTTGTAAATATAAACCCTAATATTTTTCTCTAAATTTTTTTAAACCCTAATTATTTTAAAACCCTAATTTTCTCTAACCCTAAATAAATATTTTTCTTTATATAATTCTTTTTTTATAACATATTATTCTTATTATTATCAAACCATTTAAACTTGTATTTTTCTAATAATCTCTAAACATTTAATTTATTTAACTTAAAACAATTTCTTTTAAAATTCTAATCTTTTTATTATTATTACTTTATTACTTTATTATTGCTCTATTTATTATTATTACTTATTTATGTTTACTATTCTTGCTTTATTATTATATTTGCTTTATTATTCTTATTATTTATTTTTATCTAATTATTATGTATCTGCCAAAGCCTTGTAATAATTTATAGATTTATTTTTTCGTCTGTATTTTCTTTATAAATTTTTAATTGTGTGGTTAGTAAATAGGGTGTGAAAACCTAATTGTGATTAAATAAAATTAGATAATTAATTAAAAAAGATTAAATATTTGAAATAAAACACTCACACATGTAAGTCGATCTTTGATCGCCATCTTGCACTTCCTACGGTATTCCTCTTGGTTGCCTTCTTTAAATGGTCAAGTCCCTCGAATATAGGGGTGTCATAAGCAAAGTCCCTTCACGTATAAATCATCAAGTTCCTACAGATTTAAAAGATCAAGTCCCTTCGAGGTTACATACAGAATAATGATCTTGTCCCTTCGAATAAATGATGATAGTCCCTACGAAATGCTAAAGACACCCCTTAAGTTGCCTTCTTTGACCATACGATGACCCTACGCCCGTCCCTTAAACAAATCCAAGGTAATGACTACCTATTCCTTAATAATAGGGATAGTCTTACCCTTGAAAGAACATATAAGAACATGAATGACTTAGTCTAGGGTAGGTACCTCATAGTTACTTGCTCACATCTTTAAAAAATACTTTTCATACCTCACTATTTTCAAACATTTTCAAACAAGGCTTTGTATACATCCATACGAGGATCATTACAAAGTACTTAGAAAATTTCTAATCACACACTACACATTTCAAAAACAATTAAAGTGAGCAAAGTAACTAAGAGCCCATGGATAACCATGGATATAAAGGGTGCTAACACCTTCCCTTTATATAACCTACCCCCCGAACCCAAGTCTTTTAAAATAGGTCTTTCCTGTTCTTTTATGTCTTTTTCACTTGGATAAAATAAAAGTCGGTGGCGACTCTTGCTATCCGCAACATGACTAAAAGTCAGTTCTCCCACCGTGTTACAACCAGTCATCCTCTGCTGAGTAATATGGAGTCCCTTAAATCCATAGATATGAAGTGGAATCTCCACAACATTGGGAGTGTTTGTCGCGACACAATCCATCTTACTATCTGGCTTCAAGGTATTCAAAGAGCCATTTATAATGGTAGGGATCACGAGGGTCTTCGTAAGCTTGAAAAGTAAATTCAAATAAATCTTTCTAAGATCTTGTATCAAAAGGAGCTTATTTGGTTCCAACATGCTAAAGTTAATTGGTTGGTGGATGGGAATAGGAATATCAATTTCTATCATATCGGAGATGTGTAGCAGCGTTATAGGAAAGCTATTAATATGCTCAAAGAAAACAACAATAATTGGATCAAAGGCGAGGAAGAAATCAAATCCATGTTTCAAACTTATTTCAAAAATCTTTTAACTACGATGATTATCAGATCTGAGTGGATCCAAAATATTCAAAAATTTCTGAAGTTGAAAAACCGTGATATCAGATTTTTAAATTCTGGTCTACAAAATTCAGAGGATAAGCAAACCTTTTTAGATATGTGTAGCGGTAAAATCACTAGTGTAAGTTATTAGTTAACTTAACTCAAAGTAAACAGAGTCGCCACCGTACCTTTATTTTATTCCAAATGGAAAAGGAAAAAAGAGCGAATAAATTGTAATGAATCTAAAAGCAAAAAAGCTAAAAGAAACAAGTAGAAAACTGGGTAAGGGGATAGGTTACAAATTTGGAAGGTTTTAAGCACCCAAAATGTATGTGGTACTCCATGGGAGCCCTTTGAAATATTTATTTCTTTTGGTTTGAAAATGGTTTGTTTAAAAGAGATTGAAGAGATGGGAAGAGAAATTTTTTTGAAAGATTTTTGTGTTTGACGAGACTTGCGTCTCATGCCTACGTACCCACAACGTGCAATGTGAGATCAAAACCTCGTAGTTCGTGGTACAAATAGTGAAAAGACAATATGTTGGATTGATTTTAAAATGTAAAGATAAGTCGTCATTCTTTATGAATATCCTTGAAATAGCTAATGATTCAAGTGCTCTTGGAGAACCAATGTCTGAAGAAAAGTTGGTGAGAAAAGCTCTCAAATATCTACCTAAGAGATTTGACATGAAGGTCATAGCCATAAAAGAAGCTCATGACATTAGCATGATGAGATTAGAAGAACTTATTGGATCTCTTCAAAATTTTGAGATTGGCATAAGTGACACATCTGACAAGAAAAATAAAAATATTGCATTCTCTTCCAACACTGAAGATGGAGTAGAAGATTGTAATTTGAATACTGAGGAAGGTATATCTAATGATATAGTTCTTCTTGGGATACATTTCAACAAATTAATGCAAAAGATGGATAGGAAGTCAATACCAAATGTCAATAACAACTCATCTGACATAAATAGGTCAAATGATTCTGGTAGAAAGACAAGGGCTGAAGAGAACTCTTCTCAAGAAAAAGGAGTTTAATGTTATGGTTGTGAAGGTTATGAGCACATCAGATCTGAATGTCCCACATATCTCAAGAATCAAAAAAAGGGTCTTACTGTGGCTTGGTCAGATGAAGATACTGAAAGTGAAGATGAAGAAGAATTTGCTAAGAATGCTACTACTCTTACTAGGAAATATTATTCTGATTTAAGTGATAATGAAGTCACATATGATGAGCTAGCTACTTTCTATAGAGAAATATGTCTAAAAAAATGAAGAAGTCTGCCAACAAGGAGAAAAACAGAAGAAAATCATATCACAATTGGAGAATGAAAAGGAAGAGCACTTGGAAACCATTTCCAAGCTGGAAAATGAGGTAACATTACTAAACTCCCAACTTGATCAAATGACCAAGTTTGTCAGAATGCTGAACAGTAGTTCAGAGACTTTAGATGAGATTATGCAAATTGGGTAGTTATCTAGAGATGTGACTGGTCTAGGGTTTGACAAAAGAAAATAAGGTGTCTCAAATCCTGCTTCCTCTGAGTTCAAACCAAAGATGTTGCATCAGGTGTCTCAAAATCATAAAAGAATACTTGTTGCCTACATAAGAGGAAATTCCCATAAATGGAGATGTCATTATTGTGGAAAGTTTGGTCACTTGAAGCCCTATTGTTTCAAACTCTATGGATATCCTAAGATTGTTCCTCTGCGTGTTATAATTCAGAACATACCTAAGGTCAAAAAACAATGGATTCCTAAGATTGGTACCAACAGCTTGATAACTCATACCTCTCTCAGAGTGTCAGCAAAAAATGACTAGTATTTTGACAGTGGATGTTCAAGACATATGACAGGAGTCACTAATCTGCTGGTGAATATGAGACCCATGCTACTAGTTTTGTTACTTTGGGTGATGAATCCAAAGGTGAAATCAAGGGAATTGGACAGCTGGACTGCTCAGGAGTACTTAGACTTGATAATGTGCTACTTGTAAAAGGGTTGACTGCCAATATAATTAGCATTAGTCAACTATGTGACCAAGGATTGAAACTCAACTTCTCCAAATTTGAATGTCTTGTTACAGATGGGAAAGAGGAATTAGTCACGAGGGAGTCAAATCTAAAGACAATTGTTATCTATGAACATCTCAAGAATCAAGTCATGTCTCCTCTTTCTTGCTTGCCAAAGAAGATGAAGTTAAACTCTGACATCAGAAACTTGGACACTTGCATCTGAAAGGCTTGAAGAGAATCATATCCATGGAAGTTGTCAGAGGGATTCCTAAGCTCAAGATTGAAGAAGAAAACATTTGTGGAGAATGCCAAGTAGGAAAGCAGACTAAGATGTCACATCACACAGATTTGATGGGAACTATGCAGGTAGAAAGTCTTGGTGGAAAGAAATATGCTTATATTCTAGTGGATGAGTATTCAAGATACACTTGGATAAATTTCATCAGAGAAAAGTCAGGAGTTTTTGAAGTTTTCAGAGATCTCTGTCAAAAACTACAAAGAGAGAAGGAAAGAAATGTTATTAGAATCAGAAGTGATCATGGGAGGGAATTTGAGAATGACAAGTTTACTGAATTTTGCTCCACTGAAGGAATTGGTCATGAATTCTCATCTCCCATTACTCCTCCTCAAAATGGGATTGTAGAACGCAAGAACAAGACTATACAGGAATCTGCTAGAGCCATGATACATGCAAAACAGTTACCTTATCATTTCCAGGTTGAAGCAACGAATATTGCATGCTTCATTCATAATAATGTCACCTTGAGGAAAGGTACTTCAGCTACTATATATGAATTATGGAAAGGAAGAAAACCTATTGTGAAATACTTCCATGTCTTTGGAAGCAAATGCTACATCCTGGCAGATCGTGAACAAATAAGAAAGTTAGATCCAAAGAGTAATGAAGGAATATTTCTAGGATACTCTACCAACAATAGATCTTATAGAGTCTGCAACTACAAAACTAAAGTAATGATGGAGTCTATAAATGTTGTTGTTGATGATCAAGGGTTGAACAAATAAGTTGATGTCCTAGATGATGTTGAAACATTCCAGAATGAAACTCTAGCAGAAACTGAAGATAGAGGTATTGATGAACAACCCTCTAGTTCTGAGCCTAAAGATAGTAAGACCAACAAAGGTCCCTCTATTAGAATTCAGAAAGATCATCCTAAAGACCTCATCATAAGAGAGATGGATAAAGGAGTTACTACAAGATCAGGGGAGATAATCTCTAACTCTTGTTTTGTGTCAAAGATAGATCCAAATAATGTTAAAGAAGCATTAACTGATGAATTATGGATCAATGATATGCAAGAGGAATTATATCAATTCAAGTGGAATGAAGTTTGGGATCTTGTCCCAAGGCCTGAAGGATCAAATGTGATAGGTACCAAGTGGGTGTATAAGAACAAATCTGATGAATAGGGAGTTATCACAAGGAATAAAGCAAGACCGGTTGCTCAGGGATACCCTCAAGTTGAGGGAATTGACTTTGATGAGACCTTTGCTCATGTTGTCAGACTTGAATCTATTAGATTACTTCTTGGAGTTGCTTGCATCTTGAAATTCGAACTATATCAAATGGATGTTAATAATGCCTTCTTGAATGGTTACTTGAATGAGGAAGTCTATGTGGAACAACCCAAAGGATTCATTGATCCTAATTTATCTAATCATGTGTATAAGTTAAGGAAAGCACTATATGGATTAAAACAAGCTCCAAGAGCTTGGCATGAGAGACTTACTGAATTTCTTGTTGAACATGGCTACAAAAAAGGTAGCATGGACAAGACTCTCTTTATGAAAGAAGAAGGAAAGAAGCTCATGATTGCTCAAATTTATGTTGATGATATTGTGTTTGGTGGGATGTCTGAGGAGATGGTTCAACATTTTGTTAAACAGATGCAGTCTGAATTTGAGATGAGCTAGTTGGTGAATTAACATATTTTCTTGGTCTTCAAGTCAAGCAGATGGAAGACTCTATATTAATTACTCAGAGTAATTATGCCAAGAATTAGTTAAGAAGTTTGGAATGGAGAATGCTAGTCATAAAAGGACACCTGTTCCTACTCATCTGAAGTTGCCTAAAGATGAAAAATGTGTGAATGTGGATCAAAGTCTCTACAGAAGTATGATTGGAAGCTTATTATATCTCACATCAAGCAGACCTAACATTGAATTTGTTGTAGGTGTTTGTGCTAGGTATCAAGCTGATCCCAAAGTGAGTCACATCAACCAAGTGAAAAGAATCTTGAATTATGTCAATGGTACATGTGATTATGGTATGATATACTCTCATGGTTCTAATTCTGAGCTAAATGGTTATTGTGATGCTGACTGGGCATGATGTGCTGATGATAGAAAAAACACATCTGGAGGATTTTTTTTTTGGGAAACAATCTGATATCTTGGTTCAACAAGAAGTAAAATTGTGTTTCTCTTTCCATAGTGAAGGGATGAGAAAATAATTAATTTTTAATTTTTTTGTGTTTGGAGAGGTTTACCACCTCATGCCTACGTACCCACAATGTGCAATGCGAGATCAAAACCCCTTAGTTCGTGGTACAAATAGTGAAAAAATAGTGTGTTGGATTGATTTTAAAATGTAAAGATAAGTCATCATTCTTTAGCGAATAATTCCGCTAGAAAAAATGAATCATATTTAAACATATAAAAAAAAGGTTAAAAGGAAAAGTGCACAAAGGCACAAAAATATTTGACGAGTTTTGTATTTTTTATGGTCTTTTAAAAAATGTTTTGATATATTTACATGATTTAACATTTATTAAGAAAATAAAAGAAAAGGTAAAAATCGCTTGACCTAAGTCAAAGTTTGATTATGAAAGCGGTTTTAAGTTTGAAAACAGAGAAGCTTTTGAAAACGAGGGAGAAGTTTTGAAAATTTAAGAAGGGGAGGAGATGAAGAGACTATCCTAAAAGGAAAATAAAAGAGATAAAGGAGGAAAGATATAACCAAACTTGATGATGCTTCACATTTTATGATCATAAGAGTTCCATCCTTATAAGTTAGCAAATGTCCAAATAAAGGCAAACTACCAACTCCATGAAGATCAAAACAAAGGGAAGGTGTCCTAGAATCTAAGTCCAAAACTCCAATTTCAATGCAAAGGATAGTAACCAATAGTCCAAGATGGGAGAAATTAAGTTTTTTTAGAGGTTTAATCCTTTATTAATATTTTTGTGTCCAAATGGACAAAGGGAAAATCAACACAAAAATAATAGCAAAAATATAAACATTATAATGGATGATAAGGCAATATAAAGCATAATAAAAATAAAGGCAATAAAAGTGAAAGAAATTAAAATGTTAGTATAGTAATAGTAATAATAATATACATAATATTGGTATGGTGAACTTAATCATCCACAACCAAAAAAAAAGTAACCAAGTTACTTAGTACCAAAAATCGAAATGGCAACCGAATCCGCTTAGTATCTTACACCATAGTGATTATCAAGGCGATTAGAACCAAATTCAATTAAATTTGAAAGAAGATTGGGAGACCCAGAGAAACTATGCATCAAACTTCATAAGTATTGGATCTTAATGCAAAAAGATCATTCACTTTGGGATTACGCGACCAACACGAGGTCCGATCCAAGAAAGTGTAAGTATCCAATTGGATTTTTATTCCAAATTAGGGGCACATTTAGGTCTATGTTAAGCAATCGTCAAGTAATTTACGAAGTAATTACCCTAAAAATGAGGCCGGCCAACACCAATTAAGGTGAACGATGTATGTGTTGATGCATGCGAGATAAACGATATGTAAATCGCCATCCGAAAGCAATACCACACGAAAATAAAGATGAATACCAAATTGAGTTTCATTTATGGTATTCTTTCATCTTTAAGTTCAGTAACTCATCTTGGCTAATGCAAAGTACCTAAAGTAAATTAAATAATTCACTTAAAGATATATTTGGACTAATGAATATTAACCACTCTAATCTACACCCAAGTATATTGAAATTAAAGAGAAATCAGTCCCAAGATTGTCTTCCAAGGTAAAAATAAGAAGGAGGAAGAAGAAGCAAGAGGAATAAATAATAAGCCAAAAATTCAGTTCTGACTCAAGAGTAATCGGTTACTACCTAAGCAGTAATTGGTTACCTGAACAAAAAAAATTCAGTTTTCTAGAAAATTAACACAGGTAACCGGTTACTACCTAGGCAGTAACCGATTACTCTGCGCGCAGAATGAAAAATTCTGCTAAAATTCAGTATGATCCATTTTTAAAACCTTTTTTCAAACATCTTATGATCATGAACTAAATTAGCACAAATTTAACAACCAAAACACAGTGAATCCCTCCAATCAAACAATAATTTATGATCTAGAAGATCAACAACCAAAAACATCAAGAATCTACATCTTGAATGTTGATGATGAAGGTAGAACCATGGGAGAAATGAATTACCAATAGAACTTTTCAAATTGATCCAATATCAAGCTTGATCTACTGAAATTGATGAACAAAAAAGAGTAGGATGAAGGTTTAGCTCAAAGTTGATCAAGAATTCAAGGTAAATTCTTGATAACTTTCAAAAAGAGAAGAAGAGCTTTGGTGATTTTTTGGTTTAGGGGGATATTTTACAAGAGATTTATTGGCTATCGAAAGCTTCCAAGAAATTTTTGCAAGGTGAATTTGGCTATCAAAAGCTTGAGAATTGTATGAGAAATGACCTCTATTTAAAGAGTTTAGGTATGAGAATTTGGAAATTCAAATTAGGCTTGGTAATTCAAAAATTGGAGAGAATCATGAAAAAAGTGGTGATTAGTGAGGGTTTATGGTGGGAATTAATTTTAATGATGTATGTGAATTAAATGGAGATGGTCTTGAATATTCCAAGAGTGATCATAAATGAAATTGGTGCCAAAATTCAAAAATTTGAAATTGCTGCAAAAATTTTCAAATTTTCACGCAAGTAATCGGTTACGCCCTAGGTAGTAACCGGTTACTCAGTGCAAAATTTGAAAAATTTGTTTTCCTTTTGCATTGTTATGATTTCGGCTCGATTCTTTTGTGTGTCGAAGAAGACATGGAAATAAACACATGAACCTTGGAATTTCTTGAATAAATCAATTAAATTGGGAAATACTTGATCAGATAAATTTGAATTATTTACGGATCAACTTCGACTTTTATCGGTGAAATTCATTCGAGCTGCAAGACTGCTATTTTTGGAATTTTTTACCTGAAAAATGATTAACAAAAGAGAACAAACATATTTTTGGATTTTAATTCATGGTTAGTAAACATAAACAAATAAAAACAAATGGTGATCCCCTATGAGGCATAAACCTACACCCGAGAAGAACCGAGAAACCAGTATGATCTTGTTTGTATTGCAAGATGCGGGTGAAAAATGCGAAGAAGTCTCAGGTGGAAAATTAGGGTGCTACACCTACGGAACATTTACTTACCGTCGTATGTCATTCGGTTTATGTAACGCTCCAACGACATTCTAACGGTGTATGATAGCAATATTTGCTGACTTCATAGACGACGTCATGGAAGTGTTTATGGATGACTTCTCTATATGCAGACAAAGCTTTAAAGGATGTCTATCAAACTTAGAGATGGTACTCGAGAGATGCGTAAAAGTTAATCTTGTACTTAATTAGGAAAAATTCCATTTTATAGTAAGACAAGGAATCGTGCTAGGACATGTGATATCCAACAAAGACATCGAGGTAGACAAAGCAAAAATAGAAGTAATAAAGGACCTTCAACCGGCGAAAATCATGAAAGAAATAAGAAGTTTCTTAGGACATGTCGGTTTTTACCGACGATTCATTAAGGATTTTTCCAAGATCACCAAGTCGTTGACCGGTCTACTAATGAAGGACGATGAGTTTATCTTTGACGAAGACTGTCTAAAAGCTTTTGAAACACTCAAAACAACTCTTATCATCACACCCATCATGCAACCACCTGATTAGACACTACCATTCAAAATTATGTGTGATGCGAGTGATTACGTTGTAGGCGTAGTCTTAGGCCAAAGAAAGGGTAAAAAACTTCATGCAATATACTATGCAAGTAGAACTTTAGACCCTGCTCAAATGAACTACGCCACAACAGAGAAAGAACTTTTAGTCGTCGTGTTCGCGCTTGTCAAATTTCGTTCCTACTTAGTAGGAGTTAAAATCATCATTTATACCAATCATGTTGTATTAGGTACCTTTTAAGTAAAAAAGATGTGAAACCTAGACTACTAAGATGGATCATTTTGCTACAAGAGTTCGATTTGGAAATCAAAGATAAGAAAGGAACTGACACTGTAGTTTCAGACCACTTATCGCGAATGGGAAATATTAAACCAGACCAAATCCCTATTAATGACGATTTCCCTGATGAACTTCTTATAGCCCAATTAGAAATTGAGATATCTTCCTTAAACATAGAAGAACAAATTCAAGAAGAAACAGTGGAAGAAATTTGTGCGCAAACCACTATGCCATGATATGCTGACATAGTTAACTATCTAGCTGCCAGAGTACTTCCACCTGATCTCACATACCAACAAAAGAAGAAGTTCTTCCACGATCTAAAACAATATTACTGGGATGAACCATTTCTTTTTAAGCGAGGATCCAATGGTATTTTTCGCTGATGTGTCCCAGAAGAAGAAATGGAAAACATAATTTCCCATTGTCACTCCGCTCCTTATGGTGGACACGCAAGTATGGGTGGCAAAATGGGTCGTGGCCTGCCGGGCCGGCTCGCGCACCTGCCGAAAAGTGACGGATTGGGTTGGGATTCTAGGCTCGCCATCCACCAAAACCCGCCCCGCTAAAATCCGCCACCCTCTAAAACCCTCCCCACAGAAACCCGTCGTCCGCCAAAGCCCGCTGCACCTATATAATAATATTATTTAAGTATTTGTAAGAACCTACGAAAATAGTTTGTGATATGTACATAAGTTTTTTTGAGATTATTAGGATTAATCTACTTTCTCTGTCTCTATTGTTGGGCAGGTATTTTGAATTTTACTTATGAAAAATGGCAAAAGTGGGATCGAAATTTGAATTTAGATCATATAAAATACTAAAAGTGATGTTATATATGATAAGAGTATTATTTCACTAAAAGTTGATGTTTTAGGCTAATAAAAATTATGTTTTTTAAATGTTGGTTTGATGTTTTTTTTATTGAAATGTAGAAAGAAGAACCTTTTAATTTATTTTAAAAAATAGAAAAAAATAATTAAAAAAAAGAAGGCGGACAAGCCCGCCGCCCGCCAACCCGCCACCTTGGTGGGGCAGGCTAGACTTTTATGCCAATTTCAATTTGGCGGGCATGCCTGCCCCACTATTTTTTTGGCGGGCTTTAGGCGGGGCGAGGTGGGCGGCCCGTTTTTCCACCCCTACACGCAAGCACTTCAAAGACTTGAGCAAAGATCCTTCAATAAAGCCTTTTTTGGCCCACTCTTTGGAAATATGTTCACGTCGCCATTCTAAATTTCGACCGGTGCCAACGCACTGGTAACATCTCGAGGCGCGATGAGATGCCCCAAAAGGCATTTTAGAAGTAGAAGTTTTCAATGTGTGGGGAATCGACTTCATATGACCATTTTCCCATCTTCGTTTGGAAATAAGTACTTACTCGTAGCTGTCGATTATATTTCAAAATGGATCGAAGCCATGGCTTCTCCGACAAATGACACACGAGTAGTCATAAAGCTTTTCAAGAACATTATCTTCCCTAGATTCGGTGTGCCAAGACTCGTCATAAGTGACAGAGGCTCTCAATTTATATCTAAAATATTTGATAAACTCTTATTGAAATATGGAGTAAGACATTGTGTTGCAACACCGTACCATCCGCAAACCAGTGGACAAGTAGAGGTTTCGAATAGAGAGATAAAACAAATTCTAGAAAAAACCGTCGCTACATTTAGGAAAGATTAATCAACCATGTTACATGAAGCTTTATGGGCTTATAGAACAACTTTTAAGACACCCATAAGAACCACACCATTCAAGTTAGTCTATGGAAAATATTTCCACTTTCTGGTAGAAATAAAACGCAAAGCCTATTGGGCGATTAAAACCCTTAACTTTAACTATACTGACGCAGACGAGAAACATATCTTAGACTTACATGAACTGGAAGATTTGAGGCTAGATGCTCACATAAATGCCCGTATATATAAGGAAATAACAAAGAGATGGCATGATAAGCGTATTTCTAGAAACGAATTTAGTGTGGAAGAAATTGTTTTCCTATTAAACTCTAGACTTAGGTTGTTCCCTGGAAAATTACAATCTAGATAGTTCGGTCCTTTCGAAGTGACAAAATTTTTAGTTAGTTGCATAATTGAGATTAAGGGTAGGTCTAGTGCACCCTTTGTGGTAAATGGGCAATGTCTAAAACATTATCATTGCGTTGAAGATAAAGAATTCTCAACAGGTCTAAAACTGGTAGAATTGCCATCAGAGACATTAGATTAAAATTCCCTTAAGATGTGTCGAGCCCCGACATAAAATGAAGCGCTTTGTGGGAGGCAATCCACGATTTTATTTTTGTTTTTAATTTAGTTTTTAATCTTTTATTTTTTTTTGTTTCTTTTTCAAATTCTAATTTTTCAAAAATGCTTTAAATTTATTGATTACTGTGTTGGTTTATTTTATTGTGTGATTCCAAGATTTTTAAAGTTTTTCTACCTCCTACTCCTTCTCTGATTTCATTCTGCTTACTAACTCTGACAATGAACACCAACATGATTGTGAACTTTAGAGACAGTACTTAGAGACGCCATTAGGAAGCCTTAGCTCAAAGATCTATGGCCCTTACAAATTTTGCCCATGGACCTATCATGAAAGCTTTAGGCATAGGTGCTAGTATCGACTTTATGTTTAATCAAATAGGCTGGGAAGGATTTGCAGCTAAGAAACATAAAACCTATTATGAGCTGACTTTAGATTCCTAAGTTCACTTGTTTACAATCCTAACTGTGGAAAAGGTTTTATAAGAGGAAGGATATCTTTCAGACTATTCAGATATCTCTGTGAATTTAACATCCACAAGATGGCTGAGCTTTTAGGTTTCCCAGATGCCCCTACTGTTTTCTCGGAAGCACAGGAAAACGTGCTTATGTAGGATGAATTAAACCGCTTTTGGAGTAGTATTTCAGGACGACATGACCAAAATCCTTACCCTATGTTACCCACTGTAGATGTTTAGAATTGGCAGAATTTTTGACCAACAAGAAGTTATGAATTTAGTTCAGGATGTCACACCAGATGTTGTGACATTATCAAACAAAGTATAAGTAAATGAACTGAATCCAGGATGTCACACCAGATGTTGTGACATTGTATCAGTTAATGAAGTAAGTTCAGTTTACAGGATGTCACACCAGATGTTGTGACATTGTGAAGTAAGTTAAGTTTTCAGGATGTCACACCAGATGTTGTGACATCTCAAAACTGCTACCAGAATTTGTTAATGATTAACAGAACTGAGAAAATTCAGGAAAGTTATCTGGAATTAATTATGGTTGGATAAAACAGAAGAAGGCGCATCTGTAGGGAGATTTGTTATGTGACTTCAGCATAATCAGAAGAACTGAATCACCTAGAATCTAGGAAGTAACAAACCCTAATTCAAGGTGATGGCAGCATGCGTATCAGGATTGGAAAAACCTACAGAAAGCCCAAAATCCAAACACCTATTTAAGCAACAGAAACTCTCAGAATAAAGTACGAAATTAAGAAGACCAAATAGGGTGTTTTGTGTTTTAATAGCAGGTTGTTTTATGTGTACCACTTTATGAGCTTTTAAGCAAAAGTGTATTTGTGTCTTGATTGAAACTGTGAAGTAAGATCAAGCTGTTTTGTTTGAAGTATGACTTCAATTTTATTAAACTTGTAAACATATCACTGTGTGATTGAGGGGGAGTGAGTTGGTACTCATATCTAAGTTGTGTCTTAGGTAGAAATTACCTTGGGTAGATATTAAGTGAAAGATTAAACCGAGTGGTTTAAGTCTAGAATTAATATTACTTATATTGGATTTCCTTCCTGGCTTGGTAGCCCTCAGATGTAAGTGTGGTTATACACTGAACTGGGTTAACAATTTCCTGTGTTGTTTAATTTTCCTGCACTTTAAGTTTTGGTCAAGTTGTCAAGTGTTTAAACATCTCATTCGACATCACGTATCTGATCACAGAATTTCAATTGGCATCAGAGCAGGCACCCCGCCTGTTTAACTGGGTGAGATCTAGGGACTGCAAATTCTGGAAACATGGACAGAGATGTAGGATCTGTAAACAGACCACCTATATTGGATGGATCTAATTATGACTACTGGAAGCCAAGAATGGTAGCATTCTTAAGATCACTTGACAATAGGGCCTGGAAAGCAGTCAACAATGGATGGGAGCACCCTGTCCAAGACACCAAAGATGGAGCAAAAGTGTTGAAACCTGAAGAAGAATGGAGTAAGGAGGAAGAAGATTCAGCACTTGGCAACTCCAAGGCCTTAAATGCTTTATTCAATGGCATTGATAGGAACATCTTTAGACTTGTGCATCACTGTGAGCTGGCCAAAGATGTTTGGGACACTCTCAAAACAACTCATGAAGGAACATCAAAGGTGAAGATGTCAAGACTTCAACTTCTCACCACCAAGTTTGAAAACTTGAGAATGAAGGAAGATGAGACAATTCATGAGTTCTACATGAACATCTTAGAAATAGCCAATACTTCTGGAGCTTTGGGAGAAAAGATGACTGATGAAAAGCTTGTAAGAAAAATTCTCAGATATTTGCCAAAAAGATTTGACATGAAGGTCACAGCAATAGAAGAAGCTCAAGACATATGCACAATGAAAGTTGAAGAGCTCATTGGTTCCCTTCAAACATTTGAGATGGGAATGAATGACACAATTGTAAAGAAGAACAAAAGCATAGCCTTGGTGTCAAATACTGATAAAGAAGAAGAAAATAATGAATCAGAACCTGAAGAAAATTTATCAGAAAACATTGCTATGCTTGGAAGACAATTCAAAAAGATTCTCAAAAAGATGGAAGACAAGTCCAGACCAAGTGGAAGATACACAAACTCTTTTGAGAACAAAAGACCTTATGATGCTAATAGAAGGTCAAATTATGATGAAAAGACCAGTCAAGAAAAAGGGATTAAATGTCATGGATGTGAAGGATATGGACACATCAGAAATGAATGTCCTACCTATTTAAAAAGGCAAATGAAAGGTCTCTTTGTAACCTGGTCTGATGAAGACTCGGGATGTGATTCAGAAGAAGAATCAGCTAAACATATCACTGCTCTAGCTGGATTATGTGAATCTGAAAGTGAATCCAGTGATGGGGAGCTTACTTTTGAAGAGCTTGAGCAATCATATAGAGAACTGGTTAAAAGGAGCACTGAAATATGCATGGAGAGTATAAAGCAAAAGAAGCAGATTGAGGCACTAAAGGATGAAAAAACAAGTGATTTAGAGATCATTGACACCTTGAAAAGTGAAGTAAGTCTTCTCAACTCCAAGTTGGAGCATATGTCCAAATCTGTTAGAATGCTGAACAGTAGCTCAAGCACACTGGATGTTATTCTCAACAACAATAAGCATTCAGGGGATAGAAGTGGACTGGGATTTAACAAAGTTCATAAGGTTGAAGCTAGCACCAGTAAAACTACTTCAAATTCCATACAGTCAAATAAGATGTCCCAACAGATGCTTCAACATCATGAAAAGAACACAAAGTCAAACATAATGTTCCAACAGATGTCTCAACATCATGAAAAGAACATAATGAAGAAGAAGTATCAAAGATGGAGATGTCATCATTGTGGAAGGTTTAGACATATCAAACCTCATTGCTACAAGTTGCATGGATATCCAAATCAGATGTATCAGCAACCTCCTAAGCAGAAGATAGAGGTTACCAAGAAAGTGTTGCATAGACATCAACATCAAAGATATCAGCAACCCCCTAAGCAAAAGACAGAGGTTATCAAGAAAGTATGGGTACCTAAAGCTAGTCTTCATGCTGATCAAAGCTACATGCCCAAGAACAAGTTCAACAAACAACCTTGGAGCTCTACCAATGGACACTGCACAGGGAAGAGGTATCAAAAGAAACCTCAATACAAATGGTCAAAGAAGGGTGTTGCATATATAGCTCATACATCCCTAAGAGTATCAGCTAAAGAAGACTGGTACTTTGACAGTGGATGTTCAAGACACATGAATGGATTGAAGAATCTGCTAGTAAACTTAAAGTCATATTCATCCAGATATGTAACATTTGGAGATGGAGCTAAAGGTGAAATCAAGGGAGTTGGGACCTTGGACTGTCCAGATGTACCGAGACTAGATGATGTGCTGCTGGTAAAAGGATTGACTGCTAACTTGATCAGCATAAGTCAATTATGTGATCAAGGTTACAGTGTAAAATTTACCAAAACTGAATGCATAGTGTCTAATAAAGAACAAAAGGTTGTCATGAGAGGAGCCAGATCTAAAGACAACTGTTACATGTGGGAACCTCAAGATTTCAGTCTCACTTCAACTTGCTCTTTAGCCAAAGAAGAAGAAGTGAAACTATGGCACCAAAGACTGGGTCATCTTCATTTCAGAGGCATAAAGAAAATCATATCTATGGAAGCTGTGAGGGGTATTCCTAAACTGAAGATTGATGATGGCAAAATATGTGGTGAATGTCAAATAGGCAAGCAAACCAAGATGTCCCATCCAAAGCTCCAACATCTGACAACTTCCAAAGTTTTGGAATTGTTGCATATGGATCTTATGGGACCTATGCATGTTGAGAGCCTTGGTGGTAAGAGGTATGCCTATGTGGTGGTTGATGACTTTTCAAGGTATACATGGATAAATTTTATCAAAGAAAAGTCTGATGTATTTGATGTATTCAGAGATTTATGCCAAAGAATACAAAGAGAAAAAGCCACCTGTGTGGTCAGAATAAGAAGTGACCATGGAAAGGAGTTTGACAACCAAAAATTCTTAGATTTATGTTCTTCAGAAGGAATCAATCATGAATACTCTTCACCAATCACTCCTCAACAGAATGGGATTGTTGAGAGGAAGAATAGAACTATCCAAGAATCAGCAAGAGCTATGATCCATGCTAAAAAGTTACCATTGTATTTCTGGGCTGAAGCTATAAACACAGCTTGTTACATTCATAATAGAGTCACTCTAAGGAAAGGAACCTTGTCCACAATCTATGAAGTCTGGAAGGGCAGAAAACCCACAGTTAAGTACTTCCATGTTTTTGGAAGTAATTGTTATATTCTGGCTGATAGAGAGCAAAGAAGAAAAATGGATCCTAAAAGTGATGAAGGGATTTTCCTTGGATATTCTATAAACAGTGGAGCCTATAGAGTATTTAACTCTAGAACCAAGGTTATCATGGAGTCCATAAATGTAATAATTGATGATGCTCCTGCAGATGTTACAGAAGATGTTGGAACATCTGCTGACAACCAAACTGAAGCTGAAGAAAAGAGTGATCATCCTGAATCCACTCAAACTGATGCAAGGACAGAACAATCCAGCAAACCTCCCTCCATCAGAATCCAGAAGGATCATCCCAAAGATTTGATAATTGGGGATCCCAACAGAGGTGTAAGCACTAGATCAAGAGAGGTGATTTCAGGTTCCTGTTTTGTCTCAAAAATAGAACCTAAAAACATCAAGGAAGCTCTTACTGATGAGTACTGGATTTGTGCTATGCAAGATGAATTAGGTCAATTCACAAGGAATGAAGTGTGGGATCTTGTTCCTAGACCTGATGACATAAATGTGATTGGCACTAAATGGGTGTATAAGAACAAGTCAAATGAGCAGGGAGTTGTTACAAAGAACAAAGCTAGACTTGTAGCTCAAGGATACACACAAATTGAGGGAGTAGACTTTGATGAAACCTTTGCACCAGTAGCAAGGCTTGAATCAATCAGACTACTTTTGGGAATTGCTTGTATCTTGAAGTTCAAGCTATTTCAAATGGATGTGAAAAGTGCCTTTCTAAATGGATATCTTAATGAAGAGGTATATGTAGAACAGCCTAAGGGATTTGTTGATCCAAGCTGTCTAAATCATGTGTACAAACTAAGGAAGGCTCTTTATGGACTGAAGCAAGCTCCAAGAGCATGGTATGAAAGGCTGACTACTTTTCTTATCAAGCAAGGGTACATGAAAGGTGGAATAGACAAAACCTTGTTTGTTAAAGATGAAGAAGGAAATGTCATGATTGCTCAAATATATGTAGATGACATTGTTTTTGGTGGGATGTCAGACAGGATGGTTAAACATTTTGTCACTCAAATGGAATATGAATTTGAGATGAGCCTAGTAGGAGAATTAACCTACTTTCTTGGACTGCAAATAAAGCAAATGGAGGACTCCATGTTCATTTCCCAAAGCAAGTATGCTAAGAACATTGTCAAGAAATTTGGGATGGACAATGCTACTCATAAGAGAACTCCTGCCCCCACACACTTAAAGCTGACTAAAGATGACAAGGGTGAGAATGTAGACCAAAGCCTATACAAAAGTATGATTGGAAGTTTATTATATCTGACTGCTAGCAGACCAGACATAGCCTTTGCAGTTGGTGTATGTGCAAGATATCAAGCTGATCCAAAAGTTAGTCATCTAAACCAAGTCAAGAGAATTCTGAAATTTGTCAATGGTACTTGTGACTATGGCATAATGTACTTTCATGGATGCAAACCAATTCTCACTGGCTTCTGTGATGCTGATTGGGCTGGAAGTGCTGATGACAGAAAAAGCACATCAGGAGGATGCTTCTTTCTAGGAAACAATTTGATTTCTTGGTTCAGTAAGAAACAAAATTGTGTATCCTTATCTACTGTTGAAGCTGCATATATTGCAGCTGGAAGTAGTTGTTGACAGTTGGTTTGGATGAAGCAAATGCTCACTGAGTACAATGTCCCACAAGATGTCATGACATTATACTGTGACAACTTAAGTGCTATTAACATATCAAAGAATCCTATTCAACATAGCAGGACCAAGCATATTGATATCAGGCATCATTTCATCAGAGATCTTGTTGAAGAGAAAGTGATCTCATTGGAACATGTAGCTACAAATCTGCAATTGGCTGATATATTTACTAAAGCTTTGGATGCTACCCAATTTGAAAACCTAAGGGGTAAATTGGGAATCTGTTTATGTGAAATATAACAGTTATGGAGATGTGCCAACATGTCATATGACATCGTGTGGCATGATCACCAGATGGCAACACCAGTCTGGTCAATGACTCTGGGTATTCCACTCCTAAAATTTCTCCAAGTAACGACTACTTATAAAAATATCAGCTTGTTCTCAGCTATCCATCTTCTCATCATCCTCTCAAAACAAATTGCATTCTCTAACTGCTTTTTCAGAACTCATCAAAATCATTCAAACCTAAACTCTTCATCCACCTCTTTCGAAAATGTCTCAACATCAAAACCCTAATCTCTCTGAAGAAATTCTCAACCAAGAAGATGTGGTGCATGCAACCCCCATCTCTGTAGTACCCATGGATTCAACTCCAATAGATGAAATCAGATGAAGTGTTCCTCTTGCTCAAAAGCCAAGAACTCCTACTGTAAGAAGGGCAAAGGAACCTGTATTCAGCAAAGCCAAAGGCATGCCTTCATCCTCAAACACTACTCCAAAAGCTTCTGAATATGTGGATGATTCTATAAAGGAACTGGTGAACAGGATTTTGTATGAGCAAAGAGTTGTGAGTGGCATATCTATCCCTCTGAACACCATGCCAGCTCCACAAGAAGAACAACAAAATCAGGCTGAAAAGGACACTCCTGCTCAACAGGATGTCCCAATAGATGTTGAAACATCTGAGGACCAGCAGAAGGCCTCCACTAATGATGCTGATGAAACATCTGAGGACCAGCAAAAGGCCTCCATTGATGGTGATGATGAAACATCTGAGATCCAGCACAAGGCCTCCACTGAAGATCAAGCCTCTGTTGATCCACCTGCTGAAGAGGAGACTGCTCAACCTCCTCCTGTTGTAAACATAGAGGATGATTCTGACACAGAAATCATTGCTTCTGTAAACCCTAGCATAGCCAAAAGGCTTAGGACTAGGAAGGAAAAGAAGACTGCAGGACATGCAACTCCTGAGAAGAAGCAACCTACACCAAAGAAGGATAAAGCTGAAGTTGCTTTTGGCCCTACCAAACTATGGAGCAAGGTGAATACACAGAAGAGGAAAGCTGTCACCCCTCCAGATTCAGATGTTGAAGAGGATGTCCAAACATCCCCACCAAAGAAGAAACCAGCTCCCTCAAGGTCCTCCTATGTTGTTCCAGAAGCTCCTTTGGACAACATCTCTTTCCATCATGTGTCAAGTGTGAACAGAAGGAAATTTGTCTATCAAAGAAGGGTAGCACTTGAAAGAGAGCTGAGCAGTAATGCACTTGAGTGCACAGAGGTAATTGATCTCATCTCTTCTACTGGCTTGTTCAAAAGAGTGTCAAGCTTCTCTCCTTGCTATGAGCTGCTAGTTAAGGAATTCATTGTAAACCTTCAAGAAGACTGTGCTGATGGTAAGTCAGCTGACTTCAGAAAAGTATATGTAAGAGGGAGATGTGTGGAATTCTCCCCTAGGGTTATCAACCACTATCTAGGAAGAGAATCTGATGGTCCTAATGAGTTAGGGAAGACTGATAACTAGGTTTGCAAGGTCATCACTGCTAATCAGGTCAAGACTTGGCCAGTCAAGGGGAAGCTTTCTGTTAGCTTGTTGACAAGGAAGTATGCAATGCTGCATAGGATTGGCACTGCAAACTGGGTCCCTACCAACCATACCACCTCAATAGCAACTGGATTGGGCAGGTTTATATATGTTGTGGGCACCCAAACAAAGCTGGATTTTGGGGCTTATATTTTTTATCAGACATTGAAGCATGCTGGATCATCTGCAACAAAGCTGCCTATTGCCTTCCCTTCTCTGCTGTGTGGAATAACACTCAGCCAGTATCCAGGTATCCTCATTGAAAAGGATTCAATCTGCAAAAGAGAGAGTCCCCTGGCCTTCCACTACAAGCTGTTATTGAGTCATCATGCAGCTGATGTTGAAGCTCCCTCTGGGACATCTGCTGGATTTTCAAAGGCAAAGACTCCAATCTCCAAAGCTGCTTTGATTGCTGAGCTGAAGAACACATGCAAAGAACTGGATGCCAGGAAGCAGAAGCTTGAGGAGATTATCCAAAGGCTGGAGATTGAAGAGAATGCTCAGAAAGCTGCTGCTTCTGATGAAGAAACTGAAGAAGAGGAAGACACTGAATATGAGGATTCTGAGTGAAACTTGTATGTGAGGAATATGTAATGTCTGCTTCTGCATTGTAATTTTGAACTTTGGCCCCAATTTATGTCTAACAATGGGGAGAAGAGAACTGAACAACAACAACAATGTATGATGCTGCTTACTGATTAATGAAAAACCTCTGTTTGCTTCTGAACTAAAGCTGTTGTTTTTTTTAAAATATTCTGTTGCAAAAAGTCTGAACACATGTAGGTTTGAGGGGGAGTAAACTCTCACATGACTCAACAGAAAAGAACTGTTGTACTCTGATATAAGAAATTCTGCTGCACTCTGATAAAACAGAAAAGTATGTTAGCCAAAAATTAGCCAAAGGGGGAGTTTGTAGATGTTTAGAATTGGCAGAATTTTTGACCAACAAGAAGTTATGAATTTAGTTCAGGATGTCACACCAGATGTTGTGACATTATCAAACAAAGTATAAGTAAATGAACTGAATCCAGGATGTCACACCAGATGTTGTGACATTGTATCAGTTAATGAAGTAAGTTCAGTTTACAGGATGTCACACCAGATGTTGTGACATTGTGAAGTAAGTTCAGTTTTCAGGATGTCACACCAGATGTTGTGACATCTCAAACCTGCTACCAGAATTAGTTAATGATTAACAGAACTGAGAAAATTCAGGGAAGTTATCTGGAATTAATTATGGTTGGATAAAACAGAAGAAGGTGCATCTGTAGGGAGATTTGTTATCTGACTTCAGCATAATCTGAAGAACTGAATCACCTAGAATCTAGGAAGTAACAAACCCTAATTCAAGGTGATGGCAGCATGCGTATCAGGATTGGAAAAACCTACAGAAAGCCCAAAATCCAAACACCTATTTAAGCAACAGAAACTCTCAGAATAAAGTACGAAATTAAGAAGACCAAATAGGGTGTTTTGTGTTTTAATAGCAGGTTGTTTTATGTGTACCACTTTATGAGCTTTTAAGCAAAAGTGTATTTGTGTCTTGATTGAAACTGTGAAGTAAGATCAAGCTGTTTTGTTTGAAGTATGACTTCAATTTTATTAAACTTGTAAACATATCACTGTGTGATTGAGGGGGAGTGAGTTGGTACTCATATCTAAGTTGTGTCTTAGGTAGAAATTGCCTTGGGTAGATATTAAGTGAAAGATTAAACTGAGTGGTTTAAGTCTAGAATTAATATTACTTATATTGGATTTCCTTCCTGGCTTGGTAGCCCCCAGATGTAAGTGTGGTTATACACTGAACTGGGTTAACAATTTCCTGTGTTGTTTAATTTTCCTGCACTTTAAGTTTTGGTCAAGTTGTCAAGTGTTTAAACATCTCATTCGACATCACGTATCTGATCACAGAATTTCACCCACTGAGATCCATAACACTGCCATTAGGTATTTTCACATAATTCTAGCCTACACACTGTTTGGAAAAACCGAAAGTGATAACAATGTTTATAGAGATGAATTATTCATCATGTTTTGTGGTTTTCAGTCCCGACAGGTTAATAGAGCAACCTTCATGTTTGCTAATTTCGGTAAGCTTTTGTAAACTGAACACCAGCCAATTCTGATAGGTGGCATAATTACCAAAATTGTTGATGCAATAGGGTGTAGGACCCACCTTTCTCAGATTAACCCACTCGGAGACTTCAGGCCTATGAATATCACTTTTTGTTTTGAAAGGGTTGTGTTGTATGATCGTGGACCACATCATTTTAAACTACTTATCAATGGTGTAGTTGTGCCGCATTTTACCTTACCTGACCATAAGCGCATGAGTGTGCACAATAGACACAATTGGCTTTATGATTTGGATGAGCCACTATTTGAACCAGGAGATGCTTGGTCCGAGGTAGAGATTGATCCTAAGACACCTTCGAATTATTATGATTCGGACTACCCTGAGGATATGATTGAAGAAGAAGAGGAAAAATCCAAACCAATTGTTATAACAACTCCTAATCCTGTCCCCACTAATCTTGAGACTACATTCGAGACTCTTTGCACTGAGATGACAACCATGAAAAATGATATACGCGATTTGCGCTTAGACGTCATTACACTGAGAGACATGGTCGTGGAACAATTCGACTATCTGAGCCAAGCAATAGAGTCGATCCGCCAACACCGTGGCTAATTACTAATTTTAGCATTCATCAAAAAATTTATTGCATTTTTATTTGATTCGGTATTTTATTTCAGTTTGATTTAAGTTCTTCAGTTGTTTTTCAATTTTTCCAGCTTGTTTGAATTTTTGACTACTGCGTTAACCTCTAAGTTTTAATAAAATTATGAATTCAGTTTCATTCTATTTATGCCTATGATTAAAATTATTTAGTAGTATTTTACTATTATGCAGTGTTACAAAATTTATTTAATGCCATGAATGTATTTAATCACTCTGGTACATAAAAAAATGTAATGCTTACCATCTTTATTTTTCTACACTACATTAGTATTGCTACTGTCTATTATTAAGTTTTTGGTTATGCACTGCTATAAATGATACTGCTATTATAAGAAAAATATATGTTAAGTGCTATGCAATTACTTGTGAGATTTAATTAATTAAAGTTTAGGGAAGAAAACAAGGAGAATATATCCATTACCACCATCCCCAAGGCGTGACGAGTGTCACATAATCTTAATATGTGACAGACGTCACATTAGTAGGACGATCGTCCTGGCTCCCTGACGACCGTCAGATTAGCCAGACGATCGTCACACAATAATAACTCAGTAACGTCTCTCAGCAATTTTCTTTTGACCGTTACATCACCCCTCCACTTCCTCTCCAATGACCACTTCCCCATTCCTATAAATAATCCCCCATAATCCCATTTTTCTCACCCACTTCTCTTACCTGCCATTTTTAAGTCATTTTGCTTTTTATAATACAGTAAGTTCACATATTTTTGTTTCACATCAGTTGAAATACCTTTCTTTTTATCTTCCTTCACAAAAATTTCCCTTACCTTCTGAAATTATGGCAAACCCCGATCCAACCGCAATCCCTATCCGTGATGGAGATGTAGGCGACCTTCAATGCGCTAAGTTCATTTCTTTTCGCGAAAGAACAGTCGAAGTTACCTGTTACGTTGATGAGGAATGTCTAACTCAACTTGGACTCCTCGACAACGTAAATTGGTCACGAACACTGGCTTGACATCATTCTGCACCAGCAACCGTCAAACTTATGTAGTGCTGACATTAGAGTTCCTAAGCTTTTACGCTTATAACACTCCAAACAATGAAAATAAGCACATGCTTGGTAATTCTACGTTTCGGTTATTCAGAACGGAATATTCCATAACGCATGACACTTTCAGCGAGTGGTTCGGATTTCATCGCGGCGATGGTGTTTTCTACCGCCTTCCTGGTCACACGACTTGGCAAGCTGAAGCTTTTGAGCTATGGGAGGATCTGACTGGTACAAGACCTTCGACGTGGGATGATCTTTATGCTTCTCACATTCATAACCTACCATCAGCTATTTTCAGAGAGTGTTGAGCAATAACGTCTTCGGGAGATTCAACAATCACAAGGTAAATCAGAAGGAATTATTTCTTCTCTAGGGTGCTTTTCAAACCATCCCTGCAAATCCTGTTGCTTTCTTGCTCTCCAACATTCATTAGGCGTGTATAAGAGGGAAGGCTCCACTTTGTTTTGGAGGAATTGTCACCGATATCACGCTGAAGCTTGGTCTAGGTGATCGTCTCGCCCAATATCATTTCACTCATGCATTATTCCTCGACATAGAATATTGTAAAAGCAGTCGTATTATCAAGCAAATGAGAGATGGAAGATATAACCTGGTGGTTCATAACAAAGTTGTTAAAAGCATCATTATACCATGTCCAGCCCGCACAAGAGCGCAGAGCAGAAGAAACTGGCTTTACAACCTTGTTGCTCCATCGCCTGATGCTGCAACTCCAAAAGAACAACCAACTGAAGGAATTGATGAGATGCAGCAGGTTATGGATGACGAAGAAGCTCCACAAAATCTGGCAACTGATTTCGCCAGCACCAGCGCTTCTGTCAGACGCCGTCAAAGGAATCAACAAGCTGTAACAAACGACGAAATTCTCACGACGATCATTCAAAGGGATGAGCGCAACCCAAGACAACACACTGAGTTGATGGAGATTATGGGATAGATTCGGCTAAAACAAACTGTCCAAAGCGGAAGAATTCCAGGTGCCATTGTAACACGGTGGGAGAACTGACTTTAGTTAAATGTTGCGGATAGCAAGAGTCGCCACCGACTTTTATTTTATCCAAAAGGAAAGGGCATAAAAGAACAGGAAAGACCTTAAAAGATTTTTGGGTTCGGGGGGTAGGTTATGTAAAGGGAAGGTGTTAGCATCCTTTACATCCATGGTTATCCATGGGCTCTTAGTTACTTAGCTCACTTTAAAATGTTTTGGGAAGTGTAGTGTGTGATTAAAAAATTTCTTAAGTACTTTATAATGATCCATGTACGGATATATATAAAGACTTTGTTTTGAAAATTTGTTTGAAAATGTGAAGTGTTTTGAAATTTTTTTGGAAAGTGAGCAAGTACATAAGAGGAACCTACCCTAAGTTAAGTCTTTTCTGTTCTTAAATATCCTTTAAATGGTAAGACTATCCCTATTATTAAGGAATAGGTAGTCATTACCTTGGATGTATTAAGGGACATGCGTAGGGTCATTGTATGGTCATAGAAAGCAACTTGAGGGATGTCTTCAGCAATTCGTAGGGACTATCATCATTTATTCGAAGGGACAAGATCATTATTCCGTAGGCAACTTCAAAGGGACTTGATCTTTTAAACTGTAGGGACTAATGATTTATATTTGAAGGGACTTTGCTTAAGACATCCCTATATTAGAGGGACTTGACCATTTTATTTTAAGGCAACCAAGAGGAATATCCTAGGAAGTACAGATGGCGATCATAGATCGACTTACGTGTGTGAGTGTTATTTTTCAGATATTTGTCTTGTATATAATTTTCTAAGTTCAATTACATATAGTTAGTTTTGCATTCCCTAAATTACTAACCACACAGTTAAATATTTACAAAGAAAATAAAGGCAGAAAAATAAATCTACAAATTATTACAAGGCTTTGGCAGATACATAATAGTCGGATAAGAATAAATTATAAAGCAAGAATAATAGATATAATAAAATAATAAATAAGCAATAATAATAATAATGATGATAATAATAAAGCAATAATAATAATAATAAAGTAGTTATAATAATAATAAAGTTAAAATAAATTAAAGAAATAACAATTAAAATATTTAATTAAAAAGAAAAAGTTTAGGTTAGACAAGTTAGATTTTTTTGAAGTTATTAGAATTGATGAAAAAAAAGGGAATTAAGTTTAGAGAAAAACAATTAAAGATTATTGAGAAAACTTTTAATTATTTACACTATATGATTATTACTATTATAATAAAATACTATTAATATATAAAATATTATTGACAAAAAGTTATTGAGAAATTTTTAGAGAGAAAAAATTAATTTAATATGTACAAAATAATAAAAGAGTTAGTATTTTTACAAAATAAAGATTTATTGTTATAAATAAGTAATAAAATAAGTTTATAAAAATAATTAGCATTTATTTACAAAAAAAATATAAAGATTATAGAAAAATATTAAATAATTAATTTAGTAGGTTTTCACGCCCTACATTACTAAACCACGCAGTTAATATAGGATCAATGGCAGAAATTTAAATGGCAGAAAAATAAAATGGCAGAAAATAAATGGCAGAAAAATAAAATGGCAGAAAATAAAATCCTAACTATTACAACGCTTTGAGACAATTACATAATAAACATGGCGAAAAATAAAACTGAAAATATTACAAGTTAAAACTTAAAATATTACAAGGGCGAAGCAATTACAGTGTATGAATAACATAAACATGAGCGAAAATAAGAAATAATAACATGTTTGTTAAGGTTTGTGGAAAAGTTTATGGTTTAAAGGAAATAACACGGTTAAAGTTTTAGGTTTGAAATTTAGAGTTTGTGGCGAAATTGTCAGGGTTTAGGAAAAAAATCAGGGTAGTTAGTTATTTGTGCAGATCTAAATATATAACAGAAAAATAATATGAATTGAAAAAACAACGACGTTGCTAACGCAAAATTGCGATCATCGCAACTGGACCGGATCAACACAAGTGTCACGCCTCATATACACAGATGTGAAAACGGCGTATCGACACGATCTGACCTGAATAATCTAATATAATAACAAAAAATAATAGAATTAACAATATATATTATAAATTAAAACAAAACTAGATTATATTAAAATAAAATGTATAATAAAACAAAATTATATAAATTAGTATTAAACCATTACTGTACTATATATATATTATAGTTTTATTAAAGAAAACATGTATTATAAATTTATGATAGAAACAATGTATAATATATACTATAAGTTTAAGAAAGAAAAGAAAACTGATGCACATTTGTTTCATAAAGCGAGACATGAACCGTAAATAACGAATTTGGTTTCATATGCTACAAATATGTGTTCCAAAACAGTATCGATATGATATTTGCCTACCTACAAAGTGAATATGCCGCTGCCTTTTTTTTTCTTTCGATTTTCCGGTCCTCTCTAACAGTCACATAACATAAGTATATATAGAGACCAATTAGGGTTACTGCAAATGGGCTTAAGTGTTTATTTTGAAACCCAATAAAATTTTAATATAAATAATTAAATAAAGTTTAATAAAAATAATTAAAATTAAAATAAAAACTAATTAACATATTTATTTATTCTAGACCCAATAAAATATTAATTTAAAAAACAAATAAAGTTTTAATAATTAAATTAGTTAAAATAAAATAAAAACTAATAATCCTATTTATTTATTCTAGACTCTATATAAAAATAAATAGACTCAAAAAATAAAAGTCAAGCGCCAAAGTGCTCGAAAAAATAAAATGAACACGTCAAAATAATCAGCGCGAAATAAATGACTCGGAAAAATACAGCGTTTGGTCGGATAAAAATTATGACCGTTTAAACTGCTCAGACTGATCAACATATGACCAAAAATAGTCGTAAAAATATTTTTAGCATGTCAGGTTAATCTACATGAACCGTAGATTAATAATACCGACATTTGCAAACTTAAACTTGACATTTTTTTGTTGACTAATTTTAGGCATAGTTAAAAAGTTAATTTGACCAGTCTGTTTGTAAATTCCGAGAAATTATTCCGGCTAATATTAAGACGGAAAAAAATGTTATGCTATGAAGATGATGCAAATGAATGTGAAACAAAAGGTCGGTTAGAGTTAAAAATAGAGGGCAAATTTTGGGGTGCAACAACCATAGAAGGATTAGATGTTGTGACGAGGTAGGTGCATGACTTGCATAACTATGTCCATCGTGTGGGTATACCCGATCATGTAGCACAGTACGGACATAGGAACCTACGAGGAAGATCTGGAGGCAGAGGACCACAATAGCAGTAGTATTAGTTTATTTTTTCTTCTATTGTTTTTATGTTTCCCTTTTTGTTTTGTAGTTTACCTTTACCTCGCAACATTGAGGACAACATCCGAGATAGTGTGGGAGAACGATAATTAGTATTTCAAAATTCTTGTACGAAACCAAGTTATAATCAAAATAATTCTGTTTATTTAATTCTCTCCAGTATTTTTAGCCATAACAATTCTTTTTCCTTAAGAACACATTCATTCGACACACCCTACAAGTATATAAGTTGATATGCTTTGTTAGAAAGCTGAGAAAAGACTTAACAAGATTGATACAGTCTTGACACCTTAGACCCTTAGATATGCGATGTCGTTTTGGATACCTTTTATATTGAAATCTGAAGCTTTAGTTCTAAATTAGCCCCAAGTAGTTTATATTAGCAGTCAACACCACCTGAAACGCAAGTGTTGTACCCCAAAATTTCCCCTCCCACAATCAATAAAATCTCTCTCAATACTTCTAAATGATCATAAGGTCCTCAAGATTCCCAATTGATCAAAAAGTGTGGAAGTTTCCCCAGACAATGCCTCTTGCTAAGCAAAGTGTCCAAAACTAGGGTTTTGTGTTTCTTCAGGTTAAAATGAATTTCAACACCTCAAGTGAGCTTCATAATATCCCACATGTATTCAAGAATCCCCATGTCAAGTTTCAAGGCTTTCCCAATAAGTTTGCCCAGCCAGATGATCAGATATGCAAAAATCAGTCAAAGCAGTTAAAAAGTCAAATTGTGGTCAAACTAAAGTCAAACTTCAAGATTTTTTCTCAAAATCAAGTTTATGAAGTAAATTTCATCATTTGATCAATGGTTTATCATGATTCATCAAGGAAGTTTCAGATCATCAAGAATCAAGAGTTTCTAAATTAGGGTTTTCTTAAGGAAAGTCAACTGAACTTTGACCAGCCATAACTCTCACATGCTTCATCAAAAAATTCCCATCCAAATCTCATTTTGAAGGAAATTGAATTATCTACAACTTTGTGTCTCACAAGCCAAGCCTAAAAATGCTTCATTTAGAAGGTATGAGCTAAAACATTATAGGTCATTTCAAAAGTCAACATCTTCTAAAAGGCACAATTTGAAAATGGTAAAGGATATGGACATGAGACCAAAGAGGTTGGTTAGAGGACTCTTTAAGATTTCTAAAATGTCCAAGAACACATTCATAGCTTTAAAATTGAAGAATTTATGGCTTTGCAAAATTGAGAAATTTTTGAGGGGTATATTGAGCAAATGAGCTCTTAAAACCAAATTTTTCCAAATGGGCTTGCAATTTTGTAATCCAATCCTTACAGTGACATCATGCACGACCCAATGATTATTTTTTCAGATTTTTATAGTTTATTTTATATTTATTTGGATTTTATTCATTAAAATTCAATTTAAATATATATTAAATATGAAAAGTCAAATGAAGCATGAAATCTTTGATTGAAAATCATTTGAGTTATATTTAGAATGATTGGAAATCAACTAAAGTCAGATTGGACCAAAAATAGAAAGGTTAGATGAGATTTTTTGAATATTTGAAAGTGGGGAAACTTCATGATCAAACAATCTTCACAAGCCCACAAATCCACAAGTTTTTGACCTAAATTGGATCACTACATATACACAAACATAAGCATACACTAGGACGAATTTACTGCCTCCAAGAACACAAAAGCAATTCCAAAATTTTCATCAAATTTCAATTTTCGGTTTTGGTAATTTAGCCATATTCAGAGACTTTTATGTATTGCAATTGCTTTATTAATGTTCATTGAACATAATTCAATCATCATACACATCAAAACCATGTTAAATTGCATAAACTGATTGCGTTTTTGTTCTTAGTTTCTTGAATTTCGATTTCGGTTATATGGTTATTTTTTATCCAATTTGAGTATGTAATATTGTTTATTATGATGTTTAGAATGTTTCTGGGTTGGTTGATTGAGTTTCTTGCGCAGGTTTATGGATATGCCATTTTTAGGGTTCTTGAAATTGAAATCAGGAACTTCTTGAAGAAGCGATTTAAGAACAAATTAATGTCTCAGTGATGCTCCTGGGATGTCCTTGAACTGATTTACGTTGTTGGTTTTAATTTATATTGCCTTTATGTTGTTTTGTGAATCGCATGACTTGTAGCTACGGAAAAAATCTGTCACTATACCCTTTAGTGACGAAAAACCGTCACTAAAAGCTAACTGGACGGCCAAAGCTTGAAGATGAAGCTTGGCGCGTTTTTAAAATTTGAATTTTGTGTTTTAAATATATTATTTGTTTCAGGAAAGATGGCAGTGAGATGCTAGTGGTTCAGTTGGCAAGAACGCGCGTGTTAGAGCTCTTTGGCCTGGGTTCGATTCCCAGATTTTTGTATTTTTTGCTTTTATCTCATTATATTTTCCAAGGTTAATATTTGTTGATTATTTCTTATATATTCTTCACTAGCGCGCTAGCCCAGTGGCTAGCCTAGTGGCAAGACCTTTGTTATGGTAAGGGGGAGGTCCTGGGATCAAAACCAAGCCTCCCCACTTTTTATTTTGTTACATATTTTGTTTCTTTTCTATTTTTATATATATAATTATTAATAATTAATTAATTTGTTTAATTTAAAACCAATAATTTTTTTTATAAATAATTAAACTTTATACTTTTTATTAACTTCATAATTTTTTTTCTTAATTATTTATTTTAATTAATTTTATTTTTCTAATATTATTTTTTGTATATAACTTTTATTATATATATTTTGTAAATAAAAATTTATTTATTTTAATTAATTATGTTAAAAAATCCTAATTATTTTCTAAACCCTAATTTTTTCACTAACCTTAAAAATTTAACCTAATTTTTCCTAACCCAAAATATTTCTTTTATAATAACCTTTTTTTTATTTTGTAATATATTATCCTTTTATTATTATTATTATTAAATCCTTTAAATTTATATTATTTTTCTAATAATCTATAAAATTCTAACTTATTTAACTTATTTAATTTCTTTAAAAATTCTAATTTCTCTTTATTACTTCATTATTATTTTTCTATTATTTATTATTATTGTTTTATTTATTATTGCTTATATTTGCTTTTATTATTATTATTATTATTTATTATTATCCAATTATATTGTAACTATCCCATAGCCATGTAATAATTCTAGATTTATTTTCCGTCTTTATTTTATTATAAATATTTTATTGTGTGGTTAGTAAAACAGGGTGTGGAAACTTATTTATATTTAATTTAATTTAGATAATTAATTTAAAAAGATAAATATTTGAAAATAAACACTCACACACGTAAGTCGATCTTTGATCGCCATCTTGCACTTCCTAGGGTATTCCTCTTGGTTGCCTTAAAATAAAATGGTTAAGTCCCTCGAATATAGGGATGTCTTAAGCAAAGTCCCTTCAAGTATAAATCATCATAGTCCCTACAGTTTAAAAGATCAAGTCCCTTCAAGGCTGCCTACGAAATAATGATCTTGTCCCTTCGAATAAATGATGATAGTCCCTACGAATTGCAAAAGACATCCCTTAAGTTGCTTTCTATGACCATACGATGACCCTACGCTTGTCCCTTGACACATCCAAGGTAATGACTACCTATTCCTTAATAATAGGGATAGTCTTACCATTGAAAGAACATACGAGAACATGAAAGACTTAATCTAGGGTAGGTACCTCTTAGTTGCTTGCTCACATTTCAAAATACTTTTTACACCTCACTTTCTTAAACATTTTTCAAAACAAGGCTTTGTATACATCCATACAAGGATCATTACAAAGTACTTAGAAAAATTTCTAATCACACACTACACTCTTCGAAAACAATTTAAGTGAGCTAAGTAACTAAGAGCCCATGGATAACCATGGATATAAAGGGTGCTAACGCCTTCCCTTTGTATAACATACCCCCCGAACTCAAGTCTTTTAAAATAGGTCTTTCCTGTTCTTTTATGTCCTTTCCACTTGGATAAAATAAAAGTCGGTGACGACTCTTGTTATCTGCAACATGACTAAAAGTCAGTTCTTCCACCGTGTTACAGCAAGCTACGTGTAGAGCCGATGCAAATAAGTGATTGATGCTTAAAATTCCAAAAAGAAGAAAAAGAAGAAATATTGAGAATATGCATGCCAATGATAAAACAATCAAGTTTCACCAATTCTAAAGAATGAAAAAATATGCGGAAAAAGGCAAAGCAAAGTCTGATGTTAGTTGGTTCAGAGGTATCTGATTCTGAACTCAGTTGGGCGAATTAAGATTCGATCTTCCACAACTTACACTCAGTATGTTAAAGGGTTACCACACTTGTGTACCATACCCCGTTTTAGAAAAAGATCAAATTCACTAACATGCTACTCCACTATGCACGTGTAAAGGTAAATGGCTTAATGTGATTGCGTCAGAATGAAGTCGGGTGAAATAGAGATGAAAGCATTAGGTTGAGCTATAATAGAATGATTCAGACTGGTGTTTATAAGGGGCTTATGAACATTATATGGTTTAGTGTCATTAGTGTATCTTTAGTGTTTCAGTTACTATCGGTTCTTTTAGCAAAAATGTTGCACAACCACGTACAGATAGGTAATGTATTTCGTGTATGTGTTTAAGGGATGGTTTTTCAAAAACCTATTTGATTGTTTGCTTGAGGACAAGCAAAGATTCAAGTCTGGGGAGTTTGATAACACTGTTTTATATTGATTATTTAACATGGTTTCCGATTATTTAAGTTAATATTTTCCATGTTTTGAACGATATTATGCGAAGTTTGTGTTTGTTTTGTAGGTATTAAGATATATACTACTTGTGGAAGAAAAGAAGTAAAATGAGACAGAAATGAGGATTTTAGCAGAAGAATGGAACCAGGTAGCAGAAAACATAGAAAACAAGTTCTGCATTCAGAAGAACAGGACGACTGTCACACTAGTGAGATGGCCGTCCCACCTTGGCAAGTCCAGACAAACGTCACAATGCAAGACGACTTTCACATGTCTTATTTCAGAAACCTAAATTGCGCGCATCAGTGAATAGTAGAGATCTGTTATTACAAAATTCTCTCATTCAACTCAGATATCTTCTCACTCGTTCCAGTCTCATTCCAACCAAACACAGTCAAGGCCCAGCTAAATAAGTTCCTACAAATTCTCAACATTAGTATCATATGAAAGCTATAAATAGAAGCTTCTTTGAGTTTCAAAGAGAGCTTCGACGATTCTACCAAATTTCTGCAGTTTTACCATTAGAAGCCATTTTATTTCATTTGTTCAGAGTTGTTTCCTTTTCGTTTATTTTCCCACATTTAAATTTAGTTTCCATTACCGAACCTTAGTGATAACATTCCTACACCGGGAAGCTATTACCATTTATTTATTTCCATCCACTACCTTTGTTTAAGTTTAATTTTCTACAAGAGTTCATAATTCAAGTGTACTTCTGCCAAGTTATTTATTAAATTATATGCCTTATTTTCTAATTATTATGTCTTATATTTTTATGCATGCCTTCTTATTATTTTCTTCTGAGTTAATTAATATGTTCGGCTAAACCCTTTATTCGGTATGTGATTGAATAACTGGATCGAATTCAATAGACCTAGGCTAAAACTTTAAACTCAATTTACTTTTTGGTTTCAATTTCTTAATTTAAAACAACTTTTGTTACAAAAGTAAAAAGGTAAAAAAGGTTAGAATTAAGATTACGAGAGTATGAGATTGTAACCGGATAGCTAAAATCAAACATTGATTTTAAATACAACAGAAGCGCTTTAAAACCAATTAGAATCTCTAGGTTTTCAAAAAGTACATTTAACTTGAATTGATACAGTGAAAGCACTCAATCTAACTTAGGAGTATAGTAATAGGCAAGACCACGAGAGTGTGAGTTGACGGCTTTTAAACCAACATTTTCTACAAAAAGTTAATTGAACAAACCTTTATAAGCCAACATTTATTGAATTCGTGAAGGCATACCAATTACATACTGATATTTTTATCATAACTTTAATTTAATTCAGAATTCTACTTTCATGTTCCTTATAACTAAAACATCACTAGCCTTAGCTAAACATAGTAACATCCCGATAGCGCTAGGTTGATTATCGAGTCTCTGTGGGATCAATATCTTTTATTACTACGCGATTAGGTTGTATACTTGCAGTTAGAATCTTAAGACTCGGAAAGTCGCGATCAAAAGGAAGACTGGTGATGTTGCTTCCAATGCTGATATGGGAAGCTGGTGTGGTCTCTCTCTCTCTCTCTCTCTCTCTCTCTCTCTGTTGAGTACTATCATGTGTTACATGGGAGTAGATATTGGAGTAGTTGTCATATTATAACTAAAAAGGGGGAGAGTTATCTAAATCTACATTATTTCTTCTACTGTTGTGTCTAGTTGAGTGGATAAGGAGGGTTGTTGTTCTGATTGGGTGTTGTACTATGTGCAACCAGAATGTTGTTTCTTACTTCTTCTGCTGCTTTGACCTCTGATGGTTGGTTTCTTCTGGTTGTCTGGTGCTGATAATGTTTTTAGCCACAATTTTCCAAAGGGGGGGATTGAAGGTTCTTGGTTTGGCTGCATATGTTGAAAAACATTATCATTTGTATTGATGTCTTGTAAGATGTCCTTGACATGCTTGAACATCTTCTGGTGTACAGTGCTTTTGTGATGTCAGATCAGATGTTGTAACATTTGTTTTGACAGTTTTGGAACTTTCTAAATACAGAAAGTTTTGATTTAATTTTTGTATATCTCTTAGCAGGTATTTGGTCTTTTGTTTTTCTCTAGGATGTGAGAAAATCAAAGGAGTATTGCTGTCAAAAACAGCAGCTGCTATGCGTTAGTTTTTGGAGATTATCGAAGATTTTTTCATGCTTGATTTATGTGATCTTTTTGAGGAAGTTTCTAATCAAATCCAGGCCCATTCAGAATACTCTATATTATTGGATGTTTAACCTGATTACTCTAGACGGAATATTGTGTATTGTGTAAAGCAAAGTGCTTTTGAGTGTTAGGGTTTTTCTTTGTGCGTGTGTTTTATTTATGATCCATTCATACATCACCTAGATGTTTGAATTGGAATGATTTTTGAGTTGTAATTATGTCCACTCTAAGCTTTTAAGCATGAGTGTTTTTTCTTAATCAAGTCTTTTAAGCAAGATCAAGGTGTTGTGTTTTGGAAGAGTGATCTTCAGTTTTCTTTGAAAGAATGGTTGATTATCATAGTGTGTGATTGAGGGGGAGTGAGATGGTGATTTCTCATATCTAGATGTTGTTCTACTAATAATGGATTTCCTTCCTGGCTTGGTAGCCCCCATAGTAGGTGTGTTTGCACCGAACTGGGTTAACAATCTATTGTGTTTTTATTGCTTTTCTTTATACTGCTTTTATCTATTAAATACTTAGATAGTAAGTCATGACATCGCCTTCGACATCACATATATGATACCAGAATTTCAGAAGTGATGGATTCAAGGGCGGTACTTTTGTACCACGTCATGGCACCTTTCCTAAAAGTGGCGGGGAATAATCTGCATTTGATGGTGCCTCTCATGCCACAATAATTAAGCATAACATCGAAGTTTTTGATATGCTTGTCAAGATCTGTTGTTCCGTTATAGGTTCCCAAGCTTGGTGGTTTTTCCAGCTCGGCGGGAAGATGAGCATCCATAATTGCTCAAGATAGCAAGTTGCAGGGGTTATCTTTGTCGCTTCAGATCGGTGAGCACGAAGGGGAGCGGTCGTATCGGGGGCTGTTATCGCGATGTGGCGAGTTACTCGATTGGCCCTTCGATTTACGTAGGGGTGTACGATGGTCATCTGGGAGTCCGTCTTCCTTGCTCTTCTTGGCATCTAAGGGGATTTGATATGCACAGGGAGGACTACGGTCACACTTCTTGGATACCATATGTTACAGTCACCATAACCACAGGTGATGGCCTGGTTGTCGTAGAGACGGGCTTCGGGACTCATATTGATGAAGTCTCAACGGGGGAGAGTGTGAACGACGGTTTTGTCATCGCGAAGAGGGGCTTCGAGACTCTAACTATTATTGTCTCTGTAGGGGGAGAACATGAACAACGATACTTATCCATCATTTTGATTCTTTCATTTTGCTGGAAGATCAACAAGTTAGTCTGGTTGATCGCCGAGAATAGGGCCACCATGGTTGGGTCAGTGTTGGGTGGAACTAGAATTCGTTATAAAACCTTCGGTGTTTCAGGGTGTTGGGCGACATTTTCGGCCGCATCGCTAGAGGAGGGGGAGGCAGTGAGTCTATCTCTAGGGACGTCTTCTTTCGTCAATGGCATCTCATTGTTGTTGTCACGGTTACTGCCGAGAGGGATGAAAGTTTCACGATCGTTGTTATTGTCGCCGTGTTTATTAGCCATGATCGATGTTTTAGGTTTTGTGCTTTGATCTTTGGTTTCAAGGAAAGAAAGATGGGGGGCAAAGGTTCTCAAAGACAACACCACTGATCTTACCGGGTGATTAGAAAAAATGATGGCCAGTAACACATCGTGGATCTTCTGTTGGTCACTGAGAGGGGGTGTACCTGCAGGTATTCTAATGCTTAAGTTAGTTCAGAGTGTATAAGGCGAGTACAAAAAGGTTAAGAATGAGTTCCCTGACCCTCCTGCATAGGAAGATATTTATACTGAGTCCTTAGCGCTTGGCCAAAGGTCTTCGTTATGGGCTGGATCTTGATCCTCTTCCACTCTATTTATAACCATACCCTGTACTCGAGCTTTGATGGTCTTGGATGTTATGTTTTTTTACATTATTGTAACCATTTAGTGTCTTTTTCTTTTGTTTGAGCCTTATATGTGCAATCCTTATAAAAAAAACATTATATTTCTCAAAGTCGGGTCATCATTTTGCCCCAAAACAGAGTTGACCCCTAATTGGATGACTCTACATATACAGTATGTCATGGTAAGCTAACTAGTGCGACTCGGCGCATGCATCACCTTGCTAATGTTGGTTTAAGTATTTTTCAATGGTTTGACATGTTCTAGGGAAAATAGATAGGGACATATTAATTCTAAGTGGGCTTTGGTGATTATAGACATGATGATTCACAATTCCTCAAGTACCAGACCTATTAATGCAAAGTGATTAAGCACAAATATTATGGTTCATAATCCCTCAAGCACGATACCTTTGCGGTTGATGTGATTACGTCAAAAGATATGATGGTTCATATTCATTAAACCATGAGGTAAGTAAGGGAGAAGTGATTGAGGGTGAAGACATGATAGTCAATAGCACCTTAAGCATGAGACTTGTAAATGGTCAAAATGGTTGAGCGCGGAAAACTATCAACCCAAAGTCCGTAAAGTATGAGGCCTCCAAGGGGATAAATGCTTAATAACTCGTCCCTGACATAATGTTTTAGGAATGTATATATAACCCTTTTAATCTATCACTGATATTGTTGCATGATGTAGTTTAAGGATACATGTTGCTTATTAAGGCAAACTTCTCTGTCACATCTTAACGGACCCCACTTCACTAAGCAATTTCATGGATAATAGACCACTGAAGATGTAACGCGATATGGAGAGTTTGTATTTATAACTCGGCGAGTGCTTCACCTTTCCTACCCTTATTTAAGTCTTCTTTGAGCATTTTATGTGACCTAAAGTGAGTGGATCGAGGTTCAAGCTATTTGAATATGTGATTCTTTGAGTTTTCATGAGCAAATTACAACTTGGTGAGTTCATTCAACCTACTTTAAGCGATATAAAATATTGTATTTAGTGAATACATCTCAAATGAGTGAATTCATTTACATCATATAACATATAGGCTGATATGATAATTGAATTCATCATCATTCTTATTGAAAATTAAGTGAGTTTATCTCACCATCAATGTTTGTTGTCATTTTGAAGGTCGACTGATTTTATTGCGTATTTTATAATTAATAATGAAAAGACATTTATTCTAAAGATTAAGATCAAATGCATTCAAGCATTTTATTGATATACTTCGCCCATTAACTTCATTGATAATGTCTCACCTGTCACCATTATTCAAGTAGG
Source organism: Lathyrus aphaca (assembly GCA_963966055.1). NCBI lineage: Eukaryota > Viridiplantae > Streptophyta > Magnoliopsida > Fabales > Fabaceae > Lathyrus > Lathyrus aphaca. The sequence continues at coordinate 18,845,770 of OZ014525.1, forward strand.
GAGTTGATATATTCTGCTTACGAGAGTTTAAACGATTTTGAATAATAATTTTGTTTTTCGTTGACTTGTTATTAGTGAGATGAATATATACGTCGGAGATGATTTTTCAATGTATGGTTTAATAAGACATGTTCCTATATGGGGTGCAATGATACCTCTACAGGTGCAATGATACACCAAAGGGTGCAATGATATCATTTTAGAGGGATTATTGGCCAAGCCTCTAATATTCCTATAAAAGGAATTCATCTGGGATGTTTTGAGTGACCAACCTTGGATCTTGTAGCATACTTACTATTTGAATTTTTTATAGGTGAATATTTTCAGATAGCCTTTAAAGAAACTAACTTGAATGATGGATTCTTTCCCAGGTTTCCATTTGAAGCTTTTCATGTTTATGTGACCAAACCATATCATTTTTATTTTTGCCCCCCTCAATTCAAAATTGAGTTGCATTCATAAATTCTGAGCCATGAGAACTATCATCATTGATACATAAGAAATTAATGATTGTCTTTAAAAATATTTATTGCAAAATAAATAAATGTGATAATTATTTATTATTGATTAATAATATATTAGACAAATTTGTTATTGATAAATATATAAGAAAGCATGGAAGGAATTTTTGACCTGATAAATACATAAAAATAAATTGACAAATATTTGAATCACAAAATCAAATCCAATTCCAATTTAGAAAAGATAATCATAATAATTTGATGAACATATTAAAGAACAAAATCTTAATCATCATAATCTTTTTATTCAATTATGTTAAAAGTGTATATATAGTTTTTTTATAATAAATATATTTCTTACTATTTATATTATTTCATTTCAATTGCATGAGTTAAATTTTATGTTATGATTATTTAATTAATTAAATGTATTATTCATTTCTTTTTATGCAAAAACTTTACATAAAAATATATAATGGGGCGCCTATCCATTTCGTCCGCCCCGTCAAAACAAAAAACCCCGCGGTCAAAATACAGAATGGGGCGGGGTTGGTGAGACCCGCTAAATTTTTTGAAACAAAAACTACTTAAAAATTTATTGTAATTTCTTTTAAATTTATTGTAATATGCCTTATATGTATGTCATAATTCAAATTTAAATTAAATTATAGTAAATCAATTCAAATTTAAAATACGTTATTGTTATATGCATCCATATAGAAAGTTTAAAAAAAGTATATAAATTTGTATACAGTACCAATATAGATATTTATTTATATTGCGTATAAAAACTCTAATCAATAAAATATTGCAATGACAAATTCTCTATAATGTAACGTATACAAAATATATAATACACAGTGCAGAGGAAAAAAAACACATGACATTGCTATACTGTAACACATATAGAATACTCTAATTTAATATTTCAATTATAATATGTAAATATTTTTAATTGTGAAATTTTTATTCCATTTATTTATACTGAAACATTCATATATACCAAACTATATGCAGAGTAGTTTTCACTATTTCTTTACATATACATCTATTTTAAAACTATATTATGTATTGAACATATTCAACTAGTAAGAATTTCTCTATTATCATATATGCGGCACAATAGTTTTACTAACATTGAAGTTACTTTTATTTATAGTTGACTTTGTTTCTTGTTAATCACATTAGTTTGATTCCTCATCTCTTACAATTTAAAAATAGCTATAAAAAATACAAAAAATAAAAATAAAAAAAAGTTTAAAAATATCTTATAAAGAAATGGAAAAAACTAAAAATAAAAAAAAGGCGGGCGCCAACCCGCCGACGGGGCGGGGCGAACTTGAATTTCATGCCCAATTCACCTTGGCGGGCATGCCCGCCCCGCTCTTTTTTTAGCGGGCTTTTGGCGGGGCAGGACGGACGGTCCATTTTGACACCCCTAATTTTAACAATATATGACAATATGACAACTAAAATTCTGAACATGATTTGATTCTATTTATTGAAAATGTATATTAATATAGCATATCTCTCGCACATCATAACTCATCTAAGTCTTAAGCACAAAATTTGAAAGAAAAAAAATGTCTTCTAAGTTATCTTCTAATTATCCGTCTCTTTTAATTTCCAAACATAAAAGTTTTCATATTTTTCTTGTTCTTATTCATGTGTGCATTTTCATGTTTGTCCTTTCATTTAAGTATCAAAGAGATGAAGTTCATGAAATCACAAAACCATCTTGGTTTGAATTTATAGCGCAAGATTTTCATAGCAAAATGAAAATTAAGATAGGTCTAGTTAACATCAATACAAGAGTAATGGGTGAAAAACTATACGCAATTAGATCGCAAGTAGATATTATACCCATCATTTTTTATCGAGTTGATGAAAATTTAAGATGGAATGATTTTTTCCCATAATTGATTGACGAGGAAGACAAAATGCATAAGCCAAAATGTCCAAATATGCCTATGCCAACTTTTGAGAATTATAAAAATCTTGATGTTGTGGTGGCTAGGATTCCATGTGGGGAGCGATCAATGGAGGAAAACGGAATTAGAGATGTGTTTACGTTACAAGTGAATTTAGTGGTGGCTAATTTGGTTGTGGAAACTAAGTGGCTCGAAAAGTTGGAGAGTAATCATGGAAATACATATATTGTGTTTATTGGATCTTGTAGTCCCATGATTGAGATTTTCATATGTGATGATTTATTTATCCATCAAACTGATTATTGGGTTTACAAACCTGATTTGAAGAAACTCAAACATAAAACTCTTATGCCGATTGGGTCATGTCAGATTTCTCCGGGTTATGCAGAAACAGGTGCACATTATTTTGAATTTGAATCTTCTGCATTCTCATAGATTTGTTTTATTTACTATTTTCCCAATATATTTTCCTAACAAGAAAAATAAGAGAAAAGAAATTAATGAACAATTTTGAATTATGAAAATTAACATTTATGTTGTTCCTTTAGTTGGCTTCTTTAGGTAAAACAACATGAGAAAAACAATATGAATTTATGAAGACGTAACATGTGGGACATGATGTTCCAACATGTGTGCAACATCTGTTCTCGGTCTGAAAGACAGATTCAGTGAATAAATCTAAACATATTTTTTATTGATTCCAAGAAGATTTATCAGTTATAGTTTAATTTGTATATTTTAGAAATGTGTTATTAAATAAGACTGACTAAAAATATTGTCCAAGACCAAATCATATTGAATGTGATCAAAATATTTCTAAAATAACATTGTGACATTAAAATTCATCAGTGTTTTATATTTTATATGATTTTATGCATTTTAAAAATAAAATAAAAATCCTATACAATAAAAAAAATTAACATCAAAGCATGAAATTTTAATATTTAATTGAATTAAAAAAACATGACAATCATTAATAAAATAAATAAGATGAAAAAAAAAGATTAATTAATTAATTTAATTTAATTTATTTCTAGAAGCATAGTTTTGTTCATCTACTTAAGTTACCTTTGAAAAAGGATATCTCTTACACGTCACTATAACAATATCATTCATAAATTATTGACTATTATAACCCAATGCAAGTAAATCCTTAACTAACTATTTATCATCCAAATTTTGTGAAACTATAACCCATCTAACTCCTAAACACAAAATTTGAAAGGAAAAAATGCCTTCTAAGTTCTCTTCAAATTCTAATTCTCTATCTAGTTCAATTTTGAAAAAAAGAAGTTTTTATGTTTTTCTTGTTCTTATCTCTCTACCCACTTTCATGTTTGTCTTTTCAATGAAGTATCAAAGAATTAATGTTCATGAGAACACAAAACCATATTGGTTTGAGTTTATAGCACAAGATTTTCATAGCAAAACAAAGATAAAGATTGGTCTAGTTAACATAAATCCAAGATCAATGGATGAAAAACTAGATGCAATTCGATCACTGGTCGATATTGTACCTATCGATTTTGATCATGTTGACGGGAATTTAAAATGGAATGACTTTTTTCCAGAATGGATTGATGAGGAAGAAAACGTGCATAAGCCTAAATGCCCAAACATGCCTATGCCAACTTTGAAGAATTACAAGGATCTTGATGTTGTGGTGGCTAAGGTTCCATGTGGGGTGGGATCAATGGAGGAAAAAGGGATTAGAGATGTTTTTAGGTTACAAGTAAATTTAGTGGTGGCTAATTTGGTTGTGGAAGCTAAGTGGCTAGAAAAGTTTGAGAGTGATAATGAAAATATGTATGTTGTGTTTGTTGGATCTTGTGGTCCTATGGTTGAGATATTCAGATGTGATGACTTATTGATGCATCAAAGTGATTATTGGATTTACAAACCTGATTTGAAGAGACTCAAACATAAAATTCTAATGCCGGTTGGATCGTGTCAGATTTCCCCGAGTTATGCAGAAAAAGGTACACTTTATTTTGATTTATTTTTATTATTTTTCTGATGAGCAATGCTATTTTGTACGAATGAATTTGAAGAAGAAATGTAAGAATGCACACATGTCACTATTTTAGTTGCCCAATAGAAAACTGGTTTTGCACAAAAGTTTGATTTTGATAAATAAGGAAATTATATTTTTCCCTATTTTAATTTATAAATCAATGTATATATATTTTTTGATAGACAATTCCTTTTTAGCTAACAATTGATATGTTAAATTTTGAAGAATTCATTTTATATTTACTTTTTTAAAATTTTATTAAATTGTAAATAATTATTATATATTTTTTGATCAATTTTAATTATATCAACAAAAAAATATATAAAACATAAAATTATTTTTATTTTAAATTTGGATTAAATTCATTTAACTTTTTACAATATTTTATTTATATTTTTTTTCCAGATCTTCAACACTTAATTATAAATAAAATGACACTAACACTTATTAGAGAAAACAATTAAATACAATACCAAATTTATTTGACTTTTTTACAACATTTTTATGTTTTACTTATATTTTTGGTACAAATAGTCCAAACTCAATTATAACAAAAATTGCATTAACATGTATTAAACAAGACAATTAAATATAATTCATTGTTATTTTTTCATATTAAAAATATATTTACTAAAATATATATATCAACGATTATATTTTTGTGGCATCGAGAAATTAGTGTATATTGTTATATATATTGTGACCAATTTTAATTATATCAACAAAAAGATATAAAACATAAAATTCTTTTTATTTTAAATTTGGACCACATTCATTTGACTTCTTACAATATTTTACTTATATTTTGTTGCAAATCGTCAACACTTAATTATAAATAAAATGACACTAACTCTATTATAAACAATTAAATACTTATTAAATAAGACTTATACTTATTAAAGAAAACAATTAAATACAAAACCAAATTCATTTGACTTTTTTTTTACGACATTTGTATGTTTTACTTATATTTTTGTTATGAACGGTCCTAACTCTATTATAAACAAAATTACATTAACACGTATTAAATAAGACTATTAAATATAATCAATTATTAATTTTTTCATATAAAATTTATATTTATTAAAATATCGATATCAACGATTATATGTTTATAGCATTGAGAAATTAGTATCAATAATTTTGATAAAATATTATGTACAGATAAAATTAATTTATTTTTGTTCATAATGATAAGATTTAACTCAAAGGATATGTATCGATATTATCATGCTAAACACTTTATCTGTAAATCGAACATGAGACATTCTAATTGTATGAGGTTTAGATGGTTTATTACCACTTCACCGACAAAGTTTTAAAAAAAAGTTGATTTTTGTTTTATTTCAGTCCAACAAATGCATAATTTCATTTGCTTATAATTGAGATTTGATGCCTATAATTCAAATTAAGGAAAAAAAATTGTAATTATGTGTGCTTAATTATTGAAGGTAAAGAAACATGGATGAGTTATTTACCACAATCACTAGAGCGCAATAATAGTAATGTTCGGGGTCCAAAGCTAGCTTATGTGACTGTTCTTCACTCTTCAGAAGAGTATGTTTGTGGTGCAATAGCTCTTGCACAAAGCATACTTTTATCTGGTAAAAGTATTTTTGAACCCATTGATCTTGTCCTTTTGGCTGATGATTCAATTGGTCCTGAATCCACTAGAGGCTTAAGAGCTGCAGGTTGGAAAATTAAACGCATTCAACGTATTAGAAGTCCATTTGCTAAAAAAAATGCATATAATCGTTGGAACTACAGTAAGCTACGTATATGGCAACTCACTATGTATGACAAAATAATTTTTATTGATTCAGATTTCTTAGTATTGAAGAGCATCGATAGTTTCTTTGCTCATCCTCAATTATCAGCTGCACCTAATGAAGATGTATTGTTCAACTCTGGTTTGACTGTAGTTGAGCCATCTCAGTGCATGTTTGAGTATATGATGAATAAAACTTCAAAGGTGAAACCATATAATGGAGGTGATCAAGGTTTTGTGAATGAAGTTTTTACATGGTGGCATAGATTACCATCAAAATTAAACTACATGAAATCATTTAAGAAAAATGGTGATAATAAACATCAGATAAAAGAGGGTGTGTACACTATTCATTATTTAGGTTTGAAACCATGGATGTGTTATAGAGATTATGATTGTAACTGGGATTTGCAAGATCATTATGTGTATGCTAGTGACTCTGCCAATGAAGTTTGGTGGAAAGTTTATGATAATATGCCAACACATCTACAATCATATTGTACAATGACAAAGAAATCAAATGAAAATTTTGTGTGGAACAGGGAATCATCAAGAAATGCTAGTTTGCCTGATAAACATTGGAGAATTGAAGTCAAGGATGCTAGAAAGATGACATATTTAGATTAGAATAAGGTGGCATAAGGATGAATATATATATATATATATATATATATATATATATATATATATATATATATATATATATATATATATATATATATATATATATATATATATATATATGTTAGCACATTATTCTGGCATTAGTTGGTTTATAAGTTAGCATGTAATAAACATATATAGAATAAATAAGGATTAAATGCATTTTTGGTTTCTCTATTCTTGTTTTCTTTTAAGATCTAGTTCTCCTATTTTGAAATTTAGCATTTTGATCCTCATACTTAATAATTTATGGATTTTCCCCTTCAAATTTGCATTGGTGGCATGTTTATTTAATACATGGCAATGACATGTCATTAACACTATGAAGCAAACTAAACCAAAAGGGTAACTTAATTTAAATGTAAAATTGATCATTTAATACAAAATAATACAATTATTAATGAAATATTGGTTTATAAAACATTTTCTCAAAATTGAAATGCAGAATTGCAAATTGAACATTTTTCTCCTTTTTTAAACCTAACATCAAATAACCCTTAATCCTCAATCTTGTTCATTCATTGATCACATTCCTTCCCCAATAATTATTGTTCCTCAATCATGCTCTTCTAAAATATTTATTTACTTGAGTGTATTATTGAATTTCATTCAATCAAATGTTGTATTTCTTGAATCACATTCATAAATTATTTGCAAATTTTGAAACTACATGCACTATGGAAAAGAAATGAAGAAGTAAAGTTTTGTGTCATGTATTCTTTGGTATGATGTGGTCCTATTTTTGAACTATATTATTGTATACTCTGTTTTTCGTTAATTATTTTCTCGTTAATGTTTGTGTATACTTTGGTCTCATATCATATTCTTTGGTATGATATGGTCCTAATTGATTATGTTCTTTAATATGTATGATGTGATCCCCATTTTCCATTTTGTTTAGTATGTATCATGTGGTTCATATTGATTACATGAAATCTTATTATTTTAAATTGTTGTTGATGTGAATCGGATACCTTAGAAACAAAGTATAATTGGTTTTTTTATCAGTCAAGAAACCCACAAGGGTTAGGGTTTAGGGTAACCAAGGATAACAACAAATATTGGTTATAAACTGTTATTCTTTCCTTTCTCTTAAAACAAAATTACAAGTATACTGAAGGTGTAAAAACACAAGAAAAGGGAGTTTGAATTGTAGTTTTCAAAAAAAATTGTGAACAACACGTTGATTTATCCTGGTTCGTTTGAACTGAAACTACATCCAGTCCACCCGCCAAGGTGATTTCGCCTCTCTCAACGAGATCTTAATCCATTAATCAAAAGTGATTACAAACACTAAGACCTACTATCAAAGTCTTCTTGAGTCTACTGACTACACTTAGTCACTCAAGGAATATTACACTGATTAAAAAAATAAGTTATAACAAAAAGTGTTTCTAGTAAGCAATTATCACTATTGTGATAGTTTTTACAATTTACAGAACGAGAATATTGATTTTTGATTTTTCTATGAAACGTTACGCGTGAGAGAGAGAGCAAAATTCTTCAAGTGTTTCCTTTAAATAGATTTGTAAAAGTGAGTCGTTGGAGACATCCTATGTTATTTTTGGTTGTTTGATAAATGTCATTAAGAGCTTCCAAAATAGAGATCTTTGTCTGGAGTAGTTATTTCTGATTCTTCAATAAATACGTCTAATTATGAGAATCAGAACTTGCATAGTCCATGTATCGGAGTGTTTACTTCGTAGTTGATCTTTGACGTATTGATAGCTGAAATCTTCTATAGTCTTGTAGTAGAAGTTTCGCTTTAGAGTAGAAGATTTTTGACTTGGAATGTCTTTCTCTTTGCAAGAACTTCTAATCTTGCACATGGAGAAAATAATAATTTTTAGGTATCATATTTTGTTCTTAAGACAACTTTTATCATCAAAACTTATTAGAGATGTAGAATCAAAATCTTGTTCTAACAATCTCCCCCTTTTTTATGATGACAAAACATTATATTTTGATAAAATTTAATTAAGAACAAAAGGTAATAGAAAACTCCCTTTGAGATGTGTTGAGTTGATCCTTCATAATTTTCTATGAGAAGTTCTTAAAGCAGAAGTTCCCCCTGAGTTAAATACTTATCTTGTTCTTAAACATCAAAACAAATTTATCAGAGTTTTAGGATGTTTGAGGCTTAGTCTTGGCAAGTTGTTATGGATCAAAATATTTTACGTGCTCTCCCCCTTTTTGTCATTATTCAAAAAATAATTAATCAGAAAGAGAGATCAGACAAAATAGACAAAACAAACTTCTTCATTAAACAGAAGTGCATCAGCAAAAAAAACAAAACATCAAACAGAAAAACAAAGAAAACATGATCTAAGGTTGGGGATGTAGTTCTGTGAACAACACTTCCAGAAGAGTCTTGATCTGAGAAGTTGACTTCACTTGTTGACCAATCATGTTCTTGAGCTCTGAGTTTGTCTCATCTTGCTTATCCAATCTGATTTTCACAGCCTCATTCTCTTTCTTTAGTTCTTCCAAAGTTTTTAAAACCAAAGAAGTTTGAGGAGTTTCTTCAATAGAAGTAGTAGCTTGATCAGAATTTGGAGCAGGAATTTCTTCAGTAGAGGGTGACCCAATAACTGCTTTCCCTTTGTCTTCAGCAGAAGGTGCAGCTACGATCTGAAGTTCAGAAGATAAATCATTTGGTTCTGGTTCTGTCCAAGGTTTAGAGTCCAGAAGATAGAGAGTCTTCTTTTTCAAGCAGCTGAGAACTTCTCGTAGAATTTTTGCTGAGCAATATCATAGCAGATATCCTTCAGCTTCTTAGACTCAGAGGTAAACCATTTTCTGATAGATGTCCAAAGGTAATGAAGCTGCAGGATCCAGATTTTCTGCACAAGTAGTCTTCAAGCCGTAAATCCTGTCTTTCATCTTTGCTTCAAAAGCTAGCAACAAGTCACCAACATCTGATTTGGTTGGAGTTGGTTTGGGTTTTGGAATTATTATTTTCTTAGTGGCAAATGCTAGTTTCTGAAGGGTATCAATGTTAATAAATGTTTTGAGAGGATCTTCTAGTTCGTTGGTGGGAGTGAGAGTATCTGGAATGGTGATGAATGTGGGTGATCTAGGAGGAGTGGATACATAAGAAGATAGAGATTCTTCTGCTATAGTAGGAATATCAAAGACAAGTGTTGGTAAAGACGAGTTCAGAGGATAGTTGATGCTAGGATTGTTTGAGTGGTGGTAGGTGGTGGTACGTTAGAAGTGTTGGATTGAGAGGCTGAAATGTAGGGTAGAAAAACATCAATGTCAGATAGAACTTGTTGAAGTTCTGAATGAGTTTAAACAAAGGAGGTGGTGTTGAGATCAAATGTTGGAGTTTGGTCAATGGGCATCTAAAAATCATCTAGTGTTTGTGGTGAGTGGTGCTCAGATTGAGAAGTTTGAGAAGGAATGAGTTATGTTTGAATGGTTTCAGGTTGAATGATTTCAGGTTGTGGAATATCAGAAGGTTGTGGAATAACAGGATTAGAATTTCAGAAGATGGAGCTTCAAAAGTGATTGGGTTTGAGGAAACAAGAATATCAGAGGGAGGGTTTTCAGAAGTAAGGGTTTTTGGAGGAGGATCATATGTTAATGTTGTCACTGACTCAATAACAAAAAAAAGTTGAAGAGTTACCTTTCTTTTTGGCAACCTTTGATGTCTTATGAGAAATTCCCTCAAAAGCTTTCCTTTTCTTGGATTTCTTCACAACAACTTCTAGAGCAGGTCTGCGTAGTTCTTCTGGATTGAACCCAGGGTCAATTCTATCTTGTTTGCAAGATTCCAGATATCTGACTACGGTTTTGGATGTGTATCAACAGAAAATAGAGGAAAATCCTTCAGAGGCATTTTCCTTGTTGTGATTACTTCCTTTGAATGCAGAACGAGGTCCTTCTTGATTGTATCAATGAACTTCATATTCTTGAGATTATTTGCATTGAGTGGTCTTCCAACAATAGCTTCCAGATCATCTATCTGTTGGGCTTCAATCAAATGTTCCACCAGCTTATTTTCAGTCAGAATATCTGAAATAAGCCTTCCAAGAGGAATCCAGTCTCTTTTTGTTTTCTCATCTTCCCTTGTTTCTTTGACACTGTTCTTCAAGTGGTTGAACAAACTGTGAGCAAGGTTGATCTTCTTGTTTTTTGTGATGAAGTAAAGCAGAAATTGTTGATCCACATTGATGTAATCTGGAGAACTGGTGGGTTTTTTGTGGCTGATGCAACCCAGGATTATCTTCGCCCAAATTCTATGATGATCCTTAAGGTCCTTAATCTTGTTGGAGTGTTGCCCAGTAGTAAAAATGTCTTTAGAAACAAGAGTTAGGTCATAAATTTTGTCCATATCACTGCATTTTATCCCATTGCCATCAGATTCAATCAGCTTTGCAATAAGATCTTCGGTGATGATGATCTTCTTTCCCATAACATAAGAAGTGACTTGATTGTTGGAGGTTGAAGCAAAAATCCAAATTTCCTTAACTAATTTAGGAAATATTGGACCCATCAGACGATCAAAGCATTTTTCCCAGCCTTGAAAGTTGACTTCAGGAGTAAGATCATAACCATTCTCCTTCATGCTTTCAAAATCAACGAACAGTTCACAGAGAACTTTTAAATTATCAACAGGGGTGAGTAGAGTTCTGACTGGAGTTGCATGAATTTCTTCTGAAGCTTGAACTGCAAAAACTTGTTGAAATGAAGAAGATGGTTGAACATCCTTTGAAGTGGAGAACATTGTTCACAAGAAAAGGGTTTGAATGAAAATGCAGAGAGCAAGAGAGAATAGAAAGCAAGAGGAGAGTAAAAGTGAAAGTGAAGGTGAAAAGTGTTTGTGAGATGAAAATAAACACATATATATAGTAGTTACAACGGTAAGAAAAAGACACAATTAGTGGGAAAATTAAATCACAAAACATGATGATTAACAACATTTAATGAATTATGACAAGGGAGTGGCGTAAAAGATTTTGGAACAGTTACCAATGTGACTAGCCCTCAACTTTGTCTTTTCAGCCATTTTAGTTTCCCAGAATTTGAACACGTATTCTGCCTCAGAGGACAGTTGTTCAAGTGCTAAAGTGCATTTTCTGTCCTCTATCAGAGTTTGAACACATAATCAGATTTTAAGGACACCTGGAGCTTTATTGACAGGTGTTGATGTAATGATATGCATGTTCTTTCCTTGACACAAAAGTTCTAAGAAGCAAATAGTCAGATCTTCTGTAAAAGTTCTGATACAAATTTTCTTCTTATTTCAAAGGAATTATTGATCAGAAGATGAAAATAAGAATATTCTGAGAGTTAAATATATAGACTAAACATAATCATTCTGGACATAATTCCTTACTGAGATAGTCAGAATGAAATTGAACCTATCTTCGGCAAGGGGTTTTGTAAAGATGTCAGCCCATTGATGGCCTATATCTATAAATTCTAAAAATAAAAATCCCTTTTGAGTATAGTCCCTAATGAAATGATGTTTAACTTCTATATGTTTAGCTCTAGAATGTAAAATAGGATTCTTAGAAAGACAGATGGCAGAAGTATTATCACAGAGGATATGAGTGTTACTCTCGTATATGTTAAAGTCCTCAAACTGATTTTTCATCCAGAGCATCTGAGTACTGCATCCAGCTGCTGCTATGTATTCAGCTTTAGTAGTTGAGAGTGCAATTGTTGATTGTCTTTTGCTGGACCAAGATATTAGGCTGTCTCTCAGAAATTGGCAACTTTCAGAAGTACTTTTTCTTTTTGTTCTATCTCCAGCAAAATCAGCATCACAGTACCCTACAAGTTTATATTCTTTGTACTTTCTGTAGCAAAGGCCAAGGTTGTAACACCCCAAATTTGCCCTCTTCTTTTTAAGCATCATATCACACATATTCATCATAAGCATATCATGTTCTTGGCATCTTAGCATGGAAAGATGAGGCATAACATTCTCATGACCTAGCATTAGGCATATGATCATCTGTGGAGGGTTTTTGAAGCATCACAAGCTATAGCAAGAGGCCCAATGGATTTTCTCAAGTCCTATGAGGGGTCTACATGGCATTCATAAGCTTAAGATCATTCACAAAAGCTCAGAGAGTTGGAGGATCATCAGAAGAATCAAGCTAGGGCAAAGCTCCTACACAGTGATCCCAAATTAGGGTTTGAGTTTCAAGCATGAAAACCTTGTGACTTTGGCCATTTCATTTGGGAAAAGTCTCTAATATGTTAAGAGGATCCTAGGGATGAAATTTGGTGAGAAAATTCCTTGTGGAAGTCAGGTATTTCTTCAGTTGTTTGTAAATGAAGAAATTGGTCAACTGTGCATTCTAAACGTCAACTGTGAGATTTCAAAGGGTCCAACCCCATTTTTCTAGCCAATGGATGTTCTTATAACCTTAGAAGAGGTTTGGCAAGATCAAAGATCAAGAATCATGAGGTTTTGAGGTGTTTTTGCAAAATTGGCATATGTTTGGTCTTGAAAAATTCCATTTTTAGCAAGTTTTTGCCCTACTTTTCAAGTAAGCATAACTTGGTGAAAAAAGCTTCAAATGGACAAAAGCCAAACATGAAAGTTGAAGATTAAAGCCTCCCATTTTCAAAAAGTACAAGAGCATTTTCATAGCCCTCATGGTTAGAGAGATAGGCCCCTCGAAAATTGCAAGAAATCTAGGGCATGGCATGAAATTCCAATCTTCCACAAATGCAAAAAGTCATGAAACTTATTTTCAAGTTGTTTTATGGGCCAAGTGAGGTCACAAACTTATAAGGCATTGCAAGAGAGTTAATTTGCTCCAAAAATAGTGTCAAATTCGTGCATGGAAAGAAGAATAATTCACAAGAGGGAAATTTGCATGAACATGAGAAAAGTGTGATCCCCACATCCAAGGGCCAGAATAAGTTCTGTTTTGAATCAAGGGTGAGATATTGATCACACATGGGCAAGGAATGAGAGGGATGCACGAGCAAAACACCTCATCACAAGAATTTTGCAAATTTTGCAATTTCACTCCCACACTCTCATCTCACGTGCTCTTGCTCTCATTCTTTCAGCATTGCTTTTTGAGATCATATATAAGAAAGCTAAGGTTTTATTTGAGCCCAGATCCAACACATTTCACCACTTCAAAGTTTTTGCACCACGAGTATAAGCCTTCGAATCTCTCTTTTCAGGCTCTCATTCTCCAATCCCTTGCCATATTCTTGTTCAATGGGCTCTAAGGATCAAAAATATACCATTAATTCAAGCTGAAAGGAAGGTTTTCATCAAGTGCCATTCAAGTGCAGCTGGTTTCGGGTTCCAAGATCTAGAGAGTTTCAGCCTCTCATTGCATTTATTTTGCAAAGAGAGGATAAAAGGAGTTGATCTGCACCTTTGGAAGCTATTTTCTGGCTTGTTTCAAGATCTTCAATCTCAGGTAAGCTCTGAAACTTTTGGATCTGGAAATGTAATCTTATGTGTGCTTCTTGATCCTTGTGTTATGCTGATTGCACTGAGCCTTTTTGTTTTGAAAATGATTGACTATTGAATGAGATATGGTAAATTTCAGTTTGATGTATGATTTTGTTCTTGTTCGATCTGGCTTTATCTTTGATCATTTGTGAATTTCATTGCCATTTTTGGATTCAGCATAGTTCATTTATTGGATCTGGAGTGTTTGATTCATTTTAGTTGAGTTTTGTTCATAGTCTGTGTTTTCCGGTGCCGGAGCCCTAGCTCCGGTCACCGGATTTTGCAAATTTGTTGATCAGAGTTTGAATGAGGAAGATGACCCCTGGCCCTTGGATCTACAATCTGAACGTCCCATAGCCTGCCACCGCATAAATGAGGCACCCTCCTGGTCACGTATTTTCTTTTTTTAATTTGAATCTGAATTAAGCAATATGTGTCTCACCTCACCATAATGCCATGTTCCCTCACCTTGTCCAATCATTTTGCTGACTTCTTTTAATGAGTTGACTTATCCTATCTGTTGGTTTGATCCAATGGCTTTCCTTTTTTCTGAATTTAATTGAATATCCACCCCAATTGTTGTAAACCTGCGCAGGACCCAGTGGGCCTGGATGGCTATTCCCACCCCCCTGTTTTGAGCCCAAATTGAAATGAACTGGAATCCATTTCTATGCGCACCCCCCAGCTTGTTTCATTTCATTTTTATTTCTTTTTATTTCATGTTATTTACAGTTTGGTTTTTAATTTTTAAAAATAGTTTTAGGTTATTAAAAATTATGAAAAAATTCATGAAAGATCATTTGAGTTTTCTTTAATTTCTGATAATTTTATTTCCCATTTATTTTTTTATTTGACACGTGTAAATTAATTGTTCATTGTAATTAATTCATTTTATTTCATTTTGAACCATGCTGACTTGTCCATTTTCTATCTTGCTCATTATTTTGAATTTTTGGATGATTCTTTTTGCTCTGGATTCATAATAGGATGTAGTTTATAGGTGTTTTTTGTTATGATTTTTAGGATCTTGTTCAATTGATTTTGGTTTCTAGCTTGTGAGTGAAGCCTTCTAACCCTAATTGATATTTGAACCCTCATTTGACTTGCTTAGCTTCTGATTCTTTCTCCCTCCTTTTGGTATGTTGTTATGACATGATTGAGGATCATTTGTGCAAGATTATAGAATTTTTAGATGCTCACTTGATTTGATTTGAATTTTTGTTCTTGACTTGTCCCATTTTGTCTCCTTTGGATCATTTGCTCTCTCCTTAGCTTAGAAGGGCACTTGTGCCAACTTCTTCAACTTGTTTAGAGTCTTATTAGTATGTGGATACCTCTCTGGTCCTAAGTTGGGGTTTGTGCTTTGAGAAATTTTGTGTGTGGTTGCCTTTGAAGTCCTTTCATTCTTATGCACCTCCTTTGCTTCTTTCTTCTCATGATGTTACCACCTAGCTATATGCACTTCTTCTCTTCATCTCTCTTGCTTCTTAAGCAATCTTCTAACTTGATTAGGGTTCTGGTCTTGCACCTTGAGGTTGTGCTTTGGTTATTTTTGCTTTGCATCTTATCATGTTTGCTTTGTTCTGCCATAATGGTTCTTATTGCTTTGTTGAATTGTGTGCTTCTTTTCATTCTTGTGCTTCAAGTTTGCATTTGACACTTGAGTTTATGACTTCACTTCT
Organism: Lathyrus aphaca; assembly: GCA_963966055.1. NCBI lineage: Eukaryota > Viridiplantae > Streptophyta > Magnoliopsida > Fabales > Fabaceae > Lathyrus > Lathyrus aphaca. The sequence goes on from OZ014525.1 coordinate 18,861,730, forward strand.
ATTTGTATGGTTTTGATATGGCACTTTGTTCATTTGTATTGCCTTATACTTGTGTCACTAACCTTTTCAGGGGCTTAGGTAAGTGAGGGGTGTGGATGTGATTCCCACATCTCCAAATCTTATCTCTTCTCTTCTTATTATTATTTCTTCTAACCTTGTGATTGTTGGGCTTAGGCCTTACTTCCCCCCTCTTCTACTCTTCTTTCTTCTTCTTCTTTTATTCTTTCTTTCTTCTTTAGGATAGTAAACTTCACTAACTTAGGATTACCATTGCATGACAACAATTAGGATTCATTAGTCCCCCATTAGACATTTACCTTTGTGATCCTTTGGTTATTCTTCTCTTCTCATCTCAAAACCCTAAAGAAGACACTTAATAAAGATTGAAGTGATACCTTGAGCAATAGCCTTATACCATGAGACACTTGTAGTCTTCCTATCTTGGGATAGTACAAGCTTGTCTTGTGATGCACAAGTCTGATCAGGATATCTTCTTCACCAAGAAACTCATAAAACACACTTCTTCATTGTAATTACAAAAACACTTAATAAATTCAACGAGTTAGTGAGTTTAGGCCCTAATCACTGGAATCGAGTTTTGGGGATCTTCTCCTTACTTGAGTGTGCTTGTTCTATTATTCCATCTTGGAATGTAGTGACAGGTGCACATTCCATGGAAAAGAGCCTGAGTTCACTTCCTTGTGACACACTCATAAAAGCCTATAAAAAACACAAACAAAAAATAAGCGTCTTTCCTTCTGGAATTCTCTTCTCATCTCCTTCTTCCGTCTGCGAACTTGCTCCTACTTGTCATTTTGCAAGACGGTAACGCACTCGTCGTCCGAGCCTGCAACACCTGAGCATTGACATAGGCAGTTCAAGCCTTAATACACAAGAAACCTTTTCCACCCCTAGTTAGGGGAACTACGGCGACTCTGATCCTCATGTCCAGTGAGGTACGTAGGCAGCGGGGTAGGGCCCGTTCGAGCACAATCTTTATTTTCCCTACATTTTTTCTCTTTGTTTCTTTCTCAGTTCCTTTTCTAGTTCAGTTCCTTTTCTTTGCAGCAACTTTCATTTCTTCACCCTTTAAAACAGATTTCTTTGCAAGCGTGGATCCCGTTGGGTACGGTGGACGATTTGGGTGCTAATACCTTCCCAGGTCATAACCGACTCCCGAACTCAGTTTTCTTTGGTTCGCAGGACCCGTGTCCTTCCTCTTCTTTTCTTCTGGTTTGTGCAGCATTACCATTCTCGTTCCTTCGGGATAAAAATGCCTGGTTGGCGACTCTATTCTTTTTTCCGCGCCACTTTCGCCTTTGTACTAGGATGGAAATCCGGGGAGCGACAACTGGCGACTCTGCTGGGGATCGAACCCAGAATCTATGGTTCCCCTGAGAGTCTCTCCTAGCACTTGTTTGTTTCTGTTTCTCTGGGTGTTGATTGTTTGCTGCTGTGTGTATATGTTACTGTTTTATTCACAATTTATTTACAGTTTTCAGTATTTATTTTCCTGCATCATATTATATACTGGATTGTCTGGACTGGATCTTCTGTTTGGTGGGTTTAGGTGATACTGTTTCTGAGAGATGAGCTCATTACCACGGCTCGAGTGCACCTTAGGACTTAGAGTGGTTCCACTTTGGCCTCATGAGATCTTGTCATGAGGGTAGTAGTGAGTTCCACGCCCAGATTTGCGACCGTCTTGGAAATGTCTTGATTTGGGGATCTTCCTCTCTCATTTCATAACCTTGACAGTTATGTGCAGCTGGGGACCGATCATTGAGAACCTTGTGGAAACATCCATCTCTAGTGATGACAATGGCATACCACATTTTGTGGCAAACCCATTCGCATCCGAGGGCCCACCTGGGACTTACATAGGATGACCTTGTTTCCCAGACTCAGCTGAGGCCTCCCTGCGTAGTATATAATGCCAAATCGATTCCCTGAAATGGTCATGAGCCATTTCTCGGAGATGGTGAAAGTATTATTGCTATTCGGCTTTGAGAGTCCGTGATGTTTGACCCGGAGCACACTAGTGAGATTGGGAGGGGTTTACAGGTTTGCAGGAACCCTTGGCCTCTACATACCCTCATTATCAGTGGTCCTTGTTATGATTTGGTCCTATGGTTCTGGTGTTCTGGTTTTCTTGGTACTATGGTTCTGAGAATTTCTATCAGAGGGTTGTGACTTAGAGGATCTTGGTTTACAGTTGATCAGAGGGTCCTTATGTTCAGTGTCCAGTATCCAGATGGTCCCAGATTGATCATATGTCTGCATTGCATTTGCATTGCATCATTCTTGCATTAACTGTTTATGTTTCCATTTTTCAGGTTATTATCCATAGTCAGCTCCCAGTTCTGGTAATCTTGAGTTCTCCAGATGGCAAAAGTTGGAAGAATTACAAGGAAAAAGAATTTTCACTATACTTTTCTTCAACCTGAAGTCAGGAGTGTTCAGAAATTAGCAGGTTTGATGAATGACCAAGTCTTGGGGAATTTCAGAAAGAGGTATGGTCAGATATTGAAGTACATGGACAAACCTACTGCAGACCAGAAGGACATCTTGCATACCTTGCTTCAGTTTTATGATCCCCTGTTGCGGTGTTTCGTGTTTCCAGATTACATCTTGGCTCCTACCTTGGAGGAGATTTCCAGCATTTTGGGTGTTCCAGTCAGAGATACCTTGCCTTTCTATGGGTCTGAGGTGGTTCTTAAGGAAGAAGATATAGCCAAAGTCTGTCGTTTACCAGTTGCTACAGTCAAGAAGGCTCTGAAGGACAGTGAAGGCAGAGGACTCCCTTGGAGTGTGCTTATACCAGAGGCAGAGGAATATGCTAAAGAGGGTAAATGGGGGGATCTTGGTGATGTGTTGGCTTTGATGGTGTATGGGTCTAGTCTTTTCCCGGGAGAGAGAGAATTTGTGAGCTTGGAAGTGATTTCTATCTTTGCTAAAGGCAATCCTGTGCCAACTCTGTTGGGAGATTTCTACTACAACGTTCACTACCGGAATGAGAAAGGTAGAGGTGGACCAGTGGGCTGTTGTGCTTCTTTGTTTGCTGATTGGTTAGCTAGACAAATGCCAAAATTAGGTGCTTTTATGGAGATGAGAGATGAGTGGAGGTGATCTAGAAGGCTGATGGGGCTAACTTATGAAGATATAGCTTGGGGATATGACAAAGATCTGTTGGTAAAGGAGTTGCTGGTTAGTTGTGGAAGATTTGCTGGAGTGCCTTTGCTAGGAAGGAAGGGTGTGATCAGTTATTATCCAACATTAGCCAGGAAGCAATTTGGTTATCCTCTGAGAGACCCACCAGATATGAAAGAGTTTGCTGAGTCTTTGTTTTTTCCCGTGGAAGGGAACAAGGAATTAGTTATACAAGCATCTTAGGCTTGGGCTCACAGGGTAAGGAAAGGTAAGAAAGACTTTGGCAGAGTAGATCCCAAGACGTATCCTCCTTTTGCTACATGATTGCAGAAGCGTGTAGAATAAGTTCTCATGCCATTCTCAATAGAAGCTCCATTATATCCTAAAGAAGTGCCATGTCAGAGTACTGTCTCCCTTGAAGAGTATAAGAAACTGGAAGCTCAGTTGCACGAAGTTCGAGTGGAGAATGCTGAAATGGTTAACTTGTACCATCTTGCCAACCGGGCCAAGAAAGAAGCAGAGGGAAAGCTACAGAAGATGCAGGCCTACTTGGAAGCTAAAGAGAAAGAGTTTGTCGGAAGAGAAGCTCACTTTCAGAGGTTGGGTCTAATGGAGGAAAAAAGAGAAGCGGAGCGCAAAAAGACTTTGAAGACTCTCAAAGAAGCTCGCCAGTCCATTGTTTGGTTACAAGGCCAAAGGGAACAGGAGCAGAAGAAGTTTAAAGAAAAAGAAGAGTTTTTCGAGGTACAAATGGCCTTCAAGAAGGAAGAAGTGGAGGAAGTCCACAACATACGAAGGGAAAAGACTCAGCAGTTGGCACAAAGCCAAATAGCCTTGGAGGAGGCCCTGAAGGAAATTGAAGAGCTCAAGTTGAGAGCAGGCGTGAAGAAGAACAGGACAGGGGTGACTGCAGAAGAACCTGGGTTTTTAGTTTAGTTTTCATTTGTTATTATTCAGACTACCTACAGGCTTGTTGTAGGAGTCTTGCTTTATCTTTTGTCTTTTGTTCATGTATTAACTTGTAACCCTTCGGGGAATTTTTGTTTGTGCTCTAACTTTTGGCCGGCAATGGGTTGTTCATGATATACAGTGTTAGTATGCAAATTTCCATTTCTGAATATGCAAAACTTGTTTGTCTGATACTGCTAAGATCTGAACACTCTTCAAAGGGAAAGTTTGAAATTAATACTCAAAGTGGATATCTTGAGCAAATACCAGAGCTGGGGGCAAATGCTTAAACTTGGAAACATGAGCAGTTACATTGCATGCATATAACGTGTTTGTTTGTTTTGCAGGTAGTTCTTCAGTTTCTAACGTTTATGTCGTTTCAGGCACTATAACTCCCAGAAAGGTCAGAGAACAGCCGATCGTACACAGATATCCCACCAGAGTCAACAGAGAAAGAGTCATGGATCAAATGCAAGCTGAGTTAGCTGACTTGAGAACCAGAATGGACAATTTTATGACCCTGATGATAGGAATAGGTCAGAATCAGGAACGTTTGCAGGAGTTGGTTGAAAATAATCAAGCCAGGAACAACGGGGCTGCTGACGGAGGTAATCGTAACGGTGCAGGCGCCCGTCAAGTTGAGATCCCTGTGGCACAGCCAAGGGTCACCATTATCAATGATGGGCTGAACAACATACAGATGGACGGTCAAGACGAGCAATTTACGTTGCTGGACGAAGCGGAAGGCCAGGGGGCTGAAATGAACAGGAAATTTGAAGAGATGGATGAGCAGATCAGGGCCATTCAATCTCAGAGCTCCTTGGGGTTCGACATTACTGACTTGGGCTTGGTTCCAGGGGTTAGAATCCCTTACAAGTTCAAGGTCCCTACTTTCGAGAAGTACAATGGCACAGCGCGTCCAAAGACTCACCTCCAGTCCTTTTTGGGAAGGAATGTTGCCCATACTGAAGATAAGAAGCTATGGATGTACTATTTCCAGGATAGCCTGGTTGGGGCTTCCTTGGAGTGGTATATGAAGCTAAGTAGGGTCAACATCAAGAGCTGGAAGGACCTGGCAGAGGCTTTTGTGAAGCAATACCAGTACAATTTGGACATGGCTCCGAATCGCACTCAATTGCAAAACATGTCTCAAACGGCTAAGGAGGGGTTTAAAGAGTATGCTCAGAGGTGGCGTCAACTCGCTGCCAGAGTGCAACCACCATTGCTGGAGAACGAGATGGCTGATATGTTCATGGGAACATTGCAAGGGGTGTTTATCGAAAGGTTGGCGTCCTGTTCAGCTACCAAGTTCAATGATATAGTAATTGCTGGAGAGAGGGTCAAGACTCTGCTAAAAATGGGAAAGATTCAGGATACCAGTGCGAGCAGCTCGAGTGGCGTAAGAAAAGCTTTCAACGGACCCCCGAGAAGAAGGGAAGGGGAAACCAATGCTGTGTTTGGCCGAGGGCGGGGCCGAGGATATAGAAGATCATATGAACAAGTGGCAGCCGTCACTATCCCTTCTAGTCCTGTGCAGCAGGTACAAACTCAACCTCAACAACAACAACAACCACAACGTAACAACTATCAGCAAAGACAAGCTCGTCCGGCCAATAGGGTGCTTGAGGCAATTCCCATGACATACATTGCATTGCTGCAGAGATTGCTAGACTTGAACTTGATACAGCTAAGAACATTAGCACCACCACCACCTGGAGAGCTTCCAGTGGGGTACGACGCCAATGCTAGATGCGCTTTCCATTCAGGGGCACCCGGGCACTCAACTGAGAAGTGCAGGGCGCTGCAGCACAAGATCCAAGATTTGATAGACTCCAAGGCAATTAACTTCGCACCACCGCCGAATGTTACTTCAAACCCTATTCCGAACCATGGAGGGGCTAGAATAAACGCTGTTGAGGGTGGTGAGAAGTTAAGTCTGATTCTGAGCATAGAAGAAGTGAAGACTCCGTTGTTGATGGTGAAGGAAAGGCTGTTAAAAGGACAAGTGTTTCCGGGATGCAATTCTGATTGTGAAGAATGTTTGAATTCAGTGAATGGTTATGAAGAACTGAAGATGGGGTTGCAGAATCTGATTGATGAAGGATCATTGCAGTTTGACAAAGTTGATAATGAAGGTGATCGTGTGTCTACTATAACCATCTTCTATGATCCAGCTGAGATGCCTGCTAGAAGAGAACCTGTGACCATTTATGCTCCTGAAGTCAGTCCTGTGACTATCACTGTTCCTAGGCCTGTTCCTTATACAGATGATAAAGCCATCCCATGGCATTACGACTCAGATGTGTACGTGGAAGGACAAAAGGTGGAGAGTAAGCCGGTAACAATTGACCCGACTGTAGTGAACGTCGGAGGGGTTGGTGGTTTCACGAGAAGTGGTCGTCTTTTTTCTCCCCCAGTTCTGAGAGGAGATCTTGAAGCTGAGGCTTCGGCAAAGGCTAAAGGAAAGCAAACAGCGACTGAAGAAACAACGACTCTTGTTACGGGACAGGGAACCTTTGAGAAAGAAGTGGAAGAATTCATGCGGATAATTAAGAAGAGTGACTACAAGGTGGTTGAGCAGTTGAACCAGACGCCGTCCAAAATATCAATCCTGTATTTGTTGATGTGTTCTCCAGCGCATAGAGAAGCATTATTGAAAGTGTTGCAGATGGCATACGTTCCTCAAGAAATAACTGTTAATCAACTGGAAGTTGTAGTGGGCAGTGTGAATGCAAGCCACGGGTTGGGCTTTACAGATAGAGACCTTACTTCAGAGGGCCGTAACCACAATAAAGCATTGCATATTACTATGGAGTGTAAGGGTGCTGTTATGTCGCATGTCCTGGTTGACACAGGCTCTTCTCTTAATGTGCTCCCGAAGAAAGCCTTAATGAAGTTGAATGTTGATGGTATCGTCCTGCGACCCAGTGATCTGATAGTGAAAGCTTTTGATGGCTCCAGAAGGTCTGTGTTCGGAGAAGTTGAGTTACCTGTGAAAATAGGGTCTCAAGTATTCAAAAGCACATTTTACGTCATGGATATTCAGCCCGCATATAGTTGCTTGTTGGGACGTCCTTGGATTCACGCTGTCGGAGCTGTAACTTCCACCTTGCATCAAAAGCTAAAGTACGTGGTGGATGGCCAAGTAATCATTGTGTGTAGAGAGGAAGACATCTTTGTGAGCCATTTATCAACTTTCAAATATGTGGAGATGGATGGAGAGATCCACGAGACGCTGTGCCAGGCCTTCGAAGCCGTTAATGTCAGCATTTTGACTCCAGTAGATAGGAGCAATGAGAAAGAAGGTACCTCCATTCACTCATATAAGCAGGCTAAGGAAGTGGTTCAATCGGGAAGCGCCCAGAGCTGGGGTAAGTTGCTGGAGCTAGAGAAGAAGGATGACAAGTTTGGTCTGGGTTATCAACCTGATGGGTCCAACTGGCCTCCAAGTGGTAAAGCTATCACTTTCACAAGCGCTGGGATGCTCGAACGCAACCATATCTGTGCAACAAGCGAAGATGGAGACAGTGACTGCAACTGGGACAACTGGATTCATCCGTGTGCACCCAGAGAGGAGCTAAAGAACTGGTCTGCCGAAGACATTGTCCAAGTTACCTGGCAATCAGAGTAATTAATTTGTTTCCTTTTCTTATCATGCTGCATTGTCAAATCCTACACTCTGCCCAAGGTGCACGGATCCATTGTAGGGGCACCATGCTTTGTATGCATTTATTTTACCATGAAATAAAGGACATTTTTCAGACAAATTGTGTTCTCTTTCTTTCGTTTTAAATTTTTCACAAATAAAATAAAAATGGCAATGTGTTTTTCCTTTTTTGTTTTTGTGTTTGTGTTTCTTTTGAAAAATAAACAGATTCTGAAATAAGCACATCATTTGTGCAGTGTTGATCATCCGGATTCTAGTGATAACGTTCCTGCTATGACCACGCATGACTTTGACCATCATATCTACCAAGCTGATGAAGGGGTTGAGGAAGACTGTGAACTCCCGGAAGAATTGGTCAGGTTGTTGAAACAAGAGGAAAGAGTTATTCAGCCTCATCAGGAAGAAATCGAAATCATCAACATCGGCACTGAAGATGTGAAGAAAGAGATCAAGATTAGGGCCAGTCTGTAGGCCGAGGTAAAGAAAGAGTTGATTGGTATGCTACGTGAATATGTGGATATCTTCGCCTGGTCGTATCAAGATATGCCAGGGTTGGATACTGACATTGTTGTGCATAAGCTACCATTGATAGAAGACTGTCCTCCTGTGAAACAGAAACTGAGAAGAACTCGTCCCGACATGGCGATGAAGATCAAGGAGGAAGTTCAGAAACAGTGGGATGTCGGATTCCTTACCGTAACTAGTTATCCACCTTGGGTAGCTAACATTGTGCCTGTACCAAATAAGGACGGCAAAGTCCGGATGTGCGTTGATTACCGGGATTTAAATAGAGCGGACCCAAAGGATGACTTTCCATTGCCTCACATTGATGTGCTGGTAGATAACACTGCTCAATTCTCGCTATTTTCCTTCATGGATGGCTTCTCCGGATATAATCAGATTAAGATGGCGCCGGAAGACATGGAGAAAACAACGTTCATTACCCCTTGGGGTACATTTTTCTACAAGGTGATGCCCTTTGGTTTGAAGAACACCGGGGCAACGTATCAGAGGGCTATGGTCACATTGTTCCACGACATGATACACAAGGAGATAGAATGTTATGTGGACGATATGATTGCTAAGTCCCGAGACGAGGAAGAGCATCTGGTCAATCTCAAGAAGCTATTTGATAGACTGATAAAGTATAAGCTGAGATTGAATCCAAACAAGTGCACTTTCGGAGTGCGGTCCGGAAAATTGCTGGGTTTTATTGTTAGTCAGAAAGGAATTGAGGTGGATCCTGCAAAAGTAAAAGCAATACAAGATATGCCTGCACCGAAAACAGAAAAAGAAGTGAGCGGGTTTTTAGGGAGGTTGAACTACATTTCACGATTCATATCTCATCTAACTGCCACGTGTGAACCAATATTCAAATTGCTAAGAAAAGAGCAAACGGTCAGGTGGAATGAGGACTGTCAGAGAGCCTTTGAAAAGATAAAAGAATATTTGCAGACACCTCCAATTCTAATGCCTCCAGTTCCAGGACGGCCGCTTATCATGTACTTGTCTGTGCTAGAAGGGTCAATGGGGTGTGTTCTAGGCCAACATGACGAGTCTGGTCGAAAAGAGTACGCTATTTATTACCTTAGCAAAAAGTTTACCGACTGTGAATCCCGTTACTCACTGCTCGAGAAAACTTGTTGCACTTTGGTATGGGCTGCTCGCCGACTGAGACAGTACATGTTGACCCATACCACACTTCTAATCTCAAAAATGGATCCTGTCAAGTATATCTTTGAGAAACCAACGTTAACCGGAAGGGTTGCTAGGTGGCAAATGATTTTAACAGAATATGACATACAGTATACTTCTCAGAAAGCCATCAAAGGAAGTGTATTGTCAGATTACCTTGCACAACAACCTCTTGAAGATGATTATCAGCCAATGAAGTTTGATTTCCCTGATGAGGACATCATGTACCTCAAAGCAAAAGATTGCGAGGAACCACTTCCGGAGGAGGGGCCAGACCCTGAATCCAAATGGAAGTTGATGTTTGATGGGGCAGTCAATATCAACGGACATGGAGTTGGTGTTGTTCTTATTACTCCTGAAGGTGTTCACCTTCCCTTCGCTGCCAGAATCACTTTTGGCTGCACCAACAATGAAGCGGAATACGAGGCATGCATAATGGGAATAGAGGAGGCTATTAATCTCCGGATTAAGACCCTCGATATATTCGGAGATTCAGCCCTCGTTATTAACCAGATTACCGGCAAGTGGTACACTCATCAAGAACATTTAATTCCTTATAGGGATTATGCCAGAAAATTGTTGACGTTCTTCACAACGGTTAAACTTCAGTACATACCACGTGATGAGAATCAATTTGCCGACGCATTGGCTACTCTTTCTTCGTCTATCAAAGTCTTGTGTTGGAATTATGTGCCCAGAATTGACATTTCCAGGCTTGACGCACCAGCTCATGCTTTCTCTGTAGACGCAGTGTCTGATGAGAAACCTTGGTACTTTGATATCAAGCTATTCCTGGAAAAGCAAGAATACCCAGCTGGGGCATCATCCAATGACAAGAAGACCTTGAGGCGACTTGTTGCCAGTTTCTTCTTAAATACAGACGGGGTTTTGTATAAGAGGAACTTTGACATGGTTTTGCTCAGATGCGTGGATAGACACGAAGCAAGCCTGTTGATGCAGGAAGTCCACGAGGGATCTTTCGGTACTCATGCAGGAGGGCATGCTATGGCAAAGAAGTTGTTGAGATCGGGGTATTATTGGATGACAATGGATGCAGACTGTTGTTCATACGCTCGTAAGTGCCACAAGTGCCAAATTTATGCAGACAAGGTGCATGTCCCTCAAAGCCCGCTCAACGTCATGTCATCTCCTTGTCCCTTTTCTATGCGGGGCATTGACATGATCGAGAAGATAGAGCCTACTGCTTCAAATGGTCATCGCTTCATTCTGGTCGCGATCGATTACTTCACTAAGTGGGTTGAAGCAGCATCTTATGCCAACCTCACTCGTCAAGTGGTGGCCAGATTTTTGAAAAGAGATATTTTTTGCAGATACGGAGTGCCCGAGAGAATCATCACTGACAATGGTTCTAACTTGAACAACAAGATGATGGCAGAGTTATGTCGGGACTTCCAGATTCAGCATCACAATTCTTCGCCTTACCGACCAAAGATGAATGGCGCGGTAGAGGCAGCAAATAAGAATATCAAGAAGATTGTGCAAAAGATGGTTGTCACTTACAAGGATTGGCATGAGATGTTGCCATTTGCACTGCATGGGTACCGAACGTCAGTCAGGACGTCAACAGGGGAAACTCCCTTCTCATTGGTATACGGTATGGAGGCAGTCCTGCCGGTTGAAGTAGAGATTCCTTCATTGCGTGTGATGATGGATGTAAAGCTTGATGAAGCTGAGTGGGTACGTGCTCGTTACAATCAACTATGTCTAATTGAGGAAAAGAAATTAGCGACTATCTGTCATGGTCAGCTTTATCAAAGGAGAATGAAGCGAGCATTCGACCAACGAGTACGTACTCGGGAGTATCAAGTAGGTGAGCTTGTGCTTAAGAGGATCATTCCTCCAAGTTCAGATCACAGAGGCAAGTGGACCCCAAATTACGAAGGACCGTTCATAGTGAAGAAAGTTTTCTCAGGTGGAGCACTGATGCTCACCACTATGGATGGAGAAGATTTCCAGTCACCTGTTAACTCGGACGCAGTTAAAAAATACTTCGCATAAAAAGACTCGCTGGACACAAAAACAGAATTAAATTCCAGGCAAGAAAAAGGCATCCCGACGAGCTAAAAACAGAATAAAAAGCTCGGGCAAAAGTTAGGGAAAACAAATATAAAAAAATGTACACCCGCTGAGTTGAAAAGCCACATTGGATAGCTCAGGCAAAAAAGGGTATCCCGGTGGATTGAAAACCCGAAAGGGCGATCCACGCAAAACAAGGGAATAAGCGAACAACTGCTATCCGAGTAATCTGAACCAAATCATCGTTTCGTACAACTTGACAATATCAGAAGGATAGGAATCCGTCCCCTCATCTTCTTCGGAAGGCAAAGGCAATGATGGAAAGTCTTGAAGACGTGTTGGTCATAGTAAGAAGGAAACTCATTGGGAGGCCGTGTCCATTGCCATTAGGATAGTTTATTTTCTCAATTTTATGGTAGCTACCTCTTTCCAGGTGGTTGCTTCCTGATGTAAAAACTTTGCCTATTCAGAGGCCTTTCAATAAAAAGAATATTCAATCAAAAAAGTTGTGTTGTGTTTATCTTTTGTTTGCAAAAATGTCCTGAATTTTGGGCAAAAAAATAGCATTACATTTAAAACATGGTGATTTGTTTTCTAAAAGAAAAATGACATTGCAGGGAAACATCTGAAATCCTCTTTGAGTGTTGGGTGACGATGGAAGAACAGATCATACCATGCAAGTCCCCGGGGCACATATGTGTTTTCTGTTGTTGCAGGTTTTGCAGGATAACGTCACATTCTCCCAAACAGATTTTCCCCAGCTGAGTCTTAGCAGGTAGAATCCCCAAGCGGTGTATTTTCCCACATGTGGAGTATGCCCAGCAGGATGTTGAATGCCTGATTTCCCCACAGAGGTCATATTTGGGTCTCATTCCCATCAGTGAAATATCCCCCAGGGATGTCACCAATTTATTTTTGGCCAATGTGATGACACAGACAGTTGTTAATATCCCCAGTCAGAGTTAAGTGTCAAAGCCTCTTGACCTGGTTCTCCCCTGCAGAGTTGTGATCCTTGTTGCCAATTCGGCATTTGTTGGATGCTCGTCTGCACCTCCCAACGCTCGTCTGTGTTTGATATTTGTTGTTGCTCGTCTGCATTACCCAGCACTCGTTTGTTTTTGTTATCTGTTTGAAGCTCGTTTTCATTGTTTGGATACTCGTATGTATCATCTCTCACACTCGTTTGTGTTAGCTTATATCCATATGTGTTGATCTGATAATCACTCTGGTACTCGTCTGTATTGCTACTTCAAATGCTCGTCTGTGTTGGATTTCTCGTATTCGTCTGTACCAGTGACTGATATTCGTCTGTATCATCACCTGAAGCGCTCGTCTATGTTTCTTAGGTCATCGTTTGATATTCGTTTGTATCATTGACTTATGGCACTCGTCTGTGTTCTTTCTTGATGATCATCCAATACTCGTCTGTATTGAAGAGGTTTGAAGTCTTGGCTGTGGAAGTAAATGTCAAAATGGTTACCGGTCCTGGCGTAACAGGTATATTCGATGGAGGCTCGTCTGTCTCAAGCACCACTTATTAATGTCGCACCTGGCGTAACAGGTTTTCTCGAAGAAGACTCGTCTGTCTTATACCATATATTTATGGATAATATATGAAGAGGGTTCGTCTACCTTGTTTATGCATGTCTATCCCACAAACTTAAGTGCATCACCGGTCCTGGCGTAACAGGTTTGTCCGAAGGAGATTCGTCTGTCTCAAGTCATATGTTTTGCAAAGTGTGAGGACTCGTATGTCCAGTTCCTGGCGTAACAGGATTGTCCGAAGAAGACTCGTCTGTCAAAGTATTCTGATTCTAAATAGTAGTTTCAACTTGGAAGGAGCTCGTCTGCTTTCTCTCCACTTCAGTCACCAAAGCGTCATTTGGTTGGGGTTATTTCCCAGTTCTTGCATTCTCCATCAGAGTGCAAATTTCAGGTCTTCTTGGTATTCAACCACTGTTTATCTTGAACGGTCGATAGCCCGTGCTACCTTCCTTTTCAGATTAACAATTGTTTGAATAGGGGCAGCTGTAACACCCCAAATTTGCCCTCTTCTTTTTAATCATCATATCACATCATATTCATCATAATCATATCATGTTCTTGGCATCTTAGCATGGAAAGATGAGGCATAACATTCTCATGACCTAGCATTAGGCATATGATCATCTGTGGAGGGTTTTTGAAGCATCACAAGCTATAGCAAGAGGCCCAATGGATTTTCTCAAGTCCTATGAGGGGTCTACATGGCATTCATAAGCTTAAGATCATTCACAAAAGCTCAGAGAGTTGGAGGATCATCAGAAGAATCAAGCTAGGGCAAAGCTCCTACACAGTGATCCCAAATTAGGGTTTGAGTTTCAAGCATGAAAACCTTGTGACTTTGGCCATTTCATTTGGGAAAAGTCTCTAATATGTTAAGAGGATCCTAGGGATGAAATTTGGTGAGAAAATTCCTTGTGGAAGTCAGGTATTTCTTCAGTTGTTTGTAAATGAAGAAATTGGTCAACTGTGCATTCTAAACGTCAACTGTGAGATTTCAAAGGGTCCAACCCCATTTTTCTAGCCAATGGATGTTCTTATAACCTTAGAAGAGGTTTGGCAAGATCAAAGATCAAGAATCATGAGGTTTTGAGGTGTTTTTGCAAAATTGGCATATGTTTGGTCTTGAAAAATTCCATTTTTAGCAAGTTTTTGCCCTACTTTTCAAGTAAGCATAACTTGGTGAAAAAAGCTTCAAATGGACAAAAGCCAAACATGAAAGTTGAAGATTAAAGCCTCCCATTTTCAAAAAGTACAAGAGCATTTTCATAGCCCTCATGGTTAGAGAGATAGGCCCCTCGAAAATTGCAAGAAATCTAGGGCATGGCATGAAATTCCAATCTTCCACAAATGCAAAAAGTCATGAAACTTATTTTCAAGTTGTTTTATGGGCCAAGTGAGGTCACAAAATTATAAGGCATTGCAAGAGAGTTAATTTGCTCCAAAAATAGTGTCAAATTCGTGCATGGAAAGAAGAATAATTCACAAGAGGGAAATTTGCATGAACATGAGAAAAGTGTGATCCCCACATCCAAGGGCCAGAATAAGTTCTGTTTTGAATCAAGGGTGAGATATTGATCACACATGGGCAAGGAATGAGAGGGATGCACGAGCAAAACACCTCATCACAAGAATTTTGCAAATTTTGCAATTTCACTCCCACACTCTCATCTCACGTGCTCTTGCTCTCATTCTTTCAGCATTGCTTTTTGAGATCATATATAAGAAAGCTAAGGTTTTATTTGAGCCCAGATCCAACACATTTCACCACTTCAAAGTTTTTGCACCACGAGTATAAGCCTTCGAATCTCTCTTTTCAGGCTCTCATTCTCCAATCCCTTGCCATATTCTTGTTCAGTGGGCTCTAAGGATCAAAAATATACCATCAATTCAAGCTGAAAGGAAGGTTTTCATCAAGTGCCATTCAAGTGCAGTTGGTTTCGGGTTCCAAGATCTAGAGAGTTTCAGCCTCTCTTTTGCATTTATTTTTCAAAGAGAGGATAAAAGGAGTTGATCTGCACCTTTGGAAGCTATTTTCTGGCTTGTTTCAAGATCTTCAATCTCAGGTAAGCTCTGAAACTTTTGGATCTGGAAATGTAATCTTATGTGTGCTTCTTGATCCTTGTGTTATGCTGATTGCACTGAGCCTTTTTGTTTTGAAAATGCTTGACTATTGAATGAGATATGGTAAATTTCATTTTGATGTATGATTTTGTTCTTGTTCGATCTGGCTTGATCTTTGATCATTTGTGAATTTCATTGCCATTTTTGGATTCAGCATAGTTCATTTATTGGATATGGAGTGTTTGATTCATTTTAGTTGAGTTTTGTTCATAGTCTGTGTTTTTCGGTGCCGGAGCCCTAGCTCCGGTCACCGGATTTTGCAAATTTGTTGATCAGAGTTTGAATGAGGAAGATGACCCCTGGCCCTTGGATCTACAATTTGAACGTCCCATAGCCTGCCACCGCATAAAGGAGGCACCCTCCTGGTCACGTGTTTTCTTTTTTTAATTTGAATCTGAATTAAGCAATATGTGTCTCTATAACACGGTGGGAGAACTGACGTTAGTTAAATGTTGCGGATAACAAGAGTCGCCACCGACTTTTATTTTATCCAAAAGGAAAGGGCATAAAAGAACAGGAAAGACCTTAAAAGATTTTTGGGTTCGGGGGGTAGGTTATGTAAAGGGAAGGTGTTAACACCCTTTACATCCATGGTTATCCATGGGCTATTAGTTACTTAGCTCACTTTAAATTGTGTTTGAGAAGTGAAGTGTGTGATTAAAAATTTTCTTAAGTACTTTATAATGATCCTTGTACGGATATATATAAAGACTTTGTTTTGAAAATTGTTTAAAAATGTGAAGTGTTATGAAATGTTTTTGAAAGAGTGAGCAAGTACTTAAGAAGAACCTACCCTATGTTTAGATCTTTACTGTTCTTAAATGTTCTTTCAATGGTAAGACTATCCCTATTATTAAGGAATAGGTAGTCATTACCTTGAATGTTGTATGGGACATGTGAAGGGTCATCTGTGATTAGGCAATTGTAAGGTGTCTTAGCAATACGAAGGGACTTATCATCTTTTATTCGAAAGGGACAAGATCATTCACGAAGGCAACATCGAAGGAACTTGATCTTATAATATTGAAAGGGACTAGATGATTTGTTTATGAGAAGGGACCTTGCTTTTAGACACCTTACTTGACCTTTTTATTTAGGCAACATGAGGGACAACCCTTAAGAAGTGAGATGGCGATCAAAGATCGACTTACGTGTGTGCGTGTATAAATTCAAATATTTATCTTATAATTAGTGATCTAAATTGATTTTAAAATACAAACATGTTATCACTCCCTATTTTACTAACCATAGCAATATATTTATAAATAAATAAACAATAAAATACTACAACTATTACAATGCTTTTACAGTTACATAATAATAAAAAACAATTTAAATAATAATTATATAATAAAATAAGCAATTGAAATAAAAGGTTAGTGATAAAACAATAATGAGAATAAAAGGTTAGTAATAATATACAAAATATACATATAAATCAATTAAGTATTTTTAGATTCAAATAAATAATTTTAAAGAATTTTGTGATAAAAATAAAATAATAAAGATAATAATAATTATATACTAATTTATTTACAAAATAACATGATTAATGATTTAATTATATATTAGAAAAATTTAATTAATTTTAAGATTTAAATAAAATAAGAATTAGGGTTTAGATTATTTAGAAGATAAAATTAGGGTTTATAACTTAATTTACATTACTAATTTAATTATTAAATAAATATATACATATTTTAATTCAAATACATAATAAAAAAAACTAGGTTTAGAATTTAGAAAATAATTTAGGGGTTTTTTAGAAAATATAAAATATTTACATATTATTTTCCTAGAATTATTTAAACATATATATTAAATATGATTATAATTAATTAACAATAAAATAATTAAACAAAATAATTAAACAAAACAAAAATTAAAAATTACCTGGGGCAGAGATTGAACCCACGCCCTAGGCTTCACCACCCTTAGACCAACAAGCTTTCCACCAGGCTGCGCATGCGCTGGTGCTAGTAATCCATGTGGTAATTGTTTTGTTCTTTATCCTACAAAAATAAAATAAATCACACCTAAAAAATTACCTTGGCCGGTTTCGAACCCAAGCCCTTCAGTATATCATACGCGCACCAAAACCAGTTGAGCTACATGCTCATTGTGACATATGAATGAAACGAATTCGTTTTAAGCGTTTAACAAAATTCAAATATTTCTTCGCGCGCTGATGGTCTTCTTCTACCTCTGAACCTGCGTGATTTGCTACGAATTTTACCACGAATTTTCCTGCGATTTTCATTCACAGGTAAACCTGCGAATATCAAACTCTAACCAAACAGCAAAATTTCACAAAATTAACTACACCATTGAGTTCCCAATGTCATTTGCAATCATTCTATGTCTTTAGAAACAATTTATTTTGGCTCAATCGCAAAACCCTAAAGGGGGCCGAAAACCCTAACAATGGTGATTCTTCAAACCTGTACCAAAAATCAAATTAATTTGCCTAGAAACAATCACGAGCTTATTATAAACACAAAACAATGATCAAATTCAATTTATATTGCACAAATATATGAGAATGAGGAATTCATAAATTTGTTAGAAGTTTGATTCGGTTTGAGCCATTCATGAGGTTTGGGATGCATATGAGTATTGATACATGATCAGTGATGTCCAAGGATCCTTCCTATGTTCTTAAAATACCTTTAAATGCCTTGTAATGATAAAATCGAATTTGAGTTTTTGGATGATTTTGTGAAGTTTGAACAAGGTGTGGGAGGCTCTGAATTCGTGGTTGTGGCTTGGCATTGTGTTGTATATATATGATACAATGATATTAGGTCAAAAATTTGCACAAAACTATGGACTTTTGGATTTTGAGAGATTGAAAAATATTTGTTCTTAAATTTTGAATATCCTTGATCTAGCCTTGCTATTTTAGGATGATCTTCATTATTTTTGTATCAATCAAGTCCAAATATGATTTAAGACTTTCTAGAAACCAAATCAAATCAAATATTCATCATTTCATATTTTATTTGAATTTAAAATGATTTTTAACATAAAAAATCATAATAAATAAAAATAAAATGAATAAAATTATGAATAAATAAATTTAATTTCGTGCATGATGTCATGGAAGTGTTTGGGTCATAAAAAAGCAAGCCCATTTGGTGAATTATGGTTTTAAGACCCCATTTGCTTCATAAACCTCTCAAAAATTTCCCAACTTTGCAAGGGCACAAATCCTTCAATTTTAATGCTATGAAGGTGTTCTTTGACATTTTGGAAAGCTTAAAGAGTCCTCTAACCAACCTCTTTGGTCTCATGTCCATATCTTTTACCATTCTCAAGTTATGCTCTTTGGAAGTTGTTGACTTTTTGTTGACTTTTAAAAGGACCTATAATGTCTTAGCTCATACCTTCCAAATGAAGCATTTTTGGGCTTGGCTTGTGAGACACAAAGTTGTAGAGAATTCAATTTTATTCAAAATGAGCTTTGGATGGAAAAATTTTGATGAAGCATGTGAAAGTTATGGCTGGTCAAAGTTCAGTTGACTTTTCCTATGAAAACCCTAATTCAGAAACTCCTGATTCTTGATGATCTGAAATCTCCTTGATGAATCATGATCAACCCTTGATCAAATGATGAATTTTACTTCATATACTTGATGTTGGAAAAAAAATCATGAAGTTTGACTTTGGTTTGATCACAGTTGACCTCAGTTTGACTTTTTAACTGCCTTGACTGATTTTAGCCTATCTGATCATCTGACTGAGCAAATCTTTTGGGAAAGTCTTGAAACTTGACATGGGGATTCTTGAACACATATAGGATGCTATGAATCTCACTTGAAGTCTTGTAAGTCCATTTAGCCTGATGAAATTCAAAACCCTAGTTTAGGATGCATGGCTTAAGAGGATGCATTGTCTGAGGGAATTGTCAAACTTGTCAACCAATTGTGAACCTTGTGAACCTCATGAGATGTCTTGTGAACCTTGTGAACCTCTTAGTACACAATTACTTGTCTTGTGGAGGGCAAATTTTGGGGTGCAACAGCTGCCCCTGTTCAATTTTCTGAAACCTGAGGGGTTAGATTGATATATGTGCCAGTCGTGACCTGGAAGGTTGAAGGGGATTGAACACAAAAGCCCAAAAATTTGCACTCGCCGGTGCGTAAAATAACACTGATGATTAGTTGTATATGCTTGAGTGGGCTTAAATATGCCACTTGGAAGAACTGGAGATGGGCTTAGAGATGCCATCTAAAATATCAGGATGTGATGATGTCTTTATGTTGATACTGGATATCAGTACTAGGTCTTCGTATAGGCTGTCTCTGAATCGTTTATGCAACATAGTTTGAATTGTTGAATAGACCAGTAGAAATAAATCTTCGTGACGATTATCTCTTCTGGAAGTATCTTGGATTAGGGAATGGATCTTCGTATAGACCGTTTTCCTACTCTCCAAGGTCAAAAGAACGTCAGGATTAGTTCTTCTGAAAAATATCTTGAACCAGGGAATGGATCTTTGTACAGACCGTTTGCCTACTATTCAAGGGTCAAAAGAACGTCAGGATTAGTTCTTCTGAAAAAATATCTTGAACCAGGGAATGGATCTTTGTACAGACCGCTTTCCTGCTATTTAAGGGCCAAAAGAACGTCAGGATTAGTTCTTCTGATAAATATCTTGAACCAGGGAATGGATCTTTGTATAAACCGTTTGCCTGCTATTCAAGGCCAGATAGATGAAATCTTCTGGAAGTATCCTGGATTAGGGAATGGATCTTTGTACAGACCGTTTGCCTATTCTCCAAGGAAATAGATTAAATCTTCTGAAGATATCTTGAACCAGGGAATGGATCTTTGTACAGACCGTTTGCCTGCTATTCAAGACCAGATAGATGAAATCTTCTGAAAATATCCTGGATTAGGGAATGGATCTTTGTACAGACCGTTTGCCTACTCTTCGAGGACATCATGAGTAATGTATGGATCATTTATGACCTGTTGTGAATTGTTGATACTGTTTTATCTGCATATAACTATCCTGCAAGGAGAATGTTAGTTTATGCAATATGTATGCATGTATAGTATGATACACCTAAGTAAATGTATTATGCATTTATGGATATGTATGTTATGATGTATGTATGAATCATGCAGCCTGAAGCGTCTGGATATCCTCGTATAACAACTGCTGGCTAGGGAAAATAAATCCCAATTCGTTGCCGAAGAATATGAGGAACTTGTTCCCGTCTTGCTTGATAGTATAGTATTTATAACCTCCCGTCTTCGTTCGTCGTACTTCTATTGAAGGAATAAGTTCCTGAGTATCCCGACTGAGGATAAAAGAGATGGACATAAATTCAAGGGGAGATGTAAATTGAAGATTTGTTGTACTGGAGATTTGTAGTTATCTTGTGGGGATGAACCAGCGAAGCTTCGTTGAATTCCTACCTTCGTTCGTCCTTAGTAAATACTATTACTGCATTTTTATGCATTTCTAGTAAACATCAATCATATTCGAATATTTTATGCATTTCTGGTAAACATCAATCATATTCAAAAGCATACATACATTCAAACACAACCAATGGACGTTTCGCTTATGTAAATAGGGTAAAAGTAAATCTAGATTCAAAGATGAAATTTTATTTATATCACAATGTGACCTATACATAGGCAAGTTTGTACAAGGAGACAGAAATCCTAGTAAGAGGAATTTGTCGTAAATTTTTTACAAAACAAAGAAAATCAGCTATGTGGGAAATAATCCTATTGAGTTTCAACTCTACTATTGCCATTATCTTCAAGTATCTCATCTTCTGCTGTTGAGACGGAAACGATTGGATTGATCTTTATCTGTTCGAGCTTGAATTAAGTAACACAACTGGTTGGAGTTTACATGGGTGATCCAAACGAGACATAGTCATACGCTTTAATCCCTAACTTTTGCCTGGATTGCCCTTTCAGGTTTTCAATCCACCGGGATACCCTTTTTTGCCCAAGCCGCCTTTTCAGGTTTTCGACTTGCCGGGTGTACATTATATATATATATATATCCCTAATTTTTGCCTGAACCCTTTTGGTTCGCCGGGATGCCCTTATTTTTGCCTAGGCCAGTCAACCTAGCGAGTCTCTTTTTATGTGTAGTATCTTTTAACTATGTCTGCGTTTACAGGCTGTGGGAAGTCTTCACCATCCATAGTAGTAAGCATCGTGGCACCTCCTGAGAATATTGTTTTGACTACAAATGGACCTTCATAAGTAGGAGTCCACTTGCCCCTAGGATCACCCTGTGGTAATATGATACGCTTGATTACCAAGTCACCAGCCTGATATACCTTTGGCTTAACCTTCTTATTGAAAGCCTTGATCATCCGTTTCTGGTACATGTGGCCATGACAAACAGCTGCTAACCTTTTCTCATCAATCAAATTTATCTGGTCAAGTCGAGTCTGAATCCACTCATCTTCATCCAAGCCTGCATCCTTCATGATTCTCAAGGAGGGTATCTGAACTTCAATGGGTAGAATTGCTTCCATACCATAGACTAAGGAGAATGGGGTTGCCCCTGTTGAAGTACGTATTGTAGTACGATAGCCATGAAGAGCAAATGGTAACATCTCATGCCAATCCTTATACGTAACAGTCATCTTCTGTAGAATCTTCTTAATGTTCTTGTTAGCAGCTTCTACTGCCCCATTCATCTTTGGACGATACGGAGAAGAGTTGTGATGCTTAATCTTGAACTGCATGCAGAGATCAGTAATCATAGTATTGTTTAGATTATAGCCATTATCTGTGATAATCCTTTCAGGGATGCCATACCTACATATGAGATTATTCTTAATGAATCGAGCCACCACATTCTTAGTAACAGATGCAAATGAAGCTTCCTCCACCCACTTTGTAAAGTAATCAATAGCAACCAGGATGAAATGATGCCCATTAGAAGCAGTAGGCTTGATCTCACCAATCATATCAATGCCCCACATGGCAAAAGGCCAAGGAGCAGTCAACACATTCAATGGTGATGGAGGTATATGTACTTTATCAGCATAGATTTGACACTTGTGACATGTTCTGGAATGTTGATAGCAGTCAGCTTCCATGGTAGACCAATAGTAACCTGCTCTCAATATCTTCTTTGCCATGGTATGACCACTAGAATGAGTGCCAAAGATCCCATCATGCATGTCTTCCATAATCTCTGTTGCTTCCTTCTTATCCATACAACGAAGCAAAGTTGAATCATGATTGCGCTTGTACAAAATTCCATTACTTAAGAAGAACTTAGCAGAAAACCTCCTTAGAAACTTCTTGTCTTTGACAGATGCCCCTTCAGGGAATTCCTGAGCTTCAAGATATCTTTTCACTTCATAGAACCAAGGCTTCCCCTCTGCCTCTTCAGTGTCAATCTCATTGCAGTATGCAGGCTTCTCAAATCTGTCAATAGTAATCTTGGGAGCTTCATCATCCCAGCTAATCTCAAGCATAGATGCCATGGTGGCTAATGCATCTGCCAACTGTTTTTCTCTTCGTGGAATATGTCCAAAGGTAATCTCTTCAAAATATGGGATCAAAGACAATACATGCTCTCTGTAAGGAATGATATTTTCATGCTTGGTATCCCAATCTCCTTTAATCTGACTAACTACCAGGGCTGAATCTCCAAATACATCCAGGAACTGAATCTTCATATCATTTTGTGAAGTTTGAACAAGGTGTGGGAGGCTCTGAATTCGTGGCTGTGGCTTGGCATTGTGTTGTATATATATATATATATATATATATATATATATATATATATATATATATATATATATATATATATATATATATATATATATATATATATATATATATATGATACAATGATATTAGGTCAAAAATTTGCACAAAACTATGGACTTTTGGATTTTGAGAGATTGAAAAATATTTGTTCTTAAATTTTGAATATCCTTGATCTAGCCTTGCTATTTTAGGATGATCTTCATTATTTTTGTATCAATCAAGTCCAAATATGATTTAAGACTTTCTAGAAACCAAATCAAATCAAATATTCATCATTTCATATTTTATTTGAATTTAAAATGATTTTTAACATAAAAAATCATAATAAATAAAAATAAAATGAATAAAATTATGAATAAATAAATTTAATTTCGTGCATGATGTCATGGAAGTGTTTGGGTCATAAAAAAGCAAGCCCATTTGGTGAATTATGGTTTTAAGACCCCATTTGCTTCATAAACCTCTCAAAAATTTCTCAACTTTGCAAGGGCACAAATCCTTCAATTTTAATGCTATGAAGGTGTTCTTGGACATTTTGTAAAGCTTAAAGAGTTCTCTAACCAACCTCTTTGGTCTCATGTCCATATCTTTTACCATTCTCAAGTTATGCTCTTTGGAAGTTGTTGACTTTTAAAAGGACCTATAATGTCTTAGCTCATACCTTCCAAATGAAGCATTTTTGGGCTTGGCTTGTGAGACACAAAGTTGTAGAGAATTCAATTTTATTAAAAATGAGCTTTGGATGGAATTTTTTTGATGAAGCATGTGAAAGTTATGGTTGGTCAAAGTTCAGTTGACTTTTCTTGTGAAAACCCTAATTTAGAAACTCCTGATTCTTGATGATCTGAAATCTCCTTGATGAATCATGATCAACCCTTGATCAAATGATGAATTTTACTTCATATACTTGATGTTGGCAAAACATCATGAAGTTTGACTTTGGTTTGACCACAGTTGACCTCAGTTTGACTTTTTAACTGCCTTGACTGATTTTAGCCTATCTGATCATCTGACTGAGCAAATCTTTTGGGAAAGTCTTGAAACTTGACATGGGGATTCTTGAACACATATAGGATGCTATGAAGCTCACTTGAAGTCTTGGAATTCCATTTAGCCTGATGAAAGTCAAAACCCTAGTTTAGGATGCATGGCTTAGGAGGATGCATTGTCTGAGGGAATTGTCAAACTTGTCAACCAATTGTGAACCTTGTGAACCTCATGAGATGTCTTGTGAACCTTGTGAACCTTGTGAACCTCTTAGTACACAATGACTTGTCTTGTGGAGGGCAAATTTTGGGGTGCAACAGTCTCACCTCACCATAATGCCATGTTCCCTCACCTTGTCCAATCATTTTGCTGACTTCTTTTAATGAGTTGACTTATCCTATCTGTTGGTTTGATCCAATGGCTTTCCTTTTTTCTGAATTTAATTGAATATCCACCCCAATTGTTGTGAACCTGCGCAGGACCCAGTGGTCCTGGATGGTTATTCCCACCCCCCTGTTTTGAGCCCAAATTGAAATGAAATGGAATCCATTTCTATGCGCACCCCCCAGCTTGTTTCATTTCATTTTTATTTCTTTTTATTTCATGTTATTTACAGTTTGGTTTTTAATTTTTAAAAATAGTTTTAGGTTATTAAAAATTATGAAAAAATTCATGAAAGATAATTTGAGTTTTCTTTAATTTCTGATAATTTTATTTCCCATTTATTTTTTTATTTGACACGTGTAAATTAATTGTTCATTGTAATTAATTCATTTTATTTCATTTTGAACCATGCTGACTTGTCCATTTTCTATCTTGCTTATTATTTTGAATTTTTGGATGATTCTTTTTGCTCTAGATTCATAATAGGATGTAGTTTATAGGTGTTTTTTGTTCTGATTTTTAGGATCTTGTTCAATTGATTTTGGTTTCTAGCTTGTGAGTGAAGCCTTCTAACCCGAATTGATATTTGAACCCTCATTTGACTTGCTTAGCTTCTGATTCTTTCCCCCTCCTTTTGGTATGTTGTTATGACATGATTGAGGATCATTTGTGAAAGATTATAGAATTTTTAGATGCTCACTTGATTTGATTTGAATTTTTGTTCTTGACTTGTCCCATTTTGTCTCCTTTGGATCATTTGCTCTCTCCTTAGCTTAGAAGGGCACTTGTGCCAACTTCTTCAACTTTTTTAGAGGCTTATTAGGATGTGGATACCTCTCTGGTCCTAAGTTGGGGTTTGTGCTTTGAGAAATTTTGTGTGTGGTTGCCTTTGAAGTCCTTTCATTCTTATGCACCTCCTTTGCTTCTTTCTTCTCATGATGTTACCACCTAGCTATATGCACTTCTTCTCTTCATATCTCTTGCTTCTTAAGCAATCTTCTAACTTGATTAGGGTTCTGGTCTTGCACCTTGAGGTTGTGCTTTGGTTATTTTTGCTTTTCATCTTATCATGTTTGCTTTGTTCTGCCATAATGGTTCTTATTGCTTTGTTGAATTGTGTGCTTCTTTTCTCATTCTTGTGCTTCAAGTTTGCATTTGACACTTGAGTTTATGACTTCACTTATGTTTGTATGGTTTTGATATGGCACTTTGTTCATTTTGTATTGCCTTATACTTGTGTCACTAACCTTTTCAGGGGCTTAGGTAAGTGAGGGGTGTGGATGTGATTCCCACATCTCCAAATCTTATCTCTTCTCTTCTTATTATTATTTCTTCTAACCTTGTGATTGTTGGGCTTAGGCCTTACTTCCCCCCTCTTCTACTCTTCTTTCTTCTTCTTCTTTTCTTCTTTCTTTCTTCTTTAGGATAGTAAACTTCACTAACTTAGGATTACCATTGCATGACAACAATTAGGATTCATTAGTTCCCCATTAGACTTTTACCTTTGTGATCCTTTGGTTCTTCTTCTCTTCTCATCTCAAAACCCTAAAGAAGACACTTAATAAAGATTGAAGTGATACCTTGAGCAATAGCCTTATACCATGAGACACTTGTAGTCTTCCCATCTTGGGATAGTACAAGTTTGTCTTGTGATGCACAAGTCTGATCAGGATATCTTCTTCACCAAGAAACTCATAAAACACACTTCTTCATTGTAATTACAAAAACACTTAATAAATTCAACGAGTTAGTGAGTTTAGGCCCTAATCACTGGAATCAAGTTTTGGGGATCTTCTCCTTACTTGAGTGTGCTTGTTCTATTATTCCATCTTGGAATGTAGTGACAAGTGCACATTCCATGGAAAAGAGCCTGAGTTCACTTCCTTGTGGCACACTCATAAAAGCCTCTAAAAAACACAAACAAACAATAAGCGTCTTTCCTTCGGGAATTCTCTTCTCATCTCCTTCGCTCTGTCCGCGAACTTGCTCCTACTTGTCATTTTGCAAGACGATAACGCACTCGTCGTCCGAGCCTGCAACACCTGAGCATTGACATAGGCAGTTCAAGCCTTAATACACAAGCAACCTTTTCCACCCCTAGTTAGGGGAACTACGGCGACTCTGATCCTCATGTCCAGTGAGGTACGTAGGCAGTGGGGTAGGGCCCGTTCGAGCACAATCTTTATTTTCCCTACATTTTTTCTCTTTGTTTCTTTCTCAGTTCCTTTTCCAGTTCAGTTCCTTTTCTTTGCAGCAGCTTTCATTTCTTCACCCTTTGAAACAGATTTCTTTGCAAGCGTGGATCCCGTCGGGTACGGCGGACGATTTGGGTGCTAATACCTTCCCAGGTCGTAATCGACTCCCAAACTCAGTTTTCTTTTGTTCGCAGGACCCGTGTCCTTCCTCTTCTTTTCTTCTGGTTTGTGCAGCATTACCATTCCTGTTCCTTCGGGATAAAAATGCCTGGCTGGCGACTCTATTCTTTTTTCCGCGCCACTTTCGCGTTTGTACCAGGATGGAAATCCGGGGAGCGACAAAGGTTAGTAGTACCTTTCAGATACCTGAAGATTCTCTTAATAAATGTTAAGTGAGATTCTCTAGGATCTGATTGGAATCTAGCATAGAGACAGACGTTATACAAAATATCAGGTCTTGAGGCAGTTAAATAAATAAGAGAGCCAATCATACCTCTGTAGATCTTCTGATTTACTTTCTTACTTACCTCTTTCTTCTCCAGAATACAAGTGGGATGCATTGGAGTTTTAGAGATTTTACTTTCTAACATGTCAAATTTCTTCAGAAGTTCTTTGACGTATTTGCTTTGATGAATATAAGTTCCTTCTGATTTTTGATTTATTTGGATTCCCAAAAAGAACTTCAATTCTCCCATCAGGCTCATTTCAAACTCTGCCTGCATAGAATTAGCAAATTTCTTGCCCATAGAGCTTTTAGTAGATCCAAAAATTATATCGTCTACATAAATTTGACAAACAAGAATATCATTTTTAAATGTTTTACAGAAAAGAGTTGTGTCCACCTTACCTTTGGTAAAATTATTTTCTAGGAGAAAATTACTTAATCTTTCATGCCAAGCTCTGGGAGCTTGTTTCAGACCATATAAATATTTTTTAAGTTTATAAACATGTTTTGGATATTTATTGTTTTCAAAACCAGGGGGTTGGTGCACACAAACTTCTTCATCAATATAACCATTTAAAAATGCACTCTTGACATCCATCTGATAGAGAGTGATGTCATGATTTACTACAAAGGAAATTAAAAGTATGATAGATTTTAACCTTGCGACTGGTGCAAAGGTTTTTGTATAGTCTATTCCTTCTTGCTGACTATAACCTTGTGCAACCAGTCGTGCTTGGTTTCTGACAACTATACCTTGTTCATTGATTTTGTTTCTGAATACCCATTTAGTTCCAATGATGTTGAATCCTTTGGGTCTAGGAACTAGATCCCATACGTCATTTCTGGTGAATTAATTTAGTTCTTCTTGCATTGCAAGTATACAATCATTTTCTGAGAGGGCTTCATCAACAGAAGTTGGTTTGATCAGTGAAACTAATCCCATTAGTGATTCTTCAGTGTTTCTGAATGAAGATCTTATTCTGATTAGATCATCTTTCTTTCCCATAATTTAATCTTCTGGATGATCCAATGTGCTTCTGGATTGTTTCTTCTGACTGGGTTCTCCAGAGCTTGTTGTGGTAGTTGTACTGTCTTTTTCAGTAGATGGTTGTTCATCAGATGTTATGGCTTCAGTGATTTGAACTTCTATATCTACCAGAGATTCATCCTGCTTTGGCTTTTCAAGACCAAGCTTATCATCAAATCTGACATAGATAGATTATATCACAATTCGTGTTTCTGTATTGTATACTCTGTATCCTTTAGAACGTTCAGAGTATCCTAACATGAAACATTTTTGTGCCTTAGAATCAAACTTATTCAGAGGATTATAAGTATTCATAATAAAGCAACTGCATCCAAAAGGATGAAAGTGAGAATGTTGGGCTTTTTGTTCTTCCACAATTCATAAGAAGTCATCTCCAAAATAGGTCTTATAGAGATTCTATTATGAATATAACACGTTGTATTTACTGCTTCTGCCCAAAAGTGTTTAGCCATGTTAGTCTCATTGATCATGGTTCTAGCCATTTCTTGCAATTTCTTGTTCTTACATTCTACAACTCCATTTTGTTGTGGAGTTCTAGGACAAGAGAAATTATGAGAGATACCATTTTCGTTAAAAAAATAGTTCCAATTTTTTGTTTTCAAATTCCCCACCATGATCACTTCTGACTTTGACAATTCTAAACTCTTTTTAATTTTGAACTTGTTTACAGAAGTTAGAAAATATAGAGATTGACTCATCCTTGTGTCTAAGAAACTTTACCCATGCCATTTACTATAGTCATCTATGATCACTAATCCATACTTCTTGCCATTGATTGAGGTAGTTTTCACTGGTCCAAACAAATCAATGTGCAGAAGTTCTAATGGTCTAGAGGAAGAAACAACATTCTTAGATTTAAAAGCACGTTTAGCAAATTTTCCCTTCTGACATGCTTCACACAGAGCTTCTGAGTTGAACTTCAAATTTGGAAGTCCTCTGACCAGATTAAGTTTGTTAATCTGAGATAATCTTCTCATATTAACATGTCATAATCTTCTGTGCTAGACCCATTTCTCATTGTCCACAAACATAAGACATTTTACATTCTGACTTTTTAGTTCGGAAAGTTTTATTTTATATATGTTGTTTTTTCTCTTCCCATTAAAGAGGATTGTTCCATCTTTTTTACTAACAGCTTTACATAACTTTTGATTAAAAATTATATCATAATCGTTATCACTTAATTGACTTATTGATAACAAGTTATGCATTAATCCTTCTACTAACAGAACATTAGAGATAGAGGGAAGAGTGTCATTACCAATAGTTTCAGAGCCAATGATTTTTCCTTTCTAATTGCCTCCAAAACCTACGTAGCCTCCAGCTTTTAAGCTCAATAATTTGGAACATATGCTTTCTTCCCGTCATGTGTTGCGAGTATCCAGAGTCCAGGTACCAAGATTGGTGTTTCAATCTTGTTGTTAAAGACATTTGAAGCATACATAATTTTATCTTTGGGGTACCCGTATCTTTTTAGGTCCTTATTTGTTAAAATTTACAAACTTCTGATTGAGTTTGAATTTCTCATCAGAACTTGTAGAACAAGATGACTCGCTAGTATATTTCAAATCATGATTATGACCATAAGTGAAGTGAGAACTTAAAAGTGTGTTGACTTTTATAATCATGTCATTAACTTGTTTAATTTTATGTGGTGCTTCTCCTATAGGTTTAACATATCCTATGCCTCTTCTACCGTTTCTGCTAACTCCATAGATCATTGAGGAAATTTTGCTTCTATCTATGTTTTTAGCTAGAAATTTTTGAAAACTATAATCATATTGTTTTATGATACTATCAGAACTAGATGAAACTTCTGATTCAGATTCTTTCTGGGCTTTAAATTTTTCAAAATAATTTTCAATTTTTAGAATGTTTTCTTTCAGTTCAGAATTTTCTGCTTTCAGTTTCCTCGTTTCCTCCGATTCAGATATTAGGCCTTGTTTCAGGTTTTTTTATTTGAATTGAAGGTTATGATATTATTCAAGAATTTTTAGAGGCTATCTTCTAATTATGTTCTAGAAAGTTTAGAAAATACATCTTCTATTTCAGAATCTGACTCTGATTCTGATGAGTTGATGTCATCTGGTATTTTTGTCGTTAATGTAATGTTAGCGTGTTCATCTTCTGATTTTGTGTGGGCTTCAGAAGATTTTGAGTCATCCCATGTGGCCATAAGACTTTTATTCTTTTCTCTATTGAATTTCTTTTTGGGCTTCTCTTTCTGAAGTTTTGGACAGTCACTCTTGTAATGTCCAGGTTCCTTGCATTCATAGCATACTACTTCTTTGCTTCTGGACTTCTTGTATCCAAAGGATGATTCAGAGTGATTGCTTGATCTTCTGGGATTCCTAAATTTCTTCTGACAATGCTTCCAGAGTTGCTAAACTCTTCTGGAGAGATGTGATAGTTCGTCTTCTTCTGATGAGCCTCCAGAGCTTTCTTCTTTTGTCTGAAAAGCTTTAGGTTCAGATTTTTTAGATTTAAGAGCAACAGACTTACCTTTCTTCCGAGGTTCATCTTCTTCAAGTTCTATCTCGTGACTTCTCAAGGAGCTGATCAGTTCTTCAAGAGATATCTCATTCAGATTCTTTGACAGCTTGGGAACAGTGACCATGGGTCTCCAAGCCTCTGGAAAGCTTTTGATGATCTTCTTCACATGATCTGCTGTTGAGTAGCCTTTGTCCAGAACTTTCAGTCCAATAACCAGAATTTGAAACCTTGAGAACATTTTCTCAATCGTTTCATCCTCTTCCATTTTGAATGCGTCATACTTCTGGATAAGTGCCAAAGCTTTGGTCTCCTTGACTTAAGGGTTGCCTTCATGCGTCATCCTTAAAGAATAAAAAATGTGTTTGGATGATTCTCTTTTTGTGATCTTTTCATATTTTATGTATGAGATAACACTTAGAAGTATAATTTTAGCTTTGTGATGATTTCTGAATTCTTTCTTCTGTTGAGTTGTCATATTATTTCTTTTGATCTTTTGACCATCTGCTCCAACAGGATGAATGTAGCCATCAGTCATCATGTCCCAGAGATCTCCATCCAGAGCCAGAAAAAAACTTTCCAGAACATCCATCCAGTAATCAAAATTGTCACCATTGAATACAAGAGGTTTCCCATTGATTTTGTCATTCTAATAATCGTTGTTGTTATGAACTGGTTCTACCATTGTGTTTTTCTTTTGGATCTTTTTCTGACACTATTAGGTGCTTGCAATCAGAACCAGGCGCTCTGATGCCAATTAAAGGTGTAAAAACACAAGAAAGGGGGGTTTGAATTGTAGTTTTAAAAAAAATATTGCGAACAACACGTTGATTTATCTTGGTTCGTTTGAACTCAAACTACGTCCAGTCCACCCACCAAGGTGATTTTGCCTCACTTAATGAGGTCTTAATCCACTAATCAAAAGTGATTATAAACACCGAGACCTACTGTCAAAGTCGTATTGAGTCTACTGACTACACTTAGTCACTCAAGGAATATTACACTGATTAAGAAAATAAATTGTAACAAAAAGTGCTTCTAGTAAGCAATTATCACTACTGTGATAGTTTTTACAATTTAGAGAATGGGATTAATGAATTTTGATTTTTCTATGAAATGTTACGTGAGAGAGAGATAGAGAGCAAAATTCTTCAAGTGTTTCCTTTAAATAGATTTGTAAAAGTGATCCGTTGGAGACATCCTGTGTTATTTTTGGTTGTTTGATAAATGCCATTAAGAGCTTCCCAAAATAGAGATATTTTTCTGGAGCCATTATTTTTTATTCTTCAATAAATGCGTCTGATTCTGAGAATCAGAACTTGCGTAGTCCATGTATCAGAGTGTTTACTTCACAACTGATCTTCGACGTATTGATAGCTGAAATCTTCTATATCAGATCTTCTTGTAATAGAAGCTTCACTTTAGAGTAGAAGATGTTTGACTCAGAATGTCTTTCTCTTTGCAAGAACTTCTAATCATGCACAAGGAAAAAATAATAATTTTTAGGTATCATATTTTGTTCTTAAGACAATTGTTATCATTAAAACTTATTAGAGAGGTAGAATCAAAATATTGTTCTAACATATACAAGAATAATAAATAACCTCTCTCACTTTTGAATTAGGGTTTTATCTTCCTATTTTCCCTTATTCAAAAGATGAGAGACTAGTATGTTATTTATAATAAAACTAACACACTAACCTAATGGGATTTTTAACAATTACCCATTGCAAGCTAACTTAAACAATTAGATCTATAACAGAAGGCCCAATTAAACAACAACATGTGAGCGGACTTCGACGACATGCTAAACCTAGAGTTCTTCCAATATCTCACAAATCTCCACCTTGGAACAAATTCTACAACATCAAGGAAACAATTAAACATACATACTAGAACTAAATTCGACTATAATATACAAAAATTATGCACTAGCATGTGAACTAGCTTTGACTTCATGCTAAACCTCTTTTGTATCAGAGTTCAATACAATATTCCATAAATCTCTACCTCGGACCAAACTCTATACCAACAAGAAAACAAAATCAGCTTTCTTCATGCATCATTATCAACTGCATACAGTGAAAACATTTACAGCTGGGCAACGTCTTTTCAGTTTCCGTTAACGTAACATTCATGGCCACCTCTCCCTTCAACGCTTCCAAACAACCATGTTGAACCAGTAGGGATTTCACCTTCAAGTGCCACAAACCTAAATCATTCATTGCGGTGAAATTTTCAATCTCATACTTTGTTGAAGGCGTCTTCTCCTTGCTCACCACACCAATTTGTTGTGAATCAAATACCTTAGAAACAAAGTATAAATGGCTCCTTAATCAGTCAATAAACCTACAAGGGTTAGGGTTTAGGGTAACCAAGGATAACAACAAATATTGGTTATAAACTTTTGTTCTTTCCTTTATCTTAAAACAAGATTACAAGTATACAAGAATAACAAATAACCTCTCTCACTTTTGAATTGGGGTTTTATCTTCTTATCTTCTCTTATTCAAAAGATGAGAGACTAGTATGTTATTTATAATAAAACTAACACACTAACCTAATGGGATTTTTAACAATTACCCATTACAAGCTAACTTAGTGTACAGGCTAACTTAAACAATTGGATCCATAACACAAGGCTCAATTAAACAACAGCATGTGAGCAAACTTTGACGACATGCAAAACTAAAGTTCTTCCAATATGTCACAAATCTCCACCTTGGAACAAATTCTACAACATCAAGGAAACAATTAAACATACATACGAGAACTGACTTCGACTACAGTATGTATAACTTCTACACTAGCATGTGAACCAACTTCGAAGTTATGCTAAACCTATTTCGTATCAGAGTTCGATCCAATATTCCACAGTTGTCAACGCTAGCTCAAAGCCAATTAATTATGTTAAGAATATACCATATGGGTGAACCAATACGCACATATTTTTAAAAGGTATATTATTAAAGAGGTCTCGGAAATGAATTGAATGTGGGATGTTGATTATATGTCATATATGTCATTGGGAGAATTTCACAAAAATGAGGATTATAAGAATATCAATTGTATGTGGTACTATGACCCTAGGTTTAATTTTCCTCGTAGCATGAGACATATAAACAATGATATTGATGTTCTTCAATTTGCTGAAGACGTGAATGGATATAAGATGGTAAATGTATATGTGGAACATATTGTTGGTAATTCTAAGGCAGTAGATGAAACAAAGTTATGATAATGAATACGTGATAGGAATGGTGTATGGAATGACTTAGGTTCTAAAGTTGTTGTTATTGTTGATGATGATGTTAAGATAGGAAATGATGTAAGGGACAACTTAAATCATAATGTTGATGATGATTTACAAGAAGGAAATGGTGTAGGGGATGAATTAGGTTATAATGTTGATGATTCCCAAGTAGGTAATGGTGCATGGGAAAGTAAATTTGGTCATTGTGATGAAAATATTTGTGTAAATTATGTTACAAATGATGGTGGCATTGACAATTTTGATGATAATGAGTTTGAGTGTAGTGAAGAATTTGAGAAGATGTATTGAACTAAAATACTATGTCGAATACTTTAGGTGGGGTTACTAAAATAA
Source organism: Lathyrus aphaca (assembly GCA_963966055.1). Classification (NCBI taxonomy): domain Eukaryota; kingdom Viridiplantae; phylum Streptophyta; class Magnoliopsida; order Fabales; family Fabaceae; genus Lathyrus; species Lathyrus aphaca. The sequence goes on from OZ014525.1 coordinate 18,895,816, forward strand.
TGCAAATATCAATAATAAGGTAATAGGCAATAAAATAACATTTGTGTTTGATTTTGAGCATGAATATGGTGATGATTTAGATAACTTGCATACCCCAAATTAGAGTGAATATAAACAAGATAATGAGAAGTTTTAAAAACTATAGAAATGGTAAGGAAATAATGTTTCAATTAGGTACGGGAAAATAAAGTGATACTAAAGGAAAGAGAAATGCAAAGAATGTAAAGGGAAAACTCAGGACAATTGATGCAAAAGAAAAGGGAAAAGGAAATAATACAAAGGAAGACAAATTGAATTTTTGAAAGACTCACAAGCACCACAACCTATCAAACCATTAGTGGATTAGACACTTTAATTCATTAATATATATTTTTTAATTTTGATGTAATGTGTTGTTCATGTTTATGTAATGATATAGTTAAATGTTTCACTTTCTTTTGATGTAATGATAATGATAATTTCAATGTTAATGTTATGGTAATTGTATGCTAGTGTTAAGGATAATTTCCATGTTTATGTTATGTTACTATTGACATTGGAACAAGTTTAAATATGCATATTATGATTCAAATTAAAACAAGGTCCATGTCATGATATTGTTCCATAGGTCCAATTAAAATAGATTTAAATTACACGTCCTAATTCAGACATGTTTTGGTCCAAACATGTCCTAGTTAGTTAAATTAAAATATAGTTTGTTTAAACATGTTTTGGTTAAGTACATTAAAATAGGTTATGTTCAAATATATTCTAGTTAGGTCCTTTCTTGATAAGTTTGGTTCAAACTTTACAAGTCCAATTAAAACGGGTCAAGTTCAAAATAATTATAGGTGATGTGTCCGCAAGTGCACGAAAATATCGAAGTAATATAAAAGATTGTTGAATCCATAGAGACCAATATTAACCTATTGTAATCTATTGTCACTTTGTAAAGCTAAGGATAATGAATGATTGATTAAGGGGAAACTAAGACTAAAATAAAGACTAAAATAATATTAAAGAAACATGTAATAAAAGAGAGGTCGGAATGTGAGTTTTGTATATCCCAGGGACTCTATAACTTGTTGTCTTACACTGGCGTTAGAAAAGTGTTTAGTAGAAAATATCAATTTAAAGACAATATCTCACACTCTCGTGGTTTTGAATAAAGTCACGTTCCTTGACCATGAAATTTTGCTCTCGCTCTCCCTTTCTGATTGAGGAATGCATTTTGAAAACTGAACAAGTTCTAATTAATCCTAAAGCGCTCTCGTTGTGTTTAGGATTAATGTCTAGTTTCTACTATCTGGTTCGACCCTCACGCTCTCGCAGTGCCAACTCGAACCTTAAATAATTTCTCACTCTCGTGAAAAAATCGTATTAAATAACCTCTCACTCTCATGAAAAAACTATTTAAATTCAGTTTAAAAACAAAGACCAAAACAATATTTTGAAACAAATAATTAAGTCAACTCATCATTGAGTCCTGTTGGAAACGACGATACTCACATATTGGCCTTAAGATGTTTAGTCGGACATAGTTTCAAACATAAACATGTTCTTACAATTGTTAAACATAAAACAAAACATGATTTTAAAAATAAGAATTTTTTTATTGCTAAGATGTAACAGTACGGGACATGAATACATGCACACTATAGAAACAATCATAAACAATTAAAATATGCAATTAAAATAGAACCTGGAAATAATGCAAAATGGAAAGTTGGAATAACTTCTGACATAAACTTCACGTATAATAACATGAACTGATAATTCAGCAACATAATGAAAACCAACAATAAAGAAAACATGTGTTTATCCCCCGAGTGTTACGTATCCAAGCGACAACATCGACTCGAACTAACAAAGGTAAGCAACTCTTATTCTGGATTACCTGCACGTTACCAACAGAGGGCAACATTCAAATAAAAAGGGTGAGATATCGAACAATATAATCTAATATATGATAAATAACATATTAGAACAGACTATATAAATTCACCACTTCACAACTTACAAGCAACATCAATCAACATAAGATACAACACAACAACATAGTTATGCAACTTTGAAATGTGACTTATAATATGCACATGCATGTGGTACCATGGAGAGGAACTCCCAACTTAAAAAAAAATCTGCCAATTAATAGAGGCATCAACAAGGCATAAGCCTTTAACTTAAATTTTGTCAATCCAGACCAACTTACCGAACAACAGCTCCAACTTAATATGCTATGTATGCGACTCAATATGAATGTCAAAACAACAACAATAATAATCACATAGCAACATAACAACAATTAAACATTGACCATAGGTGTACAACTTAAATTCTTGCCACTGATAAGGCAATGCAACAAGATTCACAACTTCCAACAATGAGCACAACACAAAGAATCAACCAATTATACTGCCACTCAACCGCATTATTATTCGTACAATTTTCGACTAAAAACCGATTAATTAATTATCAACTAAAAATTCTATTATTTCTTCTTCATACTAAGGTCTTATTTATGATTCATGCTACACTATCAGTAAACAAATTTCCAAAACCTGCTACTAAAATACTACCTCACTACTACTAAAATTATGCCTACTATACATACTATTATTACTACTACTACTAAATTCTCCATTTTAATTATGACTGGTACGGATATTAGTTTACCATGTTACTGATGTTCAATTAATTCCTATCAAACAAATATTATTCCTACCGCTACTTATAAAATTAAATGAGGTTCTCTTCTTAATTAAAGTTTCTGGAACCAAAAAGGTCCTTCCTCCTAGGCTTATGATGTTTAACCTTCAACTTCTGACAAGTTAAACATGCATACACAAACCATGCTACACCGCTCTTCATCCCAGGCCACCAAAATAAATTCTTCAAATCATGATACATTTTTGTAGCGCCCAGATGAATATTCAAATTGCTTTTATAACTCTCTTCAAGAACCACTTTCTTCATCTCTGCATCATCAGGAATACGAATTTGATCACGGAATCTCAACACACTTTGCGCGTGTAACTTGAAATCATTATTCTCAGACTGATCGATTCCTACCATCGAATATACTAATTTCACGTCTAACTTCTGAGCCTCTTTGATATTGTCTAGAAAATCATTGTTAATTTTCAACATCCCTAACATAACACTCTAAGGTATCACTTCGCAAACTAAACTCATGTCTCTGAACTATTCAATTAGTTTTAACTCTTTAACCATCATCGCTGACATATGTAAAATTTTATGACTTAAAGCATCGGCTACAACATTAACTTTTCCTGGATGATAATTCAAACAAAAATCATAATCTTTTAATAATTTCAACCACCTTCTTTGTCTCATATTTAACTCCTTCTGGTTAAACAAATACTTTAGACTCTTATGGTCACTAAACACTTCAAATCTAGAACCATAAAGATCATGTCTCCAAATCTTTAGTACAAAAACAACTACAACAAGTTCTAAATAATGCATAGGATAGTTCTTTTCACGAGTCCTCAAATGCCTTGACGCATAAGCAACTACCTTATTATTTTGCATGAGCACACCTCCCAAACCCATTTTTGAAGCATCACAGTTAACCATAAAAGGTTCTCATGCATTCGGTAATGTCAAAACTGGAGCCAATGTTAACCTCTTCTTTAATTCTATAATACTTTCTTCGCATTGAACACCCCACATAAAAGCTCTACTTTTACATGTCAACTTAGTCAACGGAAGTGACAACTTAGAAAAACCCTCTATAAATCTTCTATAATAACCAGCTAGTCCCATAAAGCTTATAATCTTTGTAACCGACTTTGGAGTTTCCCATTGCAACAAATCATCTACTTTAGATGGATCCACAATAATTCCACTATCTGAAATGACATGACCAAGAAAACTAACCTCCGTCAACTAAAATTCACACTTAGACAACTTTTCATATAATTTCTTCTCTTTCAAAACCCAAAATACTGGTTTTAAGTGTTCTGCATGCTCCTCTTCCGACTTAGAGTAAATAAATATATCATCAATGAACACCACCACAAAATGATCCAAATAGGTATGAAAGATACGGTTCATCTACTCCATGAATACTCTCGGCGCATCATTAACACTGAAAGGCATCACTGAATACTCATAATGTCCATAACGTGTTCTGAAAGTCGTCTTTTGAATATCCTCATCTTTCACTTTAATCTGATGAGAAACCGATCTCAAATCAATCTTGCTAGATACATGAGCACCTACAAACTTATCCATCAAATCATATATTCTCATAATCAAATACTTGTTCTTAATTTTCACTTTGTTTAATTGTCTATAATCAACACATAGTCTCATACTTCCATCTTTCTTCTTTACATTTGGCCTTACAAACTTCTTTTCAAGTAAAACCTTCAATTGCTTCTTTAACTCTGACAATTCAGACGCAGACATTCTGTATGGTGCCATAGAAATAGGTATGGTACCAGTTACAAGGTCAATCACAAATTTAACTTCTCTTTCTGGCGGCACATCAGGAATTTCATCAGGGAAAACTTCACGAAATTCACGCACCAGTTGTAACTCCTCAATTTTAGCTTGGTTCTCAGTAGATAACGACGCCATCAACGAGAACATCTGAGCTTCTTCTTGCATCAACTGCTGTAACTGCCTAAATGACAACAAACCAACTCCCTCCTCTTCATGAGTAGAAAACCTCACCAACTTATTATAACAATTGATATGAATATAGATATATTCTAACCAATTCATTCCTAAGATTACATCCATCCCAGTTAACGGCAAACACACCAAATCAACAACAAAGTCTTTATCAAAGATAGACAAAGGACGCTTTAAACACACAAGAGAAGTAGTCACTAATCCCTTAGCTGGAATCTCAATGACCATTTCTCCATTCATGGCAAACAACATAAAACCCAATCTCTTAACACAATCAACAACAATAAAGCAATGAGTAACACCAATATCAATAATAATAATTAAAGGAGTATTATTAATGAAACATGTACCTCTGATGAATCTATCCTCACTAGATGTCTGAGTCCCAGCCAACGTGAACACTTTTCCACCAGTTTGAGCCTTCTTCGGTTTCTGACATTGACTACCAATGTGTCCTTCTTCACCATAGTTGAAGCAACATTTCTTTATGCTTGCACTCAGATATTGCATGCCCAGTCTTACCACAACAGAAACACCTCTTTACCTCATCAGTACACACATTACTCTTATGACCAAGTTTCCCACATTTGAAACAAACAACACCAGCAGGAGCATCTCCCCCACTAGTCCTCTTACCATCAGCCATTTTCTGTTGCCTTTACCAACTAGAGCATCATAAGGCTTGCCACGACTCTGTTGGTGCTTGATCTTCATCTCATTAATGATCTTGTAATGAGCATTTTTATCCTCTTCATAATTCTTGTACTGCCTTCTTGATCTTTGGACACAACCCATTCTCAAAATTGATGCACTTTGAAAATTCAGCATTCGCCTCGTTATATTGCGGGCAAAACTTAGCCAACTCAACAGACTTTGCATCATAATCCGTAACCGACATGTTTCCTAGCTTCAGCTAAAGGAACTCAATTTCCTTCTTACCACAAACATATTTTGGATAATACTTCCTTAGAAATTCCCTACGGAACATAGCCCGAGTGATATCTTCACCTGCAGATTCCAACCTCTGAGGAGTCTCTAGCCACCAGTCATCAGCTTCGACTGTCAGCATATGAGTCCCATACCAAACCTTCTGCACTAGAGCACAGTCCATCACACCGAAGATTTTCTCTATCTGCTTCAACCAGTCCAACGTTGCATCAGGATCATACTTACCCTTGAAGGTAGACAAATTCTCCCTCTAAAAAGTCGACAAACTACGAGATCCAGCATTCTTATCAGCGTTCGGTAGATTCTGCACAGCCTGGGCCATTGCTTGCAGAGAAACAACCATTGCAACATTGTTTCTTCCAGCCATCTCAACTTATCACTACAACATAAACAAAGGTTATAACTAGCTAACAATACTCGATTGTTAAACAAACTACGACTCGACAACTTGGCCGAACTGACCGACCTGCTCTAATACTACTAATGTAACACACATTTTCTACCTGGCAAATAATAACAAAATCAGAGTTGCAAAATTTCCAACAAACACATGAAATGCTACACTTTCGACTTAAACAACGACATTCAATCACCTGATTAGTCTTTAAAAATAAAACAACTTCTATTACTAAGCAGCAGATTCACAAGATTCAACTTAAAATAACATAACCTTATGTACAACTCAAAACAACTTTAAAAAAACAAATCTTTAATAAAAACAACTTAAAATTCAGCAACATAATGAAAACCAACGATAAAGAAAACATGTGTTTATCCCCCCGAGTGCTATGTATCCGAGTGACAACACCGACTCGAACTAACAATGGTAAGCAAATTTTATTCTAGATTACCTACACGTAACCAACAGAGGGAAAGATTCAAACAGAAGGGGTGAGATATCAAATAATATAATCGAATATATGATAAATAACATATTAGATCAAACTATATAAAATCACCACTTCACAACTTACAAGCAACATCAATCAACACAAGATACAACACAACAACATAGTTATGCAACTTTGAAATGCGACTTATAATATACACATGCATGTGGTGTTAGAACAATTATGGTTCTGAACATCTAAGTGTTTTGATGATAACAAAGTCTTTTATAGAATAGAAGTTCTAATAAATATCTTTATTCGTGTGTAGAAGATCAATCCATTTAAGTAAAACGTACTTGATTAGAAGATTCATTAAGCCACATACAAAAGATACTCTCAAAGGAAAATCCATCATTTAATAACATATTTATTAGCTGCACATCAAATATTTATGATCTTTGATCTCCGCTTAGAAGATGTTGATATTCATTAATTAAAGAATATTTTAATTAATGGTCAAGACAAGTATCTCTGGTTATGGAAGGAATTTATGGTATTAACTCATATCCTAAATTTAGCTCAAGATGTCTCCAACGGCTACATTCATTCAAGGACTATATAAAGGACTTCATTTGAAGAATTGAAGAAGACGATAATACACTCACGCAAAAAGACTGAATCAACTTGTGCTTATATACTGTAACTTTCACCTAGTGATCCTTGCTTATCAAGAAGAATTTTTTTTGTTACTTCATTATTATCTTTGTAATAGTTATTTTATTCCTTGAGTGACTAAGTTTAGTCAGAAGACTCAAGAGGACATTGACTATAGGTCTTTGTGTGTATTCAAATTGAATAGTGGATTAAGACCTCAGTAGAGGCAAAATCACCTTGGCGGGTGGACTGGACGTAGTTTGAGTTCAAACGAACCAGGATAAATTAACGTGTCATTAGAAGTTATTTTTAGTTGTTAAAGAAAACCCAATTCCAACCCCCCCTTCCTTGTGTTTTGCACACCTTCAATTGGCATCAGAGCGCTAGGTTCTGAGAAAAACACTTAACTGTGTCAGTAAAAGATCCAGGAGCTAAACACATGGCAGTTCTGGAGAGTTTCTTTCTAGCTCTAGATGGAGATCTCTGGGACATGGTGACTGATGGATACATTCATCCTGTTGAAGCAGATGGTCAGAAGATTGAAAGAAAAAATATGACAGCTCAGCAGAAGAAGGAATTCAGAAATCATCACAAAGCTAGAACTATACTTCTAAGTGCTATCTCATATACAGAATATGAGAAAATCACAAACAGGGACTCAGCTAAACACATGTTTGATTCTCTGAAGATGACACATGAAGGCAACACTCAAGTCAAGGAGACTAAAGCTCTAGCTCTCATCCAGAAGTATGAAGCTTTCAAGATGGAAGAAGATGAAACAATTGAAAAAATGTTCTCAAGGTTCCAAATCCTGGTAGCTGGACTAAAAGTTCTGGACAAAGGCTACTCAACAGCAGATCATGTGAAGAAAATCATCAGAAGTTTACCAAAAGCTTGGAGGCCCATGGTCACTGCTTTAAAGCTATCAAAAAATCTAAATGAAATTTCCTTAGAAGAACTGATCAACTCTTTGAGAAGTCATGAGATTGAATTAGAAGAAGATGAACCCCAGAGGAAAGGTAAGTCTGTAGCTCTTAAATCTAACAAATATGTTTCTAAAGCTTTACAGGCAGAAGAAGAAGAAAGTTCTGGATGTTCATCAGAAGAAGATGAATTATCTCTTCTATCCAAAAGAGTTCAACAACTCTAGAAGCATCGTCAGAAGAAGTTCAGAAATACCAGAAGAACAAACAATTACTCTGAATCAACATCTGGTCATAAGAAACCCAGAAGCAAAGAAGTTGTGTGCTACGAATGCAAAGAACCGGGACACTACAAAAGTGAATGTCCAAAACTTCAGAAAGAGAAACCCAGAAACAAATTCAGCAGAGAAAAGAAAAAGAGTCTCATGGCAACATGGTATGATTCTGAATCATCTGAAGCAGAGTCAGATTCTGAAGATGATCAAGCTAATATTGCATTAATGGCAAACATACCAGAAGATGATCACACATCAGAATCAGAATCAGATTCAAAAGAGGTATTTTCTAAGCTTTCCAGATCTCAATTAGAAGCTAGCCTCTCAGAAATTCTTGAAAAATATCAGAAGCTTCAATTCAAATACAAAGACATGAAACAAAGTCTGGTATCTGAATTAGAAGAAGTTAGAAAACTAAAAACTGAAAACTCTGAGCTGAAAGAAAACATATTTGAATGTAAAAACTCTCTTGAAAAACTTAAAGCTCAGAAGGAATCTGAATTAGAAGATCTAATCAACTCTGACAGTATCATAAAACAGTATGACTATAGCTTTCAAAAATTTCTTGCTAAATGCATAGATAGAAGCAAAATTGCATCTATGATCTATGGAGTTAGCAGAAATGAAAGAAGAGGCATAGGCTATGTGAAAACTAAATAAACTCTGAAGTTTAAAAAGATTGATGACACTGTCATAAATACCAATACTCCTCTAAGTTCTCACTTCACCTATGGTCATAACCATGATCTAATATACACTAGTGAGTCATCTTGTTCCACAAATTCTGATTTGAAACCTAAAATAAATCAGAAGTTTGTAAAAACTAACAAACAAGGACCCAGAAGAATATGGGTACCCAAGGATAAAATTGTGTATGTTGCAGATGTCTTTAACAGCAAAACTGAAACACCAATCATGGTACCTGGACTCTGGATGCTCACGACACATGACGGGAAGAAAGCATATGTTCCAAAGTCTTGAATTTAAAGATGGAGGTCACGTAGGTTTTGGAGGCAATCAAAAAGGAAAAATAATTGGCTCTGGAACTATTGGTAATGGAAATCTTCCCTCTATCTCCAATGTTCTATTAGTAGAAGGATTAATGCATAACTTATTATCCATAAGTCAATTAAGTGATAATGGCTATGACATAATCTTTAATCAAAAGTTCTGTAAAGTTGTTAGTCAAAAAGATGGAACAATCCTCTTTAGTGGAAAGAGAAAGAACAACATTTATAAAATAAAACTTTCAGAATTAAAAATTCAAAATGTAAAATGTCTAATGTCTGTGGAAACTGAGCAATGGGTCTGGCACAGAAGATTGGGACATGTTAATATGAGAAGATTATCTCAACTTAACAAACTCAATCTAGTCAGAGGACTTCCAAATTTGAAGTTTAACTCAGAAGCTCTGTGTGAAGCATGCCAGAAAGGCAAATTTTCAAAACCTGGTTTTAAAGCTAAAAATGTTGTATCTTCCTCTAGACCATTAGAACTTCTGCACATTGACTTGTTTGGGCCAGTGAAAACTGCTTCTGTCAGTGGCAAGAAGTATGGATTGGTGATCGTAGATGACTTCAGCAGATGGACATGGGTAAAGTTTCTTAGACACAAGGATGAGTCAATTGCTGTATTTTCTAACTTCTGCAAACAAGTTCAAAATGAAAAGGAATCTAAAATCATTAAAGTCAGAAGTGATCATGGTGGAGAATTTGAAAATAAACAATTAGAATCATTTTTTAATGAAAATGGCATCTCTCATGATTTTTCTTGTCCTAGAACTCCACAACAAAATGGGGTTGTAGAACGTAAAAATAGAACATTACAAGAGATGGCCAGAACCATGATCAATGAGACTAATATGGCTAAACATTTTTGGGCAGAAGCAGTAAATACAGCATGCTATATTCAGAATAGAATCTCTATAAGACCTATTCTTGAAAAGACTTCTTATGAATTGTGGAAGAACAGAAAGCCCAACATTTCATATTTTCATCCTTTTGGATGTATTTGTTTTATCTTAAATACTATTGATAATTTGAATAAATTTGACTCTAAGGCACAAAAGTGTTATATGTTAGGATACTCTGAACGTTCTAAGGGATACAGAGTATACAATACAGAAACACGCATTGTGATAGAATCTATTTATGTCAGATTTGATGATAAGCTTGGTTCTGAAAAACCAAAGCAGAATAAATTAATTGCAGATATAGAAGTAGAAATATCTACAAATGGAACTCCTAAAGATCAATCACATAAAGATCAAAACAATATAGTTTCTCCAACAACGACTGAAGAACCCACTCAGAAGAAACTATCCAGAAGCAATATTAATCATCCAGAAGATAAAATCTTGGGAAAGAAAGATGAACCAATCAGAACAAGATCATCATTCAAAAACTCTGAAGAATCTTTAATGGGACTTGTTTCTCTGATTGAACCAACTTCTGTAGAAGAAGCTCTCTCAGAAAATGATTGGATTCTGGCTATGCAAGAAGAACTTAATCAATTCACCAGAAATGATGTGTGGGATCTAGTTCCAAGGCCCAGAGGATTCAACATCATTGGCACCAAGTGGGTATTCAGAAACAAGCTAAATGAGCAAGGAGAAGTTGTCAGAAACAAAGCAAGACTGGTTGCACAAGGTTATAGTCAACAAGAAGGAATTGACTATACAGAAACCTATGCACCAGTCGCCAGGTCAGAATCAATTAGACTTCTAATCTCATTTGCTGTAAATCATAATATCATTCTATATCAAATGGATGTCAAAAGTGCATTTTTAAATGGTTATATTGATGAAGAAGTGTATGTACACCAACCCCCTGGTTTTGAAAATACAAAATTTCCAGAACATGTTTTCAAACTCAAAAAATCATTATATGGTTTAAAACAAGCTCCCAGAGCTTGGTATGAAAGACTAAGTACTTTTCTTTTGGATTATAAGTTCATCAGAGGGAAAGTGGATACAACTCTTTTCAGCAAAAACATTAAAAATGATCTTCTGATATGTCAAATTTATGTAGATGATATAATTTTTGGTTCTACTAAAAGTGCCTTGGGAAAGGAATTTGCTAAGTCTATGCAGGCAGAATTTGAAATGAGCATGATGGGAGAACTAAAGTTCTTTCTGGGAATTCAAATAAATCAAACATCAGAAGGAACGTATATCCATCAAAGCAAATATGTAAAAGAACTTCTGAAGAAATTTGATCTATCAGAAAGCACAATATCTAAAACTCCTATGCATCCTACATGTATTCTGGAGAAAGAAGAGGTAAGTAGGAAAGTAGATCAGAAGCTCTACAGAGGTATGATTGGATTTCCTCTTTATCTAACTGCTTCTAGAACAGATATTCTATACATCGTATGTTTATGTGATAGATTCCAATCAGATCCTAGAGAAACTCACTTAACAGCAGTTAAGAGAATCTTTAGATATCTGAAAGGTACTACTAATCTTGGTCTGTATTACAGAAGATCCGAAGAGTATAACCTTGTAGGATACTGTGATGCTGATTTTGCTGGAGATAGAACAGAAAGAAAAAGTACTTCTGGAAGTTGTCAATTTCTGGGAGACAATCTAATCTCTTGGTCCAGCAAAAGACAGTCAACCATAGCATTATCAACTGCAGAAGCTGAATACATTGCAGCAGCTGGATGTAGTACTCAGATGCTCTGGATGAAAAATCAGCTTAAGGATTTCAATATTTATGAGAGTAACATTCCCATCCTCTGTGACAATACTTCTGCTATTTGTCTCTCTAAAAATCCAATTTTACATTCTAGAGCTAAACACATAGAAGTTAAACATCACTTCATTAGGGACTATACTCAGAAGGGAATTTTAATGTTAAAATTCCTAGATACAAATCACCAATGGGCTGATATCTTTACAAAACCCCTTCCTGAAGATAGATTTAATTTCATACTAACTAACCTTAGCATGAAGTTATGTCCAGAATGAAAATGCTTTAATTATATGTCGTTACCTCTTAGAAGTTCTGAAAATAATCCTCTATAATGTTATCTCAGAAGATACTATGTTCTAACTGTTTCATTATAAGAACTTCCGTTCAAAGGAATAACATGCAGATCTTCAAATCAACAAGTGTCAACAAAGCTCTAAGGATTCCCATCAGAATTAAAACAAGTGTCCAAATTCTGAAGAGTGACAGAACATGCATTGGACAACCGTCCTCTACAGAAGGACATCTGTTGATCCTCTGGGAAACTGATACGGCTAACTTGACACCAAAAAGGCAAAAATCTCTTGGGTAACTGTTCCAGAATCTTTTTGATTATGACAAAAAGGGGGAGAAACGTAGATGATTCTGATCCATAGCAGTTTACCATAATTTGCCTCTTACATATAATATTCTAATAAAACTATTTGAGTTGTAATCATAGAAAAGAAACAGGTCAAGTAATCAACTCAGGGGGAGCTAAGGAGCATGGAACATCTGAAGAAATCTTTTAAATCAAAGGGAGTCCATTTAACTCTATTCTCTTTATCTAAATGTTTTGTCATCATCAAAAAGGGGGAGATTGTTAGAACAATTATGGTTCTGAACATCTAAGTGTTTTGATGATAACAAAGTCTTTTATAGAATAGAAGTTCTAATAAATATCTTTATTCGTGTGTAGAAGATCAATCTATTTAAGTAAAACGTACTTGATTAGAAGATTCATTAAGCCACATACAGAAGATACTCTCAAAGGAAAATCCATCATTTAATAACATATTTATTAGCTGCGCATCAAATATTTATGATCTCTGATCTCCGCTTAGAAGATGTTGATATTCATTAATTAAAGAATATTTTAATTAATGGTCAAGACAAGTATCTCTGGTTATGGAAGGAATTTATGGTATTAACTCATATCCTAAATTTAGCTCAAGATGTCTCCAACGGCTACATTCATTCAAGGACTATATAAAGGACTTCATTTGAAGAATTGAAGAAGACGATAATACACTCACGCAAAAAGACTGAATCAACTTGTGCTTATATACTGTAACTTTCACCTAGTGATCCTTGCTTATCAAGAAGCATTTTTTTGTTACTTCATTATTATCTTTGTAATAGTTATTTTATTCCTTGAGTGACTAAGTTTAGTCAGAAGACTCAAGAGGACATTGACTATAGGTCTTTGTGTGTATTCAAATTGAATAGTGGATTAAGACCTCAGTAGAGGAAAAATCACCTTGGCGGGTGGACTGGACGTAGTTTGAGTTCAAACGAACCAGGATAAATTAACGTGTCATTAGAAGTTATTTTTAGTTGTTAAAGAAAACCCAATTCCAACCCCCCCTTCCTTGTGTTTTGCGCACCTTCATGTGGTGCCATGGAGTGGAACTCCCAACTTAAAAAAATCTGCCAATTAATAGAGGCACCAACAAGGCATAAGCCTTCAAGTTAAATTTTGCCAATCCAGGCCAACTTACCGATCATCAGCTCCAACTTAATATGCTATGTATGTGACTCAATATGAATGTCAAAACAACAACAATAATAATCACTTAGCAACACAACAACAATTAAACATTGGCCATAGGTCTACAACTTAAATTCTTGCCACTGATAAGGCAATGCAACAAGATCCACAACTTCCAACTACGAGCACAACACAAATAATTAACAATTATACCACCACTCAACCACATTATTATTCGTACAATTTTCGACTAAAAATCGGTTAATTAATTATCGGCTAAAAATTATATTATTTCTTCTTCATACTAAGGTCTTATTTATGCTTCTTGCTACACTGTCAGTAAACAAATTTCCAAAACCTGCTACTAAAATACTACCCCACTGCTACTAGAATTTTGCCTACTACATACTATTGTTACTACTGCTACTAAATTCTCCATTTTAATCATGACCGATACTGATACTAGTTTATCATGTTACTGTTGTTCAATTAATTCCTATAAAAAAATTATTCCTACTGCTACTTATAAAATTAAATGAGGTTCTCTTCTTAATTAATGTTTCTAGAACCAAAAGGTATAGGCACATCATTCGCATACAAGGCATTCAGACAAAAGCTAAAATGCAACAGGCCAGTGTGACATTTGTCACACATCATGCCCCCTGTCACACTGTGTGACGGTCGTAACAACAAAGGGTGACGATTTTCACACCCTCCAGATGGGCGTCACACGCCTTATGGGACGATCGTCCCACCCCAAAACCTTGTTCTTCTTCTTCGTTCTCTATTCCCTTATTCTATCAGACTTTTCCTTCCGATCAATCACAAACCAACATTTCAACCATCTCAAGCCATCATAGTACAACAACAGAATAACAAAAATCATACACAAACAACATAGATTAATTATTCTACGACTATTTCAACAACATTAATCAATTTCGTTATTCAACCATAACAATTCAACACACTGACATAAGCAATTTTGTAACACCCAATCCCACATATTTTTATCATTCACCCAATTATAGAGTCAAAACCCCTCTCTTACCTTGGATTGAAGGTTACTCTAATATTCCGATTGAATCTTTTTCCTCTTTTCCTCTTCTCTCCAACTTCATGTAGCCTCTCACAAAACTTTTTTTTACTGATAAACCTAATTTTCTCTTATTTATGCTAATTAACTTATAATTTTATTAATTTTAATGAATCCAATGGGTCTGATTTCTACACCCTCACTCTTAACACTTCTAACCACAAGTAAGCCCACTAATAATAATAGTAGTATTTTTACTAATATTTCTACAACTTAATCAACTTAATTTAATTCAACTAACAACAACACAACTTAAATAGACTTTTCTACAACTTCGACAATTAAATCAAACAACATAATACAGAAATATTTAATTAAATAATTAATTAAATAAACAGGGCGTTAAAATGTGTACCTGTGGAGATGGCACAACTTATACTGTAGTCGAAACTTCAGATATCGGGAGTTTGTAACCTCCTGGTATGGCATTATTTGCTAATGCATCTTCGAGAGTTAGAAGTTTGTAACCTTCAAACTGAGATGCTCTTGCGGCATTCCTCAATTCTTCAGCTAGTCGGGGATCATATCCTTCTGGGATATAACCTGGGGGCATGCCCCAAGGACGATCCTTTGGCATGGAGAACCTCAGATCCTTATAGGGTGTCTCTTTGATTGGTGCAGACACGACTTTAGAGATCACTATTCTTTGGTGAAGATTCTGAGCTACGGTCAGAGCTTTGACCATTTCTTTGAGCCTTTCCATAGTTTAATTCGTACTAGAAAGGTCCTCTTTCAGCTCTCTGTTCTCGTCCTCGAAGTCTTCCATTATTTTCTGGCGACCGACTCGAGTATTATACGAGTGAGGTAGTTTGACTGACTAAAATAAGTGCAAGAATAAGATTCGATGAAAGAAAATTCAAATGATGCAAATGATGAATGATAATGCAATGATTAAAAATATTTATTAATTTTTCCCTTTATTTAAAGAAATAATTGATTGAACAAATTGTTTCATAATATCATACATAATTTTTTATTGAACTGAAACAAGTTACTTCCACAATAAATTATTCAAATGTGTGAAATAAATTTAAAACTCTAAAGCTCTCTTTGTTAGGACTTTAGTTTCTTGATGATCTGTCTTTTTCCTCTTGAGCGGAGCTTCCTCCAGATCTTTAGTTATTTTCAAGGTGTAGAAGGTTTCGACGTTTCCCTGAACAGACAATTGCTCATCCTTTTATGTGGCGTGGTACTCGAGTACCTCAATGAGTGCATCCTTTTCCTTCAGGAGACTCTTAATTTTGGAATTCTCTAGGCTGAGAATCTGATATTTGTTTTTACAGGAGTCTCTCTCCTTCTGCATTTTGTTGAAAGCTATCTGAAGCTTCTCTGTGTCATTCATGAAGTAGAGAATAATTACTTTTTGTAGATGTTGTAGATTGGCAGCATTTTATGGTAAAACAAATTCTTTAGTCTAATGTCATGCTTGATGTTATGACATGGTATTTAAGCAATCTGCAGGTGTGAAAGTTTAAGTGTGTTGCTGCTTTATCAGTATGTCAAGACTGATGTCATGACATCTCTGCTTGGTGCTGAAGACCTAACTGAATCCTTTATATATATATATATATATATATATATATATATATATATATATATATATATATATATATATATATATATATATATATATATATATATATATATATATATATATATATATATATATATATATATATATATATATATATGCGCGTTTTCTGTTATTCGCTTGCGTGTGTTTGTTAAGAATTATGAGGTGCTTTATTTAGAAAATTGTGATTCTACATGGAGTTTTATTCTCAGAATATTATATATGATTGCTATATTTGTTACTTTATTTTAGGGATTAATTATATTAGGTTAAAACTAATGTGCAATAGCAGTTGGCCCATGCCCATGATTCGTCCTTTACAAAAAGGCTGGAAACCCTATTTGAAGACACATAACATAAGGCGTTGAAGAGTGTGAATTGTGTAAGGGTTTTACGTGTCCTTAGTTTTCTTGTGAGCCAAACAATTATCATGCTGATAATTATTTTGGACTAGGGTTTGTTGTGTTATATGTTGTCCACTCAAAGATTTTAAGCAAATGTGATTTTGTAGCTTTTAAGTAAGGTCAAGGATTGTCTTTGAAGTGTGTCTTCTTTTTCTTAGTGTTAGTTTGTTATCACTATTGTGATTGAGGGGAGTGAGAGGTGTCTCTTATCTAAGAGTTCTTAGGTAGAAGTTGCATAGGGTAGTGATTAAGTGAATAGGGTAAACTGAGTGGTTTAACTCTGAATTGATATTACTAATAGTGGATTTCCCCCTGACTTGGTAGCCCCATAGTAGGTGTGTCTGCACCGAACTGGGTTAACAATTGCTTGTGTCTTTTACAGTTGTGTCGCTCCCGGGATTTTCATCCTAGTACAAACGCGAAAGGAATGGGAAAGGTAATGTTGCACAAACCTAAGGAATAAGGAAAAGGACGAGGCCTTGCGAACCAAAGATCTGGGTCCGGAAGTCGGTTACGAATTGAGAAGGTATTAGCACCCCAATCCGTCTGCCGTACCCGACGGGATCCACGCTTATAAGTCTGTTTTCAGAGGGTGAGAACTAATATGCTGCTTGAATAAAAGAATGGCTATTTGAAATGAAATGGAAATGAGAAAAGGAATGGAATTGACAAATGGAAATAAAAGGGGAAAATGTAGGGAAAAAGAAAGATTGTGCTCGAATGGGCCCTACCCCACTGCCTACGTACCTCATCGGGATAAATGAGGATCAGAGACGCCGTAGTTCGTCTAACTAAGGCTGACACTCGTTTGTGATTTTTAGGATGACATTTCCATAGCTCTAGCTCAGGTGTTACCGGCTCTGACTCGAGGGTGTTTACCGTGTCGTTGTTTGAACTGTCGAGACAAGTCATGTTCGTCCGCAAAGAGTATGAGATAAGATGAGAAGACGTGACTTCTTGGTTTGTTGTCTTTTAGAAGAAGTGTTTTGAGTTTGTGTTTATGGTATGTACAACACTAAAGACTATGACACAGGAGCGAATACTTTCCAAGATCGCCCCCAATGGAACGTTTGTAAAGCATCCTAGAAGAGCGAAGGAGACCTCTACTAATCATTTCCCGTATAGCTTAAGGCTCGTGACGCATTGTACACATTTTCCTTTATTAAGTGTTTTTGATTTCATTTTAAGATGAGAAGTGAGACTCAAGTTGTAAAAGGAAAAATTCTAAGGGAAACTAGACTTACCCTAAGTTAATTGAATTTAAAGATGACTTATGGTTAGTGAGATTTTGAGATTAAATCTACCTAAGAGATATTAAACTAAAGATACAAGTACAAAAAAGTTAATGGTGAACAATATGGTCCTCATAAGTCATGGTGGGTAAAAATGTGAATGAAATGTAAATGGGATGAAACGATGGATCGGGTGGGTCGATTGCGTGGTGCTAAGACACACGACTTATGTGTGAAACATACAAGGCTTGCTTTTGGTTGAATGGAGTGGAACGATGGTAATCGAGGGATCCTAAAGTCACATGCAAATTTGTTTATTTATTTGAAAATTTACTCGACGTTGGATCGAGTATCTTATTTATTTCATTTTTTAGATTTCGTTTTCTAGCGATTCATTTTATCTTTTCTATCCTAATTATAGAAAATATAAAAGCATACAAGTATTACATCACAAAGTAAAAAATACAAAACATAATCGAGGCGTAACAAATATCCAAATCCATTAGCAAATCCTCGGAAAATACCTTGCATAAGAAGAAAATAGTTAGTGAATGACATGAATCATGAATATGCATAATATGGTGGAAATGAATTAAAATGACAAAAATATCAAAAGTCATGGAAAAAATGTGAAATTAATTCCCTAGGGTCTCTAACTTGATTATAACATGGTGTTAAAAAATCTATTAAAAATTCTAAGTCTAACTATGCCAAATGATCACCTAAATCTATCTAAGGTTTAATCACA
Organism: Lathyrus aphaca; assembly: GCA_963966055.1. NCBI lineage: Eukaryota > Viridiplantae > Streptophyta > Magnoliopsida > Fabales > Fabaceae > Lathyrus > Lathyrus aphaca. Next base: position 18,914,585 of record OZ014525.1, read on the forward strand.
AATTTATACAAATCACACTACCAAAACAGTAGAAAAAATGTCCTAAAAAATACACCAAAAATATTCTAGGTACTTCAATTTGTCCTCTAATCATAGCAAAAAGAATGAGCAAAAAATGTTACAGGAAGTGGCAGAAATAAAATGTACAAATTTATGTGTTCAATCTAAAATCAATTAAAATGAAAAATCGAAATTAAATCGAAAAATAATTAAATTTAGAAAGTAAAAATTGGGAATGTTTCTAAATTGACTTAATATTCTACTGTAATTTTATAGAATTTTAATATGTGTTTTACCATTTATTTGTGAATTAATTGAGAACTGTATAAAATAGAAACTTTTAAATAAAAATAATAGAGAAGGGGTGAGAAAAGAAATGATTTTCAGTTAAGAAACAAAATGGGCTTGAACCCAGGGGCGTGGATAGCAATCCGCATAAGGCCCAACCGCCACCAAGGCCTGAGGGAGTATGGAACTTACAGTGGGGTGAGCTTCATGCGATTGGATTTTGTGGTCCAACCGGACGGTGACAAGTGTCACCGCCGGATTGGACCTAAAAGCCAAACCTTATCCCCATGACACTCAAGGGCGGTGGAGACTAGCAGATTCCATGAGTCTCTTAATCATATTGAATGTGTTTTAATAATATATTAATTTTTCGAAATCTTCATCAAGACATTTAAACAACACAATCATATTATAATAAAAAATCAGAAAAGTCTCTCTCTCCATAAACCCGTGCTCTTCTCTCTCTCTCCCTCACCAAACCCTAAGCCTCTTTCCCCCATTGGAGAACCCTAGCAGCCACCACCCTTGTTCTCCCTCTCTCACAAACTTTCTAATGCTCTTAAAATCCAAATCCACAAGTGTTTCCTCCAAGGCTTAACGAGATTACGGGATCAATCGACCTACCAAAACAAGAAAATATAACAACCAATACCTTCTTCTGCTTCTTCTGGTGCGCGCTGATGCTCGAAAACGACGATGATGACGACGTCGGAGGTGTTGGCTCGAAGAAGACGACGGTGTTCGAAGGTGATATCGGAGCGGGAAATCGTTCTGATTGCGTCACTGTTTCGCGATTCGCGGTTGACTGCTCAGTGATAACGTGATTGCGACGAAGATGATACCGACGAGTGCACCTCAGGTATGATCTTCTTCTTCTTTGTTCAACGTTGTGTAGAGCGATTCTTCTTCTGTGAGTTGAGTGGTTGTTGGCTCTTGAATCTTTCTCGAATTATTGCTGACGCCCTGAACCTTCGTTTTGCAGGTTGTTATGGAAATCAAGGTTTGGATGTCGTCATCGCCATGATTGAGACGTGGTTGTGACGTTCTCGCGGTGGAGGCTTGAATGCCACTTATCGCATTTTCCGGATTATGGAATCGGATTGGTGAAGGTCGTAGCGGTGAAATTGATATGTTTTGATGATGATGTTGATATTCTACATGATATGTTTTGATGATGATGCTGATTTGTTGTGGTTGCAGGTGTTGCACCCCAAAATTTTCCCTCACAATATAAGACTTTGTGTGCTAAGAGGTTCACAAGGTTCATAAGGTTCACAAGCTTTACAAGACCTCTCATAAGGTTCACAAGGTTCACAAGACCTCCCATGAGGTTCACAAGGTTCACAAGACCTCTCATGAGGTTCACAAGGTTCACAAGACCTCCCATGAGGTTCACAAGGTTCACAAGACTTCTCATGAGGTTCACAAGGTTCACAATTAGTCAGAAGATTTGACAATTCCCTCAGACAATACATCCTCCTAAGCAGGTTTTTGATGATGATGTTGATATTCTACATGATATGTTTTGATGATGATGCAGATTTGTTGTGGTTGCAGGATGCTCAAAACAAAGGTTGAAGGTGGATGATGTTCAGGATGAAGAGGGTGATGAAGATGAATATCAAGACGGGGAAGAGTGAATGGTTGTTAAGAGTTGATGAAGAAAGGGATGCATAAGAAAAGAAGAGGAATAACGAATTTGATGAAGAAGACCCCCAAAATCCCAGCCAATTTCTGGTTTTATAGAAAAAGGGATTGTGATTTTCTCAGGTAAAAAATCAGTTACACTTCTTGTTGAGATTCAGTTAGGATTATTTAAAGTTAGTTTTAAAATTCTGTCAAAAATATTGAAGTAGTATTGACACCACTATTGTATGCGGTTTCTGTTATACAGGGTCACTTCAGTGCAAACAATGGGTTATCCCTTTTCTGAATTTTTGTTGTTGTAGTCTCATTGCCAGTCGTGAATTTTGCTAGAACTTGATGATGAAGGATACTTCACAATGGAGATTGGGATGGACTTGCGGCTGTTAATTGAGAGAGCCTGAGATTGATGTAGGAACATTCAACTTTCTTTTAGAGTTTTTTCTCAGTTTTTCTTTGTAACTGATTATGTAACTTAACTTTAAATATTCATTAAAAAAAGAACTCTGAATTGTTCCTGCCAGATTTTTTTGAGTTTGATCTTGTAAATTTTCTTCTAAGATTTGGTTCTGGAACCCTTTTTTAGAATAGCCTCAGCTGATCTTGGCTGCTTTGTAATTTAAAATCACGTTATCACCACCGATAATTTAAAATCACGTTATCACCACCAATATGATCAGTAATGGGATGTATGCTATTATTACTAGTATAGCCAGTAGCATGTGACTCTGTATGGAAACTTGGACCATTTTAAAAAATTTGCTCTGTTTGTCAATGGAAATTGCGGAATAACGTCTTTCTCGATTGGTCTTGCATCGGAATCCATAAGCAGTTGTGTGTTGGAAGAACTGAATGTTATTCTTATCGAAACGTATAGTCACAAAATTATCCAGTAACGTAGGATTTCCATCTGCAGGAGTAACATCTTCTAGACTCTTCACGTGATGATCCTGATACCCATTAACATCCATATCATAGCTCATGCTAAGCACATCAAGGCCAAAAGTGGTTGGCATGGTGATAAAATGAAGAGGTGCTTGTATTCCACCTTCGGGTAAAGTATGACTTGATACGGCAGCAAATACTTTGTATAAAACAGTACGAACAATATTGTAATCGTTGAGAAGATAATCAACTCTCTTCGAATAAACACGAACAACACCTAAGAGTAGGTGAGCTGACACTCTCAATGCAATGGGAACCCCAGGATCCATTATATGTTGAATGGTGGGGGGAATATTAGTGGAAGTGCATTGAGATTTCTTGAGTCTGTGTTGAAAATGAGTAGCAATCCAAACAGTTGAGAACCAGTCTGAGGGTAAAACATATGATGCTTACTCTAAACCAGGTGCACTTGAATAAACACATGCTTGATAAAAAAAATATTCATCCGAGGAAGACTCCAAGTAGGCCTCAATCACTTTAACAAGTGTCGTCACATGCAAAATTGATTTAATCTTCTAACCTTCTTGAAAGAACTTAAATTGTGAAACCATTACTCAAGGGAACATTAGATGATGGTCCCGCTGCCAGGAATAATGCTCGGAATAACTCTTAGGTGCAAACCTAAAACTATAATCTCCCATCGCACGAATAATCACCATATAGGAGAACCCCTGTCTCTCTTAATCTCAAGTACGGATTGGTGAATAGATATAATGGTAACTGGATGAATCCTCAACCCAGGATATACCCATGATAAACTCAGACGTCCGTTTGAACTTTTTCCTTGTTTCAGTCTAGACTTTAATAGCCAACTAAATCCCCATTGAATAAGACGATTCACAACACCAAAAAACGGCTTCGACTCCCTTACCTTACTCAATGCAAATGCGTGATTGTGAATGTTGTGACCTGATGGGAAAATGCAAGTGAAATTTGAAACATAAATCAGTTAGAAGATAATAAATACGAGGGCAAATTTTGGGGTGTTACTGCTGCCCCTATTCAATCACTGTAGACGTGAATGGATGATAGCAGTTGCTTTCAGACATTTGAAGTATGCAGGGATTGAATACCAGAAACAACCAGAAAATTTGCACTCTATGGCAAAAGATCCGAGAAATAAACTCAACTGAACGAACTCTGCTTGGATATAATTATGATGTGAAGAATAGTAAACGGGGGATACCTTTTGGGTGATGTCAGATGGCTACTGACTTTCCACGCTGCGGGTGGTCTTTGATAGGCTGCAATAATGCCTTACTGGTGTATTATCGGATGAATAACGACTTGCCACGCTGCAGGTGGACTTTCAACAATTTGCGACCGAATTTTAAGATACTTTGCCACCCTGGGGATGGACTTTTGCCAATCTGCGGTTGGGCTTCAGATGCTTTACCACACTGCAGGTGGATTGCTGGATAATTTGCCACACTACGGATGGACTTTAAGAATTTGCCACACTGCGGGTGGACTTCTGCTCACTGCGGGAGACTTCGATTTCTTGCCACCCGAAGATGGACTTTGGCCAGTCTGTGGCTGGACTTTTGCTCACTGTGGGAGACTTTTGCTCACTGTGGGAGACTTTTGAAATTTGCCACCCGAAGATGGACTTTGGCCAGTCTGTGGCTGGACTTTTGCTCACTGTGGGAGACTTTTGCCCGTTGTGGGGGACTTTTGAAATTTGCCACCCGAAGATGGACTTTGGCCATTCTGTGGCTGGACTTTTGCTCACTGTGGGAGACTTTTGCCCGCTGTGGGGGACTTTTGAAATTTGCCACCCGAAGATGGACTTTGGCCAGTCTGTGGTTGGGCTTTGCATATGTTGGATTGCACGACATATTGCCCCATGACACTGGGGATGTTATGTCTTGAGTATTGTTAATGAACTGGTGTGAATGTAAAAGAAAATCCTGACGCAGAAATAATAAGTCTCTGCTAACTCTGTGGGGAAACACAATGATCGTGACTTTGATATCAAGAAGCCCTGTGGGGATAACATCTCTGTTGGAGAAGAGCGTGAATAATTAATCTGTCCCGAATTATCACTTTTGCCAAAATAAATCGGACTTTTAGATTTGAGGGTCGTGCCTGGGAATACTTCGATTATTGGGGATTATCCACTCTTATGGATCTGCTGGGGAGGAGAATGATTTATCTGAAATCTTCTAGGGGAATAGGAATCGCCTTAGATCTGTCGAGGAACCAAGATTAAGGAAACCAACTGAAGGAAAAACTTCTAACTTTAGTGAAGATAACTTCCATTTGCCTGTTGGAGATGACAACACCGAGACACGTCCTGCTGAGGAGGAAAGATTTCAGGTTGTCTCGTGCTGGGGATCAGTTGCTTCTGTATGGATTTTACCTTAAGAGGATTTTACAAAAGACTTTGGTGTCTTTAAACTCTTAGGTATCGTAACGAGTGCATGAATCAACGTAATAACCTTGTTGGGGAGGTAACCATTGCCAATGCAGATGAGTTTGTATCTGTCAAAAGTGTTGAACGAGATAGTTGACTTGACAAGTGACCATGGTATTCTAGAGATTTATTTGTGCCCACCCACTCTTCGTGATGTTCTCCATTCCTACATTCAGCTAGTTTTCACAAGCATTCACCTTTCATAAGGGTTTCATGTTGATTGAGGAACCATTACTGCTATCAGTTCAAGCACCAATCAGGTTATTGCTGAGAGTCAGTCACTCCTCTATCATTCATGTCTGTGCCACACGACTTTGTTCTCGTTTTGAGGATCTTTCTTGTGTAATCCTTTCCGTCTTTCGCTTTTGCGTTATTTTGTTTATCCCTAAATTTTGCCTGGACTGATTCTTGTGAATCTTTGATTGTGGAGTCCAGCGGGATGCCCTAACTTTTTCCTAAGTTGCTTGTTTTCAAGTTTCGACTTAGCGGGCCTTTTCTTTTTTGCATTTTGCATTTTGAACAAGTCGTGTGACATTGTTTGTCTTGATTGCTTCGCGAGGGTTGTGACTGCCTCATTCTTTGGTCGACGAAGGATAACCATTGTGGTTTTCAATCTTTGAACCTTTTGACTTGGATAACCATCGTGGTTTCGGGTCTTTGGACCTCTTGATAAGCATAGTAGAATGCAACGGATCTTCAAATACACTCCTTTATGAAAACCTGAACGCTTGGTCCGACTAGCTGACATCTACCCTGCCCCTGGGTTACATGTGAGGTTGTTTTTTTTTATGCGAAAATAAACTCCTACTTCTAGGCTCAAAGGGTTAGCAAGGTTCTATCTTCCTTATATCTCCAGTGTTTAGGGATTTGAAACAACGCATGTACATCGTTAACAGGGCCTTACTCGAGAGCACACAATTAGAGATTTTGCGTTTTTGTTTCGTCATTCTCCTCCATAGAATTTAAGCACGACAATTGGTATTGCGATGTACACATGCAAAATTATAAGTGAATGCGAATGAATTACTTCAAGAAAAACATGTGAGTTTTATTATTGCTAACATTCAAAAGCAAAAAAAATTCATACATGTAGACAAATGTTTAGCATATAAAAGAAACTACAAATGGAAATGCAGTAAAGAAACTGAATATTGCCATAGTTGAGGAGGCTTGGCTCCGTCTGGACCTGTTAGTCTTGGATACTTTCAGTGATCAATAGCTCTTTTACAGACTTGTAATCTTCAATCCGCAGTTGTATACCTAACCATGGCAGTCATACTTCTTCTTCTAGCTATTCTGACTCTGACACGAGACATTTGAAGGAAAGAGTTGTAAACACCCCAAATTTGCCATCACTCATTTCACCATGGCTTGTGATTCTTTTCATATTGCATAAGCCCAATCATATCATCTCATATTACATTTTTGCTTCACTGCATTGGTTCAAAGTCATCTGCATCTAGGGTTTGTGATTTGAACAATTCCTGAGCTATCTGAGCCACTCCAAAGGTCTTCAATCATCTCAAGAGGGTCCATGTATGTTCAAACATCATATTATATCCTCCCAAGATCAAGGAAGTCAGAAAATCACAAGAACTAAGAAAGGCATGGAAGCAGAGCCAAGTTTGACTGCACAGATGACCTAAAATTAGGGTTTTGGTTTCAAAGGCCATAACTCCAATTTTTTTTGCTCATTCTTGTTTCTATTGGTCTCTATATGGTATAAGGATCATACTTACCAATTTTTATGGAGAAATTCAATGGGGAAGGCATCTGATCAATAGATGACTTCTTGAGCAAGTCAGTGCAAAATCAGGGCATCTGAGGCCCCCAATCACCCAACCAAAGGGTCTTCTCCATCATTTTGAATGTGTATGATCTTTATTTGATCTTAGAAGAAGTTAGAAGTTCACAAAATTGAAGAATTTCAAGCCATTTGCAAAGTTGCCATTTTGGGAAAGTGACCTGTAATGTAAACTTGCCATTTTGGGAAAGTTTTTCAACCTCCTCTTTTTGATTCAAAAATGCTTCAAATGAAAAATTCTTGGTCATCAAAGTTGTAGATTGGATCATTCCCTTTTCAAAAAGTACAAGAACTTGACCTAATTCATCATAGAACTCAAGTTATGGCTTTGCAAAGATGGGAAAAATCACAAAAATTCACTTATGTGCCAAAGAGGGAAACTTGCAAATTCTTGTACCAAGGCAATTTGTGACTTCTAATTTATGTATAAGCATTACACAAACATCACACATGACATAAAATTCAGAATTGCCCAAAGATTTCTCAAGTTTCATGCCTTAAACTTCAAGAATTTCAAAAGGGGCCAAAGTGGTACAAAATTGCAAAATGAACCAAAACTCTTCATCCACTTGAGCCAGCTCACTAAATCAGTTTCCATGGACCTCCCTAAAGCCAGCTGACTCGATCCATGCCCCTAAACCAGCCTTCCACTTGCCCATACCTCCAAGTACAACTATCTTGACTTCTTGCAACATGAGCCATACCAATATCACTGCTCCACAACAACTCTCTGCCCAATCAGAACATGTTATGTGGACCTCAAGCAAGCCATTACACACAACAAGCAAAGCTGAAACCTTCAAGAACTCAGCATTCACCAAAAGCTCCTCATTTGCAAAAGCCTTCGAATCTCTCAACTCAACCATCAAACCTTCAAACTTTTTCCACCATTCAACTCCATAAACATCACTAATCATTTCCCACCTTTCATTTTTCCCTAAAAAGCCCAGAATCAAAAACACGATTTCCACACTTCATGAACTGAGTTTCTGCCATTTTCATTTTGGGGCCATATAAAATCCAACCTAGCATCACAAACACTTCAGAAGGATCATTGGAGCTGATTTGAAGCAAGGAACTGGCCAGAAAGCGCCATTTTCGAAAGCTTCAGTTCAGGTATCATCAAGAACTTTTTTTCCAGAAATGATTTCTTAAGTTCTTAGATTGTTCTCCATGTTTCACTGATCACACTGCACCTTTTGGTTTTGAAAATGATTCAGTTTTAAGCATGTATGAAGCTTCTGAAATTTCTGTGAATTTTTTCGTTTTGATTCGAATCTCTCTATTCATGTGAAATAAATCCTGTTTGATGATTGATTCTTGTTTAGAATGGGGTGGGGATCATTTCTGGAGAGTTTAAGAGCTTGGGGATGCATATAGAGAGAGATAGCATAGGAGACTGGTCGGAGAAGATGACCGGAACACTGTTCCGGTCACCTGAAAGTAATTAGGGCATCAGATTAGGGTTTAATGACATAATTAGTAAGTTTGAATGTGGGCCGTCCATTAGCGCGCGCTGGTCAATTCCCGCGTCTCAACTTTAAACCAGGGCCTTTGGATCTGATTACTTTTCATTTAAATTAATTTAATTTTCATTTTTATTGCATTTCTTTCTACATTTTATTTAAAATAGCAAAATGCATCCAAAAATTCTCATTTTTTGCACCATGACTTAAAATATTTTTCTCATTCCTGAAAATAATTTTTATTTTATTTTTTGCATAAATTTCGTATTTTTAAAATATTTAAATGTTTATTTTAATTAGTTAATGAGAATTAATTAATTAAAATAGCATTTAAGTTTCTAAAAATCACCCAAAAAATCACATTGCATCTTGATACATTTAGAAACATTATAAAACTCTTCAAACAAATTTTTTTTTGGTTCTTGACTTATTTTGACATTTTTCTTTGGAATTAGGGTTCTTAAAAGTCAATATTTTTGTCCTAACTTAGAAAATTTCATTCTGCCTAACCTTGAAGAGTTTGATGATGGTTCTTTTTGCATTGCATTCCTCATGTCATGTAGTTTCTAGGATAAAATTGGTTTGAATTTATCTTTCATTTTCAATTTGTTGTGCATTTTCCCTTTTGAAGTGCCTTAAAACCCTAGCCAACTTGAGAAAATCATAACTTCCATTAGGTTAAGATTTAGGTCTCCTCCTTTGGGCAGTGAACTTGTGTAGGGTTAGGGTTCCTTTGATCCCATTTTCAATTTTTTACCATGTCATTTGCTTCTGGTTTTGAATTTTGTATTGCATGTTATGTATAAACCCTAATTCTTGCTTTCATTTGCATCCATCTTCCATATGCTTGCATACATGAACTTGCCATGACATTTTGTGCATCCACATGACTTCTAAGACATCTTAGGACATATTAGAATCATGTTTTATCATTGCATCATTCATTTGCCATGTTGTGCATTCATTTCATTTCATAAACTTTCATGAACTTTCATGGTTCAAAACATGCTTCATTTGCATCCTCATCCTTGTATGATCATCCACAACTCTTGACATATGTTTGCATCATCTCTTAGCATCATTAACATCATGTTTATGCTTCTGGCTTTGGTTTTCATCTTTGCATTTCATCTCATTTTCATTTCATTTCATTCCTTGTTGCTAACTTTTCAGGTGGTAAGTCATTGAGAAGTGAATTTGCCTTCACTTCTCATAACCTCTTCTCATCTCTCTTATGCATCATTGCTGCATTTTACTTTTGTATTAGAGTGAGCTTGCTCATTCATGCTCCCTCCCCTCTTTCTTCCTTCAAGCAACTTATCTTCTTAAGTGAAGTAAGTTGTCTTGCTTCTTCTGTTTCATCCTCCTTTCATCTGCTTCTTCCATGGTGGATTTTCTCTTGAAGATCTTTTGCAAGCCTCATAAACCCTAGGAACACCCAAGCATGATCACAATTAGGGTTTGATTAGTCCCCCTTTAGTTTTACCTTTGTGTCATCTTTGAGTCTTCTCTTCTCATCTCTTAATCAAGGACTAAACCTTAAAGGTTTTAAGGCTTTGTGATTAGGGTTATGTCTGCATCCTTCTATTAGGATGAAGTGTATAACTTTAATCCTAAGTGTTATACCCTTAATGTGTTTAAATTCTTTAATCAATCCATAAAATAATCACTAAGACATCAAGCTTGTAACTTGGGCCTTGCATTAGGGTTCTAATTCTTCCTTAAGTGGTTAAGAAGGACTAACCCTAGTGTTAATGGACAAGTCCCCCTCAAGTTGTCTTACAAACCATAAAATCCACTTCTTAATCTTATCATTAACTAAAATCCACTCTAATAAAGGCTTTGTTTTGTCATGAGGTTAATCCCTAATCATGGATTAAGTTGAGGAGCCTTCCTCAGCTTAAATATTCTCATCTATTATCCTTCTATTAGGATGGTGTAATGGGTCCATTAAATCCTTGATTATGGCTTAAACTCATTACTTAACACTAAACAAAAACTCCAAAATAATTACAAGTAGGTTAATGATCTTAATCCTACATCATGGTGATTAAGTGTGAGGTGCTTACTTCATACTTAAAGTATTCTTATTACCCCTAATCAGAGGGAAGATGTGATGAGTTTACTAACCATTGGTTTAGGCTTAAGCTCATTTTCTTATGACAAACACAAAAAGCAATAAAAGATTGAAAATACCAAAAAAACAAACAATAATCGTCTCCTCCGGGATTCTTTTCTCATCATCTTCACTCACAAGCGAGAACTTGCTTCTTCCGTCTAATGCAAGACAGTTAGCACCTGAGCCAGACAGGTCTTACACTTGAGCATAGACAAGCAAGCAGTTCATCAGTCAATCTATCTTTCAGTCTCGTTGAGTCGAACTAAGGTGTTCTGACTTCCTCATTGCACGAGAGGATACGTAGGCATAACTTAACGGTTATCGAACAAAAGTCTCTGTATATTCCCCCTCCTTCCAGCATCATTCATTTAGCCTCATGATCTTGAGCTTCACTCTTTCCTTACACTGACACTTCTCTTGTTCACTTCACATTTCTTTTACACTAACACTTGCATTCTTTCCAGCTTTGATTCACAGATTGCACTGACACTACCCCTTTAAAACACAAATCTTTTAAGCGTGGATCCCGTCGAGTACGACGGACAATCTGGGTGCTAATACCTTCCCAGGTTGTAACCAACCCCCTTTCTCAGTTTCTCTGGTTCGCAACCGTCTCATCCATCTTTTCTTAGGTTTATGCAGAATTACCTTTCCTTCGGGATAAAAATGCCTAGCTGGCGACTCTTTTCTTTTCAGTTCACCCTTGTGTGTTCTCTCCTTTCGCCGACCGTTCGCGTTTGTACCCTATTTGACGTAGCCTCATTTAGTGGGAGCGACAGCTTGGCGACTCTGCTGGGGACCCTTATATTGTAACCAGGGCTTCTGGTTCTTTTTGTGGGTTCCTCCTAGCGCTTGTTTGATTTGTGTTTACTGGGGTGTTATGTGCTATTTGAGTTTATTTATTTGCTTTATTTATTGCTTTATGTACAGCTTTATTTATTGCCTTCCTTTACAGTTTTCATATTTCATATTGTCATTATCATTGCTGGATCTGGTTTCTGTTTTGGTGGGTGGGGTTCCATTGAGAGTTTAAGGTCCTATACCTGGGACCTGAGAGACACCTAGGATAGAGTGGTTCATGTTCTTTCCTATTCCATTTTGGTCTGGTGCGGGAATATGAAACACGGTTCAGATGTGGGTTTCTTCTTGAGAACTCTGTGCTACAGATTTCCTGTAGTGCTAGGGCTATCTGGGAAGCCTGCTAAGTCTGGATGACCTTTATTATGACCTTCAGAATCTGAGGTGAATTAGAGGAGGATCTTTTATGGTTATTGTAAACATTGTACCTCCGGGTTAGAAGTGTTTACACTTCCCATAACTGATCCAAGTCTGAGGATCCTTGTTCTAGAACACTACCTGTGAGAGGGTTGGGCTGTTTACAGGTTTGCAGGAACCCTTAGCCACATTATACCCTGTTACTATTTTGTTTAAGAGTACCTCATTTTGGACAGTTCTTGTGATTAACCCTGGGCATGTGACTCTTTATTTGAGTCCCCCACCTTGGTTACTGGATTTCTAAGCCTTCATCTGGACCTTTGAACATACATGGACTTATATCAAGACAGATAATCAGATCCAGCTTGATCACAAACCCTTGCATATCATTTGCATATATCATCATTGCATCATTTAACATTTGTTTATTTGCTTTTCAGGGTATCCATATCATACCTGGTTTGGTTTTGACCCCTTCTTTTGCATAGACCTCTGCTTCAGCTATCTTCCTCAGTTATCTGCTTCAGCTATCTTCATCATCACCAGTATCAGCCTATCAGTGGCTCATTTCCAGCAACAGTCTGTGAACTTCATCAACACCTATCTTCAGCTTCTTCAGCAGCATTCATGACTACTCCCAGGAAGAGCAACATATCCTAGCATTTCTTTGAGCCTGTGTTGACTAGTATCAGGCAGGTCCAGTCACTCATCACACCTGACTACATCCCACTGTTTAGAGAGCCCTATGGAGGTATCCTGAACATGGTTATGGACCTTGACCCTTCTCAGAGGAGCATGATCCACACATGCTTACAGTTTTATGACCCTCCTTTGAGATGTTTCACCTTTCCAGACTTTTAGTTAGGGCCTCTGCTGGAAGAATTTTCTTTGTTGATTGGAGTACCTGTCAGAGGTGGAATCCCCTTCAACCCAGAAATGACTTCTCCCAAGAATGAAGAGATAGCAAGGGCACTGTACATGGAGCCTGCCCTGATTGAGCAAAGTATGACAACAAAAGTTGGGATCCCTGGTTTGCATTTGGACTTCTTGATTTCTCAGGCCATCCTGAAGGCTTCATTGGGAGAGTGGAGGGCAGTCTGTGCATTGTTAGCCCTCAGCATATATGGGGCTATACTGTTTGCAGATGAGCCCAAATTTGTCAGCAAGAATGCCATCCATTTGTTTCTTCTGAAGAACCCAGTGCCCACATTGCTAGGAGATTTTTATTACTCCAATCATCAGAGGAATGAGAAACAAAGGGGGAAGTTGGTAAGATGGTGTGCTCCTTTGTTTTACACCTGGCTGCTCAAACACCTGCCTAAGTCAGATGCCTTCCTGAATCCCCGCCAACAGAAGAATTGGGCCAAGAGGCTCATTGCCTTGACTTCAGATGATATCAGATGGTGCACCCAGAGCACCAAAGGCAAAGACATTATCACCAGCTGTGGACAATACCCAAATGTGCCTCTGATAGGAGTAAAGGGTTGCATCAACTACAATCCTTTACTGTTTAAGAGACAACTGGGTTATGCTTTGGTTCACCCTCCCAGAGGACAGGATTTAGCTGAGACCTTGTATTGTGAAGTGAAGCCTAATTCAGCTGCTGTCAGACAAGCATCCTGGGCTTGGGACAATATCCAGACAAAGGGGGTAGCTATCCTTGGGAGGTGTAATAATGTTGCTTCAGCTCAATACTATGAATGGTCCCGTACTAGAGCTCAAATTACCAGAATGCCTTTTATCTTGGAAGACATACCTGGGCCATCCACAGTATAGCCAGCAGCAACTATCAGCCTAGAGGAATTTGAGAAGCTGAAGGAAAGAAATGAGAACTTATCTCAAGCTTTAAAGAAGACTCTTTGGGAAAGGAGTGATGGTCGTCTGGATATTGAGAGATTGGAGAAGCTTAGGGTGGAGCATCTTGCCAAAATTGAGAAGACAGAGGACTACATCAGGAAAGCAAGAGCTGGAGAACAAATATTGAAGAATGCCTGTAAGGAGGCCAAAATTCAGAAGGCTAGGATTGAGCTCTATCTGCAAGAGAGTCAGGCTAGGTGGGTCAGAATCACCGAGGCCCGTACGCAAGAAGACCAAAAGACTCAAGCTAAGATTGAACAGCTAGAGGTCAATAAGAAGAAGCAGCAGGAAGCTTTGCTGGCAGCCCAGAAGGAGATTTCAGAGTTAAAGCTTAGAGCAGGGTTGAAGAGATCAAAGGACCAGGACAGGCATAAGAAACTGACCACTGCCATTGCTACCAGGAACCTCCTCATTAGGACCATTACAGAGCACCCACCAGTGACTGAGGCACTCCTAAAGGAGGTCAGAGAGGATGAGTCTGGACTGGATGTCTGATTGTTTGTTTGTTGATTATTTCCATTTGATGTACTTTTCCTTTTATTGTATTTTGACCCTCCAGGGGCATGTGTTGTAAAACAAACTATGTATTGTTCACCATTTGTAATATATTTTAGTTTGTTTCCATTTGGGCTTTTCTCTCAACAACATCAAGCATCTTCCTCGAGGTCTGGAAAGGTCAAAACCAAGAACCAAACCGGATACCTTGGAAAACAAATAAGCATATTGCATTGCATACTAACCTTTGTGTTTGTTTTTGTAGGTTTTGTTATTGTTTTTGTTTCTAACTTTGTTGTGACTTCAGGAAACATTGCACGTCGCCGAGTGTTCCCTGTCAACCGCACGCACCGGTACCCGACTCGCAACAACCTTCCCGGTATTCAGATGGAACAAGTACAGCAGGATCTGACTGAGGTCAGAAATCAGATGACCAATGAGAGATTGGAGATGAGAAATCAGATGTCTCAATTCATGGCAGTGATGACTGGTTTAGCTCAGAGTCAAGAAAGGTTAAGAGAGCTGGTAGAAAGACAAACTCCTGAGGAGCCTCATCTTGGGACAGGAGGGACTAGCAACAATGAACGGGGTCAGCCTCGTATTGATCCACCACTATTTGGACCTCATCTGGATCCAGAAGCTAATATCCCGAGAAATGTGCAAGGTAATACTGCTGGGGGAAGAATCTTGCAGGAGGATCCCCAAGAAGAACAATTTACTGTTATGGGGGCTGGAGATGAAGTGTATGACCGGAGATTGGACGAAATTGCTGAGAAATTAAGATCTTTGGAGTCTCAAAATTCTTTGGGCTTTGATGTAATGGATATGGAGCTAGTGGATGGGGTGAGAATTCCACACAAATTCAAACCCCCATGCTTCGAAAAGTACAATGGTACCTCCTGTCCTCGCACTCACCTGCAGTCTTTCCTGGGAAGACTCAAAGCATATACCATGGATGAAAAGTTGTGGATGTTCTACTTTGAAGACAGTCTGACTGGGGCTTCAAGAGAATGGTATTCACACTTGACCAGAGCTACCATCAGATGCTGGAAAGACTTAGCTGAAGCTTTCATCAAACAATATCAGTACAACCTGGACATGGCTCCCAACAGAACTCTTCTAATGGGCATGTCTCAGTCTTCTAGAGAGAGCTTCAGGGAATATGCCCAAAGGTGGAGACAGCTTGTTGCTGCTGTCCAACCACACATGTCAGAGAGGGAAATGGCTGACATGTTCATGAATACATTGCAAGGGACCTATATTGATAGATTGGTTGCCTTCTCCTCTACCAGTTTTGCTGATGTGGTCATAACTGGTGAAAGGATTGAAAGTCTATTAAAGATGGGCAAAATTTCCGACAGTGGTGCAAGTTCATCCAGTAATCCCAGAAAAGCCTTTTGTGGGACCCCGAAGGGCCGGTGAAACAAATTCCATTCATGCAAGCAGGGGCAGGCCTCAGTATGTACACCGGTCAGTAGCAGCAGTCACCATTCCAGCTCCGATTCCTCAACAATCAGTATATCCTCAACAACAACAACCACAGTATCAACAACAAATTCATTATCCGCAAAAGAGAACCTACAACAACAACAACAACCAACAACAGCTTCCTTTCCAACAAAGACCATCACAGGAAAACAGGGTAATTGACCCAATCCCAATGCCGTATGCTGCACTCTTGCCACAACTCCTGAAGCTCAACCTGGTTGAGTTAAGGATATTGGCACCTCCAGATCCCACCAATATGCCAAAGAATTATGATGCAAATGCCAGGTGTGCATTTCATTCAAACGTACTAGGGCATAATACTGAAAAATGCAGGGCCTTACAGATGAAAGTCCAAGACCTGGTGGACTCAAAAGCTCTCAACTTTGCACCTCCTCCGAATGTCACAAGGAATCCGATGCCTAGTCACAACAGGCCTAGGATTAATGCTATTGAGGAAGGCAAACCATCCACCTTAATCACCAGTGTTGCACAAATTCTAACACCTTTGGTTGAAATCAAAGCTCAGCTTTTAGAATGCCAAGTGTTCCCCGGGTGTGAGATCGGCTGTGGGTATTGCAATATTGCAGTCAATGGGTGTGAAAGGCTGAGAAACGACATAGACGGTCTTATTAAGGAGGGTATCCTGCAGATTACGACAACAGCGCCTACAACTCCAACAGTTCCTTCATCGACAATCCCAGATACTCCTACAATGTCAGCAACCATTGTTCCAACGGATTCCACTACAACTCCAACAACTGCTCAATCAATCACTTCAAAGGATGCCAGTTCAGTCACCATTCCTGCTACAACTTCAACCCCTATCCAGTCAACAATACCTTCTACAACATCAGCAGCAATTGATGAAAGTGTCTCAACGGTTACAATATACTACGATCGCGCAAATGTTCCTCCCAACAATTCACAACAAAATGCTACTCCTGTCAGAGCACCAGTTACCATATACTATGATCCACACACCATTGTGGTCCCCTCTGCAGCTGTTATCAGTCCGATTATTATCACAGTGCCTGGGCCAGTTCCTTACGAAAGCAGTAATGCCATCCCTTGGCATTATGGCTCAGATCTATACTGCGAGGGACAGAAAATCACTTCAGAATCATCAACTTCTTCACCTCAGATAGACCATGTGGGGGGAGGCGGAGGCTTCACTAGAAGCGGACGTCTCTTTGCCTCGCAAATTCCAAGACCCATTGCCGAAGCAGAAGCTGCTGCCAAGGCCAAAGGGAAGAGCATGGTGCAAGAAGAACCAGTTGCTAAAGAAACTTTGAAGACTCCTTTTGATCAAGAGGTCGATGAATTCATGAGAATCATAAAGAAAAGTTATTACAAGGTGGTAGACCAGCTTCACCAAACACCTTCCAAAATCTCCATCCTATCGTTGCTAATGTGCTCCGAGGCTCATCGGAACGCACTATTGAAAGTCCTGCACGCAGCATATGTGCCGGAGGAGATTACCGTCAATCGGTTAGAGGCTGTGGTTGGAAATGTCAACACCAGTAATGGACTAGGATTTACCAACACTGATCTAACAACAGAAGGTCGCAATCACAACAAGGCTTTGCACATTACCTTGGAATGTAAGGGTGCAGTTCTTTCTCACGTACTGGTGGACACAGGGTCATCCCTCAATGTCATGCCTAAGAAAGCCCTTGTGAAGCTGGAATATGACGGATTGGCACTACGCCCAAGTAACTTAGTAGTGAGAGCCTTTGACGGTTCTAAGAGATCAGTTCTGGGAGAGATAGAGTTGCCTATAATGATTGGCCCACAGGTTTTCAAAACGACCTTCTTTGTGATGGATATACAGCCTGCCTACAGCTGTCTATTGGGTAGACCATGGATCCACGCCGCTGGCACCGTGACATCAACCCTTCACCAGAAGTTAAAATTCGAGTGGGAAGGCCAAGTCATTACTATTTGTGGGGAGGAGGATATTTTTGTTAGCCAGCTGGCTACTTTCAAATACATTGAAATGGATGGGGAGATCCATGAAACCATGAGTCAAGGGTTTGAGGCCCTTAATATTAATGAAACATCTGTTGTGCTTGGGACCTCCATCACATCATATCAGCAAGCCCGGAAGGTTGTTGAGGAAGGTACCGCCCAAGGCTGGGGCAAGCTGCTGCCCGTGGAGAAGAAAGAAGACCGATTCGGGTTGGGTTACAGACCAACTCGACAAGATCAACCAGAGGCTGCAAAGGAGCCCAAGTTTGTTAGCGGGGGGATGCTCACCCCAGATGCTGTGAATAGCTTGGAAGATGAGTCAGAAGATGAGCGCAACCTGGAAAGCTGGATACGTCCAAGGATCCCGGGGAGCCATGTCTCAAATTGGGCTTCCCAGGAAATTATAAGAGTTACTCCTGCAGAGTAATTATTATTTCCTGTGTTTTAAAGCATGCATCAAGTCCTGCATCTTGCCCAAGATGTCAGGACTCATTTTGTAATCGGGCCATCTTGTATTTTGTGCAAAGATCAATTAATGAATATCAGGACATCTTTTGCAAATGAGTCTTTTCTTTTCCGCTCACTGTTTTTCATTTTTCATTTTTTGTACAAAAATAAAATGGCAATGTTTTTCAAAATAAATAACTTCATTTTCACTTTTTCTAAATAAAATAAAATTGATCACTAAAATGAACAAATCTAAACCATTGCAGAGAATACCCTCCAGACTGCACCGACAACGGCA
Organism: Lathyrus aphaca; assembly: GCA_963966055.1. Lineage (NCBI taxonomy): Eukaryota > Viridiplantae > Streptophyta > Magnoliopsida > Fabales > Fabaceae > Lathyrus > Lathyrus aphaca. The sequence continues at coordinate 18,933,035 of OZ014525.1, forward strand.
CCGCTATGACTTCGTATGACTTTGACAATCCAATTAATCAAGCTGATGAAGGGGTTGAAGAAGATTATGTGCTACCTGAAGAACTAGCCAGGTTGTTGAGACAGGAGGAGAAGGTTATCACTCCTCATCAGGAGGAAGTTGAGACAGTTAATCTTGGTACAGAAGAAGACTTGAAAGAAGTTAAGATCGGGGCCTGCCTACAAGATTCAGTAAAGGAACAACTGATTGACATGCTCCGGGAGTATGTAGATGTTTTTGCTTGGTCTTATCAGGATATGCCAGGGTTGGACACCGACATTGTTATGTACAAGCTGCCGCTGAAAGAAGATTGTCCACCAGTAAAACAGAAACTGCGCCGTACTCGCCCAGATATGGCAATAAAGATAAAAGAATAGGTACAAAAACAGTGGGACGCCGGTTTCCTTGCTGTGACTAGTTACCCGCCGTGGGTTGCTAACATTGTACCTATGCCTAAGAAGGATGGCAAGGTGAGGATGTGTGTGGATTACCGGGATCTGAACAGAGCAAGCCCGAAGGATGATTTCCCATTACCTCACATTGATGTATTGGTTGATAATACGGCTCAGTTCTCGGTGTTCTCCTTCATGGCTGGGTTTTCAGGATATAATTAGATCAAAATGTCACCTGAAGACATGGAGAAGACAACTTTCATCACACCCTGGGGCACATTCTGTTATAAGGTGATGCCATTCGGACTCAAGAATGCGGGTGCCACTTACCAACGGGCTATGGTAACATTATTCCATGACATGATCCACAAGGAAATTGAATGTTATGTGGATGACATGATTGCCAAGTCCCTCACAGAAGAAGACCACCTGGTGAATCTGTTGAAACTGTTCAAGCGTCTGAGGAAGTACTAATTGAAGTTAAACCCCAACAAATGCACATTCGGGGTGCGATTCGGCAAGCTGCTGGGATTTATTGTGAGTGAAAAGGGAATTGAAGTTGACCCTGATAAAGTCAAAGCCATTCAAGAAATGCCTGCACCAAAGACAGAAAAAGAAGTTCGGGGGTTCTTAGGTAGATTGAACTACATTTCACGGTTCATATCTCACCTAACTGCAACCTGTGAACCCTTGTTCAAGTTGTTGAGAAAAGAACAAACGGTCAGGTGGAACGAAGATTGTCAGAGAGCTTTTGACAAAGTCAAGGAATACTTACAAGAGCCTCCTATCCTTATGCCTCCAGATGAAGGAAGACCTCTAATCATGTACTTGACAGTATTAGAAGGGTCAATGGGGTGTGTGCTGGGCCAGCATGACGAGTCTGGTCGAAAAGAGTATGCAATATACTACCTAAGCAAAAAGTTTACCGACTGTGAACAACGTTATTCACTGCTCGAGAAAACTTGTTGTGCTTTAGCGTGGGCTGCTCGCCGACTAAGGCAGTATATGTTGACCCACACTACCTTATTAATCTCAAAGATGGACCCAATTAAGTACATTTTTGAGAAGCCAGCACTTACCGGACGGGTTGCAAGATGGCAAATGATTCTCACAGAATATGACATTCAATACACATCTCAGAAAGCCATCAAGGGCAATGTGTTGTCTGATTATCTTGCTAAGCAACCCATTGATGATTACCAGCCTATGAGATTTGACTTCCCTGATGAAGACATCATGTTCATAAAAGCAAAAGATCATGAAGAGCCTGTTCACACTGAAGGGCCTGATCCAGAAGAAGAATGGACTATGATGTTTGATGGGGCCGTTAATATGAATGGTCGTGGTGTTGGTGCAGTACTCATTACACCTAAAGGAGTTCACATGCCTTTCTCGGCAAAACTCACTTTTAACTACACTAACAACGAAGTTGAATACGAAGCTTGTATTATGGGTCTTGAGGAAGCCATTGACCTCAGGATCAAGACTTTGACTGTATTCGGAGATTCAGCTCTGGTAATTAATCAAACCAACGGCAAATGGTATACTCACCAGGATCATTTGATACCTTACCGGGATTATACAAGGAGGTTACTGACTTTCTTCACTATAGTCAAGCTTGAGTATATTCCACGAGATGAAAATCAGTTTGCAGATGCTCTGGCTACCATTTCATCCATGATCAAAGTTCAATCTGCCAACTTTGTACCACGGATTTCAGTATCCAGACTTGACAGACCAGCATACGTGTTTTCAGCAGATCTTGCAAAAGATGACCAGCCTTGGTTTCACTACATCAAATGCTTCTTGGAGGATCAAACGTACCCACCTGGGGCATCTTCCAATAATAAGAAGACATTAAGAAGGCATGCTGGTAGTTTCTTCCTGAATGCTGATGGTTCCTTGTACAAGAGAAACTTTGATATGGTACTTCTCAGATGTGTTGATAAGGCAGAAGCAGACTTGTTGATGCACGAGGTGCACGAAGGATCTTTCGGTACCCATGCCGGAGGGCATGCTATGGCTAAAACGTTGCTAAGATCAGGCTATTACTGGATTACAATGGATGCAGACTGTTGTGCTTATGCCAGAAAGTGTCATAAATGCCAGATTTATGCAGATAAAGTGCATGTGCCTCCAAATCCTTTGAATGTGATGTCTTCACCTTGGCCCTTTGCCATGTGGGGCATTGATATGATTGGCAAGATTGAACCGACTGCTTCAAATGGCCACAGATTCATCCTGGTAGCCATTGACTATTTTACCAAGTGGGTCGAAGCAGCCTCGTATGCGAATGTTACAAGGCAAGTGGTAGCTAGATTCCTGAAGAGAGATATCATCTGTCGATATTGAGTGCCCGAGCGAATCATTACTGATAATGGTTCCAATTTGAACAATAAAATGATGGAAGAACTATGCCGGGACTTCAAAATCCAACACCACAATTCTTCTCTTTACAGGCCAAAGATGAATGGCGCTGTAGAGGCAGCTAACAAGAATATCAAGAAGATTGTGTAGAAGATGGTGGTCACCTACAAAGACTGGCATGAAATGCTACCATTTGCCTTACATGGGTACCGTACGTCAATCAGAACATCCACTGGGGCAACACCGTATCAGCTTGTTTATGGTATGGAGGCAGTCCTACCTGTTGAAGTTGAATTACCCTCCTTGCGGGTGCTATTGGATGTCAAACTGAATGAAGCAGAATGGGTCCGATCTCGGTACAATCAACTGAATCTGATCGAAGAAAAGAGATTAGCTGCAATCTGTCATGGGCAGCTGTATCAGAAGAGAATGAAGAAAGCCTTCGATCAGAAGGTCAGGCTTTGGGAATACCAAGTAGGAGATCTTGTGCTGAAAAGACTCCTTCCTCCTCATACAGACCACAGGGGCAAGTGGACGCCGAATTATGATGGTCCATTCATTGTAAAGAAGGTTTTCTCTGGTGGAGCACTGATGCTCAGTACTATGGATGGTGAAGACTTCCTGTCCCCTGTGAATTCAGATGCAGTTAAAAAATACTTCGCATAAAATGACCCGCTGGACATAAAAACAGAATGTAAGTCCAGGCAAAAATAGTGCATACCGGCGAGTCAAAAACAGGATAAAAGACTCGGGCAAAAATAAGGGAAAATAAATAAAAAATGTACACCCGCTGAGTTGAAAAGCCACATTGGACAACTCAGGCAAAAATGGGTATCCCGGTGGATTGAAAACCCGAAAAGGCGATCCACGCAAAATGAGGGAATAAGCGAACAACTGCATTCTGAATTCATCTGTATCACTTACAACATGGCAAACTTCGAAGGATTCGAGCATCGGTCAGAATCAGCCTTCTTCAGGAAGCAAGATGAGAAGAACGTCGATGTCATACAAGTCATAGCGAAAGGGAAGCTCACTGAAGCGTCGTCAACATTGCCAGCATCTTTTTGTTTCTCAATTTTGTAACAATCTCCTCATTTCAAGGGATCTGTTTCTTTGACTGTATTTGCCAGTTCAGGGCACGCAAATTAATAAAACAGAATTTTTTAGCCGCGTTTCGTCTCGTACCTTCTATTTTCATTTGCAAAAATGTCTGATGTCCTTAATATAATGATTGTATAAATACAGATTGCGTCTTTTCTAAAAGTACATGCTTACAGGAAATATATTCGCTCCAGGAGTGTCTAAATCCCTATGATGGAATCCAGTAAGGGATACCTCGGGATACTTGTATGTTTCCTTGTCATAATAGGATTGCAGGTAGTCAAAGTGCAACATGGAGCATGAAAGCTTCTCCCCAGCAAGCTGCCAAATCACTATTTACTCAGCCCATCTCCCAAATAGCACCAGGGGTGCCCTCTCCCCATCCAAGTTGCCAGACATCATCATCCTCGACAGGATCTCCGCAAAAATTTCTAGGAAGGTCGTTCAGTGATCATTCCCCCTCAGCCAAGTGTTAGACGGGGAACCATCTCCCGGCAGAGTCTCAACCTCTATCCAGAAGAGCAATATCTGAAGATCTCACAACAAGGTGACGAAGGCTTCCACAGACCCCAGCTGGGCTCCTCATCACCAAGAATGGGTCTATCAGTGATTTATTCCCCTAAACAGAGTCATATATATCAGATCTACCAATGATCTCATCCCCAGCTGGGATATCACTTCAAGCAGATCTGCCAGAGATCTTCACGGCAACGGGATCCGAATCCCGGATCAGTATCTTTTGCACAATCATAGCATTCACATCATATCTCCCCCCAGAGCGTAGCATTCCGTCTAATACGGAGCATTACGGCAAAAATCAAACATATTGCACAGTCACAAGCCATGATTGAATCAATCCCCTGTGAATACCAACACACCGTCAACAACATACGAGATACCACTCAAATTCCCCGGCAGAATGCCAAAACAGTTTCTTCGCATTTCCCAGATACAGATACATGCCCGTTTTGATACTCGTCCGTGTCATCTTTCCCCAGAAAGTCGCCGGAACACTTTCCACAAACAGATACTCCCCTGACACTCGTCTGTGTCATATCCCCAGCAGAAAGCCAAAGCGTCCTCTTTGCACTCACAAAAACATATTAATACACTCTCCTGACACCCATCCGTGTCACCTATCCCCAACACAGTTGCCTAAAACCTTGCTTATTATATCTTCTGACACCCGTCCGTGTCATCCTATCCACGGAGCGTCAGAATATCTATTTGTACACTTTCTCTTATGATACTCGTCTGTATCATGCTCTCCCCAGCAAGTTGAACACTCGTCTGTGTCTTACTCATACCTTTTTACTTATATAGATACTCGTCTGTATCTTGTATATATATATACCTATTTTCCCTCAGAGGAAACACTCGTCCGTGTTCTTTGTTAACCAGTTGATACTCGCCCGTATCATCATCTCTGAACATGCGTCAGCATTTGTTTCTACTGATACTCGTCTGTATCATAGTTTTAGGGATGCTCGTCCGCATCTTTAATCTATACACAGCATCAAATACTTATACCTTTTTCTTGAAATTAGACACTCTTCTATGTCTACCCTTCCCCAGAAGAATCCCTAGCAAAATTTCTCTTTTTATCTGACATTCGTCCTATGTCATGATAATTCCGGCAGCCGTACCCTGCCAGGTGATCGTCCTTCACCTTTTGATGATCGTCCTTCATCATTCCTCCAGTGGAGTCTCCACTATTGGAACCCTCTTCTATCCGACATTTGTCCTATGTCGTGATATTCAGAGCAGCCGTACCCTGCTAGGTGATCGTCCTTCACCCCTTTGATGATCGTCCTTCATCATGTCTATCCGATGGCCGTCCCCATCGTGGACCTTTTTTTGTCCGGCATTCGTCCTATGTCGTGATACTTTAGGCAACCGTACCTTGCCAGGTGATCGTCCTTCACCTTAGATGACCGTCCCTCATCTTATCCCCGACAGAGCAGCCGTACCCTGTTAGGTGATCGTCCTTCACCTTTGATGGCCGTCCCCATCATAATCTCTTCATTTCCCCAGCATGCCGGTCGTCCCCGTCATTGCTTCATCCCCAGCAGTCGTCCTCTGCCCGATGGTCGTCCTCCATCGCCCGCACTTTATAAACATTCTTTACTTCCTTTTACAATCTATATCCCTTTTCTTCTTCATAACCAGTGAGCGCAAATTTTGGGATTGTCTTTGGTATTCAACCACGAGTTATCTTGTTTGCCTGTTAAGTCGTTGCTTACATCCTACACAGCTAACTCATGTTTGAATAGGGGAAGCTGTAAACACCCCAAATTTTCCCTCACTCATTTCACCATGGCTTGTGATTCTTTTCATATTGCATAAGCCCAATCATATCATCTCATATTACATTTTTGCTTCACTGCATTGGTTCAAAGTCATCTGCATCTAGGGTTTGTGATTTGAACAATTCCTGAGCTATCTGAGCCACTCCAAAGGTCTTCAATCATCTCAAGAGGGTCCATGTATGTTCAAACATCATATTATATCCTCCCGAGATCAAGGAAGTCAGAAAATCACAAGAACTAAGAAAGGCATGGAAGCAGAGCCAAGTTTGACTGCACAGATGACCTAAAATTAGGGTTTTGGTTTCAAAGGCCATAACTCCAAATTTTTTTGGTCATTCTTGTTTGTATTGGTCTCTATATGGTATAAGGATCATACTTACCAATTTTTATGGAGAAATTCAATGGGGAAGGCATCTGATCAATAGATGACTTCTTGAGCAAGTCAGTGCAAAATCAGGGCATCTGAGGCCCCCAATCACCCAACCAAAGGGTCTTCTCCATCATTTTGAATGTGTATGATCTTTATTTGATCTTAGAAGAAGTTAGAAGTTCACAAAATTGAATAATTTCAAGCCATTTGCAAAGTTGCCATTTTGGGAAAGTGACTTGTAATGTAAACTTGCCATTTTGGGAAAGTTTTTCAACCTCCTCTTTTTGATTAAAAAATGCTTCAAATGAAAAATTCTTGGTCATCAAAGTTGTAGATTGGATCATTCCCTTTTCAAAAAGTACAAGAACTTGACCTAATTCATCATAGAACTCAAGTTATGGCTTTGCAAAGTTGGGAAGAATCACAAAAATTCACTTATGTGCCAAAGAGGGAAACTTGCAAATTCTTGTACCAAGGCAATTTGTGACTTCTAATTGATGTCTAAGCATTACACAAACATCACACATGACATAAAATTCAGAATTGCCCAAATATTTCTCAAGTTTCATGCCTTAAACTTCAAGAATTTCAAAAGGGGCCAAAGTGGTACAAAATTGCAAAATGATCCAAAATTCTTCATCCACTTGAGCCAGCTCACTAAATCAGTTTCCATGGACCTCCCTAAAGCCAGCTGACTCGAGCCATGCCCCTAAACCAGCCTGCCACTTGCCCATACCTCTAAGTACAACTATCTTGACTTCTTGCAACATGAGCCATACCAATCACACTGTTCCACAACAACTCTATGCCCAATCAGAACATGTTATGTGGACCTAAAGCAAGCCATTACACACAACAAGCAAAGCTGAAACCTCCAAGAACTTAGCATTCACCAAAAGCTCCTCATTTGCAAAAGCCTTCGAATCTCTCAACTCAACCATCAAACCTTCAAACTTTTTCCACCATTCAACTCCATAAACATCACTGATCATTTCCCACCTTTCATTTTGCACTAAAAAGCCCAGAATCAAAAACACGATTTCCACACTTCATGAACTGAGTTTCTGCCATTTTCATTTTGGGGCCATATAAACTCCAACCAAGCATCACAAACACTTTAGAAGGATCATTGGAGCTGATTTGAAGCAAGGAACTGGCAAGAAAGCGCCATTTTCGAAAGCTTCAGTTCAGGTATCATCAAGAACTTTTTTTCCTGAAATGATTTCTTAAGTTCTTAGATTGTTCTCCATGTTTCACTGATCACACTGCACCTTTTGGTTTTGAAAATGATTCAGTTTTAAGCATGTATGAAGCTTCTGAAATTTCTGTGAATTTTTCCGTTTTGATTCGAATCTCTCTGTTCATGTGAAATAAATCCTGTTTGATGATTGATTCTTGTTTAGAATGGGGTGGGGATCATTTCTGGAGAGTTTAAGAGCTTGGGGATGCATATAGAGAGAGATAGCATAGGAGACTGGCCGGAGAAGATGACCGGAACACTGTTCCGGTCACCTGAAAGTAATTAGGGCATCAGATTAGGGTTTAATGACATAATTAGTAAGTTTGAATGTGGGTCGTCCATTAGCGCGCAATGGTCAATTCCCGCGTCTCAACTTTAAACCAGGGCCTTTGGATCTGATTACTTTTCATTTAAATTAATTTAATTTTCATTTTTATTGCATTTCTTTCTACATTTTATTTAAAATAGCAAAATGCATCCAAAAATTCTCATTTTTTGCACCATGACTTAAAATATTTTTCTCATTCCTGAAAATAATTTTTATTTTATTTTTTGCATAAATTTCGTATTTTTAAAATATTTAAATGTTTATTTTAATTAGTTAATGAGAATTAATTAATTAAAATAGCATTTAAGTTTCTAAAAATCACCCAAAAAATCACATTGCATCTTGATACATTTAGAAACATTATAAAACTCTTCAAACAAATTTCTTTTTGGTTCTTGACTTATTTTGACATTTTTCTTTGGAATTAGGGTTCTTAAAAGTCAATATTTTTGTCCTAACTTAGAAAATTTCATTCTGCCTAACCTTGAAGAGTTTGATGATGGTTCTTTTTGCATTGCATTCCTCATGTCATGTAGTTTCTAGGATAAAATTGGTTTGAATTTATCTTTCATTTTCAATTTGTTGTGCATTTTCCCTTTTGAAGTGCCTTAAAACCCTAGCCAACTTGAGAAAATCATAACTTCCATTAGGTTAAGATTTAGGTCTCCTCCTTTGGGCAGTGAACTTGTGTAGGGTTAGGGTTCCTTTGATCCCATTTTCAATTTTTTACCATGTCATTTGCTTCTGGTTTTGAATTTTGTATTGCATGTTATGTATAAACCCTAATTCTTGCTTTCATTTGCATCCATCTTCCATATGCTTGCATACATGAACTTGCCATGACATTTTGTGCATCCACATGACTTCTAAGACATATTAGGACATATTAGAATCATGTTTTATCATTGCATCATTCATTTGCCATGTTGTGCATTCATTTCATTTCATAAACTTTCATGAACTTTCATGGTTCAAAACATGCTTCATTTGCATCCTCATCCTTGTATGATCATCCACAACTCTTGACATATGTTTGCATCATCTCTTAGCATCATTAACATCATGTTTATGCTTCTGACTTTGGTTTTCATCTTTGCATTTCATCTCATTTTCATTTCATTTCATTCCTTGTTGCTAACTTTTCAGGTGGTAAGTCATTGAGAAGTGAATTTGCCTTCACTTCTCATAACCTCTTCTCATCTCTCTTATGCATCATTGCTGCATTTTACTTTTTTATTAGAGTGAGCTTGCTCATTCATGCTCCCTCCCCTCTTTCTTCCTTCAAGCAACTTATCTTCTTAAGTGAAGTAAGTTGTCTTGCTTCTTCTGTTTCATCCTCCTTTCATCTGCTTCTTCCTTGGTGGCTTTTCTCTTGAAGATCTTTTGCAAGCCTCATAAACCCTAGGAACACCCAAGCATGATCACAATTAGGGTTTGATTAGTCCCCCTTTAGTTTTACCTTTGTGTCATCTTTGAGTCTTCTCTTCTCATCTCTTAATCAAGGACTAAACCTTGAAGGTTTTAAGGCTTTGTGATTAGGGTTATGTCTGCATCCTTCTATTAGGATGAAGTGTATAACTTTAATCCTAAGTGTTAAACCCTTAATGTGTTTAAATTCTTTAATCAATCCATAAAATAATCACTAAGACATCAAGCTTGTAACTTGGGCCTTGCATTAGGGTTCTAATTCTTCCTTAAGTGGTTAAGAAGGACTAATCCTAGTGTTAATGGACAAGTCCCCCTCAAGTTGTCTTACAAACCATAAAATCCACTTCTTAATCTTATCATTAACTAAAATCCACTCTAATAAAGGCTTTGTTTTGTCATGAGGTTAATCCCTAATCATGGATTAAGTTGAGGATCCTTCCTCAGCTTAAATGTTCTCATCTATTATCCTTCTATTAGGATGGTGTAATGGGTCCATTAAATCCTTGATTATGGCTTAAACTCATTACTTAACACTAAACAAAAACTCCAAAATAATTACAAGTAGGTTAATGATCTTAATCCTACATCATGGTGATTAAGTGTGAGGTGCTTACTTCATACTTAAAGTATTCTTATTACCCCTAATCAGAGGGAAGATGTGATGAGTTTACTAACCCTTGGTTTAGGCTTAAGCTCATTTTCTTATGACAAACACAAAAAGCAATAAAAGATTGAAAATACCAAAAATAAACAATAATCGTCTCCTCCGGGATTCTTTTCTCATCATCTTCACTCACAAGCGAGAACTTGCTTCTTCCGTCTAATGCAAGACAGTTAGCACCTGAGCCAGACAGGTCTTACACTTGAGCATAGACAAGCAAGCAGTTCATCAGTCAATCTATCTTTCAGTCTCGTTGAGTCGAACTACGGTGTTCTGACTTCCTCATTGCACGAGAGGATACGTAGGCATAACTTAACGGTTATCGAATAAAAGTCTTTGTATATTCCCCCTCCTTCCAGCATCATTCATTTAGCCTCATGGTCTTGAGCTTCACTCTTTCCTTACACTGACACTTCTCTTGTTCACTTCACATTTCTTTTACACTGACACTTGCATTCTTTCCAGCTTTGATTCACAGATTGCACTGACACTACCCCTTTAAAACACAAATCTTTTAAGCGTGGATCCCGTCGAGTACGACGGACAATCTGGGTGCTAATACCTTCCCAGGTTGTAACCAACCCCCTTTCTCAGTTTCTCTGGTTCGCAACCGTCTTATCCATCTTTTCTTAGGTTTATGCAGCATTACCTTTCCTTCGGGATAAAAATGCCTAGCTGGCGACTCTTTTCTTTTTAGTTCACCCTTGTGTGTTCTCTCCTTTCGCCGACCGTTCGCGTCTGTACCCTATTTGACGTAGCCTCATTTAGTGGGAGCGACAAGAGTGAAGATGGGGAGTAAAGTTGCCCCATAAGGTTGCTCGGAAAGACCTGATGATCTTCTGCCTACGTATCTCCATTGACTGATGACCAATGAAGAATCAGAGCGACGTAGTTCCCCTCAATAGGGATGAAAATGAACAATGAAGAAAGGCAAACACATAAATGGCATCACTGAGAGTATTTGAATACTGCTGGCTTTATTTGCTTCATGAATACCCTGGCATCCTGGGTGATTAACTCGAAGACTTCAGCTTAACGTGAACCATCTGGTAGAAAAACCGTGACACCGGTTCCATTGTGACTAGGCATTGGATTCTGGAGTACATTTGGGAGAGGAGCGAAATTGATCGCCTTGGAATCAACTAGGTCCTGTACCTTATTCTGAAAAGCCCAACATTTCTCAATACTGTGCCCCTGGGCACCTGAATGGAATTCGCACCTAGCATTAACATCAAAATTCGGAGGTTGATTGTCAGGAGGAAGAGGTCTCATGGTACGAAGCTCGACCAAGTTCAACTTTAGCAGCTTCGGGAGCAATACAACATATGGGCATGGGACGGGATCAAGTCTGCGGTTTCTCGCTCTTGTTCTTTCCTGAAGCGGTCTTTGTGCCTGTTGTTGCTGACCCTGTGGTCGTTGTTGTTGAACCTGTGGAGTAATAGTCACTGCAGCTGCTTGGTAGTAACCTTGAGGATAACTTCTGTCTCGGCCTCTATACACAACATTTGTCTCGCCTTCTCTTCTTCTTTGGCCGTTGCCAAAAGGCTTTCTCACACCAGAAGAACTAGCACTGCTTGCATCCTGAATCTTCCCCAATTTCAGAAAAATTCTCTATTCTTTCTCCAGCAATGACGATATCAGAAAAACCAATTGACGGGCAGGCGGCCAAACGGTCCAAGTAAACACCTTGCAAGGTGCCCATAAACATGTCGGCCATTTCCCGATCCAGCAATGGAGGTTGAACCTGTGCGGCCAGCTCACGCCACCTCTGGGCATACTATTTGAAACTCTCTTTAGGTCCTTGAGACAAGTTCTGCAACTGAGTGCGATTCGGAGCCATATCAATGTTGTATTGATACTGCTCGAGGAATGTCTCAGCTAGATCTTTCCAGCTTCGGATAGAGACCCTACTTAGCTTCATGTACCAGCTCAACGAAGCTCCAGATAAACTGTCTTGGAAGAAATGCATCCAAAGTTTCTCGTCATCAGTGTGAGCCGAGATTCTTCCAAAGTACGCGTGAATGTGAGTCCTAGGGCACGTGATGCCATTGTACTTGTCAAACAATGGTGCCTTGAACTTGGGAGGGATTCTGACTCCTGGTACTAACCCGAGACTGGTTACATGGCCTTGATCTTCTCTTCCAGATCTTCATACCTGCGATTGTTGATCTCATTCATGTTACCCATATCAGCATCCATTAGAGTGAACTGGTCCTCTTGATTATCTTCTAAACCTACATTACGTGATGTGGTCCTATTTGGATTAGATTCTCCGTTACGGGCAGCGTTAGAATCCACATTCTCAGCCGGTATTCCTGTATTAACATTCCCATGAGGTTACTCAACCATCATCCGGAGACGCTCCTGGTTCTGGGCCATGCCAGTCATCATTTCCATGAACTGATCCATCCTCTGTCGGAGCTCATTGAGATCAGTCTGCATTCGTTCAGCCATCCTTACTCGGTTTCTTTTAGTCGGATATTGGTGAACGCGTTGACCAGCTATATTTCCTGCAGTTGAATAAGTTAGAAACTCTGGGTAACCTGCAAAAAACACAAGGATATGATATGCAGGAAATGGATGCTTATGGCATGTTGATTCACTTTTAGGGCACTCCATCCCCTGATTCCAGTTTTTGTGGGTTTGATGAAGATATAAGCTCTTTTTTGCTGCAAACAATAAGTAGTGTTGATAATATAAGGCGTGTGTGTGTAGCAGACGTGCCAAACAATTCCAAGAATATGAAGACCAACGTGTTCTTGCAAATGTGTCAGATGTGTCAGTGATCACAAAGTGAGAGAACACGGAATGATAGTAAAGAGACCTTTTTATGATAAGAACTTTGTTGATATAGTCAAAGCATGGATTCAAACAGAAGTACAACGATAAAAAAAATCCATCAACAGTCCTGATAGTAATCCCAGAACATACAAGCAAACAAAAAGATGTCTCTGTTAATGCGATCCTCTATCTAAGTCGGAATCAATGATCGGTCCCGCCTTTGGAACTTCTACTAATTCCTTTGCCTGCACCTGGTTGTCTTCAAACCTCTTCAGCTTCTTCTGATAGCAGATCATCATCCGCTTGTAGTAAGCAGCTTCTTCTCGGGCTTTAGCAAGTTCTGCATCTTTTTCTCTAACCTTACCGGCCATCTCTTTGTCTTTCTCCTTCAGCTTACTCGCGATCTCTTCAGCTTGAACCTTGTCTTGTTCCTCTCTTTTGATCCTGTAAGCAGCATGCCTCTTCTTCATGTTCTCGAACATTAAGGTCTTTTGATCCAGTTGCCTTCTAGTGTCAATGTGTTCCTTGGAAGAACTTCTAGTAGCAAACTCGAACCTCTCATACCGAGCTAACTCAACTTCACACTGTTTCCTTGCAATAGCATGCCTCTCAGCATCTTCTTTAGCTTTCCACTCAATCTCAAATCTGGCGTGATTAGCTTTAGCAAGATCCTGACTCAACTGTGCATTCTCCTTTAACAACCCGTCTCTTTCCGTCTTCATCTTGTTGAACTCTTCAATGCTGACTGTGGTAGGTTGTTCAATGACCGTGGGATATAGAAGAGGCGCAGGCCCAAATGGTAACAGTAACACTTCAATCTGTTCTCTTAACCATTCTGCAAACGGTGGATACATTCGGCAATTCCCTACTCCCAAGGTCTTCTTCCCTCTTGTCTTCCGACTATGCCAAGCATTAAAAGCTTTCTGAGCAATCTCGAATCCATCTGTTGATTGGAAGTACAAGGACTTTATGATGTCTACGGCGGCTGGTGGTTCCTTTAAGGCGTATCCGAACTGTCTAACCGTGAGGGAAGGGTTATAATTAATTCCCCCTTTCCTCCCGATCAATGGAACATTAGGGAATCCTCCGCAACTATGAAGAATGTCAATGCACCGCAAACCCTGATTAACCCAAACAATGTCCTTTGCTTGCAAGCCCATCATTCGTTCAGACCATTCAAGAGTGTTCTTCGTCTTCTCAAAAGCTCCTGATTGTGGAAGAAAGCGTGTGAACCACTTGTAGAATATAGTCGCGCAACAATTCAACATTCCACCCCTTCTCTTCTCATTCTTATAATGCACAGAGTGGTAGAGATCACCTAAGAGAGTAGGAATAGGATTCTTTGCTATGAAAATGCGAATAACATCGACATCCACGAAGTTGGGCATGTTCGGGAACAAAGTGATTCCATAGATACACAAAGCTAGGATCGCATTGAAGGTACTCCAACTTTTTGCCTCAGCTGCTTTGGTAGCCTCATCCAACAAGAAACTCAAATGATATCCTCGGAAGCCTCCTTTGTTATCAATCCGGTCTTCCAACAATGACCTGCTCAAATAAAGAGCAGTTGCTACATCTTTGAAGTCGGGGTCAATCTTGGACCCAAAGAATGGTGCACAGTCCTTCACGGAAACTCTCAGGATGCTCGAATACTTCTCTAATGTAGGTGCCAATACGAAATCAGAAAGTACGAAACATCTAAGCTATGGATCATAAAATTGTAGCAAGGTGTGAATCCCTCTAAAAGCGTAGTCACTGATGGGCTCTATGAAATACAAAATCCACCCGTAATCCTATTTGAAGACATTCAGAACTTCTGGAGGAGCTAAGGCCTTCACTTTGAGGATTTCGTTCACAACAGGCTGATGAACCTTGTAGGAGATAATACACTTGGTCTTCTTCTTGGATTCCATGCTCATAGATCAATACCCACAACTGGAATCAAGGATGTGATATGCAGCCCTGTAAATGAATAAACATGCGTTAGGAATGCAAGTATGCTGATGATATGATGCAATGTAATGGCATGTGATCACTGTTGCATATACTGGGCACTGTTGTACTGCCTTCTGGTTTGCCTGAATACCGACTGTCAAGAATACCAGATCATAAGTATGTGTCGGAAGAAAACCCAAGTATCAAGAACAAGGTAGGTTGAAGGTTTAGTTTTCCTGCGAACCTGTAAACCCCTCCCAATCTCACGGGTATGCTACTACGGGTCAACATCACGGACTCTCAAAGCCGAATAACAATAATACGTTCACCATTTCCGAGAAATGGCTCATGACCAAATCAGGGAATCGGTTTGGCATTATGTACTACTCAGGGAGGCCTCGGCTGAATTCCGGAAAAACAAGCATCCCTCATAAGTTCCCGGCTTCAAGCACTAAAGTCGAGAAACAATAGTACATTCATCCCGAAGGGTACAATACTACTGTCATACGACCAGTTGCTTTAACCAGGTTCCTACGAGAGAACAAGGTCATCCTATGTGATTTCCTAGTGGGCCCTCGGGTGCGAATGGGTTTGCCACGAAATGTGGTCTGCCACTGTCACCACTGGAGAGGGTTGTTTCCAATAAGGTCCTCGATGATCGGTTCCCAGTGTTAGCAGCTCAGGTGGGAACATTCTATGGCCTGCCTAGGCAGTATAGAACATATCCCAAGAGAGCCTGATCTGGGTGTGGGACTCGTGAAAACTACACGTGCTCAAGACCACGCAAGCCACACGACTGCCCACTCTAAATCCTATGTGTATACTCAAGCCGGGTATTTGGCTTATCTCACAATAATCCCATCCCGCCAAGGAAAACCAGAACATCCAGTACAGTATATGCCAGTATATGCGACAGTAAAGTAAAGTGCAGAAAGCTGTAAATAAAGTTGTAAAGGAAAGCGATAAACTATAAACAAAACAGTAAAGCTAAACTAAAGCATAACAACAAACGAATAAACACCCAAAGAAAACAGAAACAGACAAGCGCTAGGATTGACTCTCAAAGGGGAAATTAGAATTTCTAAAAGTCCCCAGCAGAGTCGCCAGCTGTCGCTCCCGGGATTTTCATCCTAGTACAAACGCGAAAGTGGCGCGGAAAAGTTAGAGTCTCCAACCAGACATTTTTATCCCGAAGGAATGGGAAAGGTAATGTTGCACAAACCTAAGGAATAAGGAAAAGGACGAGGCCTTGCGAACCAAAGATTTGGGTCCGGAAGTCGGTTACGAATTGAGAAGGTATTAGCACCTCAATCCGTCCGCCGTACCCGACGGGATCCACGCTTATAAGTCTGTTTTCAGAGGGTGATAAATAATATGTTGCTTGAATAAAAGAATGGCTATCTGGAATGAAATGGAAATGAGAAAAGGAATGGAATTGACAAATGGAAATAAAAGGGGAAAATGTAGGGAAAAAGAAAAATTGTGCTCGAATGGGCCCTACCCCACTGCCTACGTACCTCATCGGGATAAATGAGGATCAGAGACGCCGTATTTCGTCTAACTAAGGCTGACACTCGTTTGTGATTTTTAGGATGACATTGCCATAGCTCTAGCTCAGGTGTTACCGGCTCTGACTCGAGGGTGTTTACCGTGTCGCTGTTTGAACTGTCGAGACAAGTCATGTTCGTCCGCAAAAAGTATGAGATGAGATAAGACGTGACTTCTTGGTTTGTTGTCTTTTAGAAGAAGTGTTTTGAGTTTGTGTTTATGGTATGTACAACACTAAAGACTATGACACAGGAGCGAATACTTTCCAAGATCGCCCCCAATGGAACGTTTGTAAAGCATCCTAGAAGAGCGAAGGAGACCTCCACTAATCATTTTCCGTATAGCTTAAGGCTCGTGACGCATTGTACACATTTTCCTTTATTAAATGTTTTTGATTTCATTTTAAGATGAGAAGTGAGACTCAAGTTGTAAAAGGAAAAATTCTAAGGGAAACTAGACTTACCCTAAGTTAATTGAATTTAAAGATGACTTATGGTTAGTGAGATTTTGAGATTAAATCTACCTAAGAGATATTAAACTAAAGATACAAGTACAAAAAAGTTAATGGTGAACAATATGGTCCTCCTAAGTCATGGTGGGTAAAAATGTGAATGAAATGTAAATGGGATGAAACGATGGATTGGGTGGGTCGATTGCGTGGTGCTAAGACGCACGACTTATGGTGTGCAACATACAAGGCTTGCTTTTGGTTGAATGGAGTGGAACGATGGTAATCGAGGGATCCTAAAGTCATATGCAACTTTGTTTATTTATTTGAAAATTTACTCGACGTTGGATCGAGTATCTTATTTATTTCATTTTTGAGATTTCGTTTTCTAGCGATTCATTTTATATTTTCTATCCTAATTATAGAAACTATAAAAGCATACAAGTATTACATCACAAAGTACAAAATACAAAACATAATCGAGGCGTAACAAATATCCAAATCCATTAGCAAATCCTCGGAAAATACCTTGCATAAGAAGAAAATAGTTAGTGAATGACATGAATCATGAATATGCATAATATGGTGGAAATGAATTAAAATGACAAAAATATCAAAAGTCATGGAAAAAATGTGAAATTAATTCCCTAGGGTCTCTAACCTGATTATAACATGGTGTTAAAAAATCTCTTAAAAATTCTAAGTCTAACTATGCCAAATGATCACCTAAATCTATATAAGGTTTAATCACAAATTTATACAAATCACACTACCAAAACAGTAGAAAAAATATCCTAAAAAATACACCAAAAATATTCTAGGTACTTCAATTTGTCCTCTAATCATAGCAAAAAGAATGAGCAAAAAATGTTACAGGAAGTGTCAGAAATAAAATGTACAAATTTATGTGTTCAATCTAAAATCAATTAAAATGAAAAATCGAAATTAAATCGAAAAATAATTAAATTCAGAAAGTAAAAATTGGGAATGTTTCTAAATTGACTTAATATTCTACTGTAATTTTATAGAATTTTAATATGTGTTTTACCATTTATTTGTGAATTAATTGAGAACTGTATAAAATAGAAACTTTTAAATAAAAATAATAGAGAAGGGGTGAGAAAAGAAATGATTTTCAGTTAAGAAACAAAATGGGCTTGAACCCAGGGGCGTGGATAGCAATCCGCATAAGGCCCAACCGCCACCAAGGCCTGAGGGAGTATGGAACTTACAGTGGGGTGAGCTTCATGAGATTGGATTCTGTGGTCCAACCGGACGGTGACAAGTGTCACCGCCGGATTGGACCTAAAAGCCAAACCTTATCCCCATGACACTCAAGGGCGGTGGAGACTAGCAGATTCCATGAGTCTCTTAATCATATTTAATGTGTTTTAATAATATATTAATTTTTCGAAATCTTCATCAAGACATTTAAACAACACAATCATATTATAATAAAAAATCAGAAAAGTCTCTCTCTCCATAAACCCGTGTTCTTCTCTCTCTCCCTCACCAAACCCTAAGCCTCTTTCCCCCATTGGAGAACCCTAGCCTCCTCCACCCTTGTTCTCCCTCTATCACAAACTTTCTAATGCTCTTAAAATCCAAATCCACAAGTGTTTCCTCCAAGGCTTAACGAGATTACGGGATCAATCGACCTACCAAAACAAGAAAATATAACAACCAATACCTTCTTCTGCTTCTTCTGGTGCGTGCTGATGCTCGAAAACGACGATGATGACGACGTCAGAGGTGTTGGCTCGAAGAAGACGACGGTGTTCGAAGGTGATATCGGAGCGGGAAATCGTTCTGATTGCGTCACTGTTTCGCGATTCGCGGTTGACTGCTCGGTGATAACGTGATTGCGACGAAGATGATACCGACGAATGCACCTCAGGTATGATCTTCTTCTTCTTTGTTCAACGTTGTGTATAGCGATTCTTCTTTTGTGAGTTGAGTGGTTGTTGGCTCTTGAATCTTTCTCGAATTGTTGCTGACGCCCTGAACCTTCGTTTTGCAGGTTGTTATGGAAATCAAGGTTTGGATGTCGTCATCGCCATGATTGAGACGTGGTTGCGACGTTCTCGCGGTGGAGGCTTGAATGCCACTTATCGAATTTTCCGGATTATGGAATTGGATTGGTGAAGGTCGTAGCGGTGAAATTGATATGTTTTGATGATGATGTTGATATTCTACATGATATGTTTTGATGATGATGCTGATTTGTTGTGGTTGCAGGTGTTGCACCCCAAAATTTGCCCTCACAATATAAGACTTTGTGTGCTAAGAGGTTCACAAGGTTCATAAGGTTCACAAGCTTTACAAGACCTCTCATAAGGTTCACAAGGTTCACAAGACCTCCCATGAGGTTCACAAGACCTTTCATGAGGTTCACAAGGTTCACAAGACCTCCCATGAGGTTCACAAGGTTCACAAGACTTCTCATGAGGTTCACAAGGTTCACAAAGTTCACAATTATTCAGAAGATTTGACAATTCCCTCAGACAATACATCCTCCTAAGCAGGACATCCAAAACTAGGGTTTTGACTTTAATCAGGCTAAATGAACTTCCAAGGCTTCAAGTGAGATTCATAACACCTTATATGTGTTTAAGAATCCCCATGACAAGTTTCAAGACTTTTCTCAAAGGTTTGCTCAGTCAGATGATCAGATAGGTCAAAATCAGTCAAAGCAGTTAAAAAGTCAAACTGAGGTCAACTGTGGTCAAACCAAAGTCAAACTTCATGATTTTTTTTCAACATCAAGTATATGAAGTAAAATTCATCATTAGATCAAGTATTGATCATGGTTCATCAAGGATATTTCAGATCATCAAGAATCAGAGGTTTCTAAATTAGGGTTTTCACAGGAAAAGTCAACTGAACTTTGACCAGCCATAACTTTCACATGCTTCATCAATTTTTTCCCATCCAAATCTCATTTTGAAGTAAATTGAATTCTCTACAACTTTGTGTCTCACAAGCCAAGCCCAAAAATGCTTCATTTGGAAGGTATGAGCTAAGACATTATAGGTCCTTTTGAAAGTCAACAAAAAGTCAACAACTTCAAAAGGGCATAACTTGAGAATGGTAAAAGGTATGGACATGAAACCAATGGGGTTCGTTAGAGGACTCTTTAAGCTTTCCAAAATGTCCAAGAACACCCTCATAGCATTAAAATTGAAGGCTTTGTGCCCTTGCAAAGTTGGGAAATTTTTGGGTGGTTTATGAAGAAAATAGGGTCTTAAAACCAAATTCTTCCAAATGGGCTGAACTTTTTGTGACCCAAGGTGTTCCATGACATCATACACGAAATTTATTTAATATTTTCATAATTTTATTTTATTTATTTTATTTATTATGATTTTTTATATTAAAAATCATTTTAAATTCAAATAAAATATAAAATATGAAGATTTAAAATATATTTTGATTCTAGAAAGTCATAAACCTTGATTGAATTAGATTGATATGAAAATTATGGTGATTGTCTTAAAATAGCAATGTTATATCAAAAAATATTTGAATTTTAAGACATTATCTTTTTCAATCTCCAAAAATCAAAAAGTCCAAACAATGATCCAATTTTTTGACCTAGCTTCATTCAACTATAAGTATACAAACCTAACACAATGCCAAGGGACGAAAATTCTGCCTCAAGAGTAAGTTTCCAATTGTCCAAAACTCACCAAAAACACAATTCGGATTTCACGATTCAAGCTCTTTCAAGGCAATTTGAAGGTTGATACATGTTCTATGGACATCATTGAACCTATTCCAATCATTAAAAGCATCAAAAACATGACATAATGCATAACCTGAATCAAACTTTTCATGCTTTGATGATTTTTTCGTTTTCTTATATTTGTGTGTTATAAATGAGATTTGATCATTGTTTCATGTTTGTATTGAGTTGTTGATTGTTTCTGGGTTGTTTAATTGAAGTTTTGATACAGGTTTAAGGAATTGCCATTGCTAGGGTTTCGGCTAAGCTTTTAGGGCTTCACACTAAACCTAATATAAATGAATTTGAAAAACATAGGATGATTGTGTAAGCTCTGGGGATCACAATGCCCTAATCAATTGAAGAAAATTGTATTGTTTGCTTGCTGGTTGAAATTCGCAGGTTCTGGATATCAAGAACTCGCAGGAAAATGCGTAGATGAATTCGCAGCAAAATTCGAAGGTAGCCAGGAGGAAGACAAAGACCTTTGGCGTGCATTCTGGAATTCAAATATTACTCTTAATATTTTATGAAATTGTTTCTGATTTGTTTCACAAACGTATGCCTGGCTCAGTGGTAAGGGACGCGCGCGTATTGCCTCAAGGCTTGGGTTCGATTCCTGGAGGCAACATTATTTTTGTTACATTTTCTCATCTATTCATAGAACCTAATATATTATTAGTTGTTGTGGATTATACATCAGATGCGCCCTTCTGGCTGGATGGTAAGAGTGTTTGCTTGTTGTGTGAGGGTCCTGGGTTCGAATCCCCCCCCAGGCCCTTTTTGTGCTTTTGTTTTGTTTTGTTATGATTTTCAGGATTTGAAACAAAACCATATGGAGTTCCCTCCTTCTCACCTGCGCGTGCGTAGCCCAGTGGCTGGTGTGTTGGTCTTGGGAGTGTGAAAGCTCAGGGACTGGGTTCGAATCCCAGCCCAGGTAAGTTCTTTTTTTCACTTTTTCTTGTTTTTTCTATTTAATTTGTTTATATTATAGTTAAATAAATTTAAATAATAAAAAAATAAAATGTTTATATTATTATTTTCTTTTTCTGTAATTCAAAATTCATCTTTTCTAAAATTAAACTTTATTAGTAAAAATTATTTAATATTTATCTTATATTATTAATATTATATAATTTTGTATAATTAATTTATATTATATAATTAATCCTAATTCTATTTTATAAATTTCTAAAACCCTAAAACCTAATAATTCTTACAAATCCTAATTTTCTTTTGTGAAATTCTAATTATATTATAACTTGTAAATTATTTGTAAACTTTAATTATGTACATTATTTTTATAATTTGTTTATAATTATTATTTAATATAATTCTTGCATGTAAATAATTTTAGATTATGCTTAAAATAATTAAAAACTCCTAATTTAATTTTGTAAATATAATTTATTTTTATAATATGTTTATTTAATTATAATTAACCTTATGTTTATAGCATGTATATAATTTAAATCTTTATAATAATTAGTATATAGTATGAATTGTTTATTTTTCTTCTTAAAAATCTTAAAAAAATAATTATCTATTAAAAATTGCACTCATTATTATGTTAATTTCTTGATTTTATTCTTATTAATTTTTGTTATTACTAACCCCATTTATTTATTATATGGTTTTCATTATTATTATTGTTACTAACCCCATTATTTATTATTGCTTATTTATTTTAATTATTATTATTATGTAATTGTATCCTTTATGTAATATTTGTAGTAGTAATTTTTATTATTTATTTTAAATGCTATGGTTAGTAATATAGGGAGTGTAAAACATTTTTGTATTTAAGAATTAATTTAGATCATTAAATTTCAAGATAAAGTTCAAATTGGTACACTCACACACGTAAGTCGATCTTGGATCGCCATCTCACTTCTTAAGGGTTACCTCTCAAGTTGCCTAAACAAAAGGTCAAGTAGGGTGTATAAATCAAAGTCCCTCATCTCACATCATCTAGTCCCTTAACAGATAAAAAGATCAAGTCCCTTCGAATGTTGCCTTCGTAACGATCTTGTCCCTTTCGAATAAAGATGATAAGTCCCTTCGAATTGCGTATACACCTTACAGTTGCCTAAATAAACAGATGCCCCTTCACTTGTCCCTCACATCCAAGGTAATGACTACCTGTTCCTTAATAATAGGGATAGTCTTACCGTTTAAAGGATATACAAGAACAGAAAAGACTTAACTTAGGGTAGGTTCCTCTTAGATACTTGCTCACTTTCCAAAAACATTTCAAACACTTCACAGTTTTCAAGCAATTTTCAAAACAAAGGTTTATATATATCCGTACATGGATCATTATAAAACACTTAAGAAAATTTCTATTCACACACTTCACATTTCAAAAACATTTTAAAGTGAGCTAAGTAACTAAGAGCCCATGGATAACCATGGATGTCAAGGGTGCTAACACCTTCCCTTTACATAACCTACCCCCCGAACCCAAAAATCTTTTAAAAAGGTCTTTCCTGTTCTTTTATGCCTTTCCTTTGGATAAAATAAAAGTCGGTGGCGACTCTTGCTATCTGCAACATAACTAAAGTCAGTTCTCCCACCGTGTTACAGCAGGATGCTCTAAACAAAGGTTGAAGGTGGATGGTGTTCAGGATGAAGAGGGTGATGAAGATGAATATCAAGATGGGGAAGAGTGAATGGTTGTTAAGAGTTGATGAAGAAAGGGATGCAGAAGAAGAAGAAGAGGAATGACGAATTCGATGAAGAAGACCCCCAAAATCCCAGCCAATTTCTGGTTTTATAGAAAAAGGGATTGTGATTTTCTCAGGTAAAAAATCAGTTACACTTCTTGTTGAGATTCAGTTAGGATTGTTTAAAGTTAGTTTTAAAATTCTGTTAAGTTAGTTGTTACTTCTATTAGGAGGCTACTGCATTTCTTGATGGATTGGTGATTATATGTCAAAAATATTGAAGTAGTATTGACACCACTATTGTATGCGGTTTCTGTTATACAGGGTCACTTCAGTGCAAACAATGGGCTATCCCTTTTCTGAATTTTTGTTGTTGTAGTCTCATTTCCAGTCGTGAATTTTGCTAGAACTTGATGATGAAGGATACTTCACAATGGAGATTGGGATGGACTTGCGGCTGTTAATTGAGAGAGCCTGAGATTGATCCAGGAACATTCAACTTTCTTTTAGAGTTTTTTCTCAGTTTTTCTTTCTAACTGATTATGTAACTTAACTTTAAATATTCATTAAAAAAAACTCTGAATTGTTCCTGCCAGATTTTTTTGAGTTTGATCTTGTAATTTTCTTCTAAGATTTGGTTCTGGAACCCTTTTTTAGAATAGCCTCAGCTGGTCTTGGCTGCTTTGTAATTTAAAATCACGTTATCACCACCAATAATTTAAAATCACGTTATCACCACCAATATGATAAGTAATGGGATGTATGCTATTATTACTAGTATAGCCAGTAGCATGTGACTATGTATGGAAACTTGGACCATTTTAAAAAATTTGCTCTGTTTGTCAATGGAAATTGCGGAATAACGTCTTTCTCGATTGGTCTTGCATCAGAATCCATAAGCAGTTGTGTGTTGGAAGAACTGAATGTTATTCTTATCGAAACGTATAGTCACAAAATTATCCAGTAACGTAGGATTTCCATCTGCAGGAGTAACATCTTCTAGACTCTTCACGTGATGATCCTGATACCCATTAACATCCATATCATAGCTCATGCTAAGCACATCAAGGCCAAAAGTGGTTGGCATGGTGATAAAATGAAGAGGTGCTTGTATTCCACCTTCGGGTAAAGTATGACTTGATACGGCAGCAAATACTTTGTATAAAATAATACGAACAATATTGCAATCGTTGAGAAGATAATCAACTCTCTTCGAATAAACACGAACAACACCTAAGAGTAGGTGAGCTGACACTCTCAATGCAATGGGAACCCCAGGATCCATTATATGTTGAATGATGGGGGGAATATTAGTGGAAGTGCATTGAGATTTCTTGAGTCTGTGTTGAAAATGAGTAGCAATCCAAACAGTTGAGAACCAGTCTGAGGGTAAAACATATGACGCTTACTCTAAACCAGGTGCACTTGAATAAACACATGCTTGATAAAAAAAATATTCATCCGAGGAAGACTCCAAGTAGGCCTTAATCACTTTAACAAGTGTCGTCACATGCAAAATTGATTTAATCTTCTAACCTTCTTGAAAGAACTTAAATTGTGAAACCATTACTCAAGGGAACATTAGATGATGGTCCCACTGCCAGGAATAATGCTCGGAATAACTCTTAGGTGCAAACCTAAAACTATAATCTCCCATCACACGAATAATCACCATATAGGAGAACCCCTGTCTCTCTTAATCCCAAGTACGAATTGGTGAATAGATATAATGGTAACTGGATGAATCCTTAACCCAGGATATACCCATGATAAACTCAGACGTCCGTTTGAACTTTTTCCTTGTTTCAGTCTAGACTTTAATAGCCAACTAAATCCCCATTGAATAAGATGATTCACATCACCAAAAAACGGCTTCGACTCCCTTACCTTACTCAATGCAAATGTGTGATTGTGAATGTTGTGACCTGATGGGAAAATGCAAGTGAAATTTGAAACATAAATCAGTTAGAAGATAATAAATACGAGGGCAAATTTTGGGGTGTTACAAGTTGTTTTTGTTTATTTAACTTGTTCATTTAAATCTATCAGATATTAGTGTCGTAACATCTCATTCGACATCTCATATCTGCTTCCAGAATTTCAATTGGCATCAGAGCAAGCACCCTTCCTGTTTTCTGGGTGAGATCTAGGGGCAGTGTTTTCTAGTACTATGGATAAGGATGGAGGATTTAGGAATAGACCACTCATTCTAGATGGATCTAACTATGATTATTGGTAACCTCATGTGGTTGCTTTCTTAAAATATCTGGACAAGAAGGCATGGAATGTTGCATACAAAGGATGGGAACATCCTGTCATTATTGGAAAATATGGATCAAAGGCTTTGAAGCCTGAGGAAGAATGAAGCAAAGAGGGGGATGAGTTGGCTCTAGGTAATTCTAAAGGCTTAAATTATTTGTTCAATGGAATTGGTAGAAGCATATTTAGGTTGGTGCACCATTGTGAATTGGCCAAGGAGGTTTGGGATACTCTCAAAACCACTCAAGAAGGAGCTTCTAAGGTCAAAATGTCAAGACTTCAAATGCTCACTAAAAAATTTGAAAATCAGAGAATGAAAGAAGATGAAACTGTTCATGATTTTCACATGAATATTCTTGATATTGCTAACACTTCAGGAGATTTAGGAGAAAAAATGTCTGATGAAAATCTTGTGAGGAAAATTATCAGATTTCTTCCCAAAAGATTTGCTATGAAGGTTATTGCTATAGAGGAAGCACATGACATCTGCAATATGAAGGTTGAAGATCTCATTGGATCTCTTCAAACATTTGAAATG
Organism: Lathyrus aphaca; assembly: GCA_963966055.1. NCBI lineage: Eukaryota > Viridiplantae > Streptophyta > Magnoliopsida > Fabales > Fabaceae > Lathyrus > Lathyrus aphaca. The sequence goes on from OZ014525.1 coordinate 18,959,148, forward strand.
GGATTCATTGATATCTCTGAAAATAAGAATAAGAGCATAGCCCTTGTTTCTAATACTAAAGAAGAAGAAGAAGAATGTGATATGGAAACTGAGGAAAGCCTAACAGAAGCTCTAGCCATGATAGGAAGACAGTTCAACAAAGTTATGAAAAAGACGAATATGAATTCAAGACCTAATGTCAGGAACATCTCATCTGACATCAGTAGATCCCATGATTCTAGCAGAAGGACAAAGCCTGAAGAGAAGCCAAATCAAAACAAAAGAGTTCAATGTCATTGTTGTGAGGGTTTTGGCCACATTAGAGCTGAATGTCCTACTTATCTTAAGAAACAAAAGAAAGGTTTATTTTTTTCATGGTCTGATGGAGATTCTGAAAGTAATTTTGAAGAGGAATTATCTAAACAAATCATTGTCTTGACAGAGACATGTATTTCTAATGTGACTCTAGTGAGGAGGATCTAACCTTTGAAGAACTTGCAACATACTATAGAAAACTATATCTCAGAAGTGCACAAGTGATTCAAGAAGGAGAGAAGCAGAAAAAGCTCATAGAAAAACTAGAGGCTAAAAAGGAAGAGCGTCTAACAACAATATCCAACCTGAACAATGATGTCATCATGCTGAATTCCAAGCTTGATCAAATGACCAAATCCATCAGAATGCTAAACAGTGGATCTGAAACACTGGATGAGATTCTTCATATTGGAAATAATGAAGGAGACTTATTTGGCACATGGTTTGATGGTACCAAAAACATCTCTTTAAGTGGCAGCCAACCTGAACTTAAGTATGATGTTGCAAATTAGATGTCAAAATCAATGTCTCAACATCATGGTAAAGGAAGATCAAATCATCAAAGGAGAAGATATCAAAGATGGAAATGTCATTACTATGGCATATTTGGTCACATAAAACCCTTATGTTACAGACTTCATGGGTATCCTGATCATAATCTTTAGCCCAGACCTAAACAAAACATGATCAAGAAACAAAAATGGGTTCCTAAGGTTGTTTCCTTGATAGCTCATACTTCTCTTAGAGTATCAGCTAAAGAGTATTAGTATTTTGATAGTGAATTCTCTAGACATATGATTGGAATAAAAAATTTGCTGGTTGACATCAAATCTCATTCTACCAGCCATGTGACTTTTGGTGATGGAGCTAAAGGAGAAATCAAAGGTGTTGGAAAACTGGAGTGTTCAGGAGTTCCAAATCTTGATGGTGTTTTGCTTGTTAAAGGATTGACTGCTAATCTTATCAGCATCAGTTAATTGTGTGATCAAGGGTTTAATGTCAACTTCACCAAATCTGACTGTGTGGTTATAAATGAAGATAAGGAAGTGATCATGAGGGGAGTCAGATCTAGAGATATTTGTTACCTATGGGTCAATCAGGATCCTAGTTACTCATTTGTGTGTTCCATATCCAAATAAGATGAAGTAAAACTGTGGCATCAAAAACTGGGTCATCTTCATCTAAGAGGGATGAAAAGGGTTATATCTTGAATATTGTAAGAGGAATTCCAGAGCTTCAGATTGATGAAGGAATAGTGAGTGGTGAATGTCAAGTGGGCAAGAAAACCAAGATATCACATCCGAAGATTCGACATCTTACTACCTATACACTTTTGGAGCTGTTACACATGGACTTTGTTGGTCCCATGCAGGTGGAAAGTCTTGGTGGGAAGAGGTATGCGTATGTGGTGGTAGATGACTACTCAAGTTTCACTTGGATAAATAATATCAAAGAGAAATTTGATGTTTTTATGTGTTTAAGGATCTTTGTCAAAGACTTCAAAGGGAAAAGTAAAGTTGTGTTATCAGAATTAGAAGTGACCATGGGAATGAATTTGAGAACCAAAAGTTTGCTGAATTTTGCTCATATGAAGGAATCAACCATGAATTTTATTCTCCCATTACCCCTAAGCAAAATGGAGTTGTGGAAAGGAAGAACATAACTATTCACGAATCATCTAGAGCTATGATTCATGCCAAGAGACTTCCTATGCATTTCTGGGCCGAAGCTATGAATACTGCTTGCTATGTTCATAATAAAATCACTTTGAGAAAAGGAACTCCTACTACTCTCTTTGAGATCTGGAAGGGAAGAAAACCTATTGTCAAATACTTTCATGTGTTTGGTAGTAAGTGTTATATTCTGGCAGATAGAGAACAAAGAAGAAAGATGGACCCCAAAAGTGATGAAGGCATATTTCTGGGTTACTCTAGTCACTGCAGAGCTTATAGAGTCTTCAACTCTAGAAAAAGATTCATGATGGAATCCATAAATGTGATTATTGATAATCTACATAAAGAAGTTGATGTCACAGATGATATTGGAACATTCTTTGATACTCCACCTGAAGTTACTAATAAAGAGGATGATCCCAATCCAGCTATCTCAGAATCTGAGTCAGAACCAACAAACAAGGAACCCTCCATCAGAATCCGGAAAGATCATCCTAAATATATTATTATAGGTGATCCTAACAGTGGAGTTGTTACTATATCAAGGGATATCATTTCAAACTCTTGTTTTATGTCAAAGGTTGAACCTAAGAATGTAAAGTTAGCCTTGATTGATGAAGTCTGGATTAATGTTATGCAAGATGAGTTACAACAGTTCAAAAGGAATGAAGTGTAGGAACTTGTTCCAAGACCTGAAGGAACAAACGTTATTGGTACTAAATGGGTGTACAAGAATAAATCAGATGAACAATGAGTTGTGACCATAAATAAAGCCAAACTACTTGCTCAAGGATACACTCAAGTTGAAGGCATTGACTTTGATGAGACATTTGCTACTGTTGCTAGACTTGAATCAATAAGATTGCTATTGGGAGTTGCTTGAATTCTGAAGTTAAAATTGTTCCAAATGGATGTGAAAAGTTCCTTTTTGAGAGATTGACAGAGTTTCTCATCAATAATGGATACAGGAAATGAGGCATAGATAAAACTCTCTTTGTCAAAGATGAAGAAGGAAAGATAATGATTGCTCATATTTATGTGGATAATATAGTTTTTAGTGGGATGTTAGATAAGATGGTTAAATATTTTGTCAGACAAATACAGTCTGAATTTGAAACGAGACTTGTTGGAGAGTTAAATTTCTTTCTTGGATTGCAAGTAAAACAGATGGAAGATTCCATCTTCATCTATCAAAGCAAGTATGCCAGGAACATAGTCAAGAAGTTTGGAATGGAAGGTTCCATCCACAAACAAACACCTTCTCCCTATCATCTAAAGATGTCTAAAGATGAAAAATGTGTAAGTGTTGATCAAAGTTTATATAGAATCATGATATGAAGCTTGTTATATCTCACAGCTAGCAGACCTGATATTGCTTTTGCTGTTGGAGTGTGTGCTAGATATCAAGCAGAACCCAAAGTCAGTCACATAAATCAAGTCAAAAGGATTCTAAAATATGTGAAGGGAACTTGTGACTATGGAATGTTGTACTCTCATGGATGCGATCCCATCTTATCTGGATATTGTGATGCTGATTGGGCTGGAAGTACAAATGATAGAAAAAGTACACCTGGAGGATGCTTCTTTGTAGGGAATAATCTCATATCCCGGTTTAACAAGAAGCAAAATTGTGTTTCTTTATCTACTACAGAGCCTAGGTACATAGCAGATGGTAGCATTTGTTCTAAGCTTGTTTGGATGAAACAAATGTTGTTTGAGTATAATGCCACACAAGATGTCATGACATTATATTGTGACAATCTAAGTGCTATCAATATTTCAAAGAGTCCTATTCAGCACATCAGGACAAAGCACATTGATATTAGATATCATTTCATAAGAGATCCTATTGAAGAAAAGGTGATCACATTGGAACATGTTGCCACTGAGCTGCAACTGGCTGATATATTTACAAAGGTTTTAGATAAAAATCAATTTGAAAACCTAAGAGGCAAATTAGGAATATGTCTTTATGAGGGCTTATAGAAATTATTGGCATGTGAGAACATTCTTAAGGACATTTTGTATTTTCAAGATTTAATATTAATACAATGGAGGCGCGTGATATTTGATTTCATCATTAATTATTCTATTTAAGGGAAATACGTTCAAAAGATTTTTATTCCTCATCAAACACGCTACTACACCATACTGCTCACCTACTCTTTCATCTTCCATATTCACACAAGATATTTTTGCTCTCTCACGCATAACTTTATCTGCACAAAAATGTCTCAACATCAATCTGTGTTTCCTTCCAATAAGTCGTCCCCCAAGGCTGACTCCATCTCTCATTTTAGGGTTCACTCCATGAACCTCTCTGAAGATGTTATTGATGTGGCTCCTTTTAACGTGTTTATTCCTGAAGTTCCTAAGGTTTCAAAACCTAGAACTCCACATGCAAGGAAACCAAAAGACACCTCTGCATGTTCGTCATCTGATGTTAGTACAAGAAAGGGTTATGTATATGCTAACGAAGTTATTAAGAAACTGATTATAAGGATTCTGAATGAAGACCGTGTGGTTGCTGGGGGGGTCTTGTTCCTTTGGCTAGTCTTCCCGCTCCTCAGAATAGCCAGAAGGATCAAGATCATAATGGTCCAGAAGTTGAAACAATTGATGGTCCAAATGATGAAGTTTATGTTGCTGAAGCTAGTGAAAAAGCTGCTGACACACATGTTGTTGAAGAAGATGAAAAGGATGTTATTGCTGAAGATGGTGAGAATGATGTTGAAACATCTGATGTTGAAACTACTCACAAAGATATTCCTATTGAAATCCCTGAAGCTGACGAAGAGGTTGAGAATGTGAAGATTGTTGAGTTTGTTCCTACTAAAACAAAGGAAGTTATCCCTGATGATGTGGTTAATCTTGATGATGTGTCTGACAATGATCCCATTGCCAGCACTAACCCAGGTATAACCAAGAGGCTAAAATCAAGAAAAGGAAAGAATGTAGATGAACAGAGTACTCCTCAGAGTAAGACTGCTCAAAGAAAAGGTCATTCCAAGAAAACTCCCAATAAGACCGTTGTTGGACCTCCCAAAGGATGAAGCAAAGTTATCACAAAGAAAAGAAAGGCTAAAGTTATCTATGATTCAGAACCTGATGTTGAAAGCGATGTCCCAGACATCACTCCAAGGAAGAAACTAGCCACAAGTAAACTTGTTGCTAGGGTGCCTAATGCACCTTTAGACAACATCTAATTTCACTAAATTACTAGTGCGAGCAAGTGGAAGTTTGTATATCAAAGAAGACTGGTGTTAGAAAGGGAGTTGGCTAGTTTTGCCCTTGAATGTAATGAGGTGATGGACCTTATATATTTTGCTGGATTATTAAAGACTATTACTAGATTCTCCAAGTGCTATGAAGTTCTTGTCAAGGAATTTATTGTGAATTTGTCTGAAGATTGTGCTGATGGAAGTTCCAAAGATTTCAGAAAGCTTTTTGTGCGAGGTAAGTCTGTCAATTTTTCCCCAATTATGATCAATACATATTTAGGTAGAGATACTACATCTCACCCTGAGATGGAAGCTACTGATAACCAGATTTGCAATGTTCTCACTGCAAATCAAGTTAAAACTTGGCCTATGAAAGGAAAACTCTCCACTAGCATGCTTAGTATAAAGTATGTTATGCTTAAGAGAATTGGGGCTGCAAATTGGGTGCCAACAAACTATACTTCCAACATTGCAACTGGATTGGGTAGATTCATTTATGTTGTAGGTACCAAGACCAAATTTGATTATGGAACCTATATCTTTGACCAAACCATGAAGCATGCAAGTACCTTGGCTGTCAAGCTTCCAATAGTTTTTCCTTCTCTTATTTGTGGAATAATCCTGAATCAGTACCCTGCCATCCTAACCGAGTCTGATACTACTTGCAAGAGAGAGTCCTCTTTCCTTTTACTACAAGTTATTTCAAGGAACGCATGTCCCTGACATTGCTATAACATCTGTTGGAACATCTCATAATAGCAAACCCATTAACAAGGATACTATCATTGATGAACTTAAGGAAACGTGCAAAAAGCTAGATGTAAGAAAAATCAAATTTGAGAAAATGGTTAGTAAGCTGGAAAGGGATGTAACTGATGGTGAGCAAGTTGAGGATGAAGCTAAAGCAGGTTTTGAAGCAAAGGAGCAAGCAGATGGTGATCATGAAAGTGAGGGAGAAAGTGATAGTGTTAGAGATGATTCAAGTAAATCTGGTTCTGATGGTGAAAAATATGAGTTTGAATGATTGATGGTTCTTTCTGATGAAGTTTTTGTTTTCTTTTTATCTGTGTTTGAATGGCCCTGATGTAATTTTTGTTTAGTTTGGATTTTTGGTTCTCTGGTGTGTTCTCTGGATTTTTGCTCTTTGTGAACCTTTGTACTAGCACTCATTTGGTTTTATGTTAGTTAATTGTTTTGGCCCAATTTCTGGCTAAAAGGGAGATATAATTAGATAGATAGACAATTTGATCTCTGGTTATATCTATTTATGTTGGTGATCTACGGGTTGTGTTGATGGGGAGATGTAATATCTTATTTGTGCATAATTGCTTTACAGGTGATACAGGTTGTGTTGAGGGGGAGTTAATCTCTCATTAATAGTTTCTGCTGGTTGTACTCTGATACAGTTTTGTGTTTCTTCTGCTAGTTGTTCTCTGATGTTGCTTGAATTGTTTTAGCCAAACATTTGCCAAAGGGGGAGTTTGTAGATGTTGTAGATTGGCAGCATTTTATGGTAAAACAAATTATTTAGTCTAATGTCATGCTTGATGTTATGACATGGAATTTAAGAAATCTGCAGGTGTGAAAGTTTAAGTGTGATGTTGCTTTATCAGGATGTCAAGACTGGTGTCATGACATCTCTTCCTGGTGCTGAAGACCTAACTGAATCCTTTAATTATGCGCGTGTATTCTGTTATTCGCTTGCGTGTGTTTCTTAAGAATTATGAGGCGCTTTATTTAGAAAGTTGTGATTCAACATGGAGTGTTATTCTCAGAATATTTTATATGATTGTTATATTTGTTCCTTTATTTTAGGGATTAATTATATTAGGTTAAAATAGATATGCAATAGCAGTAGGCCCATGCCCATGATTCGTCCTCTACAAAAAGGTTGGAAAACCCCATTTGAAGACACATAACATAAGGCATTGAAGAGTGTGAATTGTATAAGGGTTTTACGTGTCCTTAGTTTTCTTGTGAGCCAAATAATTATCATGTTGCTAACTGTTTTGGCCTGTTATTGTGTTATATGTTATCCACTCAAAGCTTTTAAGCAAGAGTGATTTTGTACTTGACTGAAGCTTTTAAGAAAGGTCAAGGATTGTCTTTGAAGTGTGTCTTCTTTTTCTTAGTGTTAGTTTGTTATCATTGTTGTGTTTGTAGGGGAGTGAGAGGTATCTCTTATTTAATAGTTTTTAGGTAGAAGTTGCATTAGATAGTGATTAAGTAAGGAAGGTAAACTGAGTGGTTTAACTCTGAATTGATACTACTAATAGTGGATTTCCTCCTTGGCTTGGTAGCCCCCAGAGTAGGTGTGTTTGCATGAACTGGGTTATCAATTGCTTGTGTCTTTTACAATTGTTTTTGTTTATTTAACTTGTTAATTTAAATTTGTCGAATATCAATGTCGTAACATCTCATTCGAAATCTCATATCTGCTTCCAAAATTTCATTTTTAGTGGCAATACTCCTTGTCGAGAGTAAGAAATCTTTATTTTAATTGCTCTGGCTTGTACCCATTTGAGGTAAGGATCCAAAGAGATACAATTTGGTCTTCCCAAAGATTCTATTCCTTTCTTGTGTACATGTTTCATGGCATGCACAATATCTTCTTTAATAGTCATGTACTCTCCTCCTTTTTCGATTAAAAGACCTTCCATATGAGCATTGACAAGTATATCTCTCATCGGGTATCCCATCTGACGTCGAGCTAACTTTGGGTGATAATTGATCCCTCCCTTGGTACCAATGAGAGGTACATTGGGGAAATTACCACATCTAGTGATGATCTTAATTCCGTCATAGATTGGATTGGACCAACTGTAATCTGAATTGGTCAAAGACATGATCTTCAAAGACCAGTGCATTCCACTTTTAATTTCCCAAAATGATGATGACTTGGGTAAGTGGGAAGTGAACCATTTATAGAGAAGTGGTACACAATAAGTGATCATTCCTCCGCCGTGTAAATTCCTCAAGTGAACTGAGTGGTAAGCATCTGTGAGTAGTGTAGGAATTGGATTTCTGATTAGAAAGATATTTATCGTATTGATGTCGACAAAGTTTTCTACATTGGGAAATATAATGCTCTCTCAATTAGAAATTTGGAGGGCAGACCCTCGAATCCTTCTTTGGTAATCCAATTAGCCTTACTTTCCGACTCTTCCAAAGCAAGAATCCTGGAAATTGTTGATTCTCTCGGCATTCCTTCCAATTTGGAGAACGATATTTTCTCATTAATAGGGATTCCTATCAACTGAGAATACTCTTCCAATGTTGGGCAAAGTTGATAATCAGGAAATGTGAAGCAGTGGTACACTAGGTCGTAGAACTGGACCAGTGTAGAAATAACACCTTCTACCATGATGACCTTGAGCAGAGACAAAAATTCTCCAAACTTTTCCCTAAATGGTTCTAGGTCCGTGACAAGCTTTCCTAGCTTTCTCAGATCGTCCAATCTCGGATTCTTGAAAGTAAACCTGTGGGTTTTCCGTCACCCAAAGTCCATTTTGAAAAGACTGATACTGTGAAACAGACGTTTGTTCAGTTCTTTTAAAGGAGAAAATTATGATGAATTTTTATTTGAAAATAAAATATTTTCTTTTGATGAATAAATGAATGCAACACAAAAAAATATGGTGAAAACATGGGTTAAAAGGTTCTTTGTCATGAGGACAAAGCTCTACCAATTCCCAATGTTTATACTATGATAAATATTTTTGTACCTGTAGATTATGTAAGTCAAGGTCAAAGAGTAAATGTTTACTAAATACTCAGCGTTATGAGTATCTGATTGGAAATCGTCGAGTTTTCGCGAAGTACGCTATAAACATCGATTTCACACCGGATACCTAAAATGATTCAGGGTCTTTTGAGGTTTCACCTGGTCGAGATTGGACTCCCTACAAGCTATCTAAATTATGCCCTACCTATCTTAGAGTGCACTCGAGCTCACCCAGATGCATATTAATCGCATTCCCATTTTGAAGATACCAACCAAAAGGATATCAATTGAACATGCATTTTGCATAAACATAAATATAAAGCATTATAAAAGCGATATAAGAGCAATATATATACATGTTCCTAATCCTAGGGATTTCTATCTAAAAATGGTTTAAAAGAAAAATAGTAAAGCAAAAGTAAGATGTCTCTCCAACAAAGTCGCCATTCTTCTATAGCGCTCTCTAAATCTAAGGGTTTCTACCTAAAAGATGGAAGAAGAATTGGTCTCTCCCACTGTGGTCACCATTTTCCTGTTGCGTGGTTTTTGTGACTTGTTTCACTAAACGCCTTTAATATACAATTTGGTTTCGAATTAAAATCAATGGTCAACAGTTTGATTCATTTTTTATCCTATGAAGCTGATTAAGGAAGGGAAATAGATGTCTCCAATTAACCCTGCTTGCAAATTGAGGTTTAAATAGTCAAAACTGTTGGTTTACAGATACTGTCAAAAGTGTGGGTGCCTTTTAGGTTATTTTGCTTAGAAAAAAGGTATATATGATGTTCATGATATCTGGTGGAGGGGTATTGAATTTGGTATTGAGAGTGTGTTGAGTGAAATTTATTTTTATATAGGTCTGAGAACCTATTGTTGCTCTTTGTTTGGTGTGCTCGCGAAGATCTATGACCTTTTGCCTACATATCCCAAAAAAGAGAATTGATGAATTAGTGCATCATAGTTCCTCCTAAAAGGCTAGAGCTATGAGAAGATGTTGATTTGTATCTTGGTTAAAGCACATGATGATGATGTTCAAAGTTGTATTTGTGTCTTGATCAAAGCCCAAGATTGAAGCTGAAAAAGTTTGTCTGTGTCCTGATCAAAGCCTAGGATTGAAGCTGAAATGGTTTGTTGTAACTGATAGGGGTGTTTGAATTGCATAGCTCAAGGCATAAGTTGAATCTGGTATCTTGATTTGCATAACTCAAGAAAGACTGAATGGGTACCCTGAATTGCATAGCTCAAGGATGACTGAATGGTTTACCTGAATTGCATAGCTCAGGAAAGCTGAATTGGGTGGAAAAAATGATTGATGGAAAAGTGATCTTAGTTATTGTCCAAGTGTATGTCTGAAAGAGATTATCTTAGTTAAATTCCAAGACTATGACTGTTGGGAATTAACTTAGTTAAAGTCCTAGGCTATAACTGTAATAATTTAGCTTAGTTAAAGTCCACGTCTATGATAATATTAAATTAGCTTAGTTAAAGTCCAAGACTATGATTGTAATGTTGGATTAGCTTAGTTAAAGTCCAAGGATATGACTGTATTGTTGAATTAGCTTAGTTAAAGTCCAAGACTATGACTGTATTGTATTAGCTGGAAGTGTTTGAATTTTGTGCCTTGATTGAAGCCCAATGTTGAAGCTAAAAAAGACTCAGTAGAGAGAGAATTTGTCATCTCTAAATAGGGAAATGTTTGAATTTAGGGATAAATGTACAAGACCCCCATGTCATTAGGACGTGATTTGGTTTTCCCCCCTTTAAGTTTTATTTTAATAGAGACCCCCTTATAAAATCCAAAATCAGAAATTACCACCCCCTATTACCTCAATGCTGACTGGGTAAAGGATGACTGGATGCTGACTGGGCAAAAACTCAATATAATAATAATAATAATAATATTATTATTATTATTATTATTATTATGTTAAATTAAATAAATAAAAAATAAAAAATAAAATATGTGTTACTGCACTTCACTCCAAATACATCGTCGCTCATATCACCATCACCATCAACTTGCAGTGTTTCTCAATGATCAATCCGATAAACAATAATTTCCAACTCTATGGTCAAGAAAAATCAAACAGATAAAAACAAAAATTTGAAGCCATCGAAACTTAACATAAATTTGAATAGTTGGAATCATGATGAGTGCCATTATTTCCAATAGCAGGAATTTTGAAGTACCAGAGTCTTCCCACACCATCCACTTTGTTTTTCTTACAAAGAAAATCTTCAACGTAAGTCTTCTCCACCTTACGATCTACATCGTGCAAAAACATGTGTGCCACGTCGGAGCCTTTTCTATTTCTCGCCATCACGTTCATCGAAAATATCGCCGCCATACGACCCGGCGCCTCCGCGAAGTACCCTCCCAATGCATTGATCATTATCAAATCCCAGTCGGTATCGTAAACCTCGTCGGGGAGATTATGAACCAAAATCAATTAATTTGTGTTAGATGAACAAAGGTTTTGTAAATTAATTTGTGTTCCCCTTTTGAGATTTCTATTTGTGTTAGACGAGCAAGGGTTTTGTGATGAGAAGTTATAATGAAAATAGTTCCTCTTCCTCTTCTATTTGTGTAAGTACAGTTATAATGAGAAGTTATTTTTTGGAAAATTTGTTTGGTCTTTGGTGAAGTGTTACCAAGGATAGATTAGCAGCTTTAGTTGAAGTTGAAATTACATTGTTTTCAATTTGTGCTACAGTGACGCAGTACTTACAAGTTACAAAGAAGAAGAAGAGTTGCAGGTTTGTTCTTACTTCTGTATTGTACAGTCAACACCACATAAGTAAATAATTAAAACTCAGTCAGCATGTGTGGTAAAAGGGGTGGGTAAAAGATGGTTTTGGATTTTATAAGGGGGATTTTATAAAAAAATAACTTCAGGGGGCAATTTCAAATCTCGCCCTAATTGCAAGGGTTTTTTATATAATTAACCCTTGATTTTATATGTGTCTTGATTGAAGCCCAGGTTTGAAGCTAAACAAGTAAAAATGACTATGTGGGAAAGTTTATTTGTGTCCTGATTTGGAAGCCCATGTGTGAAGCTTATTTGTGAGAGACTGACTCTTGATTGTTTGTATCTTATATGAAGCCTAAGATGGGAGAATAAAATTTTTATGGGAGACTAACTATGTATGAAGAGTGTTTTGTCTATTGTTTGATAAATTATTTGAGGTGATCATATATTCCTTTACCTGGGGAGGTTCCATTGTATAAAGCCTAACATAAGGCTATCTTGATCATCCATCAGAGAGAGGGAGACTATTGTATGTGTTTGATTCTCTAAGGATTTGTTTCTATGCTTTTAGGAAGCCTTTGAGGTCCATGTGTTTAAGCCCAAGAGGAGTCTAGGTTACCTTTAAGAGGCCCATGGGTCCTTGAACAAAACCCAAGAGGAGGCTGGAGATGATTTACAAAGAATCATTTCACTAGGAAACTTCTTATCTTTGTAAATACCTTGTAAGTTGTAAAGAAAAACCCTAGGTGTTTTGAAAGGTGTATCTATTTTGATGAAGATAACCTAACTACTAAGAGATTCTAGTAAGATGCAAATATATACAGATGAAATGCATGCAGACAAATAAATGTGTTAGTGAATGCGTTGAACATTTTTTATTATGTCTTTGTTATAGTTTGAGTATTCTTAAATGTTTTTTAAGAATGATGTTGGGAGTTACACTAGGAAGCAGAGGCCCAAAATCCCGAGGGAGAGAGATTATATATATGTTTTATATTGTATCCTCTTTGAAGATTAAGAAGTATTTTATTATATTTGCTTTAATATGAGATAAAGAAAGATATATGTAAACATCAAAACCCTTATCTAACAAGCAAACAACAATTTAAGAAAACAGCGAGAAGTTAGAGGGAGAAAAGATGGCTCAAAAGCCAATAATAGGGTTTATACATAAGGATACCTATGGAATTTGTTTTATATTTTATTATCTTGTGATTTCATACATAGGGTAGGACTTGGGTGCTGAAAAGCTACATACCTCCTAAAGAGCAGTTCACTGGAGTGAAGCTCAGTTTAGTAGCGGGTGTATTAGTGTAACACGGTGGGAGAACTGACTTTTAGTCATGTTGCGGATAGCAAGAGTCGCCACCGACTTTTATTTTATCCATAAGGAAAGGACATAAAAGAACAGGAAATACCTATTTTAAAAGACTTGAGTTCGGGGGGTAGGTTATACAAAGGGAAGGTGTTAGCACCCTTTATATCCATGGTTATCCATGGACTCTTAGTTACTTAGCTCACTTAAATTGTTTTTGAAGAGTGTAGTGTGTGATTAGAAAAATTTCTTTAAGTACTTGGTAATGACCCTCGTATGGGTGTATATAAAGTCTAGTTTAGAAATTGTGAGGTGTAAAAGTAATTTTGAAAAGTGTGAGCAAGTAACTATGAGGTACCTACCCTAGACTAAGTCTTTCTTATTCTCTTATGTTCTTTCAATGGTAAGACTATCCCTATTATTAAGGAATAGGTAGTCATTACCTTGGATGTTTAAGGGACAAGTGTAGGGTCATCGTATGGTCATAGAAGGCAACTTAAGGGTGTCTTTAGCAATTCGTAGGGACTATCATCATTTATTCGAAGGGACAAGATCATTATTCCGTAGGCAACCTCGAAGGGACTTGATCTTTTTAAACTGTAGGGACTTGATGATTTTTATAAAGGGACTTTGCTTAAGACACCTATATATTTGAGGGACTTGACCATATTTAAGGCAACTGAGAGAGATACCCTAGGAAGTGCAAGATGGCGATCAAAGATCGACTTACGTGTGTGAGTGTTTATACTCAGGTATTTATCTTATTTAAATTAATTTTCTAAGTTATTTTTAATTACATTTAGGTTATGCACACCCTAATATTACTAACCATACAATAAAATATTTACAAAAATAAAATAAGACGGAAAATAAATCTACAAATATTACATGGCTTTAGCAGATACATAATAATTAAATAAATAATAATATAATAAGAATAATAAATAAACCACAAAATATTAGCAATAATAAAATATTAATAATAATAATAATGGTTAGAATAATAAATAAAGAAAAAAAAATTTAAAAGAAAAAAAATTAAGGTTAAACAAATATTAGAATTTTTTTTAAAGGTTTAATTAAGAAAATTTAATAAATTTAATAATAATGAACAAAATATTAAGTTATTTACATATTAATAAAAATAAAGATTATATTAATTAGGGTTTAGAAAAAATAAGTTAATTTTTAAGGTTAGAAGAAAAATTAGGGTTAGTATTTTAATTAAGAAAAATTAGGGTTAGGAATTTAGGTTTAGAAATTAAATAAGATTTAAATAAGTTATTTACAAATTACATATAATAAAATTTATATACAAATATATTATATAATTTTTTTTTAATATAATTAATAAACATTAAGAAAATAATTATGGATTTTAGAAAATATAAAATTTATATATAAAAACATATTATTGATTATTTATTTAGAAAATATTTTAATTATATTATTTAAAACAAAATAAACAAAACAATGAGAAAATTAAATAAAACAAGGAAAGTCACTAAAAAGATAGGACCTGGGATTTGAACCCAGGTCCTTTACCTTGCAGATGCAGTACAAAACCAACCAGGCCAGCGCGCGCTGGTAATATTCATATGAGCCAAAACAATTAAATAATAAATCTGCAAAAAATCACAAGTGTTAAAAAAAAATTGGGTGAACCTGGGAATCGAACAAAGGTCTTTACTCTCACCAAACCAAATGCCTTGCCACTAAGCCATATGGGGCGTGCCTGGACATAAACAACAACAAACAAATATATAATAAACTTATTGAATAATGAAAAAAAAAGAAAAAAAAATAGGGTTTCACCCAGGTTTGAACCCAGGACCTTCCATCCACGCGCGCGTTCTCTAACCACTGGGCCAACCAACGTTTGTTGAAATAATATAGAAACAATTCAACAAAATATTAAGTCAAATACTTAATTCCCAGATGGCGCCAAGAACTTCATCTTCTTCCTCTGAAATTCGCAGGTTTATCTGCGAATTTTCCTGCGAAGCTTCCTGTAAATTTTCCTACGAACAAAACCTAAAAAACACATACTTCAACAAAAACGTACAAATTTCACAAGTTGATCATGCCAACATGATCTATACAGTTCGTTTAGTTCAATTATGGTTTCAAACAATATTTATATGGCCTATTGTGTGAAGCCCTAAAACGAAAGCTCAAACCCTAACAATGGCCGTCCACGTATTTGGCCATGAATCTTCAATCTCTCTGTCCAGAAACGTTCTATGGTTCATAACAAACATATAAAAATCATTAAAAACAACTTATAGTGGATATATAAACGTAATCGAAAATTCAAAAATTAAGAACAAAATTGCAATCGGGATCCATGTTTTATGATGCTTTTGATGAGTATGATTGTTCAAACACGTTCTAACATCCTCAAAGAAGCTTTCTCAACCTTAAAAACTCCTTTTGGGTTGCTGGATTTGTGAAACCGAATTTGAGTTTTTCTTTGAAAAGTTGAAGGTTGAATGATGTTCTTGGAGGCTGGAAATATTTCCCTTGTGCTTGCAATCAGTTTGTGTATATATGGTGATGTAAATTAGGTCAAGAGTTTGTGGATTTTTGGGCTTTTGATGGTTGCTTGATCATGAAGTTTCACCACTTTCAAATATTCCAAAAAATATTATAAAACCTTTCCAATTTGGTTGAGCACGAATTTGAATGATACCAATCAGTTTTGAATAACCTTTAAGAGCTTCTAGAATGAGAATCATATCCAATATTGAGTTTTTCATATTTTATTTTGATTTAAATTGATTTTAAATGAATAAAATCCAAATAAATATAAAATAAATTATAAAAATATGAATAAATGAGAATTGGGTCGTGCATGATGATATCATGAAGATTGGATCACAAAATTGCAAGCCCATTTGAAAAAATTTGGTTTTAAGGCCTCATTTGCTCAATATACCCCTAAAAAATTTCCCAACTTTGCAAAGACACAAATCCCTCAATTTTAAGGCTATGAAGGTGTTCTTGGACATTTTGGAAATCTTAGAGAGTCCTCTAACCAACCTCTTTGGTCTCATGTCCATATCCTTTACCATTTTCAAGTTATGCCCTTTGAAAGATGTTGACTTTTTGTTGACTTTTAAAATGACCTATAATG
Source organism: Lathyrus aphaca (assembly GCA_963966055.1). Classification (NCBI taxonomy): domain Eukaryota; kingdom Viridiplantae; phylum Streptophyta; class Magnoliopsida; order Fabales; family Fabaceae; genus Lathyrus; species Lathyrus aphaca. The sequence goes on from OZ014525.1 coordinate 18,975,261, forward strand.
TTTTAGCTCATACCTTCCAAATGAAGAATTTTTGGGATTGGCTTGTGAGACACAAAGTTGTAGAGAATTCAATTTCCTTAAAAATGAGCTTTGGATAGAAATTTTTTGATGAAGCATGTGAAAGTTATGGCTGGTCAAAGTTCAGTTGACTTTTCCTTTGAAAACCCTAATTTAGAAACTCCGGATTCTTGATGATCTGAAATCTCTTTGATGAATCATGATCAACCCTTGATCAAATGATGAATTTTACTTCATAAACTTGATGTTGGCAAAAAATCATTAAGTTTGATTTTGGTTTGACCACAGTTGACCTTAGTTTGACTTTTTAACTAATTTGACTGATTTTTGCATATCTGATCATCTGACTGAGCAAACCTTTTGGGAAAGCCTTGAAACTTGACATGGGGATTCTTGAAGACATATAGGATGTTATGAAGCTCACTTGAGGCCTTGGAAGTCCATTTGGCTTGATGAAACTCAAAACCCTAGTTTAGGGTGCATTACTTAGGAGGATGCTCTGTCTGAGGGGATTGTCAAACTTTCTGACTAATTGTGAACCTTGTGAACCTCTTGAGATACCTTGTGAACCTTGTGAACCTCTTGGGACACCTTAGAACACAATGCCTTGACTAGGGGAGGGAAAATTTTGGGGTGCAACAATTAGATCTTTAGTCATAAAGATGGAAAAAGAAAAGGAGATGAGACTTTTAAATAAGTGGCTCATAATCTTTGTTTAGGAGATTGAAAATTGTTTAAGAAAACAGTTGGAGGGATCATGACTTATACGGAAGCCTAACGGAGTTTTAAAACAGATCGGAGAAAGTTTAAAACAGTAAAAATGGGTTCTAAACACAGATTATTCACCATGACACATTTTCACAATTCATTTTGATTACAAGAATTTTATGTGTAAAGAAATTCAAAGATGAAAATTCAATGCGGTGAAAAGGCGATCGCGTCGGGTTTTTTTGGAAATGGATCAGATGAACCCTAATGATTCATTTTTCAAAAATGGGTGGGTCTTACACTCTAATAAAGGCCCATAAGTATTTTTGATTTCAAATTTAGGGGTGACAAAATCAAAACCCTAATTTATTAATTTTAAGCATTTATTTTGAAATAAAAATTAAAAATTCAAACATATATGAAAAAACAAGTTTAAATCTTGGATTAATATTTGAAAATTTGTGTTTTATCCATGAGATGACTTGAATATCATTTATGTTTGAAAAAATCAAGTGGATGAAACAATTTTTAAATGTTTAGAAACAAATAAAATTAATTCTTTAAGAAAATATTAAATATATTAAATAATTAATATTTTTGGATTTTTTTCATGGAATAAAATATTTAAACATTTTTGAGTCATGCTCTTTCTCTTATGTTTCTATCATGCTTAAATCTCAAGCATTGGTTCAACTTTTTCTCTCTTTCATTTTTATTTGTACTTCTTTGTGTGAAAAATCAACCATTGAATTAGGAAAAAGAAAGATGTCTGAACCAAAAGAAAATGAGAAGATTCAAACCCACCATAGATATAAAAGGTTTCAACTTGTTGTATATATATTACTAAGATTTTATAAAAAAAACTTATTTATTGATAACTTCCTTCTAAACCCGCTATCTTTTATTAATTTAATAAATTATAATTAATTAGTTAAAATAATAATAATAATAATATTAATATTAATATAAAAACATGAGTAAATATATGTGTGAGATTTATGGTTGAATGTATACTTATTAATATTATTATTATTATTTTCAATTTAAAGTAAAAAGAGTGTTAATTTAATAATATTAATAAGTAATATGTGAAATAAGTGTATGATATGAGAAATGAGTTAATACATTTTTTTATTATTAATTCTAAAATTATTATTTAAGAAAGGAAAAACTATAAATTTAATATTATTTAATTAAATGGTCAATTAATTTTGATTTTAAGTGATAAATGCTTTATACGTAAAATAATTGTTTGAGAAATGAGTTAGTGGAGATAGTGAGTTGATAAATTATATTATTATTAATCTTAATTTAATATTTTTTTGTTGATTAATTTATAGTGGAATGATAAATTTATATTATTTATTTATTAAATATAGAAATAAAAGAGAGGTGGAAGATTTTGGAGGGAAATTTTTAAGAAGAAGTTGTAGGATTATAATTAAGTATAATTAAGTATGATATGAAAAACAATTTCGTAGATAAATTAAAATCTGAGATTAAAATTGTAATTAACTCAATATTATTTTATTAAAAAAAAATAAAATTATTTATTTTATAGTGTCAATGAATTTTTATAAAAGTTTATAAAATTTATTTATGAGATTAATTATTATGCACTATCCGTGTAAAAAAATTTACACCATTAATTCATCACAACCATTCATAATTATTACTTTAAATATAATTAAAATAAAAGTCAAATATAAATTTGAATCTGACGCTTACCATTCACTGATAGTTCGGTGCATTCTAATTAAATTATTTATTTAATTACTTTTATCATTTTTTTATATTTATTAAATGAAAAAATATGTAAATTTAATATTAAAATTATATATATTATTTTTAGAAAAACTTTATAATTTTGATAATAAATTCATTGGCACATACAAAATTCTCTTAAGAAAATGAATTGATACAAACTTAATAGTGTTCCAATTTTTTATTGTATCTTTCTTTCTCTATTCTATTACGTACCCCAAATGATTATAGAATTACATAGAAATCAAACTACACTGTTTAACTTGTTTACTGTTTAACGTTAACCGTATAACCACCTCCGGTATCATTCCCTGAGTTCGATTTAGGGTTATTCATGGCGGAGAACCAACACCGGAAAACCGTACTTGACGGTGGTTGGTTAGCAGCCAGGTCAACCGAGGTCCAATTCACCGGTACTCAGCTCACCACTACTCACCCTCCTACTTCCCCCATTTCTCCATGGATCGAAGCCGTCGTTCCCGGAACGTAATCTTCTACTACTTTCACTCCTTATTTTTTTCTCTATCTTTCTTTCTTCTCGGTCACGCTTACTCAGTCTTATTGATTTTACTTCACAGCGTTCTAGCTACCTTGGTGAAGAACAAGATCGTTCCAGATCCTTTCTATGGACTTCAAAATGAAACTATTATAGATATTGCTGATTCCGGGAGAGACTTTTACACTTTCTGGTTTTTCACAAACTTTCACTGTAACCTTGTGCGTTTTCTTCTTCCCTACATTGTTATACATCTATTCATTTCTCATAGTTTCATATTTACTTTTAACTTTCTGTTTATGCCTTGTATTCAATCAATTTTATTTTTATATTTAGTATCTCACCTATGAAGCACGGCTACACCAGTAATAATTTGAAAAAATTAAATAAATTAAACGTAATCGCAAGTGTTGGTGCGTGAGGTGTCAGTGCTACATAGTTTCTCACATTCCTAATATTAGTCAAGGTTTTAAAAAATAGTCTGCCAAAATGGTATTGAAAGATGCTGATACTGATCCTGTTACTCACCGTTGAACAAATTGTGGTTAATGTTAATTCACACCGCGACGACCGCAATTAGTGTCGCAACACTTGTACCGACCGAAATCGTGAAAGCCTTTATGTGACCGCAATACTACTCCGACCATTATTTAAAACCTTGAAATTAGTATCCAAATTGTAATCTTATATTTTTTAATATAGAAAGTGTGGTTAGTCGAGTTGTCAAGTAGCTGCTATAGTTGCACTACAGTAGTGCGATAAAGTAACAAAATTTGAACAAATTGCTATCGTTTTGCTATATGCTATATGCTTATAGTAAAAATGTAAATATTATTGTCAAATAGAGGCGCTGTAGCACCATAGCATAGAGAAGTTTGAGTAAACCGCTATTTTTCCATGAGACGATATTGACAACACTTGTTTCTAGTTTGATAATCTTATTTTTGATGGATGAAGATGGAGATTACTAATCAGTAATTACGTTATGTTTTTGCAGTCAACTACTAATCAGTACTGTGATTTGAATTTTCGAGGAATTAATTACTCTGCTGATGTGTATTTAAATGGCCACAAAACTGTTCTTCCGAAAGGAATGTTTCGAAGGCACTCTATTGATGTCACTGATATTCTTCATCCTGATGGTAATAACTTGCTTGCTGTTCTTGTTCATCCTCCAGATCATCCTGGGACGATTCCTCCTGAAGGTGGGCAAGGTGGTGATCATGAGGTTGGTAATTAAATTAGTACATCTGATCCCTGAATTTTATCATTTTTACTTACATACCTTTCTTGATAGGTTTAAGCATCTGTTCTGGTGTTTCAAGAGACTGAAATTAATCAAGAGTCGAGGGAACAATAAGTGTGAGAGAGGAAAAGGAGTTGTGCATGTGGAATATCTAATTCAGTTTATTTTGTTGTTTTGTAGATAGGAAAGGATGTAACCACACAGTATGTTGAAGGTTGGGACTGGATGACTCCTATAAGGTGACATTGCTGTTACTTGTAATGTGTTAATACTTTTCTTTTTTCTATATATAATTATTGATTTTTTCAATAAATTGAAGCCCTATCATTACTTTTTCTAGTTTGGTTAGGCAATGCCAGGGATATATAAAGAAAACTGTAGGGCATTTTGGTTGTCTGTTTGAAATTGTAAGAGAACATGAATTATTGAGAGGCCATGCAAAGCAAAGTATATATGCACCTAATGCAAATGTTAAATTTGATTGCAGAGATAGGAATACTGGAATATGGGATGAGGTTTCCATTTCGGTTACTGGGGTGAGTTGTATTTGTTAGTTTAGTTCATTCCAATGTCTAATATTATTATTTCTTCTTTAACATTAGGATTTTCCATTAGAAAAACCATCCAAGCCTTTCATTTCTCTCTCTCATCCACTTTGTTTAACGCATTATTGGTCATAGTCCTTTTGTGATTCATGGTTGAATATTGTTGAACTCCAATTCCAAGCGTATTTATTGGCTTTATGAAAATTGCTTTGCAAAGTCACTAAGATGTCTGGAAAACAGAACCAGAATATTGCAGGGGTGTGAGATAGACATCAGAATTATTATGTCAATTTTAGCTTTTAATGCACTCCATACATTCCATAAAACCGATTACACATTCTCTACTCTAGAATTTGTTTGTTTTCCCTTTTTATGTATGCTGGTGCTTCTGGTTGTTGCTTGGTTGGATGATGATTATTGTGTCTGTATTTCGTGCAGCCTGTAAAAATAATTGATCCCCACTTGGTTTCGTCATTCTTTGACAATTATGAGAGGTCATATTTACATGCAACCACTGAATTGGAAAACAGGAGCTCTTGGAGCGCAGAGTGCTCTTTGACTGTCCAAGTTACATTGGAACTTGAGGATAACATTTGCTTGGTAGAGCATCTTCAAACTCAAAGCCTCTCAATTCCTGCAGAATCACGGGTGCAATATACATTTCCTGAGGTCAGTAACAATGTTCACTGTGCTTATGATAAGGTTTTATCTGTCGTGTATAAACCTTCAACTCATTCAAAGAACTTAATCAATAATTCAAATAATCTTGATCTATGAAGTCGGCAATTTGAGGAATTTTCACCCTATTCTCGAGTCTTGAGAAAGACTCTTTGACAGCTTTTCAACATACTTGTCTATGTGGCACGTGTTGTGTCTTTGTGCTGTATGGGCCTGTTTAACTTTTAGATAGCTCTAGTTCAACGCGATTGTAATGTTTGGAGTTAACTGTCGTATGTGTTGCGCTTGTACTATAATCGGACAGACTTTAATATACTGATGATCAGTTTCATATTCAAAATTCCCTAAATAATAAAGGACTTATATTTCTTTACTTATCTAATGAACAAATATTCAGGTATGATGGGGGGAAATTGGACAAAGATATCGATAGACCTCCTATTAGTATTGTTATTATTAAAGCTGTCAGAGTGGGCTGGATTTGATGGGTCGGCCCATTAGCCCATTCATTTAGCATGGGTTGGGCTGTAAAAAGCAAGCCTAATAATAAAAATTTGGATCAGGCCGGGTTAGTCCATGGGATTCTGGCCAACCTACAATCAACATCTCCATATGATTTTTTGGAAAAATAGTGTTAGTAAAAACTTTCAAAATTATCATCTAATTTAAAGATTATTAATAAAAATATGTTTAAATATGTAAACTAAATAAAAAAAGATACATTTAGTGATTTTTTTAATTTTTTCTTAAAGTTTATAAAGTATAAATTATTAATTTGGTTCAATTGAAGGAATATAACTTGAGTTTAATTGATATTCAATGCTAATGCAATAAAAAAGACACTTGCATTCAATCATATCTCACCAAATATATATAACTGTAAGAAACTAATATATCAAAATGGCATAAAAAATGAAATGAGTGAATAAACCAAAAAAAGAAAGCGGGTTGGGCTTATCCATTAGCCCACATAGCCCATAGGTGACGCCGTGACGGGCCGTTCTCAATAATGTGCAGCCCAACAACAAGAGGGACAGTCCAAGCTGGCCTATTTATGCAGCTGGGCCCTTAAGGCCACAATGTACTGGACCGAGCCAGCCTTTTTGACAGTGCTAGTTATTATTTTATTTGGCTAAAGGTATTATGTTATTAGGCATCAATTATTATATTAGACAGCAGTTATGCATTAGACTATTCAGAGTAGTCATAACCGGATAGCGGCGCGCGCGGAGTGGCCGACCCCAAAAGTGGGATAGCGGGATGACCGTTCTATTTGATCCTTTTTTGGACAAATTACATATAATAATTATAAATATACTCAATGTAAAATTAAACAAATAACTCAACTCATAAAATATTCATAAGTCAAAGCACACATGAATTTTGAAGTGCATAAACGACTATGAAGGAAGGTTAAGGTTGAGTCTCAACTCAAATTTGATTGAAAAACCCAAAACTACCCTTAAAAACATTGTAAATTTAAGAGGTAATTTCTGTTATTTAGAGGGGAAAAGGATAACGGGCCAGAAACCACTCTGGACCGGGAACTGCTCTGGACTGGGAACCACTCTGCTACACTATCTCACTATTTACCCTATAGCGGCTGTTATAGTGTTTTGCACCGCTAAGGCTCTTCTCATAGTGGTCAGCCTCCATTCCGCTATAGCAGGATAGCGCCACTATTGACTACTCTGAGACTATTATTGAATAAATAGGGAAATAGAAGAAAAAGTTAGTAAGCATTTATTTTGGGAATGGATATTAGAAGGGAGAGACCAAACTCTCAAAATTTGAAATCGTGAGACCAAGATTCACGAATTTGTTGGATAAGAATTGTCTTGTAATTGTAGACTATCTCTTTTCTTAGCTCACTACTGTATCTTTTCTGGTATTGTTCCTTGTAATCTATAAATAAAAGAATCATTATTCAGCTATATTTTAAATTATGTCATGCCAGTTCTAACAGGTATATTAACAATTTTCAAGATATTTGAATTCATCACCTGTAAGTTATACATAACGCCCTTCTTCACTGGGTATGAAAGCTGGCGGCAAAGTATTTAAAGCAGCTTGAGTGATCATGTCGACAATCCTATTTTTTTAATAAGCATATGCAGATCTGGATCGATAAAGCAACATAGCATATAAAAAAGTTTAAAGCAGCTCATGTAGTCAGAAGGACAACTTTTTTCTAGCATCATGGATATACTATTTTCTAGCATCCTTTTCTACCAATCCTGTTAACTTGCATATATCATGGTTTAAGTTTCAATGTTCAAGTGTTAATTGTTTGCATTAACAGCTTTTCTTCTACAAGCCCGATTTATGGTGGCCTAATGGAATGGGAAAGCAATCTCTGTACAATGTTGTCATTAGCATTGATGTTAAAGGATTTGGTGAGTCTGATTCATGGAGCCATCTCTTTGGATTCCGCAAAATTGAGAGCCACATTGATGATGCTACTGGCGGAAGGTATGACAATTACTCGCATTTCTTCATTGTTTGTCTACCTTTTACTTAAATAAAATTAATTCAATCTTTAAACTGTCTCCAATTTATAGGCTATTTAAAGTCAATGGTGAACCAGTTTTTATTCGTGGGAGTAACTGGATATTGTCTGATGGGTTACTGCGACTTTCGAAGAAGAGGTATAATACAGATATCAAGTTTCATGCAGATATGAATTTTAACATGATAAGATGCTGGGGTGGTGGACTGACAGAAAGGCCAGAGTTTTATCATTATTGTGATTATTACGGCCTTCTAGTAAGCTTCAGTCTCTTTATATTTCATTACTACCTGTTGGTATTTTTTTCTTTTTGTTATATTATTAATGAATTTTTTAGATTAATACTACTCTGCTGTATGCATATATGGTTTGCTCGCCTTCTTATCCATTCTAAGGACTTGTGTATGAATAGCAGTTTTTGTATTAACTTCAACCACGTAATCATCATGATCAAAAGCAGGTTGATGCTGTTCATCCTCACTATTCTATATTATTTGTTTACCACTTAATTTTTGGATTCTAATGTTGGGAAAAGTAGGGTTTTGCTTCTTATCTTCTTTTATTAAACCCTATTCTTTTGTTTAAGATTTCTTGAGGGTCGTTTCGTCATCTTTTTATCTAGGTTCAAACTGGGCTTACTGAACATATTCAAGAGATAATCCCACAGGGCGTTCCATGTGTGGATGACATACTTTTACTTGAAAAATTGAGAGAAGTAAATGAAAAGTTATAACTATAGAATAAAGTTAGAAATACAAAAACTCTGTTGAAGCAGGACTAAAGCAGAGTTTATGAAATGCAAATTCACTAAAAGACACGTGTTAGAAATGAATAAATGCAAAGTTAGAAGTTAGAACTATAGAAACAAGTTAGAAATACAAAATATCTGTTGACGCAAGAGTAAAGCAGAGTGTATGAAATGCAAATTTAGCAAAAGTCGCATTCGTAGGTCAAAGGTGGAAATTTCAGATTATAGAATACAACAAAACTTGCGTTTAAAGTACCTGAGGTCAACTATACAAAATGACGGAGAGATAGGAAGATGTTAACCATAACTCCATAAGCCTCAAGTAGGACATAGATAAATACTTTGGGTATAATTTGTGATGGAAAATTACCTCTTAAACTTAAAGAGAAATTTTACCATACAACTACAAAAGTTGTAAATTGTAAGGCTTAACATGGAATTGAATGTTGGATAATAAAGAGCTAACAAGAAAATAAACTCAACCTTGTAGAGACGAGAATGTTAAAATGGGTAAGTGGTTGCACTCACACAGAATTGATAGAATTAACAATACATTGGTGAGAAATTTTCGATAGTGGCCACTATAGAAAAGATGGTAGAATCTCATCTTATGTAGTTTGAAAAATATGTAAAAAAAATACCTACAGAAGTTCTGACTAGGAGGAGGGTTGACCAGATGCAGTAATGTCTAACACAGGTAGAGTGAGACCAAATAAATTGTTCCACAGACCATTAAGAGAAGCAAAAATCTACTAATTTAATACATGACTGTGACTTGTGACATCATTCTCACCTAGTGATACATGACTTGGTTGTTTTTATTATTGTTGTTTGTTGTTTCTAGAGGGTGATTTTAATTGAATGGTCTGTTTGCATTATGGGATCTTCTGCTTATGATGTGTTATACATACCCTGTGTACAAACAAATATTGTAATGTCCTTTTCTTTTTTCTGAAAAGTGTTTTTGACTGGTCACAGTTTATTTACCTAGTTTAGATGCTTATATAGCTTAAACTGATAACCCTTGGTCTAATTCAATTTTTTGGTTCTTTGATTTATATTACAATGTTAGTAGTATGGGTTTGAAACATAACCTTCTTTATTGTTTTAAATTTTGTAGGTATGGCAAGAGTTCTGGATTACAGGGGATGTTGATGGACGTGGAGTCCCAGTATCTAATCCACAAGGTCCGCTGGATCATGACCTTTTCTTGTTTTGTGCAAGAGACACTGTCAAACTTCTAAGAAACCATCCTAGTCTTGCGCTATGGGTGGGTGGAAATGAACAAACTCCGCCAGATGATATAAATGCTGCTCTGAAAATTGATCTGAGGCTTCATCCTAATTTTGAAAGTGTAGTTGAAAACACCAAATCTGTTGGAGACTTGTCTCCGGTGTTGAGGGATCCTAGCCCGAAGGATCCTAGCCAATACCTCGATGGTACACGCATTTACATCCAGGGTTCAATGTGGGATGGGTTTGCCGATGGGATGGGGAACTTCACTGATGGTCCTTATGAAATTCAAAATCCCGAAGACTTCTTCAAGGATTCCTTTTATAATTATGGATTCAATCCAGAGGTTGGTTCTGTGGGAATGCCAGTTGCATCAACCATAAGAGCAACAATGCCGTCAGAAGGATGGCAGATACCTGTGTTTAAGAAACTTCCAGATGGTTATGTAGAAGAAGTTCCAAATCCCATATGGGAATACCATAAATACATTCCTTATTCAAAACCAAATAAGGTTCATGATCAGATTCAGCTATATGGTAGTACTGTCAAAGATCTTGATGATTTTTGTTTGAAAGTAAGTAAAACCTTCATCCTGGTGGCCATTAGTGATACATTTTTCATCATCTTATTTTTGCCGTTCTCAAGTTAAAGTTGTCGTTTAAATTTTAAGCCATAATTTACTCAGGCACAACTTGTTAACTACATTCAATATAGAGCACTTCTGGAGGGATGGACATCTCGTATGTGGAGTAAATATACAGGTGTATTGATATGGAAGTCACAAAATCCTTGGACTGGTCTGAGAGGTCAATTTTATGATCATCTACTTGACCAAACAGCAGGTTTCTATGGTTGTCGCTGTGCTGCAGAACCCATTCATGTTCAGCTTAATCTAGCTACATATTTTATAGAGGTAATTGCCTAACTATAGTTCCTAGTTTTATGAGTTCGTGATAAAATGTGACTTGTTATTTTACCAATACTAAACAAAATTTTACCATTATGATGATTATACATATTCAGATATGGTGCCGAAACCGAAATAACAAGTTAAAACGATTACTAGTGTAACAAACTGGTCAATTGCATAATTCACAAATTGTATTGCAATTTATTATTTAGTCCAGTTATGTAGAAAATAGGAATGGTTCATAATGGTTTTGCATCATTTTATCTTCCTTCTCAAAACAGGTTGTTAATACTACATCAGAAGAATTGTCTAATGTTGCAATTGAAGCTTCAGTGTGGGATCTGGAAGGAACATGTCCATACTACAAAGTTAATGAAAATCTCTCTGTGCTACCAAAAGAGGTTGCATCTATTGTTGAAATGAGGTATCCAAAGTCAACAAATCCAAAACCAGTATACTTTCTTCTTCTCAAACTGTATAACATGTCAGATCATAGAATTATATCTAGAAACTTTTATTGGTTGCATCTTTCTGGTGGAGATTACAAGTTATTGGAGCCATATAGAGAGAAGAAAATACCTCTCAAGATAACGTCGAAGGTTTCGGTTGACGAGTCCACATATAATATTCAAGTGCATGTGACAAACACATCTAAAAGCCCTCCAGATTCCAAATATCCAACCATAGAGTATAGTTCAATTTCAACAGGTAGTGCATGTGGGACTGGAAAAGAACATGAAACTGGTTTGTTCAAGAGGATACATAGATGTTTTGCTGGGAAAAGTGATGGTTTGAAGGTTTCTGAAATAAATGGGAATGATGTAGGTGTTGCTTTCTTTCTTCATCTCTCTGTTCATGCTTCAAAGACAGAATATAAAGAGGGTGAAGACACGAGAATTCTTCCTGTTCATTACTCTGATAACTATTTTTCACTGGTCCCAGGAGAGAGCATGCCTGTTAATATATCTTTTGAGGTTCCTCAGGGTGTCACTCCTAGAGTTAGTCTCGATAGCTGGAACTGCAATGGGAGACAACAAACCATTGTTGAAATTTTATGATACTCGTATACCTTGCAACATTGTAAAATGCAAAGTCTTGTGAATTTTACTAATAATAAATGCACCGGAAAGAGAGGATCCATGGTTATGATTTGTCTTCTTGTACCTGGGCCAATGTAACCATTGTATATATGTATGTTGAAACTCTTCAAAAAATCTGAGCATGTACTTATTTTTGCAGAATGGCCAACTCTCTAATTTTTGCAGAATGTACTTATTTTTGTCGAATGGCCAACTCTCTGAGGTTTGCAGAATGGATGACAATAGCTCAATCCTCATGTAGTGAAACCAAAATATTTCCTACATGTTATCATCAATCTTTAAATCTTATCATCTTCTCCAAAACTCACAATATAAACACAGTCCTACCCAGATTCATTCATAAAATTCTCCACGTTCTCTCTTTGCTCATTAAAATTAAAATGGTGAGCTCATTAAAATGGTATAAAAATAAATAAAAAATAGTTTTATTTATTCATTCATTAACAGAGTGTCATTTAAAAAACAAAAGCCATTCGAAAATATAGAAGACGAGGATGAGAAACACATTGAAATCCGATTAAGGCTCTTAGTTCACTGATTTTTTTATTTTGAAAATAATTATGTTTTAAAAAAACAAATTCTGTGTTCAACTGTTCTTCAAACGTTCTTCGTTGAAGGTGGACTTTCTTTGGAAAGGAAATAATCATATTCAATCTCCTCTTAGCTGAAACTAATTGTATCCAACTTACTCTTGGTTGAAGTATTGCATAGATACTCTTGGATGAAAGTAAATCTGAGTAAATATAATATCAAGCTGTTCTTGACTGAAGAACAATATACGTCCTTCCTATTTATAAATAAATTTTAATTTTTAAGGTTTATTGAATAATTGATGTATTTAATTTATATATATTCTAAATTTATCATTTATTCAATGAACTTAAAAAGTCAAAATTTGTTTATAAATAGAAATTAAGGGAATATTTAGTTGCTCTTGGTTGAAACCTATTGGTTGAAATTATCGCATCGAGCTGCTATATATTACAAGAGATTACTTCTACTTTTATATCCTCATAAATGACATTAGGAAATATCCTTGTTTCATGTATGATATGGTGATTCTCTTATTCATTGAAGTTTATTGTCAATACATCCATACTAAATAGTAAAACTCATAAAATTTATATATAAATTTAATATATTTTTGATACTATCTTCAATTTTTCATATATATTAAAACTTTTTTTTGTATATTTTTTATTAATACATTTATTTTTATCGAATAAGATTAATTTAATAATATAACATAATAAAACAATAAAACACAAATTTCTTAATTACGAATCTCTTTTTAAATAATTTTGTAATTATGAGTTACTATTAGATATTATAACTGTTAATTTATTAAACAGTCAAATTAATTTATCAATTACTATCAAAAGTTATCGTGCTACCAACTATCATATATCAATAAGATCATTTTTTAATACACCTCATGGATTTTTGTGGTACCTTATAAATTTCCTTTTATGCCCCAAATTTTTGGATGTGCATATTCCGATACACCATTTTTTATATATAAAATATTGTTTTTTTTTTTTTTCCGGATATATATATCCGGAAAGCTCCACCGGATCTGCATATCCGGAAAAATACCTGAACTTTATTTATTTTTTTAAAATTAATTTTGTGGATTTGTCGCAGATATTAATTCATCGTCGCAACTCAATATACATTCGAAAACATACATATATAATCATAATTCTGTCATAATACAATACAAAGATGTAAAAAAAAGTAGAATACATCAAACAAAAACTATTGCGTGGGCCTAAGGATCTCTCTTGGCTCCACTGTTCCTCTGTCCCTACCAGTCGTCCTGGCTCAATGTCGGCGGTACTGAAGTGTCCCACGAGCAATCTCAAAGATCATGTCCATGGAAAGTATGCCACCAGATCCCTCAGGGAGGTGACCGTCCGCAATGGTCTCCTGTGATATCTTCTCTATCTCACGGCAGCGAGGTAAGACATCCTACGTATGGTCCAGCTGAGACTGTCGCTCCTCTAATATCTCCTGATGAGCAGGTCTGGACGGCGATCCCTCAACAGTGGGCACCATCAATGGGTGTGAGACTCTATAGAACCAGGATATGTAATCTGCATCAACGCTCCAGTCTCTAGGGGCCCTGGTCACCCGAGCCTCTTTCGGTACCAAGTGGTTCTAGAAGTCAGCATATTTCTCACCTTCTCCCAGCGAGTCAAGCCAAGAGGAGCGGACTCAATAGGCATCATGGGGATGATCTACAAGTAACCGAACTGACGTAAGACGCGCTCCAACAGATATCAAGCAGTGATGATCAAACTGCATGCCAACCATCATGTGACATGGAAGGTTGTGTTGTAAGATGTCCCTCAACTGTGGTGGGAGTGACTTGTGATGAGTAAGGTGGAGGTGTAATATGTTCCTCAATTGTAGGGGTTGTTGGGACATCCTTTGCAACTGATGTCTCAGCTTTAGCATGCATCCGTTCACGTCGAATGGATGCATGTTACGCTGGTCGACTGTGTATCATAGATCCTCTCTATCAGCCATGTAATCTGCAAAGCATAATAAATAAAATAGAAGTTTATAAATATAATAAATAAAAAAACAAAAAAACAAAAAAAACAACTTGCTTCCGGATGTGCACTTCCGGAAGTACTCAAAGTTTATAACGTTGTGTTTTTCCCAGATGTGCACATCAGGAAAAAACCAACGTTAGAAACTTCTGGATCTGCACATCTGGTACGTATTTTCAGTTTGAAAAACGCAGCCATGACTGTTGTACCATAGAGAAAGACATTTTAATACCCTGATCGTCTGTTTCAAGCAACAAACAACACCTACATTGTCTCTAAACTATATTTTTCATACTACCTAACAATTTCTACACCTAAATGTGTACTTTAAATCGATAACTCGTAAATATATCTGAAACTCTAAAATTCAAAAACTTACCAATTAAACTGAGATACGGAGGTTGTGGAGTGTACTGATCATTGTAGAAGTTGCTCTGAGTCGAACTCGAGTGAAAAGTCGAGATTTGAGGAAATGAGAAATTGAGAGTTTGAGAGAATTAAAATGTGAAAAGTGTGGGGGAGAAACTCTGACACAAATTTTTATAAGAAATACTTCCTGATGTGCACATCCAGACGTCTTCATGATATGCACACCCGGAACAAATCAACATTTTTGTAAAAAGTGGTGCTCTGAATGTGCACACATTCGAAAATAGGGGGTAAAAAATAATTTCGTGTTGCGGCTAAGTAACTCATGAGATGTATTAAGAAGTCTTTTAACAATAATTAACTATCATTTAGTTCTATCAAACATAGCCTAAATTCCACATATGTGTGTGTGTGTGTGCGTGTGTGTGTGAATTTCTAGGTACCAGTAGAAAAAAACCAATTCATATTAAAATTAAGGCTAAATTACTTGCATGATCCTTTAAGTTATTTAATTATAACAATGTGGTCCTTTATGTTTTTTTTTGCTACAAGTATGTCCTTTAATTTATTTTAAAATATCAAGTTAGTCCCTTAAGTTTTTTTTGCAACGCTTTGGTCCTTTTTCAAAATCTTCGTTACAATAAGTTGCAAAGTCATATACCATTTGAACTGTTTTTTCGCGCTGATCACGAATATGTAATCAAATTTATCAGACAAGTTACGGTTCATGAGAATCAGGTAAAAATTGAGAAATACATAATGAAAAAATCGTCAATCCAACCAAAATACATAATCAAACGTAAAACTAATTACATATTTGTGATCAGCGCGAAAAACCAGTTCAAATGATATATGAGTTTGCAATTTATTTTAACGGAGATTTTAAAAAAAAAGGACCAAAGAGTTACAAACAAAACTTAAGGGACTAACTTGATATTTTAAAATAATTTAAAGGACCTACTTGTAGCAAAAAAACATAAAAGACCACATTGTTACATTTAAATAACTTAAAGGATCCATGTAGGTAATTTAACCTAAAATTAATTATTAAAATATGGGTTAAATATGTTTAAGGTCCCTATAAATATCTCAACTTTGAGGATTGACCCCCCAAAATATTTCCTTCAAACATTAATCCTCCTAAAGTTTTTTGTTTCCAAATGTAGTCTTTGCCGTTAGTTTCAACTAACGGAGGGTGATGTGGCATGCCAAGTGTGTAGAAATGAGTTGCCAACAATGTAATCTTACTCATCCACGTCTGAAATGATTTTTATAGGGTCACCTACTCACTTTTCACTTCCACCCACAATATCAATAAAAAACCCTAACAACATACTTGCCCCAAATCATTCTTCTCTCTTCATCTCTTCTCTTCTATTGTGTCTTTTCTTTTCTTATCTTATTACCCAAATCGTTCTACTCCTTCTATTTCATCATGTTTTCTTCATCCAGGGTTAGTGATTTTGTGTCACAACATTCCAAGATTGCTATCAACAATGAAGGGAAAAAGTGTGGATGAAAGGGTACCTTGATATCATACGTGTACAAGAAGGGAAAGAACCAAGGGAGATTGTTTTGGAGATGTCATTTTTGGAAGAATAAGGGTACTTGCAATATGTTCGTTTGGGATGATGAGTTTTCTTTAAGGAAGAAAGATGTTAAAATGGTGGAATCAAAATGCAGCAAGGATGAGAGGGATATGTAATTTGTGGAAACATTTAAGGAGATTTATGAAGCATCAATGAAGAAGAACCATAGGTTGAATATGAAGCTAAAGACGAATGAGTTTTATGGGAAGTTGAAGACCATATGTGTTGTAATTTTAGTGTTGGTCAACATGTATTTTGTTGTTAGATGTAATTGTTGAATTGATATGTTAATGTTGTTTTGTTATGAACAAGTCCTTTTGTAATATTTAGTTGTTATGAAATGTAATGTGCTATCAATTTGGTTAAGCTATGATCCACAAATTTAATTTAAGTTTGTCGTTGTTTTGGAATATCCTATCAATTTATACCATTTGTTGATACAAGTTGTGTTAAATTGTTGTATTGTTTACAACAGTCAAATACCAACAATGACGTGAACATAAAAAGGCCTATATTAATGGTCAATAATGATTGTAATATCAGTTAGAAGACCAAAAGAGTTTTCATTTCTTTGCATACCAAAATGTAAGAACAATACATCAAAATATCATATTGTATATCAGTACATTACATCCAAAATAACACATCAGTACATTACACCAGAATTGTAACTTAATTACTTAAACAAAACCAAAAAATAGTTGCTCATAAGATTGTAACTTCATTTAGTTTTCCCCTTACTAGTGTAGTCATCGTCATGTATCACCAATGGATCATCAGGTTTTTTGCCTGGGTCTGGTATGTTCTTGGACTTCAGTGTCCTCAACCTCTCACTATGTATTTTTCCAGCTAAGACATGACATGTGGATTTGTACCTGCTTTATGTCCTTGACAGTTGATGCCTTTTTTTATTACTCCTTCATTGACAGTTGTTGAATCCTTCCATGTTTGGTGTTTTTTGACAGAAACTTTGCCTTCATTGCTAGTTGATGCTTCCTTAACAGAAACTTTTGACGCCCATTTGCTAGTTGATGCTCCCTAGGCATTTGATGCTCCATTAGCAATTGAGGTTTCAACAGTCTTTTCCTTCTTAGGCTCTTTGTTTGTGGAGCCCTTAGGCCTCCCCTGCAACACATAAGTAAACATCACTATAAGAATACAAATATCACATAAGACTTAATTAAAAGTAAACAATAACATAAGAATACAAACATCACAAAAGCATTACCCTTTTTTTTTGGTTGCCAAATTGAACTCTACATTAGCTTGACTTTCTTGTGTAGGTATGTCTTGAGCATCTCGTGTGGAGTTTTCATGATTAATCTGACCAACAAGTGTCTTAGCTTCCACTTCTTGCTTCCATTTCTTGCATGTCCTCTTGTTATGGCCTAGTTGAAAGCCAAATTTGCATCTATGGCTTGTGTTTGTTCTTTTCCACTTAGTTTGGGAAATTGCATCAGGTTCCCTCCTTCTCAATTTCTTAGGTCTACTTGGCCCATATTTAAACTTGGGTGGAAGCATCACTTCATTCTCAGTTCTAGGCCACTTGTTTTTTCCATTTAATGGAGTAATGACCTCACTGTAATAAGCCTGATAAGTGCTTTTGTGATAGCACTTATGTACATACTTTATAGGGTCATCTACCTTTATATATATGGAAGCTGCAACATGCCTACAAGGAATACCTACAAGCTCCCAATAATTACATGAACAAGTTTGTTTTTCTAAGTCTACCACAAAGCTTTCTGTAAACAACACATGAGTTACTTGAAATGTCAAACTACCAGCATATGTTGTTGTCCATCCATCACTCCTTTCTATCTCCCTATCCAATCTACTTAAGGGTTTTGTCATGATAAGTCCCTTATAATCCTCCACCTTTTCCCTAAGAGTTACAAACCTCCCCATTAAATAATTTTTAATACACTCTAACATTGTTATGATGGATTTGTCTCTTTGTAAAGAAATTGTTGCATTAAATGAATCACTCAAATTGTTCATTAAGACATCACACTTTGAAAAAATTGGAAAAGCATGCTTACACCATTTTTTCTTTGGAATTGCTTCTATCCACTCATATGCATCCAAACTGACCTCTTTAATCATTACCATCTTTGTCTCATGTGCTTTAAAGTAGGTAGATTTTGCAGCAACCATCATAAGATCTCTAAACAAGGTCCTCCTCCAAATTTCTTCTTAAAGTTTGCATAAAGATTCCTCAAGCAAAACCTATGTTTATATGCTGGATACTCCTCCTCAAACACTTGTAGCAAACCCTATTCAAGAAAAACATGTAAAAATTAGTACAATGTTTTAACATGTAAAAATTAAATACATGATTAACCTAGGATTACCTTTTGTTGGTCAGAAATGAAGCACCGCCTTCTATCATCTATATCTTCAATTAGTAACTCCATGAACCAGCTCCAAGAATCCTTAGTCTCCATCTCAACCACATCCAATGCAATTGGTAGGTATTGATCATTAGGATATCTCCCAACAATAATCAAAAGAACTCCTCCATATTTGTGTTTCAAGTGGCAACCATCAAATCCAATGAAAGGTCTACATGATCTTGTCAAAGTTATCTTAGTTCCATCTAGGGACATATAGCATCTCTCAAATCTTGGACTCAACCCTTCACTTGGAGCACTTGTATTTATTTTTAAAGTGTTACTAGTTAATGCCCTTCTCAATTCAGCACCATAATACAATAGAAGACTAAATTGTTTACTTGAGTCACCTTCAACAACGACTCTTGCAATCTGTCTTACTTTGAATGTCCTACATGTTGGGATCTATGTTGCATACCTTTGCCTTACATCAGCTACCACCTCACTTAATCTCATCTTGGAATAATTCTTCAAACCATCCATAATCACTTTAGCTACCCATTTTGCTCTAGCATTACTGTTAAAAAACTTCCTTCCACACTTGTGTTTTGAATACAAGGTTTTAATTCTAAATGTAGTGGAAGTGAGCACCCTACTACATAACAAAGTATAGTCACAGTTTTTCTTGTCCTTACACACAATCCTACATCTATTTGAGTCATATTTTTCAAACTTAACCTCCCCATCATTCAACATATTATGTCCTAAAATAGCATCTTTGAACTGCCTTAGAGATGAAAACTCCATTCCAACTTTGAAAACATAATCCTTACACAATGTATCATCCTTATTATACCTCAAAACACAATACCTTTCATCATAACTATCATTACCACCACCACTGTCAAACTCGTCTCTCATATATTCATCCTCAATCAAATGTTCCTTACCCATCTCTTCAGTTACAAATACTTTCTTATCTTCTTTAGTCTTGCCCTCTTCAGTTTTAACATTTTCAATTTTGTGTTCTACATCATCCCTAGTGATATGCACATCAACAAGTCCTTCTTTAAAACATGTCATCCTCTAATCTTCACTATCCTCAAAATGGGCACCTTCCACAGAATTATCACTAGAATCATCACTTGATTCACTCAAATTGTCAGCATTGTCTTCACATTTAACTCCATTTCCTTTCTCTATATACTTTGTCATAAAAGTATCCTCTCCCTTAACCTTAGGCTCACAATAAATCTCAACATCACACTTATATCTAATAGCATACAAGGCTAACTCATGTGCATCTCCATCATCCCTAAATTCTTTTAAGTCTTCTTCAAGCAATCCCCCTCGTGCTTCCATTTAACAGTAGTATAATCAAACTCTGGTTCAAGCACTTTCACTAAGTCACATGCCTCAAAGAAACTCCAATAATCTGGATCTTGGCCACTAAAGGCATATATTTCTCCACCCTCGTATTTTAGGCTATTGTCTTTTACAAAATAACCCTTTGTGTAAAAATCTATTTTGAACTTATCCATTACCCTGTAGACATAAATTAACCTAAATTTAATTTCATTTACCATTTCAGGAACAAACACAACATTAACCCTAATTTCTTACCAATTAAACAACATAAACCACAAAATGCATACTTGCCCTAATTTTTTACTCACAGTAACAAAACACATTAAGGCAAGAGAGCTGGGGAGATACTTACTAACAGTTTAATAACTTCCTCATCTGAACAACATTCAAATACGACTTTTGTGTTAATGAGTCGAGGTTCTAAAATGGGCAACCCGTCATCGCCCAATATCGGTCGATCCTGTCGATCTACCCAGGTCGTGGGACTAAATCTCCGGACATAGGCCACCAATTTATAGGCCAGCTTGTTCTCGGCCCCTAGGATCTCGTGTTTTACCCTGTAGTGGTTGGTCGACAGGTCAAAATGATCTGGTTGCCACCTAAGGGGGATCTTTGACAGCAGCTGTTCCTCGCCATTGGCATCCCGTCTAAGAAAATATAGACTATCCAGGGCGAACTGCGTGATGGGATTCACCGTGTACCACCTATCCTTGAAGTTTCAGACGGAGTCGACATAGGTCTTGAATAGCCTCGACGTCTGCTTGAAAGAAACCATGTTATGTCGCCCATCACCGCCCGACCGTTGCATATGGAAAACGTGGAAGAGGGGCAAGGTGAAACATATCCCGAGGTATCAGCACACTAATTCAAACGCCCGAATAAGCGATATAGCGTTGGGGTGGAGCTGTGAGGGCGCCAACCTGAGCTATCTGAAAACCCCCAATTGAAAGTCGTTAAAGGGGAGCCGCAATCCTGCTTCTCGGAAGGCGAATTCATACATGGTGAATCGCTTCCCCATAAAACGCGAGCATATTCGTTCCTCGTCCTGAGGAGCGTAGCACTTCCAATTGACGAAATCGCTGCCCTCCACATCCTCGACTAAATTTTGGGCGATGGCATGTTCCTCAACAAAGAGAGACTCCGTATCCATCGGCTCGTCGGCCACCCATAAAAGATCGTCGCTCCCTGACGACGAGGGCACGCTCCCTTCCACGAGACGTCTCTGGTTTGTGTTACCTGAAAAGCAGAAGGAACAAGTGAATTCGACGTCGCAACAAATTCACCCTTCCACCGCAGTCCAAGTGAAAGGGCGAAGAGGTAAATGTCCGACATAGTCATACTAACATCGCTCGGGGCATTCAAACAATGCCCAGGGTATCTAAAGAAATCATACAGATTTCTCCCGGGACATTCAAAGAATGCCCGAGATACTCAAAGAAATCATGAAGATTTCGCTCGGGGCATCCACAGGACGTCCGCGATGTTCAAAAGAAAGTCTTAAGTTTGCCCGACATGTTCACACACTGCTGTTGCACCCCAAAATTTTTCCTCCACAAGACAAGACATTGTGTACTAAGAGGTTCACAAAGTTCACAAGGTTCACAAGATATCTCATGAGGTTCACAAGGGTCACAATTAGTCAGAAAGTTTGACAATTCCCTCAGACAATGCATCCTCCTAAGCAATGCATCTTAAACTAGGGTTTTGACTTTCATCAGGCTAAATGGATTTACAAGACTTCAAGTGAGCTTCATATCATCCTATATGTGTTCAAGAATCCCCATGTCAAGTTTCAAGACTTTCCCAAAAGACTTGCTCAGTCAGATGATCAGATAGGTTAAAATCAGTCAAGACAATTAAAAAGTCAAACTGAGGTCAACTATGGTCAAACCAAAGTCAAACTTCATGATTTTTTGAACAAATCAAGTATATGAAGTAAAATTCATCATTTGATCAAGGGTTGATCATGATTCATCAAGGAGATTTCAGATCATCAAGAATCAGGAGTTTCTAAATTAGGGTTTTCATAGGAAATGTCAACTGAACTTTGACCAGCCATAACTTTCACATGCTTCATCAATTTTTTTCCATCCAAAGCTCATTTTGAAGGAAATTGAATTCTCTACAACTTTTTGTCTCACAAGCCAAGCCCAAAAATGCTTCATTTGGAAGGTGTGAGCTAAAACATTATAGGTCCTTTTAAAAGTCAACAACTTCCAAAGAGCATAACTTGAGAATGGTGAAATATATGGACATGAGACCAAAGGGGTTGGTTAGAGGACTCTCTAAGCTTTCTAAAATGTCAAAGAACACCTTCATAGCGTTAAAATTGAAGGATTTGTGCCCTTGCAAAGTTGGGAATTTTTTGGGAAGTTTATGAAGCAAATAAGGCTTTAAAACCAATTTTTGCTAAATGAGCCCACCAAATTGCCATCCAATCTTTACAATATCACCAAGCACGACCCAACCCACACCTTTTTTGATTTTTTACATTTTATTTAATATTTATTTGAATTTTATTCATTAAAATACAAATTAAATTAAAATAAAATATGAAAGTCATATATTTGAAATAGATTTTGATTCTAGAAGGACTTGATACTCATTTAAGCTTGATTGATACCATATAACTTCAGATCATACAAATATAGTAAGGAAAAATCAAAGAAATTCAAGTTTTAATGACAAATCTTTTTCAATCTCTAACTATCTAAAAAGCCCAAAGAGTTATCACTTTTCTTGACCTAATTTCATTCACCTATATACATACAACATAAAGCAATAGAGGGACACGAATTTTAGGCAAAAAAGAGCACCTCCCAAGACCAAAAATTTTCAAGAAATTGAGTTTTTCGGTTCTGACTTTGTAGAGAGTTTCAAAGTGTTCTACAGATACTTTCTGGATAGTTTTCATGAAGCTCCATGGCCGAAACACCACTCTACCATTGTTAGGGTTTACACCTCTAGATTAGGGCTTTATGATACAAGTGATTTAAATGATTTCTATTGACATATTTGTGTTGTATGAGTTGTGAGGATCACATTTGTGTGATTAATTTGAGAAAATACCCTGTGGTTTGAGCTATATGATATTCGCATATTTTCATACAAATAAAAATCGCAGGAAAAAGCGTAGGAATTTTCACAGTAAATTCCGCAGGTCAAGAGGTAGAAGAAGGTCAATAGCGCGCGGAAATAATATTTGAATTTTATGCAGGGCTTAAAACGAACCGGTTTCATATGTATGTCACAAAGGGCGTGTAGCTCAGCTGGTTTTGGTGAAACGCCTTGGTGGTAAAGGACCTGGGTTCGATTCTCAGGTCTTGCGTTATTTTTTTTTTACTTTGTTCTATTTTACAGGTTTCTCATATAATCAATTGTGACTATTAGACATCACTAAATGCAGCGCAGCCCAGTGGTAATCTCCCTGGCAGGTACAGGGGAGGTCCTGGGTTCAAATCCAGGCCTCCCCATTTTTTTTTTAACCTAATTTTTCCTATTTTTCTTTTTTTTGTTCTTTATTTAATTATATATTATACAATAAATTAATTTTAAAATAATAATATAATATATTTTCATAGAATAAAATTTTATATTTTTAAAATCAATATTTTATTTTCTCAAATATAATTTATTTCTATTTTATGTTAATATTATTATTCTAGATAGTTTATTTTGTGAATAAATTGATTAATATCTTAATTGAATATTCTAACCCTAATTTTATTTTCTAAAATATGTAACCCTAATTTCTAAAACCCTAATTTTCTCTAACCCTAACCCTAATCCTTGTTAACTTTAATGTTTTTATAATCTAATAATTATTATTATAGTTGTTTATTATTATTCTAATCACTTTATTTTCTTCTTAAAAATTCTTCAAAATTACTTGTTTAATAAAAAAAATATTCTCTTAAATTGTATATATTTTTGTTTATTTGTGCTAACCTCTTCTTCTTATAATTATTTTATTAACTAACCATTTTAATTATAATTTCTTTATTATATTTATTTATTGTTTATATTATAATGTAACTGCAAAAGCCTTGTAAATAGTCGTAGGTTTATTTTTGTCTTTATTTTATTATTCATAAATATTTATATTGCCATGGTTAGTAACTCTAGGGAGTGATAACATGTTTATACTTTAAAATTAATTTAGGATCACTAATTTAATAAGATAAATATATGAACATATACACGCACACACGTAAGTTGATCTTTGATCGTCATCTCTCACTTTCTAAGGTTATCCCTCATGTTGCCTAATTATAAGGTCAAGTAAGGTGTCTTAAAGCAAAGTCCCTTTCATAAAATATCATCAAGTCCCTTTTAATATTATAAGATCAAGTCCCTTCGATGTTGCCTACGGTAAATGATCTTGTCCCTTCGAATAAAAGATGATAAGTCCCTTCGTATTGCTAAGACACCTTACAGTTGCCTAAACACAGATGACCCTTCACATGTCCCTTATCACATCCAAGGTAATGACTACCTATTCCTTAATAATAGGGATAGTCTTACCATTGAAAGAACATATAAGAACAATAAGGATTTAATATAGGATAGGTTCCTCTTAATTACTTGCTCACCTTCTCAAAATACATTTTACACTTCACATTTCAAACAAATTTTCAAAACAAATTCTTTATATACATCCATACGAGGATCATTATAAAGTACTTAGAAAAATTTTAATCACACACTACACTCTTGAAAACAAACAAAGTGAGCTAAGTAACTAAGAGCCCATGGATAACCATGGATATAAAGGGTGCTAACACCTTCCCTTTGTATAACCTACCCCCCGAACTCAAGTCTTTTAAAATAGGTCTTTCCTGTTCTTTTATGTCCTTTCCTTATGGATAAAATAAAAGTCGGTGGCGACTCTTGCTATCCGCAACATGTATAGAAAAGTCAGTTCTCCCACCGTGTTACAGAACTGGCGACTCTGCTGGGGATTTAATAAAAGAGGGGTACCCTTAGGAATTATATCACTTAAATTGTTTGCCTTGTTTGCTTTATTTTACTTGTTGGGTGCTCTTATGTGTGAAAGATCCTAACCCGGATCTAGTGTACCTTAGGTAAATGGCAATAGACCAAGGAAACTGTACGGCGTATACCGATATGGTTGATCTGGTGGCCATAGTTAGTGTGACTTCTTGGTTGGTGCTTATGTTCCTTAAGTAAAGTTGAGGATAATATGAGGCTGCCATATGTTGTCAATACACTAACTGACTCTTAGAACCCTAGTCATCCCATCTTGGCCTTTAGAAAGTAGTGAGATAGCCGGCTTTGGTGAAGACTGAAGTTGGTTGATACTCGATACTACGCTCATTGAGATTCTAAACTTGGAGGCTTTTGGTTGGCAAGTAAGTTGCCTACTGAACAACCACCCTTGTGAAGGATCAATGATATTGAGATCCCTTAGAACCTGGTTACTTTATAGGACAGGATGAACCATCTAAACTTCAGGGGAGGGTACTTACCTTTAAACCTCATGCAAGCCTTTAAACCTAGGGCTATTGTGTGACTTGTTTGTGTGTGCCACATGTTTGTGATTGAGCATAACATCATAGCATCATCATGCATCATAAGCATAGCATTTTCACTAACCATTTCAAGGACCAAAGGATTTATCTTTGTTCTTTGTTGCAGGTCATGGCTTCTGCTCGTAGGAATACTATCCAGATCAACTTTGTAGGGATACCTCCTAAGCTTAAGGAATTGGTCTCTCAAGTTTCTGAAAACTCCCAGTTCGTCAAGAGACATGGTTACCTACTGGATCTAGTCACTTCAGGGTTCAATGAAGACATGATGAGTGTTCTGTTTCAGTTCTTTGATCCTAAACATCATTGCTTCACATTCCCTGACTATCAGTTGGTTCCTACAATGGAAGAGTTCTCCAAGCTTCTGGGTATACCTATCCTTGATCAGAAAACCTTCACAGGCTTAGAGAATGAACCTAAACCTGAAGTCATTGCTGCAGCCCTACATTTGAAGAAAACAGACATTGTCCTAGAAACAAGGAGTGGAGTTAAGGGTATTCTTGCTAAGGTATTGATGGAGAAAGCTCAAGTATTCCTGAAGGCTATGAGTTATGATGCTTTTGAGGAGATCTTAGCCCTATTGATTTATGGCTTAGTGTTGTTCCCCAATCCAGACTAGTTCATGGACATACACGCCATCAACATATTTCTGGCTCGCAATCCAGTGCCTACATTACTTGGAGACATCTTACACTCTCTTCATACCCGTACTACGAAGGCACGAGGAACTCTGATGTTCTGCATACCTCTATTGTCTAAGTGGTTTATTTCTCACCTTCCTCGATCAGTGATGAAGAATGAACAAGGGTTCAGGTGGTCTAAAAGAATCATGTCACTCTCTCATTCAGATATTCATTGGTGCTCTAGATCTATGGAGAATGTTACTATCATTGACCGTTGTGGGGAATTCCCTAATGTGCCACTCCTGGGCATAAGAGGGGGCATTACCTACAATCCCTCCTTAGCTCTACGTCAGTTTGGTTATGCTCTGAGTGATGGTCCTCATGACATGTTGATTCAGGGTATTGTGTTCGACTACGACAACAATCTGCAAGGTTACCGTCAGAGGTTCATACGAGCATGGGGTAAAGTAAACAAGGTTGACAGCAATACTCTGGAACCAAAGTACACTATTCCTATGGAAGCTTATCTCAGATGGGTGCGATCTCATGCTCAGACTCTTATGATGCCATATCCTGCCATCCTGCCAGTTACTATGGAGCCTGTTGCTGAAGGAGATACTTCTTATGTCATTCTTCACCCAAACATGCCCACTGACATGGAGGAGTTACAGAGGTCCTGGATCCAGTTGAAGGAGCAAAGAGACACTTTTGAGACTCATTACAAAGCAAGTCAAGAAAGATTCTTGGAGCTAACAAAACAACTTCACGAGGAGCGGAATCTCAACTCATACCTCAACACAAAGAGGAAACGTCCATGGGAGACTTAAAACCCCATTTTTGTATTCATTTCATTTTTATTGTAAGCCCAAGGGGCAAACAAGTTTATTACTAATAAAAGTTTATCTTTGTGATTGTTTAAATAAATTTAAATCCTGCGGTCCTTGAAAACATTGCATACGCATTTACATACCATATCACTGCATCACAGGTTTCTTATGTACAGGTATCTTATCTTCTCGCTGTTTATTTCAGCAGAAATGGCTCTTGAACAGACTATCAAAGATCTCCAGGCTCAGAATGCACAATTCCAAGAGTTGATTCTGAACTTGTCCAAGGGACAAGATGAGTTGAAGACACTGTTGGCTAAGAAGAATAAGAAGACTAGAATATCAGGAGGCCTTATTAATCTGGGAAGAAGGTTCAAAGGTCCTGTCAAGACAAAGGAACAGGTTGATGATTATGAGTCTGAAAATTCTGAGAAAGAGGGAGGCAGTCTCCATGATACTGTGGGAGATTCTGATTCTGAAGCAAATTATTATCATAATCCTAATGAAGATAAGTTCAAGATGCTGGTGGATAGAATGAATGCTATGGAGTTACAAAAATCTTCTGGGCTGGATTTTGAAGATCTGAGTTTAATATCTGGAGTGGTTATACCTATTGGTTTCAAAGTTCCTGTTTTTGTGGTGTATGATGGTGTCTCGTGTCCCAAGCTGCATCTAAGGTCCTATGTCCGGAGGATTCAACCACATACTGCTGATAAGAAATTATGGATTCATTTCTTCCAAGAAAGCTTGTCTGGGGCTCAACTGGAATGGTAGTATCAGCTGGAAAGTGTCAATATTCGTGATTGGAATGATCTTGCTGAGGCCTTCTACAGGCAATACCAATACAATGCTGATTTAGAACCTACTCGCATGCAGCTCCAAAGCATGACAATGGGTGCTAAGGAGAATTTCAAGGAGTATGCCCAAAAATGGAGAGACCTGGATGGCAGAGTTCAACCTCCTCTGACTGACAGGGAGCTGGTGGATATGTTTATGAGTACGCTGAATGGTCCTTTCTATAGCCACCTCATTGGAAGCTCATCATCTGGTTTCACTGAGCTGATAACGACTGGAGAGCGTGTGGAGAGTGGTATAAGAAGTGGAAAGATACAGGTGGGTGCCTCTTCATCAAGCACTACCAAGAAGCCCCCTATTGGGAAGAAGGAGACTAATGTTGTGTATGGCCAACCCAGTCGTAACAGAAGTCACCAATCTGTGGGAGCAGTTCACATCTCTAATCCTACTCCTGCAACACCAGAGCCACCACAAAACCATCAACCAAATCCTAGAAGACAGTTCACCAAGATCAACATGTCATTGGCCCAAGCCTTGCAACACATGTTGAAAGGGGAACTCATTACCTTGAAGGACCCTCCTCAGAATCCTAATACTCCCTCTCCTCGGTACAATCCTAATGCACGATGTGCCTATCATTCTAATTGTCCGGGACATGATACCAACAACTGCTGGATATTGAAAAACAAGATTCAAGATATGATTGAAGCTGGAGAAATTGAATTTGACCCTCCTGGTACTCCAAATGTGATTACTGCTCCTATGCCCAATCATGAGAAGACTGTTAATGTTGTTGATGAAGTTTCATATGTTTCCTCAGTAGTAGATGTGACTACTCCCTTATCTATTATCAAGAAGAAGTTGATACAGGCTGGATTCTTTCCAGGTTGTAATGAAGACTGTTTTTATTGTGCTTACAAACCTGATAGCTGCTGGAAGTTGAAGGATGGTATTCAACGCCTCATGGACAATTACACTATATTGTTTGAGAGGACACCTTTCGTGGAAAGTATGTGTGAACATCTGACTCGAGGTACGAAGGTTGAAGATGTGGACATGGTTGATAAAGTGCCAGTGAAGATTACCTCCAAAGGCCCTGTCAAGATATCTTCCAAGGGTCCTATCAAAATTACTGCTGAAGGCCTTGTGAAGACTGTTGCTGAAGCTAGAGTGGCTCCCATGATTATTACCACTCCTGGCCATATTCTGTATACTTCTGATAAAGCTATACCCTGGAATTACGGTTCTCATGTTTATATCCATGGTGTTAAACAAGAACCTCTGACTGATACACCTGTTACTGATAATAACCTTTATGTTGATAATATTGCTGGATCTAGTAAGATCACCAGAAGTTGAAGAATTTTCTCTCCTCCGGCTACCTCAAAAAATACAGTTACTCCAAATACTACCTCCACTTCTGAGCCAAGTGCTGATGCTCGGGGCAAAGGTCCTGTGGTTAAACCTGTGCAAGCTGAGGCACCGACTGCTGAGAATCTTTCTAAACAGATGGAAGAAGTGCTGAAGATCATTCGCAAGAGTGATTATGATATTGTTGACCAGTTGGGGCATACTCCCTCTAAAATTTCCATGTTGTCTTTGTTGCTGTGTTCTGAGGCTCATGCTAAAGCCTTGATCAAGTTCTTGAAGACTGCTCATGTACCAAATGAAATTTCTGTGGATCAATTTGAAAATTGTGTTGCACATCTGACTTATGATAATGGGTTAGGCTTTTCTGATGCTGACTTAACTCCTGCCAAAAGAAACCATAATAGAGCTTTACATATCTCCATTGAGTGTAGGGGCACTACCTTGTCTCATGTGTTGATAGACAATGGTTCTTCACTGAATGTACTTCCCAAAGAGGTTCTGAACAAGCTCAGTCCTGAAGATGCTGTGTTAAGACCAAGTAATATAATGGTGAGGGCCTTTGATGGTTCTAGAAGGGTGGTGCATGGAGAGATAGATCTCCCGATCAAAGTAGGCTCTCAAGTTTTCAATTCAACCTTCTATGTAATGGATATTCATCCTGCGTACTCTTGTTTGCTTGGGCGCCCCTGGATCCACGGGGCAGGTGCTGTGACCTCCACTCTACATCAGAAGTTGAGATATCCAGTGAAGGGAAAGATCATCACTGTTTACAGAGAGGAAGAATATATGATCAGTCATGTGAATACATTTAAGTATGTTGAAGTGGAAGGTGAATATGTTGAGACTCCTTGCCAGACATTTGAAGTAGTTCCTTGGGTTGTTCCTGCTGCTGAAGCTCCTCCTGTTGTTAAAAAAGTTCCTGTGGTTACCAGAGTACCTCCTACAATGGCCTCCCTCAAAGATGCCAGAGCTGTGGTTGAAGAAGGTGGTTGTACTATTTGGGGTCAGCTTCCTGACATTCCTTACAAGTCTGACAAATTTGGTTTGGGTTTCACTGCAGAGTCCCAGAAGGCTGTTCGTCGTGCTCGTGCTGTTCGTATCACCAATCAAGGGGTCATGAGAGATCAAATCAATGTTGTGGGTGACTATAATGAAGACTACGACCTGGATGATTGGATCTTTCCTACTGTGGGTGATGGGCTCAACAATTGGAAGACTGAAGACGTTATTCCTATCTCCTTTAGTCAGGAGTAAATAGTATTACTGTATTGTAATTTTTAAGTTTGTAATTTCGAACAATTAAACTTTTAAAGCCTTGTGCCTTACCCGGGGCACAATGGTATGCTTGTTTCGGGATTCCATTTCATTTGCATACTTCATTCAATAAAAATCAATGGACGTTTCGCTTTCGCAAATATTGTACTCCTTGTCTTTCTTTTATTTTATTTTTGTTTTATCAACTATGTGTTCTTACACACACCCACATCACTAAAATGCAGATCCTCATCCACTCTGGATCCTGTTGATAACAGTTCTACTATTGCCAATTATAATTTCGAGAATCCGATCTATCAAGCTGAAGATGGAAAGGAGGAAGATTGTGAAGTACCTGTAGAGCTTGCTAGGTTGTTACAACAAGAAGAGAAAGTTATACAGCCACATGAAGAGCCAATCGAAGTTGTGAATCTGGGAACTGAAGAAAACAGGAAAGAGGTCAAGATAGGGGCTGAATTAGAGGATGGTGTTAAGAGCAGATTAATTCAGATGTTACGGGATTATGTGGAGATCTTTGCTTGGTCCTATGAAGATATGTCAGGGTTGGATACAGACATTGTGGTTCACCGTTTACCAGTAAAAGAAGATTGTCGTCCAAAGAAATAGAAGGTTCGTCGCATGCGTCCTGAAATGTCAGAAAAGATTAAAGCAGAGGTGATGAAATAGTTTGATGCAGGGTTCTTAGCCGTGACTTCTTATCCTTAATGGGTTGCAAATGTGGTACCGGTACCTAAGAAAGATGGTAAGGTGCGTATGTGTGTAGATTACATGGATTTGAACAAGGCCAGCCCTAAAGATGACTTTCCACTTCCTCATATTGATGTTCTGGTAGACAACACTGCTCAACACAAGGTATTATCTTTCATGGATGGTTTCTCTGGTTACAATCAAATCAAGATGGCACCTGAAGATATGGAGAAGACTACATTTGTTACACAGTGGGGCACTTTTTATTATAAAGTGATGCCATTTGGTTTGAAGAATGCCGGGGCAACATATCAGCGTGCTATGGTGGCTTTGTTTCATGATATGATTCATCATGAGATAGAGGTATATGTGGATGATATGATAGCCAGGTCCCAGAATGAAGAACAACACCTTGATCATCTGCATAAGCTGTTTGAAAGATTGAAGAAATACAAGTTGAGATTGAACCCAAACAAATGTACTTTTGGAGTTAGATCTGGTAAACTCATGGGTTTCATTGTCAGTGGAAAAGGTATTGAAGTAGATCCTGCGAAAGTGAAAGTTATACAAGAGATGCCAGCTCCCCGTACTGAGAAGGAAGTTAGAGGTTTCTTGGGACGATTGAATTACATTGCAAGATTTATTTCCCAATTAACTGCTACCTGTGAGCCAATCTTAAAGTTGCTGAAGAAAGATCAGGTAATGGAATGGAATGACGAGTGCCAGACAACCTTTGATGAAATCAAGAAATATCTCCTAGAACCTCCAATTTTGATGCCACCAGTTGATGTAAGACCCTTGATCATGTACTTAACAGTGTTAGACAACTCAATGGGGTGTGTGTTGGGGCAACATGACGAGTCTGGTCGAAAAGAGCAGGTAATATACTACCTTAGCAAAAAGTTTACCGACTGTGAAACAAGATACTCACTGCTCGAGAAAACTTGCTGCGCTTTGGCATGGGCTGCTCGCCGACTAAGACAGTATATGTTGACTCATACTACCTTGTTGATTTCAAAGATGGATCCAATCAAGTACATATTCGAGAAACCTGCTCTCTCCGGATGAATAGCAAGATGGAAAATGATCTTAACAGAATATGACATACAGTACACTACTCAGAAGGCCATTAAGGGTAGTGTGGTAGCTGATCATTTGGCTCATCAAGCAGTGGATGATTATCAGTCAATGAGTTTTGAATTCCCTGATGAAGACATTACGGTTATTACCAAAGAACCTGGACAATATGACGGACCTGAACAAGGATCCCGATGGACTATGGTTTTTGATGGAGCTTCTAATGCACTTGGCAATGGTGTTGGTGTTGTGATCATTTCCCCTGAAGGCTGTCATACCCCAGTTACTACAAGACTTTGTTTCTATTGTACCAATAACATGGTTGAGTATGAGGCATGCATCCTGGGTATCAAAGCTGCCATTGATATGAAGATTCAGTTCCTAGACGTATATGGAGATTCATCCCTGGTAGTGAGTCAGATTAAAGGAGAATGGGATACCAAGCATGAAAATCTTATTCCTTACAAAGAGCATGTGTTGTCTTTGATCCCACATTTTGAAGAGATTACCTTTGGACATATTCCACGAGGAGAAAATCAGTTGGCAGATGCATTAGCTACCATGGCATCTATGTTTGAGATTAGCTGGGATGATGAAGCTCCCAAGATTACTATTGATAGATTTGAGAAGCCTGCATACTGCAATGAGATTGATACTGAAGAAGCAGAGGGGAAACCTTGGTTCTATGAAGTGAAAAGATATCTTGAAGCTCAGGAGTTCCCTGACGGGGCATCTGTCAAAGATAAGAAGTTTCTGAGGAGGTTTTCTGCTAAGTTCTTCTTGAGTAATGGAATTTTGTACAAGCGCAATCATGATTCAACTTTGCTTCGTTGTGTGGATAAGAAGGAAGCAACAAAGATTATGGAAGACATGCATGATGGGATCTTTGGCACTCATTCTAGTGGTCATACCATGTCAAAGAAAATATTGAGAGCAGGTTACTATTGGTCCACTATTGAAGCTGACTGCTATCAACATTCCAGAACATGTCACAAGTGTCAAATCTATGCTGATAAAGTACATATACCTCCATCACCATTGAATGTGTTGACTGATCCTTGGCCTTTTGCCATGTGGGGCATTGATATGATTGGTGAGATCAAGCCTGCTGCTTCTAATGGGCATCGTTTCATCCTGGTTGCTATTGATTACTTTACAAAGTGGGTAGAGGCAGCTTCATTTGCATCTGTTACTAAGAATGTGGTGGCTCGATTCATTAAGAATAATCTCATATGTAGGTATGGTATCCCTGAAAGGATTATCACAGATAATGGCTTTAATCTGAATAATACCATGATTACTGATCTCTGCACACAGTTCAAGATTAAGCATCACAACTCTTCTCCGTATCGTCCAAAGATGAATGGGGCAGTAGAAGCTGCTAATAAGAACATCAAGAAGATTCTACAGAAGATGACTATCACTTACAAAGATTGGCACGACATGTTACCATTTGCTCTTCATGGTTATCATACTACAATACGTACTTCAACAGGGGCAACCCCATTTTCCTTAGTCTATGGTATGGAAGCAGTTCTGCCCATTGAAGTTTAGATCCCCTCCTTAAGAATCATGAAGGATGCAGGCTTGGATGAAGATGAGTGGATTCAGACTCGACTTGAACAGATAAATTTGATTGATGAGAAAAGGTTAGCAGCTGTGTGTCATGGTCAGATGTACCAGAAACGGATGATCAAGGCTTTCAATAAGAAGGTTAAGCCAAAGGTATATCAGGCTGGTGACTTGGTAATCAAGCGTATCATATTACCACAGGGTGATCCTAGAGGCAAGTGGACTCCTACATATGAAGGACCATTTGTGGTCAAAACAGTATTCTCAGGAGGTGCCATGATGCTTACTACTATGGATGGTGAAGACTTTCCACAGCCTGTAAACGCAGACATAGTTAAAAAATACTACGCATAAAAAGAGACCCGCTAGGTTGACTGGCCTAGGCAAAAATAAGGGCATCCCGGCGAACCAAAAGGGTTCGGGCAAAAATTAGGGATATATATATATATAAAATGTACACCTGGCAAGTCGAAAACCTGAAAAGGCGGCTTGGGCAAAAAAGGGTATCCCGGTGGATTGAAAACCTGAAAGGACAATCTAGGCAAAAGTTAGGGATTAAAGCGTATGACTATGTCTCGTTTGGATCACTCACAAAACTTCAACTGATGGGGCTACCTAAATCAAGCTCAAGCAGATAAAGATCAATCCAATCGTTTCCGTCTCAACAGCAGAAGATGAGATACTTGAAGATAATGGCAATAGTAAAATTGAAACTCAATAGGATTATTTTTCACATAGCTGTTTTCTTTGTTTTGTAAAATTTTTATGACAAATTCCTCTTACTAGGATTTCTGTCTCCTTGTACAAACTTGCCTATGTATAGGTCACTTTGTGATATAAATAAAATTTCATCTTTGAATCCAGATTTACTTTGACCCTATTTACATAAGCGGAACGTCCATTGGTTGTGTTTGAATGTACGTATGCTTTTGAATATGATTGATGTTTACAAAAAAAAAAATGCAGTAATAGTATTTACTAAGGACGAACGAAGGTAGGAATTCAACGAAGTTTCATCCCCACAAGATAATTACAGATCCCCAGCAGGGCAAATCTATCTTCATAGATGCTTCAAGTTGCATCTCCCCTTGAATTTATGTCCATCTCTTTTATCCTCAGTCAGGATACTTAGGAGTTTATTCCTTCAATAGAAGTACGACGAACGAAGACGGGAGGTTACAAATGTTATACTATCAAACAAGACGGGAACGAAGTCTTCGTATTCTTCAGCAACGAATCGGGATTTATTTTCCCTAGTCAGTAGTTGTTATACAAAGATATCCGGACGCTTCAGGCTGCATGATACATACATAATTTACATCATACCATAACATATCCATAAATGCATAATACATTTACATAGATGCACCATGCCATGCATGCATACATATTGTATAAACTAACATTTTCCTTGCAGGATGGTTATATGCAGATAAAACAATATCAATAACTCACAACAGGTCAGAAATGATCTATACATTACTCAAGATGTCCTCGGAGAGTAGGCAAACGGTCTGTACAAAGATCCATTCCCTAATCCAGGATATTTTCAGGAGATTTAATCCTGACACTCTTTTGTCCTCGGAGAGTAGGCAAACGGTCTGTACAAAGATCCATTCCCTAATCTAGGATATTTTCAGGAGATTTAATCCTGACACTCTTTTGTCCTCGGAGAGTAGGCAAACGGTCTGTACAAAGACCAATTCCCTAATCCAGGATATTTTCAGGAGATTTAATCCTGACACTCTTTTGTCCTCAGAGAGTAGGCAAACGGTCTGTACAAAGATCCATTCCCTAATCCAGGATATTTTCAGGAGATTTAATCCTGACACTCTTTTGTCCTCGGAGAGTAGGCAAACGGTCTGTACAAAGATCCATTCCCTAATCCAGGACATTTTCAGAAGATTTAATCTATTTTTTCTTGAATAGTAGGCAAATGGTCTGTACAAAGATCCATTCCCTAGTTCAAGATATTTTTCAGAAGAATTAATCCTGATATTCTTTTGTCCTTGGAGAGTAGGCAAACGGTCTGTACAAAGACCCATTCCCTAATCCAAGATATTGCCAGAAGATATAATCGTCACGAAGATTTATTTCTACTGGTCTATTCAACAATTCAAATCATGTTGCATAAACGATTCAGAGACGGTCTATACGAAGACCTAGTACTGATATCCAGTATCAACATAAAGATATCATCACCTCCTGATATTATGGATGGCATCTCTAAGCCCATCTCCAGTTCTTCCAAGTGACCTCTTCAAGCCCACTCAAGCATATACAATTAATCATCAGCTTTACTTTACGCACCGGCGAGTGAAAATTTTTGGGCTTTTTTGTTCAATCCCCTTCAACCTTCCAGGTCACAAGACATCTCATGAGGTTCACAAGGTTCACAATTAGTCAGAAAGTTTGACAATTCCCTCAGACAATGCATCCTCCTAAGCAATGCATCTTAAACTAGGGTTTTGACTTTCATCAGGATAAATGGATTTCCAAGACTTCAAGTGAGCTTCATATCATCCTATATGTGTTCAAGAATCCCCATGTCAAGTTTCAAGACTTTCCCAAAAGACTTGCTCAGTCAGATGATCAGATAGGTTAAAATCAGTCAAGGCAATTAAAAAGTCAAACTGAGGTCAACTGTGGTCAAACCAAAGTCAAACTTCATGATTTTTTGAACAAATCAAGTATATGAAGTAAAATTCATCATTTGATCAAGGGTTTATCATGATTCATCAAGGAGATTCCAGATCATCAAGAATCAGGAGTTTCTAAATTAGG
Source organism: Lathyrus aphaca (assembly GCA_963966055.1). Taxonomy (NCBI): domain Eukaryota; kingdom Viridiplantae; phylum Streptophyta; class Magnoliopsida; order Fabales; family Fabaceae; genus Lathyrus; species Lathyrus aphaca. The sequence continues at coordinate 19,011,993 of OZ014525.1, forward strand.
GTTTTCATAGGAAATGTCAACTGAACTTTGACCAGCCATAACTTTCACATGCTTCATCAATTTTTTTCCATCCAAAGCTCATTTTGAAGGAAATTTAATTCTCTACAACTTTGTGTCTCACAAGCCAAGCCCAAAAATGCTTCATTTGGAAGGTGTGAGCTAAAACATTATAGGTCCTTTTAAAAGTCAACAAAAAGTCAACAACTTCCAAAGAGCATAACTTGAGAATGGTGAAAGATACGGACATGATACCAAAGAGGTTGGTTAGAGGACTCTCTAAGCTTTCTAAAATGTCCAAGAACACCTTCATAGCATTAAATTTGAAGGATTTGTGCCCTTGCAAAGTTGGGAAATAGTTGGGAAGTTTATGAAGCAAATAAGGCCTTAAAACCAATTTTTGCTAAATGAGCCCACCAAATTGCCATCCAATCTTTACAATATCACCAAGCACGACCCAAACCACACCTTTTTTGATTTCTTACATTTTATTTAATATTTATTTGAATTTTATTCATTAAAATACAAATTAAAATAAAATATGAAAGTCATATATTTGAAATAGATTTTGATTCTAGAACGACTTGATACTCATTTAAGCTTGATTGATACCATATAACTTCAGATCATACAAATATAGTAAGGAAAAATCAAAGAAACTCAAGTTTTAATGACAAATCTTTTTCAATCTCTAACTATCCAAAAAGCCCAAAGAGCTATCACTTTTCTTGACCTAATTTCATTCACCTATATACATACAACATAAAGCAATAGAGGGACACGAATTTTAGGCAAAAAAGAGCACCTCCCAAGATCAAAAATTTTCAAGAAATTGAGTTTTTCGGTTCTGACTTTGTAGAGAGTTTCAAAGTGTTCTACAGATACTTTCTGGATAGTTTTCATGAAGCTCCATGGCCGAAACACCACTCTACCATTGTTAGGGTTTACACCTCTAGATTAGGGCTTTATGATACAAGTGATTTAAATGATTTCTATTGACATATTTGTGTTGTATGAGTTGTGAGGATCACATTTGTGTGATTAATTTGAGAAAATACCATGTGGTTTGAGCTATATGATATTCGCAGATTTTCATACAAATAAAAATCGCAGGAAAAAACGTAGGAATTTTCACAGTAAATTCCGCAGGTCAAGAGGTAGAAGGAGGTCAATAGCGCGCGGAAATAATATTTGAATTTTATGCAGGGCTTAAAACGAACCGGTTTCATATGTATGTCACAAAGGGCGTGTAGCTCAGCTGGTTTTGGTGAAACGCCTTGGTGGTAAAGAACCTGGGTTCGATTCCCAGGTCTTGCGTTATTTTTTTTTACTTTGTTCTATTTTATAGGTTTCTCATATAATCAATTGTGACTATTAGACATCACTAAACGCAATGCAACCCAGTGGTAATCTCCCTGGCAGGTACAGGGGAGGTCCTGGGTTCAAATCCAGGCCTCCCCATTTTTTTTTAACCTAATTTTTCCTATTTTTCTTTTTTTTTGTTCTTTATTTAATTATATATTATACAATAAATTAATTTTAAAATAATAATATAATATATTTTCAAAGAATAAAATTTTATATTTTTAAAATCAATATTTTATTTTCTCAAATATAATTTATTTCTATTCTATGTTCATATTATTATTCTAGATAGTTTATTTTGTGAATAAATTGATTAATATCTTAATTGAATATTCTAACCCTAATTTTATTTTCTAAAATATGTAACCCTAATTTCTAAAACCCTAATTTTCTCTAACCCTAACCCTAATCCTTATTAACTTTAATGTTTTTATAATCTAATAATTATTATTATAGTTGTTTATTATTATTCTAATCACTTTATTTTCTTCTTAAAAATTCTTAAAAATTACTTGTTTAATAAAAAAAATATTCTCTTAAATTGTATATATTTTTGTTTATTTGTGCTAACCTCTTCTTCTTATAATTATTTTATTAACTAACCATTTTAATTATAATTTCTTTATTATATTTATTTATTGTTTATATTATAATGTAACTGCAAAAGTCTTGTAAATAGTCGTAGGTTTATTTTTGTCTTTATTTTATTATTCATAAATATTTATATTGCCATGGTTAGTAACTCTAGGGAGTGATAACATGTTTATACTTTAAAATTAATTTAGGATCACTAATTTAATAAGATAAATATATGAACATATACACGCACACACGTAAGTCGATCTTTGATCGCCATCTCTCACTTTCTAAGGTTATCCCTCATGTTGCCTAACTATAAGGTCAAGTAAGGTGTCTTAAAGCAAAGTCTCTTTCATAAAATATCATCAAGTCCCTTTTAAGATTATAAGATCAAGTCCCTTCGATGTTGCCTACAGTAAATGATCTTGTCCATTCGAATAAAAGATGATAAGTCCCTTCGTATTGCTAAGACACCTTACAGTTGCCTAAACACAGATGACCCTTCACATGTCCCTTATCACATCCAAGGTAATGACTACCTATTCCTTAATAATAGGGATAGTCTTACCATTGAAAGAACATATAAGAACAATAAGGATTTAATATAGGGTAGGTTCCTCTTAATTACTTGCTCACCTTCTCAAAATACATTTTACACTTCACATTTCAAACAAATTTTCAAAACAAAGTCTTTATATACATCCATACGAGGATCATTATAAAGTACTTAGAAAATTTTTAATCACACACTACACTCTTGCAAACAAACAAAGTGAGCTAAGTAACTAAGAGCCCATGGATAACCATGGATATAAAGGGTGCTAACACCTTCCCTTTGTATAACCTACCCCCCGAACTCAAGTATTTTAAAATAGGTCTTTCCTGTTCTTTTATGTCCTTTCCTTATGGATAAAATGAAAGTCGGTGGCGACTCTTGCTATCCGCAACATGTATAGAAAAGTCAGTTCTCCCACCGTGTTACAACTGCCCAGGACATTCATCTAAAATTGATATGCATACCCGGCATACCCATAAGGTGCCCGCGACATTCATGCATAAAACCCTAAAAATAGACTTAAGATGGACATTTTACCTACTTTAGTGAGAAAATCGCCACTACAACTAGCTATTAAGCCTAAAAATTACCAGAAAAATAAGGATTGAAGAAGTTACCTGACATAGTTCTGACGAGGAGGTGATGGCGGTGTACAGCGGAAACAACGGTGGTTGTGTTTGCGGGAGAGAGGTTGCAAAGACGGTTAATCGTAAGAGGACGAGCAGAAAAGGGAAATAAGGTGGTCCCTTCACCCTTTTTATATCTGGGGTGCGTAAAAGTATGCGCCTTGGCAATTATTACATAGATTCCCTAGGCCGACCATAATTAATGCGCCGTAACACAAGAAACGAAGCATCACACATTAAGTTCATTGACACGTTACTCTGGAGAATCTTGAACGACACAGGGCACACGCGACTTTCCCCGACATTTGAAGACACCACACGCCTATTGAAGCTCCCCGACAAGGGTCAGTACTCGTGCGGTTTCCAACACTAGCTTACGCACACCGTAGCCTCGCCGGCCAAATTCCCTGAGTTGAGTCCTTAGCTCTACCAAACGAATCCTCGCTTTCACCAACGAGATAAACATTCGTTCCCCGGTAACTTTTCCCCGTCGGGAACGAATCCCCGACATGTCAATCGTGCCCAACAACGTTTTCCTAACTCATCAATCTGTCTCAGAGTTTCGACTTGGGGGGCTCCTGTTCTGGACTGGGCCTCTAAGACATTATTGTACACTAGCCCAATCCTATCAGGCAGAGACTCAATCAGTCGGACAACGGATCCAATCAGTCGGACAGAGATCCAGCCTCGTGGGCAACGATCTGGACCGTCGGGCAGAGCCCACGATCCACTGAACTCATACTAGGGGACTGTTTCTCCCCCACGTTCACCATGTCACTCAACTGTCCCCCATTATCTCCTAAAATACAGGGATAGTTGGACTAAGGAAAAGACCACGTGTTAGATCTTACTCGCTCGTACGCGTACCTTGGCAATTCTTTGTTGTGCCTAGCTAATCCAGCCCAAGAAAGGACCTTGGCCCAACGCTAGGGGCACATATAAATACCCTTTCCCACTAAAGGGTCAGGTATTTGGAACTTATGACTAATTACCATTTTCTTTGTACCTTTACTCACTTAAGCATCCGAGTGTCTTGCAGGTACACCCCCCATCTTCTCTCCTTCTCTCTCAACCGTTACGTTCATAGCCCAACACCTGGAAGACCCTTCTGATCAGGTAAGATCAAGATCATATTTCAAGACTCATAACAAATGTGATGCAGTCCTCAATAATATGTCTGAGGCATTCAATAGTGTAATTCTGGATTCAAAAGCAAAACCACTAATAACTATGGTGGAAGAAATAAGGATATACATGATGGAGAGATGGGCAACAAATATGATAAGGTTTCAAAACATGTCTGAGGGGGAAGTCTTACCAAGCATAAGAAAGAAAGTTAAAAAAACAAGCTCTTACACCAACCTTTGGATTGTCAGGTATATACATATGAACATCAATTGGTTATAGTAGATTTTGTGATTAACATATAACTAATTATCAAATTTATTTGGTAAGATGGTTGCTGAACATATTTTTGAGGTTAAGCATATAGAAAACCAAGCTGATAAGTTTACAGTAGACCTTAAGGAGCATACTTATTCATGTCAAAGATGGGAGTTGACATGCCTTCCTTGTGTTCATGCCTTGTCATCAATGAAGAGTAGAAACTACAACATTGTTGACTACATTCCAGAGTATTACATAAAAGAGAGATACATGGAAGTCTATAAATATGTTATTTTTCCAGTTAATGGTTCTAATCTGTGGGTGAGGACTAAATATCCAGATATTCAGCCTCCTAAGTATAGGAAGATGCCTGGAAGGCCAAAGAAAAGAAGAAATTTATAGCAAGGTGAACTTGATGGATCAGAAAAAAAGATGAGAAAGATTGGTTTTAATGTTAGGTGTAGCAGGTGCAAAACACCAGGTCATAATAAGTTGACTTGCAAGGACCACAACAGTCAACAGGTATCACAAGGGCAACAAACTCAATAGCCATCAGCACATGCATCAGAGTCACCTGTTCAACAAACTCAACAACCATCTGCACATGCATCAGAAGCACCTATTCAACAATCTCAACAAGCATCACAAGGGCAAGTCCAATCTCAGCAGGCATCACAACAGGTTTCACAACGGCAACCATCAAGGCAGAAAACTCAAGGAAAAGCCAAGCAAGTTCCTTTGCATCAGGATCACAAGGAAGCCCCAAAAAGTTGTATTTCAGAAGGCCAACTAAGCCTTTCATACCATCAGGCCCAACCACAAGGATGAGTGCAACCAAGACTGTTGTAGGACCAACAACAAGGAGAACAACACCAACCAAGAGATCAACCAAGAATTGGAAAGTTTAGCTTGTGTGACTTATAATGTGTAATGTGTTAAGGCATATTGTATATTGTTTAGGCATATGTAATGTGTAATGTGTTAAGACATATGGTATTTTGTTTAGGCATATGTAATGTGTTATGTGTTAAGACATATGGTATTTTGTTTATACATATGTAATGTTTAAGACAAGCTATGACTTGTGTTATTTGGATATCAAATATTATGGTATTTTGTCAATTATTATGTTATTCTTCATAAAAACTGGTACTGTCAATATTATGTTATTCTTCATAACAACTATCAACATATTCTTCATAACAACTGGTAATATTGATAAACAACTGGTACAAATTGATAAACAACATATTCTTCATAACAAATGTGAACAAATTGATAAACAACATCCTTCATAACAACTGGTACAAATTGATAAACAACATATTTCCTAAAGCATTCTAAAAACAACTACAATGAGGCCTATGAACAACATCAATTTTCAAAAAAAATTCAACTTCAGTAGGTTCTTCATTTCATTTTTCACATTGCTTATTTGTTTCCCATATTCTTCAATAGTCAATTGAGCTTCTGCAACTTCCTTTGAAAGCTTCTCAATTCTATCCATCAAATACTGCTCCTTCTCATATTCAACATCTTCAAAATACCATCCAAAGTACCCACAACCAGCATTGTTTGATCCCTGCAAAATACCATAACATCAGAAATCAGAAATGTTTCCCATACCTTAACATACCTTAAAATTACATCAGAAATATTTTTAAACAAACATAAACAAAAATTACATCAGACATGTTTTTAAACAAACATACATATAACATACCTTAAAATTATGATAACCCCATAAATGTTTCCCATAGTTCTTGACTGTTGTTGCCATACGAAGAACAACTAAATTCCCACAGTGACATATCGGTTTACAAGTTGTGCTTGTGTTAACATTCGACCCTTCCTTCGAAGAACACCCACCATAACCGTGTTTTGGTTTCATCACTGGCGTCGACCCACTGGATTTCATCACTGCGACGAACTCGCATGCACAAAATCTAGAATTTGCTTGAAACAATTTGGGGATGAATCACTTTTTCCAGAAACCCTAGAATTCGCTTGAAACAATTTGGGAATGAAGAGACACGGTATAAACGCAGAAGAAGACTACACATGCCATGTCAACTGCCACATATAACTAAGTAAACGTCCGTTTTGGGGTGGTTAACGGAAAAGACTAATTTGACACAATTTAAAAACTTAAAGGACCATTTTATCACTTTTTAGAGTTAACGAATCAAATTGGACCCTGATGTGAAATCTCTCTTTGAATTGCCATTGATTATTAACATATTGGTTTTTACACATATTTCACTGTGGCATAAATAAAACACTTCAGCAGATGATATAACACACTTGGCGTGTCACATCACCTTCTGTTACTTGAAATTAACGTAAGAGACTACATTTAGAAACACAATTTTTTATGAGGATCAATGTTTAAAGAAATTTTTTTGAGGGAGTAATCTTCAAGGTGAAATATTTGTAGGGACTTTGAAGTTAACCATTTAAATAATTAGAACAACATTCGTCCCCCTTGTCTGGTCAAACCAACCTCTCTCTCTGCATTCACCTTTTCATTTCATGGATGAAACCCAGATGGAAATTCAACACCAATCTCCCTTCATGGGTCAATTCTCTCAACCCACCTTTCATTTCAAACCCACCACCTTCCCAATACCCATTTCCTTCAACCTCAAAACCTCTTCTCAACCACGCAGACTTGACTTCCCTTCTCTCCCTTTGCGGCAGAGACAGAAACCACTCTCTCGGTTCATCCATCCATGCCCGAATCATCAAACAACCTCCTTCCTTCCATTTTGATGCCTCCCAACGTAATGCCCTTTTTGTTTGGAACTCTCTCCTATCCATGTATTCCAAATGTGGTGACTTCTGTAATGCTGTTAAGGTGTTTGATCATATGCCTGTCAGAGATACCGTTTCGTGGAATACAATGATTTCCGGGTTTTTAAGGAATGATGATGTTGACTCTGCTTTTAAGTTTTTTAAGCAAATGAGTGACTCTAGTAGAGTTTGTTATCGATTTGATAAAGCTACTTTGACAACAATGCTGTCAGCTTGTGATGGTTTGAGATTGGGAACAGGGTTAGGATTAGGATTCTCTAGTGCAACACAAATGATCCATGGTTTGGTGTTTGTTGGTGGTTTTGAGAGGGAGATTACAGTGGGGAATGCTCTTATAACGTCGTATTTTAAATGTGGTTGTTTTAGTCAAGGAAGGAAGGTTTTTGATGAGATGGTTGAGAGGAATGTTGTAACTTGGACAGCTGTGATTTCTGGCCTCGCGCAAAATGAGTTTTATGAGGATAGTTTGAGGTTGTTTGATCAAATGTGTTGTGGGTCTGTGAGTCCTAATGTTTTGACATATTTGAGCTTACTCATGGCTTGTTCGGGTTTGCAAGCATTAAAAGAGGGCCAGAAAATTCATGGGTGGTTATGGAAATTGGGAATGCAGTCGGATTTATGTATTGAAAGTGCTTTGATGGATTTGTATTCCAAGTGTGGTAGTTTAGAGGAAGCATGGCGGATATTTGAGTCTGCTGAGGAGCTGGATGGAGTCTCCTTGACTGTAATACTTGTAGCTTTTGCTCAAAATGGATTTGAGGAGGAAGCTATCCAGATATTTACGAAAATGGTGACGCTGGGGATTGAAGTCGACCCTAACATGGTTTCCGCTGTTCTTGGGGTATTTGGTGTTGGTACTTCTTTGGCTCTTGGAAAACAGATTCACTCTTTAATCATAAAAAAGAATTTCAGTCAGAATCCTTTTGTGGGTAATGGACTTGTAAACATGTACTCCAAATGTGGAGATTTGTCTGACTCGCTCCGAGTGTTCCATCAGATGACTCAAAAGAATTTGATTTCATGGAACTCGGTAATTGCTGCTGTTGCTCGCCATGGAGATGGTCTCAGGGCATTTCGATTTTACGAAGAGATGAGCGTGGAGGGCACAGCACCAACAGATGTTACATTTTTGTCATTGCTTCATGCTTGCAGTCATGCAGGATTAGTTGAGAAGGGTATGGAGCTTTTGGAATCTATGACAAGAGATCACAACATAATCCCTAGGTCAGAACATTATGCTTGCATCGTCGACATGTTGGGGAGAGCAGGACATCTTGATGAAGCTAAGAAATTCATCGAGGGATTGCCTGAGCATGGTGGCGTGCTAGTTTGGCAAGCATTGCTTGGTGCCTGTAGCATACATGGTGATTCTGAGATGGGTAAATATGCCGCTGATAAACTATTTTCAGCTGCACCAGATAGCGCAGCTCCTCATGTTTTGATGGCAAACATATATTCTGTTGAAGGGAAATGGAAAGAGAGAGCAAGTTCCATTAAGAGAATGAAAGAGATGGGAGTAGCAAAAGAAGTAGGTATAAGTTGGATTGAGATTGAAAAGAAAATCAATAGTTTTGTAGTAGGAGATAAATTGCATCCGCAGAGTGATGTTATATTCTGGGTTTTGTCTGGTTTGCTGAAACACCTTAAAGATGAAGGCTATGTCTCTGATAAAAAGTGTATTCTCTTTTACCTGGAACAAGATAAAGAGGAGTGACTCCATTTGTTCTGACTAATCATTTTCATTGTGAATTCAGAACCCCATTGATGTTTATCCAGTAAATACTGCTAGCATTAGGCGAGGTTTATGTTGGATTTGGATAGTCCGATCTTGATCCGATTGTTATCGATGATGTAGTTGAGTGTGTTCACACACAACTCAAATCTGGTCAGGTTTGGATTGGTACTTGCATGAAATACTATGTAGGATACTTATGATAGGAGGAAGAGAGTATTAGGAACAGCAACACAACTTATTTAACTAAACTATTGTGAATAAGGAAATAAATAAATAAATTTAGTATTATGGTAAAAAATAATTAATGGAGCCCATAACTTTTAATAAAATTTATAAATGAGATATATAATATATAAAAAAGTTCCTATATTTTGAAATAATAACTTTTTTATTTGAGAAAGAAATCCTATATAAATGAAGCAGAGAGCACAACACACACAAGTGGCACTCTGTCATCCAGAAAATGCTTCACTTCACCCCTCCTATGGAAACAGTTGGTTTGGTCACTCCGATGACAATTGCAGCCAGAATGGAATCAAAGTGCTTGTGTAGCTTCAACTTAACAACAACAACCCCTGCTTTTGTAAACCACACTTTTTCTTTGTCTGTGTCTGTAAATAATAAGACAAGAATGAGCTGCAGTTGCAGAGGGAGAGATGATGATGATCCTTTGTCCACTTTCTCTGCTTACGCCGTTCTGGGAGTGCAACCCAACTGCTCCGCCGCTGAAATTAAAGCTGCTTTTCGAGCCAAAGTACCAACATCAATCATCAATGTTTATTCACCATTTTCATTCATTCAATTCAAGTTTTTTTTTTTTTTTTTTTTTTTCTGTTTATTTTATTACAGGTGAAGCAGTTTCACCCAGATGTCAACAAAGATGAAAATGAAACATCTGATGTTATGATTCGCCGTGTAATTCAAGCATACCAGGTAATTCAAGCAGTTTCACCCAGATCTCATTGTTTTTGTTTTTCTATTCACCACCACACAATATATGTAGCCTAGTAACTAGTAATTAGTTAATTAACTTTTTTACTGTCATATTTTATTTTATTGCAGATACTATCCAATTACACACCGTCGGAAATTATTGAAACGTAAACTATCTTTGTCTTTCATTTCCTCATTATTTTGAAATTTACTGTAGGGATTCATTCTCTTACAATGATTGCTGAGTTTTCAGGGAGTGCTTAGATCCCTTTGATAGGCCAGAGTGTGAAGCTTTTGATGTTTTTGTTAACGAGCTTCTTTGTGTTGGAAAAGGTAATTGTACATATCTATGATGCACCAACACATACTCAGACACCGGACACAACATGACATTGACACTGATAGGCGGAGTTCTAAATAATTTAAGAAATTGAAGTTATTAAATATAACTACTTATGTCGGCATCGGGCACCTAATACATTTTTAATGTGAATTTTAAATCCTACATACATACATATACAGTGTCTGAATGTTATTTGGGATGAAAAATTTCTGTGCTTTTATTTTTCCATCACATTGTGGAGTTAAAATTATGTACAGCTTGTTCAAATTCCTGTGTTAAAAGAGCACCTCATGCTTTCACATTTGTCCCTTCTACTGGAACAGCCCGTGCGATTTCTCAAGGTTAATTTCTCTTATCTGTTGTTTACTTTCTTCATTTTGACAAAGTCATTGACTAAGAATACCAACAACTGTTCATAGATCAAGGGGAAGATTACCAAGTTCAGTGTGCTGTTGGACAATGTCCTAGAAGTTGCATTCACTATGTAACCCCATCACAGAGAATTCTTTTGGAGGAGTTACTTCACAGGTAACAACCTTACTCATTCTTGTTATTACCTTTTTGGATTTTAACAAGTTCATTCTGTTTGATTTTTCATTTCCCTTTTGGTTGATGTGTTGCAGTATACTGGATGTACCCTATGATACATCAGCTGAGGCAGAAATGCTCTATTCACTTATAACCAAAGCTAAGTTTGAGAATAACCGTTACCAAAAGCCAAAGAAGAAAACCAAATTTTCAACCCAGCATGTTGATTGGTTTTAACGTCCCCGTATCTTCACTCCCCAACCTATAGATACCACTCAGATTGATGAGACAATCATGGTTCTCAATGCTATCAGAAAAAATTATCAGCTACTTTTACTTATACCTATAGTTAGCAACGAGATTGGGCAGTTTTTGTTTCATTTTGTCCCGTCTCTTACTTTAAGATTTTGCAACGGATGGTGGGGAAGTGGTAGAGGGTTAGTTCTTGCTGTGGATGAATCTAAGGTCCAGATTCATCGTCTATGTGAATGTCTGTTACTGCAAGCAATCCAAATCTCGCTATATACCAATTTTCTGTGTGCAAATGACTAAAAACTACAAGTGTGTACATGGTCTTTTATTTTTCTTGGTGCTGTACTCTTTTATTTTACATGCCCATGCACTTAGTGTCGAAGGCTTAAAGCTAAATCTTCTATGAAGAAGCATTTTTCATTTTAGAATTTTTTCTTCACGAGTGATACATCTTTGTGAGAGACATACCTCATACTTATTCAAAATCCTAAAGTGATATGTGTGGGTTCATCTACTTATAAATGTTCAAGTCTTTATATTTTTCACTAATGTAGGATTTTCCCACACTATTCACATTTGTTATTTTCACCATAATATGTTCAAATCATATGTTAAAATCACGTGTAATTATTTGACGGTTGATTTTGGAGCCAAGGGATATTGTCGTAGAGTGACGCGCAAAGACGGTGAGTTTCATGTTTGGTTCCTCTATAGTTATTTATTGACTCTTATTCCATCAATGTGGTTGAGATATGAGTCATCTATGATTGAATTTTACTTGCTTGAGATAGATAGGAGAGGGCTCGTATGCTAATGGGGTAGTATAATTTAGTTTTGGAAAACTGTTTTTGTAGCTTTCAAAATTTAAAATGATAAAATTTGTCTGATAATTTAGTTTTATAAAATTATTTTTAAATTATTTGTATGAGTTAATGTAAGGTATCATCGCATGCTCACTTCCATTTTAAAGTATCACTGCAGTGAAAACATCATCAACAAATATGGAAAATAAAGGAAATAATGATATTTGGTCTCAAACTTTAATAACAAATAAGAGTGTTATAATCAATCCTCTCAACACGCTTAAGAATGCACCACAATAATTAGTCTTACGACTTCAATATAAATATATCATAAAATTAAAGCAAGCGTTCCCGACTAGATGTTACATGATCAGAGCAAAATGCTATTAAATAAAGTGCTAAACTAAGAAGCAACTCCATGAACTGACTTCCACTTACCCTAATAATGCTACTCTTGAGTATTTGCAAGATGCCTATGTAAAGACAACATTCAAACAAAATGTGTGATAATTCATTTCAATAATAAATGATATATAATGAAGAATAGAGTATAACATCTACATAATCATGCAGAATAACATATCACATTCTCACACCTAATTCATCATCAACGTCATACACGACAACATCTCAATTATCGTCAACATCATACGCAACCACGTCTCAATTATCATTAACATCATACGCAACCACATCTCAATTATCATTAACATCATATGCAACATCTCATTCAACAACACATCAACAACAATCAATACAAATGCAACACTTATGCAATGTACTCAACACCAACTCGACATGCATGTGGTACCAAATATGAACACCCGGGTTATTTCACTTCCCGATCCCCACCGTAGGATCATATTCCCTCTTGGAACCGAATCATACCAAATCGCTACCATCACCATGGATAACGCTACACCAATCCCCCATAATAGGAATTAGCTACTCTCACCCGATCCATCACCATAGGATCGAAACTCATCAAAATTTGTTACCATCACCATAGGTAACGCTTCACTAATCCCCCATAATAGGAATTAGCTACTCGCACCCGACCTATCACCATATGATCGAGTCTCATCAAAATTTGTTACTGTCGCTCCCACCAAATGACACCGGGCCAAGAGGGGTACAGACGCGAACGGTCGGCGAGAGAGAGAACATGAAGATGAACTGAAAAGAGTCGCCAGCTAGGCATTTTTATCCCGAAGGAAAGGTAATGCTGCATAAACCTGAGAAAAGATGGACAAGACGATCGCGAACCAGAGAAACTGAGAAAGGGGGTTGGTTACAACCTGGGAAGGTATTAGCACCCAGATTGTCCGTCGTACTCGACGGGATCCACGCTTGAAAGATTCGTGTTTAAAGGGGTAGTGTCAGTGCAATTTGTGTATCAAAGCTGGAAAGAATGCAAGTGTCAGTGCTGGAAGAAAGTGAAGTGAAATATATGAAGTGTCAGTGCTGGAACAAGAGTGCAAAGCTCAAGATGATGAGGCTAAAAAGATAATACTGAAAGAAAGGGAATTTACAGAGACTTTTGTTCGATAACTGTTAAGTTATGCCTACTGTCGCTCCCACCAAATGACACCTTAGGTCAGAAGGGGTACAGACGCAAACGGTCGGCGAAAGGAGAAGAGAACACACAGAAGTGAACTCAGAAAAGACAAGAGTCGCCAGCTAGGCATTTTTATCCCGGGGGAAAGGTAATGCTGCATAAACCTAGAAGGATATGGATAAGACGGTTGCGAACCAGAGAGACTGAGAAAGGGGGTTAGTTACAACCTGGGAAGGTATTAGCACCCAGATTGTCCGCCGTACTCGACGGGATCCACGCTTAAAAGATTTGTGTTTTAAAGGGGTAGTGTCAGTGCTATATGTGTATCAAGGCTGGAAAAGAATGCAAGTGTCAGTGTAAAAGAAAAGTGAAATGTATAAGTGAAGTGTCAGTGTGAGAATAGGAATGAAATGCTCAAGATCGTGAGGCTTAAAAGAATGAAACTGGAAGGAGGGGGAATATACAGAGACTTTTGTTCGATAACTGTTAAGTTATGCCTACGTATCCTCTCGTGCAATGAGGAAGTCAGAACACCGTAGTTCGACCCAAAGAGACTGAAAGATAAATTGACTTATGAACTGCTTACTTGTCTATGCTCAAGTGTATGACCTGTCTGGCTCAGGTGCAAACTGTCTTGCATTAGACGGAAGAAGCAAGTTCTCGTTTGTGAGTGAGTGAGATGATAAAAGAATCCCGGAGGAGACGATTATTGTTTGTTTTTGTGTTTTCAATCTTTTATTGCTTTTTGAAGTTTGTCATAAGAAAATGAGCTTAAGCCTAAACCAATGGGTTAGTAAACTCATCACATCCTCCCTCTGATTAGGGGTAATGAGAATACCTTAAGTGTGAAGTCAGTATCTCACACTTAATCACCATGGTGTAGGATTAAGATCATTAACCTGCTTGTGATTAGTTAGATGTTTTTGTTGTTTTTGTTTAGTGTTAAGTAATGAGTTTAAGCCATAATCAGGGATTTAATGGACTCATTACACCATCCGAATAGAAGGATAATAGATGAGAACATTTGAGCTGAAGAAGATACCTCAACTTAATCCATGATTAGGGATTAACCTCATGACAAAACAAAGTCTTTATTAGATGGATTTTAGTTAATGATAAGATGAAGAAGTGATTTTTATGATTTGTAAGACAACTTGAGGGGGACTTGTCCATTAACACTAGGGTTAGTCCTTCTTAACCAATTAAGGAAGAATTAGAACCCTAATGCAAGGCCCAAGTTACAAGCTTGATGTCTTGATGATTATTAAGTGGATTGATTAAAGGAGTTAAACACATTAAGGGTTTAACACTTAGGATTAAGGTTATACACCCCATCCTAATAGAAGGATGCATGCATAAGCTTAACCACAAAGCCTTAAAGCCTTAAGGGTTTAGTCCTTGATTATGAGATGAGAAGAGAAGACACAAAAGATGACACAAAGGTAAAAGCTAAATGGGGAACTAATCAAACCCTAATTATTATCATGCTTGGTCATTCCTAGGGTTAATGAGGTTTACAAGAAGATCTTCAGAGGAACCACCAGGAAGGAAGCAGATGAAAGGAGCAAAGAGAAGCAAAACAACTTGCTTCACTTAAGAAGACAAGTTGCTTGAAGGAAGAAAGTGAGATGAACATGAATGAGCAAGCTCAATCCAATACACAAGATGAAATGCAGCAAAGATGCAAGAGAGATGAGAAGAGATTGTGAGAAGTGAAGGCAAATCCACATCTCAAAACAACTTACCACCTGAAAAGTTAGCAAAAAGAAATGAAATGTAATGCAAATGAGATGAAATGTGATGATGCAAACCAAAACCAGAAGCATGAGTATGATGTTAATGATGCTAAGAGATGATGCAAACATGAGACAAGACATTAGAATGATCATACAAACATATGGATGCAAGAGAAGCATGCCTTGAACCATGAATGTTCATGAAAAGTTATGGAATGCAAAAGACATATAACATGGCAAATGAAAGATGCAATGATCAAACATGATTCTAATATGTCTTAAGATGTATTATGAATCAAATGGATGCACAAAATGTCATGGCAAGTCATGGTATGCAAGCAAATGGAAGATGGATGCAAAGGAAGACATAAATTAGGGTTTATGATCAACACACAAAGCAAAATCCAAAACCAGAAGCAAATGACATGATAAAAATTTGAAAATGCAATCAAAGGAACCCTAAACCTACATAAACTCACTGCCCAAAGGAGGGGATCCAACTCTTAACCTAGTGAGAATTATGAATTTCCTAAGATTGCTAGGGTTTTAAGGTACCTTGTCAAGAAAAATGCAAAACAAATTGAAAATGCAAGATCAATTCATGCCAATTTTATCCTATAAACTACATGCTATACAAGATGCAATGCAAAAAGAATCATGATCCAACTCTCAAAGGTTAGACAGAAATGAATTTTTGAAGTTTGTCACAAAATATTGCCTCAAAATGAAATTAATCCCAAAGAAAATTATCAAAAGGCATCAAGAACAAAAAAGAAATTTGGTTTGAGAGTTGGACAATGTTTCTAAATGTTTTTAAAGGTTACATGAATTGTTTTGTGATTTTTAAATACCTAAAAGTATTTTTAATTAATTAATTTTCATTAATTAATTAAAAATAAACTTTTAAATGATTTAAAAATAATTTTTAATGCAAAAAATAAAAATAAAAATATTTTTGTGTTCTGAAAAATAATTAAAACCTTGACAAAAATTTTCATAATTTTTAAACATTTTTTGCTATTTTAAATTAAATGTACAAAACAAATGGAATAAAATGAAATAAAAATACAAATAAAGAGAAAGTCAGCGCATCCTGAGGCTGAGATTCAAACTGGGAATGGAGGGAAAGACTGGCGCGCTATCCTACGGCTCTCATTCAAACTGGCCAGATTAATATAAAACTCAATTAATTAGATTAATGACGTGGATTAGGGCTTAAGTGAATGGATCTGGACCCTTCAAACGCGCGGGAGTCAAACAAAGTCAGCCTAATCTATGGTCCATATTCAAACTGAACCCTAAACACAATTAAGACACTAATCACTTTCAGGTGGCCGGAGAAGACTTCCGGTCGTCTTCTCCGGCCAGACCCTCACCTGAAAGTTGCTAACTCCTTCCCCAGGTCACTAAAACCTAATCTCTCTGCCCAGAATCCATCCCCAAACATCATAGAGCAAGAATCAACAACCAAAACACATTTATTTTTCACATTAAAGCTGAATCGAAACAAAATGCATTTAGGTCAGAAAAGTTTCAGAAGCATCATACATACTCAATACTCAATCATTTTCGAAACAAAACATATCAGCATGATCAGTGAAGCATAGATAATCATTTAGGAACTTAAAAACATGTTTCTGGAAAAAATGTTCTTGAGCTCACCTGAACTGAAGCTTTGATTTCTGGAACTTTCTGGCTGCCCCTTTGATCCAAAACGCCTCTAATGGACCTCCTGAGAAGCTTGCAATGCTTGGTTGGAGTTTCTTTTGGCTGGTTTGAGAGATTGAGTGAGTTTTGTTCAGTGAAGAAGAGAAATCGTGTTTCAGTTTGAGGATGTTTCAGGGATGAATGAGGGCAGGGAAATGATCAGGGGAGTATGCTGAGATGTTTTGTGAAGTTTGTTTGAATGTTTGATGCTTGTATGATGAGTTTCGAAGGAAGTTGCATAAGAGGTGGAAAATGAGAATGCTGGCTTGGGGGGAGTTTCAGGCTTGAGTGTGTTATGCAAATGAATCCTTGGAGTGTGTTTGTAAGGTCTGGATTGGGCAGAGAGTTGTTGTGTCACTGTGGGATTGGTATGGGTGTTTTTGCCAAAAAGTCAAAAGTGTTGTACTTGAGGTATGGGCAATGGTGTAGCTAGCTCATTGGCTTGTCCTTGCTCAGCTGAGATTAAGGAGGTCCATGGAACCAGTTTTGAGATGATTCAGCAAGTTGAATGAAGTTTATGAGATGTTTTGCAAATTTCACAAAGTTTGGCCCCTTTGGAAATTCATGAAGTTCAAGGTATCAAAATGCATAATTCTTGGGCCAATTCTGGTTTTTAGAAGTCACATGATCATGTTGTAATGAATTTGTGCACATTTTAAGTCTTTAGAATGCTTGATCATACCATTTTGCAAAATGTCTCTTTGGTGCATATCTTGAAATTATGTGATTTTTCCAAACTTTGACAAGCCATAACTTTTGATCCAAAATGAATTAGAATGAGTTCTTGTACTTTTTGAAAAGGGAATGATCTATTCTACAACTTTCATGACCAAAGTTTTCTCATTTGAAGCATTTTTGAGTCAAAAAGCAAGGGTTGAAAAAGTTTCCCAAAATGGCAAGTTCCCATTACAAGTCATTTTCCCAAAAAGTCAACTTTGCAAATGGCTTGAAATTCTTCAATTTTGTGAACTTCCAACATCTTCTATGATCAAATAAAGATCATACACAATCAAAATGATGAAGAACACCCTTTGGTTGGGTCATTGAGGGCCTCAGATGCCCTGATTTTGCACTGACTTGCTCAAAAAGTCAACTCTTGATCAGATGCCTTCCCCATGGAATTTCTTCATGAAAATTGATATGCATGATCCCTATACCATATAGAGACCAATAGAAACAAGAATGACAAAAAAAAATGGAATTATGGCCTTTGAAACCAAAACCCTAATTCTAGGTCATCTGTGTAGTCAAACCTGGCTCTGCTTCCATGCCAATCTCAGTTCTTGTGATTTTTTGACATTCTTGACTTTGAGAGGATATAATATGATTCTTGAACATACATGGACCCCTTTGAAGTGATTGATGACCTTTGGAGTGGCTCAAATAGCTCTTGGATTGCTCAGATCATAAACCCTAGATGCAGATGACTTAGAATCAATGCAGTGAATCAAAAATGTGGTATGAGATGCTATGGCTGAGTTTATGCATATGAGAAGATCACAAGCCATGGTGTGAATGGGTGAGGGAAAATTTGGGGTGTTTACAGCTGCCCCTATTCAAGCATGAGTTAGCTGTGCAGGATGTAAGCAACGGCTTAACAGGCAAACAAGATAACTTGTGGTTGAATACCAAAGACAGTCCAAAATTTGTGCTCACAGAATGAAGAAGAAAAGGGATATAGATTTTAAAGGAAAATAAAGTATATTATAAAGTGCGGGTGACGGAGGACGACCGTCGAGCAGAGGACGACTGCTGGGGAAAGAGCAATGACGGGGACGGCCGACATGCTGGGGATATAAGAAATTATGATGGGGACGACCATCAAAAATAAAGTGACAAAGATTCTCTGGGGATTATAGGTAAAAATAAATGATGAGGTACGGTCATCAAAGGTGAAGGACGATCACCTAGCAGGGGACGACTGCTCTGTTGGGTATAAGATGAGGGACGGTCATCTAAGGGTGAAGGACGATCACCTGGCAAGGTACGGTTGCCAAAAATATCGCGACATAGGACGAATGCCGGATAAAAGGTCGACGATGGGGACGGCCATCGGATAAGAATGATGAAGGACGATCATCAGGAGGTGAAGGACGATCACCTAGCAGGGTACGACTGCTAAAAATCACGACATAGGACGAATGCCGGATAGAAAAGGGTTCCAATAATGGAGACTCCGCTGAGGAAAGGATGAGGGACGGTCATCCAAAGGTGAAGGACAATCACCTGGCAGGGTACGACTGCCGAAAAGGTATCATGACATAGGACGAATGTCAGATAGAAAGGAAATAGTTCACTGGAATTTGCTGGGACAAGTAAACACGGACGAGTGTCTATATCCAAGAAATGAGAGACATTAGTGTTTGGGTTCGGTGTATAGATTAAAGATGCGGACGAGCATCCTTAAGACTATGATACGGACGAGTATCAGGTAGAAACAAACGCTTGACGCATGTTCGAAGATGATGATATGGACGAGTACCAACGGGTTAACAAAGAACACGGACGAGTGTTGATTCTGTGGGGACTCTTCTGGGGAATGGTAGACACAGACGAGTGTCTAAATTCAAGAAGACATAAGTGTTTGACACGTGTATGGATTAGAGATACGGACGAGCATCCCTAAGACTATGATACGGACGAGTATCAGGTAGCAACAAACGCTTGACACATGTTCTGAGATGATGATACGGACGAGTATCAACTGGTTAACAAAGAACACGGACGAGTGTCGGATCTGAGGGGATTTAAGTAATGTATACAAGATACGAACGAGTATCTGTATGAGTGAAGCAGGAATAATAAGTATGAGTGGTGTACAGGTGAGTGCTTAACTTGCTGGAGAGTGACACGGACGAGTGTCAAAAGAGGAAAGTGTAATATAAACAAGTGTATGGTTTACAGAATGTTTTAGGTTTCCAAGCTAAGGAAGGTGACACGGACGGGTGTCAGGGAATCTGTAGACATATGTATCTGTGAGTGCAAAGAGGACGCTTTGGCTTCCTGCTGGGGATATGACACGGACGGGTGTCAAGAAGGATATGTTATTGATAACGACTCGGGCGAGAGCCTTTCGGTGCATTTTTGGGGCGCAATGGCACGTGCATGGAATTCTGCAACAAAATGTCTGCATTCATCATGATACCCAATACTAGTGTTTGGCTATGCGAAAACATAACTACATATCAGAGTGCGAAATATGACCCGAATAAAATCTCCAGTGTTGCCACAACAAGATAGCATCCCAAATCCTTCGTTGCCTTTTCAGCAGCAAAGCCGCTTAGAAAGTGAATCAGAATTGCCTGCTGAAACATAAGACTGCCTGGCTTCAGATTTTCTGCAGCAATGATGACATTCCAAGCAAGCTGCACTTTGATAAACATCGTGCTATGCCTAGTAATGTCGAATGAAGCTACGAAGAGAGAGAGAGAGAGGAGTGAAGAAGAGAGGGGAATGAAAAGTGTGGTTAGGGTTTCATACTCTCTCTCCCTCCCCCCCCCTTTTTTTTTTTCAAAAAGAAGAGGGATGTACTGGGTGCATTGTTGATGATGTACTTGGAATTCGCAGGTGACTGGTTCGAACCTGGCTTGTGATTATGCAATATGTTTGATTTTTGCCGTAATGCTCCGTATTAGACGGAATGCTACGCTCTGTGGGGAAATATGATGCGAATGCTATGATTATGGAAAGATACCGAACCGGGATCCGGGTCCCGCTGCTGCGAAGATCTCTGGTTGATCTGCTTGAAGTGGACATCCCAGTTGGGGATGAGATCATGGATGGATCTGACATATGACTCTGCTTGGGGACATAGGTCACTGATAGACCTGTCTTGGTGATGAGGGACCCAGCTGGGGGTTGTAGAAGCTTTCTTCACTCTGTTTTGAGATCTTCAGACGTTGCTCTCCTGGATCGAGGCTGGAACTCTGTGGGGAGGCGGTTCCCTGGCTTTTGCACTTGGTTGAGGAGGAATGATGACAGACAACTCAGCTGGGGAGGAAGCACCTCTGGTGCTAATCGGGAGATAGATTGAGTAGATAATGATTAGGCATCTTGCTGGGGAGAAGCCTTCATGCCCCCTGCCGTGCTTTGAATACCTGCAATCCTGAAAAGTTAGAGAGACGCACAAGCGATCCCGAGGTATCCTTCATTGGATTCCGTCATAGGAGTTTAGGCAATCCTCAGAGCGAATATATTTCCTGTTAAACACGTATTTTTAGAAGAAAAGCATCTGTATTTATGCAATCAGTATCTTAAAGACATCAGACATTCTTGCAAATAAAATGTACGAGGCGAAACATGACTGAAAAATCTGATTTTATTAATTTGTATGCCCTGAATTGGCAAGATACAGTCAAAGAATCAAATCCCCTAAGATGAGGAGATTGTTACAAATTGAGAAATAAGAGGTATTGGCAATGTTGACGACGCTTCAAGGAGCTTCCCTATGACTCGTATGACATTTGACGTTCTTCTCGTCTTGCTTTCTGAAGAAGGCTGATTCTGGTCGGCGCTTGAACCTTTCGAAGCTTACCAAGTTGTAAGTGATACGGATGAATTCAGAATATAGTTGTTCGCTTATTCCCTTATTTTGCATGGGTCGCCCTTTCGGGTTTTCAATCCATCGGGATACCCATTTTTGCCTGAATTGTCCAATGCGGCTTTTCAACTCAGCGGGTGTACACACATTTTTTATTTATTCATTTCCCTTATTTTTGCCCGAGTCTTTTGTTCTGTTTTTGACTCGCCGGGATGCCCTATTTTTGCCTGGACTCACATTCTGTTTTTATGTCCAGCAGGTCATTTTATGCGAAGTATTTTTTAACTGCATCCGAATTCACAGGGGACGGGAAGTCTTCACCATCCATAGTACTGAGCATGAGTGCTCCACCAGAGAAAACTTTCTTTACTACGAATGGCCCTTCATAGTTCGGAGTCCACTTGCCCCTGTGGTCTGTATGAGGAGGGAGAAGTCTTTTCAACACAAGATCTCCTACTTGGTACTCTCGGAGCCTGACTTTCTGATCGAAGGCTTTCTTCATTCTTTTCTGATACAGCTGCCCATGACAGATTGTAGCCAATCTCTTTTCTTCAATCAGACTCAGTTGTTCATATCGGGATCGGACCCATTCTGCTTCACTCAGCTTAACATCCATTAATACCCATAGGGAGGGTAGTTCAACTTCAACAGGTAGGACTGCCTCCATACCATAAACAAGCTGATACGGTGTTGCCCCAGTGGATGTTCTGATTGACGTGCGGTACCCATGCAAGGCAAATGGTAACATTTCATGCCAGTCTTTGTATGTGACTACCATCTTCTGCACAATCTTCTTGATATTCTTGTTAGCCGCTTCAACAGCGCCATTCATCTTTGGCCTGTAAGGAGAAGAATTGTGGTGTTGGATCTTGAAGTCCCGGCACAGTTCTGCCATCATTTTGTTGTTTAAGTTGGAACCATTATCGGTAATGATTCGCTCGGGAACTCCATACCGACAGATGATGTCTCTCTTCAGGAATCGGGCTACCACTTGCCTTGTAACATTTGCATAGGAAGCTGCCTCAACCCACTTGGTAAAATAATCAATGGCTACCAGGATGAATCTGTGGCCGTTTGAAGAAGTCGGTTCAATCTTGCCAATCATATCAATGCCCCACATGGCAAAGGGCCAGGGTGAAGACATTACATTCAAAGGATTCGGAGGCACATGCACTTTATCCGCATAAATCTGGAATTTATGGCATTTTCTGGCATAAACACAACAGTCTGCATCCATTGTGATCCAATAATAGCCTGATCTTAACAACTTTTTAGCCATTGCATGCCCTCCCGCATGGGTACCAAAGGATCCTTCGTGCACCTCGTGTATTAACAAGTCTTCTTCTGTTCTATCAACGCATCTGAGGAGTACCATATCAAAGTTTCTCTTGTACAGGGAACCATCAGTATTCAGGAAGAAACTGCCAGCTAGCCTTCTTAATGTCTTCTTATCATTGGAAGATGCCCCAGGTGGGTATGTTTGATCCTCCAAGAAGCATTTAATGTCATGGAACCAAGGCTTATCATCTTTGGCAACATCTGCTGCAAATACATATGCTGGTCTGTCGAGTCTGGATACTGAAATCCGAGGTACAAAGTTGGCAGCTTGAACTTTGATCATGGATGAAATGGTAGCCAGAGCATCTACAAATTGATTTTCGTCTCGAGGGATATACTCAAGCTTGACTGTTGTAAAGAAAGTCAATAACCTCCTTGTATAATCCCTGTAAGGTATCAGATGATCCTGGTGAGTGTACCATTTGCCGTTGGTTTGATTGATTACCAAAGCTGAATCTCCGAACACAGTCAAAGTTTTGATCCTGAGGTCAATAGCTTCCTCAAGACCCATAATACAAGCTTCGTATTCAGCTTCGTTGTTAGTGCAGTTAAAGGTGAGTTTTGCCGAGAAAGGCATGTGAACTCCCTTAGGTGTAATGAGTACTGCACCAACACCACGACCATTCATATTAACAGCCCCATCAAACATCATAGTCCATTCTTCTTCTGGGTCGGGCCCTTCGGTGTGAACAGGCTCTTCATGATCTTTTGCTTTTATGAACATGATGTCTTCATCAGGGAAGTCAAATCTCATAGGCTGGTAGTCATCAATGGGTTGCTCAGCAAGATAGTCAGACAATACACTGCCTTTGATGGCTTTTTGAGATGTGTACTGAATATCATATTCTGTGAGGATCATTTGCCATCTTGCAACCCGTCCGGTAAGTGCTGGCTTCTCAAAAATGTACTTAACTGGATCCATTTTCGAGATCAATAAAGTAGTGTGGGTTAACATATACTGTCTCAGTCGGCGAGCAGCCCACGCTAAAGCACAACAAGTTTTCTCGAGCAGTGAATAACGTTGTTCACAGTCGGTAAACTTTTTGATTAGGTAGTATATTGCATACTCTTTTCGACCAGACTCGTCATGCTGGCCCAGCACACACCCCATTGATTCTTCTAATACTGTCAAGTACATGATTAAAGGTCTTCCTTCGACTGGAGGCATAAGGATTGGAGGCTCTTGTAAGTATTCCTTGATTTTGTCAAAAGCCCTTTGGCAATCTTCGTTCCACCTGACCGTTTGTTCTTTCCTTAACAGCTTGAACAAAGGTTCACAAGTTGCTGTAAGGTGAGATATGAACCTTGAAATGTAGTTCAACCTACCTAGGAACCCCCGAACTTCTTTTTCAGTCTTCGGTGCAGGCATTTCTTGAATGGCTTTAACTTTATCAGGGTCAACTTCAATCCCTTTTTCGCTTACAATAAATCCCAGCAACTTACCAGATCGCACCCCGAATGTGCATTTGTTGGGGTTTAACTTCAGTTGGTACTTCCTCAGACGCTTGAATAACTTCAGTAAATTCACCAGGTGGTCTTCTTCTGTAAGGGACTTGGCAATCATGTCATCCACATAACATTCTATTTCTTTATGGATCATGTCATGGAATAATGTTACCATAGCCCGTTGATATGTTGCACCAGCATTCTTCAGTCCGAATGGCATCACCTTGTAACAGAACGTTCCCCAGGGTGTGATGAAAGTTGTCTTCTCCATGTCTTCAGGTGACATTTTGATCTGATTGTATCCTGAAAATCCATCCATGAAGGAGAATACCGAGAACTGAGCCGTATTATCGACCAATACATCAATGTGAGGTAAAGGGAAGTCATCTTTCGGGCTGGCTCTGTTCAGATCCCGGTAGTCCACACACATCCTCACCTTGCCGTCCTTCTTAGGCACAGGTACAATATTAGCAACCCACGGCGGATAGCTAGTCACAGCAAGGAAACTGGCGTCCCACTGCTTCTGTACCTCTTCCTTTATCTTCACTGCCATATCTGGGCGAGTACGGCGCAGTTTCTGTTTAACTGGTGGGCAATCTTCTCTTAAAGGCAGCTTATGCATAACAATATCGGTGTCCAACCCTGGCATATCCTGATAAGACCAAGCAAACACATCCACATATTCACGAAGCAGGTCAATCAGTTGTTCTTTCACTGAGTCTTGTAAGCAGGCCCCGATCTTAACCTCTTTCACATCTTCATCCGTACCAAGATTAATCGTTTCGACCTCCTCCTGATGAGGAGTGATAACCTTCTCCTCTTGCCTTAACAACCTGGCTATCTCTTCAGGAAGCTCATAATCTTCTTCAACCCCTTCATCAGCTTGATTGATTGGATTGTCAAAGTCATACGAAGCCATAGTTGTGTTGTTGTCGGTGCAGTCTGAAAGGCACTCTCTGCAAAGGTTTTAGATTGTTCATTTTAGTGATCGATTTTAATCTTGTTTAGAAAAAGTGAAATGAAGTTATCATTTTGGAAAACATTGCCATTTTTATTTTTGTACAAAAAGAAAAATGAAAAACAGTGAGCGGAAAAGAAAAAGACTTATTTGCAAAAGACGTCCGATATTCATTGATTGATCTGTTTGCACAAAATTACAAGATGACCCGATTACAAAATGAGTCTTGTCATCTTGGGCAAGATGCAAGACTTGATGCATGCTTAAAAATACAGGAAATAATAATTACTCTGCAGGAGTAACCCTTATAATTTCCTGGGAAGACCAGTTTGAGACGCGGCTCCCCGGGATCCTTGGACGTATCCAGCTCTCCAGGTTGCGCTCATCTTCCGACTCATCTTCCAAGTTGTTCACTGCATCTGGGGTGAGCATCCCCCCGCTGACAAAATTGGGCTTCCTAGCAGCCTCTGATTGATCTTGTTGAGTTGGTTTGTAACCCAACCCAAATCTGTCCTCTTTCTTTTCCACGGGCAGCAGCTTGCCCCATCCTTGGGCAGTACCCTCTTCAACAACCTTCCTGGCTTGCTGATAAGACGTCATGGAGGTTCCCAGTACAACAGATGCTTCATTTATGTTCAGGGCCTCAAACCCCTGGCTCATAGTTTCATGGATTTCTCCATCCATCTCAATATACTTGTACGTAGCCAGATGGCTAACAAAGATGTCCTCTTCACCACAGATGGTGATGATCTGGCCTTCCCACTCGAATTTCAGCTTCTGGTGAAGGGTAGACGTAACTGCGCCAGCGGCATGGATCCAAGGTCTACCCAACAAACAGCTGTAGGCCGGCTGAATGTCCATCACATAGAAGGTAATTTTGAAGGTCTGCGGGCCAATCATCACAGGCAGATCAATCTCCCCTAGCACTGATCTTTTAGAGCCATCAAATGCTCTCACCACTAAATTACTCGGACGTAACGCCAAGCCATCATACTCCAGCTTCACTAAGGCTTTCTTTGGTAGGACATTGAGTGATGACCCAGTATCCACCAGTACATGAGATAAAACAACACCCTTGCATTCCGGAGTGATGTGTAAAGCCTTGTTGTGGTTACGTCCCTCAGTTGTTAAGTCAGCATTGGTAAAGCCCAGTCCATGACTGGTGTTGACATTCGCCACCACAGTTTCTAGCTGATTAACGGTGATCTCCTCTGGCACGTATGCTGCGTGCAAGACTTTCAGTAATGCATTCCTGTGAGCTTTCAGAACACATCAACAGGGATAATATGGAGATTTTTGAGGGAGTTTGGTGAAGCTGATCCACCACCTTGTAATCACTTCTCTTTATAATTCTCATAAACTCGTCTACATCTTGCTCGAAATATGTCTTCTGAGTTTCTTTGACAGCCGGCTCTTCAAATACCACACTCTTCCCCTTTGCTTTGGCAGCAGCTTCTGCTTCGGCATTAGGTCTTTGTAATTGTGAGGTAAACAGGCGTCCTCTTCTGGTGAAGCCTCCGCCTCCCCCAACATTATCAATCTGTGGAGAAGAAGTTGAAGAACCCAAAGTGATTTTCTCTCCGTTGCAGTAGAGGTCAGAGCCATAATGCCAAGGGATGGCATTACTGCTTTCATATGGAACGGGTCCAGGCACCGTGATGGTAACTGGACTGACTGCTGCAGAAGAGGCTACTGAAATGGTGTGCGGACCGTAGTAGATGGTGACTGGTGACCTGGCAGGAGATGCCACTGCTCGTTGTTGAAAGCTGTTGTTTAGAGGAACATATGATGGATCATAGTAAATGGTGACTGCTGAAATATCTTCATCAATTTCTGTTGGCGTTGTAGAAGATTCTGCTGAATAAAGGGGGGCTGATGTTGTAGAGGAAATGGTTGTTGACATCTGATTTGTTGAAGTGATGGATGGAGCCATTGTTGATGATATTGATGAATTGGTCGGAATGATTGTTGTTGCAGTTGTAGAAGAGTCAGGAATTGTTGTCAAAGGGATTGCTGGATTTGCAGGCGCTGATGTTGTGATCTGAAGGATACCACTCTTGATAAGACTATCTATGCCGCTTCTCAAGTTATCACACCCGTTGACCGAAATATTACAATAACCACAACCGAGCTCACACCCGGGGAACATCTGGCACTCTAGAAGCTGAGCTTTAATTTCTACCAGAGGTGTCCAAATCTGCCCAACACTGGTGATTAAGAAAGATGGCTTGTCTTCCTCAATGGCATTGATTCTGGGTCCTCCATGATTGTGCATGGGATTCTTAGTGACACTTGACGGGGGTGCAAAGTTGAGGGCTTTAGAATCTACCAGATCTTGTACCTTCATTTGCAAAGCCCTGCATTTTTCCGTATTGTGGCCAGGTGCATTAGAATGAAAAGCACACCTGGCGTTGACATCGTAATTTCTTGGAAGATTGGAAGGATCTGGTGGTGCCAATGTCCTTAGTTCAACCAGGTTGAGTTTCAGGAGTTGTGGCAATAAAGCGGCATAAGGCATTGGGATAGGGTCAATCACCCTATTTGCCTGTGATGGTCTTTGTTGGAAGGGTCTCTGTTGTTGATTGTTGTTGTTGTTGTTGTTGTAGTTTCTCTGTGGCGGATACTGAACTTGCTGTTGATAATGTGGTTGTTGTGGTGGTTGATATGCTGGTTGCTGAGGAATCGGAGCTGGAATAGTGACAACTGCTACTGATCTGTGGACATACTGAGGTCTGCCCCTGGTGGCATGAATGGAATTTGTCTCGCCGGTTCTTCTAGGTCCCACAAAAGGCTTCCTGGGATTGCTTGACGAACTTGCACCATTATCAGAAATCTTACCCATCTTCATAAGGCTTTCGATTCTTTCTCCAGCTATGACTACGTCAGCGAAGCTGGTGGAAGAAAAGGCAGCTAGCCTATCAATATATGTTCCTTGCAGAGTGTTCATAAACATATCGGCCATTTCTCTTTCCGACATGGGTGGCTGGACAGCAGCAGCAAGCTGTCTCCACCTCTGGGCATATTCCCTGAAGCTTTCTCTGGAGGATTGAGACATTCCCATCAGGAGAGTCCTGTTAGGAGCCATGTCCAGATTGTATTGGTACTGTCTGATGAAAGCCTCAGCTAGGTCCTTCCAGCATCTGATGGTAGCCCTGGTTAAATGAGAGTACCACTCCCTTGAAGCCCCAGTCAAACTATCTTCAAAGTAAAACAT
This sequence comes from Lathyrus aphaca, assembly GCA_963966055.1. Taxonomy (NCBI): domain Eukaryota; kingdom Viridiplantae; phylum Streptophyta; class Magnoliopsida; order Fabales; family Fabaceae; genus Lathyrus; species Lathyrus aphaca. The sequence continues at coordinate 19,040,407 of OZ014525.1, forward strand.
CCATAGTTTTTCATCCATGGTGTATGCCTTAAGTCTCCCCAGAAAAGACTGCAAGTGAGTTCGTGGACAGGAAGTTCCATTGTACTTCTCGAAGCACGGGGGTTTAAACTTATGGGGAATCCTTACCCCGTCCACTAACCCCATATCCATCACATCAAAGCCTAGGGAGTTTTGAGACTCCAGAGATCTCAACTTCTCAGCAATTTCATCAAATCTCCTATCATAAACTTCATCCCCAGCTCCCATCACAGTGAACTGCTCTTCCTGGGGGTCTTCCTGTAAAACCCTTCCTCCAGTAGTATTTCCTTGCACAATACCCGGGATGTTGACTTTCGGATGCAGATGAGGCCCATATACTGGTGGATTAACATGAGGCTGACCCCTTTCATTGTTACTTGTTCCTCCAGTTCCTAGAGGAGGTTCTTCTGGGGTTTGTCTTTCTACCAATGCCCTCAATCTTTCTTGACTTTGAGCCAAGCCATTCATTACTTCCATGAATTGGGTCATTTGGTTTCTCATCTCCAGCCTTTCATTAGCCATCTGGGTTCTGACCTCTGTCAGATCTTGCTGTACTTGATCCATCTGGATACCAGGAAGATTGTTGCGAGTAGGATACCGGTGCGGACGGTTGAGAGGGAACACCCGGCGGCGAGCAATAATTCCTGAACCACAACAGAGTTAGAATCAAACAAAACAAAAACCTACAAAACAAAACAAAAGTTAGCATGCAATGCAGTATTCTTATTTGCTTTCCAAGGTATCCGGCTTGGCTCTTGGTTTTGACCTTTCCAGACCCTGAGGAAGATGCTTTGATGTTGCTTGAGAGAAAGAGAACTTAATAAAACAAACTAACAGATATATTACAAATGGTGAATAATACACAATCTGTTTTTACAACACATGCCCCTGAAGGGTCAAAATACAACATAAAAGAAAAGTACATCAAATGGAAATAACAACAAGCAAAGTAATCAAACATCTAAGCCAAACTCATCCTCCTTAACCTCCTTCTAAAGTGCTTCAGTGACAGGACCAGCCGGATGCTCTGTAATGTTTCTGATGAGAAGGTTTCTGGTGGCAATAGCAGTGGTCAACTTCTTGTGTTTGTCCTGGTCCTTTGACCTCTTCAAACCAGCCCTAAGCTTCAACTCTGAAATCTCCTTCTGGGCTGCTAACAAAGCTTCCTGTTGCTTCTTCTCATTGGCCTCTAACTGCTCAATCCTGGCCTGAGTCCTCTTATCCTCCTGAGTGCGAGCTTCAGTGATTCTGACCCACCTATCTTGACTTTCTTTCAGATAGAGATCAGTCCTAGCCTTCTGAAACTGGGCCTCTTTGCAGGCATTCTTCAATATTTGCTCTCCAGCTCTTGATTTCTTGATGTAGTCCTCTGCTTTCTCAATCTTGGCTAGATGTTCCACTCTAAGCTTCTCCAACCTCTCAATGTCTATACGACCATCACTCCTCTCCCAGAGGGTCTTCTTCAGAGCTTGTGACAGATTCTCATTCCTTTCCTTCAGCTTCTCAAATTCTTCCAGACTGACAGTGGCTGGGGGTGGTACTGTGGATGGTCCAGGTGCATCCTCAATGGTGAAAGGCATCCCAGAAATCTGAGCCCTAGCATGAGACCATTCATAATACTGAGCTGAAGCCACGTAATTGCACCTCCCAAGAATGGCCATCCCTTTGGTCTGGATGTTGTCCCAAGCCCAGGATGCTTGTCTGACAACAGCTAGATTAGGTTTTATCTCACAATACAGGGTTTCAGCCAAGTCTTGCACTCTAGGAGGGTGAACCAAAGCATAGCCCAACTGTCTCTTGAACAACAAAGGATTGTAGTTGATGGAACCCTTCACTCCTATCAGAGGTACATTGGGGAACTGTCCACAGCTAGTAATTATGTCTCTGCCTTTGGTGCTCTGGGTGCACCATCTGATGTCATCTGAGGTTAAAGCAATAAGCCTCCTGGCCCAATTCTTCTGTTGGTGAGGGTTCAAGAAAGCATCAGTCTTGGGTAAGTGTCTAAGCAGCCAGGTATGAAATAGGGGAGCACAACATCTCACCAACCTCCCCCTCTGCTTCTCATTCCTTTGGTGAACAGAATAATAGAAATCTCCTAGCAAGGTGGGCACTGGGTTCCTCAGAAGGAATAGGTGAATAGCATTCTTGCTGATAAACTTGGGCTCATCTGCAAAAAGTATAACCCCATATATACTGAGGGATAACAATGCACAAACTGCCTTCCATTCTCCCAAGGAGGCCTTCAGGATGGCCTGAGAAGTCAGAAAGTCTAGGTGCAAACCAGGGATCCCTGCCTTTGTTGTCATGTTCTGCTCAATCAGAATAGGCTCCAGGTACAGTGCTTTTGCCACTTCTCCACTGCTGGGAGAAGTCATCTCTGGGTTGAAGGGGATATCACCCCTGACAGGTACTCCAATCAAAGATGAGAATTCCTCCAGCAGAGGTCCCAACTGAAAGTTCTGGAAAGTGAAGCATCTCAAAGGAGGATCATAGAACTGTAGGCAAGTGTGAATCAAACTCCTCTGAGAAGGGTCCAAGTCCATAACCATATTAAGGATGCCTCCATAATGCTCTCTGAATAATGGGATGTGGTCTGGAGTGATAAGTGCCTGGACCTGCCTGATGCCAGCCAGCACAGGCTCAAAGAAATGGTATGAAATGTTGCTCTTCTTGGGTGCAGACATGAATGCTGATGAAGAGCTGAAGACAAGTGTTGATGAAGATCAGGACTGGTACTGGAGATGAGCCACTGATAGGCTGATGCAGATGATGATGAAGATGACTGAAGCAGACAACTGATAAAGATAGCTGAAGCAGATAGCTGATGAAACAGAGGTCTATGCTGATGAAGGGGTCAAAACCAAGCCAAATATGATGTGGATACCCTGAAAAACAAATAAACAAATGTTAAAATGATGCAAATGATGAGTATGCAAATGATATGCAAGGGTTTGTGATCAAGCTGGATCTGATTTCTGTTCTGGATACAAAAGGCCCATGTATGTTTAAGAAGTCCAGATGGAGGTTCAGAAATCCAGTAACCAAGGTGGGGGACTCAAATAAAGAGTCACATGTCCTGAGTTAAATCACAAGAACTGTCCAAAGTGAAGCATTCTTAAACACAATAAGTAACAGGGTATGATGTGGCCAAGGGTTCCTACAAACCTGTAAACAGCCCAACCCCCTCACAGGTAGTGTTCTAAAACAAAGATCCTCAGACTTGGATCAGTTATGAGAAGTGTAAACACTTCTAACCCGGAGGTACAGTGTTTACAATAACCATAAAAGATCCTCCTCTAATTCACCTCAGTTTCTGAAGGTCATAATAAAGGTCATCCAGACTTAGCAGGCTTCCCAGATAGCCCTAGCACTACAGGAAATCTGTAGCACAGAGTTCTCAAGAAGAAACCCACATCTGAACCGTGTTTCATATTCCCGCACCAGACCGAAATGGAATGGGAAAGAACATGAACCACTCTAGCCTAGGTGTCACTCAGGTCCTAGGTATAGGACCTTATCTCTCAATGAAACCCCACCCACCAAGACAAAAACCAGATCCAGCCAGATAACAGTATGACAGTATGATGTATATAAAGAAAGCAATAAATAACTGTACATAAAGCAATAAATAAAGCAACTATATAAACACAATTAGCATATAACACCCCAGTAAACACAAATCAATCAAGCGCTAGGAGGAACCCACAAAAAGAACCAGAAGCCCTGGTTACAGTATAAGGGTCCCCAACAGAGTCGCCAAGCTGTCGCTCCCACCAAATGACACCTTAGGTCAGAAGGGGTACAAACGCGAACGGTCAGCGAAAGGAGAAGAGAACACACAGAAGTGAACTCAGAAAAGACAAGAGTCTCCAGCTAGGCATTTTTATCCCGGGGGAAAGGTAATGCTGCATAAACCTAGAAGGATATGGATAAGACGGTTGCGAACCAGAGAGACTGAGAAAGGGGGTTAGTTACAACCTGGGAAGGTATTAGCACCCAGATTGTCCGCCGTACTCGACGGGATCCACGCTTAAAAGATTTGTGTTTTAAAGGGGTAGTGTCAGTGCTATATGTGTATCAAGGCTGGAAAAGAATGCAAGTATCAGTGTAAAAGAAAAGTGAAATGTATAAGTGAAGTGTCAGTGTGAGAATAGGAATGAAATGCTCAAGATCGTGAGGCTTAAAAGAATGAAACTGGAAGGAGGGGGAATATACAGAGACTTTTGTTCGATAAATGTTAAGTTATGCCTACGTATCCTCTCGTGCAATGAGGAAGTCAGAACACCGTAGTTCGACCCAAAGAGACTGAAAGATAAATTGACTTATGAACTGCTTACTTGTCTATGCTCAAGTGTATGACCTGTCTAGCTCAGGTGCAAACTGTCTTGCATTAGACGGAAGAAGCAAGTTCTCGTTTGTGAGTGAGTGAGATGAGAAAAGAATCCCGGAGGAGACGATTATTGTTTGTTTTTGTGTTTTCAATCTTTTATTGCTTTTTGAAGTTTGTCATAAGAAAATGAGCTTAAGCCTAAACCAATGGGTTAGTAAACTCATCACATCCTCCCTCTGATTAGGGGTAATGAGAATACCTTAAGTGTGAAGTCAGTATCTCACACTTAATCACCATGGTGTAGGATTAAGATCATTAACCTGCTTGTGATTAGTTAGATGTTTTTTTTTGTTTTTGTTTAGTGTTAAGTAATGAGTTTAAGCCATAATCAGGGATTTAATGGACTCATTACACCATCCTAATAGAAGGATAATAGATGAGAACATTTGAGCTGAAGAAGATACCTCAACTTAATCCATGATTAGGGATTAACCTCATGACAAAACAAAGCCTATATTAGATGGATTTTAGTTAATGATAAGATGAAGAAGTGATTTTTATGATTTGTAAGACAACTTGAGGGGGACTTGTCCATTAACACTAGGGTTAGTCCTTCTTAACCAATTAAGGAAGAATTAGAACCCTAATGCAAGGCCCAAGTTACAAGCTTGATGTCTTGATGATTATTAAGTGGATTGATTAAAGGAGTTAAACACATTAAGGGTTTAACACTTAGGATTAAGGTTATACACCCCATCCTAATAGAAGGATGCAGACATAAGCTTAACCACAAAGCCTTAAAGCCTTAAGGGTTTAGTCCTTGATTATGAGATGAGAAGAGAAGACACAAAAGATGACACAAAGGTAAAAGCTAAATGGGGAACTAATCAAACCCTAATTATTATCATGCTTGGTCATTCCTAGGGTTAATGAGGTTTACAAGAAGATCTTCAGAGGAACCACCAGGAAGGAAGCAGATGAAAGGAGCAAAGAGAAGCAAAACAACTTGCTTCACTTAAGAAGACAAGTTGCTTGAAGGAAGAAAGTGAGATGAACATGAATGAGCAATATCAATCCAATACACAAGATGAAATGCAGCAAAGATGCAAGAGAGATGAGAAGAGATTGTGAGAAGTGAAGGCAAATCCACATCTCAAAACAACTTACCACCTGAAAAGTTAGCAAAAAGAAATGAAATGTAATGCAAATGAGATGAAATATGATGATGCAAACCAAAACTAGAAGCATGAGTATGATGTTAATGATTATAAGAGATGATGCAAACATGAGACAAGGCATTAGAATGATCATACAAACATATGGATGCAAGAGAAGCATGCCTTGAACCATGAATGTTCATGAAAAGTTATGGAATGCAAAAGACATATAACATGGCAAATGAAAGATGCAATGATCAAACATGATTCTAATATGTCTTAAGATGTATTATGAATCAAATGGATGCACAAAATGTCATGGCAAGTCATGGTATGCAAGCAAATGGAAGATGGATGCAAAGGAAGGCATAAATTAGGGTTTATGATAAACACACAAAGCAAAATCCAAAACCAGAAGCAAATGACATGATAAAAATTTGAAAATGCAATCAAAGGAACCCTGAACCTACACAAACTCACTGCCCAAAGGAGGGGATCCAACTCTTAACCTAGTGAGAATTATGAATTTCCTAAGATTGCTAGGGTTTTAAGGTACCTTGTCAAGAAAAATGCAAAACAAATTGAAAATGCAAGATCAATTCATGCCAATTTTATCCTATAAACTACATGCTATACAAGATGCAATGCAAAAAGAGTCATGATCCAACTCTCAAAGGTTAGACAGAAATGAATTTTTGAAGTTTGTCACAAAATATTGCCTCAAAATGAAATTAATCACAAAGAAAATTATCAAAAGGCATCAAGAACAAAAAATAAATTTGGTTTGAGAGTTGGACAATGTTTCTAAATGTTTTTAAAGGTTACATGAATTTTTTTGTGATTTTTAAATACCTAAAAGTATTTTTAATTAATTAATTCTCATTAATTAATTAAAAATAAACTTTTAAATGATTTAAAAATAATTTTTAATGCAAAAAATAAAAATAAAAATATTTTTGTGTTGTTAAAAATAATGAAAACCTTGACAAAAATTTTCATAATTTTTAAACATTTTTTGCTATTTTAAATTAAATGTACAAAACAAATGGAATAAAATGAAATAAAAATACAAATAAAGAGAAAGTCAGCGCATCCTGAGGCTGAGATTCAAACTGGGAATGGAGGGAAAGACTGGCGCGCTATCCTACGACTCTCATTCAAACTGGCCAGATTAATATAAAACTCAATTAATTAGATTAATGACGTGGATTAGGGCTTAAGTGAATGGATCTGGACCCTTCAAACGCGCGGGAGTCAAACAAAGTCAGCCTAATCTATGGTCCATATTCAAACTGAACCCTAAACGCAATTAAGACACTAATCACTTTCAGGTGGCCGGAGAAGACTTCCGGTCGTCTTCTCCGGCCAAACCCTCACCTGAAAGTTGCTAACTCCTTCCCCAGGTCACTAAAACCTAATCTCTCTGCCCAGAATCCATCCCCAAACATCATAGAGCAAGAATCAACAACCAAAACACATTTATTTTTCACATTAAAGCTGAATCGAAACAAAATGCATTTAGGTCAGAAAAGTTTCAGAAGCATAATACATACTCAATACTCAATCATTTTCGAAACAAAACATATCAGCATGATCAGTGAAGCATAGAGAATCATTTAGGAACTTAAAAACATGTTTCTGGAAAAAATGTTCTTGAGCTCACCTGAACTGAAGCTTTGATTTCTGGAACTTTCTGGCTGCCCCTTTGATCCAAAACGCCTCTAATGGACCTCCTGAGAAGCTTGCAATGCTTGGTTGGAGTTTCTTTTGGCTGGTTTGAGAGATTGAGTGAGTTTTGTTCAGTGAAGGAGAGAAATCGTGTTTCAGTTTGAGGATGTTTCAGGGATGAATGAGGGCAGGGAAATGATCAGGGGAGTATGCTGAGATGTTTTGTGAAGTTTGTTTGAATGTTTGATGCTTGTATGATGAGTTTCGAAGGAAGTTGCATAAGAGGTGGAAAATGAGAATGCTGGCTTGGGGGAAGTTTCAGGCTTGAGTGTGTTATGCAAATGAATCCTTGGAGTGTGTTTGTAAGGTCTGGATTGGGCAGAGAGTTGTTGTGTCACTGTGGGATTGGTATGGGTGTTTTTGCCAAAAAGTCAAAAGTGTTATACTTGAGGTATGGGCAATGGTGTAGCTAGCTCATTGGCTTGTCCTTGCTCAGCTGAGATTAAGGAGGTCCATGGAACCAGTTTTAAGATGATTAAGCAAGTTGAATGAAGTTTATGAGATGTTTTGCAAATTTCACAAAGTTTGGCCCCTTTGGAAATTCATGAAGTTCAAGGTATCAAAATGCATAATTCTTGGGCCAATTCTGGTTTTTAGAAGTCACATGATCATGTTGTAATGAATTTGTGCACATTTGAAGTCTTTAGAATGCTTGATCATACCATTTTGCAAAATGTCTCTTTGGTGCATATCTTGAAATTATGTGATTTTCCCAACTTTGACAAGCCATAACTTTTGATCCAAAATGAATTAGAATGAGTTCTTGTACTTTTTGAAAAGGGAATGATCCATTCTACAACTTTCATGACCAAAGTTTTCTCATTTGAAGCATTTTTGAGTCAAAAAGCAAGGGTTGAAAAAGTTTCCCAAAATGGCAAGTTCCCATTACAAGTCATTTTCCCAAAAAGTCAACTTTGCAAATGGCTTGAAATTCTTCAATTTTGTGAACTTCCAACATCTTCTATGATCAAATAAAGATCATACACAATTAAAATGATGAAAAACACCCTTTGGTTGGGTCATTGAGGGCCTCAGATGCCCTGATTTTGCACTGACTTGCTCAAAAAGTCAACTCTTGATCAGATGCCTTCCCCATGGAATTTCTTCATGAAAATTGATATGCATGATCCCTATACCATATAGAGACCAATAGAAACAAGAATGACCAAAAAAATGGAATTATGGCCTTTGAAACCAAAACCCTAATTCTAGGTCATCTGTGCAGTCAAACCTGGCTCTGCTTCCATGCCAATCTCAGTTCTTGTGATTTTTTGACATTCTTGACTTTGAGAGGATATAATATGATGCTTGAACATATATGGACCCCTTTGAAGTGATTGATGACCTTTGGAGTGGCTCAAATAGCTCTTGGATTGCTCAGATCATAAACCCTAGATGCAGATGACTTAGAATCAATGCAGTGAATAAAAAATGTGGTATGAGATGCTATGGCTGAGTTTATGCATATGAGAAGATCACAAGCCATGGCGTGAATGGGTGAGGGCAAATTTGGGGTGTTTACACCTACGTATCCTCTCGTGCAATGAGGAAGTCAGAACACCGTAGTTCGACTCAAAGAGACTGAAAGATAAATTGACTTGTGAACTGCTTACTTGTCTATGCTCAAGTGTATGACCTGTCTGGCTCAGGTGCAAACTGTCTTGCATTAGACGGAAGAAGCGAGTTCTCGTTTGTGAGTGAATGAGGTGAGAAAAGAATCCCGGAGGAGACGATTATTGTTTGTTTTTGATGTTTTCAATCTTTTATTGCTTTTTGGAGTTTGTCATAAGAAAATGAGCTTAAACCTAAACCAAGGATTAGTAAACTCATCACATCCTCCCTCTGATTAGGGGTAATGAGAATACCTTAAGTATGAAGTAAACACCTCACACTTAATCACCATGATGTAGAATTAAGATCATTAACCTACTTGCAATTATTTAGATGTTTTTGGTGTTTTTGTTTAGTGTTAAGTGATGAGTTTAAGCCATAATCAAGGATTTAATGGACCCATTACACCATCCTAATAGAAGGATAATAAATGAGAACATTTAAGCTGAGGAAGGCTCCTCAACTTAATCCATGATTAGGGATTAACCTCATGACAAAACAAAGCCTTTATTAAATGGATTTTAGTTAATGGTAGGATTAAGAAGTGAATTTTATGGTTTGTAAGACAACTTGAGGGGGACTTGTCCATTAACACTAGGGTTAGTCCTTCTTAACCAATTAAGGAAGAATTAGAACCCTAATGCAAGGCCCATGTTACAAGTTTAATGTCTTAGTGATTTATTAGATGGATTGATTAAAGGATTTAAACACATTAAGGGTTTAACACTTAGGATTAAAGTTATACACTCCATCCTAATAGAAGGATACATGCATAACCCTAATCACAAAGCCTTAAAACCTTTAAGGTTTAGTCCTTGATTAAGAGATGAGAAGAGAAGACACAAAGATGACACAAAGGTAGAACTAAAATGGGGGACTAATCAAACCCTAATTGTTATCATGCTTAGGTATTCCTAGGGTTTATGAAGCTTGCAGGAGATCTTCAAAAGAAAAGCCACCAAGGAAGAAGCAGATGAAAGGAGATTAAGCAGAAAGAAGCAAGACAACTTACTTCACTTAAGAAGATAAGTTGCTTGGAGAAAGAAAGTGGGGAGGGAGCATGAATGATCAAGCTCACTCTAATACAAAAGTAAAATGCAGCAATGAATGCATAAGAGAGATGAGAAGAGGTTATGAGAAGTGAAGGCAAATTCACTTCTCAATGACTTACCACCTGAAAAGTTAGCAACAAAGAATGAAATGAAATGAAAATGGGATGAAATGCAAAGATGAAAACCAAAGTCAGAAGCATAAACATGATATCAATGATGCTAAGAGATAATGCAAACACAAGACAAGAGTTGTGGATGATCATACAAGGATGAGGATGCAAATGAAACATGTTTTGAACCATGAAAGTTCATGAAAGTTTATGAAATGGAATGGATGCACAACATGGCAAATGAATGATGCAATGATCAAACATGATTCTAATATGTCCTAAGATGTCTTAGAAGTCATGTGAATGCATAAAATGTCATGACAAGTTCATGTATGCAAGCATATGAGAGATGAATGCAAATGAAGGCAAAAATTAGGGTTTATACATAACATGCAATACAAAATTCAAAACCAGAAGCAAATGACATGATAAAAAAAATGAAATTGGGAACAAAGGAACCTTAACCCTACACAAGTTCACTGTCCAAAGGGGGAGACCTAACTCTTAACCTAATGGAAGTTATGATTTTCCCAAGTTGGCTAGGGTTTTAAGGCACTTCAAAAGGGAAAATGCACAACAAATTGAAAATTAGAGATAAATTCAAACCAATTTTATCCTAGAAACTACATGATATAAGTAATGCAATGCAAGAAGAACCATCATCAAACTCCTCATGGTTAGGCAGAAGGGATTTTTCTAAGTTAGGGCAAAAATATTGACTTTTAAGAACCCTAATTCCAAAGAAAAATGTCAAAATAGGTCAAGAACCAAAAAGAAATTTGTTTGAAGAGTTTGATAATGTTTCTAAATGTATCAAAATGCAATGTGATTTTTTTGGTGATTTTTAGAAACTTAAATGCTATTTTAATTAATTAATTCTCATTAACTAATTAAAATAAACATTTAAATATTTTTAAAATAAGAAAATTATACAAAAAATAAAATAAAAATTATTTTCAGAATGAGAAAAATATTTTAAGGTATGATGCAAAAAAATGAAATTTTTTAGAAATGTTTTACTATTTTAAATAAAATGTGCAAGGAAAATGAATAAAAATGAAAATAAAATGAATTAAAAGAGAAGTCAACTGATCCAGTGGCCCAGATTCAAAATAGAAAGGGAGGGAATTGACCAGCGCGCGCGAATGGACGACCCAAATTCAAACTACGCTAATTATGTCATTAACCCTAATCTGAACCCTAATCACTTTCAGGTGACCGGAACAGTGTTCCGGTCATCTTCTCCGGCTAGCCCCTCACTCAATCTCCCTCAATACGCAACCCCAAGACCCCTAAAGCTCCAAAAACGATCCTCTCCTCAACCCCAGCAAGAATCACACATCAAAACTCATTTATTCAACATCAAAATCATGAATCGAAGCAAAACGGAAAACATGGCAGAAATTTCAGAAGCTCATGAAATGCTTATTTCTCAACTATTCTTAAAAGTAAAGACATCCCGGTGATCAGTGAAACATGTAGAATCTTTCTATAACATAAAGAGGTTTCTGGAAAAAAAGTTCTTGAGATACCTGAGCTTGAGCTACTTCAGTTTGCAACTTTCTGGGCAGTTCTTTGCTTCAAATCACCCCCAATGGTCCTCCTGAAGTGTTTGTGATGCTTGGTTGGAGTTTATATGGCCCCAAAATGAAAATGGCAGAAACTCAGTTCATGAAGTGTGGAAATCGTGTTTTTGATTCTGGGCTTTTTAGGGCAAAATGAAGGGTGTGAAATGATCAGTGATGTTTGTGGAGTTGAATGGTGGAAAAAGTTTGAAGGTTTGATGGTTGAGTTAAGAGATTCGAAGGCTTTTGCAAATTTGGGGATTTTTGAGTGTGCTTAGTATTCTCAAGTGTTGGCTACAATGTTGTGTGCTTTTGCTTGGTTTTGATCCACATAATGAAGTGTGATAGGTCAGAGAGTGGGTGCTGGCCTATGTTGATTGGTATGGGCAAGTTGCCAAAATGTCAAAAGTTGGTGTACTTGAGGTATGGGCTCATGGAAGGCTGGTTTAGGGGCATGGCTCGAATCAGCCAGCTTCAAGGAGGTCCATGGAAAATGATTTAGTGAGCTGGCTCAAGTGGATGAGGAGATTTGGATCATTTTGCAATTTTATACAACTTTGGCCCCTTTTGAATTTCTTGAAGTTTAAGGCATGGAACTTGAGGAATCTTTGGGCAATTCTGAAGTTTGAGTCATGTATGATGTTTGTGTAATGCTTAGACACCAATTAGAAGTCACAAATTGCCATGGTACAAGAATTTGCAAGTTTCCCTCTTTGGCACATAAGTGAATTTTTGTGATTTTTCCCAACTTTGCAAGACCATAACTTGAGTTCTATGATGAATTAGGTCAAGTTCTTGTACTTTTTGAAAATGGGAGGATCCAATCTACAACTTTCATGACCAAGAATTTTTCATTTGAAGCATTTTTGAATCAAAAAGAGGAGGTTGAAAAACTTTCCCAAAATGGCAAGTTTTCATTACAAGTCACTTTCCCAAAATGGCAACTTTGCAAATGGCTTGAAATTCTTCAATTTTGTGAACTTATAACTTCTTCTAAGATCAAATAAAGATCATACACATCCAAAATGATGGAGAATACCCTTTGGTTGGATGATTGGGGGCCTCAGATGCCCTGATTTTGCACTGACTTGCTCAAGAAGTCATCTATTGATCAGATGCCTTCCCCATTGAATTTCCTCACAAAAATTGGTGTGTAGGATCCTTACATCATATAGAGACCAATAGAAACAAGAATGACCACAAAAATTGGAGTTATGGCCTTTGAAACCAAAACCCTAATTTTAGGTCATCTGTGAAGTTAAGCCTGGCTCTGCTTCCATGCCTTTCTCAGTTCTTGTGATTCTTTGACTTCCTTGACCTTGGGAGGATATAATATGATGCTTGGACATACATGGACCCTCTTGAGGTGATTGAAGACCTTTGGAGTGGCTCAGATAGCTCAGGAATTGCTCAGATCACAAACCCTAGATGCAGATGACTTTGAATCAATGCAGTGTGGTAAAAATGCAATATGAGATGATATGATTGAACTTATGCAAATGAAAAGAATCACAAGCCATGGTGAAATGAGTGAGGGAAAATTTGGGGTGTTTACAGTTACCATCACCATAGGTAACACTTCACTAATCCCCCACAATAGGATTTATCTACTCGCACCCGATCCATCACCATAGGATCGAGACTCACCAAAACTGGACCGAAACCCGTACACCATGATGCATGGCTCTTAAATAACATGCATTAACACAAAAGGTTCACCAAAATGATCCTCATACATATCTCACCATTTATGAATTACATCATTCATCGTGCAACAATCAATTCATGTTACAATGTCAATAACATCAACAAACATCAATAATTCATCAACACCTTAACAACATTATCATAACATCATCGACACAACAACATAATTATCATACAACGGTATTACAATAATGCAATGATTCATCAACCAAACATATAAACCAATACATTTATCGAAATAGTAGGAACATGAATAATATTCAAACATCTCACTAATCACTACCATGTTATATACTTAAGCATTGACTTTCTAATGCTTCAAACGACACGTCATTTGGACATACAGATCAAAAGTTATGGCCAAAATCGTCGAACAGTGCCAAACTACATCATGATCGTTATGTGTCGACACATGACTCTTATAGGTCGGCTAATAACCTATATAGGTCGAAACATTACATTTATAGGTTGGGCGCATGACCTACACAGGTCAACATGTAACATTTATAGGTCGGCTCATGTACCTCATTTTTAAAGCTTGTAACTTTCTATTTGATGTGCTGACTGCATGTGTCGACCTATGACCTATACAGATCGACACATGACCTTCATAGGTCGGCACATAATGCAAAATTTTCCCACAGTTTTTAAACCATTCAAACACTCCATCATGTGCCAAAAACTTATGCTACGAAAGTCCGTCAAATAAATTCAATTTCTCATTGTTATAACTTCCTAATTCATCATATACTCCATAGTTTTCATGAGTTAACATCATACTACAACACATTATCATTTTCATCATCTGTAAATCACCAATAACACAATCAAGGTCAAAACATTAAAACATCAATCAATGACATAATATCATCAACAACATAAAAACAAAACATAAGTATACATAGGGTACACAAATTTCACACCAATTTCGTCATACAATCAACAATTATAACAAAAACATCATAATTGAGATTTAAAACACAAAATCCTAAGAAAGTTAATGGTTCATCCATTCTACCCTTCCATCACACCCCTTATTATTGAAATAATTTCTCACCATTACCTTGGATCTTTTAGCAGTAAAAGGAGTCTGAATTTCTTGGTTTTCTGGGAGGATAACCATCTGTAGTGGGAAACATCAAGGCATATGAGACGATATAGAACCACCTGATGTAGCCATCAACGTAGCTCCAATTGTACTTGGCTCTGATTGCATGAGACTCGTCTGGTACCAGATGGTGCTGAAACTCAACAAAGATCTCGTCTATCTGAAGGCGGGTGATGGGAAAAGGAGCGGACACAAAAGGGTGCATAGGCATAACCGAATTGTCGCATGATGCGCTCAGGCAGATATCGCGCAACAATGGTCGAGCTTCATTCCAAGCATCCGTTGTAAAGTGAAACCTCATCGAACGAGCGCGTCACACAAGATCTCTGTAGCAGTTGTATCTGACATCCTCAGCAACCATGCGGTCCAAATACACCCTATAAGGCTCTACCGAATCGTTCCCTATGAGCGGGCGGAAGGTACGTGCCTGAGGCCACTCCTCCGTGTACTCCTGCACATACTCCCAGCCATGTATCTGCGGAAAGTACTGGACCATCCAGGACTGAAATAAAAAAAATTGGTATCAAACAAATATCATGATAATATAAGAGAAAAAAGTCTAAGGTTTTAGGAATGATACTATATACAGTGAACAACTTCCTGCAACAATTCGAGTAGCCCAAAGGCATCTAATGGAGAGTCTGAAGTAAGTGTGTGCCAAGGTCACTGCAATCTAGTTGTACTCATGGATTATTGTCAAATCCAATAGGTACCTCAACCAAACCACATCTGTATATGAGGAGCTGGTGTCCACAAACAGCTGTGTGCCTACCAAGTATAGCAGATAACATCGCAACGCCCGCTGTCTGTGTACCTCTACCTCTGTTGCATCACCATCTACCTATATTATAGCTACCTGGGCCCATGCATAATAACTGGACAAGGTGGAATACATCACATGAGCTTCGCATGCCATATCAGTCTTCGTTAATTCATTCTCTGGAGTCACCCGAACTCCTGAATAAGCATATGTTGCGCCTCCTCCTTCAACAACTTCCCGTGACGGGGAAGGATACTCTGGATCAGTACATGTAGGAGACATGAAACATCGTCAAGGGTGATAGTAATCTCCCAATGTGGTAGATGGAAAGACGAGGTCTTTGGATGCCATCTCTCTACAAAAGCCATGAGCATACAAGTATGTATCACCGAATACCCAATCTCAGCAAGGTCCTTTAAACCAGGCGTAACGATGGCTGCCAGAAGCCACTCGTCCTGTGGTAGAGTCACTCTCTTGCGTCCATGGTTATAAAACTTCTGAGCTTTACGTGCCTGAAAATTATCAAAGAAATAAATTTTAATAAAAAATGGTACATATAATATTTTCTGAATGGAAAAAAAAATAGAGTAATGTTACCTCTCCACACCAGATGTAACACCCTTTTACCTCCATAAAAATATATATGAAACAAACAATTAAATTAGAGTACAAACATCATAGGGTGTCACATTTCATTCATAACAATCAATTCATTTTATACATGTCATGTCCTGTAACACGGGTTAATAACATGTTTTAACAAATTAGATGTTTACTACGCAGCGGAATTAAATTTCATGCTTTATTCATAAAATAACTTAGTTATTCTAAAAACAACAAATAGTTCAATAATGTAGAAAATAAACAAAAGGACTTAGTGGTCCATATTCGTTTCCAACCCATTGTTACATGACATGGAGCAAGACACCACACCTAACTAAATAAGCGACGAAAAAGAATACTTCAAGCTACATCCACGCACCAAGCTTATTCTTAAGTATTTGCAGATTGTCATAATATACCATAACCAAAGGCATGTAGGGTGAGTAAATCCACATTCAATATAAATAATATAAAGAAAGAATTATAAGTCAACATGCATCAATAGATAATTCATTAAAGTTTCACCCATATACAACAAAATCTATCATGTCATCACATAAAACACAAATGAAATCATGCTATGCCATCGAGAATGAAATGCAATCCTCATAATATATATATGGTACCGAATCATCATCACGGGTGGACACTAGGCCATCAACCCTCCACAAGGGAGCACATCATAAACATCATATCACTTCAATCCACACAATGGGATTGAAGCTACCAACGTACCGAAGCCCCGTCATAATTATGCCATGAATGCAAGACGCAATACATTCATACATCAACAAAAATCATCAACTATTGCATCTGCATTCATCATCATTCCTCATTCACCATTCATACATCTAATATACTTCACCTACTTATATCATCAATACTCTATATCATCCTAATACAACATAACTCATCTTCATATCATTTCATCATAAATTCCTATGTATTTAGTATATTACATCATGGCAAGAATTTACAGCAACTTCATATTAACTTAAGACAACAAAACATGTCATTTTAAATCATTTTCAAGAATAAAACATTTTTCAAAAAGTGTCAGGTCCCGTTAAGCGAGCACCGAGCTCGCTAAGTGGCCTCCTCTCGGGTTGGGGAAAGTTCAGATTTTCAATTGCTCGCTAAGCGAGCAACAAATCTCTAAACGAGACGACAATTTATAGCCAAAAATCCCTGCGATTTCTGCACGAACATGTTGCAATAAAACTCACCAAAAATCATGTTTTGACCACAAAAATTAACAGAATTCACTCTATTAGTCATCTACCATCATGTATTCATCAATTACAACATCTAGCATCATCATTTAATCAACCTCATCTCATATTTCTCCTTAATTCCTAAGATTTCCCTCAAAACCCCATTCCTCAAAAGACCTATCTCTATATTATGAACATTGAACGGTAAATACTCCCCATACCTTAGGTTTGTGAAATTCCTTCAATGATCTCTTTGAATTCTTCAAGACTTCAAGTCTTAGCCTTCCTCCTTAGTTATCCTCTTGTCTCTTACTCCACAATTTCATGAATGAAATAAACTTCCCTTACACCTTCTATCAAAT
Organism: Lathyrus aphaca; assembly: GCA_963966055.1. Lineage (NCBI taxonomy): Eukaryota > Viridiplantae > Streptophyta > Magnoliopsida > Fabales > Fabaceae > Lathyrus > Lathyrus aphaca. Next base: position 19,057,732 of record OZ014525.1, read on the forward strand.
ATCCTTATTTAGACAATTCCACCTTTACCCACACTAATTCCCACAAAAGACCAATATATCCTTAAGACCTCTAACTCCCTTATTTCATTTTAATAATAATGTTTAAATAATATTCATAATTATTCTAATATCACCACCAATTAAAATAATTTCATCTCCACAACACCACAATGAATCACACAGGCCATATATTCACAAATAATTAATAAATAATTAAGTTATGAATTTTCAGGGCATTACAACTCTCCCCTAATTAAAGAATTTTCGTCCTCGAAAATTACCTGAAGTTAATAGAGTCGGATACGACTCCTTCATATGATCTTCACGCTTCCACGTCCAACTCTCTCCAGCTGGTCTGCCCCGCAATACCTTCACTAAATCAATTTCCCTACCTCGTAGTTGCTTCAATTCTCGACCATCAATCCTCAATGATAAAGCTTCAATTCTCAAATTATCTCTTACTTGAACATCATCCATTTGGATCACATGCGATGGACCAAGAATATACTTCCTCAATTGTGACACATGAAAAACATCATGTAAATTCGTAAGCGATGGTGGTAACACAATCCAATATGCCACTGCTACGATCCTTTGCGAAATCTGATACGGACCAACAAAACACGGAGTGAGCCTTCTAGACTTTAAAGCTTGTCTGACACCATTCATCGAAGTAATTCTCAAGAACACATGGTCTCCCTCTTGGAATTCAAGTTCTTTTCTTCTCTTATCATGGTAACTCTTCTGACGACTCTGCGACGTCTTCATCTTTTCCTGTATCGTCTTAATTTTCTTTGTTGTCTCTTGAACAATTTCAGATTCGAGTACAGAACTCTCTCATGACTCATACCAACACAATGGAGTTCGACATCGTCTACCATACAATGCTTCATACGGATCCAACCCAATATTAGCATGAAAACTATTGTTGTATGTAAATTCAATCAATGACAAATGACTATTCCAAGATCCTCCTTGGTCTAGCACACAGGCCCTCAACAAATCTTCTAAAAATTGGATTGTTCTTTCACTATGACCATCTGTCTGCGGATGATAAGCAAAACTCATCCTCAACTTAGTACCCAAAGAATCATGTAAACTCTTCCAAAACCTTGACATAAACTGTAGATCTCTATCCGACACAATACTCGAAGGAATTCCATGCAATCTCACAATCTCTTCAATATACATCTCAGGTAGCCTCTACATAGAATGATTAATCTTCATCAGCAAGAAATGCGTCGACTTAGTTAATCTATCCACGATCACCTAAACTGAATCATTACCTTTTACAGTCTTCGGTAACCGAGTCACAAAATCCATGGAAATGCTATCCCATTTCCACTCAGGAACACTCAACGGCTGCATCATACCTGAAGGTTTCTTATGTTCAATATTTGACTTCTAACAAGTCAAACAAGCATACATTAATTCAACAATATCTCTTTTCATACTTGGCCACCAAAACAATTTACGCAGATCTTGATACATCTTCATAGCACCATGATGAATACTCAGTCGACTTCGATGTCCTTCCTCCAAAATACTCCTTTTAACTCTAGGGATATTTGGAATACATACTTTATCTCGAAACCTTATAACTACATCTTCATCAATTCAGAACTCACCTTCATTACCTTGATTAACCAACATCAACTGGTCCACCAATTTCAAATTAGATTTCTGACCCTCACAAATTTCTTCCAAAATTCCACTAGTCAGTACCAATTTCACACTATCTGCAGTTGTCTCGCATAACAAACTCATGTCTCTGAACTGCCCAATCATTTCGAGTTCTCTCACCATAAGCATCGAGATATGTAATAACTTTCTACTCAAAGCATCAGCCACTACATTTACCTTACCAGGATGATAATTCAAATCAAACTCAAAATCCTTTAACAACTCCAGGCCACCTTCTCTTCCTCATATTCAATTCTTTCTAATAAAACAATTTCAGACTTTTATGATCATTGGACACCTCAAAATTTGAACCAAACAAATAATGTCTCCGAATTAGGGATGACAACGGGTCGGGTTGGGTGCGGGTTTCACACTACCCAAACCCGCACCCGAAATCACCATCCGAACCCAAAGGCTATTTGGGTGGAAAAATAACACTCACGTCCACACCCGTTGGATTCAGGGTTTTCCACCCAAACCCAAACCTGTAACAAAAACACAAAATTATTTTTTTTTTCAAAAAATTTGATTAGTTTTTATAAAAATTAAATTATGTTTTTTCACAAAAATTATAACACCATGGATAATTGAGCATCATCATCAAAATCGTAAGTAATTAATTTGACATATAAATAAAAAAAAAAGTTTTAGCATTTAATTATTTTCCATTAATATTTTATACATGGCTTACTAATTCATTCTTAATCATGTTGCTTTGGAATCTCAAAGATGGACGTCAACTTAATAATATTAATCTAAATGTTCAAAATCATCCACGAAACCACAACTATATCTCCTCCTGGAGCAACCAATTGATGAACCAAAGCCCCAAATTGTATATTTACATGGTTTAATAATATTTGGAGATCTTTTCAAGTATGTGTGTGTGTGTGTGTATATATATATATATATATATATATATATATATATATATATATATATATATATATATATATATATATAATGATTTAGTATTTAGTTAATTATAAGGAGTACCAGTTCTATTTACTACTAAAATATTGTTGCTTACAAGATAAGATTTCATTTAAAATTTTGCACACAACCAGATATTTTGCACACCCCTAATTACAATTAAAATTAAGGTCTTCAACATCTTAACATTATAATTAAAATTAAAGTTTACAGTCTACAATAAAATTAAAATTAAAATCTACAATTTAAATTAAAATTAAAGTCTAAACGGGTGTAATTTCGGGTTTCGGGTGCGAGTTTCACACTACCCAAACCCGCACCCAAAATATCGGGTGGCACCCGAACCCGAACCCAGTCAACTCGGGTTTTCATCCGTTGACTCGGGTTCGGGTGCGGGTGGGCCCCGCAGGTTTGGGTCTGCCTGCCATCCCTACTCTAAATTTTTAGCACAAATACCACATCAGCCAATTCTTAGTCATGCGTAGGGTAATTCCTCTCATGCATTTTTAGCTGTCACGAAGCATAAGCAACTACTTTATCATTTTGCATCAAAAATCCACCAAGACCCATCTTCGAAGCATCACAATAAACCATAAAGGACTCATTCGGATCTGGTGTAAACACCCCAAATTTGCCCTCACCCATTCACACCATGGCTTGTGACCTTTTCATTTGCATAAGTTCAATTATATCATCTCATATTGCATTTTTGCTTCACTGCATTGTTTCAAAGTCATCTGCATCTAGGGCTTGTGATCTGAGCAATCCTGAGCCATTTGAGCCACTCCAAAGGTCATCAATCATTTCAAGAGGGTCCATGTATGTTCAAGCATCATATTATATCCTCACAAGGTCAAGGAAGTCAAAGAATCACAAGAACTGAGCAAGGCATGGAAGCAGAGCCAGGTTTAACTGCACAGATGACCTAAAATTAGGGTTTTGGTTTCAAAGGCCATAACTCCAAATTTTTTGGTCATTCTTGTTTCTATTGGTCTCTATATGTCATAAGGATCATGCATATCAATTTTCATGAAGAAATTCAATGGGGAAGCCATCTGATCAAGAGGTAACTTCTTGAGCAAGTCAGTGCAAAATCAGGGCATCTGAGGCCCCCAGTGACCCAACCAAAGGTTGTTCTCCATCATTTTGAATGTGTATGATCTTTATTTGGTCATAGAATATGTTAGAAGTTCACAAAATTGAAGAATTTCAAGCCATTTGCAAAGTTGCCTTTTTTGGAAAGTGACTTATAATGTAAACTTGCTATTTTGGGAAAGTTTTTCAACCTCCTCTTATTGATTCAAAAATGCTTCAAATGAGAAAACTTTGGTCATGAAAGTTGTAGATTGGACCATTCCCTTTTCAAAAAGTACAAGATCTCTTTCTAATTCATTTTGGATCAAAAGTTATGGCTTTGCAAAGTTGGGGAAAATCATGAAATTTTCACTTTTGCACCAAAGAGGGAAAGTTGCAAAACCTCATGCCAAGGCAAAATGTGACTTCAAAGTGACTTCTAATCTTCATGCAAACACAATGCAATGCCTAAAATTCAGATTGGCCCAAGAAATTTCTCATTTTCATGCCTTGATGTCCAAGTATCATAAACCATTTTTTCATGAAAATCACAAAGAGGGAAATCTTGCAAGAAGGGTTCCTTTGGTTTTGTCTGGTCTCTAATCATTATCAAAGAATCATAGCAACATTGTATGGTGCATTTTGCTGCATATTTCCCAAGAGATGTCACATGTCCATGGCCAAAAATCACAAAGTGTAACAAGTTGCAAAATTGCAAAACATGTGAGATCTCACCCTTCATCCATTCCAGCTCACATCAGTTCATCCCATGGCCATCCTTGAAGCCAGCTGAACCCAAAGCAACCCTAAAATATCCTCTGCCACAGCCCATGCCTCAAGTACACCTAACATTGACTTTTTGGCCAATTGCCCCATGCCATTCCCACAGTGCAAGTCACTTCCTCAGACCTCTTCCAATAGTTTAGGGATGTGCTATGGATCACAAAAGCAAGCCACACACAAGCCAGAAACCACACACAATCCAGCTTGCACAAAATCTGTCCAAAACTTCTCTTCTTCAAAACTCCTTCCTCAGCCATCAAACCTTCATTTTTCTTTCACCAACAAGTCACAAATCACTCATAGAACAAGAATCACCCCCTGAAACAGCTTGAATCCCCACATACACAAACTCCCATTTCTGCTATATCAGAGCTGAAACATTCAAACCAGCCACTCCACAAGTTTTCTAAGCTTCATTCCATCATCAGGAGGTTCAAGGAGGCAGGCTTGCACGAAGGGAAAGTCCAGAAAGCTCCAAAGTTCAAAGCTCCAGTTCAAGTATCATCAAGAACATTTTTTCCAGAAATGCAATCTCTTGTTATAGGATGATAGAGTTTGTTTCACTGATCATGTTAAGCTTTGAAACACTGAAAATAGTTGAGAAATGAGTGTGTATGCATGTTCTGAAATTTTTGCAGTTTTCTTGATTTTGCTCGAATCTTGTTGTTGAGGCATTGTAAATGTGATTTTGTGATTGATTCATGTTTGGGGTGGGTAGAGGATGAAATCTGGAGAGTTAGAGCACTTGAAACAGCCTAGGGAATGAGTTTGATTTTTGGTTGGCCGGAGAAGATGACCGAAGGTCATTTCCGGCCACCTGAAATGTGGGCAACCTTAGTTTTTGATCGATTATAAAGTGTTTTGTGTTTGTTCCATGTTAAGAAATGTGCTTGTTTCATTTTGGTTCTCTTGTTTTCCATTGATTATGAATTTTTTTGGAAAATCACGCATAATGAATTGATTCATTCTAGCTTGAATCGATTCATGGTATTGAGTGGTTCCTGGATTTCGCAAAATGAATCGATTCATCCTTTGATGTATCGATTCATGCTGTTTAACTAATTCTGTTTTCTCAAAATTGATCAGTATGAATCGATTCATCCAAGCTTGAATCGATTCATTCTTCTGTTATTTGTCTAACAGATTCTGCAATACATATATGTGCTTGTTTTTAAAGTCATTAGGGCTTTAATTGTGATTAGGGTTTAAGTTAATTAGGTCAGTTCAAATATAGACCGTCCAGATGCGCGCGGGTCAACTCCCCCTATTTTCTCTTTGAATGCCAGCCATTGGATTTGCATACTTTCTTTTATTTTAATTTTAATTCATTTGTTTTATATTTAACTTTCACGAATTTTTAAAAAAAATAGCAAAACACTTTAAAAAATTTCTGAAATTTTTTGTCAAACATTTCATTAATTTTCAGAACCCAAAAATATTTTTTATTTTTATTTTTTGCATTAAAAATTATTTTTAAATCATTTAAATGTTTATTTTTAATTGGTTAATGGAAATTAATTAATTAAAAATTCATTTAAGTATTTAAAAATCACCAAAAAATTCACATTGCATTTAAAAACATTTAGAAACATTATCCAACTCTCAAAACAAATTTCTTTTTGGTCCTTGATGCATTTTGACAATTTTCATTGGAATTAAATTTGTTTAAAGGCAATATTTTGATCTTAACTTGAAAAAATCCATTATGCCTAACCTTGATGAGTTTGATAATGGTTCTTCTTGCATTGCATTCTTCATAGCATGTAGTTTGTAGGTTAAAATTGGTTTGAATTTATCCTTCATTTTCAATTTAATGAGCATTTTTCCTTTTAAGGTACCTTGAAACCCTAGTTGACTTAGAAAAATAATAACACCCATTAGGTTAAGAGTTAGGGTTCCTCTGATCCCATTTTCATTTTTTTGTCTTGTCATTTGCTTCTGATTTTGAATTTTGTATTGCATATTGTATGTAAACCATAATTCTTGTCTTCATTTGCATCCATCTGCTTGCATTCAAGAACTTGCCATGACATTTTGTGCATCCACATGATTCATAAGACATCTTAGGACATATTAGAATCATGTTTGATCATTGCATCATTCATTTGACATGTCATACCTTCATTGCACTTCATAAACTTTCTTGAACTTTCATGGCTCAAAGCATGCTTCATTTGCATCCTCATCCTTGTATGATCATCCACAATCCTTGACATGTGTTTGCATCATCTCTTAGCATCATTAACATCATGTTTATGCTTCTGACTTTGATTTGCATCTTTGCATTTCATCTTATCTTCATTGCATTTCATTTCTTTTGCTAACTTTTTAGGTGGTAAGTTGTTTTGGGAAGTGAATTTGCCTTCACTTCTCACAATCTCTTCTCATCTCTCTCTTGCACCATTGCTGCATTTTATCTTGTGTACTAGAGTGAGCTTGCTCATTCATGTTCATCCCCACTTCCTTCCTTCAAGCAACTTGTCTTCTTAAGTGAAACAAGTTGTCTTGCTTCTCTCTGTTTCTTTCTCCTTTGATCTGTCTCTCTCCTGGTGGCTCATTGAAGATCTTTCTCTCTTAAGCCTCACAAACCCTAGGATCTCCAAGCATGATAACAATTAGGGTTTGATTAGTCCCCCCATTAGTTTTTTACCTTTGTGTCATCTTTGAGTCTTCTCTTCTCATCTCATAATCAAGGACTAAACCCTAAAGGTTTTAAGGCTTTGTGATTAAGCTTATGCCTGCATCCTTCTATTAAGATGGAGTGTATAACTTTAATCCTAAGTGTTAAACCCTTAATGTGTTTAAATCCTTTAATCAATCCATCTAATAATCACTAAGACATCAAGCTTGTAACTTGGGCCTTGCATTAGGGTTCTAATTCTTCCTTAATTGGTTAAGAAGGACTAACCCTAGTGTTAATGGACAAGTCCCCCTCAAGTTGTCTTATAAACCATAAAATTCACTTCTTAACCCCACCATTAACTAAAATCCACTTTAATAAAGGCTTTGTTTTGTCATGAGGTTAATCCCTAATCATGGATTAAGTTGAGGAGCCTTCCTCAGCTTAAATGTTCTCATTTATCATCCTTCTATTAGGATGGTGTAATGAGTCCATTAAATCCTTGATTATGGCTTAAACTCATTACTTGACACTAAACAAAAACACCAAAAACATCTAAATAATCACAAGTAGGTTAATGATCTTAATCTTACATCATGGTGATTAAGTGTGAGGTGCTTACTTCATACTTAAGGTATCCTCATTACCCCTAATCAGAGGGAAGATGTGATGAGTTTACTAACCCTTGGTTTAGGCTTAAGCTCATTATCTTATGACAAACTTCAAAAAGCAATAAAAGACTGAAAACACAAAAACAAACAATAATCGTCTCCTCCGGGATTCTTTTCTCATCATCTTCACTCACAAACGAGAACTTGCTTCTTCCGTCTAATGCAAGACAATTAGCACCTGAGCCAGACAGGTCATACGCTTGAGCATAGATAAGCAAGCAGTTCACAAGTCAATTCATCTTTCAGTCTCTTTGGGTCGAACTACGGTGTTCTGACTTCCTCATTGCACGAGAGGATACGTAGGCATAACTTAACAGTTATCGAACAAAAGTCTCTGTATATTCCCCCTTCTTCCAGCATTATTCTTTAAGCCTCATAGTCTTGAGCATTTCATTCTTGTTCTTACACTGACACTTCACTTTTGCACTTCACATTTCTTTTACACTGACACTTGCATTCTTTCCAGCTTTGATACATAAATTGCACTGACACTACCCCCTTTAAAACACAAATCTTTTAAGCGTGGATCCCGTCGAGTACGGCGGACAACCTTGGTGCTAATACCTTCCTAGGTTGTAACCAACCCCCTTTCTCAGTCTCTCTGGTTCGCGACTGTCTTATCCATATTTTTCTAGGTTTATGCAGCATTACCTTTCCTCCGGGATAAAAATGCCTAGCTGGCGACTCTTGTCTTTCTGAGTTCACCCTTGCGTGTTCTCTCTCCTTTCGCCGACTGTTCGCGTCTGTACCCCTTCTGACCAGGTGTCATTTGGTGGGAGCGACAGCTTGGCGACTCTGCTGGGGACCCTTATACTGTAACCAGGGCTTCTGGTTCTTTTTGTGGGTTCCTCCTAGCGCTTGTTTGATTTGTGTTTACTGGGGTGTTATGTGCTATTTGTGTTTATTTATGTGCTTTATTTATTGCTTTATGTACAACTTTATTTATTGCTTTCTTTACAGTTTTCATTTTTCATACTGTCATTATCATTGCTGGATCTGGCTTGCTGTTTTGATGGGTGGGGGTTCCATTGAGAGTTTAAGGTCCTATACCTGGGACCTGAGTGACACCTAGGCTAGAGTGGTTCATGTTCTTTCCCATTCCATTTCGGTCTGGTGCGGGAATATGAAACACGGTTCAGATATGGGTTTCTTCTTGAGAACTCTGTGCTACAGATTTCCTGTAGTGCTAGGGCTATCTGGGAAGCCTGCCAAGTCTGGATGACCTTTATTATGACCTTCAGAAACTGAGGTGAATTAGAGGAGGATCTTTTATGGTTATTGTAAACACTGTACCTCCGGGTTAGAAGTGTTTACACTTCTCATAACTGATCCAAGTCTGAGGATCCTTGTTTTAGAACATTGCCTGTGAGGGGGTTGGGCTGTTTACAGGTTTGCAGGTACCCTTGGCTACATCATACCCTGTTACTTGTTTTGATTAAGAGTACCTCATTTTGGACAGTTCTTGTGATTTAACCCTGGACATGTGACTCTTTATTTGAGTCCCTCACCTTGGTTACTGGATTTCTGAACCTCCATCTGGACTTCTTGAACATACATGGGCTTTATATCAAGACAGATAGTCAGATCCAGCTTGATCACAAACCCTTGCATATCATTTGCATACTCATCATTTGCATCATTTAACATTTGTTTATTTGCTTTTCAGGGTATCCACACTATATCTGGCTTGGTTTTGACCCCTTCTTCTGCATAGACCTCTGCCTCAACTGTCTTCATCAGTTGTCTGCTTCAGCTATCTTCATCAGTTATCTGCTTCATCTATCTCCATCATCACCAGCATCAGCCTATCAGTGGCTCATCTCCAGTATCAGTCTTGATCTTCATCAGCACTTGTCTTCAGTTCTTCAGCAACATTCATGACTACACCCAGGAAGAGCAACATTTCATACCATTTCTTTGAGCCTGTGTTGACTGGTATCAGACAGGTCCAGTCACTGATCACCCCCGACCACATCCCATTATTCAGAGAGCATTATGGAGGTATCCTTGATATGGTTATGGACCTAGACCCTTCTCAGAGGAGCATGATCCACACCTGCCTACAGTTCTATGATCCTCCTTTGAGATGCTTCACATTTTCAGACTTCCAGTTAGGGCCTCTACTGGAAGAGTTTTCCTCGTTGATTGGAGTACCTATCAGGGGTGGACTCCCTTTCAACCCAGAAATGCCAGCTCCCAGCAATGAAGAAGTAGCAAAAGCATTGTACCTGGAGCCTGCTTTGATTAAGCAGAGTATGACAACAAAAGCTGGGATCCCTAGTTTGCACTTAGACTTCTTGATTTCTCAGGCCATCCTGAAGGCTTCCTTGGGAGAATGGAGGGCAGTCTGTGCACTGTTAGCCCTCAACATATATGGGGTTATACTTTTTGCAGATGAGCCCAAATTTATCAGCAAGAATGCCATCCATCTTTTCCTTCTGAGGAACCCAGTACCCACACTGCTGGGAGATTTCTATTACTCCATTCATCAGAGGAATGAGAAACAAAGGGGGAAGTTGGTGAGATGTTGTGCTCCTTTGTTTCACACCTGGCTGCTCAAACACCTACCTAGGTTAGATGCCTTCTTGAACCCTCACCAGCAGAAGAATTGGGCTAAGAGGCTCATTGCTTTGACTTCAGATGATATTAGATGGTGCACCCAGAGCACCAAAGGCAAAGACATTATCACCAGCTGCGGGCAGTACCCTAATGTACCTCTGATAGGAGTGAAGGGTTGCATCAACTACAATCCTTTGCTGTTTAAGAGACAACTGGGCTATGCTTTGGTCCACACTCCCAGAGTGCAGGATTTAGCTGAGACCCTGTATTGTGAAGTAAAACCTAATTTAGCTGCTGTCAGACAAGCATCCTGGGCTTGGGACAACATCCAGACAAAGGGGATGGCTATTCTTGGAAAGTGTAATAATGTTGCTTCAGTTCAGTATTATGACTGGTCTCATGCTAGAGCTCAGATTACTGGAATGCCCTTCACCATTGAGGATATACCTGGACCCTCTACAGTACAGCCAACAGCAACTGTCAGCCTGGAAGAATTTGAGAAGCTGAAGGAAAGGAATGAAAATCTGTCTCAAGCTCTGAAGAAGACCCTTTGGGAAAGGAGTGATGGTCGTCTGGACATTGAGAGGTTGGAGAAGCTTAGGGTGGAACATCTGGCCAAGATTGAGAAGACAGAGGACTACATCAAGAAATCAAGAGCTGGGGAGCAAATATTGAAGAATGCCTGTAAGGAGGCCAAGGTTCAGAAAGCTAGGACCGAGCTCTATCTGCAAGAAAGTCAGGCTAGGTGGGTCAGGATCACTGAAGCCCGGACACAAGAAGATCAGAGAACTCAAGCCAGGATTGAACAGTTAGAGGCCAATGAAAAGAGGCAGCAGGAGGCTTTGTTGGCAGCCCAAAAGGAGATTTCAGAGTTGAAACTTAGGGCTGGATTAAAGAGATCAAAAGACCAGAATAGGCACAAGAAGCTGACCACTGCCATTGCCACCAGGAACCTCCTCATTAGGACTATTATAGAGCACCCAGCTAGTCCAGTGACTGAGGCACTCCTGCAGGAGATCAAGGAGGATGAGTTTGGGTTGGATGTTTGACTTCTTTGCTTGTTGTTCATTTCCATCTTATGTACTTTTCTTTTTGTTGTATTTTGACCCCCCAGGGGGCATGTGTTGTAAAAAAACTATGTATTATTCATCATTTTGTAATATATTAGTTTGATTTCATTGGGTTTCTTTTCTCAAAGCAACATCAAAGCATCTTCCTCAAGGTCTGGAAAGGTCAAAACCAAGAACCAAGCCGGATACCTTGGAAAACAAATAAGCATACTGCATTGCATACTAACTTTTGCTTTGTTTTGTAGGTTTTGTTATTATCTGTTTCTAACCTTGTTGTGGTATCAGGAAATATTGCTCGCAGAAGAGTGTTCCCTGTCAACCGTGCGCACCGGTACCCTACTCGCAACAACCTTCCTGGTATCCAGATGGAGCAAGTACAGCAGGACCTGACTGAGGTCAGGACTCAGATGGCTAATGAAAGAGTGGAAATGAGGAACCAAATGGCTCAATTCATGACTGTGATGACTGGCTTGGCCCAGAGCCAAGAAAGGTTAAGGGCATTGGTAGAAAGACAAACTCCCGAGGAACCTCATCCTGGAACTGGAGGAACAAATAATAATGAGAGGGGTCAGCCTCATGTTAATCCACCAGTATTTGGACCTCATCTAGATCCGGAAGTCCACATCCGAGGAAATGTACAGGGTAATGCTGCTGCAGGCAGGATCTTGCAAGAAGATCCTCAAGAAGAGCAGTTTACTGTCATGGGAGCTGGAGATGAAGCTTATGATAGGAGGTTTGATGAAATTGCTGAGAAATTGAGATCTTTGGAGTCTCAAAACTCCTTGGGATTCGATGTAATGGATATGGGGTTAGTGGATGGGGTGATAATTCCCCACAAATTCAAGCCCCCGTGCTTTGAGAAATACAATGGAACCTCTTGTCCATGAACTCACCTGCAGTCTTTCTTGGGGAGACTTAAAGCATATACCATGGACGAAAAGCTGTGGATGTTCTACTTTGAAGACAGTTTGACTGGGGCTTCAAGAGACTGGTATTCACACCTGACTAAAGCTACCATCAGATGCTGGAAGGACTTAGCTGAAGCCTTCATCAGACAATATCAATATAACCTGGATATGGCTCCCAACAGGACCCTTCTGATGGGAATGTTTCAATCTTCCAGAGAAAGCTTCAGGGAATATGCCCAAAGGTGGAGATAGCTTGCTGCTGCTGTCCAACCACCCATGTCGGAAAGAGAAATGGCCGACATGTTCATGAATACTTTGCAAGGAACGTATATTGATAGACTGACTGCCTTTTCTTCCACCAGTTTTGCTGACGTAGTTATAGCTGGAGAAAGGATTGAAAGCCTTTTAAAGATGGGCAAAATTTCTAATAATGGTGCAAGTTCATCCAGTAATCCCAGGAAGCCTTTTGTGGGACCTCGAAGAGCCGGTGAGACTAATGCCATTCATGCCAGCAGGGGCAGACCTCAGTATGTCCACAGATCAGTAGCAGCTGTCACTATTCCAGCTCCGATTCCTCAGCAATCAACATATCAACAACAACCACCACCACAATATCAACAACAAATTCAATATCCTCAACGGAGAACCTACAACAACAATAACAGCAATCAATAACAACGACCCTTTCAGCAAAGACCATCACAGGCAAACAGGGTGATTGACCCTATCCCTATGCCTTATGTTGCCTTATTGCCACAACTCCTGAAGCTAAACTTGGTTGAGTTAAGGACATTGGCACCTCCAGATCCCTCCAATCTCCCTAAGAATTATGATGTCAACGCCAGGTGTGCTTTCCACTCCAATGCACCTGGTCACAATACTAAGAAGTGCAGGGCCCTGCAAATGAAGGTTCAAGATCTGGTGGATTCTAAAGCCCTCAACTTCGCACCTCCTCCGAATGTCAACCGAAATCCTATGCCTAATTATGGTGGGCCGAGGATTAATGCCATTGAGGAAGACAAACCATCTACCTTGATCACCAGTGTTTCACAAATTCGAACACCTCTGGTCGAAATTAAAGCTCAGCTTCTAGAGTTCCAGGTGTTCCCCGGGTGTGAGCTCGGTTGTGGGTATTGCAACATTGCAGTCAACGGGTGTGATAATTTGAGAAGCGGCATAGATGGTCTTATCAAGGATGGTATCCTTCAGATCTCAACAACGGCACCTACAAATCCAGCAATTCCTTTAACAACAATTCCCGATTCTTTTACAACAACAACAATCATTCCTACCGATTCATCAATATCATCAACAATGGCTCCGTCCATCACTTCAACAAATCAAATGTCAACAACCTTTTCTTCTACAACATCAGCATCCATGTTATTAGCAGAATCTTCTACAACGCCAGCAGAAATTAATGAAGATGTCTCAGCAGTCACCATCTACTATGATCCATCAAATGTTCCTCCCAGCAGCAATTTCCAACAACAAGCAGTGGCACCTCCTGCCATATCACCAGTCACAATTTATTATGATCCGCATACTGTCACAGTACCCTCCTCTGCAGCAGTCAGTCCAGTCACCATTACGGTACCTGGACCCGTTCCTTATGAAATCAGTAATGCCATACCTTGGCATTATGGCTCTGATCTCTACTGCAACGGGGAGAAAATCACTCTGGATTCATCAACCTCTTCTCCACAAGTTGATAATGTTGGGGGAGACGGAGGCTTCACCAGAAGCGGGCGCCTTGTCGCCTCACAAATGCAAAGACCTAATGTTGAAGCAGAAGCTGCTGCCAAAGCAAAAGGAAAGAGTGTGATATCTGAAGAGCCAATTGTCAAGGAAACTCAGAAGACATCTTTTGAACAAGATGTAGACGAGTTCATGAGAATCATAAAAAGAAGTGATTACAAGGTGGTGGATCAACTTCACCAAACTCCCTCAAAAATCTCCATATTATCCCTGTTGATGTGTTCTGAAGCTCACAGGAATGCATTATTGAAGGTCCTGCACGCAGCATACGTGCCGGAGGAGATTACCGTTAATCAGCTAGAAACTGTGGTGGCAAATGTCAATACCAGTCATGGACTGGGCTTCACCAATGCTGACTTAACAACTGAGGGACGTAACCACAACAAGGATTTACATATCACCTTGGAATGCAAGGGTGCTGTTCTATCTCATGTACTGGTGGACACTGGGTCATCACTCAATGTTCTACCAAAGAAAGCCTTAGTGAAGCTGGAGTATGATGGCTTGACATTGCGTCCGAGTAATTTGGTGGTGAGAGCTTTTGATGGCTCTAAGAGATCAGTGCTTGGAGAGATTGATCTGCCTGTGATGATTGGCCCGCAGACCTTCAAAACTACCTTCTATGTGATAGACATTCAGCCGGCCTATAACTGTTTGTTGGGTAGACCCTGGATCCACCCCGCTGGCGCTATTACGTCTACCCTTCACCAGAAGCTGAAATTCGAGTGGGAAGGCCAGATCATCACCATCTGTGGGGAGGAAGACATCTTTGTTAGCCATCTGGCTACGTATAAGTACATTGAAATGGACGGAGAAATCCATGAAACCATGAGCCAAGGGTTTGAGGCCCTGAACATTAATGAAGCATCTGCTGTACCGGGAACCTCCATAACGTCATATCAGTAAGCCCGGAAGGTTGTTGAAGAGGGTACTGCCCAAGGCTGGGGCAAGCTGCTGCCCATGGAAAAGAAGGAGGACAGATTTGGGTTGGGTTACAGACCAACTCAACAAGATCAATCAGAGGCTACAAAAGAGCCCAATTTTGTCAGCGGTGGAATGCTCACCCCGGATGCTGTGAACAACCTGGAAGACGAGGAGGAAAGCGACCGCAGCCTGGAGAGCTGGATACGTCCAAGGATCCCGGGGAGCCAAGTCCTTAACTGGTCTTCCCAGGAAATTATAAGGGTTACTCCTGCAGAGTAATTATTATTTCCTGTATTTTAAAGCATGCATCAAGTCTTGCATCTTGCCCAAGATGTCAAGACTCATTTTGTAATCGGGCCATCTTGTAATTTTGTGCAAATGGATTAATCAATGAATATCGGACATCTTTTGCAAACGAGTCTCTTTTTTCGCTCACTGTCTTTTCATTTTTTCTTTTTGTACAAAAATAAAATGGCAATGTTTTCAAAATAAATAACTTCATTTTCACTTTTTTCTAAATAAGATTAAAATTGATCACTAAAATGAACCAATCTAAACCCTTGCAGAAAGTGCCCTCCAGACTGCACTGACAACAACACCGCTATGACTTCGTATGACTTTGACAATCCAATCAATCAAGCTGATGAAGGGGTTGAAGAAGATTATGAGCTACCTGAAGAGCTAGCCAGGTTGTTAAGTTAAGAGGAGAAGGTTATCACGCCTCATCAGGAGGAGATCGAAACGGTTAATCTTGGTACGGAGGAAGACGTGAAAGAGGTTAAGATCGGGGCCTGCCTGCAAGATTCAGTAAAAGAGCAACTGATTGATATGCTTCGGGAATATGTGGATGTTTTTGCTTGGTCTTATCAAGATATGCCAGGGTTGGACACCGATATTGTCATGCACAAGCTACCTCTGAAAGAAGACTGTCCGCCAGTAAAGCAGAAGATGCACCGTACTCGCCCAGATATGGCAATGAAGATAAAAGAAGAGGTGCAAAAGCAGTGGGACGCCGGTTTCCTTGCTGTGACTAGCTATCCGCCGTGGGTTGCTAATATTGTACCTGTACCTAAGAAAGACGGTAAAGTGAGGATGTGTGTGGATTACCGGGACCTGAACAGAGTCAGCCCGAAAGATGACTTCCCATTACCTCACATCGATGTATTGGTCGACAATACGGGTCAGTTCTCGGTATTCTCCTTCATGGACGGATTTTCAGGATACAATCAGATCAAGATGTCACCTGAGGACATGGAGAAGACAACTTTTATCACACCCTGGGGCACG
This sequence comes from Lathyrus aphaca, assembly GCA_963966055.1. Lineage (NCBI taxonomy): Eukaryota > Viridiplantae > Streptophyta > Magnoliopsida > Fabales > Fabaceae > Lathyrus > Lathyrus aphaca. The sequence goes on from OZ014525.1 coordinate 19,074,002, forward strand.
TTCTGTTATAAGGTAATGCCGTTCGGACTGAAGAATGCGGGTGCCACTTATCAACGGGCTATGGTAACATTATTCCATGACATGATCCATAAAGAAATTGAATGTTATGTGGATGACATGATTGCCAAGTCCCTCACGGAAGAAGACCACCTGGTAAATCTGTTGAAATTGTTCGAGCGTCTGAGGAAGTACCAGTTGAAGTTAAACCCCAACAAATGCACATTCGGGGTGCGATCCGGTAAGTTGCTGGGATTTATTGTAAGTGAAAAAGGGATTGAAGTTGACCCTGATAAAGTCAAAGCCATTCAAGAAATTCCGGCACCGAAGACAGAAAAAGAAGTTCGGGGGTTCCTAGGTAGATTGAACTACATCTCAAGGTTCATATCTCATCTTACAGCAACCTGTGAGCCTCTTTTCAAATTGTTATGAAAAGAACAAACGGTCAGTTGGAATGAAGATTGCCAGAGGGCTTTTGACAAAATCAAGGAATATTTACAAGAGCCTCCAATCCTTATGCCTCCAGTTGAAGGAAGACCTCTAATCATGTACTTGACAGTATTAGAAGAGTTAATGGGGTATGTGTTGGGCCAGCATGACGAGTCTGGTCCAAAAGAGTATGCAATATACTACCTAAGCAAAAAGTTTACCGACTGTGAACAACGTTATTCACTGCTCGAGAAAACTTGTTGTGCTTTAGCGTGGGCTGCTCGCCGACTAAGGCAGTATATGTTGACCCACACTACTTTATTGATCTCAAAGATGGATCCAGTTAAGTACATTTTTGAGAAGCCAACACTTACCGGACGGGTTGCAAGATGGCAAATGATTCTCACAGAATATGACATTCAGTACACATATCAGAAAGCCATCAAAGGCAGTGTATTGTCCGATTATCTTGCTGAGCAACCCATTGATGATTACCAGCCTATGAGATTTGACTTCCCTGATGAAGATATCATGTTCATAAAAGCGAAAGATCATGAAGAGCCTGTTCACACTGAAGGGCCTGACCCGGATGAAGAATGGACGATGATGTTTGATGGGGCTGTTAACATGAGTGGTCGTGGTGTTGGTGCAGTACTCATTACACCTAAGGGAGTTCACATGCCTTTCTCGGCAAAACTCACCTTTAATTGCACTAACAACGAAGCTGAATACGAAGCTTGTATTATGGGTCTTGAGGAAGCCATTGACCTCGGGATCAAGACTTTGACTGTATTCGGAGATTCAGCTCTGGTAATCAATCAAACCAACGGCAAATGGTACACGCATCAAGATCATCTGATACCTTACCGGGACTACACAAGGAGGTTATTGACTTTCTTCACAACAGTCAAGCTTGAGTATATCCCTTGAGACGAAAATCAGTTTGCAGATGCTCTGGCTACCATTTCATCCATGATCAAAGTTCAAGCTGCCAACTTTGTGCCTCGAATTGCAGTATCCAGACTTGACAGACCCGCATATGTGTTCTCAGCAGATGTCGTTAAAGATGATAAGCCTTGGTTCCATGATATCAAATGCTTCTTGGAGGATCAAACGTACCCACCTGGGGCATCTTCCAATGATAAGAAGACATTAAGAAGGCTAGCTGGTAGTTTCTTCCTGAATACTGACGGTTCCCTTTACAAGAGAAACTTTGATATGGTACTCCTCAGATGCGTTGATAGGACAGAAGCAGACTTGTTGATGCACGAGGTGCACGAAGGATCCTTTGGTACCCATGCAGGAGGACATGCCATGGCTAAAAAGCTGTTAAGATCAGGCTATTACTGGATCACAATGGATGCAGACTGTTGTGCCTATGCCAGAAAATGCCAGAAATGCCAGATCTATGCGGATAAGGTGCATGTGCCTCCAAATCCTCTGAATGTGATGTCTTCACCTTGGCCCTTTGCCATGTGGGGCATTGATATGATTGGCAAGATTGAACCAACTGCTTCAAATGGCCACAGATTCATCCTGGTAGCCATTAACTATTTTACCAAGTGGGTTGAAGCAGCTTCATATGCAAATGTTACAAGGCAAGTGGTAGCCCGATTTCTGAAAAGAGACATCATCTGTCGGTACAGAGTGCCCGAACGAATCATTACTGATAATGGTTCCAACTTGAACAACAAAATGATGACAGAACTATGTCGGGACTTCAAGATCCAACACCACAATTCTTCTCCTTACAGGCCAAAGATGAATGGCGTTGTGGAGGCAGCTAACAAGAATATCAAGAAGATTGTGCAGAAGATGGTGGTTACCTACAAAGACTGGCATGAAATGTTGCCATTTGCCTTGCATGGGTACCGAACTTCAATCAGAACATCCACTGGGGCAACACCGTATCAGCTTGTGTATGGTATGGAGGCAGTCCTACCTGTTGAAGTTGAATTACCCTCCCTGCGGGTACTAATGGACGTTAAGTTAAACGAAGCAGAATGGGTCCGGTCCCGGTACGAACAACTGAATCTGATCGAAGAGAAGAGGTTAGCCGCAATCTGTCATGGGCAGCTGTATCAGAAAAGAATGAAGAAAGCCTTCGATCAGAAAGTCAGGCTCCGAGAATACCAAGTAGGAGATCTTGTGCTGAAAAGACTCCTCCCTCCTCATACAGACCACAGGGGAAAGTGGACTCCGAATTATGATGGCCCGTTCATAGTGAAGAAAGTTTTCTCCGGTGGAGCACTGATGCTCAGTACTATGGATGGTGAGGACTTCCCGTCCCCTGTGAATTCAGATGCAGTTAAAAAATACTTCGCATAAAATGACCCGCTGGACATAAAAACAGAATGTAAGTCCAGGCAAAAATAGGGCATCCCAGCGAGTCAAAAATAGAATAAAAGACTCGGGCAAAATAAGGGAAAATAAATATAAAAAAACGTACACCCGCTGAGTTGAAAAGCCGCATTGGACAGCTCAGGCAAAAATGGGCATCCCGGTGGATTAAAAACCCAAAAGGGCGATCCACGCAAAATGAGGGAATAAGCGAACAACTGCATTCTGAATTCGTCTGTATCGTTTACAGCACGGCAAGCTTCGAAAGGTTAAAGCATCGGTCATAATCAGCCTTCTTCAGAAAGCAAGACGAGAAGAACGTCAATGTCATACGAGTCATAGCAAAAGGGAAGCTTCTTGAAGTATCGTCAACAATTGCCAGCATCTTTTTGTTTCTCGATTTGTAACAATCTCCTCATTTTAGGGGATTTGTTTCTATGACTGTATCTTGCCAAATTCAGGGCACATAAGTTAATAAAATCAGATTTTCAGTCATGTTTCGTCTCGTACATTCTATTTTCGTTTGCAAAAATGTCCGATGTCTTTAAGATATTGATTGCATAAACACAAATGCGTATTTTCTAAAAAATACATGCTTACAGGAAATATATTTGCTCCCGGGAGTGTCTAGACTCCTATGACGAAATCCAGTAAGGGATACCTCGGGGTATTTGTACGTTTCTTTGTTATAACAGGATGGCAGGTATTCAAAACGCAACATGGGGCATGAAAGCTCTCCCCAGCAAGCTGCCAAATCATTACTTACTCGACACATCTTCCAAATAGCACCAGAGATGCTTTCTCCCCATCAGGGTCGCCAGGTATCACTTCTCCAGCATTCCCTTCAGGGCAGTACCAGAAGATGGTCATTTCCCCAGCTGAGTTATCAGATATTATCATCCTCAGCAGGAGCCCTACAGGAACCTATAGGAAGATCTTTCAGTGATCTTTCTTCATCCCCAACTGAGTTGTCAAGTATCATCCTCAGCAGGATCCCCATAGAAATCTCTAAGAAGATCTTTCAGTGATCTTTCTTCTTCCCCATCCGAGTGCTAGACAGGGAACTATCCCCCACAGAGTTTCAGCCTCTATCCAGAAGAGCAACGCCTGAAGATCTCACAACAGAGTGACGAAAGCTTCTACAAACCCCAGTTGGGTCCCTCATTACCGGGATAGGTCTATCAGTGATCTATTTTCCCATGCAGAGTCATATATGTCAGGCCTACCAATGATCTCATCCCCAGCTGGGATATCCACTTCAAGTGGATCAGCCGGAGATCTCTGCAGCAACGGGATCCGAGTTCCGGATCGGTATCTTTGCATAATCATAGCATTCGCATCATATTTTCCCCACAGAGCGTAGCATTCCGTCTAATACGGAGCATTACGGCAAAAATCAAACATATTGCATAATCATAAGCCATGTGTCGAATTGAACACTTGTAAATACTGACCATCCATCAACAATATACAGAATATTTCCCAGTTCCCCACCAGAGAATCAAAGCATTTACTTGCACACTCACAAATACAGATACATGCTCCTTTTGGCACTCGTTCGTGTCATCATTCCCTAGTAAAATCGCCCAAACAAATACATTACAGATGCTTCTTTACACCCGTCCGTGTCATACCCCCAGCAGAAAGCCAAAGCGTCCCCTTTGCACTCACAGATACATATATATATATATATATATATACAACTTCCCTGACACTCGTCCGTGTCACCCTCCCCAGCACAGTTGCCTAAACACTTTGTAAACCAAATACTTGTTTATAATACACTTCTTCCGACACTCGTCCGTGTCATGCTCTCCCTAGCAAGTTAAACACTCGTCTGTGTTTCACTCTTACTTTTCACTCATACAGATGCTCGTCCGTATCTTGTATATACCACTTAAATCCCCTCAGATTCGACACTCGTCCGTGTTCTTTGTTAACCAGTTGGTACTCGTCCGTATCATCATCTCTGAACATGCGTCAAGCGTTTGTTTCCACCGATACTCGTCCGTATCAGAGTCTTAAGGATGCTCGTCCGCATCTTTAATCCATACAAAATGTCAGATACTTTTACCCTTTTGTTTAGAATTTAGACACTCGTCTGTGTCTATTGTTCCCCAGAAGAGTCCCCTCAGAATCAACACTTGTCCGTGTTCTTTGTTAACTAGTTGATACTCGTCTGTATCATCATCTCTGAACATGTGTCGGCGTTTGTTTCTATCGATACTCGTCCGTATCATAGTCTTAAGGATACTCGCCCGCATCTTTAATCTATGCACAGTGTCAAACACTTATACCTTTCATCTCTTGAATGTAGACACTCGCCCGTGTTTACCATTCCCCAGCAGAACTGATTATTCTTTTATCTGACATTCGTCCTATATCATGATACCTTTTCGGCAGCCGTCCCCTGCCAGGTGATCGTCCTTCACCTTTCTGATGATCGTCCTTCATCATTCCCAGAGGAGTCTCTACTCATTAGAACCCCTTCCTATCTAACATTCGTCCTATGTCGTGATATTTTTAGCAGCCGTCCCCTGCTAGGTGATCGTCCTTCACCTCTTGATGATCGTCCTTCATCATTCTATCCGATGGCCGTCCCCATCGTTGATCTTGTTATCTGACATTCGTCCTATGTCATGATAAACCCCGAGAGCAGCCGTACCCTGCTAGGTGATCGTCCTTCACCTCTTGATGATCGTCCTTCATCATGCTTATCTGATGGTCGTCCCCATTGTCGACCTTTTCATCCGACATTCGTCTTATGTCGTGATGCTTTCGGCAGTCGTACCCTGCCAGGTGATCGTCCTTCACCTCAGATGACCGTCCCTCATCTTATCCCCAACAGAGCAGCCGCCCCCTGCTAGGTGATCGTCCTTCACATCTGATGACCGTACCTCATCATTTATCTCATTTATGCCTTGAGCTTGATGGTCGTCCCCATCATTTACCTAAAATCCCCAGAGAGTCTTATAGCTTTACCTGGTGGCCGTCCCCATCATAATCTCTTATATCCCCAGCATGTCGGTCGTCCCCGTCATTGCTTTATCCCCAGCAGTCGCCCTCTTCTCGACGGACGTCCTCCGTCGCCCGCACTTTATAAACATACTTTATTTTCCTTTACAATCTATATCCCTTTTCTTCTTCATTCCGTGAGTGCAAATTTTGGACTGTCTTTGGTATTCAACCACAAGTTATCTTGTTTGTCTGTTAAGCCCGTCGCTTACATCCTGCACAGCTAACCCATGCTTGAATAGGGGCAGCTGTAAACACCCCAAATTTGCCCTCACCCATTCACACCATGGCTTGTTACCTTTTCATTTGCATAAGTTCAATCATATCATCTCATATTGCATTTTTGCTTCACTGCATTGTTTCAAAGTCATCTGCATCTAGGGCTTGTGATCTGAGCAATCTTGAGCCATTTGAGCCACTCCAAAGGTCATCAATCATTTCAAGAGGGTCCATGTATGTGCAAGCATCATATTATATCCTCACAAGGTCAAGGAAGTCAAAGAATCACAAGAACTGAGCAAGGCATGGAAGCAGAGCCAGGTGTAACTGCACAGATGACCTAAAATTAGGGTTTTGGTTTCAAAGGCCATAACTCCAAATTTTTTGTTCATTCTTGTTTCTATTGGTCTCTATATGTCATAAGGATCATGCATATCAATTTTCATGAAGAAATTCAATGGGGAAGGCATCTGATCAAGAGGTAACTTCTTGAGCAAGCCAGTGCAAAATCAGGGCATCTGAGGCCCCCAGTGACCCAACCAAAGGTTGTTCTCCATCATTTTGAATGTGTATGATCTTTATTTGGTCATAGAAGATGTTAGAAGTTCACAAAATTGAAGAATTTCAAGCCATTTGCAAAGTTGCCTTTTTTGGAAAGTGACTTATAATGTAAACTTGCTATTTTGGGAAAGTTTTTCAACCTCCTCTTATTGATTCAAAAATGCTTCAAATGAGAAAACTTTGGTCATGAAAGTTGTAGATTGGATCATTCCCTTTTCAAAAAGTACAAGAACTCTTTCTAATTCATTTTGGATCAAAAGTTATGGCTTTGCAAAGTTGGGGAAAATCATGAAATTTTCACTTTTGCACCAAAGAGGGAAAGTTGCAAAACCTCATGCCAAGGCAAAATGTGACTTCAAAGTGACTTCTAATCTTCATGCAAACACAATGCAATGCCTAAAATTCAGATTGGCCCAAGAAATTTCTCATTTTCATGCCTTGATGTCCAAGTATCATAAACCATTTTTTCATGAAAATCACAAAGAGGGAAATCTTGCAAGAAGGGTTCCTTTGGTTTTGTCTGGTCTCTAATCATTATCAAAGTATCATAGCAACATTGTATGGTGCATTTTGCTGCATATTGCCCAAGAGATGTCACATGTCCATGGCCAAAAATCACAAAGTGTAACAAGTTGCAAAATTGCAAAACATGTGAGATCTCACCCTTCATCCATTCCAGCTCACATCAGTTCATCCCATGGCCATCCTTGAAGGCAGCTGAACCCAAAGCAACCCTAAAATAGCCTCTGCCACAGCCCATGCCTCAAGTACACCTAACATTGACTTTTTGGCCAATTTCCCCATGCCATTCCCACAGTTCAAGTCACTTCCTCAGACCTCTTCCAATAGTTTAGGGATGTGCTATGGATCACAAAAGCAAGCCAGAAACCACACACAATCCAGCTTGCACAAAATCTGTCCAAAACTTCTCTTCTTCAAAACTCCTTCCTCAGCCATCAAACCTTCATTTTTCTTTCACCAACAAGTCACAAATCACTCATAGAACAAGAATCACCCCCTGAAACAGCTTGAATCCCCACATACACAAACTCCCATTTCTGCTATATCAGAGCTGAAACATTCAAACCAGCCACTCCACAAGTTTTCTAAGCTTCATTCCATCATCAGGAGGTTCAAGGAGGCAGGCTTGCACGAAGGGAAAGTCCAGAAAGCTCCAAAGTTCAAAGCTCCAGTTCAGGTATCATCAAGAACATTTTTTCCAGAAATGCAATCTCTTGTTATAGGATGATAGAGTTTGTTTCACTGATCATGTTAAGCTTTGAAACACTGAAAATGGTTGAGAAATGAGTGTGTATGCATGTTCTGAAATTTTTGCAGTTTTCTTGATTTTGCTCGAATCTTGTTGTTGAGGCATTGTAAATGTGATTTTGTGATTGATTCATGTTTGGGGTGGGTAGAGGATGAAATCTAGAGAGTTAGAGCACTTGAAACAGCCTAGGGAATGAGTTTGATTTTTGGTTGGCCAGAGAAGATGACCGGAGGTCATTTCCGGCCACCTGAAATGTGGGCAACCTTAGTTTTTGATCGATTATAAAGTGTTTTGTGTTTGTTCCATGTTAAGAAATGTGCTTGTTTCATTTTGGTTCTCTTGTTTTCCATTGATTATGAATTTTTTTGGAAAATCACGCATAATGAATTGATTCATTCTAGCTTGAATCGATTCATGCTGTTGAGTGGTTCCTGGATTTCGCAAAATGAATCGATTCATCCTTTGATGTATCGATTCATGCTGTTTAACTAATTCTGTTTTCTCAAAATTGATCAGTATGAATCGATTCATCCAAGCTTGAATCGATTCATTCTTCTGTTATTTGTCTAACAGATTCTGCAATACATATATGTGCTTGTTTTTAAAGTCATTAGGGCTTTAATTGTAATTAGGGTTTAAGTTAATTAGGCCAGTTCAAATATAGACCGTCCAGATGCGCGCAGGTCAACTCCCTCCATTTTCTCTTTGAATGCCAGCCATTGGATTTGCATACTTTCTTTAATTTTAATTTTAATTCATTTGTTTTATATTTAACTTTCACGAATTTTTAAAAAAAATAGCAAAACACTTTAAAAAATTTCTGAAATTTTTTGTCAAACATTTCATTAATTTTCAGAACCCAAAAATATTTTTTATTTTTATTTTTTGCATTAAAAATTATTTTTAAATCATTAAAATTTTTTTTTTAATTGGTTAATGGAAATTAATTAATTAAAAATGCATTTAAGTATTTAAAAATCACCAAAAAATTCACATTGCATTTAAAAACATTTAGAAACATTATCCAACTCTCAAAACAAATTTCTTTTTGGTCCTTGATGCATTTTGACAATTTTCATTGGAATTAAATTTGTTTAAAGGCAATATTTTGATCTTAACTTGAAAAAATCCATTCTGCCTAACCTTGATGAGTTTGATAATGGTTCTTCTTGCATTGCATTCTTTATAGCATGTAGTTTTTAGGGTAAAATTGGTTTGAATTTATCCTTCATTTTCAATTTAATGAGCATTTTTCCTTTTAAGGTACCTTGAAACCCTAGTTGACTTAGAAAAATTATAACACCCATTAGGTTAAGAGTTAGGTCCCCTCCTTTGGGCAGTGAACTTGTGTAGGGTTAGGGTTCCTCTGATCCCATTTTCATTTTTTTGTCTTGTCATTTGCTTCTGATTTTGAATTTTGTATTGCATATTGTATGTAAACCCTAATTCTTGTCTTCATTTGCATCATCTGCTTGCATTCAAGAACTTGCCATGACATTTTGTGCATCCTGTAAACACCCCAAATTTGCCCTCACCCATTTCACCATGGCTTGTGATCTTTTCATGTGCATAAATCCAATCATAGCATCTCATACCACATTTTTTATTCACTGCATTGATTCAGAGTCATCTGCATCTAGGGTTTGTGATCTGAGCAATCCTGAGCCATTTGAGCCACTTCAAAGGTCTTCAATCACTTCTAAGGGGTCCATGTATGTCTAGGCATCATATTATATCCCCACAAAGTCAAGAAAGTCAAAGAATCACAAGAACTGAGAATGACATGGAAGCAGAGCCAGGTTTAACTGCACAGATGACTTAAAATTAGGGTTTTGGTTTCAAAGGCCATAACTCCAAATTTTTTGGTCATTCTTGTTTCTATTGGTCTCTATATGTTATGAGGATCATGCATATCAATTTTCATGAAGAAATTCCATGGGGAAGGCACCTAATCAAGAGTTGACTTCTTGAGCAAGTCAGTGCAAAATCAGGGCATCTGAGGCCCCCAATAACCCAACCAAAGGGCATTCTCCATCATTTTGAATGTGTATGATCTTTATTTGATCATGGAAGATGTTAGAAGTTCACAAAATTGAGGAATTTCAAGCCATTTGCAAAATTGCCTTTTTGGGAAAGTGACTTGTAATGGAAACTTGCTATTTTGGGAAAGTTTTTCAACCCTTTCCTTTTGATTCAAAAATGCTTAAAATGAGAAAAATTTGGTCATGAAAGTTGTAGAATGGATCATTCCCTTTTCAAAAAGTACAAGAACTCATTCTAATTCATTTTGGATCAAAAGTTATGGCTTGTCAAAGTTGGGAAAAATCACATAATTTCAAGTTTTGCACCAAAGAGGCAAAGTTGCAAAACCTCTTGCCAAGGCAAAATGTGACTTCAAATGGACTTCTAACCTTTGCACAAACATAAACCAATGCCTAAAGATCAGAATGCACCAAAGATTTGTCCATTTTCATGACTTATGCTTCAAGTAATCACAAAAGGGCCAAAAGGTCACAAAGTTGCAAAACCTCTCACAAACCCTAATCCACTTGCTAATTGGCCTCAAGACTGATTCCATGGCTCTCCTCAATCCTTGCTGCGCAGGACACCCCTTTGTCCTTGGCCTTCCATTGACCCATACCTCTCTTACACAAAAAGTTGACTTTGTGCAAAATGGCCCATACCAATCAAGCTAGGCCACACCAACTCCACAGACCTATCACAGTGTGATACATGGACAAAATGGGACTCAACACATAACACAACTCATCCTGATCTCTCCCACAAGCCAGCATTCTCAAAATTCACCTCTTATGCACTTTCCTTCGAAACTCATCACACAAAACACAAACATCAAAACAAACTTCATAGAATCACTCAACATGTTCCTCTGATCATTTCCCAACCCTCATTTGTCCCTGAAACCCCCTCAAACAGAAACACGATTCTCATCCCTCACTGAACAGAACTTGATCAATCTCACAAACCAGCCACTTTAAACTCCAACCAAGCTTCAAAGCTTCATCAAGAGGATCATTGGAGCCATTTTGAAGCAAAGAAGCAGGCAGAAAGCTCCTGGATTGAAAGCTCCATTTCAGGTGAGCTCAAGAACTTTTTTTCCAGAAACTTGTTTTTAAGTTCCTAAATGAATCTATGTGATGTGCTGATCATGCTGATATGTTTAGTTTTGCAAATGGTTAAATATTGAGTATGTATGAAGCTTCTGAAATTTTTTGACCTAAAAACATTTTGATTCGATTCAGCTTTGATACGAAAAATAAATATGTTTTGATTGATGATTCTTGTTGTATGATGTATGGGGTTGGATTCTGGGCAGAGAGATTAAGTTTTAGTGGCCTAGGGAAGAAGTTAGCAATTTCTCAGGGGAGGTGTGGCCGGAGAAGATGACCGGAGGTCATTTCCGGCCACCTGAAAGTCATTAAGTCATTAATCACGTTTAGGGCAAAGTTTGAATGTGGACCATGGATCTGGCTGACTTTTGTTGACTTCCGCGTGTTTGAATGGCCAAGATGGTTTCACTTAACCCTAATCTTAATTTATTAATTTAATTAATCAGGTTTAGTTAAATCCAGTCAGTTTAAATGTCAGCCGTAGGATAGCGCGCGCAGTCAACCATTGACTCCCAGCTTTGAATCTCAGCCTTGGATTGTGCATACTTTCATTTATTTTAATTTTTTATTTCATTTTATTTGATTTATCTTTTACGAATTATTTAAAATAGCAAATCATGTTTAAAAATTCTGAAATTTTTTGTCAAAGATTCAATTAATTTTCAGAACCCAAAAATATTTTTATTTTTATTTTTTGCATTAAAAATTATTTTTAAATCATTTAAATGTTTATTTTTAATTAGTTAATGAAAATTAATTAATTAAAAATGCATTTAAGTATTTAAAAATCACAAAAAAAACTCACATTGCATTTAGAAACATTTAGAAACATTATCCAACTCTCAAACCAAATTTCTCTTTTGTTCTTGATGCCTTTTGATCATTTTCATTGGAATTAAATCCATTTTGAGGCAATATTTTGGTGAAAAACTTTGAAAAATCCTTTCTGCCTAACCTTTGAGAGTTTGATAATGATTCTTCTTGCATTGCATTCTTCATGGCATGTAGTTTATAGGATAAATTTGGTTTGAATTGATCTTACATTTTCAATTTGTTTTGCATTTTTTGTGATGAGGTACCCCAAAACCCTAGTAATCTTAGGAAATCCATAACTTTCACTAGGTTAAGAGTTAGGTCCCCTCCTTTGGGCAGTGAACTTGTATAGGTTTAGGGTATCTTTGATTGCATTTTCAATTTTTTATCATGTCATTTGCTTCTGATTTTGAATTTTGTTTTGTGTGTTGATCATAAACCCTAATTTGTGCTTTCTTTTGCATCTATCTTCCATTTGCTTGCATCCATTGACTTGCCATGACATTTTGTGCACCCACATGATTCATAATACATCTTAGGACATGTTAGAATCATGTTTGATCATTGCATCTTTCATTTGCCATGTTGTATGTCCATTGCATTTCATAAACATTTCATGAACTTTCATGGTTCAAAGCATGCCTCATTTGCATCCTTATGTTTGTTTGATCATTCTCATGTCTTGCTTTGTGTTTGTATCACATCTTAACATCATTAACATCATGTTTATGCTTCTGGTTATGGTTTGCACCATGGCATTTCATCTCATCTGCATTGCATTTCATTTTCTTTTGCTAACTTTTCAGGTGGTAAGTTGTTTGAGAATTGAATTTGCCTTCACTTCTCACATTCTCTTTTCATCTCTTTCATACTTTATTTGCTGAATTTTGTATGTGTATTAGAGTGAGCTTGCTTATTCATGTTCATCTCTTACTTTCTTCCTTCAAGCAACTTGTCTTCTTAAGTGAAGCAAGTTGTTTTTGCTTCTCTTTGCTCCTTTCATCTGCTTCCTGCCTGGTGGTTTCTCTGAAGATCTTCTTGCAAACCTCATTAACCCTAGGAATGACCAAGCATGATAATAATTAGGGTTTGATTAGTCCCCCATTTAGTTTTACCTTTGTGTCTTCTTTGAGTCTTCTCTTCTCACCTCATAATCAAGGACTAAACCCTAAAGGTTTTAAGGCTTTGTGATTAAGCTTATGCCTGCATCCTTCTATTAGGATGGAGTGTATAACTTTAATCCTAAGTGTTTAACCCTTAATGTGTTTAAATCCTTTAATCAATCCATTTAATAATCATCAAGACATCATGCTTGTAACTTGGGCCTTGCATTAGGGTTCTAATTCTTCCTTAACTAGTTAAGAAGGACTAACCCTAGTGTAAATGGACAAGTCCCCCTCAAGTTGTCTTACAAACCATAAAAATCATTTCTTCATCATATCATTAACTAAAATCCACTTTAATAAAGGCTTTGTTTTGTCATGAGGTTAATCCCTAATCATGGATTAAGTTGAGGAGTCTTTCTCAGCTTAAATGTTCTCATCTATTGTCCTTCTATTAGGATGGTGTAATGGGTCCATTAAATTCTTGATTATGGCTTAATCTCATTACTCAACACTAAACAAAAACAACAAAAAACATCTAATTAAGTACAAGTAGGTTAATGATCTTAATCCTACACCATGGTGTCTAAGTGTGAGGTGCTTACTTCATGCTTAAGGTTTTCTCATTACCCCTAATCAGAGGGAGGATGTGATGAGTTTACTAACCCTTTGGTTTAGGCTTAAGCTCATTTTCCTATGACAAACTTCAAAAAACAATAAAAGACTGAAAACTCAAAAACAAACAATAATCGTCTCCTTCTGGATTCTTTTCTCATCACTTTCACTCATAAACGAGAACTGGCTTCTTCCGTCTAATGCAAGACAGTTAGCACCTGAGCCAGACAGGTCATACACTTGAGCATAAACAAGTAAGCAGTTCACAAGTCAATTTATCTTTCAGTCTCTTTGAGTCGAACTACGGTGTTCTGACTTCCTCATTGCACGAGAGGATACGTAGGCATAACTTAACAGTTATCAAACAAAAGTCTCTGTATATTCCCCCTCTTTCCAGCATCATTCTTCAAGCCTCATAGTCTCGAGCATTCCATCCTTGTTCTTACACTGACACTTCTCTTATACACTTCACATTTCCTCTACACTGACACTTGCATTCTTTCCAGCCTTGATACACAAATTGCACTGACACTACCCCTTTAAAACACAAATCTTTTAAGCGTGGATCCCGTCGAGTACGGCGGACAATCTGGGTGCTAATACCTTCCCAGGTTGTAACCAACCCCCTTTCTCAGTCTCTCTGGTTCGCAACCGTCTTATCCACATCTTTCCTAGGTCTATGCAGCATTACCTTTCCTCCGGGATAAAAATGCCTAGCTGGCGACTCTTGTCTTTCTGAGTTCACCCTTGTGTGTTCTCTTCCTCTTTCGCCGACCGTTCGCGTCTGTACCCCTCTTGGCCCTGTGTCATCTGGTGGGAGCGACAGCTTGGCGACTCTGCTGGGGACCCTTATACTGTAACCAGGGCTTCTGGTTCTTTTTGTGGGTTCCTCCTAGCGCTTGTTTGATTTGTGTTTACTGGGGTGTTATGTGCTATATGTGTTGTGTATTTATTTTTGCTTTATGTACAGTTTTGTTTACTTCTTTCCTTACAGTTTTATACATCATACTGTCATACTGTCATCTTGTTGGATCTGGTTTGTTGTTTTGATGGGTGGGGTTCTATTGAGAGTTTAAGGTCCTATACCTGGGACCTGAGTGACACCTAGGCTAGAGTGGTTCATGTTATTTCCCATTCCATTTCGGTCTGGTGCGGGAATATGAAACACGGTTCAGATATGGGTTTCTTCTTGAGAACTCTGTGCTACAGATTTCCTGTAGTGCTAGGGCTATCTAGGAAGCCTGCTAAGTCTGGATGACCTTTATTGTGACCTTCAGAAGCTGAGGTGAATTAGAGGAGGATCTTTTATGGTTATTGTAAACACTGTACCTCCGGGTTAGAAGTGTTTACACTTCTCATAACTGATCCAAGTCTAAGGATCCTTGTTTTAGAACACCACCTGTGAGGGGGTTGGGCTGTTTACAGGTTTGCAGGTACCATTAACCACATCATACCCTGTTACTTTGTTTTGGTTAAGAGTACCTCATTTTGGACAGTTCTTGTGATTTAACCCTGGATATGTGACTCTTTATTTGAGTCCCCCACTTTAGTTACTGGATTTCTGAACCTCCATCTGGATTTCTTGAACATACATGGACTTATATCAAGGCAGATAATCAGATCCAGCTTGATCACAAACCCTTGCATATCATTTGCATACATCACCATTGCATCATTTAACATTTTTTTATTTGTTTTTCAGGGTATCCACATCATATTTGGCTTGGTTTTGACCCCTTCATCTGCATAGACCTCTGTTTCATCAGTTATCTGCTTCAGCTATCTTCATCAGTTGTCTGCTTCAGCTGCCTTCATCACCTGCACTAGCCTACCAGTGGCTCATCTCCAGTATTGATCTTGATCTTCACCAGCACTTGTCTTCAGCTCTTCAGCAGCACTCATGTCTTCCCCCAGAAAGAGCAACATTTCATACCATTTCTTTGAGCCTGTGCTGACTGGTATCAGGCAGGTCCAGGCACTTATCACTCCAGACCACATCCCATTATTCAGAGAGCATTATGGAGGTATCCTTGATATGGTTATGGACTTGGACCCTTCTCAGAGGAGTATGATTCACACCTGCTTACAGTTCTATGACCCTCCTTTGAGATGCTTCACTTTCCAAAACTTTCAGTTAGGACCTCTGCTGGAGGAGTTCTCATCATTGATTGGAGTACCTGTCAGGGGTGGTGTCCCCTTCAACCCAGAGATGACTTCTCCCAGCAATGGAGAAGTGGCAAAAGCATTGTACCTAGAGCCCGCTTTGATTGAGCAAAACATGACAACAAAGGCTGGGATCCCTGGCCTACACTTAGACTTCTTAATTTCCCAGGCCATCCTGAAGGCCTCCTTGGGAGAATGGAGGGCAGTTTGTGCATTATTAGCCCTCAGTATATATGGGGTTATACTATTTGTAGATGAGCCCAAGTTTATCAGCAAGAATGCCATTCATCTTTTCCTTCTGAGGAACCCAGTACCCACATTGCTGGGGGATTTCTATTATTCTGTTCATCAGAGGAATGAGAAACAAAGAGGGAAGTTGGTGAGATGCTGTGCTCCTCTGTTTCATACTTGGCTGCTCAAACACATGCCTAAGTCAGATGCATTCCTGAATCCCCACCAACAAAAGAATTGGGCTAAGAGACTTATTGCTTTGACTTCAGATGACATCAGATGGTGCACCCAGAGCACCAAAGGCAAGGACATAATAACTAGTTGTGGGCAGTACCCAAATGTACCTCTAATAGGAGTGAAGGGTTGCATCAACTACAATCCTTTGCTGTTTAAGAGACAACTGGGCTATGCTTTGGTCCACCCTCCTAGAGTGCAAGATTTAGCTGAGACCCTGTATTGTGAGATAAAGCCTAATCTAGTTGTTGTCAGGCAAGCATCATGGGCTTGGGACAACATCCAGACAAAGGGGGTGGCTATTCTTGGGAAGTGTAATAATTTTGCTTCAGCCCAGTACTATGAATGGTCCCATGCTAGAGCCCAGATCACTGGAATGCCTTTTACCATTGAGGACACACCTGGACCTTCTACAGTGCAGCTAGCAGCAACTGTCAGCCTGGAGGAATTTGAGAAACTGAAGGAAAGGAATGAGAATCTGTCTCAAGCTCTGAAGAAGACCCTCTGGGAGAGGAGTGATGGTCGTCTGGACATTGAGAGGTTGGAGAAGCTTAGGGTGGAGCATCTGGCCAAGATTGAGAAAACAGAGGACTACATCAAGAAATCAAGAGCTGGGGAGCAAATATTGAAGAATGCCTGTAAGGAGGCCAAGCTTCAGAAGGCTAGGACTGATCTCTATCTGCAAGAAAGTCAGGCTAGGTGGGTCAGGATCACTGAGGCCCGTACTCAAGAAGATAAGAGAACTCAAGCCAGAATTGAGCAGTTGGAGGCCAATGAAAAGAAACAACAGGAAGCTTTGATGGCAGCCCAGAAGGAGATTTCAGAGTTGAAGCTTAGGGCTGGTTTGAAGAGGTCAAAGGACCAAGACAGGCACAAGAAGCTGACCACTGCTATTGCCACTAGGAACCTCCTCATCAGGACCATTACAGAGCATCCGGCTGGTCCTGTAACTGAGGCACTTTTGAAGGAGGTTCAGGAGGACGAGTTTGGACTTGATGTCTGACCTTTTATTTGTTGTTGTTTTCATTTGATGTACTTTTCTTTTATGTTGTATTTTGACCCCTCAGGGGCATGTGTTGTAAAAAAAAAAAACTATGTGTTATGCACCATTTGTAATATATTTGTTAGTTTGTTTCCATTTGGGTTTTCTTTTCTCAAGCAACATCAAAGCATCTTCCTCGGGGTCTGGAAAGGTCAAAACCAAGAGCCAAGCCTGATACTTTGGAAAATAAATAAGCATACTGCATTGCATGCTAACTTTTTGTTTTGTTTTGTAGGATTTGTTGTTTTACTTGTTTCTAACTCTGTTGTGGTTCAGGAAATATTGCTCGCAGAAGAGTGTTCCCCGTCAACCGTGCACACCGGTATCCTACACGCAACAACCTTCCGGGTATTATAATGGAGCAAGTACAGCAAGACCTGACCGAGGTCAGAACCCAGATGGCTAACGAAAGGGTGTAGATGAGAAACCAAATGGCCCAATTCATGACAGTAATGACTGGCTTGGCTTAGAGCCAAGAAAGGTTAAGAGCATTGGTAGAAAGACAAACCCCCGAGGAACCTCATCCTGGGACTGGAGGAACAAGCAACAATGAGAGGGGTCAGCCTCATGTTAACCCACCTGTATTTGGACCTCACCTAGATCCGGAAGTCAACATCCCGACTAATGTGCAAGGAAATACTACTGGGGGAAGGATCTTACAAGAAGACCCCCAAGAGGAGCAATTCACTGTCATGGGAGCTGGGGATGAAGTCTATGATAGGAGGTTTGATGAAATTGCTGAGAAATTGAGATCTTTGGAGTCTCAAAACTCCTTGGGATTTGATGTAATGGATATGGGGTTAGTGGATGGGGTAAGAATTCCCCACAAGTTCAAACCCCCGTGCTTCGAGAAATACAATGGAACCTCTTGTCCACGAACTCACCTGCAGTCTTTTCTGGGAAGACTTAAAGCATATACCATGGATGAAAAGCTGTGGATGTTCTATTTTGAAGACAGTTTGACTGAGGCTTCAAGGGAGTGGTATTCACACTTGACCAGAGCTACTATCAGATGCTGGAAGGTGTAACACGGTGGGCGAACTGACTTTAGTTATGTTGCGGATAGCAAGAGTCGCCACCGACTTTTATTTTATCCAAAGGAAAGGCATAAAAGAACAGGAAAGACCTTTTTAAAAGATTTTTGGGTCCGGGGGGTAGGTTATGTAAAGGGAAGGTGTTAGCACCCTTTACATCCATGGTTATCCATGGGCTCTTAGTTACTTAGCTCACTTTAAATTGTTTTTGAAAATGTGAAGTGTGTGAATAGAAATTTTCATAAGAGTTTAATAATAATCCATGTACGGATGCGTAAAAAACTTGTGTTTGAAAATTGTTTGAAATTTGTGAAGTATTTGAATTTGTTTTGAAATAGTGAGCAAGTAACTATGAGGAACCTACCCTAAAGTTTAAGTCTTTCTGTTCTTTATCCT
This sequence comes from Lathyrus aphaca, assembly GCA_963966055.1. NCBI lineage: Eukaryota > Viridiplantae > Streptophyta > Magnoliopsida > Fabales > Fabaceae > Lathyrus > Lathyrus aphaca. The sequence goes on from OZ014525.1 coordinate 19,092,595, forward strand.
TTAAATGGTAAGACTATCCCTATTATTAAGGAATAGGTAGTCATTACCTTGGATGTGTGGGACAAGTAAGGGTCATCTGTTTATATAGGCAACTGTGGGGTGTATAAGCAATTCGAAGGGACTTATCATCTTTATTCGAAAGGGACAAGATCATTATGAAAGGCAACCATTTAAGGGACTTGATTTTTGATTATGAAGGGACTAGATGACTTTTCTTTTAAGGGACTTGCTTTATACACCCCACTTGACCTTATGATTAGGCAACATTAAGAGGCAACCTTAGAAAGTGAGATGGCGATTAAAAATCGACTTATGTGTGTGAGTGTTTAATTTATATTTATCTTTTAATTAAAATGACCTAAATTCAATTTTAGATATAATACATGTTTACACTCCCTATTTTACTAACCATAGCATAAAAATAATTTAAATATTTACAAAAATTTACACCAAGGAGCAATTACAATAATTATAATAAGCAATTAAAGATAAATAGCAAAAATAAATATAGAAGCAAAATATAAATAATAAGCAAAAATAAATAAATAAGCAATAATAAATATAATAAGGGTTAGTAATAATAATAATAAAAAATAAGGTTAGTGAAATAATAATAATAAGCATAATTAAAAAATAAATGGATTAGTAATAATATGATTAGTAATAATAACAATAATTAAAATAAATGGAATTAGCAAAAATATTATAAGAACATGATGAAAATAATAAACAAAAGATTAAATTTTTAATATAGACAATTATTTAGAAATATGAGGAAATATAAACAATTAAATAATTATTATAACATTTTAATTTATGTACAAATTATTAAATTATTTTTAAACATATTACAAGATTAAATTATCATAGGTTTAATTATTTCTAAAACACATATTAAAAAATTATTTATATATAAATTTTAGATCACAAACAAATTTTTAAAAAAAATATTTACATAAGTTATAATTATATTTACAAAACTTAATTATATTAAATAAATATGTACATAATAATTATATTTATAAAATTTAATTATACTAAATATTATATTTTAAAAAAAAACAAAATTAGGTTTTTAATAATTGTTTAGAAAAGATAAACTAGGGTTTATAAAATTAGGGTTTTGTTTAGAAAAATATTTTTTAGGATTTTTAATTTAATATACAAAATTATTTAAATAAACATACATATATTATAATTTAATTACATAATAATAAAAAAAAAATTTAAATTGAGAAAAATAAAAGTTTAGAATTTTAGAAAATATAAGTGTTGTTTTAGATATTTATTAAATATATATACATGCATAATCTATTTTTTAATAAATAAATAAGAAAACAATTAAGCCAATTAGTTAAATAAATTAAAACAGAAAAATGGTAAAAAGAACTTACCTTGGCTGGGTTTGAACCCATGACATCCTGCTTACCAGCAACAACAACAACCCCCAGGCTACCATGCGCATAACCAATAGAAGAGAGAGTGAAATTGGTTTTGTTTCTTGTCTGGAAAAATCAGGAAAAATAAATAGAAGCAAAAGGCCTGGGGGAGGATTGAACCCAGGACCTCTTGAACCAGCACATACACGCATAACCATCCCAGCTAGGTGAGCCAATCTGTTAACATATCAACTACAATACATAATATATAATACCTAGTAAATAAGCTAAAAAATAAACAAAAGTTTGGAGAACCAGGACTCGAACCCAGGTTCATGAACAACATGCATGCGCGTCTTACCACCAGGACAAGCGTGTGCTTGTGATAACAAACCAGCAACAAAACATAAAATATTTAAAATACAATTTGAATTTCTAAAACGCGCGCAAACAGCTTCTTCTTCAACCTCATGACCTGCGATTTTACCTGCGAGTTCAGCCACGAATTTTCCTGCGAATATCAACTTGCAGCAATACCTACGAAACTCAATGATCAACAAAAACGCAAAATTTCGTAAAATTGAAACCACAAACATAATCCAGAGGTCCATTCGAATCAATCCATGGTCTTAGAATTCATTTATGTTTCGTAAATCATAAGACCCTAATTCTTGGCCGAAACCCTAGCTATGGTGGATTACGATTCAGGCCATGAAACTTTGGTTTATTTGTCCAGAAACGATCTACATAACATCACAAACAAGATTATGCAAACAAAATTCATGGAAAAGCAATAAATTAGTGAAATCGAAAAAATTATTTTCAAGAACAAAGTGGATTCGGGTGGAGCAATATAGCATGGTTTGGATGCATATGAGTGATGATTTTGCTTCAAGAAGGTCCAAGGAACATTGCTATGTTCTTATTTTACCTTCAAATGCCCTGCAAATCGAAAACCGAATGTGAGTTTTAGCTTGAATTTTTGAAATATGGAACTTACTCTTGAGGCTGTGGAATCCGTCCATTCATGTTAGGGTTGTGTTTAGTACTTATAGGAGATTGAATTAGGTCAATAAAATTGAATGGTTGTGTGAAGAATTTGATATGAAAAGATCCACAATGATCATGCCTTAAAAATCAAATATTCATGTGTGAATGCTTGCTATTTTTGGCCAAACCTCATGATTTCTTTCCTCTTCAATTCAAATCAATATTTAAGACTTTCTAGAAGCTTGATCCAAATCAAATCTTTTATTTTCATATTTTATTTTTATTTAAAATGATTTTTAATGAATTAAATCAAAATAAATAAAAATAAAAATAATAAAAATCTGATTTTCAATGGTTTGGGTCGTGCATGAAGTTGTTGTATGGATTGGGTCATCATTTGGCAAGCCCATTTGGAAGAAATTGGTTTTAGACCTCCATTTTCATCATAAACCAACTCAAAATTTCCCAACTTTGCAAGGGCACATATCCTTCAATTTTAATGCGATGAGGGTGATCTTGGACATTTTGGAAATCTTGAAGAGTCCTCTAACCAACACCACTAGTTTCATGTCCATATCATTTACCAATCTCAAGTTATGCCCTTTTGAAGTTGTTGACTTTTTGTTGACTTACAAAAGGACCTATAAAGTCTTAGCTCATAACTTCCAAATGAAGCATTTTTGGGCTTGGCTTGTGAGACACAAAGTTGTAGAGAATTCAATTTCCTTCAAAATGAGCTTTGAGTGGAGACTTAGTGATGAAGTATGTGAAAGTTATGTCTGGTCAAAGTTTAGTTGACTTTTACTGAGGAAACCCTAATTTGGAAACTCCTGATTCTTGATGATCTGAAATCTCCTTGATGAATCATGATCAACCCTTGATCAAATGATGAATTTTACTTCATATACTTGATGTTGGCAAAAAATCATGAAGTTTGACTTTGGTTTGACCACAATTGACCTCAGTTTGACTTTTTAACTGCTTTGACTGATTTTGACTTATCTGATCATCTGACTGAGCAAACTTTTGAGAAAAGTCTTGAAACTTGTCATGGGGGTTCTTACACACATATAAGATGTTATGAAGCTCACTTGAAGTCTTGGAAATCCATTTAGCCTGATTAAAGTCAAAACCCTAGTTTTGGATGCACTGCTTAGGAGGTGCATTGTCTGAAGGAATTGTCAACTCTTCTGACCAATTGTGAACTTTGTGAACCTTGTGAACCATCATAAGATGTATTGTGAACCTCATGGGAGGTCTTGAAAGCATGGTGAATCTTGTGAACCTTATGAACCTTCATGAAGTGACTTGTAGACTTCATGAACCTCATGAAAGGTATTGAAAGCATTGTGAAACCTGTAAACCTTGTGAACCTTCTTAGAACACAAAGTCTTGTATTGTGAGGGCAAATTTTGGGGTGCAACAGCTGCCCCTGTTCAATTTTCTGAAACCTGAGGGGTTAGATTGGTATATTTGCCAGTCGTGACCTGGAAGGTTGAAGGGGATTGAACATAAAAGCCCAAAAATTTGCACTCACCAGTGCATAAAGTGATATTGATGGCTGGTTGCATATGCTTGAGTGGGCTTAAAGATGCCACTTGGAAGAACTGGAGATGGGCTTGGAGATGCCATCTAAAGAACTGGATGTGATGATAGCTTTGTGTTGATACTGGATCTCAGTACTAGGTCTTCGTATAGGCCGTCTCTGAATCATTTATCATTTGCATTTGTTGAATAGACCAGTAGAAATAAATCTTCGTGACGATTATCTCTTCTGGAAATATCTTGGATTAGGGAATAGATCTTTTTACAGACCGTTTGCCTACTCTCCAAGGCCAAAAGAACGTCAGGATTTGTTCTTCTGAAAAATATCTTGAACCAGGGAATGGATCTTTGTACAGATCGTTTGCCTGCTATTCAAGGGCCACTAGATTAGATCTTCTGAAAGTATCTTGAACCAGGGAATGGATCTTTGTACAGATCGTTTGCCTGCTATTCAAGACCAGATAGATGAAATCTTCTGGAAATGTCCTGGATTAGGGAATGGATCTTCTTACAGACTGTTTGCCTACTCTCCAAGGCCAAAAGAACGTCAGGATTTGTTCTTCTGAAAAATATCTTGAACCAGGGAATGGATCTTTGTACAGATCGTTTGCCTGCTATTCAAGGGCCACTAGATTAGATCTTCTGAAAGTATCTTGAACCAGGGAATGGATCTTTGTACAGATCGTTTGCCTGCTATTCAAGACCAGATAGATGAAATCTTCTGGAAATGTCCTGGATTAGGGAATGGATCTTCTTACAGACCGTTTGCCTACTCTCCGAGGACAAAAAAGTGTTAGGATCAAGTTTCCTGAAAATATCCTGGATTAGGGAATGGATCTTTGTACAGACCGTTTGCCTACTCTCCGAGGACATCTTGAGTAATGTACGGATCATCTCTGACCCGTTGTTAATTGTTGATATTGTTTTATCTGCATATAACTATCCTGCAAGGAGAATGTTAGTTTATGCAATATGTATGCATGCATAGTATGATGCACCTAAGTAAATGTATTATGCATTTCTGGATATGTATGTTATGGTATGATATAAATGATGTATGTATGATATGATGCTGCCGGAAGAGTCTGGATGTCTTCGTATAACAACTGCTGGCCAGGGAAAATAAATCCCGATTCGTTGTTGAAGAATATATTATACATAACCTTTCTTATGCTGGGGATAGCAAGGTATATATAACCTCCCGTCCGCTGGGGATAGTAAGGTATAGATAACCTCCCGTATGCTAGGGATAGTAAGGTATACCTAACCTTTGTCTTCGTTTGATAGTAGGGTAGATATAACCTCCGCCTTCGTTCGTCGTACCCTTATTGGAAAGTAAATTCCCGTATATCCGTATGAGGATAAAAGAGATGGATATAAATTCCAGGGGATATGAGACTTTATGAAGATGGATTCGTCCCACTGAGGGTTTGTAAATGTCTTATAAAGGTGAACCGGCGAAGCTTCGTTGAAATCCTTCCCTCGTTCGTCCTTAGTAAATACTATTACTGCATTTTCATGCATTTCTGGTAAACATCAATCATATTAAGCATACATGCATTTCTTGTAAACATCAATCATATTCAAAAGCATACATACATTCAAACACAACCAATGGACGTTTCGCTTATGTAAATAGGGTAAAAGTAAATCAGGATTCAAAGGTGGAATTTATTTATATCAAAAAGTGACCCATACACGGGTAAGTTTGTACAAGGAGACATAAACCCTAGTAATAGGATTTTGTCATAAAGTTTTTTACAAAACAAAGGGAATCAGCTATGTGGGAAATAATCCTATTGAGTTTCAATTATACTATTTCCATTATCTTCAAGTATCTCATCTTCTGCTGTTGAGACGGAAACGATTGGATTGAGCTTTATCTGTTCGAGCTTGAGTAAGTAGTACAATTGGTTGCAGTTTCATTGGTGATCCAAAACGAGACATAGTCATACGCTTTAATCCCTAACTTTTGCCTGGATTGCCCTTTCAGGTTTTCAATCCACCGGGATACCCTTTTTTGCCCAAGCCGCCTTTTCAGGTTTTCGACTTGCTGGGTGTACATCTTTTTATATATATCCCTAATTTTTGCCCAAACCCTTTTGGTTTGCCGGGATGCCCTTATTTTTGCCTAGGCCTGTCAACCTAGCGGGTCTCTTTTTATGCGTAGTATTTTTTAACTATGTCTGCGTTTACAGGCTGTGGGAAGTCTTCACCATCCATAGTAGTAAGTATCATGGCACCTCCTGAAAATATTGTCTTGACTACAAATGGTCCTTCATATGTAGGAGTCCACTTGCCTCTAGGATCACCCTGTGGTAATATGATACGCTTGATTACCAAGTCACCAGCCTGATATACTTTTGGCTTAACCTTCTTATTAAAAGCTTTGATCATTCGTTTCTGGTACATCTGGCCATGACAAACTGCTGCTAACCTCTTCTCATCAATCAAATTTATCTGGTCAAGTCGAGTCTGAATCCACTCATCTTCATCCAAGCCTGCATCCCTCATAATTCTTAAGGAGGGAATCTGAACTTCAATGGGCAGAACTGCTTCCATACCATAGACTAAGGAGAATGGGGTTGCCCCTGTTGAAGTACGTATTGTGGTACGATAACCATGAAGAGCAAATGGTAACATCTCATGCCAATCCTTGTAAGTAACAGTCATCTTCTGTACAATCTTCTTAATGTTCTTATTAGCAGCTTCAACTGCCCCATTCATCTTCGGACGATACGGAGAAGAGTTATGATGCTTAATCTTGAACTGCGTGCAGAGATCAGTAATCATAGTGTTGTTCAGATTAGAGCCATTGTCAGTGATAATCCTTTCAGGGATGCCATACCTACATATAAGATTATTCTTAATGAACTGAGCCACAACATTCTTAGTAACAGATGCAAATGAAGCTGCCTCTACCCACTTCGTGAAGTAATCAATAGCAACCAGAATGAAACGATGCCCATTAGAAGCAGTAGGCTTGATCTCACCAATCATATCAATGCCCCACATGGCAAAGGGCCAAGGAGCAGTCAACACATTCAATGGTGATGGAGGTACATGGACTTTATCAGCATAAATTTGACATTTGTGACAAGTTCTGGAGTGTTGATAGCAATCAGCTTCCATGGTAGACCAATAGTAACCTGCTCTCAATATCTTCTTTGCCATAGTATGACCACTAGAATGAGTGCCAAAGATCCCATCATGCATATCTTCCATAATCTCAATTGCTTCCTTCTTATCCACACAACGAAGCAAAGTTGAATCATGATTGCGCTTGTACAAAATCCCATTACTCAAAAAGAACTTAGCAGAAAACCTTCTCAGGAACTTCCTATCTTTGACAGATGCCCCTTCAGGGAACTCCTGAGTTTCAAGATATCTTTTCACTTCATAGAACCAAGGCTTCTCCTCTGCCCCTTCAGTGTCAATCTCATTGCAGTATGCAGGCTTTTCAAATCTATCAATGGTAATCTTGGGAGCTTCGTCATCCCAGCTGATTTCAAACATGGATGCCATGGTGGCCAAAGCATCTGCCAACTGATTCTCTCTTCGTGGAATATGTCCAAAGGTAATCTCTTTGAAATGTGGGATCAAAGACAACACATGCTCTCTGTAAGGAATGAGGTTATCATGCTTAGTATCCCAATCTCCTTTGATCTGACTTACTACCAGGGCTGAATCTCCATATACATCAAGGAACTGAATCTTCATATCAATAGCAGCTTTAATAGCCAGGATACATGCCTCGTATTCAGCCATATTATTGGTACAATAGAAACAAAGTCTGGCAGTAATCGGGGTATGACAACCTTCAGGGGAACTAATCACAACACCAACATCATTACCAAGTGCATTGGAAGCACCATCAAAAACCATAGTCCATCGGGATCCTTGTTCAGGTCCGTCATATTGTCCAGGTTCTTTGGTAATAATCATAATGTCTTCATCAGGGAACTCAAAACTCATTGACTGATAATCATCCACTGCTTGATGAGCCAAATGATCTGCCACAACACTTCCCTTAATGGCCTTCTGAGTAGTATACTGTATATCATATTCTGTCAAGATCATTTGCCATCTTGCAATTCTTCCGGAGAGAGCAGGTTTCTCAAATATGTACTTGATTGGATCCATCTTCGAAATCAACAAGGTAGTATGAGTCAACATATACTGTCTTAGTCGGCGAGCAGCCCATGCCAAAGCGCAGCAAGTTTTCTCGAGCAGTGAGTATCTTGTTTCACAGTCGGTAAACTTTTTGCTAAGGTAGTATATTGCCTGCTCTTTTCGACCAGACTCGTCATGTTGCCCCAATACACACCCCATTGAGTTGTCTAATACTGTTAAGTACATAATCAAGGGTCTTCCATCAACTGGTGGCATCAAAATTGGAGGTTCTAGCAGATATCTCTTGATTTCATCAAAGGCAGTTTGGCACTCATCATTCCATTCCATCACCTGATCTTTCTTCAACAACTTGAAGATTAGCTCACAGATGGCAGTTAACTGGGAAATAAATCTTGCAATGTAATTCAATCGTCCCAAGAAACCTCTAACCTCCTTCTCAGTGCGGGGAGCTGGCATCTCTCGTATAGCTTTCACTTTTGCAGGATCCACTTCAATACCTTTTCCACTGACAATAAAACCCAAGAGTTTACCAGATCTAACTCCAAAAGTACACTTGTTTGGGTTCAATCTCAACTTGTATTTCTTCAACCTCTCAAACAATTTATGCAAATGATCAAGATGTTGCTCTTCATTCTGAGACCTGGCTATCATATCATCCACATATACCTCTATCTCATGATGAATCATATCATGAAACAAAGCCACCATAGCACGCTGATATGTTGCCCCTGCATTCTTCAAACCAAATGGCATCACTTTATAGCAAAAGGTGCCCCACTGTGTAACAAATGTTGTCTTCTCCATATCTTCAGGTGCCATCTTGATCTGATTGTAACCAGAGAAACCATCCATAAAAGAGAATACCTTATGCTGAGCAGTGTTGTCTACCAAAACATCAATATGAGGAAGTGGAAAGTCATCTTTGGGGCTAGCCTTGTTCAAATCTCTGTAGTCTACACACATACGTACCTTACCATCTTTCTTAGGAACTGGTACCGCATTTGCAACCCACTGAGGATAAGAAGTCACAGCTAAGAACCCTGCATTGAACTGTTTCATTACCTCTGCTTTGATTTTCTCTGACATTTCAGGACGCATACGACGAACCTTCTGCTTCTTTAGACGACAATCTTCTTTTACTGGTAAACGGTGAACCACAATATCTGTATCCAACCCTGGCATATCTTCATAAGACCAAGCAAAGATCTCTACATAGTCACGCAACATCTGAATCAATCTGCTCTTGACACTATCTTCTAAATCAGCCCCTATCTCGACTTCTTTCCTGTTTTCTTCAGTTCCCAAAATCACAACTTCGACCGGCTCTTCATGTGGTTGTATAGCTTTCTCTTCTTGTTGTAACAACCTAGCAAGCTCTACAGGTACTTCACAATCGTCCTCATTTCCGTCCTCAGTTTGATAGATCGGATTCTCGAAATTATAATTGGCAATAGTAGAACTGTTATCAACAGGATCCAGAGTGGATGAGGATCTGCATTTTAGTGATGTGGGTGTGTGTAAGAACACATAGCTGATAAAACAAAAAAATAAAAGAAAAGAAAGACAAAGAACACAATATTTACGAAAACGAAACGTCCACTGATTTTATTGAATGAAGTATGCAAATGAAATGACGGCCCATAACAAGCACACCATTGTGCCCCGGGTAAGGCACAAGGCTTAAGAGTTCAATTGTCCAAGAAATTACAAACTTAAAAGCAACGACACAGTAATAGTATTTACTCCTGACTAAAGGAGATAGGGATAACATCTTCAGCTTTCCAATTGTTGAGTCCAGCACCCACAGTAGGAAAAATCCAAGCATCCAAGTTGTCGTCTTCATCATGATCTCCCACAGCATTGATCTGGTTCTTCATAACCCCTTGATTGGTGATACGAACAGCACGAGCACGACGAACAGCCTTCTGGGACTCTGCAGTGAAACCCAGACCAAACTTGTCAGACTTGTATGGAATATCAGGAAGCTGACCCCAAATAGTACAACCACCTTCATCCACCACAGCTCTAGCATCATTGAGGGAGGCCATTTCCATTGTTGGAGGTTTTCTGGTGACCACGGGAACTTTCTTCGCAACAGGAGGAGCTACATAATCATTAACAACCCAGGGAACCACTTCAAATGTCTGACACGGAGTCTCAATGTATTCACCTTCTATTTCCAAATACTTGAAAGTATTCACATGGCTGACAAAGTATTCTTCTTCTCCATAGACAGTAACAACTTTTCCTTCCACCGGATATCTCGACTTTTGGTGTAATGTAGAGGTTACAGCCCCTGCCCCATGGATCCAGGGACGACCAAGCAGACAAGAGTACGAAGGACGAATATCCATCACATAAAATGTAGCAATAAAAACCTGAGAGCCAACTTTGATTGGAAGATCAATTTCCCCATGCACTACTCTTCTAGAACCATCAAAAGCCTTCGCCACAATATTGCTGGGCTTCAGCACGGCATCTTCAGGACTCAGCTTATTCAGGACTTCCTTGGGCAACACATTCAGAGAGGAACCATTGTCTATCAATACATGTGACAGGGTAGTGCCCCTGCATTCAATTGAGATATGCAAGGCCCTGTTATGATCCCTCTTGGCAGGGGTCAAATCAGCATCAGAAAATCCTAACCCATTGTCATAGGTCAAGTGGGCAACACAGTTCTCAAACTGATCAACAGAAATTGCATTGGGTACATGAGCAGTCTTCAGAAACTTGATCAAGGCCTTGGCATGAGTCTCAGAACACAACAGCAAGGACAACATAGAAATCTTGGAGGGAGTATGCCCTAACTGATCAACAATGTCATAATCACTCTTGCGAATGATTTTCAATACTTCTTCCATCTGCTTAGAGAGATCATCAGTAGCTGGCACATTAGTAGGTATAGGCTCAATAACAGGACCTTTGCCCCGAGTATTAGTGGTGGAAGTAGCAGCAGGAATAACTGCGTTCTTGGAAGCAACTGGAGGAGAGAAGACTCTTCCACTACGTGTGATCTTACTGGATCCAGCAATATTGTCAACATCAACAGGCACATCAGCTAAGGGCTCTTGCTTAACACCATGGATGTAGACATCAGATCCATAATGCCAAGGCACAGCTTTATCAGACGTATACGGGATAGGACCAGGAGTAGTAATAACCACAGGAGCCACTCTGGCTTCAGCAACAACTTTCACAGGACCCTCAGCAGTAATCCTGATTGGGCCCTGATGGGTGATTTTGATAGGGCCTTTGGAGGTGATTCTCACCGGTACTTTGTCAACCATGTCAACCTCTTCAATCTTCTTACCTTGCGTAATATGATCCACCATACTCTCCACAAAATGTGGTCTTCTTTCAAACACTATGGTGTAATTATTCATGAGACGTTGAATTCCGTCCTTCAACCTCCAACACTTATCTGGATTATACTCACAATAAACACAATCTTCACGACAACCCGGAAAGAACCCAGCTTGTACTAACTTCTTTCTGATGACAGACAATGGTGTGGTCAACTCCGCAACTGAATGGATATGCAGATCTTCCTCAATGGCATTGACAGTCTTCTCGTGGTTTGGCATTGGAGCAGTAATCACATTTGGAGTACCTGGGGGATCAAACTCAATCTCTCCAGCATCAATCATATCTTGAATTTTGTTCTTCAAGACCCAGCAATTATTAGTATCATGTCCCTGACAGTTTGAATGATATGCACACCGTGCATTGGGGTTATACCTGGGAGAGGTAACATTGGGATTCTGAGGAGCTTCTTTCAAAGTAATAAGTTCAGCCTTCAACAAGTGTTGCAATGCCTGAGCCATTGACATGTTGATCTTCGTGAACTGCCTTCTAGCCCTCTGTTGGTTGCCCTGTGGCTGCTCTGTTGTTGCAGGAGTTGGATTTGAAATATGAACTGCACTAACAGACTGATGCCTTCTATTACGATCTGGTTGACCATAAACCGCATTGGATTCTTTCTTCCCAGTGGGAGGCTTCTTTGCAGCACCTGATGAGGAAGTACCCACTTGGATCTTACCATTTTCTACTCGCTCTCCTGTCATTATCAACTCAGTGAAGCCAGATGATGAGCTTCCAATGAGGTGACTGTAAAACGGACCATTCAGCGTGCACATGAACATATCAACCAATTCCCTGTCAGTTAAAGGGGGTTGAACTCTTCCAGCTAGGTCTCTCCACTTCTGAGCATACTCTTTAAAACTTTATTTGGCACCCATAGACACGCTCTGAAGCTGCATGCGAGTGGGGGCTAAGTCAGCATTGTATTGGTACTGCTTATAGAAAGCTTCAGCAAGATCATTTTAGTCCTTGATGTTGACACTCTCCAATTGATAATACCACTCCAACTGAGCTTCAGATAAGCTCTCTTGAAAAAAATGGATCCACAATTTCTTATCAGCAGTGTGAGGTTGAATTCTTCTGACATAAGACCTCAAATGCAGCTTGGGACAAGAGACCCCATCATAAACAACAAAGGTAGGAACCTTGAAACCAATGGGTATGACTACCCCAGATATCAGACTCAAATCTTCAAAATCCAGCCCGGAAGACTTCTGCAACTCCATAGCATCCATTCTATCCACCAGCATCTTGAATTTGTCTTCATTAGGCTCATGGTAGTAATTAGCCTCAGAATCAGAGTCCCCTATAGTGTGGTGGAGACTGCCTACCTCTTTCTCAGATTCTTCAGACTCATAATCTTCAACTGGTTCTTTGGTCTTGGCAAGACCTTTGAACCTTCTTCCCATGTTGATCAAACCAGCTGACCTTCTAGTCTTCTTAGTCTTCTTGGCCAGCAGTGCCTTCAATTCATCCTGCCCCTTGGACAGGTTCAAGATCAGCTCTTGGAACTGTGCATTTTGTGCCTGGAGGTCCTTAACTGATTGTTCAAGAGCCATTGCTGAAATAAATGGCGAGAAGATGAGAAACCTGTGCGCAATTATAAACCTGTGATGTAATGAAATGATATGTGAATGCATATGCGATGTTTTCAAGGACCGCAGGATTTAAATTTGCTTAAACAAACACGAAGGTAACTTTTTATTAGTAATAAATTTGTTTTGCCTTTTAGGCTTAAAATAAAAAAATGAAATGAGTACAAAAGATGGGGTTTTAAGTCTCCCATGGACGCTTCCTCTTTGTGTTGAGGTATGAGTTGAGGTTTCGTTCCTCATGAAGTTGCTTTGTTAGTTCTAGGACTCTTTCTTTGCTTGCTTTGTAATGAGCCTCGAAAGTATCCCTTTGCTCCTTCAGTTGGATCCATGATCTCTGCAAGTCTTCCATATCAGTAGGCATATCTGGGTGAAGGATGGTATAAGCTGTGTCTCCTTCAGCAACAGGTTCCATGGTAACTGGTAGGACGGCAGGATATGGCATCATGAGAGTCTGAGCACGAGATCGCACCCATCTGAGATAAGCTTCCATAGGAATAGTGTACTTAGGCTCCAGTGTCTTGCTGTCAACCCTGTTTACTTTTCCCCATGCTCGTATGAATCTCTGACGGTAACCTTGGAGATCGTTGTCGTAATCAAACACAATGCCCTGGATTAACATGTCATGTGGGCCATCACTCCGAGCGTAACCAAACTGTCGTAAAGCTAAAGAGGGGTTGTAAGTGATGCCTCCTCTTATGCCTAGAAGTGGCACATTAGGAAACTCCCCACAACGGTCAATGATAGTGACATTCTCCATAGATCTGGAGCACCAATGGATATCTGAGTGCGAGAGTGACATGATCCTTTTGGACCACCTGGACCCTTGCTCATTCTTCATTACTGAGCGAGGAAGGTGAGAAATAAACCACCTAGAAAGCAAAGGTATGCAACACATCAAAGTCCCTCTTGCCCTTGTAGTACGGGTGTGAAGAGAATGCAGGATGTCTCCAAGCAATGTAGGCACTGGATTGTGACTCAGGAAAATGTTGATGGCATGAACATCTATGAACTGATCTGGATTGGGGAACAATACTAAGCCATATATCAGCAAGGCTAAGATCTCCTCAAAAGCATCATAGCTCATGGCCTTCAAGAACAACTGAGCTTTCTCTATCAACACCTTGGCAAGAATACCCTTGACTCCACTTCTCGTTTCTAGAACAATGTCAGACTTCTTCAGATGTAGAGCTGCAGCAATAACTTCTGGTTTAAGCTCTTTCTCCAAGCCTGTGAAGGGTCTTTGATCAAGAACAGGTATACCCAGAAGTTTAGAGAACTCTTCCATTGTAGGAACCAGCTGATAGTCAGGGAATGTAAAGCAATGGTGCTTAGGATCAAAGAACTGAAATAGGACACTCATCATGTCCTCATTGAACCCTGAAGTGACTAGACCCAATAGGTGACCATGTCTCTTGATGAACTGGGAATGATCAGACACTTGAGAAACCAACTCTTTAAGCTTAGGAGGTATGCCCACAAAGTTGATCCTGATGGTGTTTCTACGAGCAGAAGCCATGACCTGCAACAAAGAACAAAGATAAATCCTTTGGTCCTTGAAATGGTTAGTGAAAATGCTATGCTTATGATGCATGATGATGTCATGATGTTATGCTCAATCACAAACATGTGGCACACACAAACAAGTCACACAATAGCCCTAGGTTTAGAGGCTTGCATGAGGTTTAAAGGTAAGTACCCTCCCCTGAAGTTTAGTGGGTTCATCCTGTCCTATAAAGTAACCAGGTTCTAAGGGATCTCAATATCATTGATCCTTCACAAGGGTGGTTGTTCAGTAGGCAACTTACTTGCCAACCAAAACCCCCAAAGTTTAAGATCTCAATGAGTGTAGCATCGAGTATCAACCAACTTCAGTTTTCACCAATGCCGGTTATCTCACTACTTTCTAAAAGGCCAAGATGGGATGACTAGGGTTCTAAAAGTTAGTTAGTGTATTGACAACATATGGCAGCCTCATATTATCCTCAACTTTACTTAAGGAACATAAGCACCAACCAAGAAGTCACACTAACTATGGCCACCAGATCAACCATATCGGTATACGCCGTACAGTTTCCTTGGTCTATTGCCATTTACCTAAGGTACACTAGATCCGGGTTAGGATCTTTCACACATAAGAGCACCCAACAAGTAAAGTAAAGTAAACAAAGCAAACAAATTTAAAGTGATCTAATTCCTAAGGGTACCCCTCTTTAATGTTATCCCCAGCAGAGTCGCCAGTTCTGTAACACGGTGGGAGAACTGACTTTAGTTATGTTGCGGATAGCAAGAGTCGCCACCGACTTTTATTTTATCCAAAGGAAAGGCATAAAAGAACAGGAAAGACCTTTTTAAAAGATTTTTGGGTCCGGGGGGTAGGTTATGTAAAGGGAAGGTGTTAGCACCCTTTACATCCATGGTTATCCATGGGCTCTTAGTTACTTAGCTCACTTTAAATTGTTTTTGAAAATGTGAAGTGTGTGAATAGAAATTTTCATAAGAGTTTAATAATGATCCATGTACAGATGCGTAAAAAACTTGTGTTTGAAAATTGTTTGAAATTTGTGAAGTATTTGAATTTGTTTTGAAATAGTGAGCAAGTAACTATGAGGAACCTACCCTAAAGTTTAAGTCTTTCTGTTCTTTATCCTTTAAATGGTAAGACTATCCCTATTATTAAGGAATAGGTAGTCATTACCTTGGATGTGTGGGACAAGTAAGGGTCATCTGTTTATATAGGCAACTGTGGGGTGTATAAGCAATTCGAAGGGACTTATCATCTTTATTCGAAAGGGACAAGATCATTATGAAAGGCAACCATTTAAGGGACTTGATCTTTGATTATGAAGGGACTAGATGACTTTTCTTTTAAGGGACTTGCTTTATACACCCCACTTGACCTTATGATTAGGCAACATTAAGAGGCAACCTTAGAAAGTGAGATGACGATTAAAAATCGACTTATGTGTGTGAGTGTTTAATTTATATTTATCTTTTAATTAAAATGACCTAAATTCAATTTTAGATATAATACATGTTTACACTCCCTATTTTACTAACCATAGCATAAAAATAATTTAAATATTTACAAAAATTTACACCAAGGAGCAATTACAATAATTATAATAAGCAATTAAAGATAAATAGCAAAAATAAATATAGAAGCAAAATATAAATAATAAGCAAAAATAAATAAATAAGCAATAATAAATATAATAAGGGTTAGTAATAATAATAATAAAAAATAAGGTTAATGAAATAATAATAATAAGCATAATTAAAAAATAAATGGATTAGTAATAATATGATTAGTAATAATAACAATAATTAAAATAAATGGAATTAGCAAAAATATTATAAGAACATGATGAAAATAATAAACAAAAGATTAAATTTTTAATATAGACAATTATTTAGAAATATGAGGAAATATAAACAATTAAATAATTATTATAACATTTTAATTTATGTACAAATTATTAAATTATTTTTAAACATATTACAAGATTAAATTATCATAGGTTTAATTATTTCTAAAACACATATTAAAAAATTATTTATATATAAATTTTAGATCACAAACAAATTTTTAAAAAAAATATTTACATAAGTTATAATTATAGTTACAAAACTTAATTATATTAAATAAATATGTACATAATAATTATATTTATAAAATTTAATTATACTAAATATTATATTTTAAAAAAAAACAAAATTAGGTTTTTAATAATTGTTTAGAAAAGATAAACTAGGGTTTATAAAATTAGGGTTTTGTTTAGAAAAATATTTTTTAGGATTTTTAATTTAATATACAAAATTATTTAAATAAACATACATATATTATAATTTAATTACATAATAATAAATAAAAAAAATTAAATTGAGAAAAATAAAAGTTTAGAATTTTAGAAAATATAAGTGTTGTTTTAGATATTTATTAAATATATATACATGCATAATCTATTTTTTAATAAATAAATAAGAAAACAATTAAGCCAATTAGTTAAATAAATTAAAACAGAAAAATGGTAAAAAGAACTTACCTTGGCTGGGTTTGAACCCATGACATCCTGCTTACCAGCAACAACAACAACCCCCAGGCTACCATGCGCATAACCAATAGAAGAGAGAGTGAAATTGGTTTTGTTTCTTGTCTGGAAAAATCAGGAAAAATAAATAGAAGCAAAAGGCCTGGGGGAGGATTGAACCCAGGACCTCTTGAACCAGCACATACACGCATAACCATCCCAGCTAGGTGAGCCAATCTGTTAACATATCAACTACAATACATAATATATAATACCTAGTAAATAAGCTAAAAAATAAACAAAAGTTTGGAGAACCAGGACTCGAACCCAGGTTCATGAACAACATGCATGCGCGTCTTACCACCAGGACAAGCGTGTGCTTGTGATAACAAACCAGCAACAAAACATAAAATATTTAAAATACAATTTGAATTTCTAAAACGCGCGCAAACAGCTTCTTCTTCAACCTCATGACCTGCGATTTTACCTGCGAGTTCAGCCACGAATTTTCCTGCGAATATCAACTTGCAGCAATACCTACGAAACTCAATGATCAACAAAAACGCAAAATTTCGTAAAATTGAAACCACAAACATAATCCAGAGGTCCATTCGAATCAATCCATGGTCTTAGAATTCATTTATGTTTCGTAAATCATAAGACCCTAATTCTTGGCCGAAACCCTAGCTATGGTGGATTACGATTCAGGCCATGAAACTTTGGTTTATTTGTCCAGAAACGATCTACATAACATCACAAACAAGATTATGCAAACAAAATTCATGGAAAAGCAATAAATTAGTGAAATCGAAAAAATTATTTTCAAGAACAAAGTGGATTCGGGTGGAGCAATATAGCATGGTTTGGATGCATATGAGTGATGATTTTGCTTCAAGAAGGTCCAAGGAACATTGCTATGTTCTTATTTTACCTTCAAATGCCCTGCAAATCGAAAACCGAATGTGAGTTTTAGCTTGAATTTTTGAAATATGGAACTTACTCTTGAGGCTGTGGAATCCGTCCATTCATGTTAGGGTTGTGTTTAGTACTTATAGGAGATTGAATTAGGTCAATAAAATTGAATGGTTGTGTGAAGAATTTGATATGAAAAGATCCACAATGATCATGCCTTAAAAATCAAATATTCATGTGTGAATGCTTGCTATTTTTGGCCAAACCTCATGATTTCTTTCCTCTTCAATTCAAATCAATATTTAAGACTTTCTAGAAGCTTGATCCAAATCAAATCTTTTATTTTCATATTTTATTTTTATTTAAAATGATTTTTAATGAATTAAATCAAAATAAATAAAAATAAAAATAATAAAAATCTGATTTTCAATGGTTTGGGTCGTGCATGAAGTTGTTGTATGGATTGGGTCATCATTTGGCAAGCCCATTTGGAAGAAATTGGTTTTAGACCTCCATTTTCATCATAAACCAACTCAAAATTTCCCAACTTTGCAAGGGCACATATCCTTCAATTTTAATGCGATGAGGGTGATCTTGGACATTTTGGAAAGCTTGAAGAGTCCTCTAACCAACCCCACTGGTTTCATGTCCATATCATTTACCAATCTCAAGTTATGCCCTTTTGAAGTTGTTGACTTTTTGTTGACTTACAAAAGGACCTATAAAGTCTTAGCTCATAACTTCCAAATGAAGCATTTTTGGGCTTGGCTTGTGAGACACAAAGTTGTAGAGAATTCAATTTCCTTCAAAATGAGCTTTGAGTGGAGACTTGGTGATGAAGTATGTGAAAGTTATGTCTGGTCAAAGTTCAGTTGACTTTTACTGAGGAAACCCTAATTTGGAAACTCCTGATTCTTGATGATCTGAAATCTCCTTGATGAATCATGATCAACCCTTGATCAAATGATGAATTTTACTTCATATACTTGATGTTGGCAAAAAATCATGAAGTTTGACTTTGGTTTGACCACAATTGACCTCAGTTTGACTTTTTAACTGCTTTGACTGATTTTGACTTATCTGATCATCTGACTGAGCAAACTTTTGAGAAAAGTCTTGAAACTTGTCATGGGGGTTCTTACACACATATAAGATGTTATGAAGCTCACTTGAAGTCTTGGAAATCCATTTAGCCTGATTAAAGTCAAAACCCTAGTTTTGGATGCACTGCTTAGGAGGTGCATTGTCTGAAGGAATTGTCAACTCTTCTGACCAATTGTGAACTTTGTGAACCTTGTGAACCATCATAAGATGTCTTGTGAACCTCATGGGAGGTCTTGAAAGCATGGTGAATCTTGTGAACCTTATGAACCTTCATGAAGTGACTTGTAGACTTCATGAACCTCATGAAAGGTATTGAAAGCATTGTGAAACCTGTAAACCTTGTGAACCTTCTTAGAACACAAAGTCTTGTATTGTGAGGGCAAATTTTGGGGTGCAACAGAAGGACCTAGCCGAAGCCTTCATCAGGCAGTACCAATACAATCTGGATATGGCTCCTAACAGGACCCTCTTGATGGGAATGTCTCAATCCTCCAGGGAAAGCTTCAGGGAATATGCCCAAAGGTGGAGACAGCTTGATGCTGCTGTCCAGCCACCCATGTCGGAAAGAGAAATGGCCGACATGTTTATGAACACTCTGCAAGGAACATATATTGATAGGCTAGCTGCCTTTTCTTCCACCAGCTTCGCAGACGTAGTTATAGCTGGAGAAAGGATTGAAAGCCTTTTGAAAATGGGCAAAATTTCTGATAATGGTGCAAGTTCATCTAGTAATCCCAGGAAACCTTTTGTGGGACCTCGAAGAACCGGTGAGACAAATGCCATTCATGCCAGCAGGGGCAGATCTCAGTATGTCCACAGATCAGTAGCAGCTGTCACTATTCCAGCTCCGATTCCTCAGCAACCAGCATATCAACAACCACAACAACCACATTATCAGCAGCAAGTTCAGTATCCGCCACAGAGAACATACAACAACAATAACAACAATCAATAACAAAGACCCTTTCAGCAAAGACCATCACAGGCAAATAGGGTGATTGATCCCATCCCTATGCCCTATGCTGCCTTATTGCCACAACTCCTGAAACTTAACTTGGTTGAGCTAAGGACATTGGCACCTCCAAATCCCTCCAATCTCCCAAAGAATTACGATATCAACGCCAGGTGTGCTTTCCATTCCAATGCACCTGGTCACAATACAGAGAAGTGCAGGGCTTTGCAAATGAAAGTTCAAGATTTAGTGGATTCTAAAGCCCTCAACTTCGCACCTCCTCCAAATGTCAACAGAAATCCTATGCCCAACCATGGTGGGCCAAGGATTAATGCCATTGAGGAAGAAAAACCATCTACTCTGATCACCAGTGTTGCACAAATTCGAACACCTCTGGTCGAAATTAAAGCTCAGCTTCTAGAGTGCCAGGTGTTTCCCGGGTGTGAGCTCGGTTGTGGGTATTGCAACATTGCAGTCAACGGGTGTGATAATTTGAGAAGCGGCATAGATAGTCTTATCAAGGATGGTTTCCTTCAGATCTCAACAACGGCGCTTACAAATCCAGCAATCCCTTTGACAACAATTCCTGATTCTTCTACAACAACAGCAACAATCATTCCGACTGATTCATCAATGTCATCAGCAATGGCTTCATCCATCACTGCAACAAATCAAATGTCAACAACCATTTCTTCTACAACATCAGCATCCTTTTTATCAGCAGAAGCTTCTACAACACCAACAGAAATCAATAAAGATGTCTCAGCAGTCACCATCTACTATGATCCATCAGATGTTCCTCCAAACAACAACTTTCAACAACAAGCAGTGGCACCTCCTGCCAGGTCGCCAGTCACTATTTACTATGATCCTCACACCATTTCAGTACCCTCCTCTGCAGCAACCAGTCCAGTTACCATCACGGTGCCTGGACCAGTTCCCTATGAAAGCAGTAATGCCATACCTTGGCACTATGGCTCCGATCTCTACCGCAACGGAGAGAAAATCACTTTGGATTCTTCGAGCTCTTCTCCACAGATTGATAATGTTGGGGGAGGCGGAGGCTTCACCAGAAGCAGACGCCTTTTTGCCTCACAAATGCAAAGACCTAATGCTGAAGCAGAAGCTGCTGCCAAAGCAAAAGGAAAGAGTGTGGTGCTTGAAGAGCCAGCTATCAAAGAAACTCAGAAGACATCTTTTGAGCAAGATGTAGACGAGTTCATGAGAATCATAAAGAGAAGTGATTACAAGGTGGTGGATCAGCTTCACCAAACTCCCTCAAAGATCTCCATATTATCCCTGTTGATGTGTTCTGAAGCGAAGCTCACAGGAACGCATTATTGAAAGTCCTGCACGCAGCATACGTGCCAGAGGAGATTACTGTTAATCAGCTAGAAACTGTGGTGGCAAATGTCAATACCAGTCATGGATTGGGCTTCACCAATGCTGACTTAACAACTGAGGGACGTAACCACAACAAGGCTTTGCACATCACTCTAGAATGCAAGGGTGTTGTGCTATCCCATGTACTGGTGGACACTGGGTCTTTGCTCAATGTTCTACCAAAGAAAGCCTTAGTGAAGCTGGAGTATGATGGCTTGGCACTGCGTCCAAGTAACTTGGTGGTGAGAGCATTTGATGGCTCTAAAAGATCAGTGCTTGGGGAGATTGATCTGCCTGTGATGATTGGCCCGCAGACCTTCAAAATTACCTTCTATGTGATGGACATTCAGCCGGCCTACAGCTGTTTGTTGGGTAGACCCTGGATTCATGCCGCTGGCGCTGTTACGTCTACCCTTCACCAGAAGCTGAAATTCGAGTGGGAAGGCCAGATCATCACCATCTGTGGGGAAGAAGACATCTTTGTTAGCCATCTGGCTACGTATAAGTACATTAAAATGGATGGAGAAATCCATGAAACCATGAGCCAGGGGTTTGAGGCCCTGAACATTAATGAAGCATCTGCTGTACTGGGAACCTCCATAACGTCTTATCAGCAAGCCCGGAAGGTTGTTGAAGAGGGTACTGCCCAAGGCTGGGGCAAGCTGCTGCTCGTGGAGAAGAAAGAAGATAGATTTGGGTTGGGTTACAGACCAACTCAACAAGATCAGTCAGAGGCAGCAAAAGAGCCCAATTTTGTCAGCGGGGGAATGCTCACCCCGGATGCTGTGAACAACTTGGAAGACGATGAAGAAAGCGACCGCAACCTGGAGAGCTGGATACGTCCAAGGATCCCGGGGAGCCAAGTCCTTAACTGGTCTTCCCAGGAAATTATAAGGGTTACTCCTGCAGAGTAATTATTATTTCCTGTATTTTTAAGCATGCATCAAGTCTTGCATCTAGCCCAAGATGACAAGACTCATTTTGTAATCGGGCCATCTTGTAATTTTGTGCAAATAGATTAATCAATGAATATCGGACATCTTTTGCAAATGAGTCTTTTTCTTTTCCGCTCACTGTTTTTCATTCTTCTTTTTGTACAAAAATAAAATGGCAATGTTTTCCAAAATGATAACTTCATTTCACTTTTTCTAAACAAGATTAAAATTGATCACTAAAATGAACAATCTAAACCCTTGCAGAGAGTACCTTTCAGATTGCACCGACAACAACACTGCTATGGCTTCGTATGACTTTGACATTCCAATCAATCAAGCTGATGAAGGGGTTGACGAAGATTATGAGCTTCCTGAAGAGCTAGCCAGGTTGTTAAGGCAAGAGGAGAAGGTTATCACTCCTCATCAGGAGGAGATTGAAACGGTTAATCTTGGTACGGAAGAAGACGTGAAAGAAGTTAAGATCGGGGCCTGCCTACGAGATTCGGTGAAAGAGCCACTGATTGATATGCTTCGGGAGTATGTGGATGTTTTTGCTTGGTCTTATCAGGATATGCCAGGGTTGGACACTGATATTGTCATGCACAAGTTGCCTTTGAAAGAAGATTGTCCGCCGGTGAAACAGAAGCTGCGCCGTACTCGCCCGGATATGGCAATGAAGATTAAAGAAGAGGTACAAAAGCAGTGGGACTCCGGTTTCCTTGCTGTGACTAGCTATCCGCCGTGGGTTTCCAATATTGTACCTGTGCCTAAGAAAGATGGCAAGGTGAGAATGTGTGTAGACTACCGGGACCTGAACAGAGCCAGCCCGAAAGATGATTTCCCTTTACCTCACATTGATGTATTGGTAGATAATACGGCTCAATTCTCGGTATTCTCCTTCATGGACGGATTTTCAGGATACAATCAGATCAAAATGTCACCTGAAGACATGGAGAAGACAACTTTCATCACACCCTGGGGCACGTTCTGTTATAAGGTGATGCCATTCGGACTGAAGAATGCTGGTGCAACTTATCAACGGGCTATGGTGACATTATTCCACGACATGATCCATAAAGAAATCGAGTGTTATGTGGATGACATGATTGCCAAGTCCCTTACAGAAGAAGACCACCTGGTGAATCTGTTGAAGTTATTCAAGCGTCTGAGGAAGTACCAACTGAAGTTGAACCCCAACAAATGCACATTCGGGGTGCGATCCGGTAAGCTGCTGGGATTTATTGTAAGTGAGAAAGGGATTGAAGTTGACCCCGATAAAGTTAAAGCCATTCAAGAAATGCCTACGCCGAAGACTGAGAAAGAAGTTCGTGGGTTTCTAGGTAGATTGGACTACATTTCACGGTTCATATCTCATCTTACTGCGACCTGTGAACCCTTGTTCAAACTATTAAGAAAAGAACAAACGGTCAGGTGGAACGAAGACTGCCAGAGGGCTTTTGACAAAATCAAGGAATACTTACAAGAGCCTCCGATCCTTATGCCTCCAGTTGAAGGAAGACCTCTGATAATGTACTTGACAGTATTAGAAGAGTCAATGGGGTGTGTGCTGGGCCAGCATGACGAGTCTGGTCGAAAAGAGTATGCAATTTACTACCTAAGCAAAAAGTTTACCGACTGTGAACAACGTTATTCACTGCTCGAGAAAACTTGCTGTGCTTTAGCGTGGGCTGCTCGCCGATTGAGACAGTATATGTTGACCCACACTACTTTATTGATCTCGAAGATGGACCCAGTTAAGTACATTTTTGAGAAGCCAGCACTTACCGGATGGGTTGCAAGATGGCAAATGATTCTCACAGAATATGACATCCAGTACACATCTCAAAAGGCCATCAAGGGCAGTGTATTGTCTGATTATCTTGCTGAGCAACCCATTGATGATTACCAACCTATGAGATTTGACTTCCCTGATGAAGACATCATGTTCATAAAAGCGAAAGATCATGAAGAGCCTGTTCACACTAAAGGGCCTGACCCGGAAGAAGAGTGGACTATGATGTTTGATGGGGCTGTTAACATGAATGGTCGTGGTGTTGGTGCAGTACTCATTACACCTAAAGGAGTTCACATGCCTTTCTCGGCAAAACTCACCTTTAATTGCACTAACAACGAAGCTGAATACGAAGATTGTATTATGGGCCTTGAGGAAGCCATTGACCTCAGGATCAAAACTTTGACTGTATTCGGAGATTCAGCTTTGGTGATTAATTAAACCAACGGCAAATGGTACACCCATCAAGATCATCTGATACCTTATATGGGCTATACAAGAAGGTTATTGACTTTCTTTACAACGGTCAAGCTTGAGTATATCCCTCGGGACGAGAATCAGTTTGCAGATGCTCTGGCTACCATTTCATCCATGATCAAAGTTCAAGCTGCCAACTTTGTGCCTCAGATTTCAGTGTCCAGACTTGCCAGACCAGCATATGTATTTGCAGCAGATGTTGCCAAAGATGATAAGCCTTGGTTCCATGACGTTAAATGCTTCTTAGAGGATCAAACATACCCACCTGGGGCATCTTCCAATGATAAGAAGACATTAAGAAGGCTAGCTGGTAGTTTCTTCCTGAATGCTGACGGTTCCCTATACAAGAGAAATTTTGATATGGTACTTCTCAGGTGCGTTGATAGGACAGAAGCAGACTTGTTGATGCACGAGGTGCACGAAGGATCCTTTGGTACCCATGCAGGAGGACATGCAATGGCTAAAAAGTTGTTAAGATCAGGTTATTACTGGATCACAATGGATGCTGACTGTTGTGCCTATGCCAGGAAATGCCATAAATGCCAGATTTACGCAGATAAAGTGCATGTGCCTCCAAATCCTCTGAATGTGATGTCTTCACCCTGGCCCTTTGCTATGTGGGGCATTGATATGATTGGCAAGATTGAACCGACTGCTTCAAATGGCCATAGATTCATCCTGGTTTCCATTGATTATTTTACCAAATGGGTTGAAGCAGCTTCCTATGCAAATGTTACCAGGCAAGTGGTAGCCCGATTTCTAAAGAGAGACATCATCTGTCGGTATGGAGTGCCCGAGCGAATCATTACCGATAATGGTTCTAACTTGAACAACAAAATGATGGCAGAACTATGCCGGGACTTCAAGATCCAACACCACAATTCTTCTCCTTACAGGCCAAAGATGAATGGCGTTGTTGAGGCAGCTAACAAGAATATCAAGAAGATTGTACAGAAGATGGTGGTCACCTATAAAGACTGGCATGAAATGCTACCATTTGCCTTGCATGGGTACCGCACGTCAATCAGAACATCCACTGGGGCAACACCGTATCAGCTTGTGTATGGTATGGAGGCAGTCCTACCTGTTGAAGTTGAATTGCCCTCCCTGCGGGTACTGATGGATGTTAAGCTGAACGAGGCAGAATGGGTTCGGTCCTGATACGAACAACTGAGTCTGATTGAAGAAAAGAGATTAGCTGCAATCTGCCATGGGCAGCTGTATCAGAAAAGAATGAAGAAAGCCTTCGATCAGAAAGTCAGGCTCCGAGAGTACCAAGTAGGAGATCTTGTGCTGAAAAGAATCCTCCCTCCTCATACAGACCACAGGGGCAAGTGGACTCCAAACTATGAAGGGCCATTCGTAGTAAAGAAAGTTTTCTCTGGTGGAGCACTGATGCTCAGCACTATGGATGGTGAAGACTTCTTGTCCCCTGTGAATTCAGATGCGGTTAAAAAATACTTCGCATAAAACGACCCGCTGGACATAAAAACAGAATGTAAGTCCAGGCAAAAATAGGGCATCCCGGCGAGTCAAAAACAGAATAAAAGACTCGGGCAAAAATAAGGGAAAATAAATAAAAATGTACACCCGCTGAGTCGAAAAGCCGCATTGGACGACTCAGGCAAAAAAGGGTATCCTGATGGATTGAAAACCCGAAAGGACGATCCATGCAAAATGAGGGAATAAGCGAACAACTGCATTCTGAATTCATCTGTATCACTTACATCTTGGTAAGCTTAGAAAGGTTCGAGCGTCGGTCAGAATCATCCTTCTTCAGAAAGCAAGACGAGAAGAACGTCAAATGTCATACGAGTCATAGCAAAAGGGAAGCTCCCTGAAGCGTCATCAGCATTGCCAACACCTTTTTGTTTTTCAATTTGTAACGATTCCCTCATTTCAGGGGATCCGTTTCTTTGAATGTATCTTGCCAAATTCAGGGCACTCGAATTAATAAAATCAGATTTTCAGTCACACACTGTCTCGTACTCTTTTACTTGCAAAAATGTCCGATGTCATTAATTTGTTGATCGCATAAATACAGATGCGTCTTTCCTGAATTACATGCTTACAGGAAATATACTTACTCCCGGGAGTGTCCAAATTCCTATGATGGAATCCGGTAGGGAATACCTCGGGGTATTTGTGCGTTTCTTTGTCTTTACAGGATTGCAGGTATCCAAAGCGCAGCATGGGGCATGAAGGCTTCTCCCCAGCAAGCTGTCAAATCATTATCTACTCAGTCCGTCTTCCAGATTAGCACCGGAGGTGTTTTCTCCTCAGCTGAGTTGTCAAGTATCATCCTCAGTAGGATCTCTACAGAAATCTCTAGGAAGATCTTCCAGTGATCTTTCTTCTTCCCCAGCTGTAGACACCCCAAATTTTCCCTCACCCTTTCACACCATGGCTTGTGATCTCTACATATGCATAAGTTCAATCATAGCATCTCATATTGCATTTTGATTCACTGCATTTGTTTCTAAGTCATCTGCATCTAGGGTTTGTGATCTGAGCAATCCAAGAGCTTCTTGAGCCACTCCAAAGGTCATCAATCACTTCAAAGGGGTCCATGTGTGTTCAAGCATCATATTATATCCTCTCAAAGTCAAGAATGTCAAAAAATCACAAGAACTGAGAATGGCATGGAAGCAGAGCCAGGTTTAACTACACAGATGACCTAGAATTAGGGTTTTGGTTTCAAAGGCCATAACTCCAATTTTTTTGGTCATTCTTGTTTCTATTGGTCTCTATATGGTATAGGGATCATGCATATCAATTTTCATGAAGAAATTCCATGGGGAAGTCATCTAATCAAGAGTTGACTTTTTGAGCAAGTCAGTGTAAAATCAGGGCATCTGAGGCCCCCAATGACCCAACCAAAGGGTGTTCTTCATCATTTTGATTATGTATGATCTTTATTTGATCATAGAAGATGTTGGAAGTTCACAAATTTGAAGGTTTTCAAGCCATTTGCAAAAGTTGACTTTTTGGGAAAATGACTTGTAATGAAAATTGCCATTTTGGGAAACTTTTTCAACCCTTGCTTTTTGATTCAAAAATGCTTCAAATGGAAAAACTTTGGTCATGAAAGTTGTAGAATGGATCATTCCCTTTTCAAAAAGTACAAGAACTCATTCTAATTCATTTTGGATAAAAAGTTATGGCTTGTCAAAGTTGGCCAAAATCACATAATTTGAAGTTTTCTACCAAAGAGGCAAAGTTGCAAAATCCCTTGCCAAGGCAAATTGTGCTACCAAATGGACTTCTAATATTCATACAAACATGAACCAATGCCTAAAGATCAGAATTCACCAAGAGTTTGCTCATTTTTGTGACTTGTGGAACAAGAAACTTCAAAAAAACCAAGGATGAAGCAAGTTGCAAAACCTCACTCCAACCCTAATCCACTTGCTTGCTGACTTCAGAATTGATCCAAGGGCTCTCCACACTTCTTGCTGCGCAGGACAACCCTCTTGTCCTTGGCTATCCATGAGCCCATACCTCTCTTACACAACTTTTGACATTTTGGCAACTTGCCCATACCAATCACCATAGGCCACCAACAACTCTCTGACCTATCACCACTTGATACATGGACCAAAGCCAGCATAACACAACACACAATTCATGCTGAAGCTCTCTCATAACCATAGTTCCAAGTTTATGCCTCATATGCAAAACCATTCGAAACACACAGCTCAAGCAGCAAACACACAAACAAACTTCACAAAACATCTCAGCACACTCTCCTGATCATTTCCCTGCCCTCACTTTGCCCTAAACCCCCCTGAAATCAAAACACGATTTCTCCCCTTCACTGAACAGAACCTGCTCAATCTCTCAAACCATCCATTTTAAACTCCAACCAAGCATTGCAAGCTTCTCAGGAGGTCCATTAGAGGCGTTTTGGATCAAAGGGCCAGCCAGGAAGTTCCAGAAATCAAAGCTTCGATTCAGGTAGCCATGGAAATTCATTTTTCCAGAACTCTTATTTCTTGTTTCTAAAATGATCTACATGTTTCCCTGAGTTCACTGAACCTTTTATTTTTGAAAATGATTGAGTTTTGAGGTTGTATGCTTGTTCTGAAACTTTGCCCGTGAATTGATTTTTGCTTTGATTCTTATGATTCAGTGAAAATAAATGGATTTTGGGGTGGGGTTTAGGTTTAATGATGTTTAATGAGTGATTCTGGAGAGATTTGTGAAGTTTCATGGCGTATTAAGGGAGATTGAATGAGAAGCCTGCCGGAGAAGACGACCGGAACAGTGTTCCGGTCGTCTGAAAATAATTAGGGTTAGTTAATTAGGGTTTAATCTTAATTACGTAAGTTTGAATGTGAGCCGTCCAAACGCGCGCCAAGTCCACTCCCGCGTCCCTGAATTTGAATCTCAGCCATCAGATTGGCTGACTTTCTATTTTTCTATTTAAATTCATTTTTATTTTCATTTGTTTTACATTTATTTTCTTCATTTTATTAAAAATAGTAAAATACATTGAAAAATTCTGAAATTTTTTATCAAACATTTTATTAATTTTCAGAAACCAAAAATATTTTCATTTTTATTTTTTGCATTAAAAATCATTTTTAAATCATTTAAAAGTTTATTTTTAATTAGTTAATGAAAATTAATCAATTAAAAATACTTTTAGGTATTTAAAAAATCACAAAAAAATTCATGTAACATTTAAAATCATTTAGAAACATTGTCCAACCCTCAAACCAAATTTCTTTTTTGATCTTGATGCCTTTTGACAATTTTCAATGGAATTAAAATCATTTCAAGGCATTATTTTGGTTCAATCTTCAAAAAATCATTTCTGTCAAACCTTTGAGAGTTGGAAGGTGTTTCTTTTTGCATTGTATCTTGCATAACATGTAGTTTATAGGATAAAATTGGCATGAATTGATCTTGCATTTTCATTTTGTTTGGCATTTTTCTTGACAAGGTACCTTAAAACCCTAGCAATCTTAGGAAATTCATAACTCTCACTAGGTTAAGAGTTGGATCCCCTCCTTTGGGCAATGAGTTTGTATAGGTTTAGGGTTCCTTTGATTGCATTTTCAAATTTTTATCATGTCATTTGCTTCTGGTTTTGGATTTTTCTTTGTATGTTGATCATTAACCCTAATTTATGTCTCCTTTGGCATCCATTTCTCATTTGCTTGCATACCATGACTTGCCATGACATTTTGTGCATCCATTTGATTCATCACACATCTTAGGACATATAAGAATCATGTTTGATCATTGCATCTTTCATTTTCCATGTTGTATGCATTTCATAACTTTTCATGAACATCCATGGTTCTAAGCATGTCTCATTTGCATCCATATGTTTGTATGATCACCCTCATGCCTTGTTTCATGTTTGCATCATCTCTTAGCATCATTAACATCATGTATTTGCTTCTGGTCTTGGTTTGCATCATCCCATTTCATCTCATTTGCATTGCATCTCATTTCTTTCACTAACTTTTCAGGTGGTAAGTCACTTTGAGAAGTGGGTTTGTCTTCACTTCTCACAATTTCTTTTCATCTCCTTTATGCATCATTGCTGCATTTTTGTATGTGTATTGGATTGAGATTGCTCATTCTTGTTCATCTTACCTTCTTTCTTCAAGCAACTTGTCTTCTTAAGTGAAGCAAGTTGCTTTGCTTCTCTTTTCTCCTTTCATCTGCCTCCTGGTGATTCTTTGAAGATCTTTCTTGCAAACCTCACAAACCCTAGGACTTCCAAGCATGATAACCTTTTTTAGGATTGTTTAGTCTCCCATTTAGCTTTTACCTTTGTGTCATCATTTGAGTCTTCTCTTCTCATCTCATAATCAGGAACTAAACCCTAAAGGCTTTAAGGCTTTGTGATTAAACTTATGCATGCATCCTTCTATTAGGATGGAGTGTATAACTTTAATCCTAAGTGTTAAACCCTTAATGTGTTTAACTCCTTTAATCAACTCACTTAATAATCATCAAGACATCAAACTTGTAACTTGGGCCTTGCATTAGGGTTCTAATTCTTCCTTAACTGGTTAAGAAGGACTAACCCTAGTGTTAATGGACAAGTCCCCCTCAAGTTGTCTTACAAACCATAAAACTCACTTCTTCATCCTATCATTAACTAAAATCCACCTTAATAAAGGCTTTGTTTTGTCATGAGGTTAATCCCTAATCATGGATTAAGTTGATGAGTCTTCCTCAGCTTAAACATTCTCATCTATTATCCTTCTATTAGGATGGTGTAATGAGTCTGTTTAATCCCTGATTATGGCTTAAACTCATTACCTAACACTAAACAAAAACAACAAAAACATCTAATTAATCACAAGTAGGTTAATGATCTTAATCCTACTTCAGGGTGATTAAGTGTGAGAAGCTGACTTCACACTTAAGGTATTCTCATTACCCCTAATCAGAGGGAGGATGTGATGAGTTTACTAACCCATTGGTTTAGGCTTAAGATCATTAACTTATGACCAACTTCAAAAAGCAGTAAAAGATTGAAAACATCAAAAACAAACAATAATCGTCTCCTCCGGGATTCTTTTCTCATCTCATTCACTCACAAACGAGAACTAGCTTCTTCCGTCTAATGCAAGACAGTTTGCACCTGAGCCAGACAGGTCATACACTTGAGCATAGACAAGTAAGCAGTTCACAAGTCAATTCACCTTTTCTGTCTCTTTGGGTCGAACTACGGTGTTCTGACTTCCTCATTGCACGAGAGGATACGTAGGCATAACTTAACAGTTATCGAACAAAAGTCTCTGTATATTCCCCCTCCTTCTAGCATCATTCTTTTAGCCTCAATGTCTTGAGCTTTCCATTCTTGTCCTTACACCGACACTTTTCTTATATACTTCACTTTCTTTTTACACTGACACTTGCATTCATTCCAGCTTTGATACACAAATTGCACTGACACTACCCCTTTAAAACACAAATCTTTTAGGCGTGGATCCCGTCGAGTACGACGGGCAATCTGGGTGCTAATACCTTCCCAGGTTGTAACCAACCCCCTTTCTCAGTCTCTCTGGTTCGCAACCGCCTCATCCCTCCTTTTCTAGGTTTATGCAGCATTACCTTTCCTCCGGGATAAAAATGCCTAGCTGGCGACTCTTGTCTTTCTCTTGAGTTCACGGCTGTGTGTTCTCTCTTCTCTCGCCGACCGTTCGCGTCTGTACCCCGTTTGAGTTGATCTCATTTGGTGGGAGCGACAGCTTGGCGACTCTGCTGGGGACCCTTATACTGTAACCAAGGCTTCTGGTTCTTTTTGTGGGTTCCTCCTAGCGCTTGTTTGATTTGTGTTTACTAGGGTGTTATGTGCTATTTGTGTTTGTATATTTGCTTTATTTACTGCTTTATGTACAATTATTTATTGCTTTCTTTATATACATCATACTGTCATACTGTTATCATTGTTGGATCTGTTCTTCTGTCTTGGTGGGTGGGGTTCTATTGAGAGTTAAGGTCCTATACCTGGGACCTGAGTGACACCTAGGCTAGAGTGGTTCACGTTCTTTCCCATTCCATTTCGGTCTGGTGCGGGAATATGAAACACGGTTCAGATATGGGTTTCTTCTTGAGAACTCTGTGCTACAGATTTCCTGTAGTGCTAGGGCTATCTGGGAAGCCTGCTAAGTCTGGATGACCTTTATTATGACCTTCAGAAACTGAGGTGAATTAGAGGAGGATCTTTTATGGTTATTGTAAACACTGTACCTCCGGGTTAGAAGTGTTTACACTTCTCATAACTGATCCAAGTCTGAGGATCTTTGTTTTAGAACACTACCTGTGAGGGGGTTGGGCTGTTTACAGGTTTGCAGGAACCCTTGGCCACGTCATACCCTGTTACTTATTGTGTTCAAGAATGTTTCACTTTGGACAGTTCTTGTGATTTAACCCAGGACATGTGACTCTTTATTTGAGTCCCCCACCTTGGTTACTGGATTTCTGAACCTCCATCTGGACTTCTTGAACATACATAGACTTATATCAAGTCAGTTAATCAGATCCAGCTTGATCACAAACCCTTTCATATCATTTGCATACTCATCATTGCATCATTTAACAGTTGTGTATTTGTTTTTCAGGGTATCCATATTTTATCTGGCTTGGTTTTGACCCCTTCATCTGCATAGACCCCTGTTCATCAGTTATCTGCTACAGCTATCAGTTGCCTGCTTCAGCTACTCTCATCACTAGCTTCAGCCTATCAGTGGCTTATCTCCAGTATCAGTCTTCATCATCAGTATTTGTTTCAGCTCTTCATCAGCAGTCATGGCACCCAAGAAGAGCAACATTTCATACCACTTCTTTGAACCTGTGCTAACTGGTATCAGACAGGTCCAGGCACTCATCACTCCAGACCACATCCCATTATTCAGAGAACATTATGGAGGCATCCTTGATATGGTTATGGACCTGGACCCTTCTCAGAGGAGTTTGATCCACACTTGCCTACAGTTTTATGACCCTCCTTTGAGATGCTTCACTTTCCAGAACTTTCAGTTGGGACCTCTGCTGGAAGAGTTCTCATCATTGATTGGAGTACCTGTCAGGGGTGGTGTCCCCTTCAACCCAGAGATGACTTCTCCCAGCAATGGAGAAGTGGAAAAAGCACTGTACCTGGAACCTATTTTGATTGAGAAAAACATGACAACAAAGGCTGGGATCCTTGGTTTACACTTAGATTTCTTGATTTCTCAGGCCATCCTGAAGGCCTCCTTAGGAGAATGGAGGGCAGTTTGTGCATTGTTAGCCCTCAGTATATATGGGGTTTAACTTTTTGCAGATGAGCCCAAGTTTATCAGCAAGAATGCCATTCATCTTTTCCTTATGAGGAACCCAGTACCCACCTTGCTGGGAGATTTCTATTATTCCATTCATCAGAGGAATGAGAAGCAAAGAGGAAATTTGGTGAGGTGTTGTGCTCCTCTATTTCACACTTGGCTGCTCAAACACTTACCTAAGACTGATGCCTTCCTAAATCCTCACCAACAAAAGAATTGGGCTAAGAGACTTATTGCTTTGACTTCAGATGACGTCAGATGGTGCACCCAGAGTACCAAAGGCAAAGACATCATCACTAGCTGTGGGCAGTACCCAAATGTACCTCTGGTAGGAGTGAAGGGTTGCATCAACTACAATCCTTTGCTGTTTAAGAGACAATTAGGCTATGCTTTGGTCCACCCTCCTAGAGTGCAAGACTTGGTTGAAACCCTGTATTGTGAGATAAAGCCTAATCTGGTTGTT
The DNA here is from genome assembly GCA_963966055.1 of Lathyrus aphaca. Classification (NCBI taxonomy): domain Eukaryota; kingdom Viridiplantae; phylum Streptophyta; class Magnoliopsida; order Fabales; family Fabaceae; genus Lathyrus; species Lathyrus aphaca. The sequence continues at coordinate 19,126,436 of OZ014525.1, forward strand.
GTCAGACAAGCATCCTGGGCTTGGGACAACATCCAAACCAAAGGGATGGCCATTCTTGGAAAGTGCAACAATGTGGCTTCAGCTCAGTATTATGAATGGTCCCATGCTAGAGCTCAAATTTCTGGGATGCCTTTCACCATTGAGGATGCACCTGGACCACCCACAGTGCCACCTCCAACCACTATCAGCCTGGAAGAATTTGAGAAGCTGAAGGAAAGGAATGAGAATCTGTCTCAAGCTCTGAAGAAGACCCTCTGAGAGAGGAGTGATGGTCGTCTAGACATTGAGAGGTTGGAGAAGCTTAAGGTGGAGCATCTGACCAAGATTGAGAAAGCAGAGGACTACATCAAGAAGTCAAGGGCTGGAGAGCAAATTTTGAAGAATGCCTGTAAAGAGGCCCAGTTTCAGAAGGCTAGGACTGATCTCTATCTGAAAGAAAGTCAAGCTAGGTGGGTCAGGATTACTGAAGCTCACACTTAAGAGGATAAGAGGACTCAGGACAGGATTGAGCAGTTGGAGGCCAATGAGAAGAAGCAACAGGAGGCTTTGCTGGCAGCCCAGAAGGAAATTTCAGAACTGAAGCTTAGGGCTGGTGTGAAAAGGTCAAAGGACCAGGGCAGACACAAGAAACTGACCACTGCTATTACCACCAGAAACCTTCTTATCAGGAACTTTACAGAGCATCCGGCTGATCCTGTAACTGAATCACTTTTGAAGGAGGTTAAGGAGGATGAGTTTGGCTTAGATGTTTGATTACTTTGCTTGTTGTTATTTCCATTTGATGTACTTTTTCTTTTGTTGTATTTTGACCCTTCAGGGGCATGTGTTGTAAAAACAAACTATGTATGATTCACCATTTGTAACATATTCATTAGTTTGTTTCATTTGAGTTTCTTTCTCCCAAGCAACATCAAAGCATCTTCCTCAGGGTCTGGAAAGGTCAAAACCAAGAGCCAAGCCGGATACCTTGGAAGATAAATAAGCATACTGCATTGCATACTAACTCTTGTTTTGTTTTGTAGGATCTTGCTTTATTTTGTTTCTAACTCTGTTGTGGTTCAGGAATTATTGCTCGCCGCCGGGTGTTCCCTCTCAACCGTCCGCACAGATATCCTACTCGCAACAACCTTCCTGGTATCCAAATGGACCAAGTACAGCAAGATCTGACAGAGGTCAGGACTCAGATGGCTAACGAAAGGGTGGAGATGAGAAACCAAATGGCCCAATTCATGGAAGTAATGAATGGCTTGGCTCAAAGTCAAGAAAGATTGAGGGCATTGGTAGAAAGACAAACCCCAGAAGAACCTCCTCTAGGAACTGGAGGAACAAGTAACAATGAAAGGGGTCAGCCTCATGTTAATCCACCAGTATACGGGCCTCATCTGCATCCGGAAGTCAACATCCCGGGTATTGTGCAAGGAAATACTACTGGAGGAAGAATTTTACAGGAAGACCCCCAGGAAGAGCAGTTCACCGTAATGGGAGCTGGGGATGAAGTATATGATAGGAGATTTGATGAAATTGCTGAGAAGTTGAGATCTCTGGAGTCTCAAAACTCCCTAGGCTTTGATGTGATGGATATGGGGTTAGTGGACGGGGTAAGGATTCCCCACAAGTTTAAACGCCCGTGCTTCGAGAAGTACAATGGAACTTCCTGTCCACGAACTCACTTGCAGTCTTTTCTGGGGAGACTTAAGGCATACACCATGGATGAAAAACTATGGATGTTTTACTTTGAAGATAGTTTGACTGGGGCTTCAAGGGAGTGGTACTCTCACTTGACCAGAGCCACTATGAGGTGCTGGAAGGACTTAGCTGAAGCCTTCATCAGGCAATACCAATACAATCTGGACATGGCTCCTAATAGGACCCTTTTGATGGGAATGTCTCAGTCTTCCAGAGAAAGCTTTCGGGAATATGCCCAGAGGTGGAGACAGCTTGCTGCTACTGTCCAGCCACCCATGTCGGAAAGAGAAATGGCCGACATGTTTATGAACACTCTGCAAGGAACATATATTGATAGGCTAGCTGCCTTTTCTTCCACCAGCTTCACTGACGTAGTTATAGCCGGAGAAAGAATTGAAAGCCTATTAAAGATGGGCAAGATTTCTGATAATGGTGCGAGCTCGTCCAACAACTCCAGGAAACCTTTTGTAGGACCTAGAAGGAGTGGTGAAACAAATGCCATTCATGCCAGCAGGGGCAGAGCTCAGTATGTTCATAGGTCAGTGGCAGCTGTCACAATTCCAGCTCCGATTCCTCAGGAACCAACATATCAACCACCACAACAACCACATTATCAACAGCAAGTTCAGTATCCGCCACAAAGGACCTACAACAACAACAACAACAATCAGCAGCAAAGACCTTTTCAGCAAAGACCATCACAGGCCAATAGGGTGACTGATCCAATCCCTATGCCTTATGCCACTTTATTGCCACAACTCCTGAAACTCAACTTGGTTGAATTAAGGACATTGGCACCACCAGATTCCTCCAGTCTTCCAAGAAATTATGACGCCAACGCTAGATGTGCTTTTCACTCCAATGCACCTGGCCATAGTACGGAAAAATGCAGGGCTTTACAAATGAAGGTACAAGATTTGGTGGATTCTAAAGCTCTAAACTTTGCACCCCCGCCAAATGTCAACAAGAACCCCATGCCCAATCATGGAGGACCAAGAATTAATGCCATTGAGGAAGATAAGCCATCTTTCTTAATCACCAGTGTTGGGCAGATTCGGACACCTCTGGTAGAAATTAAAGTTCAGCTCCTAGAATGCCAGATGTTCCCCGGGTGTGAACTTGGTTGTGATTATTGCAACATTTCGGTCAATGGGTGTGATAACTTGAGAAGCGGCATAGATGGTCTTATCAAAAGTGGTATACTCCAGATCACAACATCAGCGCCTACAAATCCAGCAATCCCTTTGACAACGATTCCTGAGTCTCCTACAACTGCAACAACAATCATCCCAACTAATTCATCAATTTCATCAACAATGGCTTCATCTATCACTTCAACAAGTCAGATATCAACAACCATCTCTTCTACAACATCAACACCCATTTATTCAACAGAATCTCCTACAACGCCAACAGATATCTCAGCAGTCACCATTTATTATGATCCCTCAAATGTTCCCCCAAACAACAACTTTCAACAACAAACAGTGGCACCTCTTGCCAGGTCACCAGTCACCATTTACTACGATCCGCACACCATTTCAGTACCCTCTTCTGCAGCAGTTAGTCCAGTTACCATCACGGTGCCTGGACCAGTTCCATATGAAAGCAGTAATGCCATACCTTGGCATTATGGCTCCGACCTCTACTGCAATGGGGAGAAAATCACTTTGGACTCTTCAACTTCTTCTCCACAGATTGACAATGTTGGGGGAGGCGGAGGCTTCACCAGAAGCGGACGCCTTTTTGCCTCACAATTGCAAAAACCTAATGCTGAAGCAGAAGCTGCTGCCAAGGCAAAAGGAAAAAGTGTGATATCTGAAGAACCAATTCTCAAAGAAACTCAGAAGACATCTTTTGAACAAGATGTAGACGAGTTTGTGAGGATTATAAAGAGAAGTGATTACAAAGTGGTGGATCAGCTTCACCAACTCCCTCAAAGATCTCCATATTATCCCTGTTAATGTGCTCCGAAGCTCACAGGAATGCACTATTGAAAGTCTTGCACGCAGCATACGTGTCAGAGGAGATCACTGTTAATCAGCTGGAGACAGTGGTGGAAAATGTCAATACCAGTCATGGACTGGGTTTCACCAATGCTGACTTAACAACTGAGGGGCGTAACCACAACAAGGCTTTACACATCACTCTAGAATGCAAGGGTGCTGTTCTATCCCATGTACTGGTGGACACTGGGTCTTCACTCAATGTTCTACCAAAGAAAGCCTTGGTGAAGCTGGAGTACGATGGCTTGGCACTGCGTCCAAGTAATCTGGTGGTGAGAGCATTTGATGGCTCTAAGAGATCAGTACTAGGGGAAATTGATCTGCCTGTGATGATTGGCCCGCAGACCTTCAAAATTACCTTCTATGTGATGGACATTCAGCCAGCCTACAGCTGTTTGTTGGGTAGACCTTGGATCCATGCCGCTGGCGCAGTTACGTCTACCCTTCACCAGAAGCTGAAATTCGAGTGGGAAGGCCAAATCATCACCATCTGTGGTGAAGAAGATATCTTTGTTAGCCATCTGGCTACGTACAAGTATATTGAGATGGATGGAGAAATCCATGAAACTATGAACCAGGGGTTTGAGGCCCTGAACATTAATGAAGCATCTGCTGTGCTTCGAACCTCCATAACGTCTTATCAGCAAGCCAGGAAGGTTGTTGAAGAGGGGACTGCCCAAGGCTAGGGCAAGCTGCTGCCCGTGGAGAAGAAGGATGACAGATTTGGGTTGGGTTACAAACCAACTCAACAAGATCAATCAGAGGCTGCCGAGAAGCCCAATTTTGTCAGCGGGGGAATGCTCACCCCAGATGCAGTGAACAACTTGGAAGATGAGTCGGAAGATGAGCGCAACCTGGATAGCTGGATACGTCCAAGGATCCCGGGGAGCCATATCTCAAACTGGTCTTCCCAAGAAATTATAAGGGTTACTCCTGCAGAGTAATTATTATTTCCTGTATTTTTAAGCATGCATCAAGTCTTGCATCTTGCCCAAGATGACAAGACTCATTTTATAATCGGGCCATCTCGTAATTTTGTGCAAACAGATCAATCAATGAATATCGGACATCTTTTGCAAATGAGTCGTTTTCCTTTTCTACTCACTGTTTTTCATTTTTTTTCTTTTTGTACAAAAAAATAAAAATGGCAATGTTTTCCAAAATGATAATTTCATTTCACTTTTTTAAATAAGATTAAAATCAATCACTAAAATGAACAATCTAAACCCTTGCAGAGAGTGCCTTTCAGACCGCACCGACAACAACACAGCTATGGCTTCGTATGACTTTGACAATCCGATCAATCAAGTTGATGAAGGGGTTGAAGAAGATTATGAGCTTCCTGAAGAGCTAGCCAGGTTGTTAAGGCAAGAGGAGAAGGTTATCACTCCTCATCAGGAGGAAGTCGAAACGATTAATCTTGGTACGGATGAAGATGTGAAAGAGGTTAAGATCGGGGCCTGCTTACAAGACTCAGTGAAAGAACAACTGATTGACCTGCTTCGTGAATATGTGGATGTGTTTGCTTGGTCTTATCAGGATATGCCAGGGTTGGACACCAACATTGTTATGCATAAGCTGCCTTTAAGAGAAGATTGCCCGCCGGTTAAACAGAAACTGCGCCGTACTCGCCCGGATATGGCAATGAAGATCAAGGAAGAGGTACAAAAGCAGTGGGACGCCGGGTTCGTCGCTGTGACTAGCTATCCGCCGTGGGTTGCTAATATTGTACCTGTGCCTAAGAAGGATGGCAAGGTGAGGATGTGTGTGGACTACCGGGACCTGAACAGAGCCAGTCCGAAAGATGACTTCCCTTTACCTCACATTGATGTATTGGTTGATAATACAGCTCAGTTCTCGGTGTTCTCCTTCATAGACGGATTTTCGGGATACAACCAGATCAAGATGTCACCTGAAGACATGGAGAAGACAACTTTCATCACACCCTGGGGCACATTCTGTTATAAGGTAATGCCATTCGGATTGAAGAATGTTGGCGCAACGTACCAAAGGGCTATGGTAACATTATTCCACGACATGATCCATAAAGAAATTGAATGTTATGTGGATGACATGATTGCCAAGTCCCTCACAGAAGAAGACCACCTGGTAAATCTGTTGAAACTATTCAAGCGTCTGAGGAAATACCAACTGAAGTTAAACCCCAACAAATGCACATTCGGGGTGCGATCTGGTAAGCTGCTGGGGTTTATTGTAAGTGAAAAAGGGATTGAAGTTGACCCTGATAAAGTCAAAGCCATTCAAGAAATGCCTGCACCGAAGTCAGAAAAAGAAGTTCGGGGGTTTTTAGGTAGGTTGAACTACATCTCAAGATTCATATCTCACCTCACAGCAACCTGCGAGCCTTTGTTCAAGCTGTTAAGAAAAGAACAAACGGTCAGGTGGAACGAAGACTGCCAAAGGGCTTTTGACAAGATCAAAGAATACTTACAAGAACCTCCCATCCTTATGCCTCCAGTTGAAGGGAAACCTCTGATAATGTACTTGACAATGTTAGAAGAGTCAATGGGGTGCGTGCTGGGCCAGCATGACGAGTCTGGTCGAAAAGAGTATGCAATATACTACCTAAGCAAAAAGTTTACCGACTGTGAACAACGTTATTCACTGCTCGAGAAAACTTGTTGTGCTTTAGCGTGGGCTGCTCGCCGACTAAGGCAGTATATGTTGACCCACACTACCTTATTGATCTCAAAGATGGATCCAGTTAAGTACATTTTTGAGAAGCCAGCTCTTACCGGACGGGTTGCAAGATGGCAAATGATCCTCACAGAATACGACATCCAGTACACATCTCAGAAAGCCATCAAGGGCAGTGTATTGTCTAATTATCTTGCTGAGAAACCCATTGATGATTACCAGCCTATGAGATTTGACTTCCCTGATGAAGACATCATGTTCATAAAAGCAAAAGATCGTGAAGAGCCTGTTCACAATGAAGGGCCCGACCCGGAAGAAGAATGGACAATGATGTTTGATGGGGCTGTTAATATGAATGGTCGTGGTGTTGGTGCAGTACTCATTACACCTAAGGGGGTTCACATGCCTTTCTCGGCAAAGCTCACTTTCAACTGCACTAACAATGAAGCCGAATACGAAGCTTGTATTATGGGACTTGAGGAAGCTATTGACCTCAGGATCAAGACTTTGACTGTGTTCGGAGATTCAGCTCTGGTAATCAACCAAACCAACGGCAAATGGTACACACACCAAGATCATCTGGTACCTTACAGGGATTATACAAGGAGGTTATTGACTTTCTTTACAACGGTCAAGCTTGAGTACATCCCTCGAGACGAAAATCAATTTGCAGATGCTCTGGCAACCATTTCATCAATGATCAAAGTTCAAGTTGCCAACTTTGTGCCTCGGATTTCGGTATCAAGACTTGACAGACCAGCATATGTATTTGCAGAAGATGTTGCCAAAGACGATAATCCTTGGTTCCATGACATTAAGTGCTTCTTAGAGGATCAAACATACCCACCCGGGGCATCTTCCAACGATAAGAAGACATTAAGAAGGCTAGCTGGTAGTTTCTTCCTGAATACTGATGGTTCCCTGTACAAGAGAAACTTTGATATGGTACTTCTCAGATGCGTTGATAGAACAGAAGCAGACTCGTTGATGCACGAGGTGCACGAAGGATCCTTTGGTACCCATGCAGGGGGGCATGCCATGGCCAAGAAGTTGCTAAGGTCAGGCTATTACTGGATCACAATGGATGCAGACTGTTGTGCCTATGCCAGAAAATGCCATAAATGCCAGATTTATGCGGATAAAGTACATGTGCCTCCAAATCCTATGAACGTGATGTCTTCACCCTGGCCCTTTGCCATGTGGGGCATTGATATGATTGGTAAGATCGAACCGACTGCTTCAAACGGCCACAGATTCATCCTGGTAGCCATTGACTATTTCACCAAGTGGGTTGAGGCAGCTTCCTATGCAAATGTTACAAGGCAAGTGGTAGCCCGATTTCTGAAGAGAGACATCATCTGTCGGTATGGAGTTCCCGAGCGAATCATTACTGATAATGGTTCCAACTTAAACAATAAGATGATGGCAGAACTATGCCGGGACTTCAAGATCCAACACCACAATTATTCTCCTTACAGGCCAAAGATGAATGGCGCTGTTGAAGCGGCTAATAAGAATATCAAGAAGATTGTACAGAAGATGGTAGTCACCTACAAAGACTGGCATGAAATGCTACCATTTGCCTTGCATGGGTACCGTACGTCAATCAGAACATCCACTGGGGCAACACCGTATCAGCTTGTGTATGGTATGGAGGCAGTCCTACCTGTTGAAGTTGAATTACCCTCCCTGCGGGTACTGATGGATGTTAAGTTGAATGAAGCAGAATGGGTCCGGTCCCGATACGAACAACTGAGTCTGATCGAAGAAAAGAGATTAGCTGCAATCTGTCATGGGCAGCTGTATCAGAAAAGAATGAAGAAAGCCTTCGATCAAAAAGTCAGGCTCCGAGAATACCAAGTATGGGATATTGTGCTGAAAAGACTCCTCCCTCCTCATACAGACCACAGGGGCAAATGGACTCCGAACTATGAGGGACCATTCGTAGTAAAGAAGGTTTTCTCTGGTGGAGCACTCATGCTCAGTACTATGGATGGCGAAGACTTCCCGTCTCCTGTGAATTCAGATGCAGTTAAAAAATACTTCGCATAAAATGACCCGCTGGACATAAAAACAGAATGAAAGTCCAGGCAAAAATAGGGCATCCCGGCGAGTCAAAAACAGAATAAAAGACTCGGGCAAAAGTAAGGGAAAATAAACAAAAAAATGTACACCCGCTGAGTTGAAAAGCCGCATTGGACAACTCAGGCAAAAATGGGTATCCCGGTGGATTGAAACCCCGAAAGGGCGATCACGCAAAAATAAGGGAATGAGCGAACAACTGCATTCTGAATTCGTCTGTATCACTTGCAACTTGGAAAGTTTCGAAAGGATCGAGCTTCTTTCAGAATCAGCCTTCTTCAGAAAGCAAGACGAGAAGAATGTCAAATGTCATACGAGTCATAGCAAAAGGGAAGCTTCTTAAAGCGTCATCAACATTGCCAACCCTTTTTGTTTCTCAATTTGTAACAATCCCCTCATTTCAGGGGATTTGTTTCTTTGACTATATCTTGCCAATTCAGGGCACATGAATTAATAAAATCAGCTTTTCAGTCACGTTCCGTCTCGTATATTTTATTTTGCAAAAATGTCCGATGACTTTAAGATACTGATTGCATAAATACAGATGTTTTTCTTCTAAAAATACGTGCTTGCAGGAAATATACTTACTCCCGGGAGTGTATAACTCCTATGATGGAATCCGGCAGAGGATACCTCGGGATTACTTGTGCGTTTCTATGTCTTTTTCAGGATTGCAGGTATTCAAAGCACGGCATGAGGCATGAAAGCTTCACCCCAGCAAGCTGGCAAATCTTTATCTACTCAATCTTAGCACCGGAAGTGTTTTATCCCCAGCTGAGTTGTCAAATATACTCCTCAGCAGGACTGCTACAGAAATCTCTAAGAAGATCTCCCAGTGATCTTTCTTCTTCCCCAGCCGGGCTGCCAATCGTCCTTCCTCCTCAGACAAGTGCAAAGCCAGGGAACCATATCCCCACAGAGCTTCAGCCTCTACCCGGGAGAGCCACGCGTGAAGGAATCACAACAGAGTGACGAAAGCTTCTACAAACCCCAGCTGGGTCCTTCATTAACTGGAATAGGTCTATCAGTGACCTATTTCCCCAAGCAGAATCATATATGTTAGATCTACCAATGATCTCACTCCCAGCTGGGATGTCCACTTCAAGCAGATCGGCCAGAGATCTTCGCAGTAACGGGATCCGAATCTCGGATTGTTATCTTTTGCATAAACATAGCATTCGCATCATATTCACCCCACAAAGCGTAGCATTCCGTCTAATACGGAGCATTACGGCAAAAATCAAACATATTGCATAATCATAAGCCATGTTCTGAATACTAACAATCCATCAACTGTATACAGAAAAAACTCCCCAAAATTTCCCGGCAGAGAGCCCAAACATTTCCCTCACAAACACAAATACTCCTTGACACTCGTCCGTGTCATATCCCCAGTAGAAAGCTAAAGTATTTGCCCTACACTCACAAATACCAGTACACACTCCTTTTGGCACCCGTCCGTGTCATCATTCCCCAGTAAAGTCGCCCGAACTTTTCGTTACAAACAAACACTTGTATATTACAGATACTTCTCGACACCCGTCCGTGTCACTTTCCCCAGCATAGTTACCTGAACACTTTTGAATATCAGATTCTTATTTATATTACACTTTTTCTCTTTTGGCACTCATCCGTGTCACTCTCCTCAGCAAATTAAACACTCATCCGTACACCACTCATACTTATTGCTCCTGTTCCAGATACTCGTCCGTATCTTGTATATACCACTTAAATCCCCGCAGATTCGACACTCGTCCGTGTTCTTTGTTAACCAGTTGATACTCGTCTGTATCATCATCTCAGAACATGCGTCAAGCGTTCGTTTCTACCTGATACTCGTCCGTATCGTAGTCTTAGGGATGCTCGTCCGCATCTTTAATCCATACACTGTGTCAAACACTCTTGTCTTCTAGAATTTAGACACTCGTCTGTGTCTACTTTTCCCCAGAAGGGTCCCGTCAGAATCAACACTCGTCTGTGTTCCTTGTTAACCAGTTGATACTCGTCTGTATCATCATCTCTGAACATGTGTCAGTATTTGTTTCTACCCGATACTCGTCCGTATCGTAGTCTTAGGGATGCTCGCCCGCATCTTTAATTTATACACAATGTCAAAACACTTATACCTTTTATTTCTTGGATATAAACACTCGTCCGTGTTTACTATTCCCCAGTAGGTCGCCAGCAAAGCAAAATTTCTTTTCTATCTGACATTCGTCCTATGTCATGATAAACCCTGAGAGCAGCCGTACCCTTCTAGGTGATCGTCCTTCACCTCTTGATGATCGTCCTTCATCATGCTCATCCGATGGCCGTCCCCATCGTTGATCTTTTCTATCCGACATTCGTCCTATGTCGTGATATTTAGCAGCCGTCCCCTGCTAGGTGATCGTCCTTCACCTTTTGATGATCGTCCTTCATCATTTTATCCGATGGCCGTCCCCATCGTTGATCTTGTTATTTGACATTCGTCCTATGTCATGATAAACCTTGAGAGCAGCCGTCCCCTGCTAGGTGATCGTCCTTCACCTCTTGATGATCGTCCTTCATCATGCTCGTCCGATGGTCGTCCCCATCGTCGACCTTTTATCCGGCATTCGTCCTATGTCGCGATACTTTCGGCAGTCGTACCCTGCCAGGTGATCGTCCTTCACCTTAGATGACCGTCCCTCATCTTATCCCCAACAGAGCAGCCGTCCCTTGCTAGGTGATCGTCCTTCACCTTTGATGACCGTCCCCCATCATTATTTCATTTATTCTTTAACCCGATGGCCGTCCCCGTCGTGGTCCCTTTTCCTTTTCCTGGTGATCGTCCTTCACCTTTGATGATCGTCCCTCATCATTATTTCATTTATTCTTTAACCCGATGGCCGTCCCCGTCGCGGTCCCTTTTCCTTTTCCTGATGATCGTCCTTCATCAGTTTAGCCCGATGGTCGTCCCCATCGCTGTTTACATTACTTCATGACCGTACCTCATCATTTATTTTTACCTATAATCCCCATAGAGTCGTGATGGACGTCCCCATCATAATCTCTTATATCCCCAGCATGTCGGCCGTCCCCGTCATTGCTTTATTTCCCGCATTTTCCCCAGCATGTCGGCCGTCCCCGTCATTGCTCTTTCCCCAGCAGTCGTCCTCTGCTCGACAGTCGTCCTCCGTCGCCCATACTTTATAAATATACTTTATTTTCTTTTACAATCTATATCCCTTTTCTTCTTCATTCTGTGGGTGCAAATTTTGGACTGTCTTTGGTATTCAACCACAAGTTATCTTGTTTGACTGTTAAGCCGTTGCTTACATCCTGCACAGCTAACTCATGCTTGAATAGGGGCAGCTGTAGACACCCCAAATTTTCCCTCACCCTTTCACACCATGGCTTGTGATCTCTACATATGCATAAGTTCAATCATAGCATCTCATATTGCATTTTGATTCACTGCATTTGTTTCTAAGTCATCTGCATCTAGGGTTTGTGATCTGAGCAATCCAAGAGCTTCTTGAGCCACTCCAAAGGTCATCAATCACTTAAAAGGGGTCCATGTGTGTTCAAGCATCATATTATATCCTCTCAAAGTCAAGAATGTCAAAAAATCACAAGAACTGAGAATGGCATGGAAGCAGAGCCAGGTTTAACTGCACAGATGACCTAGAATTCGGGTTTTGGTTTCAAAGGCCATAACTCCAATTTTTTTGTCATTCTTGTTTCTATTGGTCTCTATATGGTATAGGGATCATTCATATCAATTTTCATGAAGAAATTCCATGGGGAAGTCATCTAATCAAGAGTTGACTTTTTGAGCAAGTCAGTGTAAAATCAGGGCATCTGAGGCCCCCAATGACCCAACCAAAGGGTGTTCTTCATCATTTTGATTATGTATGATCTTTATTTGATCATAGAAGATGTTGGAAGTTCACAAATTTGAAGGTTTTCAAGCCATTTGCAAAAGTTGACTTTTTGGGAAAATGACTTGTAATGAAAATTGCCATTTTGGGAAACTTTTTCAACCCTTGCTTTTTGATTCAAAAATGCTTCAAATGGAAAAACTTTGGTCATGAAAGTTGTAGAATGGATCATTCCCTTTTCAAAAAGTACAAGAACTCATTCTAATTCATTTTGGATCAAAAGTTATGGCTTGTCAAAGTTGGCCAAAATCACATAATTTGAAGTTTTCTACCAAAGAGGCAAAGTTGCAAAATCCCTTGCCAAGGCAAATTGTGCAACCAAATGGACTTCTAATATTCATACAAACATGAACCAATGCCTAAAGATCAGAATTCACCAAGAGTTTGCTCATTTTTGTGACTTGTGGAACAAGAAACTTCAAAAAAACCAAGGATGAAGCAAGTTGCAAAACCTCACTCCAACCCTAATCCACTTGCTTGCTGACTTCAGAATTGATCCAAGGGCTCTCCACACTTCTTGCTGCACAGGACAACCCTCTTGTCCTTGGCTAGCCATGAGCCCATACCTCTCTTACACAACTTTTGACATTTTGGCAACTTGCCCATACCAATCACCATAGGCCACCAACAACTCTCTGACCTATCACCACTTGATACATGGACCAAAGCCAGCATAACACAACACACAATTCATGCTGAAGCTCTCTCATAACCATAGTTCCAAGTTTATGCCTCATATGCAAAACCATTCGAAACACACAGCTCAAGCAGCAAACACACAAACAAACTTCACAAAACATCTCAGCACACTCTCCTGATCATTTCCCTGCCCTCACTTTGCCCTAAACCCCCCTGAAATCAAAACACGATTTCTCCCCTTCACTGAACAGAACCTGCTCAATCTCTCAAACCATCCATTTTAAACTCCAACCAAGCATTGCAAGCTTCTCAGGAGGTCCATTAGAGGCGTTTTGGATCAAAGGGCCAGCCAGGAAGTTCCAGAAATCAAAGCTTCGATTCAGGTAGCCATGGAAATTCATTTTTCCAGAACTCTTATTTCTTGTTTCTAAAATGATCTACATGTTTCCCTGAGTTCACTGAACCTTTTATTTTTGAAAATGATTGAGTTTTGAGGTTGTATGCTTGTTCTGAAACTTTGCCCGTGAATTGATTTTTGCTTTGATTCTTATGATTCAGTGAAAATAAATGGATTTTGGGGTGGGGTTTAGGTTTAATGATGTTTAATGAGTGATTATGGAGAGATTTGTGAAGTTTCATGGCGTATTAAGGGAGATTGAATGAGAAGCCTGCCGGAGAAGACGACCGGAACAGTGTTCCGGTCGTCTGAAAATAATTAGGGTTAGTTAATTAGGGTTTAATCTTAATTACGTAAGTTTGAATGTGAGCCGTCCAAACGCGCGCCAAGTCCACTCCCGCGTCCCTGAATTTGAATCTCAGCCATCAGATTGGCTGACTTTCTATTTTTCTATTTAAATTCATTTTTATTTTCATTTGTTTTACATTTATTTTCTTCATTTTATTAAAAATAGTAAAATACATTGAAAAATTCTGAAAATTTTTATCAAACATTTTATTAATTTTCAGAAAACAAAAATATTTTCATTTTTATTTTTTGCATTAAAAATCATTTTTAAATCATTTAAAAGTTTATTTTTAATTAGTTAATGAAAATTAATCAATTAAAAATACTTTTAGGTATTTAAAAAATCACAAAAAAATTCATGTAACATTTAAAATCATTTAGAAACATTGTCCAACCCTCAAACCAAATTTCTTTTTTGATCTTGATGCCTTTTGACAATTTTCAATGGAATTAAAATCATTTCAAGGCATTATTTTGGTTCAATCTTCAAAAAATCATTTATGTCAAACCTTTGAGAGTTGGAAGGTGTTTCTTTTTGCATTGCATCTTGCATAACATGTAGTTTATAGGATAAAATTGGCATGAATTGATCTTGCATTTTCATTTTGTTTGGCATTTTTCTTGACAAGGTACCTTAAAACCCTAGCAATCTTAGGAAATTCATAACTCTCACTAGGTTAAGAGTTGGATCCCCTCCTTTGGGCAGTGAGTTTGTATAGGTTTAGGGTTCCTTTGATTGCATTTTCAAATTTTTATCATGTCATTTGCTTCTGGTTTTGGATTTTTCTTTGTATGTTGATCATTAACCCTAATTTATGTCTCCTTTGGCATCCATTTCTCATTTGCTTGCATACCATGACTTGCCATGACATTTTGTGCATCCATTTGATTCATCACACATCTTAGGACATATAAGAATCATGTTTGATCATTGTATCTTTCATTTGCCATGTTGTATGCATTTCATAACTTTTCATGAACATCCATGGTTCTAAGCATGTCTCATTTGCATCCATATTTTTGTATGATCACCCTCATGCCTTGTTTCATGTTTGCATCATCTCTTAGCATCATTAACATCATGTATTTGCTTCTGGTCTTAGTTTGCATCATCCCATTTCATCTCATTTGCATTGCATCTCATTTCTTTCACTAACTTTTCAGGTGGTAAGTCACTTTGAGAAGTGGGTTTGTCTTCACTTCTCACAATTTCTTTTCATCTCCTTTATGCATCATTGCTGCATTTTTGTATGTGTATTGTATTGAGATTGCTCATTCTTGTTCATCTTACCTTCTTTCTTCAAGCAACTTGTCTTCTTAAGTGAAGCAAGTTGCTTTGCTTCTCTTTTCTCCTTTCATCTGCCTCCTGGTGATTCTTTGAAGATCTTTCTTGCAAACCTCACAAACCCTAGGACTTCCAAGCATGATAACCTTTTTTAGGATTGTTTAGTCTCCCATTTAGCTTTTACCTTTGTGTCATCATTTGAGTCTTCTCTTCTCATCTCATAATCAGGAACTAAACCCTAAAGGCTTTAAGGCTTTGTGATTAAACTTATGCCTGCATCCTTCTATTAGGATGGAGTGTATAACTTTAATCCTAAGTGTTAAACCCTTAATGTGTTTAACTCCTTTAATCAACTCACTTAATAATCATCAAGACATCAAACTTGTAACTTGGGCCTTGCATTAGGGTTCTAATTCTTCCTTAACTGGTTAAGAAGGACTAACCCTAGTGTTAATGGACAAGTCCCCCTCAAGTTGTCTTACAAACCATAAAACTCACTTCTTCATCATATCATTAACTAAAATCCACCTTAATAAAGGCTTTGTTTTATCATGAGGTTAATCCCTAATCATGGATTAAGTTGATGAGTCTTCCTCAGCTTAAACATTCTCATCTATTATCCTTCTATTAGGATGATGTAATGAGTCTGTTTAATCCCTGATTATGGCTTAAACTCATTACCTAACACTAAACAAAAACAACAAAAACATCTAATTAACCACAAGTAGGTTAATGATCTTAATCCTACTTCAGGGTGATTAAGTGTGAGAAGCTGACTTCACACTTAAGGTATTCTCATTACCCCTAATCAGAGGGAGGATGTGATGAGTTTACTAACCCATTGGTTTAGGCTTAAGCTCATTAACTTATGACCAACTTCAAAAAGCAATAAAAGATTGAAAACATCAAAAACAAACAATAATCGTCTCCTCCGGGATTCTTTTCTCATCTCATTCACTCACAAACGAGAACTAGCTTCTTCCGTCTAATGCAAGACAGTTTGCACCTGAGCCAGACAGGTCATACACTTGAGCATAGACAAGTAAGCAGTTCACAAGTCAATTCACCATTTTCAGTCTCTTTGGGTCGAACTACGGTGTTCTGACTTCCTCATTGCACGAGAGGATACGTAGGCATAACTTAACAGTTATCGAACAAAAGTCTCTGTATATTCCCCCTCCTTAGCATCATTCTTTTAGCCTCAATGTCTTGAGCTTTCCATTCTTGTCCTTACACCGACACTTTTCTTATATACTTCACTTTCTTTTTACACTGACACTTGCATTCATTCCAGCTTTGATACACAAATTGCATTGACACTACCCCTTTAAAACACAAATCTTTTAGGCGTGGATCCCGTCGAGTACGACGGACAATCTGGGTGCTAATACCTTCCCAGGTTGTAACCAACCCCCTTTCTCAGTCTCTCTGGTTCGCAACCGCCTCATCCCTCCTTTTCTAGGTTTATGCAGCATTACCTTTCCTCCGGGATAAAAATGCCTAGCTGGCGACTCTTGTCTTTCTCTTGAGTTCACGGCTGTGTGTTCTCTCTTCTCTCGCCGACCGTTCGCGTCTGTACCCCGTTTGAGTTGATCTCATTTGGTGGGAGCGACACCAGCCAAGTACCAACCAGAGAACCATCACCCCACGGAGTTTCAGCCTCTACCCAGAAGAGCAACGCCTGAAGGTCGCACAACAGAGTGAAGAAAGCTTCTACAAACCCCAGCTGGCCCCCCCCATTGCTGAGATAGGTCTATCAGTGATCTGTTTCCCCATGCAGATACATCTTATCAGATCTACCAATGATCTTATCCCCAGCTGGGATGTCCACTTCAAGCAGATCAGCCAGAAAGCTCTTCGGCAACGGGATCCGAGTCTCGGATCGTTATCTTTGCATAATCATAGCATTCGCATCATATTCTCCCCACAGAGCGTAGCATTCCATCTAATACGGAGCATTACGGCAAAAATCAAACATATTGCATAATCATAAGCCATGTTCTGAATACTGACAATCCATCATATACAGAATACTTCCCAATTTCCCCGGCAGAGAGCCAAGACATTTCTCTTACAGATATAGATACTTCCTGACACCCGTCCGTGTCATACCCCCAGCAGAAAGCCAAAGCGTCCCCTTTGCACTCACCATACAGATACATATATATACAATTCCTTGACGCTCGTTCGTGTCACCTTCCCCAGCATAGTTACCCAAACACTTTGGAAACCACACACTTGTTCATAATACACCTTTTCCGTGCTACTCATCATCTTTTTTTACTTGTACAAATACTTGTCCGTATCTTGTATACACCACTTAAATCCCCTCAGATTCGACACTCGTCCGTGTTCTTTGTTAACCAGTTGGTACTCGTCCGTATCATCATCTCTGAACATGCGTCAAGCGTTTGTTTCTACCCGATACTCGTCTGTATCATAGTCTTAAGGATGCTCGTCCGCATCTTTAATCTATACACAGTGCCAAACACTTATACCTTTCATTTCTTGGATGTAAATGCCCGTCCGTGTTTACTATTCCCCAGCGAAGTCCCCAACAAAACTTGTTAAACTATTTCCTTTCTATCTGACATTCGTCCTATGTCATGATACCTTTTCGGCAGCCGTACCCTGCCAGGTGATCGTCCTTCACCTTTTGGATGATCGTCCTTCATCACCCCTAGTGGAGTCTCTATCCATTAGAACCCCTTTCTATCCGACATTCGTCCTATGTCGTGATATTTTCGGCAGACGTACCCTGCCAGGTGATCGTCCTTCACCTCCTGATGACCGTCCTTCATCATTTTATCCGATGGCCGTCCCCATCGTAGGTCTTGTTATCTGACATTCGTCCTATGTCATGATAAACCCTGAGAGCAGCCGTACCCTGCTAGGTGATCGTCCTTCACCTCTTGATGATCGTCCTTCATCATGCTTATCCGATGGCCGTCCCCATCGTCGACCTTTTTTATCCGACATTCGTCCTATGTCGTGATGCTTTCGGCAGCCGTACCCTGCCAGGTGATCGTCCTTCACCTTAGATGATCGTCCCTCATCTTATCCCCAACAGAGCAGCCGTCCCCTTCTAGGTGATCGTCCTTCACCTTTGATGACCGTACCTCATCATTTATTTCATTTACCTATAATCCCCAAAGAGTCTTAGCTTTACTTGATGGTCGTCCCCATCATAATCTCTTATATCCCCAGCATGTCGGTCGTCCCCATCATTGCTCTTTCCCCAGCAGTCGTCCTCTGCTCGATGGTCGTCCTCCGTCGCCCGCACTTTATAATCATACTTTTATTTTCTTTTACAATCTATATCCCTTTTCTTCTTCATTCTGTGAGTGCAAATTTTGGACTGTCTTTGGTATTCAACCACAAGTTATCTTGATTGCCTGTTAAGCCGTCGCTTACATCCTACACAGCTAACTCATGCTTGAATAGGGGCAGCTGTAAACACCCCAAATTTGCCCTCACCCATTTCACCATGGCTTGTGATCTTTTCATGTGCATAAATCCAATCATAGCATCTCATACCACATTTTTTATTCACTGCATTGATTCAGAGTCATCTGCATCTAGGGTTTGTGATCTGAGCAATCCTGAGCCATTTGAGCCACTTCAAAGGTCTTCAATCACTTCAAAGGGGTCCATGTATGTCTAGGCATCATATTATATCCCCACAAAGTCAAGAAATTCAAAGAATCACAAGAACTGAGAATGGCATGGAAGCAGAGCCAGGTTTAACTGCACAGATGACTTAAAATTAGGGTTTTGGTTTCAAAGGCCATAACTCCAAATTTTTTGGTCATTCTTGTTTCTATTGGTCTCTATATGTTATGAGGATCATGCATATCAATTTTCATGAAGAAATTCCATGGGGAAGGCACCTAATCAAGAGTTGACTTCTTGAGCAAGTCAGTGCAAAATCAGGGCATCTGAGGCCCCCAATAACCCAACCAAAGGGCATTCTCCATCATTTTGAATGTGTATGATCTTTATTTGATCATGGAAGATGTTAGAAGTTCACAAAATTGAGGAATTTCAAGCCATTTGCAAAATTGCCTTTTTGGGAAAGTGACTTGTAATGGAAACTTGCTATTTTGGGAAAGTTTTTCAACCCTTTCCTTTTGATTCAAAAATGCTTCAAATGAGAAAACTTTGGTCATTAAAGTTGTAGAATGGATCATTCCCTTTTCAAAAAGTACAAGAACTCATTCTAATTCATTTTGGATCAAAAGTTATGGCTTGTCAAAGTTGGGAAAAATCACATAATTTCAAGTTTTACACCAAAGAGGCAAAGTTGCAAAACCTCTTGCCAAGGCAAAATGTGACTTCAAATGGACTTCTAACCTTTGCACAAACATAAACCAATGCCTAAAGATCAGAATGCACCAAAGATTTGTCCATTTTCATGACTTATGCTTCAAGTAATCACAAAAGGGCCAAAAGGTCACAAAGTTGCAAAACCTCTCACAAACCCTAATCCACTTGCTAATTGGCCTCAAGACTGATTCCATGGCTCTCCTCAATCCTTGCTGCGCAGGACACCCCTTTGTCCTTGGCCTGCCATTGACCCATACCTCTCTTACACAAAAAGTTGACTTTGTGCAAAATGGCCCATACTAATCAAGCTAGGCCACACCAACTCCACAGACCTATCACAGTGTGATACATGGACAAAATGAGACTCAACACATAGCACAACTCATCCTGATCTCTCCCACAAGCCAGCATTCTCAAAATTCACCTCTTATGCACTTTCCTTCGAAACTCATCACACAAGACACAAACATCAAAACAAACTTCATAGAATCACTCAACATGTTCCTCTGATCATTTCCCAACCCTCATTTGTCCCTGAAACCCCCTCAAACAGAAACACGATTCTCATCCCTCACTGAACAGAACTTGATCAATCTCACAAACCAGCCACTTTAAACTCCAACCAAGCTTCAAAGCTTCATCAAGAGGATCATTGGAGCCATTTTGAAGCAAAGAAGCAGGCAGAAAGCTCCTGGATTGAAAGCTCCATTTCAGGTGAGCTCAAGAACTTTTTTTCCAGAAACTTGTTTTTAAGTTCCTAAATGAATCTATGTGATGTGCTGATCATGCTGATATGTTTAGTTTTGCAAATGGTTAAGTATTGAGTATGTATGAAGCTTCTGAAATTTTTTGACCTAAAAACATTTTGATTCGATTCAGCTTTGATACGAAAAATAAATATGTTTTGATTGATGATTCTTGTTGTATGATGTATGGGGTTGGATTCTGGGCAGAGAGATTAAGTTTTAGTGGCCTAGGGAAGAAGTTAGCAATTTCTCAGGGGAGGTGTGGCCGGAGAAGATGACCGGAGGTCATTTCCGGCCACCTGAAAGTCATTAAGTCATTAATCACGTTTAGGGCAAAGTTTGAATGTGGACCATGGATCTGGCTGACTTTTGTTGACTTCCGCGTGTTTGAATGGCCAAGATGGTTTCACTTAACCCTAATCTTAATTTATTAATTTAATTAATCAGGTTTAGTTAAATCCAGTCAGTTTAAATGTCAGCCGTAGGATAGCGCGCGCAGTCAACCATTGACTCCCAGCTTTGAATCTCAGCCTTGGATTGTGCATACTTTCATTTATTTTAATTTTTTATTTCATTTTATTTGATTTATCTTTTACGAATTATTTAAAATAGAAAATCATGTTTAAAAATTCTGAAATTTTTTGTCAAAGATTCAATTAATTTTCAGAACCCAAAAATATTTTTATTTTTATTTTTTGCATTTAAAATTATTTTTAAATCATTTAAATGTTTATTTTTAATTAGTTAATGAAAATTAATTAATTAAAAATGCATTTAAGTATTTAAAAATCACAAAAAAAATTCACATTGCATTTAGAAACATTTAGAAACATTATCCAACTCTCAAACCAAATTTCTTTTTTGTTCTTGATGCCTTTTGATCATTTTCATTGGAATTAAATCCATTTTGAGGCAATATTTTGGTGAAAAACTTTGAAAAATCCTTTCTGCCTAACCTTTGAGAGTTTGATAATGATTCTTCTTGCATTGCATTCTTCATGGCATGTAGTTTATAGGATAAATTTGGTTTGAATTGATCTTACATTTTCAATTTGTTTTGCATTTTTTGTGATGAGGTACCCTAAAACCCTAGTAATCTTAGGAAATTCATAACTTTCACTAGGTTAAGAGTTAGGTCCCCTCCTTTGGGCAGTGAACTTGCATAGGTTTAGGGTATCTTTGATTGCATTTTCAATTTTTTATAATGTCATTTGCTTCTGATTTTGAATTTTGTTTTGTGTGTTGATCATAAACCCTAATTTGTGCTTTCTTTTGCATCTATCTTCCATTTGCTTGCATCCATTGACTTTCCATGACATTTTGTGCACCCACATGATTCATAATACATCTTAGGACATGTTAGAATCATGTTTGATCATTGCATCTTTCATTTGCCATGTTGTATGTCCATTGCATTTCATAAACATTTCATGAACTTTCATGGTTCAAAGCATGCCTCATTTGCATCCTTATGTTTGTTTGATCATTCTCATGTCTTGCTTTGTATTTGTATCATCTCTTAACATCATTAACATCATGTTTATGCTTCTGGTTATGGTTTGCACCATGGCATTTCATCTCATCTGCATTGCATTTCATTTTCTTTTGCTAACTTTTCAGGTGGTAAGTTGTTTGAGAAGTGAATTTGCCTTCACTTCTCACATTCTCTTTTCATCTCTTTCATACTTTATTTGCTGCATTTTGTATGTGTATTAGAGTGAGATTGCTTATTCATGTTCATCTCTTACTTTCTTCCTTCAAGCAACTTGTCTTCTTAAGTGAAGCAAGTTGTTTTTGCTTCTCTTTGCTCCTTTCATCTGCTTCCTGCCTGGTGGTTTCTCTGAAGATCTTCTTGCAAACCTCATTAACCCTAGGAATGACCAAGCATGATAATAATTAGGGTTTGATTAGTCCCCCATTTAGTTTTACCTTTGTGTCTTCTTTGAGTCTTCTCTTCTCACCTCATAATCAAGGACTAAACCCTAAAGGTTTTAAGGCTTTGTGATTAAGCTTATGCCTGCATCCTTCTATTAGGATGGAGTGTATAACTTTAATCCTAAGTGTTGAACCCTTAATGTGTTTAAATCCTTTAATCAATCCATTTAATAATCATCAAGACATCAAGCTTGTAACTTGGGCCTTGCATTAGGGTTCTAATTCTTCCTTAACTGGTTAAGAAGGACTAACCCTAGTGTTAATGGACAAGTCCCCCTCAAGTTGTCTTACAAACCATAAAAATCATTTCTTCATCATATCATTAACTAAAATCCATTTTAATAAAGGCTTTGTTTTGTCATGAGGTTAATCCCTAATCATGGATTAAGTTGAGGAGTCTTTCTCAGCTTAAATGTTCTCATCTATTATCCTTCTATTAGGATGGTGTAATGGGTCCATTAAATCCTTGATTATGGCTTAATCTCATTACTCAACACTAAACAAAAACAACAAAAAACATCTAATTAAGTACAAGTAGGTTAATGATCTTAATCCTACACCATGGTGTCTAAGTGTGAGGTGTTTACTTCATGCTTAAGGTTTTCTCATTACCCCTAATCAGAGGGAGGATGTGATGAGTTTACTAACCCTTTGGTTTAGGCTTAAGCTCATTTTCCTATGACAAACTTCAAAAAACAATAAAAGACTGAAAACTCAAAAACAAACAATAATCGTCTCCTTCGGGATTCTTTTCTCATCACTTTCACTCATAAACGAGAACTGGCTTCTTCCGTCTAATGCAAGACAGTTAGCACCTGAGCCAGACAGGTCATACACTTGAGCATAGACAAGTAAGCAGTTCACAAGTCAATTTATCTTTCAGTCTCTTTGAGTCGAACTACGGTGTTCTGACTTCCTCATTGCACGAGAGGATACGTAGGCATAACTTAACAGTTATCGAACAAAAGTCTTTGTATATTCCCCCTCTTTCCAGCGTCATTCTTCAAGCCTCATAGTCTCGAGCATTCCATCCTTGTTCTTACACTGACACTTCTCTTATACACTTCACATTTCCTCTACACTGACACTTGCATTCTTTCCAGCCTTGATACACAAATTGCACTGACACTACCCCTTTAAAACACAAATCTTTTAAGCGTGGATCCCGTCGAGTACGGCGGACAATCTGGGTGCTAATACCTTCTCAGTCTCTCTGGTTCGCAACCGTCTTATCCACATCTTTCCTAGGTCTATGCAGCATTACCTTTCCTCCGGGATAAAAATGCCTAGCTGGCGACTCTTGTCTTTCTGAGTTCACCCTTGTGTGTTCTCTTCCTCTTTCGCCGACCGTTCGCGTCTGTACCCCTCTTGGCCCTGTGTCATCTGGTGGGAGCGACACATCCACATGATTCATAAGACATCTTAGGACATATTAGAATCATGTTTGATCATTTCATCATTCATTTGACATGTCATATCTTCATTGCACTTCATAAACTTTCTTGAACTTTCATGGCTCAAAGTATGCTTCATTTGCATCCTCATCCTTGTATGATCATCCACAATCCTTGACATGTGTTTGCATCATCTCTTAGCATCATTAACATCATGTTTATGCTTCTGACTTTGGTTTGCATCTTTGCATTTCATCTCATCTTCATTGCATTTCATTTCTTTTGCTAACTTTTCAGGTGGTAAGTTGTTTTGGGAAGTGAATTTGCCTTCACTTCTCACAATCTCTTCTCATCTCTCTCTTGCATCATTGCTGCATTTTATCTTGTGTACTAGAGTGAGCTTGCTCATTCATGTTCATCCCCACTTCCTTCCTTCAAGCAACTTGTCTTCTTAAGTGAAACAAGTTGTCTTGCTTCTCTCTGTTTCTTTCTCCTTTCATCTGTCTCTCTCCTGGTGGCTCTTTGAAGATATTTCTCTCTTAAGCCTCACAAACCCTAGGATCTCCAAGCATGATAACAATTAGGGTTTGATTAGTCCCCCCATTAGTTTTTTACCTTTGTGTCATCTTTGAGTCTTCTCTTCTCATCTCATAATCAAGGACTAAACCCTAAAGGTTTTAAGGCTTTGTGATTAAGCTTATGCCTGCATCCTTCTATTAGGATGGAGTGTATAACTTTAATCCTAAGTGTTAAACCCTTAATGTGTTTAAATCCTTTAATCAATCCATCTAATGATCACAAGACATCAAGCTTGTAACTTGGGCCTTGCATTAGGGTTCTAATTCTTCCTTAATTGGTTAAGAAGGACTAACCCTAGTGTTAATGGACAAGTCCCCCTCAAGTTGTCTTATAAACCATAAAATTCACTTCTTAACCCTACCATTAACTAAAATCTACTTTAATAAAGGCTTTGTTTTGTCATGAGGTTAATCCCTAATCATGGATTAAGTTGAGGAGCCTTCCTCAACTTAAATGTTCTCATCTATCATCCTTCTATTAAGATGGTGTAATGAGTCCATTAAATCCTTGATTATGGCTTAAACTCATTACTTGACACTAAACAAAAACACCAAAAACATCTAAATAATCACAAGTAGGTTAATGATCTTAATCTTACATCATGGTGATTAAGTGTGAGGTGCTTACTTCATACTTAAGGTATCCTCATTACCCCTAATCAGAGGGAAGATGTGATGAGTTTACTAACCCTTGGTTTAGGCTTAAGCTCATTATCTTATGACAAACTTCAAAAAGCAATAAAAGACTGAAAACACAAAAACAAACAATAATCGTCTCCTCCGGGATTCTTTTCTCATCATCTTCACTCACAAACGAGAACTTGCTTCTTCCGTCTAATGCAAGACAGTTAGCACCTGAGCCAGACAGGTCATACGTTTGAGCATAGATAAGCAAGCAGTTCACAAGTCAATTCATCTTTCAGTCTCTTTGGGTCGAACTACGGTGTTCTGACTTCCTCATTGCACGAGAGGATACGTAGGCATAACTTAACAGTTATCGAACAAAAGTCTCTGTATATTCCCCCTTCTTCCAGCATTATTCTTTAAGCCTCATAGTCTTGAGCATTTAATTCTTGTTCTTACACTGACACTTCACTTTTGCACTTCACATTTCTTTTACACTGACACTTGCATTCTTTCCAGCTTTGATACACAAATTGCACTGACACTACCCCTTTAAAACACAAATCTTTTAAGCGTGGATCCCGTCGAGTACGGCGGACAACCTGGGTGATAATACCTTCCCAGGTTGTAACCAACCCCCTTTCTCAGTCTCTCTAGTTCGCGACCGTCTTATCCATATTTTTCTAGGTTTATACAGCATTACCTTTCCTCCGGGATAAAAATGCCTAGCTGGCGACTCTTGTCTTTCTGAGTTAACCCTTGCGTGTTCTCTCTCCTTTCGCCGACCGTTCGCGTCTGTACCCCTTCTGACTAGGTGTCATTTGGTGGGAGCGACATCTGGCAAAACCAACATTGAAGCAGTCGTCAACTTTTTCTTTAGTTCCACAAAACTCTCCTCACAAGCAACATCACATACATAAGCTTGACACTTTCGAGTTAATTGCGTCAACGACAACGCCAACTTAGAAAAACCCTCTATGAACTTACGATAATAACCAGCCAATCCAAGAAAACTGCGAATCTCAGTAGCAGACTTTGGAGTTTCCCACTGCAACACCGCATCAATCTTCTAAGGATCTATGGAAATTCCACCACTTGATATCACATGGCCAAGGAAACTCAATTCCTTCAACTAGAATTCACATTTTAACAACTTATCATACAATTTCTTTTCCCTCAATACTTGTAACATAACCTTCAAATGTTTAGCATGTTCTTCTTCTGATTTAGAATATATCAAGATATCATCTATGAAAACCACCACAAATTTATCAAGATACTCATGAAAGATTTTGTTCATATATTCCATGAACACACCAAGCGCATTAGAAACTCTAAACGGCATCATAGTATACTCATAATGACCATACCTCGTCTTGAAGGCTGTCTTCGAAATATCATTAGATTTAACTCGAATCTGATAATAACCAGACCTCAGATCAATCTTACTGAACAAACAAGCACCTACAAGTTTGTCCATCAAATTGTCAATCCTCGAAAGTAGATACTTGTTCTTGATAGTCACCTTATTCAACTGCTGATAATCAACACAATCTCATGCTACCATATTTCTTCTTAACAAGCAACACCGGAGCACCCCACGGAGAAACACTTGGTCGAATGAATTTATTCTCAAACAATTCTTCTGATTTTTTCTTCAAATCACTCAACTCCGAAGCAGACATCCGATAATGAGCCATCGACATAGGACTTGTACCTAGTATTAAATCCACAACAAACTCAATTTCATGTTTCAGAGGTAAATCACTTATATCTTTTGGAAATACATCAGGAAACTCACAAACTACCGTCAATTCATCACCGGAGGCTTCATAATTAACTTGCAATGGTGCAAACACTGCGAACATCAAGGCCTCATTTGCTAGAAGTTCATGCACTTGCTTAGCAGATATGAACATCAACTCACCATTCTCGCCTAACTCAGGAAACCTCATAGTCTTACTATTAACAATTAATATAAGCATAATTGAATTCCAACCAGTTCATACCAATGATAACATCGATCTGGTGCAAAGGTAAGCACACCAAATCCATCACAAAATTCTTCTCAAAGATCGACAAAGAACACTTCAAGCAAACAAGCATAGTAGTCACAAAACCATTAGCAAGAGTCTCTATTATCATACTACCATTCATATTAGATAATTTCAAACTCAATATAGTAGCACACTCAAGAGAGATAAATGAATGTGTAACTCCCGTATCAATAATAACAATCAACTCAACATTGTTAATAAAGCAAGTACCTCAAATCAAGTTGTCCTTCTTAGGAACTTCAGTACCAGCCAAAGCAAACACTCTTATGTTAGTATGGGAAGCAGTGGCAGTCTTCTTTGGTTTTTGGAATTGAGTATTAATATGTCTCTGTTCACCACACTTGAAACAGGTCGGACCGTCATTCGGACAATCACCAATTCTATGCCTAATCTTACCACAACGGCAACATCCCAGAGTCTTGTTGGTACACACATCAACCTTGTGACCTGACTCTCCACACTTATAGCACTTAGTAGATGCATTAGTGGCTCCCCTATTTGGCTTCTTCTCATCTGATACCTTCTATTTCCCCTATCACCTGGAGTCACATAAGGTTTCCCTTTAAACTAACCATTGTCTTTCTTCTTATTCAGCTGTTTTTAGTGAGCAGATCGAGCTCGGCTATCCTCATCATAAATTCGACTCTTATCCATCAATTCCGCATACCTACGAATCTGTTGGCATCCAATTCCCTGCTTAATCTCAGGTCTCAGTCCATTCTCAAAGTTAAGACACTTATAAAGTTCAGCATCCGCACGGTTGTAGTGAGGACAAAACTTCACAAGCCTCTCAAACTTGACAACATACTCTGCTACAGTCATATTCCCTTGCTTCAATTCAACGAACTCCACTTCCATCTTACCACGAGCATATTTTGGAAAATACTTCTTAAGGAACTTTGTCTTAAACACAATCCAAGTCACCATAGTGCCAGTATCCTCCAAACGCTGACGAGTATTATTCCACCAATCCCCAGCTTCCTCAGATAACATATGGGTACCAAATTGTCCCTTCAGCGCATCAGCACATTCCATCACCCTGGAAATATTCTCAATCACTTTGAGTCATTTCTATGCGCTCACTGGATCATGATCTCCTTCAAAAACCGGTAGGTTGTTCCTCTGAAACTTATCCAAAGCATGAAACTCGTCTTGTTCATTGTTTTGAGTCGTAGCCTGAGCAAGTGCCACAACAGATTCAGCAAGAGCATGTGTGTTGCTTCCAACCATTTTGCACAACATTAACAACATCAAAAAGAAATAATCGTTAAGAAATAATGACTGACAACAAACCGACAACAACGACACTTGGCCGGACATACCGACCTACTCTGATACCACTAATGTAACACCCTTTTACCCTAAATCAAAATATATATGAAACAAACAATTAAATAAGAGTACAAACACCAAAGGGTATC
This sequence comes from Lathyrus aphaca, assembly GCA_963966055.1. Lineage (NCBI taxonomy): Eukaryota > Viridiplantae > Streptophyta > Magnoliopsida > Fabales > Fabaceae > Lathyrus > Lathyrus aphaca. The sequence goes on from OZ014525.1 coordinate 19,154,523, forward strand.
ACATTTCATTCATAACAATCAATTCATCTTATAGATGTCATATCCCGTAACACGGGTTAACAACAGGTTTCAACATATTAGACGTTTACTACGCAGCGTAATTAAACTTCATGCGTAATTCATAAAATAACTTAGTTATTCTAAAAACAACAAATAGTTCAACAATGTAGAAAATAAATAAAAGGACTCAATGGTCCACATTTGTTCCGAACCCGGTGTTACATGACACAGAGCATAACACCACACCTAACTAAATAAGCGACAGAAAACAATACTTCAAGCTACATCCACGCACCAAGCTTTTTCTTGAATATCTGCGGGATGACATAATAGACCATCATCCAAGGCAGGAAGGGTGAGTAAATCCACATTCAATTTTAATAATATAAAGAAAGAATTACAAGTCAACATGCATTAATAGATAATTTATTAAAGTTTCACCCATATACAACAAAATATATCACGTCATCACATAAAACACAAATGCAATCATGCTATGCCACCAAGAATGAAATAAAATCCTCATAATATGCATGTGGTACCGAATCATCATCACAGATGGACACTGGGCCATCAACCCTCCACAAGGGAGCACATCATAAACATCATATCATTTCAATCCACACAATGAGATTGAAGCTACCAACAGACCGAAGCCCCATCATAATTATGCCATGAATGCAAGACGTAATACAATCATACATCATCAAAACTCATCAAATATTGCATCTGAATTCATCATCATTCCTCATTCATCATTCATACATCTAATATACTTCACCTACTTATGTCATCAATACTCTATATCATCCTAATACAACATAACTCATCTTAACATCATTTCATCACAAATTCCTACGTATTTAGCATATTACATCATGGAAAGAATTTACAACAACTTCATATTAACTTAAGACAACAAAACATGTCATTTTAAATCATTTTCAAGAATAAAACATTTTTCAAAAAGTCTCAGGTCTCGTTAAGCGAGCATCGGGCTCGCTAAGCGTCCTCCTATCAAGTTGTGAAAAGTTCAGATTTTCAACTGCTCGCTAAGCGAGCAACAACTCGCTAAGTGAGACGACGATTTCTAACCGAAAAACCATACGATTTATGCATGAACCTGCTGCAATAAAACTCACCAAAAATCATGTTCTAACCACAAAAATTCACAAAATTCACTCTATTAGTCATCTACCATCATGTATTCATCAATTAAAACATCTAACATTATCATTTAATCAACCTCATCTCATATTTCTCCTTAATCCCTAAGATTTCCCTCAAAACCCCATTCCTCAAAAGACTTATCTCTACATTATGAACATTGAGCGGAAAATACTCCCCATACCTTAGGTTTGTGAAATTCCTTCAATGATCTCCTTGAATTCTTCAAGAATTAAAGTCTTAGCCTTCCTCCTTAGTTCTCCTCTTGTCTCTTTCCCCACAATTTCACGAATGAAATAAACTTCCCTCACACCTTCTATCAAATACCCCTACTTAGACAATTTCACCTTTACCCTCACTAATTCCCACAAAAGACCAATATATACTTAAGACCTCTAATTCCCTTATTTCATTTTAATAATAATGTTTAAATAATATTCATAATTATTCTAATATCACCATCAAATAAAATAATGTCATCACCGTAACACCACAATGAATCACACATGCCATATATTCATAAATAATGGATAAATAATTAAGTTATGAATTTTCAGGGCGTTAAACCAGACATGTGGGGAAACATGCTCTGCATAACCCAACAGCAGAAACATGTCAGATGGACCCCCCAAATAACTCTCAAGAGCAGTGGCAGAAGCATCCACCTGTGTCTCCTGAACTTCGTCCTGGGTATGCTCAGGATCTCCAACATCGGGTTCCGGTAGTGGAACCAGACTTTTCTAGCGCCTCCTCAGGGAAGGCGGAGACTGGAAAGTACCCTCAGAAGCATCTCGTGGCCTTTAGGATGAAGAAGTGCCGACAGCTCCAGATGTAGACGGTACGCCTGATTGGACATGTACCTTCTCCTTCCGAACAGAGGCATGCTGGGAAACTCGTCTGTGTATCCGTCTCTCGGTAGGGATTTGATAGTCTGAGTCCGAAGAAGACATAATGTATGCAAACCAATAAGTTAAATTAAGATACAATGGAAATAAAATAAAGAAAACAAAAAAATAATAACATTCAATTGTTTCGCAAGTGTATTTACGAAAACACCCATGATATAGAAAGTCTGGGTTGTTCCGCAAGTGCATCTACGAAAGCACCCAGGATATAAAAAGCATGGATTGTTCCGCAAGTGCATCTACGGAACATGCTAACATTCATTGTTCCGCTGATGCACTTGCGGAAGTTCCTGGAACTTAAGAAAACAATGGCGAACTCCATTAACGACCCAGTGGAAGAAAAATTCAAAAACAACCCCTGATCGTCTGTTTAAACCCCAAATAAGTACCTACATTGTCTCTAAATATGTTTCTAAACTTATCCATTGATTACTACACCTAAATAACTATTCTAAATCGATTATGGAGAATATTCGAAAATAACTCGAAAACTCAGAAACTCGAAAAATTACCGATTAAAAGGAATTATGAATGATTAGAAGTTTGTTGATTGTTGTAGTTGATGCTTAGTCTTGAACTTGTGCGACACAAATCGACTTTTATGGAAATGAATTTTTAGAGAGTTGAGAGAGATTTTGAGAGTTTGAAGAATATGAAAAGTGAAGAATGAGGGAGGAGAAAGGTCTGCATGCGAAGTATATCAAAATATGTTCCGCAACTACATTTTAGAAAAAGTTTTGATGGTATATCCACGGAATAAATCAACATTTAAATAAAAAAGAGTGCGTCCGGAGATACATCAGCTGAAGTAGTGAGGGCAAAAATGGAAACACACATGGTGCCTAAGAGACTCATGGGATGTGATAAGAAATTCTCATATATTATTATTGCATAAATACCAATTAAAATAGTATAATTAGCTATACTCCTCACACCACCAATCTCCATGTTTTTGGTCACACACCCCTACTGCCTTAAAGTCTCATTCTTAAGGCCACTACCTACCACTAAGGGTACTTAAAATATAATGAAACACACTCAATCACACAATTATATATACCGATTCACAATTATTTTTTACTAATAATTAAAATAAAATGGGGCATTACAAACCTACATGGTTAACATTCAAATATTCAAGTCATTACACCGTCAAAGATGAGTATAGTAAAAAAATTTGAGATAAAAAAATGTACCTTAGATCTCATGTGTATTGACTATACGTGTTGGATAATCTTGATTCTGTTTGGACATGATTTGACACTTACATTAAACCTTTGACCGACCAAACTCTTAGCAAGCAGACTCTCACCTCGTTGTATTTTTGACAAATATAATATTTAATTAAGATAAATAAACTATAAACTATTTAAATTAATTTTTCAAAATAAATTATAAGTAAAAGTAAATCATAAACATGTGGAAAAATTGTTGAGAATGTATCAAATGTGAGTATGTGTGGATAATAGTCACACATTAGATAAGAATGTGGTGACTTGAACATTTATAAGTGAGAGAACCCATCAACATATCACCTTAGGATTTTGGATGGATATGTGGTGTCCATAATGATCTGGTTCGAGAAAGAGACCGACTTACTTGTATCGAAAATATCCCACAGGGTAGGTATCTCGGATGTGGCAAGTGTCTCGTTGAAGAGTGTCAACGACGGTATGTACAAGTGTGAGTATGTGTGAATAATAGTCTCACATTGGATATGAATGTGGTGACTTAAGAATTTATAAGTGAGAGAACCCACCACATATCACCTTGGGGTTTTGTGTGAATATATTTTGTGTCTCTCACAAAGGTGTTGATCAAAGAATGAAATCCCACAATGATCAATGTCCCCTAGTGAAAAAATCTCCACTAACAAAAATAACTGTATCAAATAGATTTTAAAATAAAATAAAAATGAATTCATAAATCATAATCATAAACTCTGAAATATAGTCTTATGAAAACCCTAATATTCATGCAAATCGTTATAGTCCCCTAAATATTTCTCTGTTTCTTAAATATATATTTTCTTTCTAAATCTACCCATTATTAGTGCAAATGTGTTTTTATTTATTTATTTATTTATATTTTTCTTATATTTTAGGATTTAATTGATATGCACTAACAAATTTTACATTATCAGATGTTATAACAAGTTTGACTTTATTTTAAACTTATAAAGTATAACAAACGGGTGATGGTGATGAATTGAGAGTGTAAAATATTTTACACTGTCAATATATATAAATTAATCCCTATATTTTATTCCTTTAAAAATAAATATGTGTATTATCTATTATCAAATTGAATACAAATATAAAAATGAAATTGAAAATGGTGTTAGTTTTTATTAATTAATATTTTTATAATTTTAAATATTTCAATTTATTCATTAAATTTCAACAAGATTTCAATTTAATGTTTACATATTCAAACAAAATCCACATATTATTCCTCAAATTCCCACACCTAACATCTTATAAAATACCTTTTTGTGAAATTCTAAATTTAGAAAATGTTAACGAGTATCATAGACACTCTTTTTCATCATCAATGTCTGATTGAATAGATCAATTAATCCGATTTGAGGATAAATTCTTGCATCGAGTGATTATAATTTCCTTTTGATCGTAATTTTGGGGATCAAAATATCAAATACATTTTTTAAAAGATTAAAAAATATATTTTTTAAATACATTACTTTAGTGCATTAAAAATTAAAATAATTAAAATTTTAAAGAGATTAATTGTTACGAACCGTTAATGTAATTTTTTTATACAATCAATCTATCACAATCTTTCATAAATATTATTTTAAATATATTTATAATAAAAGTCAAATGTAATTCAAGATCTGACGGTTACCATTCACTGATAACATAAAAATTTAAAATCTGACGGTTATTATTCACGGACAATGTAAAACTGTTTTCTAGTGTTAGTTAGTACATTCCACGTAAATTAAATTTTAAAATGTATATTTTTTCTATTTAAAATCTTTAAAAAGTGTTTTTGTCTGTCAGCTCTCATCAAATAGGCTGAAGTCAGGGGAGACATACACGGGATAAAGATTTGTAAGAATGCTCCCATCATATCCCACTTACTTTTTGCCGATGACTGTTTTCTTTTCTTCAAAGCTACCTCAGGAGAAGCTACAGAGATGAAGAGTATTATGTCCACATATGAAGAAGCTTTTGGTCAAGCTATAAACCTACAAAAATCAGAATTCTTCTGCAGTAGGAATATACCTTCAACATTCAAGAATTCTTTGGCTGACATCTTAGGGGTCCAACAGGTGCTAGGAACGAGTAAATATTCGGGGGTTCCGTCAATGATCGGCAGAAGTAAAAAAGCAACTTTCAAGTACATCAAAGATAGAATTTGGAAAAGAATCAATTCTTGGAGTAGCAAAAGTCTTTCTCAAATGGGTAGCAAAATCCTCATCAAAACGGTTCTTCAACCTATCCCTTCTTACATCATGAGTATTTTCTTCTTGCCTTCACCGTTTAGTGATTAAATTAAAAAAATTATGAATTCTTTCTGGTGGGGGCACAACAGTGAAAATTCTAAAGGTATGAACTGGCTATCTTGGGATCACTTATGGCTAAAAAATATGGAGGTATGAGTTTCAAAAACCTCAGTGCTTTCAACTATGCAATGGTTGGAAAACAAGCGTGGAATCTCATGACGAAGTCGAATAATCTTGTATCCAGACTATATAAAGCTCGTTACTTCCCCAACATTAACTTTATTGATTATGTATTGGGCCACAATCTAAGCTACGTGTGGAAGAGTATTAGGAGTGTTAAATTTGTGGTTAATGGATGTTACAAATGGAGCATAGGTTCCAGAGAAAGCATTTCGGTATGGAACCAAAATTGGTTGCACGATCGTACCTTCCTGACTAACCCATGGCCACATGTTCATGATATATCCAATTTGAAAGTAACGGATTTAATTAGAAATCATGGTAAGAAATGGAACTTTGACCTGATCTTTCCTTTGGTAGGTGAGGAAACAGCAAATAAAATCCTAAATACTGCACTTTTTGAGTCGGTCCAGGTTGATAAAATGGTTTAGAATTTTGAAAGGGATGGCAATTATTCACTATGTAGTGCATATCGTTTCTGCGTAGATGATGTTATTGATACAACCAATCTCAGAATAGATGCAAATTGAGACTTAGTCTGGAAAATAAAAATACCGCCAAAAGTGAAGAACTTTGTTTGGAGACTTTGCAAGAATTGTGTTCCTACTAAAGTTTGCCTTAAGGCTAAAGGTGTAGATTGTCCTATTATTTGTGGTGTGTGTGGGGTCAAGGAGGAGAGTAATGAACATTTATTCTTGCAGTGTCCGAAAAGTAAGGATTGTTGGGAGAAAGTCGGATTATGGGCAAAGTTACAGCAGTTGCAGAACATTCATGTATCGTTGAGTGCTATTGTTTTTTCTGTCTTACATGTATTTAACCAGGACCAGCAGGTGACTTTCGCTACCATTTTGTGGAGTTTATGGAAAAGCGAAATAACCATGTTTGGAACCAAGTGGTGGATACTCAGGATACCATATATGCAGTCGAGCTAAGCACTTTATTCAAGGATGGAGAAATGCCCAACAACTGAAGGTAATCAATGCACACCGTTCTCAAGCTCTACCGGATACTAAGTGGAGTAAACCATCGGTGGGTCGTCTTAAGTGCAACATTGATGCTTCTTTTTCTAATGAGAAAGTTGGTATTCGTGCTTGCATCAGAAATGAAACTGATTCCCTTATTACGGCCCGTAAGGAATGGTTCTCTCCCATCACGGAGGTTGCGACGAGGGAGACCCTAGGATTGTTAGCCTCTATAAAGTGGGTGCATGCTCTCGGTTATGACAATATCGATTTTGAGATGGATGCAAAAATTGTCGTCGATAATGTGAATAGTCAGCATCCTAATCATACAGATTTTGGCTCTATCACTTGGAAATGTAATAATCTGTTAACTCACTTATTCTCGAACTTTCATGTTAAGTTCACTAGAAGACAAGTCAATGAAGTTGCTCATACTCTGGCACAAGTGACTTCATTTTATGCTAGTTTTCACAATTTTACTGATATTTCAACATGTATCCAAACTCTTATTATCAATGAAATGAATTAAATTTTCTTCGGTAAAAAAAAAGACATCTCTTAGCATTACCTTTTATTTTATATTGTATAATAATTGGATACAACGACAATTTCGTATATTGTATATTGTATATACAGTATATAGAAATAATTTAATCTCTTGTTGTTGAATGTTTAGCGTAAAATAATTCTTTAAAAATAATTTATTTATATCATAAATAAACAATTATAAACGTCAATTAACTAGGACAAAAGTTTAGTAAAAAAATGTAGATTATGCTGGTCAATAATAATATGAAGAATTAAATTAGATTTTGTAAGAAAAATAAAGAAATCAAGAAAACCCATATATAGAACTAGCCGTTACAACGCTGCGTTTCTTGTCCGAATCCAAAATTCAAAAACCCTTATCCAGCGAGTATCCACAAACCGTCACTATAACCAAATCAAACTCTCTCGATCTCGATCTTTCTTTTTTCTGATTTTCATCTCTCAGAACTAGCTCCAATCACTGTAACCAAATCCAACTCTCTTTCTTCTTCTCTCTTTACGATCTAGCTCCAAAAACTACTCTGTGAATTCTTCTTCTTCAAGATCTACGTTCTCCAAGCCATGGAAGGTTCTCTCTCGCTCTTTCCCTAACTTCATTTCGTTTTCTTTTTTTTATCTAATTTAACTAATCGCGTTCGATTTTTTGCAGATAAACTAATCGATATGCTTACCGAAAAGTTCATTCGCTTTGATATTAACTGCAATTTGAATTCCTCAACAGGTTTCCGATTCTCTTTTATTCGTCTAATTTAAGAAAATCGAATATGATATCGTTTTGTTCATTTTTTTTTTTTAAATTAGTTTTGTTTGTTTTAGATATTTAATTTTTAGGGTTTAACTAAGAAAATTATTTGGGAATAAGATTTGTGTTAACTGATGCAATGAGAGTCATAAAAAGAAAGTAAAATATTGATTCTCACATGGTTCAACAGAATAATTTTGTTTTGTTTGTGTAATTGTGGTATTTTTTTGTGTAATTTCTGTGTAGTTTCTCTTTAATTGTGTTATTTTGGGAATAAGATTTTTATTAATTTTGTTTGTTTGGTGTAATTTTTGTATGTCATCAGATAATTCAACAGAACAATTGAATGAAACCTCTGATAATATGGATGAGAAAACTATGTTGTCCAGTATTGAAGAAAATTCTTCTTATGAGGGTCATACTCTACCAATATTGAAGAAAATTCTTGACCTAAGTACCAAAGCTCAGGTAGATTGTGAATGTTAGTTTATTTACTTTATCAAAATCCTTCTCTTATTACTTTTGTCAATATTTTGTGGCTTGTGTTTGTTATGTATGTTTCAGGATTTGAAGAAAGAACATGTTTCCCTTCGAAATCAAGTGAAAATCACATTTGAGTCATTTGCTGATCTTGGTGTTTTAAAGTCTATTCAGCTTCTGGGTAAGGCTCTAACATATGCCTAAAGTTGAATTTATCTATAGTTTTCTATGATTATTTTTTTACTAGGATGTTTTTTGGTTTGTGACTAGGTGCTGAATATGAACTTTTAAAAAGAAAGTACATAGATGAGTCATTTGAGCGTAGGCGGCTTAACAATGAAGTGATTGAACTCAAGGGAAATATCAGAGTTTTCTGTAGATGCCGACCATTAAATGAAAAAGAAATTGCTAATGGATCAGCATCTGTTGTCAATTTTGAGTCAACTGCTGAAGAAGAGCTTCAAGTTATATGCTCCGATTCTTCTAAAAAACAATTTAAATTTGACTATGTATTCAAACCCGAAGACAGTCAAGGTACATGAGAAATTAGAAATTTATGGTGGTTAATTTTTCATTGAAAATATTTTTTCGTGTTATATCTAACGCTTAATTGTGTGTGTATTTTTATTACACAGATGCTGTTTTTGCACAAACAAAGCCTATAGTTGGATCAGTATTAGATGGGTTCAATGTGTGCATTTTTGCATATGGGCAAACGGGTACGGGTAAGACCTTTACCATGGAGGGAACACCAGATCATCGGGGAGTTAACTATAGAACCCTCGAGGAATTGTTTCGGATTTCTGAAGAGAGAGAAGGCACGATAAAATATGAATTGCTTGTTAGCATGTTGGAGGTTTACAATGAAAAGATCAAAGATCTCTTGGCGGGAAATTCTTCTGAAACCACTAAGAAGTGAGTCTGTTCTACTTTAACTATTATATAGTTTATCTTTACAAACTTAGCTTGCACTGTTTTATGTGATGCGAATACTGAAAATTGGAAAGTGATAGAGACATATATTGCTTGCAAGTAAAAATAATTAGAGCTTTTGAAGGAAGTTAATGTTTCAAAGAAGGACATGTTATGCTTTTAATTAGTTATCTCTGCACCTTGTTTTATTTGAAGGCGTAGTTGGATTTACATATGCTTGTTAAACCCCTTATACTCAATGTTATGATATCAATATTATCCTCCCTCTGTTTATCTATCGAATAAAGCATGAAATTTTGATTTTTAAATATCTTTTCAAGTGATATTACTGAAGTAGAAAACATAGAGTAATGCTCGTGAGTCATGATTTGATTGATTCAAATTAAAAATGTGGGATGCAGTACCAAGAGTAGATAGAATGTACCTAAAAAAAGAATAATACCTTAGGATATTCAAGAGAATCAGGTCTTTCTCAAACTAGTCGCTCTCCGTAATAATTAACCAACTATAATTAACAGTAGTTAGTCATTTTACAGTCATATCTCAAAGAGTTAGTTATCTGTTTAGATTTGAGCCTATCTCTTCTGGTACACCCTAATGATTTGATTGATTCAAATTAAAAATGTGGGGTGCAGTACCAAGAGTAGATAGAATGTACCTACAAAAAGAATAATAGCTTAGGATATTCAAGAGAATCAGGTCTTTCTCAAACTAGTCACTCTCCCTAATTAACCAACTATAATTAACAGTAGTTAGTCATTTTACAGTAATAACTCAAAGAGTTGGTTAACTGTTGAGATTTGAGCCTATCTCTTCTCGTACACCCTAATGATTTGGAGGTCTATTTCTCACTTTTACTAATGATGGAATATAGGTTGGAGGTAAAGCAAGCTGCAGATGGAAGACAAGAAGTACCAGGACTTGTTGAAACTCGTGTTTATGGAGCAGATGGTGTTTGGGAAATTTTGAAGTCTGGAAACAGAGTCAGATCAGTTGGTTCAACAAGTGCTAATGAGCTTAGCAGTCGTTCTCATTGGTATGTCTTGATTCATCCAAAAGAACTGATTTGTAAATGTACTTTTTAATTTTCTAGGCTTGAAATTTTCAATCATATATCACTGGCCGAGTTTTTCGTTGAATAGCTGTCAGAGACAAAAATAACTCTATCTGTTAACATATTAAACTATTACAAAATAGAATTATAATGGAATTAGTAGGTTAGCTGCTGATGCAGATATTACTTGTATATTATTGTGGGTTGTGAATGACAGAGGTTTACTTGCAGTCTGGTGCGGGTAACCGTCATGGGGGAGAATTTAATCAATGGTCAAAGAACAAAAAGTCACCTCTGGCTAGTAGACTTGGCTGGCAGTGAGCGTGTAGGGAAAACTGAAGCGGAAGGAGAAAGGCTGAAGGAATCTCAGTTCATAAATAAATCTTTATCAGCACTCGGCGATGTTATTGCAGCCCTTGCCTCCAAATCAGGCCACATACCTTACAGGTAATTCTCTTTGAGATCTCATCTTTAACATCATTATTACATAATAATTTTATCTCATTACGATTTGCATTCCTTTTTTTTTTAAATCTTTTTTTGTTTTTGAGACAGGAACTCGAAGCTCACTCATATACTTCAGAGCTCGTTAGGTGAGTATTCACTTTAGCACTATGCTCCTTTGATGCGTGCGTTCTATCTTTTTAATTATGATGATGTATTGATGTTGATCTTGGATCAAAATGCAGGTGGTGATTGCAAAACTCTTATGTTTGTCCAAATAAGTCGTAGTTCAGTAGACTTAACAGAGTCACTTTGTTCATTGAATTTTGCCACACGTGTTCGAGGAATTGATTGTGGCCCAGCCCGCAAGCAAGTAGACCTCACTGAAATCTTGAAGTACAAGCAAATGGTATGCTAAGTTTACTTGTTGCTTTTATACACTTACAAATATATTTTTTAGTGAAGCAAATATATACCTTTTCTTAGTGGGATAAGATGAGCTTAATAGTAGTCCTCATTATGGGGAAAGTTTATCCGTGTAGCCAACCTCACTTAGTGGGATAAAACTTTGTTGTTGTGGTAATATAAATAATTTATTTTTTATTCCTTAAAACTGAAAATCTTTGTCACAAACAGGCTGAAAAGTCCAAACACGATGAGAAGGAGGTTAGGAAATTACAAGATAACTTGGAAACCACTCAAATGAAACTAGCCACAAGAGAAATCATGTGCCGACATTTTCAAGACAAGGTATAACAAGTTATGATAATCATATTTGTATGCACTTGTTGCTGTACTCATCTAATACGTGGTTGAATATTTGAAGGTTCGAAATCTAGAGAACCAGATTGCAGAGGAGAGAAAAGCCAGATTAAAGCAAGAAGGTCGATCAATTGCTGCTGAGAAAACAATAAAGAGAACATCACTGATTCCTTTGGAAAGACCCCCACTGAGAGCAATTAATAATTCCTTGCCTCCACGACCAACATCTGAGAGAAGGCCCTTCTCATGCAGCTCTTCCTTGCAAGGAAAGGAAAATAATGCCAAAACTACTTCAATGGCGCCAAGAAGATCCATTGCTGCGAAACCACCAGCTCACCAGCTTCAGACTAAGAGGCGAGTTACCCTGGCAACATTGCATCCTGAAACAAATTCACCCCATGCCTCTACTTCTCAATTCACCAGTGAAAGCAACAATCACCGACCAATGATAAGGAACCAAAGAAAAGCCCGGTATTCAAGTTTGTTCACCCCAATGACAACATCAACAATCGAGACATCACCGAATTTGAATAAGAGTAGCAGTAGTAGGTTTGCTGGCAGTCCAACACAAACAGCAGATTCGCGGATGATGGCTAGGAATCCAACTGTGATTGCATTGCAACGCAAACCCGTAGTATGGAGTCCTCTCAAGCGTAGAGGTGTGGAAAGTAGTAGAAAATCATCACTCGCACCATCTTGGCGGCCTTCCACCACACGCATGCAATGATCTTTGTTTTGTCAAACAATGAAATACTTTATACTTGTAGTGTTTGGAAATATTTGTTTTCTCGAACAAAATGTACACTTGTTGTTAGTATTTGGAACTAAATTGATTCCTGAGAAAGGAATGAAAACAGGTTTAGTTTAATAACAAGTGCATATACTATGAGTTCTGGTTTTAAAAAAATAAAATAATATCCCTGTGTATTAAGTATTGTATTAAATGCCAAGGTATTTGGAACTAAATTGATTCCTGGTAAGGGAATGAAAAAGGTTTAAATTTTGATATCAGGTGCTTATATATTGAGTTCTGGTTTTAAAAATTAATAATAACTAGATTGAGCTTGAGTTTTTTAAGTGTATTATAAATTTTGGATTTTAATTTATCATAAATTTGTAATTATTTACAATCAATTTAATTCAATTGTAATTATTATTCCTTCAATTTTAATTATTTACAATTTAACAAAACATTATAGACATTTTTATATAATAAATTTTAAATTATAGCTGAAAATTTATGGTTTGATTTTGTAATATATATTTGCAATTATAATTCAAAATAATAAATTATAAATAATTTGAAATATTTGTTTGTCTATTTGAAAATTATATGTTAAATTTGAAATAATTGTTTAATAATTTTTTTAGCATAATAATGAGATTTAGGGTGATGTGAACTTAGACAAAGTAGGTGTGGGAAGCCTATTCATAAGATGAACAAATGCATAGAAGCTATGATCCCAAATCTCCATAGCTAAATTAGCATGAGCCAACAAATTTAGGCCCATTTCATATAGTCCTATGTTTTCTCTCTACGGTACCATTTTGGTGAGAGGTGTGAGGACATGTGAGCTTATGTATTATACCCGAGTCATTGGAATATTTAGTGAAAGGGCGAAATTCTCCCCCAAAATCAGATTGAACAACTTTAATTCTGGTATTAAACCTAATATGCACATATGCGAAAAATTGCTTAAACATAATAAGGGTTTCAGATTTCTGTTTCAAAAAATAAATCCAAGTATATGTTGTACACACATCCATAAATGCTATATAGTATGAAAAACCTTGACTAGAGGAATTTGGGGAGGGACCCCACAACTCAGTGTGAATAAGAGCAAAAGGACTATCAAAGACAGTGGATGTTAAAGGAGCATACAACCTATGAGATTTACCTAAGCAACAAGAAGAACAAAAATCAACAGAACCTTTATTGCTTAAGGGAATATTACACAATTTCGGTACATTTTTAACAGCTATAGCATTGACATGTCCAAGTCTATTATGCTAAAGAACAAACTTATTAGAAATACTACTTGGATCATGAGTGACCTGAGCATTAGAAGCCATGCTAGCAGAATTAGCAGCTGGTGACTGAGAAGATTCCAAAGAAAGATTGGGAAAGCAATATAATCCACTAGCATCAAGGAATCCTTCTAGGAGAACTTCCTTAGATGCATGTGATTTTACATAGCAACCATTAGCATGGAACTCAAAAAGGACATTATCATCTTTAGCAAATTTTGAAACAGACAACAAATTACGAGTAATACTAGGGACATGAAGAAGATTATCCAATTCTAACAAAGTATGTGACTCATGGGAAGATTTAATATTGGCTAGACCTACTGATCTAATATTTAGAACTTGACCATTGCCTATAAGAACTTCATTTGAGCCAGCATAAGTTGTGAATTATGTAAGTGATAATTATGAGAAGTAAGGTGATGTGAGACACCTAAATCTGCAAACCAAGCCTGCGATTCTAGATTTGGAGGAATCTGGAAGGAATCTTGATGAGCTAGAAATGTTGAGGCTTGAGTGCTGCTTAACTCTTGAGGTGTTGGGTCTTCTTTGGACTTTGTTGGCTGAGAGTTGGATGTTGTTGCAAGGTCAAATGACTCATCATACCTGTGCCAGCAATCAATCACAACAAGACCATATTTGCCACAGAGTTGGCAAATGGGACGATTCCCAAGGGTGTAGGTGGCACGACCCCTTCCCCTGGAGCCATTTCTACGGCCTCTGAACTGATGAGATCCACCTCTGATGGTCTTGGAATTAGAAGAAGCATTTGTATGTGCAAGATTAGTTGTGGCATTGGTAAGAGCAAGTTCTTGCTTGTATTTGTCCAATTGCGCCTTTTGAACATACAAAAGAGTTTCGATGTCATAAACGGTGGTAGGTTCACTCTTGTTATACGTCATCATTACAAACAGATTATACTCCTCAAGCAATCCTTGTAAGATAACATCAATTTGATCACAATCAGAAATAGGATCCCCAATAGCAAGGAGAGAATCAGTGATGGCCCGAATTCGTAAAACATACTCAGAGATGGAGCAATTTTCTTTCTTGGTTGTTTTCAGTTCAGACCGCAGTTGATAAACCCTAGCCTTCATCACAACATTGAAATGTTTGTGAATTTGTTCCCAAATTTGATAGGAATGCTTGCAAGATAAAACCCTAGGAAGCACTGATTCCGAAATTGTTGACAGTAACCATGAAAAAAGAGTATGCCCTTGAACAATCCAAGACTCATATTCTTCCGAAACAATGTTTGCAAGACGACCTTCATCGGTCTTGAAGATTGGAGGAATCGTAGGATTAACAACAAATTTGTGCAGCTTATGAGAGATGATAATACCATCGACTTGCTGATTCCACATAAGAAAATTTGTTTCTTGCAGCTTGATTGAGATTTTATTACCAAAAGGAGTGTGCGATGTGGCATTGGGTACAATAGAGATCTGAGACATAGACTGTGATTCCTCCATGAAAACGGAGAAGAACGAAGGTACGGCGCAACTTCAATGAAACGAGAGAGATGAAGATGATGAGCGATGCGGAAAACATGGAGGATTGCAGGTGAATGATACCATACTAAATGGAAAAAATGCATTTTATTCATTGAATATTTACACTTACGTAAAAGTTTGTTACAAAAACAGTTAAACATACACTACATACACAGTGAGAGCTTATATAGCACTAGCTCTAACTGAAATGCCTAACAACCTAACAGAAAAGCAAACTGAAGGTAAACCATTATACAAAGACTAATACAAGAACTAAAAATGTTAAACTATACTTAACTTTAATAGTTACCAAACGATTATGACACATCATCCATAAAGTAAATATCCCTCGAAGTCTTACTTCGTTATCAAACATGATTTTCCATTAAAAAAAAACCTACTCATAATGACTATCTCATAGTAAATTTACTTGTTCCTAAACTTATCGTTGTATTCACTTCATGTCATTGATTTGAACTCTGCACCACATATCACTTCATTATCAATATTCAAAATTGAACTATACTAAAAATAAAAAAAAATTTAAATCATTTAAATTTTTTATTTCAAAACCAATCTAAATTTCAAACAAACACTTCTAATCATCTATGTAAAAGAAGGAACTTTGGTGCTTCAATGGATGCCTATGGAAAAAAATAATTACACATTTTCAAACAATTTGTATAAATTCTACACTAAATAAATGTTCAAAATATGTTTACGATGTTAATTAAATCAAAATATAAAATTAATTTTTTCAATATAATAGAAGAATATTGAACAATGTTGAGCCAATAAAGAGGGAGAAAGCAAGTTGTTATGCCCTTTATAATGAGAATCATACCTTTCTCATTCTCATCACATGAAACGCTTCCCTTTTAACATTTCTTTTGGGTAAACATAAGTTCTCTTTTAAAGAGATAAACATTAAGTTGTGTGGTTGTGTTTTTTATAATGAAAAAGTTTTCATAAAAAAGTAAAAGAGACAATGAAAAAGTGTTAAGTATTTTTATTTATTTATTTAAAATATTGATAGTTAAAATTAAATTAAAAAAAAAAAAAAAAAAACAGAATAGCACAAGAAAATAGGCTTGTATAGTGACCGTTGCAATTTGTAAAACAGAGAAAGATGGAACCGACCGTTACCACCTATCATCATCATCATCATTCATTCCTCTCTTTCACTTCATGTTTATGTTTCTGTCACAACAACGTTAGAATCAGAAACAGAAATGGTTGCCAAAACCACACACACACATAATAATATGTTACCTGTTTTTGATCCAATTCTAATCAGAGAAACATTAAACAAGGTAATTACCCTAATCACATTATTAATTCATAGTAATTACATTTTTATGATTCTCTGAATGTGAATTTTTATGATTGTTTGAAGGTGGATCGTTGCATGCATCGACTACAAGAACTTCAGTTCACTGTTTCTGGAATCAATCTAAGCCCTCGCAGTACCAGGAATTATCTCAGAACAAGTTTAAGGTGCAAGCAAGAATCTATTAGGTAAATTGATTCTTATTATTATTATTAATTGCTATTAATAATTGTGTTGTAAATTATGAACTCAATTTTTCTTCTATGTTGTTATTTTTGAAGGATCAAGAATAGTGCACAAAATACATCTCCAGTAGGGAAGTTTTCAAAATCAGCAAATTTAGCAGGTATTGATCTATCTGTCTCAAAATCAAATTCAATTCTTAGTTTTAAAGCTTTAAATTGCGGTGCTGGTCGCAGCCGCAAGCTTGATATTGGTGAATTGTGTTTGATGCGGCCGCCGCAGAAACATAAATACCTTGATCTGGCAATCAAGATTGCAGCTCTGGCTGGGCCGATTTACTCGGCCATATAACAATACTTCTTGACATTTAGCATGTTTCTTTTCTTAAAATCTTCGCGGTAACATTGATGCAGGCGAGTGGAGGAAAATGTCACTGCCTGCAATGCTGGTTGGTGAAACTGTTGTAGAAATTTTACAGGCAAGTCAGTTTGCTAGAAAAATTGTTTCTTCAGTTGGTACAAAACTCACCACGGACGGCCCGAAAACTCCGTTATCTCGATCCTCACACCAGAAATCAGACTATGAAAACACACAACTCAGAGATAAAAGAAGTAAGGAAAAGGAAAACAAACAACAGTCTGATTCGCCACCGTATCAACCTCATTGTGCGCGTTCGAGAATCAACTTTGAAGCCTCTCCTCCGGAAAAAAGGAGAGACTTTGAGGAAGAGAAAGAGAATATTAAGCATTTAGCAAATAGGGTATCTCCAAGGAATAGGCCATGGGCTAGAAAGACAGTACTCTTTCCCAACCCTTTATTCTCTTCAACTTGTTCACACCAGCAAGAATTCTGCAAGACAAAATCACCTGTCATGTCAACAACGCCACACAAATTTCGGATCAAATCACCGTATAAGTATCTGATGGAATCACCAGCTAGAGTAACAAGAAAAACAGCATCAAAGTTTCGGATAAAATCGCCTCATGTGTTTGTGGACGAATCACGAAATAGAGTAACAAAAGCACAAGACAAGTTTGGGACAGAATCACAACATAAGAAGGTTCTGATCAAATCACCAAGTAGAGCAAAAACTACAACACCACACAAGTTTCGGATCGAATCACCTCATAGGTATCAGATCAAAACACCTCCTTCATCCAAGAGAGCTACAAGATTGAATAATCCAAAGATATCAACTCGAACTATCTCTCCTTCTAGATTGGTTGCACCAACAAAGATACAGAAAACCAATGCATCAGTGTGTTTGAGTAAAAGTTCTCCAAAGAGCAAGAAAAGTGATGGATTGAGTAGGAACTCTCCAAGGAGATCAGCTGCATCGAAATTACGCCGATCGTTCTCTCCTTCGAGATTTGTAACAAGACTAGCTTTACCATTGAAGAGCAAGAAAAATGATGGCTTAGCTAGTGGATTGAAACACTGGCCACCAACAACAATGCACTTGCCTGGTCCAAGATTTTAACAACAGACAGTGTGATATGTTTTCAATTTTGTTGTTTTATTTTCATAAGGATGTCAAGCTCCTTAAGAAATTCTATCCTGTGTCTATATATACTATACTTACACTTTTTTTTGTTTTGTTTTGTTTTTAGAGCATCCCACGTTCATCATATTTATTAGAGTTCTTTAAATGAGACACACTTAATTCTTTGTATTATTTGGATTCTTTAAATGAGACACACTTAATTCTTTATATTATCTTATTTTTCTCAATTATTTAAACAAATCATCTATAATTCTCCGATATGCATCTAACTCATTAAAAAATCTAAAATGGATTCCACTAAATATACATATATACCGTTTTTTGATTTTCTTTAATTGATAAAATGAATTTTTTAATATTAAATATGAGTCACTTTAATTGTAGAAGTGTGTTTGCTTATGAATGTTGCAAATTAGAGATCGGTTGAAAATCTCAAATATCCAAATACTTCCGACACAACAATGATGAGTGTGTCGGAACTTTGTAAAAATACCGATAATCATACTCTTATGATTTGTTTTTATACACAAAAAAATTATAAAAGTTCTTTTGGGTCACTTTATATTTAAATTTGTTTGTATTTTAAATTTTTAAAATAATAGTCATGGTCAGTGAAAAAATAATTTCTCCAATATCTACAAAATTATGATTATTGGAATTATATAAAAAATAATTGAGAGAAAAGATGATGTGGAGTTATATTAAAGAGGCTTTTGTTGAAACCACAGATAAAAAGACGAACATATGCAAAAAATTTGAAACATGGAATGTTAGTAACTCGAAGATTCTTATTTGGATCGATAATTATGTTTATGGTCAATATGTGTGCAACTAGTAAAATATGACACTTCTAAGGAGATTTGACATTATTAAAAATGTTTGTATAATTAGTCTAATTTTATAAAAATTGTATCAATTGTAGAGTGTCATTATGGCTCTTAAATAAAACGATATGACTATTCAAGAATTTTATTCAACCATGATTGATTTATGGGATCAATTGCTCTTATGTAGGCATGACAATAAAACTCATACTTGTAGGTATCCACCCAAACCCGCTTCGAAGTTGACGGGGAAACCCCGCTTTGACTGGGTTTGGGTTTTTCCCGAATTAAAAAATATGGGGACAAGTCGGGTAATGGGGACACTAACACCTTGAATTTGTCCATGAATCCGTCCCGTTTATTTCATTATGTACATTATTATTTAGTTTTGTTAATTTGAAATATTAAATATGTGGCCAATGTTTTTGATATTTTGATTTGTATTAATTATTTAAAATATTTGAAATGTATATATGAAGATTTTTTAGATTGTTTTATTTTATTATTTAGAATGTAATTTTAAAAAATTGATTTTACTAAATGGATGGTGGCGGAGCGGGGATACCTGAACTCAACCCGAACCCGATTGGGACGGGTTTAGGTTTTAATTATCCATCTCCATTTAGGTTTGGGGTGGGGAATGGGGATTGTTTGGGGATTCAGGTTTGGGTTTGGGGGAGGTAAAACCCGCCCTATTGCTATGCCTACTCGTATGGAATCAACGTCTAAAAATTGTCAAAACATACACCGATCAAAGAGAAAAGTGGCGTCTCGTTCAATTTTTATAGCCCTTCAAGATGATTTTGAGAATATTCGTGGAAGCATTCTGCTTTGTAATCATCTTTTAAATGTTAATTAGTTGTTAGTGGGTTATTGGCCTAAGAAATCAAATTTAAGTTTCACTCTAATATGATTTAAAATAAACGAGTTCTCTACACTACATATATTTTTGCTGCTCATATTGACAAAGGAAAATATCAAGGTAGAGTTGGTCTTGGTAATCATGAATGTGTGTTTTTCAAGGAGAAAGGTTGCTGAAAATCTTAGTGTCCCAAATTATTGAGAGCAAATAAGAAGATTTTAAAAATTCCATCGTTCAAAGTTCCTTCTACTGCTCCTACTACCATTGTTTTGGTTATGATTATGTATATTCATATGAGACCACTTCTCAAATATCTTATATCGCATAGTAGCTCCAAAAGATTATTGTTACTCAGCCACACACCATGTATGCATCCTTCAATAGATGTTCGAACTCTTCTAGTATGTCAGGTATGTCTTCCTTCATATGGATCCTTGATTCTGAAGCATCACAACATATGTCATATTATGATAAATCATTTGTGTCTTTAAATCCTATTTCATCTATGTCAGTTATGAATATTGATGGTACACATATGCCATCAGCAAACACTGATTATGTCGCTACAACTAATATGTCATTTTTTATGTTTCTTATATTCATAATCTTACTTTGAGTTTTGCTTATGTTAGTCTATCGTGTGATACTCGTTATTATGTTACATTTTCTTCCACTTCTTGTTGTGTGCATATCCAAATTCAGGAAGGATGATTAGGACATGTCGTAGACATAAAGACTTTATGTTTTAGATCAGTTGAGAGTTTCAAATATTTTAGCTTCAACTTTTTCTTCCAATACTAATTTATTAGCTTCTTTTTGTTTGAACTCTTCGTCTTCTAGTTTTTATTTATGGCATTATTGTATATGACATGTATCGTCTTCTAGATTAAAGTATTTAACATTTTTTAGAGGTTTAGGAAAGCTACAAACAACTGATATCTCACATTGTTATGGTAGTTATGGTATTTTTGATTAAACTCTAGTCTCAACAGGGATAGCTTTATGTTTCCCCAAAAGTTGTGCATTATGTAGACGAAGTCTGTTCAAGCATGCAGGAGTCAAAGATGTGAGTGTTATACTCGAAGCATGTTCTAGCATACAGTAGTATAAGTTAGTTTGTTGTTTAAGTTATCTTAGAGCTTAAGTTATCTTAGTGTTTAAGTTAGCTTGTACTCTATAAGTAGGCTGCTCTCTCAGGTTGTTGAGAGAGAGTCAAGTATTGGTTGTTGTTATTCACATGTAACCTTTTGACCTAATTGGAAAAGTGAATAGAAAAAATGGTTTTAACAAATTCTTTTTCTTCCTTTTTCTTTTTCTCTCTATTTTGTAAGCACAAAAAATGTTTCTTATGTTTGTTAAGGAAACTCAATCTTTCGCATAGTTTTTTATTCATTTATGGTAAGGAGTTTGTCACAACACACCGGTGCTGTAAGCGCAGATCAAGATGCCATCAACAAAGTATGAGATTAAAAAATTCACAAGTCTGAATGATTTTAGTGTAAGGCGCTTGAAGATGCAAGTTGTAACGCCCTGAAATTCATAATTTAATTATTGGTTAATTATTTGTGAATATATGGCAATTGTATTGATATGTTGTTGTGTTATTTGATTGTTGTGATGAAATTATTTTAATTGATAATGATATTAGAATAATGTATGGTATATTATTTAAATATTATTATTAAATAAAAGTAAGGAAGTTAGTAGAATTGAGGGTATTATGGTCAATTATGAAGGGATAAGTGAGGATAAAGATGGAAGATAATAATTAGGGGTATTTGGAAGTTAAGTGAGAGAATAGTAAAGGAAGTTTCATTATTCGCATTTTGGGTATTCAAGAACGTGTCTGGAGAAAAGTCTAAAGAACAAGGAGGCTAGGGTTTGGAGGTTTGTAGAAGGAGAAGTGAAATCAGATTCTACATTAAGTTATATGGATAATAATTGTTTATTATTTTGGTATAATGAATAGATTATAAGTGGTGTTTGGGTTTATGAGGGTTTGGGGGTTTTTGATGGAAATTATATATTAGAATGAAGTATAGAAGTGTTATTGGATGAATAATGTTGCCATAATGTTGAATGTATCATATTTTGTGAAACTTTGGTGTTTGTTGATGAGAATTTGTGCCCAAAGGAATGGGATTCGTAGGGTTTTGGGACTGGTGTGTAGCTGAATTTCTGATAGCAGAAATATGCTACCACACACGTAGCGCCGGGTGGTGAGAACGAACCGTCGGGTGATGCTCTTTTCTCCATGTGACGGGGGAGAGGCGTGGTGTGGCACGCTACTGGATTTTAGGGGATTTGAAGGGAGTTTACCACATGTGCAGCGTCGGGAGAAGCCTTGGACGCCACATGTGTGTCGTCGGGCAATGTGAAGAGGTGTTGCCATGCTGTAGCGCAATTTTGTCGTTTTCTTCGTTGTTTGGAGTCGTTTTCTTATTGATTTGTCAATGTTTGTTAATGATGTCATATTTTTGTATAAGAGTGTGATGATGAAGCATGATTTATATTAATTTATTTTAATGACATGAAATGATGATGCACCGTGATGATTATGTTGAATTTTGATGAGAATAACGCATCATTGCATTTCATAGCATCCTATGTTGAGACTCCGGTATGTTGATAGCTTCAATCCCACTATGTGGATTGAAGTGACTATGTTGTTTATGTTGTGCTCCTTAGTGGAGGGTTAATGGTCCAGTGTCTATTTATGTTGATTGGTACCACATGCATGTTGCATTTCATACTAAATGGTATTGGATGTGAATAACGTAAATTATGATTAATTTTATGTGGAATAATGATGATAGTATGGTGTTGTTGATGTTGTCCCATTTATTTTCTTTTCGTTATATTATTATAATAAATTTTGGTTTCTCACCCTTCCTGTTTGAATGTTGCCTCTACATGGGTATTGTTCAAATAATCAAGATTAGTTTGTGGTGCACGAAGAGGTAGATTTTGGAGTCTGTTTTCTTTTCCGTAATCTAGAGGTTGTCTTTCCCTGATTATGTAACATTGGGTCGGGAACATTGTGAACCTTCGAGTTCTATTTATTTTGTTAAGTTGATTATTTTCTATGATTTTATTGATATGTTTGAAGTTTTGATTTTGTTGAAATAAGAAATTATTATTCTGCGATATTTTGAAATGAATTGTTGGAAAACTCGTGTTATGGAGCAGGATTTATTATTATGATGTTCTTAAGACGAAAATGTGATGCCTTTCTATTTTGTACTCTGATTTTAAATAGCTATTTTACCGTATTTTGTATTGTGGGGTAGAAGGGTGTTACACAAGCCCTACTGGTTCAGCGGGGTTTGTTATAAGTGTTAAAAGGATTAGAGATAATGGATGATGCCCTAACATAGAAGGAAAAGACGACGATGATTGAGATAGTCCACAGTGCCATTATATTGAGCATTGGTTCTAAGGTTCTCCAACAGGTCTCGAAGGAGAAGATAACAGTAAGTGTATGGAGAAAACTCGAAGGGTTGTACATGACTAAATCCTTGGTAAATCGTCTATACATGAAGTGGGCTTTGTATTCATTCAAGATGAGTGAAGATAGATTCTACACAGAGCAGTTGGATACGTTCAACAAGTTGATTCTTGATCTTTAGGATATCGAGGTTAGTATCGATGATGAAGATCAAATGACGTTATTGTTGTGTTTTTTTACCTAAGTTTCATGCTCATTTCAAAGAAAATGTCTTCTTTGGAAGAGATTTCATGACCTTTGAAAAAGTTCAATCATCCTTGTACTTTAACAATTTGAACAAACGAAAGGAGAACAAGCCATCGTCTATTGGTGATGGTTTATCCGTTAAAGGGAAATTCTTGAAGAAATATGGCAGGTTTGAGAAAATGAAGAGTAAAGGTCAACAAAAGTCTTATGGTGGTGATGCTCATGGAATCAGGTGTTACCATTGTAATAAGTAGGGTTATACAACAAAGGTGTACCTTAAACGCCTAAAAGATCATGGAGGTAAGGATAATGGGAATGCAATCATCGTGTAAGATAATTTTGAACCATCTAATGTCCTGGTAGTTTCAAGAAGCATTTCTTGCAAGGAATAGATCATGGATTCAAGTTGCATTTGGCACATGACTAAGGAATGGACTACATAGTGAAGTTTAACAAAGGCAAACGAAGAATACATGGATCTCTTGATTACATTCATGTTGATCTTTGGGGGACTTCAAGGAATCCTTCACACTCAGGTGCAAAGTATTTTCTATCTATAGTTGATGATTATTCCAAAAAGTTATCAGTATTCATCCAAAAGACTAAGGATAAAACTTTTGAAAATTTCAAAAGTTGGAAGACTCTGGTCTTAAGTTTTGCAATGAAGTTTTCGACAATTATTGTAGTATGTCTGGTATTGCAAGGAACCAAACTACTGCAGGTACTCCTCAACAAAACATCCTGAATGAGAGATTCAATCGAACAATCCTGGAAAGGGTTAAATGCATGTTGGTTAGTGCAAGATAAAAGAAAATATATTGGGTTGAGGTTGATGTGACTGCAACATACTTGATAAATAGGTGTATTTCGACTGCATTAGGGATGACGACATTTGAAGAATTTTGGTCAGGTCATCCACCAGATCTCGACGAACTTAGAGTATTTGGTTGTTTAGTATATGCTCACATTAGGAAAGACAAAGTCTAACATAAAGCTCTGAGATGTATGTTTCTTGGATACCCTGAAGGAGTCAAAGCTTATAGGTTGCGTTTTCTAGATCCAGGTCACAAGAGGTGTATTATAAGTCGAGATGTAGTTTTCAATGAAGTAGAAATGGCATTCCATAAAACCGATGATGTTCGTCGAAATACGAAGATCTCTATAGAAGAGTTGGAACATGAAGAGATTCATGTTATGGTAGATCATAGTGATGCTCAATTGCATAACCAATATAAAGTCAAAATAGAAGCACAAGTTGCTGATGAAGATGATAAGGCTGATAATTGTTGGTTTAAATATGAAGTAATTTGTCTAGAAGGGGGTTTGAATAGACAATTAAAATCCCTTCTTTTGGATTCAAAAAATCAGATTACACAAGAGGTGTATTATAAGTCGAGATGTAGTTTTCAATGAAGTAGAAATGGCATTCCATAAAACCGATGATGTTCGTCGAAATACGAAGATCTCTATAGAGGAGTTGGAACATGAAGAGATTCATGTTATGGTAGATCATAGTGATGCTCAATTGCATAACCAATATGAAGTCAAAATAGAAGCGCAAGTTGCTGATGAAGATGATAAGGTTGATAATTGTTGGTTTAAATATGAAGTAATTTTTATAGAAGGGGGTTTGAATAGACAATTAAAATCCCTTCTTTTGGATTCAAAAAATCAGATTACACAAGCGGAAACAGGTATGGTGAAAACTTGTTATGAAAAGGTTTTATGATATTGGAAGAGAATTTAAACAACAAAACTAAATAAAAAATTTAAATGATAGAGAGAGAGAGAGAGAGAGAGAAAATGAGAGAGTGCACCGATATATATACTAGTTCGGTGTTATCGTCCTCACATGAACCTACATATAGTCTTCGATGGTGAACCACCAAAGATTTATTTCTTCCATTAAAATGATATTGGGTTCTGTTCGGGTTTAAATAATTTAGATAAGCAAAAGATAAACTATAACAATCCAATCTATCTTCTTCCTGCTTCATGTTAGAACTTTTTTGCAACTACCTACCACCGCTAAACTTTGATCTTTACCCAAGATCTTGATCTTCAACTATTGGTGGATTCAAATCTTGATAAA
Source organism: Lathyrus aphaca (assembly GCA_963966055.1). NCBI lineage: Eukaryota > Viridiplantae > Streptophyta > Magnoliopsida > Fabales > Fabaceae > Lathyrus > Lathyrus aphaca. The sequence goes on from OZ014525.1 coordinate 19,180,180, forward strand.
TTTCCCAATCTTCACTCAATCTTAAAATTCCAAGCCTTGAATCCTTCTTTTCAACAAGTTGACAGATCTATAGAAAAACTCCACTACAATAGAGAAAATATCCGTCTTCTTTTTCCTTCAAGAAATTTCAAGCCTTTGAAATCTCTAAGATCAAAATACTGCTTTGCAAAAATCGACATTCTTCAATAAACAACTAGATCTTTAATGTTTCCCTACAATTAATCATCATACACACACACACACACACAAGAAAATGTTTTCCATGAGTATGATTAAGATGAATATTTGAGAGAGCGAAAGAAGTTATGTTTACAAAGCTTTTTCTAACTGAAAAATTTGATCTCTTATGAAATTAGGAAATGAAACCCATATTTATAGGTAAAATAGATAATGTACAATAAATGAGAAAAAAACTAAATGAATAAATTCAGTATTTCCATGACTCAATTCAATTAGGGCAGTTGACCTGAGTCGAATCTAAAATGAATCAATTCAAATTAGCATCATAAATCAATTAGCGACCCTGAGTGAATCAATTCAATTTGGAATTTCAGACCCCTGACTCGATTCAAATTTGCTCCTGAATCAATTCAAGCAAATAGAACCAAAATCAAATTTAGAGTAACATTCATGAATCGATTCAAGAAGTCCTTGACTTGAGTCAGAAGGCAAGAAAAAACTTTGAATCAAATCAAGAAAGCTTCTGAATCAATTCAAACAACTATTGCATTTAGTTAACTTAACATAATGCATGGACAAACTTCTTTAGCATGTGTTTGATGATTAATAAGAAAGGAGACACAAAATAAACAATAAACATAAAATAAAGCATCAAAATAATGAAATAATTGATATGCTAATAATGGGAAATTTTAGTCTCCCCCTTTTTTATGCTTGGCAACTTGATTAATTTTTAGTTACATGAAGCCATTCTCCCCCTGCATTAAAGACCTAGTCACACAAATTATAATTTACAAATGGGAATCCTTTCTCCCCCTTTGACAAAATCAAAAAGGAAGAGGGACAAAAATTAAAGAAAACAAATTGTGATAACACAAACAATAATCAAAGCATAATCCAACAAAAAAACTCAAAGTGCAATAACACAAAAAAGAACATCTCAAGTAATAGGAAATTTCAGTTAGGTATGAGAAAATGAAGCTAATTAACAAAGTTTAAGCAGACAAAGTCATCAGAAAATTATACACAATACAAACCAAAATGTATCAAAATGGAAAGATTTAAATAAAATGCAAAGATGTAAAATGAAAGATACAAATGATGGCTTAAGAGTCCTTCATCTTAAAGTCTCCGGAATCTTCAGAAGTCTTGGTCTGACCAATGTTGTGAGCAGCAAGTTTAGCACGAATGAGATCCAACTTAGCATGGTGTTTTGCAGACAGTTTCTTTTGCTCCTTCATCTTGGCTCCTCAAGTGTGTGTAGCTCACTCAAATTACTTCAGATTTTGTGTGTTTGTTTTTCAAGTTTTTTTATACCTTTCATGTTTAAGGATCTAAGTTTTTTTTTTAAATTTTGGGGATTCTAGAACAGTTGAAAGAAAATGTCACAACGGGTTGTATATGCTAAGATTACCAAGAAACGATCTTCAGTTTCGATACAACCTTGCACTAAACCTTTCATGGGTGATGCAATTACAAAATCAAGTGATAAGCTTCATAGAGTTTAAAACTTGATTCCTGATAATCTTCAACCAACCTAACGTGACAAATTCTACTTCAGGGTTCTCCCTGGCCTGAATTACATCTTAAAGGAGCCTGCGACCAAGCCAAGTTTAACCTTCTTTGAAGTTTTTGAAAAATAAGGATTATACAATTTTCTAAGTTTATCTCATAAGTTTAATGTTCACCATGTTAGAGCATTCTATTGTTGCATTATTCTAATTGACAATGGCTTTGGTCTGTCTTGTGAGTTTATGAATAAGAAAGTATATTTCATTGCTCAAGGTTTCAAGGATGTGTTAGGTTTGGACAATTATGGTTATGATTTCACACGAGCGACTATCGATTTAGATTACCAACGAACTTCTATTGTGACTAAAGTGTCTAAGACTTTGTTTCACGACAATATTTTGTACTCAAATTTCATTATTCGACAACTCAATGTAAATTATTGATTTATTCATTAGGTCATTACAAAGGTTTTAGTTCGTAGATAATGATTGTGTGTTGGCAAGATAGGAGGCCAAGAGAGTCATTAAGCCACCTCAAATACTTTATCATGCAAATCTCATAGTATTCGCCTTAATCTCTGTAAGTGAGGTTCTTTTTGAAGAACCTAGAGATTACAAGGAAGTTTTGAGGAGTCAAAATAAGAGTGAATGGATGAAAGCCATGGATGATGAGTTGAAATATCTTCATAATATTAACACTTGGGAGCTGATCGAGAAACCTACAGGAATCGATTTAATTAGTTGTAAGTGGACTTTCAAGGTTAAGTAAGGAACCAGGTGAGTAATGTCGAAGCAATTTAAGTAAAAGTAGGTTCCTAAAGGGTTCACTAAGAAATAAGGATTCGAATTTAATGATGTGTTCTCACCTATTGTAAAGCACAAATGCATTATAATTTTGTTAGCAATGGTGACAAAGTTCGACCTAGAACTTGAATAGATAGATATGAAGAAAGGTTTCATGTATGGTGATCTAGAAGAAACAATTCTGGTCTGGAAACTTGAAGGGTGTGTAGAAAAGGAAATTAATATTATATGTTGAAGTTGAATAGGTCGTTATATGGCCTGAAATAATCTCCTCGAAATGGAATAGGATATTCGACAAGTTTATGGCACACATGGGTTTCACTAGATGCCAATTTGACCTTTGTGTTTACTTAGATTTCGACTTGAAATTTTACTTTTTATTTTCTTGCTTTATGTGGATGTCATCCTCATAGAAAGAAACAATGTCGGGATGTAGTAAAGGTGAAGGCATAACTTGATAAGAAGTTTGACATGAAATATTTGGGAGTTGACTCTAGGATTCTTGGAATTGATACCCGGAGAGATAAAAAGCAATCGAGATTATGCTTATCTCACAAGACATACTTAAAGAAGATTCTCAAAAAAAAATTGGTATTCAAAGCATGTTGTAACACTGACAAATCCTTAATTCAAGTTAAGTATGACTCAAACTCCTAGTACTGAAGTCGAAAAAACTTATATGAATAGAATTCAATATCCTAATATAATAGGTTTTTTATGTGTGTGTTATGGTCTATACGAGGCCAGACATAGCATAAGTATATGGACAATCCAAGGAAGGCACACTAGCAAGCTTTGAAGTAGATTCTAAGACAGTTAAAAGGATCCCTAGGTAGGGTCTGGTTTATCGTGGATCTATGAGTGATGTTAAAGCTTAAGTCGAAAGATTTTTTGATTCTGACTATGCAGGAGGTATGAATACCAGAAAATCTTTTTCTGGATATGTTTTCATAATGTTTGACACAACAATTAGTTGGAAAGCAACACTTCAAAAGGTTTTTTCCTTATCAACCATTAAAGTTGAGTATATTGTTGTCATTGAAGATATGAAAGAAGCATTGTGGCTTGATGGGTTTGTTAAGGAACCAAAATTCAAGTTTGAGTTATCACTATTAATTGTGATAGTTAAAATTCAGTACATTTGTGGAAGAATTCTGCCTATCATGAGAGAACGGATCACATTGATATTAGGTTGCATTTCGTCGGGAAAAAAATCGAAAGTGGAGAAGTCAAAGTGATGAAAATTTTGATAAATCATAATGCAACATATATGATCACCAAGTCATTTTCATATAGCAAGTTCTTCCACTGTATGCAGTTGATAAAGTTTCATGGTGAAAGCTAGTTTGTTCACTTAATCTTGTAGAGTTTGTTCCAAGGTGAAGATTTGTGGTATTTTGGATCGAACTTTAGTCTCGACAGGGATAGCTTCATGTTTCGACAGAAGTCATGCATGTTGTAGTCGAAGTCTGTTCAAGCATGCAAGAGTCGAACATGTGTGTGATGTAGTCGAAGCATGCTCTAGCATGCAGTTGAATAAGTTAGCTTATTGCTTAAGTTAGCTTAATGTTTAAGTTAGCTTAGTGCTTAAGTTAGTTTGTAGTCTATAAATAGAACGCTCTGGGTTTTTGAGCGAGGGTTAAGCGTTGTTTGTTGTTATTCACTTGTAACCTTTTGCCCTAATTGAAAAAGTGAATAGAAAAAATGGTTTTAACAAATTTGTTTTCCCTCTTCTCTCCATTTCGTAAATCAAAATGATTTCTTATGTTTGTTCGAGAAACTCAATATTTCACATAGTTTTTTATTCGTTCCTAGTGCAACGTTTGTCACAATAGTTGAAAACTATACAAAACAATTAGTGTCACCTTTTAATAAAAGTGTTTTTATTTCATATGCACTATTTGACTTAGTTCACTCAGATATATGGGGTTCATTATCGGTTCTTATCAATGGTGAATCTCGATGTTATGTTTTAATTTATGATTGTACTCGTTATTTTTGGGTTTACCTTATGAAAAATTGGTTTGAATTAATTTTTTATATATTTATCATATAATTCATACAATGGTTAAGATTCAACATATTGTCATTATAAGTGTTTCCCTTATGATTTAGGTGGTGAATATACCACTAATAAATTATATGCATTACTTGCATATGATAGTATTCTTCGTCAAACATCTTGTACTAATATTGCTCAACATAATATGTAGTTTCAGAGTACGCCTAAGAGGGGGGGGGGGGGGGTTAATTAGGTGTTATAAAATTTTCTCGATTATTTTCTTGATGGATGGATTTTTCTCTTTTACTTGTTTATGGTAGGAAAGCGATAAAGCAAGAAATAAAAGAGACACATCAATTTATCATGGATCCCTTCACAATCCGAAGGTACATCCAGTCCCCTTTCCAACACAAAAGAGATTTTCCACTAGTTTTTAGATTGTACAACCTATCGCACCATCAATCGGTGAGGCCTACTTTCTAAAAAACTAAACAAAACCTAGTGTGCAAGAACAATCTTCTTGCAAGCACTATCCCTTGTGTCCAACAATCCTGGATCACAAGTCACAATAGAAAACTTTTATAATTCTTTGTAATTTTGAGAATAATACAATATGCGATATCAATATAAAATTGATCTTCTCCTTTGATCAAAATCCACTTCTCAATTTCAATACAAGTGTTCAAATTATGAATATGAAATGTTAATGAATCAGTATGAACACTTTTGAATGTTTGAAAATATATGAAAATAAGTGAATTTGATTAAGTGATTTTTTATGAAAAAATCTTGGTGGTGTTTTTGAATTTAAAAAATTCAGAATATATAATATTCAAAACACCCTTTCAAAAAGGTATGAAAAATTATGAAAAATAATTATTTCAAAAGCTATAACCAAAAGACACAATTTGAATTTTAAAGGAATGATTTTTTCAAAAACCTTCAGTGTTAACCGGTTAACCAAATGGTTAACCGGTTAACGCATGTAAACGTTAACACAGCTTTTAAAATTTGAAGTCGTTAACCGGTTAACCAAATGGTTAACCGGTTAACACTGTTAAAAAACAGAAAAATATTATTTTTAAAAGTGTTAAACCAGTTTAGAAACTTTCCAAAGGTTGTATGCATCATGATAAAATATGAAATGATCACTTGAGCACTTGTATATCAATTTTAAAGGGATTTGATGTATACCTCAACACATGCGCCCAAGCCTTGAAATAAACCGAAAGTGCATATGAAGCTTGATCACAATGTCAATTGCTTGTTGTTTGATCATGTTGGAAGCTCTTAAATTTTTGCAAGTATGAAGTGCATGAGTCGTGTTGTCTTCATCAAAATCCTCGAGGTTGAAGGCATGCTTCTACATTCTCCCCCTTTTTGATGATGACTACCAAAAATTTTGCGAGAGCTTTGATCAACGTTTCTCTAAGAAGATTATCCCCCTAAGGATAGCAACTCCCCCTAAATAATAGCGGCAGGAGAAAAAGAAATTCTGCATCGAGAGGCATTAGAGAAACAAAGTCTTCTCCCCCTTTGGCATTAGCAAAAAGGAAGAGACTAACAAAAAAAATCACCATACAAGCATCGAATAGAAATACGCATCAAATAAACATGCAAGCGAACACACATATAAGCATAAACATAATTCAACATAACCAACAAGTGTACGAACATAATGCGAAACTTAATACATGGAAACCAAAAGTGTCTAATTAACTTAGGACTTATGTTTGAAACATCAAAACATAAACTAGACTTAAAACAACACAAGAAACATAGTAAAAAAAACAACATAGAAACATGGTCCTCAATCCTCATCCGACACATCCTCATCATCTTCTTCCTCCTCTTCGCTACCGTCATCATCCTCATCAACAAACTCGGTGGAGTTTCGGGAGCTTAAAACTAAGTTCCTAAGGCTTTTGAAGGCACGCATGGTTTCATGATGGTTTGACATGATGGTAGCATAAAGAAAGTCATTTGTGATGCTGGTTTCCGGAATAGGTGGGATGGAGGTGAAGGATCCGTCGTCATACTTGTAGGTTTCATCATTGCTTTGAATTATGTCGGTGTTTTTGATGATAGTGACTCCATTAATCTCATTAGCCGTTGTAGACATAGCAATAAAAGGCTCTCTACCGATTTCCATATCGGTAATTTCCAAGATTCTTGAAATGAGGCGGCCATATGGTAATCTTGTCATTAGAGAAAGTTGTTGCTTAAGATGATACATCATAGTAGGAAGCCGGTTTACTCTAATCTTGTTCTTGACAGCAAATAGTACTTTCATTTCCAAATCATTGATCTGAGACAAGTTGGAATCCTTGGGCAGCAAAACATGACAGATAATATAGTGTAGCATCCGATCATCCACAGATAAATTCTTAGCATAACAGAGTACCCGAGAGGTACGTTGGTCGGACACCACAGTTGCCTTTGGAAACCTATAAATCTGATAATAGTATTCCATTTTGTCATAGTCAGCCCATTTTCCTTCATCATGGTTTACCCCTTTTCGGAGAAAAACACCCGAATATGGGATAGACAAAGAAGCTGCAAGAGTACCTAAGTCAACTCCAATCTCACAGTTTCTCACAACAGCAAACAATTGGTGTTTCTCCTTATCATCACAGTTAAGAGACATGTTGTTCATAAAAGATTTTACCAAATCCGGATACACTTTTCCGTTATCAGCAATAAAGTCTCGCATCCCCTAATATTCTAACAATGCCGGAAACTTAAAGGTTTCAAAGGATTTCAGGTTCACATACTTACCCTTAAGAAGATGGCGAACCCGGACACGAAAATCCATTCTTCTCTTCTTGGTAGATTCCATAGTCATTTCTTCTTCACTGCTGGATTTTGACACTGACATTGGAGCCTTTCCTTTTCTGGGAGCCATTGAAGACAAGCTGAAGCTTAGGGTTTAGGGTTTGAAGAGGTATTTTCGGATTAGGGTTTGTGGGAGTGGAGAGTGAAGTTTAGAAGGTAGAGTTTATAATGAGAGTTTTAGTGGAGTGGGTTTTAATGGAATATTGATGGAGTGTTTATATTTTTGGAGAAGAGAGTTTGAATATGAGATAGTGGTGTTTTATGGTGAGTCAAAGTAGGAGAAAATGAGTTATGAGGTGTTGGAAAGAGGTACCATGATCCATTTAACACACATACCAAAAGACATAAAAGAAGAAAATAAAACACACAAATTGTTTTGAAAGAGTGACCCAGAACTGCTGTCTGGGAAGCGTTAACCGGTTAACGGGCCAAAATTTAAAAAAAAATTAAAAAACAGCAGCAATTTTGGGGCTATGTGGAAAAATATTTTTGACAATTTTTTTTTACAAAGTGTTAGCATATATCACAACACAACTTTTGATCAAAAAAATTTTAAAAAAATATACTTTTCGGATAACCGAAATAGTGAAAGATCAAAAACGGCGAAAAGTGAGTGCTAGCCTTTTGTAACACAAAGTGAACAAAAAACATATATTATGCAACAAATACATACAACAAGCAATTTTTAAGTTAAGGTTAGATGTCACCTTCATTGAGAATGCCAAGTTCTCGTCAAATCTTGAAAAATTGCTCTTTAGCCAATGGTTTAGTGAATATATCGGCGAGTTGATTGTGTGTATCCACGAACGTAACATCTACATCTCCGTTTAGTACATGATCTCGAAGGAAGTGATGCCAGATATCTATATGCTTTGTTCTTGAATGCATGATCGGGTTCTTTGTGATATTGATGGCACTTGTGTTGTCACATCGGAGAGGGATACAACCAAGATCTATACCGAAATCAAGGAGTTGTTGTTTAAGCCACAGGATTTGGGCACAACAACTTCCTGCTGCGATGTACTCCGCTTAGGCCGTTCTAAGTGCAACGCATGCTTTCTTCTTACATGCCCACGACACTAGTGCATTCCCGAGAATGTGACAAGTACCACTTGTACTTTTTCTATCGGTCTTACATCTTGCATAATCAGCGTCAGAATAACCAATTAAAGAACATGTGCTACCTTTTGGATACCATAGTCCGACGTGCGTTGTTCCTTTGAGATACTTCATGATCCTCTTCACGACGGTGATATGTGATTCCTTTGGATTAGCTTGAAAGTGGGCACACACACAAACACTAAACATAATGTCAGGACGGCTTCCCGTCAAATATAATAGTGAACCGATCATACCTCGATACTTTGTAATATCAATTGAAATGCCGGATAGATCTTGATCAACGTACGTTCTGGATCCCATGGGAGTAGACATCACTTTGCAACTATCCATATCGAATCTTTTCAACAATTCCTTGCAGTACTTGGATTGGTTGATGAAGATGCCATCATTTGTTTGCTTGAATTGTAATCCAAGGAAGTAGTTCATCTTTCCCATCATATACATTTCGAATTCTCCTTGCATCATAAGAGAGAATTCTTCGCAAAGGTCTTTGTTTGTTGATCCGAAGATGATGTCGTCGACATAGACTTGAACTTGTAAGGTGTTGCCCTTGAAATTCTTGATGAACAAAGTCTTGTCAACCTTTCCTTTTGTAAAACCCTTCTCACATAGGAAGTTTCTAAGGCGATCATACCATGTTTTTGGTGCTTGCTTTAAGCCATAAAGAGCCTTCTTCAACTTGTAGACATGAGAGGGATTCTTGAAGTCTTCAAAGCCCGGAGGTTGTTTGACATAGACTTCTTCATTGATGTAACCATTCAGAAAAGCGCTTTTGACATCCATCTGGTATAACTGAAAATTCATGGAACAAGCGTAAGCAAGTAATAATCTAATTGCTTCTAACCTTGCTACCGGAGCGAACGTTTCATCAAAGTCAATTCCTTCTTCTTGGCTGTAGCCTTGTGCGACCAATCTTGCTTTGTTACGAACTATGATTCCATTCTCGTCAAGTTTGTTTTTGAACACCCATCTTGTTCCTATGATGTGTTTGTTGTCCGGTCTTGGTACAAGATTCCAAACTTGATTCCTTTCGAATTGGTTAAGTTCTTCTTGCATTGCTACTATCCATTGATCGTTGCTTAAGGCTTCATCGATTTTGGTTGATTCAATTTAAGATACAAAAGTCATATTGAGACAAGCATCCTTGAGATTTAGTCGAGTTGCAACGCCTTGGATAATATCACCAATAACTTTATCTATCGGGTGATCTCTATGAGTTCTCCATTCTTTCGGAAGATCTTGATGTTCTTCAATGATTGGTGAGTCATCTTCTTGTGATATTGCTTGGTCTTTTGATGTCTCATTTTGTTGTTGTGACATATCTACTATATCATCATCATCATCCACAATAATATTATCCTCTTTAGAGGGGTTAGTTTCATCAAATGAAACATGAATAGATTCTTCAATAGTAAGTGTTCGTTTATTGAAAATTCTAAAAGCTCTACTCGAGAGAGAATAACCAAGAAATATACCTTCGTCGGACTTCTCATCAAACTTACCAAGATTGTCCTTGTTGTTGTTGAGAACGAAACATTTTCATCTGAATATGTGGAAAAAAGATATGTTTGGTTTCCTACTCTTGAACAACTCATACGGAGTCTTCTTGAGAATTGGTCGAATATTGACACGGTTGCTTACAAAACAAGCCGTGCTAACCGCATCCGCCCAAAAATATTTAGGAAGATTTGAGTCGCTAAGCATTGTTCTTGCAAGTTCCACCAATTCCCTATTCTTCCTTTCTACGACACCGTTTTGTTGAGGAGTCCTTGGTGCGGAAACGTTTTGAGAAATTCCATGCTCTTCGCAAAAATCTTCAAAGGATGAGTTTTGGAATTTTCCACCATGGTCGCTTCTAATGGAGACTATTGTGAGTGACTTCTAGTTTTGAATTTGCTTTGCATACTTCTTGAATGCTTTGAAAGCATCATTTTTCTGCACTAAAAACAATGTCCATGTGTATCGAGAGAAATCATCAACAATAACTAAAGCATAAACGTTACCTCCGAAGCTTTTTGTTCTTGATGGATCGAAAAGATCCATATGTAACAATTGTAGTGGCCTTGAAGTAGATATCACTTTCTTGGACTTGAAAGATGTCTTGGTTTGCTTCCCTTTTTGGCAAGCATCACATAACTTATCCTTGATGAACTTTATCTTCGGAAGACCAACAACTAGGTCATGCTTTATTAACTTGTTTAAATGCTCCATGTGAATGTGAGCAAACCTTTTATGCCAAAGTCATGCCTCGTTGTTGTTTGCCATTAAACATTTTACCTTCAAGGAAGAGTCGTCAAAAGAAATCATGAAAATGTTATTAAATCTTTTTTCCTTTTAGCAAGAGGTCATGGGTGACTTCATTTTCTATCAAGCATTCCTCCTTTGTGAAGTTGATTCGGAACCCTTTGTCACATAACTGACTTATGCTAAGAAGGTTGTGTTTAAGGCCTTCCACATAAAGAACGTCTTCGATGATTGTATGAGGAGGTACACCAATTGTTCCTACTCCAAGAATCTTCATTATTATCATCACCGTAAGTAACGTATCCTTTGGCCTTTAGTGATAGACTTGAAAATTTGTTGATATCGCCCGTCATATGCTTTGAACAACCGCTATCAAGATACCATTGAGTAGAAGTTGTCTTCAAGCATACCTACAAAACAAAATCAAGTATTGTTAGGTACCCAAATTGCTTTGGGTCCTTGGTAGTTAGTACCCTTTTCAACCCACACATAATGCCCTTTAGCAACACCAATGTTGCGCACATAGCAAGCATTAGGTGTATGACCTTTGATTCCACAATAAAAACAAGTAGGTTGAAAGTGACTTTTATATCTAGGAACATACTTTTGTTTCTTAATGAGTCTTTTCTTTTTATGACTTTGATGCATAGTTTTAGAATTGTTTTTCTTTTCTTTAACAACTTGTTCACTAGCTTTTACGAAAATGGTTTCATTTGTGCTTGGTTTGGAAAATTTAGAATATCCTAAACCACTTTTGTCATTAGGATATCTTTGGTGCCTAAGAATTTCCTCCAAGCCAATTTGACTTTTTTCATATCTTTCTAAGACTCTTTTAAGTTGAACAATTTGAAAAGATAATGACTCACAATGTTTGCATACAAAACTTTGTTTTTCATCCATCAATTTTTGTTTTTCATTTTCAATGTATTTTCCAAAAGCGGTATTTTGTTCTTCTAAAGATAGAATTTGTTTCTTTTGGGATGAAATGTTTTTGTACAAAGTCTTGCATTCTTTTAGAAGTTCATCTATAACTTCTTGTGCATCATTCTCATAAATTGAAAAGTTGCTACTAACCTCGTCATTTTCTTCATCGGAGTGATGTGAAGCCATTAGAGCCATATTTGCACATTCATCGCTTTCCGATTCCGATGAGGAACTAATTTCATTATCGTCCCAAGCAACATAAGCCTTTTTATTCTTGAAATCCTTCTTGCCTTTGAATCCTCCTTTCTTTGCAAGTCTTGGACAATCCGGCATTATGTGACCTTGCTTCCCACATTCATAACATGTGACTTCTTGAATCGATGTGGATGCATCCTTTTTCCTGAAATGTTTATTCTTTTTAGGAAAAGAGGAATTTTTATTTTTGTTGAAAAACTTACCAAGCTTCTTAACAAGAAGCATGAAGTTCTCATCTTCGGAAGTCTCGTCGTCTTTGTCATCCTTCGTGTCAATCTTCAAAGCAATTCCCTTGGACTTTTTCTCTTGACTTTCGTGCTTCTCGAGCCTTCCAAGTTCCAATTCGTGCTCTTGAAGTTTGCCAAATAGGGACACGGATGTCATCGTTGAGAGACTCTTCTTTTCTGAAATAGCGGTCACTTTCGGTTGCCATTCCCTTGTCAAGGATCTTAGGACTTTCAAGTTGAGATCGTCGTTGGTGAAGGTCTTCCCGAGAGCAATCAAGTGATTTGTTAGATGAACAAATCTTTTTTGTAAGGCAACAATAGATTCCCCGGGCTGCATACGGAACATCTCATATTCTTGACTCAAAGTATTAAGCCTTGATCTTTTTACTTCTGTTGTTCCTTCATGCGTTAATGGTAGCTGCCCTAGGGTTCCTCCTTTCTATTTTCACCAAGTTTCGTACAAATTGTTATGAAACTAGTTTGTATACACTTTAGGTAAACACGTCCTACATGGCAGATGAGTCACCCAAGCTAAGCTCCACATGTGATTGATAACTTGACTTTGACTAACGGTTGGTGACGGAAGGATAAACGTGGTACAATTTAACAAATTAAAGGACCTTTTTGTCACTTTTTAGAGATAAGGGACCATAATGGATCCAGTGATGGAGTTAAGAGACCAATTTAGGTATTTTGCCATTAGTTAACTAACAACTTAAACTACATACAAGCTGTGCACGTCAAATACTTCTTTAATCTTTGAGAATAATGGCAGCAGAATTAGAAGCAAATTTAAGGACATGGTCAGCAACAAAGAAGAGTATCATAATCTTCACTCATCTTGGTATATGTTAAAGTTTAAGGAATTGTCATAAACATTTGAGTTATAAACTATTTTTATCAAAAACCAAAAATAAAATTAAAATCTAATCTAATCACATTAGTTTCATATTGATAAATCAAACTGCAATTACCATTGAAAAAAACAGAGGCAATCTTGCGCCACACAGTTCTGATTATTTCTATATTCATAATACAGTGAGCATATAAATTTGAGACGAGCATCCATCTCAAGCCCAATATCGAAAGCCAAAAATTTCAAGCAACACCTGTGTAAAAAGCTTTACTTAACGCAACAGCACGGACAAGCCCATGTGAGATATGTCAAATGACAGTGATTTAATCAGATATCAGATTGGATATACATATAACATTGACACCCCAACAAAACTGCAGCAAGACCTCTTTGCAATCCGACGTTCACGAAGACAGAATGAACGCTCTAACAACACAGTTATTAGCTGGGTGAAGCAAATCTTGTCCGCTGTCGATGTAAAGCTCGGTCCTTTGGTGAAGATGTCTTTGCCATACCTTGTTGGCGCATCATTTCTGCAATATTGTCCAAAAGCCAATAAATGAATTACATGGCAAATGCTGCTAGGCATCACAATATATTTTTAGACACTGATATGCCATTAGTTATTATATTCAGTGATCTTTTTAATACAACATCAGTGCTGCAAATTGCGGATCATTGAAAATAGTGGTTTGTTCAAACTTTGCTACACAACAGTTGAGTAAAAATAATTACATTTCTTATTTGTATATCAAATAATCTGAAAGATTAAACAATAGGTTCTTATATTTCAAAGGTGTGTGAGATGTTAGTTCAAAAATATCTCAAAGATATTAAATTAAATATTAACGTTAAAATTAAATAGATATATTCTATTTAGGTCGTTTTTAATTCAAAGGTGAATTAAACATTGTCCAAGAATTGCTTTCGAAAAATTTCTAACCTCGTTTTCTCTCAAGCTCCTGGTCGAGCTCTTCTTTCCACTTCCTCTGTCTCTCAGAAAAGCTTAAACTGCAAGTGAAACATAGCAGTATTAAATTACTGTTTCTGAAAATAATTGATGAGAAAGAGTTTAATTGGGATACACCATTAGTATAAAAGATTTTACATTGTCAGCAGATCACAACCAATTGTATGTGTGGCTTTAAAAGCAAATTTGATTAAAATCAAATATAATTAATGATCTTCCGGTTATGATTGATTGCCGGTGTAAAAAATATTTACATTGACGGTGTATATGAATTAAACCATCTAGAAAAAAGCAAAGCAAGGAAAAGAATTAAACAGATAAAACCTTGGGCTGAAGGGCTCCTGCTGAGAGTCAACTATCACTCCTTTCCGTTCATTAATGGGAGTTGATGGAACATCTTGTGAACCATGACTATTTACATTTCCAACTGTTGACGAGGACCTGCCATTGCTTCCGGGACTTCCAGCACTGTCAACTTTAGAAGGAGAGCTAAATGGTACCCGACTTGGTGATTTGCTTTTAGGAGGTAATCTCAAGTATTTTCGACCGGCGATATCATCACTTGGGCTATCAATCACATTGGGAGAGCAAGATGCATTTAAACTGTTGAAAAACTCTTCATATAAAGGTGTCTGCAGTTTTTTCAGTTCAAGAGCCTGTCGTAAATGAACAGTCATCATTCATCATCATCATGAAACAGCAGTGTGTAGACAAAAATATGGAAGAAAAGTTTATCGCAGAAAGGCTAACTTGATTCAAACTAAAAAGTAATACCTTCTCATCCAAAAAAGCTCTAATTTTGGACTCGGTGAGCTCGTCATCTTCTTCTGACAGAGATGGCACACAAGAAAAGGATAAATCTTTTTGTTCCTTGTTAGACTCCAATTGAGTATGTGACTTGTAACTTTCATCAGTGTCCAGACTAACTTCTCTATTTTCCAGTTCTGGAGTTGCATCAAATTTACACCCCCAGTCTTCAGAGGGATCAGACATTGGGTTGAAACTCTACAATAAAAAAATTAAGTTTTTTCAGGAATTGCTTTCATTACTTTCATATTAAATAAAACAAGAACTTGAATGCAAGAACCTCGAAGTTATCTGGCACAAAAGATTTGTGTTTGACATCACACACTGAGAACTCTTCTCTATCATCAATCACACACATGTCATCATCATCATCATCATTTCTCATTCCCCATAATTGATTATTTCCTGAGTCCTCAGGATTTTCTGTTGAGCTGCAAAGTCTACATAAGTAACGAACATCTGTTAACCAAAATAATTTTACTGTTTCACTAGAATCAACGAATAATGTACGGAAGGAAAAAAAAAAACAGCTTCTTTACATGTGCAACATAAAAAACTGTCAGACCTTACAAATTGAAGAAAAAATGTTTCAACACTTACAAGGATTCAACATTTGGAGCACATGATGGTGAAGAAGCTCTAAAATTACCCTGTTAGAAGTGAAATTAATGTCATAAAAATCAAACTTTAACTTAATAAAAAAATATACACATAACAGCATTTCAAATAATACTTGATTTATACATACCATGTCAATAGATGACTGAGGATTCGAATCCGTATTTTCACCAGTTACAAAGTGGTGCTACAGCCAATTATAAACTGAAAGTTAATCTCAGGGCGAAGCTGATTATCTCGTGCAAAACAATAACAAAGTAGACTCCAATAACTCCACTATTAATCAATAGCAGTACTAAAATGACTACAATGCTCATATGCAGAGTCAAAAGAGAAATGCTCATAGAATCACCTGCAGCAGTTCTGATGCTGATAGCCTCAAGATTGGTTCCCTACAAAATCATTTAGTATGATCAATTATCCTGTATATATTCATTATAAAAGGAAAGCAGCTGAAAATCAAAAGGAGCATACTTCTGCAAGCACTTTAGAAGAAAATCTTTTGCTCCGGCAGAGAGATGATCAGGGATAGGTGGATGAGACTTAGTTGTCCCTATATGGAAGAGAGCAGCAACCTGAAAGCCCATTATTTTAGTAAATATAAATATTCAGAGAGTACCTCAAACAGAATTTAAGGAGTCAAAATGTAAGCTACCTCTTGTTGGTATTGCTGGCTCCAAGGAGGCTTTCCTGTGGCCATCTCAATTACAGTACAGCCCACGCTCCATATGTCAGCAGAGCTGAAAAGGAAGCGTCAGCATACGAAAACATCAATATTTAGTCTTGAAGGCATTTTGAAAATTCCTGCCGCTAACCATTTTTCTATATCTCAAGCAAAGGTTTCTATTTTTGGAAAATTCTTGTCACTAGACAATGATTCACAACTTTTTTTCTTTTACACTTTTATCTCCTCCACCTTTTCTCCATACTGTGTTCTGTTTTTCTCTCTTCACACTCATTTACTATTTGTAAATAGCATCTATCTATTATTTTAACAGAAGTCATCATTGTCTAAATAATATATAACTAAGTCAGTTGTAATGCAACTCCAGATATGCCAGACTCACAGAATGCTCAAACCTTGGAATCACAAAATAATAAGTCTTGGCTACCATACCAAATGACATCTGACTAGTAGAAACCTCCCATTTGTTTCATGTCAAAGTATATTAAATACAAAGCAGCATATCATAAAATATGTGAAGAAGGTTAATGTCCTTACAAGCTATGCCCAGTCTGGAGAATAACTTCAGGAGCCATCCAATATGGAGTACCCTTCATCGACTTGGCACCAGACATGGTAGCCTAGAATAAAACAATGTACCTCTTAAACAAAGATACAAATACAATATCCTTCACAAAGGTAAAGTGTACGCCGTACATATAGTGCCATAATAATTGTATAGTGCCAGATAAGTGTATTACCAGCTCAACGACCTGTTTGGATGCTCCAAAATCTGCAAGTTTTATGCATCCTTTATTATCTACAAGAATATTGGCCCCCTGAAATTAATATATACTTAGACATCAGTAGCTGAAAAAGAACCAAGCTTACATACATATCAATGAGATAATACAAAAAGCAACCTTAATGTCCCTGTGCATGATTCCATTTTTGTGCAAGTACTCGAGTCCAAGCAATATCTGCTTCGTATATGTTCTTATGACCTGTTGAATGAATTAGTGAAAAAAGTTTGGCATAAAAGTCACCAAAGTACATTGATTCGGTAGCTACTAGCTAGAACTTACAGCCTCAGGAAAAGCTCCAAACTTCCCCAACAGTGAAGATATGGATCCACCGGGAACAAACTCCAGGAGAATATTTAATGTGTCTTCTTCTCTTACTGTACCCAAATATCTCTACAGCAAAACAAGAAGAAAAATTATTCATTGAAGAGATGGTTTGGGTAGGATAATTGGTTTGTTAATATCGTTTACCAACCGAACATCATACTTACAACAATGTTGGGATGCGAAAGATCTTTAAGCAGTTTAACTTCTTCCTCAAGCTCTTTTACATGAGCCTGTCCATAGTATGCAAAACATTAACGAAAACAGAAGTATGCAAAACATTAACTAAAACAGCATATGATCTCGCCTAATTCAATTTATATAATTACAGTCCAAAATCTGAATCATCCCATGAGCAAGCCTTCTGAATTAGTGCTGTCATATATCGGACATGGCGGAATCATAACGAATTGCATTGGCCGATTTCTTGACAACCGCCACGGCCAATTTGTGAAGGATGGAAGCGCCGTGGCACTTTATGGCAGCTAAAAATGGTGGAATTATTATCTTTCGGTCATGAGTACTGTATATAACGTAGCCGTTGCATCATGAAGATTACGAGCAAACACTTGTTTCATTTCTAAAGGTCGGTCAAACATTGAAGTTGTTGGATAGCAGAATCACATATTTTCAGCTGTGACCAATGATATCACCTCGCTATTTTGCTTGGGAGTCGGGATAAATTATCAATCAGTTTCTAAAGGTCGTGAAATTTGCATTTGATCTATTTAGTTAGAACTTTCAAATTTCAATCAAATGGTTAGTTTCATTGAATTCATAATCTTCGGTCCACAAATCATTAAAAATAAATAAAATAAAAAATAAAAAATAAAAACTGTTTATCATTTGAAACTGTCTATACAAAAATCAAACAATTAAATCGAGTAATCATCAAACTACTGTAGTGGACACGATCATAATTAGTAACACAGAGAACTTAAATCAAACAACAAACCTGTGCCTTCTCCTTCGAAGCACTACTTGCTGCAATCAAAACCTGAAAAATTAAACAAAAAAAACAAAAAATCAATAAAACCTCTAAAGTTCAACCCATATCCACTTCAAATCAAACTGAAATGATATTTAAAAACACACAAAAAAAAGCTGATTCCGAAGGATCAAGAGAAACTGAAAAACAAATAGCTAATAACCGAACTGAAAAATCAAAATATCAACAAAAAAAATCACTACAAATCAAAAAAGGTGAAACAGTAAAATCGATAGTAAAATCGATAAAGGAATGAAGAAGTGACTAAACCTGTTTAACGGCTAAAAGCTCTCCAGAATCGAGATTCATTCCAACGTAAACGTGACCAAAGGCACCACAACCGATCAACTCGCCTTTGCGCCATCTGATTTGCGGCACGGTATCCTTCGGAATCGGCGGTGACGGCGGCGAAGGTTTAGAGAAAACTCTAGAATTACGGATGCAGTAACCGATCTTATCAACTAGGGTTCCACCAACTCCAAGTGACTGATCTTCGTTCTCCGGTGAAGCAGCACGGAAAACCAGTGACCGGCGAACTGATCCAAAAATGTCTTGCATCTGTGAGAGTGGTGAATGTGAGAGAGACGTTGCGTTGCGTTGAACAAAGAAAGAAACTGTACAAATTAGAGAGATTAGAGGGAAAAGACGAAGGGCTTGCGTATTTTCAAATTTTTCTGAAATGGGGAATAAAATAATTAAATTAAATTATGGGGCCATTTTGTAAATTCCTCAGTTTTTTTACTTGTTAGTTTTATTTCCTTTTCATAAGTTTTTTAATAAATACTAGTATTGTGTTCATTTTCGTAAAATTTCTTTTTTTTACCACTTTTAATAATAAAAATTAGTATTTGCGTCTTTGTTGAACTCATCATTGTTAATGACATTTTTCAAAAGAATAATCATAATCTCATTCTTCCTCGGTTTTCCTTTCTTGAAAATATGATATAAATGATATTATTTTATGGGGAATACTATAGTAATACATATTTTTTGATATTACAAAAATATATATTAGATTTCCCAAAAAAAAAAAAAATTTATTTAATAATTGTTTTTTATTAAAGAGGCTGATAATTCCACAATTATTAATAATTGAACCAATAATTAATTAAATATTACGAAAAATGATGGTGATAATATGCCTTTCCAAAATAAAATAGATATTTTTTTTATGGGAAAATACTATATTACTACAAAAGGAAATGTTAGATTACCCAAAAAAAAATATGGGATTGATTGATATATATTTGACAATGTCAATTCATCATCATCACTTGTTTGTTATGTTTTATAAGACTTTAAAATAAAAGTCAAACTTATCGTAATATCTGACTATGATTCACTGACAATATAAAACTTTTTTATACTGTCAATACATATCAATTATATCCAAAAAAAAATTATGAAAAAGCCGTTAATTCCAATAATAGTAATAATTAAATAATTTTCACATTATGTGCAGAAAAAAACGTATGTATTTTAAGAAGAAAAAAATGAAAAAAAAATCAATAAGAAAAAAAATCAAATAGATTGTAGATAGTGAATCTTCTAAAATTAATTAATAAAGGGTTAATAGTCATTTATCTCTATGCAATATAGGCGAGATTTGATTTATTCCCCTTAAAAAAAATTGGATTACCCCTGAAAATTTTGGGTACCCCTAAACGTGTAAAAACCATGGGGTTAAATCAAAAAATATATATTTTACAGAGGGTAATTTTTTCATCTGAAGGGCAAAAGACTTATAATTTTAAAATTACAGGGGGTAATCCAAAATTATTATTTTTAAATGGGGTAAATCAAAACACGCATATATTGCAAGGTGTAAGTGACTATTAACTCATTAATAAATAAATAAGATTACAAAAAGACTAAACAAACAACCCGATAAATCTATTAGCAACTCTCTATTGATATATCTCATAATTTAAGGGGATATCTTAACGCATCACATAAAAATATTAAAATATTTTTGGGTTCTAGGGATACATCTTCGGATGCATCTAAAATACATACAACCTAGACAATTTCTGAGTGACGCCTTAGGAGTGTGCCTATTTTTTATTCGGATATGCATCTCCGAATTATGTCAGTAGATGTATCTTTGTAGCTTACTGGAACAGAAGCAGGAAACTAGAAAGTTGTATTTTGACAAAATAAAATTATCATTCATAACTAAAAACCAGCATCACGTTGGTGATGTTAACATAAAATCAAACATTACATAAGTGATGTTAACATAAAATCAAACATTACATTTCAATATCCAGGTGGACGCTTCAACATTTCCATAATATCTTCGATCGATCTTGAAATTGTCGCTACCAACTCGATTGAATTTTTATTTTTTTTTGAGATTTTGGAGTTTGTGAGTCAGGAAAAACTTTGTCAACGTGTTCCAAATATGAAGGAGACTGCATCGTTGAATTGTCACTTGATGTAGGTCTGATCTTCTTCAGAGTACCTTTTGTTTTTATAGGTTGAGAGGGTGGTTTCAAGTCTGTGGTTTTTAGATAAGCAATTTTCCTCAATTATTCTTTGATGTGGAGTTTCATAATGTCACTGGCTTTCAAAAATCTCTCTTGTATCACTTCTCATTCGGTCAAGATAGAGATATTTAATTTATAGTCTTTCATGACACCGTCATCATCGAAACTAAGCATTTTCCAATGACTTCAAACTTTATCCATTCTTATTGGCTACCAAGTTTCACATTCTTTGTGATAAGAAAAGTACATGGGAGACCATAGGTTTTCAGAATTGTGCAACCACATTTTACGCTATCGGAGCCTACATTATCAACTCGTTTAGCTTCGTGAAAATATAATTTAAACATGCTTGAGATATGTTGTCGACCAACTGAGAATAAAAATTGTTGTCTTTATATTTGTGTTCCAAAATTGTGATGCTCAAACCAAATGATGTTTGTATCTCATTATGCTAGTTTTGGATCATTTGGTTAACATAGTCTCAATCTCTACACAAATCGCCCTTATTATTTCCCAACCAACTCTTCAATGTAACATGGGAAGACTCAACTTGGTTTGTTGTTGTATTCCCAAGGTGTCTAACCTAATTGGTCCATGCACACAAAAAATCTCCTTCACCTAGTCCAGAATTGTGCTTTCAACATATTTCAATAAATCTGGATATCTTCTGCATATCTTCCTGAAATGTATAACGGAATCTACATATAACTCTTTAATAGAAGAATTTATTATAGCATTCCATGAATCCATTACTTTTCCATTATCATCCCGCCTTCACCAATTTTCCATCTTCGACCTTTATTTATTTCGTCCCTATCATGTGTTTA
Source organism: Lathyrus aphaca (assembly GCA_963966055.1). NCBI lineage: Eukaryota > Viridiplantae > Streptophyta > Magnoliopsida > Fabales > Fabaceae > Lathyrus > Lathyrus aphaca. Next base: position 19,201,630 of record OZ014525.1, read on the forward strand.
ACTCGACTTCTCACTGTTAGCTCCTAATTTTAACTCCTAGTTGATTTCAGGAAGTAATGGTTTAAGGACCATGTTCTTTGAGAGAGTTAAGAGGCTTTGACTAAATCCTATTGAAGAGGCCTGAGTCGAAGACAGTCATGGAAAACAAGGATTTGGACTTAGAACATTTTCTAAGTATAGGAAATATACTTCGACCGAACATTCACAAGGGTGGTCGACGTGCAGTAGTTGAGATTCAATGTTGGAGAGAAGCTTATGGTTCTTTCAATTTGAAAAAGGACAAGTGGTGCATATTAGAAGTTCAAGAGTATGCAAAACGCCAAGTGGCATATTTCTAAGAGTAAACTGCCAATAGCGGTTATCTTCGATTAGTATAAATAGTGTAGTTCTAGTGTTAGAATATGTGTGAATCATATTGTATAAGTTAATCCATAAACACTCAAAGTACCTGTGTGTAGATAAACGAGTGAAGGCGGGAATGTACGTGATAAGATTACCACCATATTTCATTTCAATGCAATTTCTATTCAAGTTTTTACTTTGAAGTCATTTACTTTGCATTCCTTTACTTTCAAGCAAGTTCATTCTTCAACAATTTATTATTTTCTTTACTTGCTTATCTTTACATTTCCTTGCAATTTACATTCCATTGCATTTTACTTTTGACTTTAATTACTTTAAATCTTGTTTACTTTATTTTCTCTTTTATCAAAACACTTCATAAAGTCTGTCGAAGAATTTATGACATTTTCACTAAAAAAACAATTAAAACCAATTATAGCACATGTCCTAGGATCAATCTGGTTGATCCTGTGAGTAATTGAAAACATATTGGTGTTTTTAGAGGACCAACAGTTGCTTACTGTTTTTCAGAGTAAACACTCACATTCTTTGTTATGTGATACCTACAAAGTAACGCATAAGAAGTAGGAAATATCTTTGCAACCGAATTCATCAAAGTGGTATCACAGTCGATAACAATTACTTTAGGCATCTCTTCTTTGTTCTTCAACATTGCCCGACACACCTCTAAGTCCTAAGTAACGTTCTCCTTTGTTATACACCCCACAGGTTGGGGAAAGCGAAGGCAGTAATAATGATTGAGTTTGACACACTAAGAAGAATTTTGTCCTACATGGCTGAAACAAAGTTACGAGCGGCCTTAGAGGCTGCAAAAAAAACACATGGTTGTCGGAGCCAACACATAGTTCCATGAAGAAGGTCCTGGTAAGAACTTCGATCCTGAGCCCCCTGACAAGGCTTAAACTGAAGAACAAGACCAAAGGCTTGATACTATTTATGACAATGAGCCTTTAGGCTTTAAAAAGGATCCATTGGCGGAAAACATAAAATGTTGGCACAAGATCCTTTAGAAGAAGTTGACTTGAGAGAAGACGTAGTGAAGAGGCCTACTTATATCAGCGTCAATCTTGACCCTCAGCTCAAGGTCGAAGTAGTCTAGTTGTTAAAGGAATTCAAAGATTGATTTGCCTGGGACTACAATGAGATGCCTGATTTAAAGAGAGAACTCGACGAACACAAGCTGCCAATCAAGCCTGGTAAGAAGCCAGTCAAACAAAATCCAAGACGGTTTTCCCAGCAATCCTCTCAAAGATAAAAGAGGAAATCGAAAAGGTAGCTTCGATGCAAGTTCATTCGTACTGCCATGTATGTCAAATGGTTAGCTAACATTGTACTGGTTATTAGAAAGAATGGTTCTTTAAGGGTTTGTATATATTTTAGAGATTTAAATTCTGCAACCCCTAAAGATGAATAGTTTATGCCTGTGGCAGAAATGCTAGGTCATTCTGCTGTAGGACATGAATATCTCAACAGGTTAGATGGGTATTCTGGATATAACCAAATATTCATTGCTGAAAAGGATGTCCCAAAAATTGCTTTTCGATGTCCATGGGCCTTAGGTACCTATCAATGGGTCGTAATGCCTTTTAGTCTAAGGAATGTTGGGGCAACTTACCAGCGAGCAATGAATTCTATCTTCCATGATTATATAGAAACTTTTATGCAAATTTATATTAATGATATTGTGGTAAAGTCTATTTCAGGGAAGAGTCGCAAATACCAAATTCGATTGTTATTCGAAAGGATGAGAAGACATGGTCTCAAAATGAATCCTCTCAAATGTGCTTTCTGTGTGCAGGCAGGGGATTTTCTAAGCTTTATGGTCCATAAAAAGGGGATCAAAATAAACCATAATAAGACCAAGGCCATCATGGAAGCGAAATCATCATCTACAAAGAAGGAATTGCAATCATTACTAAGCAAGATCAATTCCTTGAGGAGATTTATATCAAACCTACGTGGAAAGACGCAAGCCTTCTCACATTTGCTTCGATTTAACAAAGATGGATTCAAATAGGGGCAAGCTCAACAGGAAGCCTTCGATAAGATCAATGAATACCTGAGGCACCCACAAATTCTTTCACTACCTTGTAGGAAGAAGAGCATGAGATTATACATAGTTGCATCAGATAAAACTTTAGGGAGCATGTTGGCTCAAGAGGACGATGATGGCATCGAAAGAGCCATTTATTACCTTAGTAGAGTTTTAAATGATGCAGAAACTAGGTATAGCATGATAGAAAAATTTGCTAATGCTTGTATTTTTCTTGTACAAAATTGACGCAATATATAAAGCCAGTTGATATGTATCTCTTGTCTTGTTTTGATGTTATTAAACATGTGTTTTCTAAGCCTATCTTGCATAGTCGAATTGGAAAATTGGCACTAGCATTGACTGAGTATTCTTTAACGTATAAGCCTTTAAAGGATGTTAAGGAACAAGTAGTGACAAACTTTATAGTCGATCACTCTATTAATGAAAATGCTTTGAATTATCTTGAGGTGGAACCTTAGAAGTTGTATTTCGACGGGTCCAGCCATAGAGATGGGACATGCATTAGAGTATTGGTTATTTCTCCTAATAAAATTCCAACAACACTCAAGTGTAAAATCGAAGGCCGTTGTACAAACAATGAGGCTGAATACGAGGCTTTAATAGCTGGACTTGAAGTATTGTTGGAATTGGGGGCAACTCATTTCGAAATAATGGGAGACTCAAAGTTGGTTATAAAACAAATCACAAAAGAATACAAGTGCATAAAAGAAAATTTAATTATGTACTTTGTAGTGGCAAATCGGCTGCTGAAAAAATTTGAAGCAATTAGTTTTTGATACATCCCTATACTGGAATACTAAGTGGAAAATGACTTGGCCCAGATTGCATCAGGGTATAAAATTTCGAAGGAAAAAAAATAGCAAGATGGAATCGAAGTTAGAGGAAAGGTAGTGTCAGTTGGATTATCCCAATCAGATTTAGAAGAAACAAAGCTTGGATACGTTGATGGAGATAATTTCGCCATCTTAGTAGTTGACAACTTAACATATAAGGATTGAAGAAAACCTATAGTGGAGTGTCTACAAAATCCAATAGCGGCAACAAAGCATAAAACTAGGTATCAAGCTTTAAGATATGTTTTGTTGGGTAATGAATTGTTCAAGAAGACTCATGAGGGAGTATTGCTTAAATGTCTTAGTGAATCAGAGGCATATTAAGCCCTATCAATAGTCCATTGTGGGGCATGTGGGGCACACCAAGTAGGCCATAAAATGAAATGGCTCTTGTTTTGACAGGGCATGTAATGGCCTACCATGTTGAAGGATTATACTGAATTTGCTAAGGGTTGTCAAGAATGTCAAATTCATGATGGTATACAGCATGTCCTTGCAAGTGAGTTACATTATATATTTAAACCTTGGCCCTTTAGAGGTTGGGCTTTGGATTTAGTTGGAGAGATTCGACCAACATCATCAAAGAATCAAAAATACATTTTGGTGGGTATTGATTATTTTAACAAATGGGTTGAAGTTATACCCTTTCCAAATGTTAACCAAGAGGATGTAATTGAATTTATTCAGAAACACATCATCTATAGGTTTGGGATCCCAAAAACTATTACAACAAACCAAGGATCAGTCTTTACTGGTCGAAAGATGCAAGAATTTTCTAAAGAGATGGGTTTCAAACTTTCGACCTTTACATCTTATTATGCTCAGGCTAATGGTCAAGCCGAAGTAGCAAATAAAATGGTGATTGGTTTGATTAAAACAAATGTAGGGAAAAAGCCAAAAATTGACATAAAACGTTTGACCAAATTTCGTGGGCATGTCAAACATCCCCTAAAGAGGCAACCAATATTACTCCATTTTGACTCACCTTTGGTCATGATGCAGTTTTACCAGTAGATATTTATCTTCAAACAATAAGGGTCTAGAGGCATCATGAGATTCCCTCTGAATCTTATTGGAACATGATGCTAGACGAATTGGTGGACTTAGATGAAGAAAGGCTTCATACTTTAGAGTTGCTAAAAAAGGCAAAAGAAAAGAGTATAAAAGTCTTACAATATAAAAGTTAAGATTAAGACCTTTTCGTGTGGAGAGTTGGTGTGAAAGGTAATCTTAACCATGGATCAAAAGATTAGATCTTTAGGGAAATGGTCCCCAAAGTGGGAAGGACCATTCCAAGTTACTAACATATTCAGTAATAATGCATATGAGGTTCAAGAAATTGATGGTGACCAACGAATCCTAATAGTAAATGGGAAATATTTGAAAAAATATAGACCTATTTTGTAAGAGATTCAAATTAAAACATAGTATTATTCATAATTGAAATAGCTAAAATAGGCTAAAGAGGCCAAAATGGCATACATAGACTTTGAAAAAGAAGAGATACATGATCGCACTTGGAAAATAAGTTACTCATAATTACTTCAGTCTCTTGAGTTAAGATATGTCATCCAATCTTTGTCAACCTCATCATCAGAGACATGTTTTTGACTCTTCTTGGGTATCTTCATCCTAGTTCCAGACTTTTTGCTAATCACGGTGGATCTGGTGGACATGTTGGAACCAGTAGATGATGCAACAAAGATAAAAATGTTTGCCTTATTTGTCTGCATCTTATCAACCTTCTTAGTTGTGGAATTTATGGTGGATGTGCTCATGTTGGGATTCAATGTGATGAATGAAAACCAATTTATGAGGATTTTATAGACAATAGATCCTTTAGGCGTTTTGACTAATCAAATAGGAGAGATGGAAAATTGTGAGATTTATTTTGGAAATACATTTTAGGATCCTATTTTTGGTATTTCCCATGACATAGAGACTTGTGTCGTTGGAACACATTAATATTAAAGTAATGTTTGTTCCACGGTTTCCAAGATTTGAATACTTTGCTAAGTGATGTGAAATTCTCTAAGTACGAAGATAGAGGAATTTTGGGGCAATTGGTGAAATATCTAAGTATATGAGTTGTTACTTCAAAAATTTAAATTATACTGAAGGGTAAAATGCAAGTCGAAACTTAAAGTAAGCAAAAGGATTCATGCAAAAAATTTCATAAGGCATTAAAGATGTCATTACATAAGGTCTCAAAAGGGCCATAAAAATTGTACTGAAAAAAGTACAAATAAATGGCAGGCAATTAGAATGGGAGATTTTCTTTCAATTTTAGAAACTTCGACTTGTGAAGATCAAGACGCTTCTTGCGGAAGGTTATGTCAGACTTCAAGGATGCAACCTCTTTGTCTAAATCTTTGGCCTCTTCAGTAAAGGAGACGGAAAAGTCCACCTCTTTTTTATAAGCGGCCTCGTCGAAGGTTGACAAGGCGGCGTTTTGCTTCTTAGCCTTAGAGACTTTGTTTTTTAGTTTCTTGATCTTTCGCTCCCATACAGCAATGGATTGGTCATTGAAGGCAATTTGGCTTTTGTTTTTCTCTCGGGCTGCATCAAGCTCATCCACCTTGGTTACCTTTACAACCATAGAGATACTTTTGAAGTCGTCATAGATGTGGTCGATCATGGTACCAATCTCCAAGACAACCTTAGTAGCTTCAGGGGTATCAATGTCGGTATCAACTTGTTTAAGGAGCTTCTTCATGGCAATATGAGTCACATCATCCATTTGCAGAGCCATAAATAAATCACCCTTAAAGATCTTTTCCTTGATCTTTAAGAGGATGTTATCTTCAGGCTTGCTTGTAGGAGGGTTCTCAGAAGTAGTCGAGGCACTGAGAGTCTTATCAGAGGAACTATTTTAACCTCCTAGGAGAGCCCTGACATACTTCCGTTGATCACTTGCCTTCAAGGCATCAAGTTCCTCAATGGAAATAATAGGCATAGTCTCAATCGAAGCAAGCACACCTGCAACAGTGAAACTTGGTGGCCAATAGTTGAAGTCTCGGTTTGATTTGGGTTCCCCTCAAGTGTAGTCTCAGCTTGTTTCTTACTTGGGACAATTGTATCTTTATTGTCATCATCTTTGTCATTCTCATCCATCTCCTAATCATCTTTTTATTCACCATCTTTGGCGTCCTCATCATCTTTCTCGTTACCATCTTCAGTTTGGGGTGTTTCTATCTCCTCCTCCATTTCCTCATCAGCATCATCATCACCAACCATATCAACAGACTCGACCATAGGCGAACCATCTCCTCCAGCCAGAATATTGTTTGTTTCCATAACAACAATCTCTAGTTGAACCTCTTCAAGAGTTTCTCTACCAGTGTCTTCCTCATGACTAGTTACATCAATATGAGATTGGGCAGTGGTGGTCCTTACTGGTGAAGGAATAGCTATTTCAAATGCAGGTTTGTTAACCTCGCTGATGGAACTTCTTCCAGATCCTAAATCAGAATTGGGATGATATGTAGGCTTACCTTGGCTATTCAATATAATGGCCAGAGAGGAAGAGGTTCCTACAAGCTGATTCGAACCACCAACATTGCCCTAAAGGATCAATTAGAGCAAGTTAAATTAAGATGCAAGATAAGGTAAATGATTGCATAGATTATGAATTAAAGATCGCCTTAACGCCTTCATCAGGGCTGGAGTTGTCACTTTCGACACAACCATCAGCCGGTTGAGATGTTACCACGAGAGAAGTTTATTTGGTGCTGATTGCAGTAATAACAGTCTTCTTGGCCTTGGTTACCTTGGGAGGTTATCCAACAACGTTTGTGGTTGGAGTTGTTGGGTTCCTCTTTCTTGTTTTCAAAGCCTCGGGAGGGGATAAATCCTCCTCCTATGGGTCACTAATGACCAATTTATCACCCTTTTCGACTTCCTAGGAGTTGGGGCAGTTTTTCAGAGGCCTGAATGTTAAAGCAAAAAGTTAGAAAAATGTCACTACACATAAGAGCAGAGAAGTAAATGTAAGGTTTACCTTGGAGCTTTCGACTCCTTTCTCAGCTTTTGCTTTGACCAACTTCTGGGTCACAACCTTTTTGGTGGTAGTTTTGACAGCTAAAAAGAAAACACATTTATTACAAGTTACTAACGAAATATGAACTAAAAAGGCATGATTTAGAATTTCCAAACCTTCAAGTATTTCAGATTCGATGCGAACATCCTCGATACCAAAGTGATGGTGTCCCTTGAAACTATCCAAAGTGTGCTTAGTCGGAACCACCCGTGAAGCCTTTGGCCCTACTTGCTGCTGATGGACATTTATGTCGCTCCCACAAATGAACCAATCTGGGAAGGGACGAGAAAGATCCACTCCAAATTCAGCAGTAGTGTAATACAGTGGGAGAACTGACTTTTAATTTTTTGTCACAAAATATGTTGCGGTAAGCAAGAGTCGCCACCGACTTTTATTTCATCTAATTTAGGAAAGGCATAAAAGAACAGGAAAGACCTTTTAAAAGATTTTGAGTTCGGGGGGTAAGTTATACAAAGGGAAGATGTTAGCACCTTTTGTATCCATGGTTATCCATGGGCTCTTAAATGCTTAGCTCACTTTTTTACTTTTTTTTAAAAAAAAATGTAGTGTGTGATTAAAATATTTCTTAAATATTTAACTTTGTAATGATTCTCGTATGAATGTATATAAAGTGTTTACTTGTTTGAAAGTATTTTGAAGAAGAGTGTAGGGTGTGAAAAGCATTTGTTTTGAAAGTTGTAAGCAAGCATTTAAGAATTACTTACCCTAAGCTCTAAGGTCTTTCTAGTCATTTTCATTTCCTTAGGGATATAATTGTCATTACTATAAGTTAGTAAGTAGTTTTATCCTTGGATTTGGAAGGGACATGCGTAGGGACATTATGGTTATTGAAGGCAACATTGTGAGGATACTTTAGTAATTTCGAAGGGACTAATCATCACTTTCATAGGCGACCAAAGGGACAAAATCATTTTTCGAAGGTAAATTAAAGGGACATCGAGGGACTATGATCTTTTATTCGAAAGGACTGGATGATTTTTTATCGTAGCGTCTTTACTAAAGTACCCCCCACGTTCGAGGGACATGACCATTATATCGAAAGACAACGAAGAGAGGTTATCCTAGAGGTGAAAATGTGCATGTGATTGAATTCAAATATTTTATCTTGAGGTTGGTTGATCTAAGGTTGATTGATTAGTCTTGCCATACAAATCCTAATTACTAGAAACAATTAATATAATAGCATGCAAGGTAGTGCGGAAAGTGAAAAGCAAAAAAAATAATCCTACGCTATTACATGACTTTCGGAGAGTTACATAATTATAATCATGCAAGAATGTAAGCTAGACTATTACATAGTTTGTGGGCAGTTACATGATAAGCTCGTGCGAGAAGATAAACTACGCAATTACATTGTTTATGTACAACCTATACATTTTAGCTAGGAATACAAATAAGAGAATAATAAAATGCAATTATATATTAAGAATTAATTTAAATGTCCTAAGCATCTGAGTTAGTATTTTTTTTGAATTTTAGAAATAGTTCAAGTGTTAATATAAATTAATCCATAGTCTAATTTATTTTACAAAATTAAATTAGTCTGCGAAACCTAATGTTAATAGGTATAATATATAATATTTATAATATGTATAATATAATATATAATTATTGTGTTAAATATGTTTTGTTTTACTTTATTTTATTTTATTTTAATAATTCGATTATGTTGTTTGGATCGGATCGTGTCGATAAGCTGTTTTCACAATTGTGTGTATGAGGCCTGACACTTGTGTTGATCTGATCCGGTTGCGATGATCGCAATTTTTGCGTTAGCAACATCGTTGTTTTTAAATTTCCTTTTGCTTTATTTTTCTTTTTTTGATAAATTTAGGCTCGTATAATTTATTTTATCCATATTGCGATGACCACGTTGAGTGTAGCAAGTTAGTGGTGGATTTTATCGATTTATATGTGATATTCTTTTTTGTGTTGTATTATTCACCTTTAACGCTTACCGATTCATATTTCGATTTACACTTTTTTTTTATCATGCCATTGTTTTTTTATTCGATTTGCGATGACCGTTTACGCGGTAGCAATTTGTATGTTATTTTAATTTTTGTTAATTTTCAACGATCCAACGTTGTTATGTCTATTATCGTAATTGTATGTTTATTTCTTATTTACTTCTGATTTAAGTAGAAACTAATTGATTAAAAAAATAAAGATAAATTTTATACCTTTGTTTTAATCAAGTCAATTTGAATTTTTTTCTAACTATCTATGTTTAAGATTTCATCCTTGTGTGTACTTTATTTTGACCATGGTGATTAATTATAACATTACATGCTTAATTTTCACATTACACATCTTATGATTCCATATCACGATTGTATTAATCACTTTACTTTGTTTTGTGAGGAAGATGACGTTATGCTAACTTTATTCATCCATTTGAACATTCAAGGTCCATTCTTTATTTTCAAATCATCCCTATGAAAATGTCCCTCATCCCTTTTATTGTAATAGCGTAGAACTTTATTTCCTGCTTTATTTTCTTGCTTGATTGTATGTCTGATAAATATGCGCTAAAAAAAAGATAAAAATAATCGCTAGACCATAAAACATCAAAAACAAATCAAATCACAAAAAAGATTAGTATTAGGATTTCTTTTAAATTAATTTATTTTGACATAAATTTTTGTTTTTTTAATTAATTAATTCTTGAAATTAATTCAGAAATTAGGACTAATGACAACACATAAGAACAAAAACAGTTTTACCAATTAATTTTTTTAATTAAATTAATTCAGACTTAAGTTTCACATACTAATTTAATTTTGTAAAATAAATTAGACTAGGGATTAATTTATATTAACACTTGAACTATTTCTAAAATTAAAAAAAAAATACTAACTCGGATTCTTAGGACATTTAAATTAATTCTTAATATATAATTGCATTTTATTATTCTCTTATTTGTATTCCTAGCTAAAATGTATAGGTTGTACATAAACAATGTAATTGCGTAGTTTATCTTCTCGCACGAGCTTATAATGTAATTGCCCACAAGCTATGTAATAGTCTAGCTTACATTCTCACATGATTATAATTATGTAATAGAGTAATTTTTTATTTTTTTTGCTCTTTACTTTCCGCACTACCTTGTATGCTATTATATTAATTGTTGCTAGTAATTAGGATTTGTATGACAAGACTAATCAATCAACCTTAGATCACCTAACCTCAAGATAAAATATTTGAATTCAATCACATGCACATTTGCACCTCTAGGATAACCTCTCTTCGTTGTCTTTCGATATAATGGTCATGTCCCTCGAACGTGGGGGTACTTTAGTAAAGACGCTACAATAAAAAATCATTTGACCCCTTTGAATAAAAGATCATAGTCTCTCGATGTCCCTTCATGTTACCTTCGAAAAATGATCTTGTCTCTTTGGTCGCCTATGAAAGTGATGATTAGTCCCTTAGAAATTACTAAAGTATCCTCACAATGTTGCCTTCAATAACCATAATGTCCCTACGCATGTCCCTTCCAAATCCAAGGATAAAACTACTTACTAACTGATAGTAAGGACAGTTTTATCCCTAAGGAAACGAAAATGACAAGAAAGACCTTACAACTTAGGGTAAGTAATTTTTAAATGCTTGCTCACAACTTTCAAAACAAATGCTTTTCACAACCTACACTCTTCTTCAAAATACTTTCAAACAAGTAAACACTTCGTATACATTAATACGAGAATCATTACAAAGTTAAATCTTTGTGAAATATTTTAATCACACACTACACTTTTAAAAAAAAGCAAGTAAAAAAGTGAGTTAAGCATTTAAGAGCCCATGGATAACCATGGATACAAATGGTGCTACACCTTCCCTTTGTATAACTTATCCCCCGAACTCAAAATCTTTTAAAAGGTATTTCATGTTCTTTTATGCCTTTCCTAAATTGGATGAAATAAAAGTCGGTGGGGACTCTTGCTTACCGCAACATATGTTGCGACAAAAAATTAAAAGTTAGTTCTCCCACCGTATTACAGAACTGGTGACTCTGTTGGGATAATAAATCTCTTAAAAAGAGGGGTTACCTTAGAGTTAGATCACTTTACTACCTGCTTTAACTTGTTTAAATTGTATGTGTTACTTTTAAAGGGTATTTGTCTTGGGAGATACTCGTGTGAAAGATTGTATACCCGGATCTAGTGTACCTTAGGTAAGTGCTAATAGACCAAGGAAATTGTACGGCGTATACCGCTATGGTTGATATGGTAGCTACAGTTAGTGTGACATTTTGGTTGGTATTGATGTTCTTCAAGTCAGTTGAGGATAATATCATGCTACCTTGTGGTATCATTTACACTGACATCCCTTTAGAACCTTAATTGACCCATATTGGCCAGTAGAAAGTAGTGAGATAACCGACTTTGGTGCAGTCTAAAGTTGGTTGATACTCGATGCTACACTCATTGAGATTCTAATCTTGGGATGTTTTGGTTGGTGAAGCAGTGTCTACACAAAAATAAATCCTTTGATAAGAATCATTGATATTGAGATTCCTTAGAACCCGGTTACTATTGTTAGGACAGGTTGAACCAACTAAACTTCAATGGGGAGGGTACTTACCTATGGACTTCATGCAAGCTCTTAAACCTAGGGTTCTTATGTGAGTTGTTTGTATTTTCCATTTGCTCGCTTTAAACATGAACATAACATCATAACATTGTGACATCATAACATAGAATTTTCACTAACCATTTCAAGGACCAAGGGATTTATCTTAGTTCTTTGTTGCAGGTTATGGCTTCCGCTTGCAGAAAAACTATCTGAATCAACTTTGTAAGGATACCTTCCAAGCTTAAGGAATTAGTCTCAAACGTTCCTGAGAACTCTCAATTCACCTAAAGTCATGGTTGTCTACTTGGTTTGGTTACCTCATGGTTTAATGAAGACATAATGAGTGTTTTGTTCCAGTTCTTTGACCCTAAACATCACTGTTTCACATTTCCCGATTATCATTTGGTTCCCACAATGGAATAATTATCTAAACTACTTGGTGTATCTATTCTTGATAAAAAACATTTCATCGGTCTAGAGAAAGAGCCTAAACATGAAGTTATTGCAACAACTTTGCATTTAAAGAAGTCAGATATTGTATTGGAAACAAGAAGTGGAGTTAAAGGTCTTCTTGCTAAATTATTGATAGAGAAAGCTCAATTGTTTCTAGATGCTATGAGTTATTAAGATTTTGAGGAGATCTTTGCCCTATTGATTTATGGTTTGGTGGTATTCCCTAATTCAGACTAATTCATAGATGTGCACGTAATTAAAATATTTTTGATTCATAATCCTGTGCCTACTTTGCTTGGAGATATTTTGAACTCTCTTCACACTCGTACTACGTAGGCGCGAGGGACTCTGATGTGTTGCATACCTCTACTATCAATGTGGTTTATTTCACACCTTCCTCGATCTGTGATGAAGAATGAACAAGGTTTGAGGTGGTCTAGAAGGATAATGTCACTCCCGATCCATGGAAAACATCACTATCATTGACCGCTGTGGGAAGTTCCCTAATGTTTCATTCCTTGGCATAAAGGGAGGCATTACTTATAATCCTTCTTTAGCACTAAGTCAATTTGGTTATGCTCGAAATGACGGTCCTTATGATATGATTATTCAAAGTATTGTGTTCGATTATGACAACGATCTTCAAGGTTACCGTCAAAGGTTTATACATGCTTAGGGCATGGTGAATAAGATTAATAGTAACACTCTGGAACTAAAATACTCCATCCCTATGAAGCCTTACCTCAGAATGGGTGCGGTCTCGTGCTCAAACTCTTATAATTCCATATACTGTTGTTCTACCGGTGATCGTTGAGCCTATTGTTGAAGGAGATGTTCCTTACACCATTCTTCATCCCGACATGCTTACTAACCTGGAAGAGCTACAGAAATCTTGGATCCAACTGATGGAGGAAAGAGATACCTTTGAGGCTCAGTTTTATGCTAGCAAGGAGAAAGTGTTGGAGCTGACAAGGCGACTTCACAAAGAGCGGAACCTCAATACATATCTCAACACGAAGAGGAAACGTCCATGGGATACATGAGTCTTAAGTCTCAAATGTTTTATAATTTATTTCCTTGTAACTTTTTTCTTGTTTTTCCTTCATTGTAAGCGCAGGTGATAGTTATATTTTGAACTTACTAATAAAAGTTTTGTTGTTTTTCTTTAATAAATTTAAATCCTACGAGGTTCTTGAAAACATTGCATATGAATTTACATGCCATACCATTGCATAACAGGTTTCTTATCTTCTCGCTGTTTATTTCAATTGAAATGGCTCTCGAACAGACTGTCAAAGATCTCCAGACCCAGAACACCCAATTCCAAGAGATGATCCTGAACTTGTCCAAGGGACAAGAAGAACTGAAGGCACTCCTGACCAAGAAGAAGAAGAAAACAAGAAATTCAGTCGGCTTCATTAACATGGGTAGGAGATTCAGAGGTAAAATAAAGATGGACGATGAGGTCAAAATTCATGGAGACAATGATTACCAAGATTATGTGAAAGAAGTCAGTCAACGTGGTAGTATTGGAAATTCTGATCAAGAGGAGAATTATTACTATGATTCGGCCGATGATGAGAAATACAAATTGTTGGAAGACCGATTGAATGTCATGGAATTGCAAAAAACATCTGGTTTAGATTTTGAGGATTTGAGTCTGATTTATGGGGTTGTCATTCATCTTGGATTCAAAGTTCCTGCTTTTGTGATATATGATGGTGTTTGTTGTCCGAAGCTGCATTTGAGGTCCTATGTCCGAAGGATCCATCCACATACTGCTAATAAAAGGTTGTGGATACATTTATTCCAAGAAAGTTTATCCGGAGCTCAACTAGAATGGTACTACCAACTTGAGAGTACCAATATTCGTACCTGGAATGATCTTGTTGAAGTCTTCTACAAACAATATCAATATAACTCTGATTTAGCGCCAACTCGTATGCAACTCCAAAGCATGTCCATGGGCTCTAATGAAAGTTTCAAAGAGTACGCTCAGAAATAGAGAGTTGTTGACATGTTCATAAGTACGCTGACTGGTCCTTTCTATAGTCATCTAACTGGAAGCTCGTCACCTGGTTTCACTGAGGTGATAATGACTGGAGAACATGTTGAAAGTGGAATACGAATTGGTAAAATACAAGTGTCTACCTCTTTAAGTACCACCAAGAATCCATCTAATGAGAAAAAGGAATCCAATGATGTGTACGGATAATAGGGTCGTAATTAGAGCAACCGTAACCAATCCGTGGGAGCAGTTCTGATCTCTAATCCTGCACCCGCGCCACAAAATCAACAACAGAATAATCAGCATAAGAAGGACACACCTAGGAGACAATTTACAAAGATCAATATGTCGTTGGCTCAGGCACTACAACACATGTTGAAAGGGGGGTTGATTACCTTGAAAGACCCTCCTCAGAATCCCAATACTTCCTCTCCTCGCTATAACCCCAATGCAAGGTGTGCATATCACTCCAATTGTCATGGACATGATACTAATAAATGTTGAGCATTGAAGAATAAGATTCAAGATATGATTGACGAAGGAGTCCTCGAGGTTACGCCAGAAGACTAGATTTAATTCTTCTATCGTCCATCAAACATCGAAGCTGCCAGACATCCGGAGTGACAAGTTTAGAGGAGGAGGCTTTGAGAACATTTGAATTTTCATTTGTAATTTTTTTTGTTGGCTTAAATACTTACTATTATGCCAAAATTTTGTTTTCACGTTAATGTGTTGCATATGTTTGTTTTGAATCAATCCATTCGCTTAACTATATTAAAACTATGCTTCTTACTTCTCTTTTGTGATATTTAACTCTTGTTAAAGCTGTAAACCTTTAAAGGGAGGATGACGAAGACGATACCATAATTTCATATAGTATGCTTTTGAACAGACTATACTGACGATGTGCAGGCATTGTTTTGATTCCTAAACAATGGAGATATAAGGAAGTTAATCTCTAGTCAGCCCTTTTGAGCCTATGAAGTAGGAATTTTCATTCTCACGCAAATTAAAACCCTTAATCATAACCTGGGGCAGGGTAGTTCCTCGGTTAACTCAATTATGCTAGTTGTCATTTTTGTACACAACTAATGATGGTTCCCTGTAATCATTAAGTCCGACAGTCAATATCTAGCAAAAGAAAAGCTCATTTAGTCAAAACCTATGAAGGAGACTTAGTAAAAATTGAGACATCCCGCTGACTGTAATCTTGAAACTAACAGTTCATACAAAAGGAAAGGATAACAAAGTCAAAAGAAAAGAGGTCACTACAAATCCTCAACAAAAAATAAAGATCACAGGATTTTCAAATAAACTATTGTCGGTGTTACAAATCCAAACTCTTTTGGAGCCTCAATGCATAACTTAACTGAACATAGGACTGAAGAACATCACGAAGGATGGGTTGGGTACAAATAAAATTTGAGTCTTTATCCTTTGTTTCTTAAACCGTGAACTAGGCCATGTTACAACCCTTTAAAAGTCATAACTGAAGCATGGTTAGTTCGAAAGCGTACAACTACAAAGTGGTATCCTGATTCCTTTAGGGCTTATTATAAATCTTGAGTTAATATCACAGTTTTTACAAACATTGTTTTGCTAAAATAATTATTTTTCAAAACTTCAATACAAACATAAATGTTGCATTTTGAATATCATTATTTGCATATAACTAAGTGTTTGACAGCAGAGAAGCTTACATGATGAACATTCAATAAACCAAAGTCCTCCTGACAGACAAAGTTGCTTCTTGGGCCTGACTCAGTTGGATCAAATCCAATGTATACAAGGGGCACAGTCATTATCTTCTAATCAAGGGGGCATGCCATGTTATTGTCCAATTTATCTGGGGCAGTCAGGTCAAGATTCAACGATGCTTAATAGCCAGGGGCAGATCTCCTCATTTGAATTGCCAGAAGTAATATTACCGAGTTCACGATGCCATGGGCATGTTATTATGGGGCATCTCCTTTATTTCTCTTGAGGTAACTCCTTTCAAATACTTCCATTCCGGGAAAAATCATCCTCAGTTAAGGGCAACACTCCCTTTTCAAATCTAATCAGATCAAATTCAGTTGCGAGCTCCTTAACCATTACCTGGGGTATACACGATCCACCATAGTCTGAAAGCATATTCCTCTCATTACATTTCCTTGATACCGGGTTTCAGCAAAAGCCATTGGGGAAATTAATTGTTTGTACCAATAGTATCAGATGGTGTCAGTATCATGCCTTCGGATTCAGTCATGATAATTCCTAGAAAATTACTCGGGGAAGTCGAGAATATCAGAAGTTCTGAATACATTGATTACTTTGAATGAATATATGCTTTCGAATATGATTGATGTTTACCAAAGTGCATAAAATTACAATAGTAACATTTACTAAGGACTCTTGGAGATTGGAATCCCTAACAAGTCTTAGTTCTAACAAATCTCCAAATATCCATCCCCATCAGAGCCGTTACAAACAGGAACTGAAGATTTATTTTTCTTCATCCCCAGTAATAGACATGGATTTATTTTCCCCAGCCAGACATTACTATTTAAGGCTACCGCTGTCATCAACAACATTTACGTCCATGCATCATGTACAAAATATCATAGCATATACATGCATAACATATAACGTTCTTATTTATTCTGAGAGCATCATCACACAATGAATTACATACATCAATGACCTCGCATAAAATTAACTGTCCCTTTTCAGGATAGTTCGCGATTAGATAAACATTATCGTCTCCTAGATATGGTACAGAGACAATCGAGACAACGATTTAATTCTGACACTCGATCAAGACAAAAATCTAGTTATGATACCTAGTTCATGATATTTTCCAGAGACAATTCAGAGATGATCAAGACAAAGATCTAGTTTTGATACTTAGTTCAGTATATTTTCTAGAGACAGTTCAGAGACGATCAAGACAAAGATCTAGTTCTGATACTTGGTTCAAGATATTTTCTAGAGACAATTAAGAGATGATCAAGACAAAGATCTAGATTTGATACTTAGTTCAGGATATTTTCTAGAGATAGTTCAGAGACGATCAAGACAGAGATCTAGTTCTAATACTTAGTTCATGATATTTTCCAGAGACAGTTCAGAGACGATCAAGACAAAGATCTAGTTCTGATACTTAGTTTAGGATATTTTCCATAGACAATTCAGAGACGATCAAGACAAAGATCTAGTTTTGATACTTAGTTTAGGATATTTTCCAGAGACAATTCAGAGACGATCAAGACAAAGATCTAGTTTGATACTTAGTTCAGGATATTTTCCAGAGACAGTTCAGAGATGATCATGACAAAGATTTAGTTTTGATACTCATTCCAGAACAATATTCAAACACCTTCTGATACTCATATCAACAGACACTTTGGATGGCATCTATAAGCCCATCTCTAATTACTCTGAATGACATCTTTAAGGCCATTCAAGCAATGCAATCAACCAACGATTCACTTTGTGCACTCGTGAGTGCAAATTTCTGGGCACTTATATGTTCAATCATCTTCCACCTTCAGATCGCGATTGGCACACATACCAATCTAACTCCTCATGTCTTATATGTTATATTATAATCATATATTAAAAGAAACAAACAAAATGTAAAGAAAAACATTATGCATATGTGAATGTTAGTATAACTAATATTAAAAGAAACAGAATGAAAAAAAACGTTATACACCAGGGCATATGTTAGTACGAATGAATATATGAAGATAATGTAAATCAGTATGCATATAACAGTAAAACCAAAGAAATAATATAAAGTTTAAAACAAGCAAACATGAACGAAAACAGAACCTTAGATCGTCTGTCTCCTTTCTTTTTCTTTTCTTTTTTGGTTTTGTTTTTCGGTTTCTGAGGCAAGAATTTGTGTATTGTGGGTGAGAGAGGTGACTCTTATGTGTAAAACAACATTTATTTATAGATTTAGAAAATTAGGTTAAAAAGCTTAAAAGGAAAAAAAACAGTCTTAATTCCTATTGATCAAAAAATATTTGAACAAAATCAAATAATATCTGATTTTTACTTGGTCACCAAGTAGACCAGTTAGAAACTAAGTATGACCCAAAAATGACATAAATTGACCAATAGAAAACGAGTATACAAGAAAAGAAATGTTTTTGGTATCTATTATGATTTTTTTGAGATTTTTTTCATAAAAATAATGATTTTAATGAAAAAAAACATATTTTTAAAAATGCAATAATTGAAAATACGAAAATTAAAAATTAAATAATAATAAATGCTATTTTTGTGATTTTTTTATTAAAAATAAATAAAAATAGAAAAAGTTATTAGTAAAGGAAAAATTAAAAAAAAAACAGAAGGTGGGATTTGAACTCACAACCTCTCACATTTATATCCCTTATACTCATCTTTCTACCAATTGTGCTATTTTATTTATTTGAAATAAAAAGGAACCAGAAAGCATATGAAGAGGGTCAAAATTTGGGGTACGACAAGTGTGAGGAGACCTTTTGAACCAATTTGTCTCAAATATGTGAGGGCAAATTTTGGGGTACAACAAGTAGGTATTCTAGGGATTTTAGTGGGAAAAGATTAAAAGCCACCTCATAGTGTTTCTTGGCAGGAACGTGTGAAGGGATTTTTAAACTTTCTAATTTCTGAGAATTTTTTTCCCTTAAAGTGACTGCAGCTTCACTGATGGTTCTACTAATGTCATATGGTCGATAGACAGTTTCAAAGTACTTTTGAAACTTTTGGATTTCTTTTATATGAGTAGGAGTACCTTTCTTGGCTTTGTCTTGCACATCAACAAAAGCATGTTCAATTAATTGAGAAAAGTTAGTAACATAAAGAAATTCAACGGAGTAATACTTCGACCACTAGTCATGGAATTCCTGAGTACACAGGTGACTAGGTTCAAAGTGAATGGGTGTTAGGAAGGATCTATGGGCACAACGAGCAATCTGAGTCGAAGCGTCTAAAGCATTACTCCAAGTAAAGTGTAAGATAACCTATCCTTTTTTCTCATAGAGGCACTTAGGAAGGTGGTCGCGACTTTCTGAGTCTAACAGTTACTAACTGCAAGTGCACAATCTATCGCGTAGTAATAAAAGATATCGATCCCACAGAGACTCGATAATCAACCTAGTGATATTGGGTGTTACTATGTTTAGCTAAGGCGAGTGATGTTTTTAGTTTTAGAAAGTGAAAAATTAATTAAGTTAAATTTATAATAGGAATATCGTTACGTAATTGATTTGTCTTCGTGAATTCAATAGATGGTCGACTTGTTAAGGTTTATTAAGTTATCTCTCTGTAGAATCTCTCGGCTTAAAAGTCGTTAACTCACACTCTCATGGTCTTGCCTATTACTATACTCCTAAGTTGAATTGAGCGCTCTCGCTGTGTCAATTCAAGTTAGAAATACTTTTTGGAAACCTAAAGGTTCTAATTAGTTTTAAAGCGCTTCTATTGTATTTAAAACAATGCCTGATTTCAGCTATCTGTTTATTAACAGCGCTTCCGTTGTATTTAAAACAATGCCCGATTCTTAATCCTAATATTTCATACTCTCTTACTCTCGTAACGGAAGTTATTTATATTAAGAAATCGAAGCCGGAAAGTAACTTAATTTAAAGTATTAGCCTAATTCAACCGAATAAGTTTCGGTTAGACAATTACATACCAATTAACGGTTTAGCCAGACATATTAAATTAAAAAAAAGAAAGGTAGAAGGAGAAGAATTTCATAATATAAATAAATGCAATAATAACTAAACAATAAAGCATTAAAATTGGAAACCTGGTTGCAATGTTCTTGATCAACCAAACTTGCGAAAACTTAGAAACTAAAACGATTATTCAGTGGCTAGAAACAATTAAAATAGTGATATCTTCCTAATGATGGAAACTATCACTTGGGGTTGGTAAAGGAAAATAAAGACGATGCTGAAAATAAATTTTGAACTTCGAAAGAAAATGCGGTAGAAATTCGGGACTTGAATGAAACTCCCTTTGCAATTTCCAGTAGCTTCTATTTATAGGTGGCATCTTTGGTTTGTTGAGAACTTGAAGGCATGGACTTCGGTTGGGTTTTGATTGAGTAGCTTGGACTGAGGTTGATTAGGGTAGAGGGAAACTCTTTGTTGAATGTGAATAATTTTCATAATGTCTTTCTATTTTGAATTTTGTTTTCGTAATTAGGTTTCAGGAATTGGATTTGTGACGATCGTTTCAATTGAGTGACGAGCAACTTGGCCTTGTGACGATCGTATCAAACATGGGACAGACGTATTGGGTAGGTGAAGATCGTCACTCATGTGTAACGGTCGTCCCACAATCAATTATGCAGAATCTCATTTTCTTGATATGTTTCCTTTTGTTTTTCTACATTTCTTGTCCAATAAGTCTCCTTTTTATATTTTGCCTCAAAAAGTCATGTTTGATTAAATATCTGCAAAACAAACACAAAACTCGCGTAACATTGTCCAAAATACATAAATTAACATGTTAAAATGATCGAAAACCGTATTAAATAATCGATACAAATTCGAGTTATCAAACTCCCCCAGACTTGAATCGTTGCTTGTCCTCTAGCAAAAAATCAAATATGTTTTGAAAAATACTCTTCATATGCAGACACAAAACATATCATCTATCCATACATGGTTTTACGGCTTTATGTTAAAAGAACTAATATTGACTCGAACACTTAAAATACACTAATGACACTAAAAATGAATAATGTTCATAAACCCCTTGTACCAACCAATTCGAATCATGTTATTATAGCTCAACCTAATGCTCTTGTCTCTGTTTCACCCGGTTTCATTTTGACGCAATCACATTAAGCCATTTACCTTTGCACGCGCATAATGGAGTAGCATATAAGTGAGTTTGATCCTTCTTTTTTTTACTGGGTCTGATACACAAGTGTGGTAACCCTTCATCATACTGAGTGCAAGTTATGGGGGATCGAATAGTAATTCGCCCTACCGAGTTCAGAACCAGATTCCTTTGAACCAACTGACATCAGTCTTTTTGCTTTGCCTTCTGTGCAGCTTTATTGTTTTACCAATGATTTGCATATTCTTAAGATTTTTTTCTTTTTCCTTTTTTTGGCATTTTTGCGGTCAATCACTTATTTGCATCGGCTCTCCACGTAGCTTGTACTTCAGGCGATGCTGACTGCTAATATAAATTACTCGAGGCTAATTTAGAACTAATGCTTCAGATTTTAGTATAACAGGTATCCAAATCGATATCGCATCTAAGGGTTTAAGGTGTCAAGACTGTATAAATTTTGTTAAGTTTTTTCTCAGTTTCTAACAAAGCCTATCAACTTATATACTTATAGGGTATGTTAAATGAAAGCATTCTAAAGGAATAAAATTTTTTTTGCTAATGATAAAAATACTGGAGAGAATTTAAAACTGAATACTTCGATTAATTTATAAAGTTCCGTACAATGAAAAGGGAAATTTAATACCTTCTCCCACATTATCTCGAACATTGTCCTCGATGTTGTGAGATATAGGTACACTTCTAAATAACTAAAACAACAAAAATAATAAAAGCTAAAAACTAAATAGAACTAAACTACTCCTGCGGTGGTGGTGGTATCTGGCCTCGTCCTCTGACTCTGCCTCTAACAGCTCTTTGTCCATATATCGTTGTATGGCCCGATACACCTACAAGATAGATAAAGTCATGTAGATCCTGAACTGCGTGTGTCAGGCAACCCAATGCTTCAGTGTTAGCAACGATTGTTGCTCCCAGTCCCTCTCTGGATTTCCATCATGGTACAAACGCGAAAGTGGCGCGGAAAGAGGTAGAGTCGCCAGCCAGACATTTTTCTCTCGAAAAAACGGGAATGGTAATGTTGCACAAACAAGAAGAAAAGAAAAGGAAGGACAAATGTCCTGCGAACCAAAGAGACTGAGTTCGGGAGTCGGTTACGACCTGGGAAGGTATTAGCACCCCAAATCGTCCGCCGTACCCGACGGGATCCACGCTTACAAAGAAACTGTTTCAAAGGGTGAAGGAATGAAAGTTGCTGCAAAAAGAAAAGAAAATGGAACTGAAGGAAAGAAAAGAAACTGAAGAGGAAAAATGTAGGGAAAATAAAGATTGTGCTCGAACGGGCCCTACCCCGCTGCCTACGTACCTCACTGGACATGAGGATTAGAGTCGCTGTAGTTCCTCTAACTAGGGGTGGAAAAGATTGCTTGTGTCTTAAGGCTTGAACTACCTATGTCAATGGTCAGGTGTTGTAGGCTCGAACGACGAGTGCATTACCGTCTTGCAAAATGACAAGTAGGAGCAAGTTTGCGTTGAGAGTGAATGAGGTGAGAAAAGAAGTTCCCGCAGGAACAACGTTTATTGTTTGTTTGTGTTTCTTAGAATTCTTTTAGGAGTGCGGCACAAGAGAGTGAACTCAAGCTCGTTTCCATGGAATGTGTACTTGCTACTACATTCCAAGATGGAATAATAGAACAAGCATACCAAGTAAGGAGAATTTATCCAAAACTTGTTTCCAAGGGCAAGGGCCTAAGCTCACTAACTTGTTGAAATTGTTAAGTATCTTAGTGATTAGGTGAAGAAATGTTTTTTAGGATTTTCTTGATGAAGATGACTTCATGATCAGACTTGTGCATCATGCTAGACAAGTGTACTATTCCAAGATGGAATGAATACATATGCCTCATGGAATAAGGCTATTTCACAAGAAGTCACTTCTTTCTTTATAAATGTTTTTTAGGTTTTTGCTTTGAGATGAGAAGGGAAAGAGGCAAAAGAGGATCTTAAAGGTAAAAGTCTAATGGGGGAAGTCTAATCCTAAAGTTATCATGCAAATGTGGTCCTAGGTTAGTGGTGTTTGAACTATCATAAGAAAGAAGAAGAAGAGAAAAGAAGAAGAAGAGAGAAGGAAAGGAAAGAGAACAACTTACTCCTCTAAAAGAGATAAGTTGCTTCTAAGGGGGAAAAGAGAAGTTGAATCACAAGATGGCATAAAGCACATCAACAATCACAAAATAGAAAGCAAAGTAAAAGAAGAGATGAAGCATTGAAATGTGGACATCATGCACACTTCACTTACCATTGCACCTACAAATGTTAGCAAAATTTCCAGCACATATTCAACAAATCAATCAAATGCTAACATATCAACACAATTCATGGAATTAACATGTTCAAAGTTTCAAGAAAATAAAGTCACCAAACATGCCAAACTTTGAAAACACATGAATCCACGTGTCGAGAAAATGAAAACATACATCAACCAGCAAGCAAACATATAAAATGATCATACAATGATCCATGGTGATTATGGAAAGTATGAGAAGCAAACAAACTCAAAACAGCTCAAAAATGCCCTTCTGCTTCAGTGTTAACCGGTTAACCAAAAGCGTTAATCGGTTAACCAACCTAAACCTGCAGCAAAGAAGTCAGAAAAAGGACGCGTTAACCGGTTAACCTATAGCGTTAACCGGTTAACACTGTGCGAACAACAACAAAACCTGCAGAAAAAATCAGTCCAAACCAGCTTATCTCAATAATCCACCAACAGTCCAGCGATCAATTATGCACGGGATAATAAGATAAATTCACATTAATCCACCACAATTATGTTCATGAACATTAACACATAAATCCAATCACAAATCAACCAAACAACACAAGCAAACAAGCAATTAGCATAAACACATAGTGGATCTATAACACAAGCATGCAAATAAGCCAAAAACCGAGATAAATCTAAATTTAACCAACCTACAAAACTGATATCAGCTTTGGTAAATGTTGTTCAAGCTAGAAATGATGAATCTCACGGAAAACTTCAAAGATTCGGTGCTATTCTTCACACACAATGCAAAATAAATGCAAGTAAAGGATCTTGATGCAAAAGCTTAGTTCCAAAAGCACTTCTAGCCACCAAATCAGATCTGAACCAGTAGTAGAAAATCAGAAAATGGATGCAAAGAAAGCAATGGATGAAGGTCTAGTTCCAATATCAACAAACTTCAATGCAAAATTTGATGATCTTCAAAGAAGAGGAACTTTGAGTGATTGGAAATTGGGAGAGACAGTGAGAGAATGGTGAGAGAGTGGTAAAAGTTCAGAAATGAAAAGTGTGAACTATGAGAGAGTTTTTTTTCTTTGGTTTGGAGGGATATGGGATAAATAACATCTAGGTTTGGGGCCCAAAAATTTGGTTTGGAGTTAGCTTAGAAAGGTGATTAGGATTTAGCTATGGAATTAGGCTTGGTAAACTCTCTAGATCCTTCTCCATAATTCACAAATAATTCAAATGAAATAAAATCTGAAAATGAGGAAATGAAGCCAAAACACACATGCTGAACTTGCTGTAAGAATTCAAAATTCGCAGCGGTTAACCGGTTAACCAAAAGCGTTAACCGGTTAATGCAGGAAAAATTTGAATTTTCCTTCCATTTGGTGGGAAACTCCAAGAATACATTTGTGCCAACCATTCTAATCTGATCTTGATTCTCAATCCTCCTAGGGCTTTGACCATGATACGGAGCTTGTATAAAATGCACTGTGAATTTCCTGCAAGGTCACTTGGCTCTTGACTTTGACTTGCAAAATCGTGAGTTCCCAGATGAATGATCATACGCCTTATGCTAGAACATGTGAGTGTTATGCTTCATCTTTTTATGCAAAAATGCTAAGGATATGACATGCTTATGATGATTATGATATGATGACGATGCTAGAAAGAAGAGGACAAATTTGGGGTGTTACACTCCCTGAGCTGTCTGAGCAAGCTCTATCCTTCCCATTCTTTCTGAGATCTCCTGGTAATGCCTATGATGTATCTCATTGCTCTGAATGATTCCCACCATAATATCTTCCATAGACGCGAGTTATTGATTCCTACACCGACGTCTAGTGGAGGTGCTGGTGTTGGTGAAATCAGCGACTCTCATGTCAACAGCTTCCTCTTCGTCCATAGCCTATTGTACCTCATTGATCCCTGCATCTTGTTGCTCTTCCTGTGCAGCCACACCTGGTGAAGGAGCGTCAAGGTCATAGTTCCAGTTGGCTCTAACCTTCACATCTGTACGGGAGGGGCATGGTAGGATAATGATTCTGATAACCCGATTTTTAACAACCAAGTTATATCTGTTATCTTTTTTTTATATCATGAGGTGACTGCTCTTGCAATACTCCATATCGAGGTACAGGGCGGGAGTTACTAACAGCTGGTTCAGGTTTTCCTCTAGACCAAGCTTGATGGCGAGGTCATTGATTATCCCACCAAAACAAAAAAGGGGTTTTCCCTCTGTTGCAGGTACTTTTGATGTTGGAGAAGATGAAGACTAAGGGGTTCATTGGGATATCATAGAAAGCACATCTGATTAAGAAAAGTTCTCGCTGATTCACTTTGTAGTCATTGTACCTTCCTAAAACATTGTTGGACACCACCCTCTGAAAATAGCGGATGGCGGGGTTATGGATATGAGTTGCATACAAATCATCCCACGTCTGGTTCCTCTCTCTTAATAACTCCTCCCAAAACTGGAAAGCATCGGCTTGCCAGTTCGCATCCCTTGGAAGGGTTAAGTGCATACCATCGCCCTTCGGAAATCCGAACTATTCGTTGAACTGCTCCTGAGTGACGGAATACTCCGTTCCGAAAAGGCGGAATGTAATATTCCCTACCATAATTTTTGTTGCATCGTTAGGCGTGTTATACACAAAGGAGCTCAGAAATTCCAAAGTAAGTGTATCACAAGTGGGCCTGTTGCTTTTGCACAGTGTCGTGAGACCGGTTATTGTGAGCATGTAATTGACACTGTCGAGGATCCCCAGTCGAGTCAGGAAATCCTCGTCAATGTAACTAGTGACATTAATGGTTGCATTGAAGTTCTCCGGTGGCACCTTCTCTTAGAAGAATGTTAATGGGTGTTTGGGCGGCCATTGTTTTAGAATGGTTTGGAAATAAAAAGATGAAGTGAATACAAAAGAGAATTAATTTTTGTGAAGAAATGGGGTTGGTATAAAATGTAAATGATGCTGCAATTAAATAGAAAAAGAAACAGAGAGTGGGTGAGTGGCAGTTGCTAGAATTTTGCTACGAATGAGATGTTGTGAAATGTTGTGTGAAAGTGGAAGAAAGGAATGGTCATTTATAGGAGGAGGTGGGACAATATCGTTAGAGAAAATGGGGTTAGTGGGGTTGCACAAACAGACACTCATTTGCTTGAACCGATGTCATCTTGTTTAAAATTCCGGAGAGGAGGTCTATATTTCCCACTTCTTTCGCATGTCATTGTCACAAATACACTTATTATATCTAAACTATTACCGGACCTTTCAATTACCATACCAAATCCAAGTTTGTAGGCTTTCGTACAAATCCATAACAACATATCATCATGAAATCCAAACTCTTGCTCATTTTTAAATTGGTTGTCAACATCTACCTCCTTCACAATAACACATTTGGCATCCGAAGACACAACATGTTTGGGGAAAATATCAGGGTGCACCATATCTACTGAAAGTAGTTACAATAAAACACTCAATAAATGCTAATATTATAAACAGAGTTGGAAAAATGATAATAAACAGCCTCCAGAGATGCATATCCAGACGAGTTCATATCGAATCCAGAAATATATTTTCGGATAAAACGAAGATTTTTCAAACTAAAAACAAGCTTAATGTAAGCAATGAAGTTTCATATAAATTATTTTTACCTAGAATTTTAGCTTCTTTTGCTCCTTTTGATGTGATGAAACACAAGAATGAAGATTTGGAGTGAAAATACTGATTGAGAATGCAAGAGTTTTTGGAAAAGGTTTAGAGTAGAAAACAAGTATGGTTGTGTGATCATGCAGGTAAGTGTTTTAGCAATTAATTTCTGAAATGCATCTTCAAAAATACCTGACAATAGGGGTGTCAAAACGGGCCGTCCGCCCCGCCCCACCCCGCCCCGCCAAAAACCTGCCAAAAAAAGAGCGGGGCGGGCATGCCCGCCAAGGTGAATTGGGCATGAAATTCAAGCCCGCCTTCTTTTTTATTTTTATTTTTTTTCCATTTCTTTATATGCTATTTTTAAATTTCTTTTTTGTTTTTATTTTTTGTATTTTTTATAGCTATTTTTAAATTGTAAGAGATGAGGAATCAAACTAATGTGATTAACAAGAAATAAAGCCAACTATATAGAGAAGTAACTTAAATGTTAATAAAATTATTGTGTCGCATATATGATAATAGAGAAATTCTTACTGGTTGAATATGTTCAGTACATAATATAGTTTAAAAATAGATGTATATGTTAAGAAATAGTGAAAACTACTTTGCATATAATTTGATATATATGAATGTTCCAGTATATATAAATGGATTAGTAATTTCACAATTAAAAATATTTACATATTATAATTGAAATATTAAATTAGAATATTCTATATGTATTACAGTATAGCAATGTCATGTGTTTTTTTTTCTCTGCACTGTGTATTATATATTATGTATACATTGCATTATAGAGAATTTGTCATTGCAATATTTTATTGGTTAGAGTTTTTATATGCAATATAAATAAATATCTATATTGGTATTGTATACAACTTTACATACTTTTTCTAAACTTTCTATATGGATGCATATAACAATAACTCATTTTAAGTTTGAATTGGTTTACTATAATTTCATTTAAATTTGAATTATGACATACATATAAATATAAATGCATATTACAATAAATTTTTAAGTGTTTTAGTTTCAAAACTTTTAGCGGGTTGGCGGGCCAACCCCGCCCCATTATGTATTTCGCCCGCGGGGTTTTTTGTTTTGGCGGGGCGGGAGAAACGGGTTGGCGGACTCAAAATCTCAACTCAGCCCGCCATTTTTTGGTGGGTGGCGGGGCGGGCCCCGACCCGTTTTGCCATCCCTACCTGACATGCAAATGTGACAGAAATTTCAAAATCCCGCCTCAAACCTCCGTAGATGCATCTCCGAAATATCTACTGGGTTGCTCAAAAATCAATATATTTGTTGAAAATATCCGGAGATGCATCTCTGGAATTATTTTTTATTTAATTTGTGGTGGCACTCATCTGGTGCGTCATAAAAGTGGTGCATGGTGCGTTCGGAGATGTATCTTCAAAATTTAAGGGGCATTTTTGGTTTTCCATAAGGTGTTTTTAAAAAATTCCCTAATTTAATCATAATATCCTCGTATTAAAAAAACAATTTTCCCTACTAACAATATTTTTTTAAAAATTATAATTCTACCAAAGATTTTGCAACTTATATCTGATATTTACAAGTAAGTGTTATTTTCATTAAATTTATATCGGTAATTTTGCATTTATACCGAACATTTTATGAAATACATGCTTTTGTTTACCGAATTTTGAAATTGCCTATACAAAAATTATGGAATTTTAACTACAATTTAGAATGTCCGAAAAAATTCATATCATCCTGAGTTGTTGACTTAAGATGATCAACAATGACAACATTTGGGTTGCATCATGATCATTGGTTTGTTCAACTCTACCTCTTTGCGCTGTAAAGTACAAGGTGCACGAGACTACTCAATCCTCCTACTATGAGAATCAATGGGGACTACTTTACCCGCCCTAACATGCATTTTCTTTCTATCATCTATGTCACCTCCACTAGAGCTCTCTACAACTGCTTTTCGTTCAAATGAGAAATAATATTATTGTCTCTTCCTTTTGTCCTTACTACAAACTAACAAAAAAAATCAAAAAATTAAATAAAGAAAAAATTGACCTACCATATTTTTACAAACTAACAAAAAAAATCAAAAAATTAAATAAAGAAAAAATTGACCTACCATATTTTTTAAAATAACTTATCACACCCCTACATATACCAACAATTGAGAAAAATGCGGTATGTATATATGTATTTATACCGACTTATATCAGATTTTTTTTATGAATTACCGAACTTTTTGCGACTTAAAGAAATTTTTGTAACATATGGCTAATGAAAAAATGATGGCGTATTTTTTGTATAATAAAAATATACAGGGTGTCGGGTCCAATTGAGGGGTGTCATGTAGATTTCTCAAACAACGATAAACTCTTTTAAAATCAACCCAAAAGGCAATACATATCCGTATCCACCTAAGAGGATAAAGAAACCTTAGCCAGAAAATGTAGCAAATAAATTAAAATTTGAAGCATATAATCATGCAACATGCCACGAACACAACCTAGCAAACCTGCGTACGGGTGAAAACATAATTACAAAAGAAATGCAGTGTGTAAACTTTTGCAGATACCAGATCCAACTTTTCAAAACTGGCGAATGAATCTGATCGTCTAGACGGAAGAAATTCACACATAAACACCTTATTATTGTGAAACAACAAGTAATGGCCATAAAATAACCCAAACACAAAAAAAAAAAAAAAAATTACGGAGGCAAAGAGCTCTATCGTGCAACGTAGTTAGGTACAAAATCATATCAAACTTGAAAACAAATCAAATTTGGAGTCGCTATGAGACGAAATTATTTGCATCAAAACATGATTTAGAAATAAATACCCACAAAGAGAATATCTGCATACAAGTCATGCTTGAAAAGGGAAAACTCTCGTTGAGGGCAAACACAATGCTGAAAGGAACAGACCTAATGGGTTATGAAAGTAAAAAAGTAAACCAATAGATACTATATTACACCTCAAATTTTATTTTAATTTTGTTCTTTTAGTAATTTGATTTTTTTCGTGTTTGGTTTTCTTAATTTTGTGTTATTACTATTGACAAAAATATTGAATTAAATAGAACTTTAGAAATTTGAAAAGTTAGTGCAATAAGGGATTTGGAAAGGGGGCCTAATGATAATAATAATAATAACTTTTTAATGAAAGAAAAAAAATAAATAGAAAATTAGGGAATAAAAAAGGGAGTTAATGACAGAGAAAAGAAAGGAGATGAAATCATGTATTATATGAGAAGAAATAACACAAAGAAAGGAACCATAGCACGCCAAAAAGCTATTATTTTTCTCCAAAACTCTAGAAGAAAAATCCCATATCATATGAGTTAAGCGATGAAGGAACTTCATCTTTACCGTGAGCCTTGTGAAATTTTTGCACTAACAATGTAAGGGGTGAGAAATTGTTCATGTGAATCCCCCCCGAGATGATGGTTCATAGACCTTAGGTCATTAATCTCTCTCTCTCTCTCTCTCTCTCTCTCTCTCTCTCTCTCTCTCTCTCTCTCTCTCTCTCTCTCTCTCTCTCTCTCTCTCTCTATCTATCTATCTATCTATCTATCTATCTATCTATCTTACCGCATTGGGTTATGCATGAAATTAGGATTAGAGTTTGTGGGGTGTGATTACATGTTGTTTTGAGTCATGAATTATGTGATTCTTTTCTCACTATGTTTGTTTACATGGTTATGTATGTTTATTGTAAACCTCGTACAATATACATCAAAAATATACATTATATGAAATATTAATTGTATTGATACAATATAAGTTCCTAATGACATCATTATATACAAGTCCATACTGTAAGATACAATGTATGACACATGAAATACAATAGTGCCTAAATGAAAATTAAGATCTACATATAATATCCTCATTGCACATAATCCACAACGGAAGATCACGATAACGAAAGTCTCTAAAACATCATTAGACAACTTCTTATTGCCTTAACCTGAAAACAACAATGATAGTAGGTTGAGATGATAATATCAGTGAGTTCCTTTATCATATGGGTCTACTCAGCTCTAAAGGAATCTCTCAACAATTCTTAACTCGAGTTTTTATCTCTCATTACTTGTGTGTCACTCACACACCGTAACTAAGACTTAAGCATCTAAGGGGTATTCACATTTGTATGGAAACACGTGGATTGAGTTCATTTAACTCAATAAATAACTATTTGGAAAATTTCACAAAGCATCCTTTCCCGACCGGACCTACGTCTAAGGCCATGCTCAGGTCACTGATGTTTTTGTATAATTTGACTTTCTTTTGGGTTCGTTTTCTCCATGGGAATCAAACCCACTTCAAGAACTGTCTCTCATATGGAACTTGAACCCACTTGTGAAGGTGAAAAAAATACACAAGAAGGGGGTTGTATTGTATATGTAAATATTTGTTCCACTTCTGAATTCAGAACTTCATAATTTGAACTACGTTCAGAGTCTATTATCCAAATGTGTAATAGCAACGAAAAAAAATTCAGAAGTAAATGCATGCAACACACAAATATTATCTTGGTTCCTCTCCTCAACTGAGAGTAGTCCAATCTCTTTGCCTCAATTAAGATTTTTGGTCGGTGTCTTGTTTTGAACATATTACCTACTCGTATGAACTTGTTGATTAGGAATATTATTGTGAATATTCATGATAGGGTATGTATGTTATGTTTCAACGTTGTTGGAGATTTAGGACATGTTTTTTTTTCACCTGTCCAAAATCTCAATTAGTGTGTAAGAGGGTGTCCATTTGGGTCGGTGTTCATTGGGTTAATTGTACAAGTTGTTGCAGTCATGGTATACAGGGGTGTTTAAACTTGGTCGGTACTTGTGATATCCCGTCAGCTAGTTTTATTTGGTTTATTACGTGTTGGAGTATTTGGAGGACATATAATCAGATTATATTTAACGACGAAATTTGCAATACTTTTACTATCTTTCAAAGGGTGCTTATATCTTCTCGGAGATGGTTAATTGCAGGGTAAAAAATTTCAACGAGATGTAGCTTTTACGACTGGTTTAAATGTCCTATGGATTTTTTGTAGTGTTTGAACTATTAATGTAGGAGTTTCTGGTTTTTAGGTGGTGTTTGTAAATCTCTATCTTATGGTGGAGATCCCCAAACTTTTGTAAAACCCTTTTATTTATAGTGAATTATTGCTTATAAAAAAAACCTTGAATGAAAATTTCATGCTTAAACCACTTCTCAAGACTTCCTGCTCAATTAACCTTGAAAGAGACTTCCTGCTCAATTAACCTTGAAAGAGACTTCCATGCTTAAGTCACTGCTCAAGACTTCCTGATTAAACTCTAGGTTCAAGACTTCCTTGCTTAAGCACGCAGGCAAAAGACTTCTACTTTTAACAAACTGTTTAGTAGACAGGATAACTACTACACTTTGATACACAGTCAAAAGTATAACAGTTGTGCAACAAACACAAAGGTTTTCAACCTTTCTAAGATTTCTAAGATAAATTTAAGATAAGAATCTTAAGATCTTATGTTATAACATTTACAATAATAGCTCAGAGTTATGCTAAGATCTATCAATGTGTTGTGATGTTGTAACATTTCTACGAGTCATCAACTTCCTTTTATAGAGATAGAAAAAGAGTCGTTGGAAGTTTGAACAGTAAAATCAAAATATCAATAACAAAAAAATCATTACAAATAAAAAAAGGTGAGACAGTAAAACCGATAAAGGAATGAAGAAATAAACAAACATGTTTAACGACTAAAAGCTCTTTAGAATCGAGATTCATTCCAACGTAAACATGACTGAGGCACCAGTCGATCAACTCGCCTTTGCGCCATCGGATTTACGACACGGTATCCTTCGGAGTCGTCGTCGAAAGTTTAAAGAAAACTCTCGAATTACAGATGCAGTAATCGATCTTATCAACTAGGGTTCCATCAACTCCGAGTGACTGATCTTCGTTCTCCTGTGAAGTAACACGGAAACCCAGTGATTGGCGAACTGATCCGAAAATGTCTGCATTTGTGAGAGTGATGAATGTGAGATGACGTTGTGTTGCACTGAACAAAGAAAGAAATTGTCAAATGAGAGAGATTAGAAGGAAAAGACCAAAGGCTTGCGTATTTTCATTTTTTTTCTGAAATGGGGAATAAAACAATTAAAGTAAATTATAGGGTCATTTTGTTAATTCTTCAGTTTTATATTTTTGACTAAATACCATTTTTAGTCCTTTAACTTTATTTCAGGGTCCATTTTGGTCCCTTAATTTTAAAAAAGTGTCAATGTAGTCCCTTATGTCTTCAAAAAAAAAATCATTTAAACCTTTCCGTCCAATTTTCACAAACAACATTAATTTTCGCACGCGTGGCATCTGACGTGACAACTGTTCATACGTGTGGCATCTGATGTGACAACTGTTCATACGTGTGGCATCTGATGTGACAACTATTCATCATCAAGGTCATAAAAAATCCAAGAAAATTTTCAAAATTTTGCCTTTAGGGACAGTTCACTGCCTAATTATTGCTTGCTCATTCTAAAGGTTAGCCCTCTCACGTCGAACTGACGCATGATGGGTTTCATTGTCGAATCTTAGTCTATCGTTGTTGTTTGCAATCATTTTTCCTGAAACATGGGTAGTGTTTATCCTTGAAGAAGCTTGAAAAATGGACTAAAGGTATGTTGCTTGAAGTTGAGTTTGAAATAGTTCAGAAAAATGAAGGAGAAGATGGATGGTCTGCCGCGATGCGACATATATACATTAAGCATGTTGAGTGATGCATCTTCAAATTTCCCCTTAGAACTGAAATTAAAGGTTAATTCAGAAATTCATCTGCAAACAAACCATAAACCAAATATAAAGATGCATTTGCAAATTAAATTTAATAAAAAAAATGAAAAAACTGTGTTCAAAAATGCATCATCAAAAACTTAAGACATTTTTGACTTTCCACTAACAACTTGGAATATAAGGGTGGAAAAGAAATTTCCAAATCTTATCATAAATTAATAACAAGTTAGGCTCCCTTATAGAGTTGTATTGTCTTTCCTTTTATGAAAGTCTGTTGTGTTAAAAAAAACGGGTTTCTATAAAAATAAAAATAAAGAACATCCAAACATTCAATAAAGCAAACAAAGTACAACTTTGGTTCATGTCCTCTCCTGAATTTGATGATAAAACCAATGATTCCCATCCGCACTTGATTGTAGTTGCGTGTTTAGTGTTTACTTGCCTTTTAATCAAACGAAACTTTAATGTCTTTAAATGTGATCCTCTTAACTCACATTTTAACGTGGGTTCTTTTTAAACACCACTAGTGTGTTTTTTTTTCTTCTATCTTGTTATCAATATCAACCGAATATAATCTATGAAATGTTTGTCCCTCGAGTCAGGAAGGATTAACTAGTCAGTGATGCAAATGGCTCATTTGCCCTGCCAAGCTCATATCTTATCTATCAAATTCATGTAGTTTTTTTTTTGCAAGAAATTCCTGTAGTCTCTACTCACTATATTATTCACAGCTTACAAATGAAGTAGGAAATCTGGAGTTCGCTGGAATGAGAAGCATAGGTGCCCGTGCCCAAGCACATTAAGCTGTCTCACTTTTGATTGGTCGAGTGTTGTTCCAAAGCCATTGGCGAGCAGAACCATCCAGCAATGGTGAAACCTATCAATGCATCAAAGCAGTTAAAAAAAATTAGACAACACAGGATTACAATATAGAAATTTTGGGTGGGGAATATTTGTTTAAAAGGAAAAGCAGAAGCTGGAGGTTGTCGGAGTAAGGGGATGCTAGAATCCTTTCGAGCAAGAAAACTGATCTCAAGAAAAATTAGGAAGGAAAACAAGGAGAAAAAACTGAAATTGTTGTGTCCTAAGAGAGATTTATAGTCATGCTGCCACTGTCCCACCTAACCTATGATCCTTTCATGGTGCATACAGATGAACATTTACCAACAGAAAAGGAATAAGGAGGTGATTACAAAAACACATCTAGACTAGATGGATTTCTATTACTTCATTATCAAAGCCATTGGATACATGGCCTTCTAGAGACAAATGTGATTGTGTAAAGGATAGGCAAAACGAGAATAAAAAAGCCATGCAAACAACACAAAATACCTTTTCCCAGACTATTGAGTGGTAGTTGTCAAGCCAATCGATCTCCGTTGCAGATAGCAGAGATACATCAACCAATTTGATCTGCAGGGTATGCCCAGGTTACAAATGGATGTTTGAAAGAACATATGGCTCAGAACAAAGCATTCCAAATACTTTCAGCAATAGAGACAGAAAATAGATTAGTTCTGATAAATTAAAAACAACTTATGTTCATATGACAAGCTACTTTCATGGGCTCTTCCAAATACTAAACAAGTGATTGTGGCATAGGATAAGCCAAATAAGTTTCTTCCAAACAATGTTGGACAATGTCAGCCCCGGATCTCTCTTAATAAGGACTTGCAAGTTGCAACCGATATATTAATAAAGAAGCATAAAAAGATAAGACATTATCAGATCATCATCTATTCTACAACTTCATGCAATTAAAACATCCTCAATTTCCTGATTTTGAACTACAACAGGGGTTTTATTTTTCAAAAGAAAAGAAAACTAACAGGAAAATATATATCAGGCCAGGGTGATTGAAAGCCATCACAGCATACCTGAATGGGTACGAATGTAAGTTTTTCAAATCCTAGGTACTGGATTCCTCCAAAACGATTTGGTGTCTCAACATTTCTCACATACAGTAGATTCTGCAAGATAAAATAGTGTCATCATTATGTAATCCAGAATAGGAATGACAAGTAGTATCCTAATAGTTATGTAGAGAAAAATGAAAAACATTATGTACAAACTTAGCGATCGAGTAGGATGGTATTCGCCATTAGGGCATTTCAGTTCACAAATAAGTGATGCTAAAAATGTCGAAATGTATGAAAATATTGAATCTTGTAATTCATGTAAAGCCTCTTAAGACATTTAGGAGTCATGGAAGGTTTTGGAATCCATGCATATAAGTTGAAACTGGAAACTAAACTTATAAACCAGCAAGGAAATCTAGAAAATAGCTATCAAACTTCAACAGATCTCAAAAGGCCTCATCTTTCATCACAAACTTATTGAATTTCTCCCACATACATATAATTAGTGTATGGGATGAACTTAGTAAAGGAGTTAAAGTTAATATGACTATAACATGCAATAAAACAGGGTTAACATTTTAGAGCGTGGCAGATAGCTGAAGAGAATATTACCTCAATCCGAATGCCAAAGGCATGGTCTTCGTAATAGCCAGGCTCATTGCTAACAATCATGCCATTCACTAGAGGGGTCGAATTTCCAAAACGAGGACTGATACTTTGAGGTCCTTCATGAACATTCAGTGCAGCTCCTACACCATGCCCAGTTCCTATATAGATATCAGTTAAGCGCAAATGCCCAGTCAATCATTAATTCATTTGGGCTTTAAGCAAATAAGTAACAGCCCTCCACTGGATGCAGATATATACCGTGTCTGTAGTCCAGTCCTACTTTCCAAAGAAAGGAACGGGCAAATGCATCCAGCATAAAACCAGGGGTATCTTCTGGGAAGACTGCCTGATCAAGAGCTATATGACCCTAGCAATTAGATATGTGTGTTAAGACAAACAATTACTTGAGAAATTAAGATTACTAAAACTGAGATGTTAACATTAAAACAAATAAAAGGTATATTTTTGCATGATAGACTTGTGAGGAATACTAATGAACAAAAATGCAGATATCAACTTAGGAAAAATTTAATAAAAGAAATTGAAATAGTATAAAAGCATGCTACCTGCAAAACTCGGGTGAAACATTCTTTCTCTCTAGTCGTTGGCTTGCCAAAATGAACTGTTCGTGTAATGTCGGTTGTGCCATCAACGTATTGAGCACCACTATCCAATAAGAATAATTTATTAGCATCCACAATACTACAACTCTCTGGTTCTGGTTTGTAGTGTATTATAGCACCGTTTGGACCGGAACCTGAACAGATGAAAGGAATAGATAATAGCTCAAGGGGAAGATGAGTTGGACCATAGCTTATATTTGTCTCTCTAATATCTATCTATCTATTTAGCTCAATACAAGAAGCATGTAAGATACTGAAAATATTAAAATAGAACTACTGGTAAATGTGTCATAATAAAGGAATACCAGTGACAGATTTTTCTAGACTTCCTATTTTTTTTTTACCCAGAATCACTTATAGTTTCATGTTTTACCCATGTTTTGTATTGTTTCATGTTTCTTTAAGTGAAAAAAAATAGAAAAGATTTGTCAATGTACTATAGTACCACTTATTGTGTCAAAGCTAGTATCCAAGAAACCAGCTTGTTTAGTGCGAAACTCAAGAAGTTTGTCTGAAACTTCTACTTCTGTTATTATTGCATTGTTAGTAATTTCTGTCTCTAGCCAATCCCAGAACTGAGCAAGGGCAGCGGCGTCTCTGCAAACAATAAAATAGCACAGTTGTAAATTTGCCTTTTTAAAAACAAAAAAGCAAAGTTGTCCACCAACCGAAAGAATGTGGACTCTTATAAATTCAACATTCTTATCAAATATTTATGAATAGTCAACGGGGGCAAAAGAAAATGCAGCTACCAAGCGGTAAATATCTCTTTTAAATGTAAACAACAGATTTCATTAAGTAGAAAATATCAACCAACTAACATCTGCAGAGTAAAAGAAGACAATAAACCTCGCCCACCCTGGAAAAATGATGTTTTGACTTTTGACAAATATAAGGCAAGTGTTAATTAAATTGATCGCAAGTTTTGTCATGATTTTCCAAAACTACAAATCATTTTTTAATAACTGAAAGAGCGCTTCCAATGCATAGCTCATGTAGATAATGCGTGATTCTGTATGTACAGTAACTCCAACTTAAACAAGATTATCGAAATACAGAAATCAAAACATGGAAAGACATCGGAATAATCACTGTCAAGGTAATGGTCACCTTAAATGACAATCTTGCATTCCTTTCAGTTCCGCTTTATTTTTTATGGCCTTTGCTAGAGACACAGGGGATAATTTCTGGACAGCAATGGGTACATCTGAGCTCTCATTTGATTTATCAGAACCTTTGTTCCTAGTTTTGTGCTTACTCTCGTAGTTCTGATAATATCTGTCGCAGGCAGCTTTATAGGCATTTACAATAGCAGCATTAACAGAGGAAGTATCCAACCAAAGGGCGGATCGGCGTGCTGCCAAACTGAAAGAAAATCAAGCTCAGTTCAAAAAACAGTGTTGTTTTTACAAACAAAGTAAGCAACCACAAAAGAGTGACAACAAAAAGCTACTATTTTAATAAGTAAGCATAAAAGAGCGACATTGAAAAGCTACTATGTTGAAAAGCCACATCAGCCTATCTAATGTAATATTCTTGGCCATTTCTACTAAAAGATATGAGAAACGGAAGGATCGAGAAAAATTCAAAAAAAGAAGATTCCCATAATTACTTTTCAATCTCCGATATAATTGAACTGTATGGCCTGATCTCTATGTTTGCTTTCTTCAAGTGGTCATCCAACTCTTCAGTAACTTTTGAATTGTCGATAAATAATTTAGCTCCATCAATCTCCACAATCAAATATGCATACACAACAGGTGAATGTGGGATATCGCTGCCTCTCTTCAAAGAAAAAGTCAAAAGTTACTCTCACGGATTAAACCATCAACAGAGAAAAGCAGAGGAAGCAACGAAATCAATGAGCAACTTATGTAAGGCCTAAACAGCTTGATAATATCCTGAATGAAGGTTTACAAGGATATGTGATTGTACAGATAACCTTCAGTACATCCAGTTAATAGGTGATGTTAAGATGGATTACCAAGTTCAACAGCCACGCAATTTCATCAAGCGCGGAGACGATAATTGCAGATGAACCGGCCTTTACAAGTTCAGACCTCAGAGTTGACAACTTTGACGCAACATCTAAACCAGCATACTTTAAGTCGTGCACTCTAACTGGCTTATTCGGAGATTCAGGCCTAGCTTCTTTCCATATTTCATCCACCAGATTCGAATTGTACAAATAAACAAGCTCGTGGTTTTTCTCAGAAATGACCTGCTTAAGTTCTTCAGCAGCATCCGAAGTAAAAAGAAACTGCCTCCTTAACAATACAGAACATAACACCCTATCAGGCACAGTAAAAATTAAAACACAATGCTATATATAACACAAGAAAAAAGAGGAAAATATGGTTTCAATTGGTTAAGGACTTTAGTTTACTAGAAACATAAACAAAATACTTTAATAGGATGCTTAGGATTGGATCACCAATTTGAAAAGATAACCTACTTGAGCTTTGTTTATATAAACAACAACTTAAGAAAGTGCTTATATTAAATAAGTGTTCATGTGTAAGCTATTTATGTAACAAGAGATAAAATAAAGTCAATCTGTTTTCATAAGTTATTTTGTAGAGCTTACAACAACAACAAATAACCAAGCTTTATCCCAGGCTACATAGTTCAACTTTTGTCATAATGTTCTATCCAGGACCATGCTACTATCCAAATCGTTAATCTAGAGATATTTTGTAATATTCTCATATAGTCTTTCTAGGTCTTCCTCTTCCTCTGATTGTTTGTTGTTTGACCTGTCTCCATCTAATCAACTCTCCTTACCACAAAATCTACTTGTCTTCTTTGTCTTCTTCTCTCTACATGTCCAAACCACCTAACTCTATTTTCCACATCTTGTAAAGCTTATGAAAATAAAATGAACATGTTATAAGCTATTTCCATAAGCTCTCCCAAACACACTCGTAATCAGTGCTTATGTTAGTAAATAAGTTCAAATAAGTCAATCGAAACAGGAGTAGATGCATTAATGAAGGGATTAAAATTTACAATTTAAAATGGAGATGGAAAACAAAAGTTAAGGTGCATGATAAGTAATTACTAACAGGATCAATTCCAACTCTGGCACCCGGAGCCAAAACCTCATTGAGCCACTCACTAGTAGTAGGAACTCCTGGATTTCCAGCACGCATAAGAATCCAATTGGAGTTCAGTTGCTTCTCCGCCTACAGAACAAAAACAACAACTACAATATATGCATAGTGTGGAATCAAATTAACTAACAGTGAAGAAAATCGAAAACAAGAGTTTGAAAAAACCTGAAGAAAATAGCGACCATCAGTCCAAAGAGCGGCTTTATCGTTAGTAACAACAGCGGTTCCAGCACTGCCAGTAAAACCAGATACGTACGCTCGTCTACCGTAACATTCAGCGATGAATTCACTCTAATGAAAAAGAGAGTTTCAATTAGGGTTTTGGGGGTTGGGGGATAAAAAGTGAGGTGTTAAAAGAAGAAAAGTTAGTTAGTTAGTTACCTGGTGAGCGTCTTGAGAAGGGATGATGTAAGCGTCGATGGAGACATCGGGTTTGGAGAAGAGGTGGCGGAGAGCGGTGAGTTTGGGGTCGGAGACAGGATTTGGGGGACGGTTTTTGCGGAAGTGGGAAGAGGGTTTTGCGGTGATGGAAGTGCAGTTACGGATGGTAGAGAAAGAGGGTTTGGGGGATTTGAATTTGTGGAAGAAGGGGGTGAGAGTGGGGAAGGTGGAGGGGTGGATTGAAGGTGAGAGGAGGAGGACTCGGTGTACTGCGGTTGCAGGTGATGACAGCGAACTCATGTTCATTGGTGAGTGATGATGATGATGAAGACGATGATGGAATACGGGTAATTGAATGCAAGACACATAACAAATACAGGGGATAAATATGTATTTTGGTTTTAATTTTGATCCCTCAAATTTTTTTTCTTCGAATTTTGTTTTTCCTAAAGTTTTTCGTCTCAAACTTTATTATCTCACGTTAGTTTCCACTAACAAAGAATAATGTGGCACGTCAAATATAATTTTGCGTTTGATGACATGTTAAATTTTTGACACGGTGGTAATTGATTCTTAAATTAAAGTTAACGGGGACTTAGTCATTATTCAGTCTTCTTCATTTCATTTTCATTTGTGCCCTAGCAGAAGAATCGACGTTTACTTGTTTTCAAGCTGGTGTGGTCAAGGATCATTGTAGTTGTCGTTGTGTTCAACGGATAAAGGCGACGTTTTGCAGTGGTCCCAAAGGAGTTTTCGCACGAATCTTAGTGGTCCCATGTATGTTTCGTTGTCGCGACCTTTTTGCATTGTTTATTAATGTATGTCTCCTTCTTTTTCATTGTAGTGGTCCCTAGAGTATTAAATTCGTTGTTTGGTTGTTGGATTAGTAAAAATTGCTTGACTTAGATTTAGTGTTACTGAAAATTAGGGCTACTATTTTTTTATTTAGAGATGGTAAAAATTAAAGTTAGGTTAATTTATGTTTATAGGATTATGGATAAGTTCAAAGTTGTCTTTAACACTAAGGGTTGTTTCATAAAAGTTACAAACCTAAGATATGATGGGGATGTGTATGCTTTTAGTGGGTAAGATCCTGATTATTGGTCATTCATTGAGGCATGTGACTTAGTAAAGGTAATTGAACCTGAATGTACAGAAAGAATCTGAATAGTTCTACGCGACCTTCAGCTGGGACTGTGGTGTGTTGATGAGGGGAAATGGTGAGATACCTGCAAAGTACTTTGGCGCTCAAGTAAGTTTCAGAATGAGACAACTAAAGCGTAAGAAAAGGGGGAATTATAAGTGAATACCTGACCCTCCAAAGATGGAGGGTTTTTATAAGAGCACTTGTCCATAAGAAGCGGGCGCGTAGCCTTTTACTAAGCCTAACCATTTTCACAAATTTGGTGGGCAGTTAGCCGCGTGGAAAACGCTATGGTGCGTGAAGGGGAAGTCCTCAGCGGCTATATGCCAACAACTCTAATTCATAACGGTCATATCCTCGCTGATTCATTAATGGGTTTTGCCCAGTCGAAGTCTGGATTGGGCCTCAATTTGGAGTAGGGCATATGCTTGGCCAGTCCAGAACAGTAGCCCCCCAAGTCGTTATGCCCGAAGGGGGTAGTGACTTTAAGGTGCCGAGTAGGTGATCGACATGGCTTAGGTGCAAACGTGACATAATTTCCTGATTTTTTGTGTTGGGCATCTATTCGCAAGAGGAATTTAAACAGATTTCAAAAAGGTTTTCTTCTTGGGAAGATAAAACGTCTAAGGTCTTAATGACACACGTAATTAAACGTCGTCATCTATTTATGACACTTGGGGCTAGCCCTATGTAATAATTGAGTTGGCCTTTGCATTCCTTAAGCAAGTTTGAGACACTATAAAGAGGGGGACAAGCTCATTTGCTCATTTCTTACTAACTTTTCCCCCTGTCGTGAAATTATGTTTGCAACTCTCTTGTCAGATTCTTGTTGTTGCCACCGTAAACTTCCCAGAAAATTTCATGGATCCAGGTATACATTCATCTTTCACCTCTGTTTTAT
The DNA here is from genome assembly GCA_963966055.1 of Lathyrus aphaca. NCBI lineage: Eukaryota > Viridiplantae > Streptophyta > Magnoliopsida > Fabales > Fabaceae > Lathyrus > Lathyrus aphaca. The sequence goes on from OZ014525.1 coordinate 19,244,100, forward strand.
GGGATTGATTGATGAACATTCATCTGTTTCTTGTGAACTTCATAGGATCTTCATCGTTTTCTGGAGATTCCTATGAAGTTCTGGAAATCCAGATGAATGTTCATCACATCATATGAATGTCCATGAATTTCTAGGGTTAGTGAATAGATTGGGATTAGATCCAAGTTAGGCCTTAGTATTGATAATTTAGTGTTAGCTGACCAAGCATAGGCTCGTGGGGGGGCTTAAGTGGGGTTTAAAAAACGCTTTCACTAAAAGCGTTGTCTAAGGTGAGGTTTAGAAAGCGCTTTTAGTGAAAGCGATGTCTAAGGTATACCATTAAAATAAAATAAAAACGTTGTCTAAGGTATATTAAAAAAAAGCAAAAAGTGTTGTCTAAAGTGGGGTTAAAAAGCGATTTTGACAATAAAAGCGTTGTATAAAGCCCCTTTAGACAACGCTTTCGACATTAACCAAAACGTTGTCTAAACCTTTAGTAACGCAGGTTTAGAAAACGATTTAAAGCGCTGTCTAAGGGCAAAACAAGCGTTGTCTAAGGTCTTGTTTGGCATAGTGATACTTTAAGTTGATAACAAGGAGGATTAATTCGGTGTACCGATTTCACCGCCGTAGTGTTTTTTCTTGACTAAAGGGATGACCTGGGGGACGTCCCCGATCTTTAACGAAGCCCTTTCACTTGATCTGCGGTGGAAGGGTGGATTTGAGTTTGTCGAATTCACCGTGTTCCCTTTGCTTTTCAGGTGAATGTAGTCAAAAGAACGCTCACGAGGTTGAGAAGGTCGCTACTCCTGACAGTGCGGATGTCCTCGCACGTGATCGCTCATGGATAATGGATGAGCCACTTGAAATGACATCCTAGTTCGCGGTCGATGCTTCAGATGCGTGGGGTAGGATAGAGAGGATGAAAAATGGGGTGGCTGCCAACTGGAGAGCTTTACCTCCGAAGCCCACTCAGAGGATATGCTCGTGTTTTCCTGCCCTCTGCTTCCCAATGTATGAATTCGCGTTTTGCGAGGTTGGGTATCGTCTGCCCTTTACCGATTTTCAGCAAGCGGTCTTTACTCACCTCGAGCTTGCGCCCTCTCAACTGCATTCCAACGCTCTAGCCTTCATCAGAGCCTTTGAGTTGGTGTGTCGCTATTTGGAGATAGGGGTGACGGTTAACTTGTTCTTCCGGATCTTCCACCTGCAGAGGAAGTTTCAGGATGGTCGACATAGTTGGGTGTCGTTAAAGCAGACGATCAGACTCTTCAAGGCCTACCAAAACTTTATTTGGGATTTTAAGTATCGATTCTACGTGATCCAGTCGTGCTCGCAGGTTGCCAAGGATTCCATGTATGATCGGGAGATGGTCGGCGATGAAGAGAAGATGGTGACCCTTTCTCGTTGGAGTGGGTGAACGTGCATTTTAGCCATCCCAGTGAACATTACATTACCAAGCCCGGGGAGCTGAGCGTCGACGACACTGCAGCTTATAACATGTTGTTCAATTATGTCGCCAATTTTCGTCCCATAGAACTGGTAGATTCTGACAGGCACGCTCTTCTTCGGCCTGACGGGACACCGATTACACTGGCCAGATTAATCAACGTAAAATTTAATCTCAGTTGCCCAAACGAAGAGGTAGCTATGCGACTCTTAGGTGAATTTGTAGTTCAACTTTTTTGGGTCGTAAATATGTTCGGCATCTAATTGTTCTTCTATTGTTTTCTTTTGCAGCACAAATGGCCGAAATCTGAAATCGTCTGGTGAAGATGAATAAAGGAAATATGAAGAAAGGTGTGAAGAGTTGGGTCGATTCTGTCAAAGACCAGACTACTCTGGATGGTTTTGTTGGTTCTGGCAGCTCCACTTTAGGGAGTACTCAGTGGGTGGCTCTTCATTGGGCAAGAGGCCAAGAACCGAGGAACCATTTCTTCCACCGAAAAGCAACGTCGCAGCAGCAGGCTCATTCGACATGCCTCCTTTGGTTACTCAGAGGTCTCTGTTCGACAGGGAGTCATCTATTCGGGTACCTGATCTTGATGTTATCGTCGTCCTTTTTGCAGATACTAAGAGCTTGAGAGTCGAACTCTGCCAAAATGTTGCAGGGATGTTCCGAATTCTAGAGACTGCTCTTGCCTTTAATGACGCTGACCTCGTCCCTCGCAAGATTCTCCAAGCGGCCATGGACAAAATCGAGGAAGTGGAGGGCGAAAATTATAAGCTGGAAAACGACTTGCTCTAGGCCAAATGACATTACGAGAGTAAGCTCTAGCTTATGAAAGAGGTCACTGAAATTCAGGACAAGATGGCAGAGCTTACTAACGACAATGAGCGTCTGAAGGAAATGGCAGGGAAAATGGAGAGCAAGGAGGCTACCGGGGATGATGAGACCGAGGAAAAAGATACCATAACGACCAGGGCTGAATTGATTGTCTGGATTCGACTGTTGGCCCGGGACAACTTGAGTATGGCTTCGTTCAGCTTTAATAATGTCGTGGATCAACTTAAGATAACTAATCATGGGATGGATCTAATCGTTGATGGAACTGGTCCCCTGCACCGTGTAGAATACGGGGTAGTTTTGCCTCCTGACGAAGAGTGATTATCTGGCATGCGTGCCATTTTTGTTAAGTTTTTGTTTGGGCTTAGTCCCCTTTTGATTAATGTAATGACAGTGTTTGCCTTATGGCCATAACTTTATGGTGATCTGTGTTGCTTTACATTGCATTGTTACTTAAGTCGTATGTATGATTTTCATGTCTCTTACGTTAATAGAACTGGGAAATGCTCGACGAAATGTGTTAAACTCTACAGTGTATGGAACTGGTCGAGGGGCGAGATCTATGCTCGCTAAAGGGGTTTGAAGACACTGTCGTGCCTTCGTTCCCTAAGGCTTAGACTTTTCCCATCGCGAGTTGGGGGTCGGCCACGCTGGTATGACAACTGCGAAACTCGTTTGAGGTATCCCCATTGGGCAACTTAGTTGTCCGGTAATTTGACAAGTGATTGTGTGCGTTAATGTTGAGGGTTGTACTTATACCATGATACATCACTGTGGTCGGGCATTTGCCCTTATTGGCGGGGTTTCTTGGTCAGCAACTATTTCGTGTTTTGGCTGGGTTTTTAGCTTTAATATTGTTTGAGCTTTTCAGCATTCCATGGTCGAGCGAACAATTCTCCGCTTAGTTCTTTTAGGTAATACGCCCCCGTACCCGCTTAATTTTGGCTAGGGCCTCAACCTCTATCCATTTAGTGAAGTAATCGACGACCGCAATCAAGTATTTGTTTTGGAAAGAGCTTGACGTGAAGGGTCCGAGGATGTCCATTCCCCACTGTGCGAACGACCATGGTGATGACATTGTCTTCAGAGCGTCAGGGGGTGCAACATGCATATTCCCGTGAAGTTGGCACTTCTTGCGCCTTCTCACGTGCTCTCTGGCGTCGTTTTGCATGGTCTGCCACCCAGATGCTAAGCGTTAATTCCTTCATGTATTTCGTGAAAAATGATGGACACATTTCCTTCCTCGATGCATCTCAGGAGTGGGATGTAGAATCCTCGGTGATACATTTTGTCGTCCATAAGGACGTAAGACGAAAAACAACATTTTGTGACGCTAGCCTCCTTTTTGTCGTCGGGTAGTTCCCCGATCGTCAGGAATTTGAACACATGAGTCATCCAGCAGCCGATGTCACCTATTGTGTTGATATCGACGATGATGCCGACCTTTTCGATGCTGGGACGAGGAAGTTTTTCTTGGATTACGGATTTTTTTTCCGCCTTTCTTTCGTGTACTTGCTAATTTTGACAATATGTCTGCACGTGAGTTGCGTTCGCGTGTGAATCAGTGAATATCATAATTTCCTGGACGCCCATGTCCCTTGCGAAGCAGATCTTTGTTGAGAAGGCTCCATACTCTACTTGTTTATTAGATGTCGAAAAGGAAATGACTAATGATACTTCGACTACGAGATCTTTTTCGCTTCCGAGGATGATCCCCGCACCACTACCAGAAGGTCCAGATGCCCCATCGACGTAGATGATCCATTTGCGGGTGTTTTCTGTAGCGGTTTCAGTCGAGGTCATTTCGGCGACAAAATCAGCTAGGGCTTGGGCTTTTAATGCTTTCCTACCCTCATATTGTATGTCAAATTCAGACAGTTCCAAGGACCCCTTCAACATTCTACCGGCCATATATGGTCGAGCCAAAAGTTGTTTGATGGGCTGATCGGTTCTTACAACCACCGCATGTGCTAGGAAATAATGTCGTACTCTTTTGGCCATGTTTACGAGCGTAAAGGCTACTTTCTCGATTTGCTGATACCTTAGCTCTGGTCCTTGCAAAGCTTTACTCGTGAAGTATACGGGTCTCTTCCCGTCAGAGTCTTCCCTTATCAGGGTTGCATTGATGGCTTTTGTATTGACAAATATATATAAATAAAGGATTTTCCCGACCTTTGGCCTCTATAGAACCAGAGGTTCTGATAAGGCTTGTTTGAGGTGTCGTAGAGCCTTCTCGCATTCTTTCGTCCATTCGAATGTGGCCTCTTTGCGAAGCAATTTGAAAAATTGGGAGGCGTGTTGAGCGGATTTTGCAACGAATCGGGATAACAAAGTGAGCATGTCGTTCAGGGATTGAATTGATTTCTTTGAGTTGTGTATTGGGAATTCTGTGAATGCGCTACATTTGTCGGGGTTAGCCTCGATACCTCTTTCTGTGATGTAGAAGCCAAGGAACTTGCTCGTCCTTACAGTGAAGGTGCATTTATCAGGGTTGAAATGCATTTTACACTTCTTGGATTGGTCGAACACGCTCTGTAGGTGAGCAGTGTGGTCGGATTCCTGGACGAATTTAACGACCATGTCGTTCATGTAAACTTCCAGCATGTCTCCGATTTGTGACTGAAAGACGTTGTTCATCATGCATTGATACGCGGCGCCTGCGTTTTTTAACCCGAAGGGCATTACGTTGTAGTAATAGTTTCCCGTAGGGGTCATGAACACAATGTGCCTTTTATCTTTCTCGGCCTTAGGTATTTGATTGTACCCGGAATATGAGTCTATGAAGGATATCAATTTAAAACCTGCAGAATTATCAACCAGCTTATCAATGTTAGGCAGAGGGTAAGAGTCTTTCGGGCAAGCCCGATTAAGATCGGTGTAGTTAATACAGAGGCGCCATTTTCCATTAGATTTTTTCACGAGTACAGTGTTTGAGAGCCAGGTCGTGTACTTGGCCTCGATTAAAAGTTTGGCCTATATAAGGTCCTTGACTAGTTTCTTAGTAGCTAAAGTCTTTTCTTTAGATTGTTTGTGCCTGCGTTGGGAAACTGCACGAGCTGTTGGGTTGATGGCAAGTTCATGGCATGCAATTTCAGGGGAGATGCCCGATATATCAGCGGCGCTCCAAGCGAAGAGGTCGGCGTTGTTACGTAAACATTGCTTCAATTGCTCCTTGACTTCGTCGAGAAGCCCTGCTCTGATACGTACTCCTCTGTCGGGGTTGTCTCTGAACGTTGCGACTTTGAATTCACCTGCGGGCAAAGGGCGTAACATAGCTGATTTATCCGCGAGGGAATCATCCTCGTCATCTATAGTAATGTGAGGATCAAGATCGATTATGTTGATCTGAGGTGTTGGCTTTTTCCCTGGCTGAATGTCGTCGGTTGGAGATTTTTTATCTCTTGCGCGCTTACCGCTTTTTGGTGCGGTTTCTATCACGGTTTGGCCTCTAGTTACTGCTTCAAAGCACCTCCTCACAGCCTCGATGTCTCCGTAGAGGGTAGCTACATGGACCTTCTCTGTGTCATACTTCATTTTGAGGTGGAACGTTGAAGGGACGGCGATGAGTTCGACAAGAGTTGGCCTCCCTAGAATGCACTGATAGAGTGACAGACAATCGATCACCAGGAAGTGTGTTTTGATTGTCTTGGAGGCATCTCCTTCTCCGAATGCGACGTTTAGATTGACATAACCCCAGGGCTTGGCGGTGGCTCCGTTGAATCCCTGCAGATCAGAACCCACGTATGGGGAAAGGTTTCCCTGGTCAAGCTGCAATGTTCGAAAGAGCGAAGTATACATGATGTCGACCGAGCTTTCTTGGTCGACGAGTATTATGTGCACATCAGTCTTTGCCATTTTTGCGCGGATCAACAAAGGTATGTGGGAGTTGGGAGACCCTCCGAGTAGCTCTTCCCTGTAGAATGTGATCGACTTAGATTTCCCATTGACCCTTTCGATAGATGAAAGCTGAATTGGTGATGAGTCGACTAGATGCTCGAGGTTTCTCCTAACAGATCCAACAGTCATCTCGTTGTAGCCTCCCCATAAAATGAGCATGGCTGAAGGGAAGCATTCACAGGGACTGTACGATGCAAAATACCATGTGTGTAGGTGTCGAGGAATGAAGAAGTCCTCAGGTCTGGTGACGGATAAGGCAACCTGCATATGGGCGGCTTCCTCGGCGACTTCACCGACTCTCTTTGTCTATTCCTGTCAAGGAGCCCCATCTTTGACGTATTTCTTGAGATGCCCTTCTTTGATGAGGATCTACATGGCGTCTTTGAGATGAATGCAATCTTTGGTGATGTGCTTGTGGCTGCGGTGGAACCGCCAATACTTGCTTTTGTCGGTATTAGCCTTTGACGCAATAGGTTTAGGGAAACAGACGCCTCCCTGTTTGAACTAAGTGTTGATGCACTCACTGAGGATCTTCTTGCGAGGAGCGGTGAGAAGGGTGTATTCTGAGAATCGATCGGCTGGTCCCCTACTTTCTCGTGGGCGATCATCCCTTCGTTTCTCACGCCGCGGGACCTCGTCATTGTCCTTTTGCCTATGAGGTTTCATGCTCTCCTGATTTCATGAATCCCTTGTTTTGTACGGGACCTCCTTCTCTTCATACTAGATGTATGCTTGTGCCTTATGGAGCAACTCGGTTAGGGACTGGGCAGGCTCGATGCGTACAACTCTTCGGAATTCGTTGTTGGGGCACAACCCCATGGAAACAAATATTAAAGAATCAAAATGGTAAAACATGTTAACCAAACATGTGACGTAAACAAAATATAAACTTAATTGTTTGTCTACAACAATCATCTCAAAATGCTCATTCGTTGTGGTGGTAACCTTCCATTTAACATTTATAAAAAAATTACTAAATAAAAATTCAAAACAACGTTAAAATTTAGGTTAGTGTTTTAAAAAGCGAACCATATACCGATCGATCAAATTAGAAATGGGATGAGTCGATGATATGGTTTGATTGCGGAATCAAAGAAATTATTGAATAAAAACTGGCTGAAACTAATAAATATCGAAGAAATGAAGGTTTTGAAAACGAAAAAAAAAAACGACATCGTTTTAACAATTATATTTAAAAAAGTAAAATAAAAATTTCTTATTTCTTTTATCTGATTATATTTTATTCCTGATTATCTTTTACAGTTAGTAGTTAATATTTTTTAGTATATTAGTAGAAGACCTGTGCATCTGCACGGAAAAGTTCATTCATATCTTAAATCATTCGATAAAAATCTCATTATAAATAATGGAATAAATATTTGTATCTCCTACGACAAAAAAAACACATTCTTAATCTTTCTTTTCATCCTTTGAATTCATGCTCTAACTCCTTCTCTTATTCATATAACTAAAATGCAATGAAAATTCTTTCACTGCGAACCAATGTACAACTGAATAAAAATTCATTTAGAAATCTCTAACAGCTGAAAGGAAGAAAATAGTTATACAAAACAAAATAGTTATAGAATATTTCCTCTTGTCCTACAATGAGTAATTATTTGACCATTTCACACATTTAAAAAAAGTGAATAAATGAAAAAGAGATATTGATGTGGCATATAAACAAAGTAAAGATATTGATGTGGAACTTCATTGAAATGACATCAAAGCAACAGATGTATCATATTTACCAGACAGCTTTCAAAATCTTTCTTCTATGGCAAAAATTGGATGGATAATATGAGATTTTGCAATGCCATCCCAATTTTCGACTGATAATCACATTCAATACATGTTTCACTATCTGTAACTTCTATAATTGGTATTTTGGCAGACAAGATAACTTCTGAAATAGTAACATGCCCATTTCCTGTAGCACATCAGCCAATGATGTTATAATTTCTACAACATGGTCTCCTCCAAATCATTTCACTCATATAATTTTGTCACTGTTACAACATATTAAAATACTTTAATATATGTTTGAAGAATGACAAAAATGTCTCCTATCAAGCATGTAAAGGGTGAAAGATCAATTCCTATGATGAATCCCTATAAAGCATGTCAGCAACTGCTTATACAGTTACAAGTATACATAATCATATGCAACATAATCATATGCAACATTTATACAATTATCAATCCAACTCACCCAATGACCCAAATATAATAACATTACACAACATGATGTTGTTATCCCGAGGAGTACCACTTCTCCCTGCAGATGGATCTTGTTGCAACCCATTATTATCTCTCATAAGTCTCCTCCTAACAGTAGTCGACATTGCTACCACCTAAAAAAAACAGCATCCACAAAAAAGAGTATATCACTCCAATTAGCTCTCAAATCAAAATCAAATTCATAATTAATTAAAAATGAAAAATAAAAGAGCAGATGATAACCCAATTGTAATTTGACAAAGCATTTCAACTTTTATTTTACAATGTCCTCTGTAACATATTCCATAATTAAAACCGAACTAAAAATACCATAAAAATTATTATTAATATATAATAAAGTGTAGTTTCAGAGATAGCCTAAGAGGGAGGGGAGGGTGGGTTTGAATTATGATAAAATTTTCTTTGGTTATTTTATCGGTGGATGAATTTTTCTTCTTTTACGTGTTTAAGAAATGAAAGCGGTAATACGGAAAGTAAAAGAACACAAAGGTTTATCCTAGTTCCCTTCACAATCCGAAGGTACATCCAGTCCCCTTTCCAAACCGAAAGAGATTTCCACTATATTTTCAGATCGTACAACCTATCACACCAAAACCGGTGAGGCTTACTATCTAACAACTATACATCAACAGTGTGCAAGAACAATCCTCTTGCAAGCACTAACCCTTACGTCCAACAATCCTGGATCGTAAGTCGGAAATAAAAATAATTCTATTATGTTGTTTTTGAGAAAGAAATGAAATGTATACTACCAATGCTAGATTGATCTTCTCCTTTTTCATAATCAAAATTCACTTTTCAATATCAATGCAAGTGTTCAACTTCTATGTGTACGAAAAAGATGAACAATATGAACACTTTGAAATATTTGAAAATATTCAAAACGAGTGACTTTGATTGTTTAGAAATTTTTTGAAAGATCGTTAGGAGGTGTTTTTCATATTTGAAAAAATTAGATTATATAAGTTTCAAAAACACCCTTTCAAAAAGGTATGAAATGTTCATGAAACAATATATGAAAAGGTATAAATTTCAAAAAAGTATTTCAAATGAAAAGAAATGATTTTTCAAAATTCGTTCAGTGTTAACCGGTTAACCATTTTGGGTAACCGGTTAACGCTGTAACGTTAACCCAATATATTGAAAAATTTGAACTGTTAACCGGTTAACCATTTTGGTTAACCGGTTAACACTGTAAAACTCAGAAAAATTATTAAGTTTAAAGTGTTAAATCAGTTCTAAAATTATTTTTAAAAGGGGTATATGCAATGCTTATCATGATAATCTATATATGAACACTTGTATATCAATTTAAATGTGAGTTTTGATATTCCTAAGTCTTGTGTCCAAGTCTTGAAAGAATACGAGCAATTGCATTCGTAGCTTGTTTTGCATGATGACATTTCCATTGAGTGATGCATAGCCTTAGTTCTTGATCTTATGAAAGTTCGACTTTTTGCGAAAACGGACTGAACTTGAATCTTGTTGTCTTCATCAAAAGCTTTAGGTTGAAGTATGCTTCTACATAAAGCTCTCAAAATATCACAAGACTTAAATTATCTAAAGGGTTTCAGCCATAGTTAATTGAGAAGAGTTCAACATAAATGAGATAGGAAGCTTGAATCTCCATCAATATCTAAGAAAGTAAAATCATTATTTGGGAGTTTAACAACATTGTATCTTATGCCATCGACTGTATTTGGATTTGTAGAGAAAGAACTAGTAAAGTCTTTTTATTGAAAATGGAAGCATTATATAAGTTTATAAAAACCATGGATCTAATTTTATCTCACAAAAACAGTTTGAAAAGATGAGAATGTAAATACAAAAACAGTTTGAAAGGATGATAGTACCCCGTAAGCACCCACGAACCTCACCACAAATACAACACAAGTGGCCGCCACCCACACGGTGCACCTAAACTTCTTTTTTTGTTGTGGTCATCTATATATCTAGGGTTTGAAGGGAAAATAATAGAGGGAGAAAGAGGGGTGAGGAAAAGGAAAGAAGGGAGGAAGATCCGAGAGAGCCAAAAGAGAGAGATGGGTAAAAGAGAAAAAAAAATTGAAAAAGGAAAAAAAGAAATGGGGTAAAAAGAGGGGGAAATTGATATATCAATTTGGATCAATAGGTTGGCATGCGAAAGAATGGAGTGATATGAGGTATTTGGTAATGTTGAATTACTTCTACGAAAATGTCCTTATGGAAAATTTTAAAAAGATATATTAATAATATTGGTAGTACATTATATTAATTGGTTGGTAGTTGATTTAAACCCTATCCTATTTTCTTTAAAAAAAAAAAAATCATATTTTAAATTTCAAAAACTTGATTTGTTTATTTTATCTGTATGAAAAATTTCACGTATCCTCCTCCTCTTATCAGACCTTAATATGTATCCACCACGCTTGAAAGTTTATAAGTGAAGGAGCGTCCGGAACCAAAGGATAAGATGCGTTTCATGGCGGTGGCGCCGGCGCCAGTGTCGTTCGCCGGCAGCTGCCATTACCTCCCCGTTCCAGATATTGCAACCGCACTTTCGATATCGCTCAACAACTACGCGTTTGGTTGCCATTGTCGGAGTTCACACAACACTAACGCCGACGAAACTGCATCGTAACCGCTACATCTTCTTCTTAAATTCAATTTCACTTTCTTTTCACACCTTACACTACTTCTTTTTCTTTAAGCTACCCGAAGTATGATCGATTGCTTCCATGTCCTAAACACAAATTTCCTCCAAGAATTGAACACTTACTTGTTTCAGAAGGAGGACCTGTTTTAGAATACATTTGCAAAGCTTTGGATCTTCCTCACTTGTAAGTGCCAAAATTTGGATTTATGACTAAACTCTCTTTGGATTAACTACTTATTTTGCAGCTTATAGCATAAGCACTTATCACTAATCTATATCTATTACACAAGTTTAAATAAACTTAAGTTGTTTTTCATTTAAGCTATTGTCTAGAACTTAAGGAAATAAGCCAGAAACAACTTAAGAATATGTCTTAAGTTGTTTTCATAAATTCTTCCGGAAAGTCTTTTAACTTACTAGTACTTTTTATGCTAGTAGATAAGTTCAAATAAGCTAATCTAAATAGGCTCAAGTTTTATTTTGTGAAGGTTTGTTGCAGATCTGATTCAATTTGGAGCTGTGTATTTCGCTCTTGTATCTCCGGAGCCTCCTCCTACTGCTACTGCAGAGCAAATTAGAATTTTCAAACAAGTAACAGAACCATTGGTTCTGCAAAAAAGAGCTTCCATCAAAGGAAAAACTATAAGAGAAGCCCAGAAAACCTTCCGTGTTACTGATGTGAATCAGTTTGTTGAACCAGGAACTTATTTGCGAGTTCACGTGCACCCTAAGCGTTTTCCTAGGTAAAGTAGAAGGTTTTTCGGAAATTGAGATTTCATTTTTGTTGTTATAGAGCCGTGATATGATTATGTTACACTTTAAATCTATTTTTAGATGCTATGAGATTGACTGGAGATCAAGGATCATAGCTCTGGAGGAATCGTATGTAGTTTTGGATAAACCTGCTGGTACTTCAGTAAGTTATCAATCCCACTCTATGAACTGAGAAAAAGTTTTAATCCCCATATAGGATTCTTATAGAATTGTTATTAAATTCTGGATTTAAGTCAACAACAGTACTAAGTCCTGTAATTTTGGTATCCAATGGCAATTTCTACACTAAGTGAGTGAAAATTGTTATCTGAATTCAGCTGATTTGGTTTTATCATGCACTCAATTTAACAGGTTTCGTAAATAGCAGTCCATTTATTTCAATATCTTCCCTCTCTATCCTTCTTGATTTCACTGTCACTTCAGCATAATCTTGATTGGGTTGTACACCCAGGTTTCTTTAATTATCACCTAACTGAATGAAAACACTGCCATTATTTTAAATATAATCCCTATAATTTTATAAAAACTATAATTGAATCTATTAGGATATAAGCTATCTAACCTAGTATGGAAAACCTGAGCTTTAAGTTAAAACTGGTCATATATGACCCACGGTCTGGTCTATCAAAAAGTATTGCAAAGTTTACTCAAATACGCCTAATTGAAATAAAAACATCCATTATAATTCCTAATTAGACCCCGGAATCTCTTCATCAATCTCTTGAAAGGTTTTTTTTCTTTTTTCTTTTTAATCAAAAGGGATTATATTAACTCAAAAAACCAGTTAAGTACAAATAAGGTGATCTTGAAAGGTTATTGCTGTGTCTAATATTATTGTTTTTGTCTTTACAAAGTAGGTGAGATTTATAATGAGTATTATGATTCATAATACCATATTCCTCCATCCTTTGATAGGCGTTGGGTTCCATTAACTTGTAGTCCTTATCAAGCAATAATGGTTTTGTAAAGCACTGCTGAGTTTAGCTATAGAAACCTCAAGAATGATCGTTTGTTGGCTTGATGCTCACTAGGTGGAGAAAATATATGAGCCGTGGCTATGAAGGATGCTTACTAGATTTGAATGAGAAATAGCATTGGATTTCTATTTCAGAGCGTCAGTAGTTTAATATTCTCTATGACTTCTGTCGAAATTTATTGATACGTCCACGTTGTTAATTGCTCCCTCCGTCCCACAGAATATGTCAATCTAGCCCAAATAATTTGTCCCAATTTATATGCTGTTTTACAATAGAGCAGTGCTATATTTCACAAACCCTTTGTTCGTGAAATTACACGGTGCACGATTTAGGTTCAAAACCATCCCCGAAACTGTACTTCCGAATTTGGCGGAAGACAGGTTGAGTATTGGTGTTAATAGCCGGCCGATCACGCATATTGTTATCGTGCTGCATTCATGATGTTTGATGTTGGGATGTTTATCACTTTCCTTTACAATATGAATAAAGCAATAATGTTTTTTTCCTTCTTTTATATCTCTTACTATCTATTACTCTTTTTTTTAACTCTTCTAATTTCTCTTTCCCATAACTTTTAAATTAAGTCACAATTTCCTGCTCTCGTACAAAATTAACTATATTTCTTAATTTGTGTGTCAAGTGATTGCCTAAAGTTTCTATGCAATGTATTATTTTCTAAATTTGGTTAGGTAGGTGAAACAATCGGCAACATTGAAGAAAGCTGTGAAAATTTTGCAACTCGTGCCTTGGGATTGACAACGCCTTTGATGGCTACCCATCAGATTGATAACTGCACAGAAGGCTGGTAATGTGTTTATGTTAAAATAAAAATTTAGTGCTGCTTGTCATTCTGGCTGTGATAGATAATGTAATAGACTGTTATTTACGTGCAGCATAGTATTGGCTAGGAATAAAGAGTATTGCTCCATATTTCATTCCAAAATCCGGGTAACTCTTGATGTCATTTCATAGCTTATACTAGAACAATCTTGTACTGTTTTACTTGTAAAATCACATTGGCACAAGGCATGAGCTGATTGATCTTCGTCAAGAGACGGGGCTTAATTCTTTGAACATGTTCATTTCGCTTTGTTCCAAGTGAATGTGCAAATTAATTTTATCTGATATTATGTTGTTCATATGTGCTGAACAGTCGGTTCTTTTTTTCAGGAGAAAAAAGTGAAGAAGATCTATCTTGCTCTTGCAGCTTCTCCTTTACCAATTGGAATCATTAAGCACTATATGCGTCCTATTAACATGGCTCCTCGACTTGTTTCTGAAGGTAACTACACAAATTTAAATGCTTAGCAGAGATTGTTTGAGAACCTTGAAGTGAAATAGTGAAATAAGTGTACGTTCGATGATTATGTATTATAAGCAACTTCTGGGGAGAAGCCAACTACATGCCTCGTGGTATTAGTGGCTCAGAGAGGTATTGGGAATATATGTGTATATAGTGAGTTGTTGCCTTGTATCGAGAGTCGGCTTTGGCTCAATCCTGTCCTTCACCTCTATCAGAACTCAATTCCGTCTCTTTCCTTTACTTTCCATGTATCTCAGTTTCTAAAAGAAGCATGATTTGTGACATTAGCTTTGCCTTTGTCTGATATTCAAAATTCCACTCCCTGAAAAGAATAAAAGAAATAAAAGAAAGGAGTTACAATAGATGATAGAGTGACAAACTTGGGAATAACATTTATATTTATACTACATGAAGGAAATTGTGATATCATAAAGTTTTTAACCTCATGATTTAGTTAGGTGCATTATCCAAGATATAGATTTAGCTACCTAATCAACTTATATCATTTTTATCTTCTATGATTTATACCACATGGTGATTCAAAAGGCAAAGGCATTCCATTGTAAAGTTAAATTTTAAAATGTTTGTTTGCTCTGCAAAGTAGGTTAAGGTTTCCAGATAGTGTCTTGTATTGTTGGATCAACCCCGCAAATTAATTGAGTGCAGATTTTATCAAGGGATGGCATATTTGTCAACTTGAGGTCTTGAAATGCAGAAAAATTCCCTGGCCGACTATTGTTGTTCAAGATGAATATTGTGTTGAAGACTGTGGGTGGCCCTCTCAAGATTACGCATACGAGTGTAAAATCAACCTTCTTACCGGTCGAACTCATCAGGTCTGATAGCTGTCCTTTTATGTATTTGTATTTTTTTGTTGATTCTTAACACATTACAATAAATATGAATGATCAATTAAAAAAATAATGAAAACATAGTTGATTGATAATTCTTATCCTTAGGTGAGCTGAAAAGTAGTTTTTTTTCCTACTTTTTTTTCTGTGTTTTCATGTCACATTGCTTCATGAACCGTAGCCGGTTAACCAGATGCCTTTGCTAGTGAAGCAATCAGTCAGCTGCTACAAATCACCATTGTACAGACAAACTCTATTGTCTAGCAATTTTTGGTTCTAATACTTGGCTATATTTATCTTAACTGTCAAGAAGTGCTTCAATTTTAAAATATCTACCCCTTCATTTTTTTTCTGGAAGTTTATATCTTCTATGGTAACCATATAATATGATATGCTTATAAATACATATAATATACTTTCAATGGTTAAATTTATAATGAATAAGAAAAGAAAATTTCCTTATTTCTTTTATCTGATTATCTTTTATGAAGACAAAACTAGCGTTTTCATTGATACAGTGACTTTAATTTTAATGCAGATCCGAGCTCAACTTGCTGCTTGTAAGGCACCAATAATTGGTGATTCTATGTATATGCATGCTGCAATTGCAGAGATGACTAACCCTGGACTTAATCCATATGGAAAATACAAGAGAGATTTCATTAGTGAGAGTGAAAAAGAAACGGCTGAAATAAATTGGATTGCACAACATGGTAAAGAGCCTAGGCTTGCAATTGGCCTTCAAGCTTGTCAAATTTCATGGGATGATGATGAACACATTTACAAAGCCGGTTTGCCTTGGTGGAGCTGTTAAAAGGCCGGAAATGTGCTCGAGTTGAGGATATGACTCAACTCCAAATTTATGTTATAGTTTTGCCTCAGTTTTGAGTGACTGTCGTCAATTCCATTGATATTTCATATTGAAAACATCCTGATTCAGTGTTATAACTGAATTGTATGCCGGGAAGATGAAGAGATGTTTTTTGTATGTCTGATTATAGGCTGGTTTCTCCTTTTTGCAGCAAGAGTGCGAAATTTCCTTACGATGGTAAAGGAATGCAGTGATTAGGTTGTGTCAGTTTGAAAGGGAAAAAGAGGAGCTTCATGGGGGTATGGTGCATGCTGTCACATACCAGTGAGTCTTGAGCATCTTTTTCTATTTTAATCAACTCTAAATAGGTAAAGCTAGAAGACTATTATGTTATTTGGACTAGACCACAAGATTTCTTTCAACTTAATTAGGGATTTTAGATTCTGGGTGTGTTTGGATTGACGGTGAACATAATTGATTCTAGCATAGTTGAGTTTGGTAAAATTGACTTTAACATAATTGAGTTTAGTAGAATTGATTTATGTTTGTATACATTTATATAAAAGTGAGTTAAACAATAAATTTCAATATAAAAATCACTCATAATCAATTCAGAAGATAGAAACTACAAATTCTGACTTGAAGTAGAATCAATTATGGAGGTAGAATCAATTCGACTTTTGATAAAACAAACACCTCAAAATCACTCAGAATTAATTCTACATCTCTAGAATTGTTTATGAATCTTCCAAAAGTCAATCCAAACATGATATCAAATTCCGTCACGAGGAGAAGACTATTCACTTTTTAAGAAAGTTTTGTTGTTTATTGTGCACAAAGATTCTTCCTACTTGCAATTCCATACAAATTTTAATTTATACAAAATATAAAATATTTAAAAATAAAATATATATAACCATTAATACATCTTAACAATTAATAAATAAAAAGTGTAATTTTTTTTAAGTGATAAGAGTCTATCATAAAAAAGAAAAGAAAAAAACAACAACAAAAACATAGACAATGTTTTGTGTTTGTTGTTTAAGGTTTTATATATTGAAAGTTATAGTTACAATTCTGAAAATAATTCTACTTAAATAGAATGAAAAAATAAGTAAGATTTTATTTAATGAGCTTCAGATTATTGTTACATGTTATTATGTTATTTACAAGTTAATATTTACAATACTCTTTTTTAAACTGATCAATGAATATCGATCATTCTTAACTTAAAAGTAAATTGATTGAATCACTTTATTGGCAAACTCTCACACATCTGTCGGTTGACATCCCAAAGAAATGTAAGTTATAGTTATCAATCTACTATTCAACATGTCTTTGATAAAATGTTGATTATTCTCGAGGTGTTTAATCGTGTCATGTTGAACAATATTTTTTGCAATACTAATAATCGATTTATCATCGCAAAACAATTTCATATGACCTTTGGATTAGATCTTCAAACCTTCTAACACTTGTTTCATCCATAATAATTCACAAATTTTTTGTGTCATAACTCTAAATTTTGCTTCAGCGATCGATCGAACAATTATACTTTGTTTCTTACTCCTTCAAACAATTAGGTTTCCACTCAAGAAGGTACAACAATTTGAAGTAGATTGTATATCACTAATTGAATATGAATAATCAACATCAATGTAAGCTTTCATAGTTAGACTTGCATCTCTTTTAAATAAGAGTCTTATCTCTTCATAGTTAGACTTACCTCTCTTTTAAATAAGAGACTTATCTCTGGGATGCCTTTGAGGTATTGTAGAATGTTTTTCCAGAACAAGGTATGGTCTCGTTGACGGTATTTATAAGCCAAACACACAATGATATTTGTGAATCTTCGAAACCAAGGCCGATGAGATTGCTTTAATCCATATAAGTCATTCTTCAATTGACACACATTATTGATCAACCCGTAAGACCAAAGCGGGGTGGAATCTCTATATACACCTCCTTCATTAAGTCTCCATCTAATAAGAACATATTTTTTTTATACATAAATTGACGTATTTCCTAACCAGAGTGTGCAACAAGAGACGATAATATCCAAACACTATTAATCTTTGCCACTAGAGCAAATGTCTCATCATTATTAATGACATAGTCTGAGTATATCCTTTTGCAACTGATCTGGCATTGTAACGATCGAGAATATAATTTGACTTGTGTTTCATAATATAGATCCACATGCAACCAATTGACTTCTTACCTCTTTATCTCTTAACAACTTAAGTTCCATTTTTCAAGTGTTTTCATTTCATTATCAATAACTTGAACCCAATTTTTTTTCAATGCCTCTTGAAGTAATGATGAAATTTTCGTAGAGATAAAAACTACAATACGATTCTGATACTCTAACGAAAGTTACTTAGAAGAGAAAAAAATGAAAACTATGAAATATATATGTATATGTACACGGTCTTTTATCCATTCTCAAAGCAATAAGTAAGACATATGAGTGAGTATCATAGTATTAAAAACTTGAGAATCACCAATAAATTTTTTTTTTGTAGTACTTACCTCCAATTCAACGATTCAATTTCTTTTAGAGTGGATCGAGTTTAATTATTCTCTAATATATCAAAGTTAGTGTTGGAGACACTAATTCCTCCAAAATAGAAGACACAGGACAACCAAGAAAAATTATAAGCTTAGGTTCAAGTTTAACCATACAAACACTTATTGTATTGATTTCATGAGACATATTGTCTTGAATATCTGAGGACAAATTTTAGAGTACAACAACATCCGAAAACTGAAGTCATAAAATAAAATTTGCAAGATGTCATAATAACAAATAACAATTTATCTGGATACATAAACTTAATTTTAAATCAATAACAAATAATAATAATAATAATAATAATAATAATAATAATAATAATAATAAATATCAAATATTTTATAATATTTTATCATATGACCACAAAATTGACAAGGATGATGTTTACAAACAAACTTGAATAAAATAAGATGTGAATAACCGGACCAAAAAGTAATCTGCACTAATAAGACTCAAATATGCACAATTCCATGAATGCACCAAAAACACACAAGAAAAAGTAGCAAACAAAGTGTGAAATATACCCATATATGCCAAAACAATGTTACAATGAAAGAATATATTGTCCATGAATTACCAAATTCAAGAAAATGTTCTAGATGCATAGATAATAAACCATGTCGCAAGGCTATTAGACGTGGCCTTATCATCAATCAAGAAACATTTGGAGCACACCCTCAATATGGGACCCACATACCGTAAATGGTCCCATCATAAATAGTAATGGGAGATGAGTCTACCAGGATTTACTGGCAACCTTATAAAAGGTCTGAAAGATGGCTAATGGCCTTTATGTACACCTTCTAGACACAAAACAATAGAAACATGCATGATAGTGGTTGACGAAGGAGTTTTAGGGACTAACTAATTCATAAAATTTTATGGTAGGGTCATAGTGTTGTCAGATGCGACGGTTGAAGTTTCTATTGAAGGATACAACAATAACCCCAAAACTATTTTGGAATTGGAACTACATGATAATGTTACTTGAAAACTTCCAAATTGAAAAATAAAATAGCATTTGTTAGAACAATATTTATTCATGATATATATTTTTTGGATTTTGATGATAACAAAGTATAAAAGTACAATAGTAAATTTGATGTGTTATATATATATATATATATTCATAATATGTTATACAATGACACACTTGAGAGAAGCTGAATTGCTAGCTTCTGATGGTGCAAAATCTCAATAACACTTGCTAAGTGATGTATGTCGTAGATTATAAAGCTGAAAGTTTCAACATCAGAAGAAGCAACATAATTGTTTATACACTTGATAAATGTAAATTGGCTTCTGTTATCATTCAAAGTTGGTGATAAAACTGAAGTTGTTCATACTGTAGAAAGCAAGTTGCATTGTCAAATCAATTTGTCAGCTACATTTTAAGATCACAAGGCTCAAGAAAGGTTGACATGCTTTACAGATATCTAATCTCAACGTTTCTATTAGCACATGATCTCTTTGAATACTTAACAGTTAAACATGTTACACAATGGATCAAGATCTTTTGGTGTATCTATCTTTAATGTCTCTTGTACTATGGAGTAAAGCAAAGACACTTGAACAAGTTATCTCTTCCAACGACTATTTTTTGCAAAGGTTATATAAGTGGCTGGAGGTTCAAACTGAATATTTAACAAGGATTAGCTAGATGAAGGAGTAACAAGATCAACAATTATCAACTCTATCGAGTATGCAAAATTTTTGTTGTAGGTTGTAAATGTAAAAGCCTTAAGATTTCTTACATATTGAATATCTTAGAAATCTTAAGAGCTTTAGGTATTTGTTATGGTGATTTTCTGTACCTCTGATATTTGTATCAAGTATACCTTGTTCTATATTATGCTAAAGTTGTTTAGTAGTTTAGATAAAGTCTCGAGCCAAGATGCTTGAGCCATGTAAGTCTCATGTTATGTGTTAGAGCTTTGAAAGTCTCAATCAAGTGGATTGATTGAGAATAAGTCTTGAATCATTTGGAAGTATCATGCTATGTGCTTGAACAATGAACGTCTTAATCAAGTAGATTGATTGAGCATAAGCCTTGGGTTGCAGTTCATGCAATGAAAGTCTCGGGCTGCAGGTCTGAGCAAAAGTCTTGAGCTTGAGGGGTTTAAGCATGAAAGTCTTAGGTTGTGGTCTAAGCAAAGAAGTATTGGGCTAAAGGGGCTTGAGCAAAATTCTTGAGTCTGATGGACTTAAGCAGGAAGTCTCGGGTTGCGCATCTAAGTTAGGAAGTCTTGGGTTCGTGGAATCCGAGTAAGGAAATCTTGGTATGCGGTCTGAATAGGAAGTCTCGAGTGAGGATCTTGAACAAGAAGTATCGGACCTTGGGTCTTAGCAGTGTAAAAGACTTATGCATAATGCATAAGAGATTATAATCATGATTTGTCTATAGTGAAAATATCTTATGAAGCAAGAGGACTGAACTACATTCAGTTTGGAAGGAACTAGTATAAATCTTTGTATCTTCTGCTATTATTTATGTTAACATTAGTTTGGAAGGAACTAGTATAAATCTTTGTATCTTCTGCTATTATTTATGTTAACATTTCGCTGCTAATAATAAACCAGAATCTGAACACTAGTTTAGATTCTAAACTCTGATCGGATGCAAACTAACAAAGGGGAAAACACAATTCAACCCCTTTTCTTATGTTTTTTTCTTACCTTCAACATTAACCTTTATAAATAATTGATTTTGAACCCTACTCAAAAAATATAAAAATATTATGATATACCCAAACATTTATAAATTTCAAACCAAATAAGTGGTGAGACAGTTCAAGGAGGATCAATTTAAGCTCTAGATACGATAGTGAAAATTTGTGATTATATATAAAAAATGATAGAAAACTATCATTGATAATAACTACTAACTTGATATAAAAACTTAATATTGATCCCCATTTATATGAATAGATAGTTTCTATTATAAATCAAAAACAAATCATGATAATAATAATTAATATAAAATATATTATAAATATTACATAACCATTTGGTTTTTCGAAGTAATATGAGTCTTTCTTTTCTCTAGCAATTACAATCATTTTCCCATGGTAAGGCCGTGAAAAACATAACGAGAAGTAAAAATGTTACTTTACAAATTTGATTATGGATAAACTTATGGGTGAAAATTATATTATTGAAAAGCTTAAGAACATAAAATACATATTGTAACTTAAATGAAGGTCGTAGTCAATATTTCTATAATCAATAACACGAGAATGAGAGCTCTTAGCAACAATGATATAATTAATACTTGAATGTGAAGTATAAGTAAGTAAAATTAAATTTCATATAATTAGCAACACCAAAGTCAAGAATCTAATCATTCTTAATAATATATTATTATAGATGGTAAAAGATGTCGAGCATTTTCTTAATACACTACAAGAAAATTAGATCTTTTTATCAGGATTTTTCTCTAATATGTACATAATGAAATATTTAACGTTGATTTTTTTCGGATGTGCAAATCAAATTATTTTACTTATGTGCACATCAGCAAAAAATCCTCAACATTTTTATATTTTTTTTATCAATCATTCTTATGTTAATTTCCTGATGTGCACATTAGAAAAAAATTCTGATTTGCACATCCGGAAAAAATCAACGTTTTAAAAAAATGGTGCGTTCTTATTTGCACATCCGGAATCAGGGGACAAAAAAGAAAATTCGTGTGGTGCATAAGAAACTCATAGGGTGTATTAAGAAATGCTCAAAGATCTATATTGCAAACACTTTTTACATTAACAAAACAATCAACTTTAAATAAATAACCGAATAAAAATGAATCGTAATAAAATCATCTAAAAAATAAAGCATGTAAAAACTCAAATTTTACCAAGATGAGGAAACTAACTATTGAATCACCAAAATCAAATGTCTGCGGTAGAACATAGTATATTCGTTGTAGAAAAAAAGGTCTATAAGAAGTGAAAATAGATAATTTAAGATTTTTTTTATAAAAATTATTTATTGTATATTAAATGCTAAATACCATTTTTATCCCTTACCTATACCTCGGGGTCCATTTTGATTATTTTTCTTTTAAAATGACCAATTAGATCCTTTATTTACTCAAACAACGACATTACCAGTTCTTTCCATCTATTTTCCATAAATGACATCAAAGTAGCGATTCACAGGTTAACAAAAGTTATAATATTCAATGGAAACATTATTCTCGTTGTGGATACATTATTGTTCTTCGTAGAGCAAGAAAAATTAGCAACTATGAAAAACTTTTTAGGGGTGTTCGCTGTGATTTCTGGCGAACAACCTCTGGTTAACCAATTTCTTCAGAAAACTGGGTTACTTGCAGGACCAACCAAACAAGTCCTGGGACACATGTGCAATGATTCTGTCGAACTACTCTTAGTGTTTGTGATAGATTTATGGTTTGTTTTGTTAATACTGTCAAAGTGTTAAGAACTTTGATTTTTACAAGTAAAGTGAAGTTTAAGTTTAAAATGAAATAAAGTTGAAAGTTTTAAACAAAAAACAAGAAGAAATGTCGAAAGCTATAACTTGCAGAAAAGTAAATAAAGCTTAAAAATGACATAAACTTGGTGAATAAACTAGTAATTTAAATAACTTTGAAAGATAAATGGTGTTCAAACGTACATGGTTCCAAATATCAAACTCATTTTCTCTCACACTGGGTACTTAGAGTATTTACAGGAATTTTGTATCAATTTTCACACACCTATTCTAAACACAAACTATCCTATTTATATACAAACAAAATAACTGCTTAGAACGGAAAAACTATAACTAAATGACAAGTGTCAGCCTGCATGCAATTTTCTTCTCTGAAACTTCCATGTGTCCAACTGTCAAAGGTTACAACCTTTTGAATTTGAATTCCCTTCTTTGATGACGAAACCTTGCACCCTTTCAATCTGTCGAAGCCTTTAAAGAAGAAACAACTCTTTCAGCATCTATCAAATACTGTCTTTTGTCAAAAAACCTCTTCTGTCGAAATCGTCGAAAGACCCTCTTCTTCTGTCAAATACTTAGCTACAAATAACTTTCCAAACTTATCCTGCCATAACAATACTTGCCATTTTGTCGAAGCATCAGAGCTTTTGACTTTGCCAGCCTCTCTTGAATTTCTTTTCTTTCCTTATTCTTCAACAGAGATGACCTCAAGCTCCACATTTCACCCTGTCGAAATTATGGGTTTACAAATTGCCCCCCAGCAAAGATGTTTTCGACTATTCTTGGAGAAATATCTTTTGCTGTCGAAGTGACCTTTGACTTCCTGTCAGTTTCATTTATTGTAAAGTGATTTTGTTGGGTCCCAAGAAAACATCATGATTTCCACTTTATGAAAACGTCATGTCTAGCCCACGTTTACACAATCTCCCATGACCCTATATTGTAGCTAAATCATGGCCTCCTACCAACTGCCACTTTTCAATTTCCACCAATAGATCAAAAACGCACGTCTCCACTTCTCCAACTGAAAGTCTTTTCATTTTCCCTTTTTATTATTATTCATTTATTTCATCTTCTATAAATACCACCTTCAACAACATTTCATTCTTTTCACATCCTCAAAACTCTTCTCTTACCCAAACGCAAAAACTCCATTTCAAAACCTTTTCAAAGCTTCTGCTCCTTCAAACTTCTCATCTTCTCATTATCAATGGCTCCTCCAAAGACTGTTACTGGTCGCAGTGCCAAAAAGACAAAGAAGACAGTTGATCTTCCTCCTGCTCACATACTGCCTGGACCCATACAAATGCAGCAACAACAATACTTTCCAGAACCCCCAAATGAAAGGGAGAAAGCAAGCATTTACAGGTCACAGGTAATGATTCCCATCTCTGTTTCTGGAGTTCATCATGCTATGTTAGGTCCTATTTTTGATCCCACTGTTGATCCTAACCGTCTGAAAGAATTTTATCCCTGTTATTCTGCTTCTAAACCCATAGCTGCTAGCAAAAACCCTAAGCCTGTCGAAACCTCATCCAAAGAACCTGAAACCCTCATAGCTTCGACAGAGATAGATCTGTCTTATCTGAACCAAACTAGGATTTTTAGGAGTCCCCCTTTGACGAAAGATCCCTCCGACTACTTAGCGTGGCTCACTAGGGTCGAAAAAGCCAAAGAAAAGTTCTGGAAGAAAACTGGTATCTATGACCTGATCCAACTGTCGAAGGAGGGTCCCCGTTATTGCCAAAACATGTTGTTAGCCTCTTTGTACTTCTGGGATAGTACTTACAATACTTTCCATCTACCCTGTGGAATGATGACTCCTACCTTATTCGACATAGCAGCCATTACTGGCCTTAGTCCTTTAGGAGAGATCTTTAACCCTGAACATTTAAACAAGGACCCCATAGGCTTTGACACAAAGCATGCTGGATACTCTGTTTTCATCACTCATCACCAAGGTGAAGACAATGAAGAAGTCTCCGACAGAGAGCACATTGCTTTCCTCACCCTGTGGTTAGCCAAATTTGTTTTCTGTACTAGGTCACTTCAAGTGGCCAGAAGTTATGTCATCATGGCCAATCAACTTCATAATGGAGTTGCATTCTGCCTGAGTGAGTTACTTTTGGAAAACCTCTATGAATCCTTGAGTGAGAGTGTAAGTAACCTCAAAACCCTTAAGGACAAAGGTAACATTAGTCTTACAGGCCCTTTCTGGCTCCTACAACTATGGTTGAATGCAACCTTTGAAACTTTCATCCCCATCAAAATGCCAGTTGTCGAAGAAGCAGTAAAAGAAAGGCGCGTCGAATGGCCTAGGTTGGTTCAACTGACCCCTACTGACGATAACATAAGCGTTCGACAAGCATTCACTGGTTACATCATGATGTTCGCCAAATGCTACAAGTTCTCTCCTTCGATGGCACCATTTGCCAGCAGACAGGTAGGTCCCAGATGGTTCACCAGACAACTCCCAGTGGAGAACCAGAAAGACGAAGATTCCTATATATCCATTTGGGAAGCTTTTCTTATGCCAAGGCACTTCTTCTCCCACCACAGTCTTAACAACACTAAGGTGTCCCTTATTGTTTACCAACCCAACCTGGTAGCCAGGCAGTTTGGATTAATTCAGACGAAGACGAAGCCTGTTTATCACAAGAAAGGTGCTATTATATTCTATAACTCATTTCAAAGCTTCGACAGAAGTTTAGAGCTATACAACAAATTCTTCGACTCATCTTTAGAAGTTTACCCCACCATCTTTCAACCAAGCTTCCTCTGTACTGAAGACTTCGACGTTTGGTGGAAGGAATATTACATCAACAAATTTTTTGACGTAGCAACCTTCACTACTCTCCTGACGAATGCTTTTACTTTTGTGCAGGATAAGAAGAAGAAAGGTACAGACAAACACATTAAAGAAATTCAAAAGTTTCAAAAGTATTTTGAAACTATTTACAGGCCCAATGATCTTTGTTGAACCATAGGTGAAGCAGCAGTAACTTTAAAACAAAAGTTTACAGAAAAATTGGATAAGTTGGGGATGCCTTCATCTCTCCCACCACATGCTAGATACAACTTTGCATTCACAACTTTTCCTCCAAAATTCCCTCCACTCCCTTCTGCAGAATTTGGTGTGGCTTTGAGCCCTCCATTTCCAGATTGGTTTGTGTGTGGATCTGATTTAAAACTGCTTCGCGAATCCAGCAAGAAACCTGCCGAACGCGTGGTTCCGACGAAGTATCACTTGGGCAACTTCACTGGGCACCTTCATGTTGGGATAAAACATATTAGTGTCGAAGAACCCATTCTTGAAGGTGTCGAATAAATTACATTACTCTTTTTAACTCTAACTCCTTTTATTTTTATATCAATGTTCATGCAATTCTTTCTCTTTCAGCTGTCAGAATTGTCAAGAAAGCTGCTGGCGAAGGAACCTCCTCTAAAACAGTTGAAAAATCTCCCATCACTGCCAAGAAGGTTTCGACAAATAGAAAACACCTCCTTATTCATGCCTCTCAATCTTCCTTTATACTGAATACTTCTTCTTTTACTGCAGGTCACTCGTACACCAACTAAGAAAAGGAAACAAGAGGAAAAGGAGATGAGTGTCGAAGAGTCTGAGGATGAATCTCCTGAACCTCAACCCTTGAAAAGAAACAAAGGTCTGAGAATAAAAACAGTGGCATCTCAAAGATCCATAGTTCACAGACGAACTCCCCCTGCAAGTCCAATCAACAAAATTCCCTCAAGGAGTGAAAGAAGTGGAGACTCAAGTGTCCACACTGAGATCCCTCAGGTATTTACTTCGACCAACAACATTCCTAGTCTTGACTGCATATATCCTTATCTTATACTTCCCTTTTATGTTCTCTGTAGGTTGTTATTGATGTCGAAGAGACCTCTACAGTCCAAGAAGAAATTGTTCCTTCTGACTCTGAGAAGACTCTGGCTGAAAGGCTTCAAGAAGACGCCACCCCAGATGCAGGTGTCCATGGACCTCAAACTTTGGACGAATTCAACCTCAGTGATTCTGAATCTTCTGGCAATAACTCTCCCTTTCGACCAGACTTTACTGCAGAGGACAAAATAACTCCAGACCAGGATGCACCACTTCAAATACCAGCTGCTGCACCAGAAACTGACGAAGATGCTCTTGGTCAGGATGTATAAGCTCAAGATCCAACTGATACCACAGCAGCTGACAAAGAGAATGTCGAAGAAGAGGTCACTCTGTCGAATCAACCAGGAGTCAACTTGAGCCTTGGAGGAACTTCCCAAAATGTTCCTAATCCATCAGAAGTTCCTGTAGAAACTCCTTTGGGTACTGGTTCGACAAGCTTATCACACGAGGAAATTGAAAGCTTGAAAGTTAGGAAGCCTCTGGAATATTTGAAAGCTCTACTCAACTCCAGATACAACTTCCAAGACTCTTCTCCCAGTGGTTCGATAGCTTCAGGGGCCACTTCTGACATTCAACCCATCAGTGTCATTATGGATGAAATCAAAACAAAAATCCTTGGGGTGGACCTGTTTGAGACCCTGGCTGAAAATCCTTATGCCCAGTATGATCTGAAGAAACTCCTGAAACGAGCCAATTTGTTGGAGGCTTCGACTGAAGAGAGCCGTTTGGTGATGGACTTGATGTCCTTAATTGATTCCGTAAGTGCTGATTTGGTTCGTCAGAAGGAATTTTCTCAGGATATTACAGCCAAATCTGAAGAACAAGTTTCAGAATGGAATATTGTGGCTTCTTCGACAGAAAAAATCTCAGAACTGAATAAGCTTTCTGACGAATACACCAAAGCTGCTGCTGAGTGTGAAAACAACATTCAGGCCTATCAGGCTCAGATTGCTGATCTTCAGAAGAAAATCCTCCAAGAAAAGGAACGCCAGGCCTCTCTCCAACAGCCCAATCAAGAGGCAATCGACAGTGAACTCCAGAAGGGGCTCCAACATGCAGAAACAGCCCAACAACTTCACAGGGAAATTGATGAATTGACTGTCAGCAAGAGTCTCTGCGAGCGTCGAATTCAGCTTCAAAAGAAAAAATTCGACGAACTCAAAGCTACCTTCCTTCGACAGTAGTTTGTAATAGGAATTAGGAAATTTTTATTTGTTTAAGGATTTTTTAGCAATTTCATATGTAATGCTATTTCACGCCATCTGTTTGGCGAAGACAAGTTTTATTTGCAATTTCATTCTGTTCTTATTTTTATTTCCTGCAATGTTGGTTTATACCTTTTTAAGTACTTTCCATTTATTTTCAGCACTCTCCTGTCTTTTTCTATCTCTTCGACTTCATATGCACCATTTGAAAAAACTCCTAGAATTTTGAAAGGTCCTTCCCATTTAGGGGACCATTTTCCCATCAATCTATCTTTCTTCTCCATGGGCAAGATCACTTTCCAAACTAAATCATTTACTAAAAAGGCTTTGAATTTTACTTTTTTGTTATAAAACTTTTCGACTCTCTCTTTCTGCCTTCTTATTAATTCTAAAGCATGTAACCTTTCTTCATCTAAATCAACCAACTCATCCATCATCATATTCCAATAAATTTCAAATGGGATCTCATGATGCCTTTGAATTCGTATCGACTGTAAACAAATTTCGACTGGCAATACTGCGTCATGTCCATAGGTTAATTTAAATGGGGTAGAATTAGTTGCCTCCTTAGGAGACGTTCGACAAGCCCAAAGGATTTGATCCAGAGTCTTGTGTCAATTTCTGGGTTTTTTACCCACATGCTTCTTTATCAGGTTTATTACTACTTTGTTGGCTGCTTCGACCTGACCATTTGCTTGGGCATAATAAGGTGTCGAAGTTAACAACTTAAAACCTGTCTCTCTTGCAAATGCCTGCATATTTCTGCCAGTAAACACAGATCCTTGATCAGTGGTTATAGTCTCTGGTATTCCAAATCTATACATTATATGTTTCTGGATGAAATCTATGACTGCTTCCTGATCTACATTCGTCAATGGTATGGCTTCAATCCACTTAGTGAAGTAGTCTACCCCAACTAAAATGTACTTCTGCCCTTTTGAAGAGGCTGGTCGAATTTCACCAATCAAATCTAAAGCCCATCCTCTGAATGGCCAAGGCTTTATAATGGAATGTAACTCATTTGCTGGTACATGAGGTATGCCTGCATGAATTTGACATTCCTGACAACCCTTTGCAAATTCGACACAATCTTTCAACATGGTTGGCCAATACATCCCTTGTCGAAATAGTAGCCATTTCATCTTGTGCCCTGCTTGGTGTGCACCACATGCACCACTATGCACATTCGACAGAGCTATATAAGCTTCAGTCTCTCCTAGGAACTTTAGTAGAACTCCCTCTGCAGTCTTTTTAAACAATTCATTTCCAAAGAGCACATAACTTATAGCTCTATACTTTATCTTTCTTTCGACTGTCTGGTTTGGATTTTGTAAATAATCTCTGATAGGTTTTCTCCAATCTCCTACCTCTGGATTATCTATATTAAAAATCTCAAAGTTTTCTTTATCACCATATCCCAATCTTATTGTCTCCAAATCAGATGGGGATAGTTTGGTGGATAAAACTTTTCCCCTCACTTCGACAACTTTCATCAGATTTTCTTTCGACACTTTATACCCTGAAGCCAATTGAGCCAGGTCATTTGCTTCCTGATTTTCTAATCTGGGAATGTGTCTAAAGACTACACTGTCGAATCTCTTGAGGAGTCTGTTGGCTATCACAAAGTACATGATCAAATTTTCTTTGACACATTTGTACTCTTTCGTCAATTGTTTTATCACCAACTCAGAGTCACCCATTATTTCGACCTCTGTTGCCCCCAGTTCCAACAAAATTTCAAGTCCAGCAATTAAAGCTTCGTATTCTGCCTCATTATTTGAACAGAATCCTTCTATTTTGTACTTGAACTTTGTTGGAATTTTATTGGGAGAAATAATTGACACCCCAACACCTGTTCCATTTTTATGACTGGAACCATCAAAATATAATCTCCAAGGCTCTCTTTCGACATAATTTGTCTCATCTCCAAGTATGGAGTGGTCAGCTATAAAGTCAGCAACTACTTGTCCTTTAACAGCTTTTAGAGGCATATATTTTAAAGAATATTCAGTCAAGGCTAAAGCCCATTTTCCAATTCGACTATGTAGAATAGACTTAGACAACATATGCTTTATTACGTCGAAATGAGAAGATATATGTACATCAATGGGTTTTATATAATGCTTCAATTTTGTACAAGAGAAATATACACATAAACATAATTTCTCTATCATACTATATCTAGTTTCAGCATCATTTAAGACTCTGCTGAGATAATAAATGGCTCTTTCGACGCCATGTTCATCTTCTTAACAAAGCATGCTTCCTAATGTTCTGTCAGATGCTGATATGTAAAGCCTCATGCTTCTTTTTCGACAAGGAGATATTAAGACTGGAGGATTTGCCAGATATTCCTTGATCTTGTCGAAGGCATCTTGCTGTTCTTGCCCCCAAGTGAAGCCCTCTTTCTTCAGTCGAAGTAGAGGTGAGAAGGCATGCGTCCTTCCACTAAGGTTGGAGATGAACCTTCTGAGAAAGTTGATTTTCCCTAGTAGAGACTGTAATTCCTTCTTTGTCGATGGCGCTTTCGCTTCCATTATGGCCTTAGCTTTGTTTTCGTTAATTTCAATCCCTTTCTTGTGGACCACAAAGCCTAAGAAATCCCCAGCCTGCATACCAAAAGCACATTTAAGAGGATTCATTTTCAAACCAAACTTCCTCATCCTTTCAAAGGACTGTCGAAGATGGTTAATATGGTCTGAGCCTGAGGCAGATTTAATCACAATGTCATCTATATAAATTTGCATAAATGTTTCAATGAAATCATGAAAAATAGAATTCATAGCCATTTGGTAAGTAGCTCCAGCATTCTTCAAACCAAAGGGCATGACTACCCACTCATAGGTTCCTATTGCTCCTGGACAACGAAAAGCTGTTTTTGGAACATCTTCTTCGGCAATGAAAATCTGGTTATAACCAGAATATCCATCAAGCATACTTAAATACTCATGGCCTGCTGCCGAATCTACTAGCATTTCTGCTACTGGCATAGGATATTCATCCTTAGGGGTGGCTGAGTTTAGATCTCTAAAATCAATGCATACCCTCAGTTTGCCATTTTTCTTAATCACAGGAACAATATTAGCAATCCATTCGACATACCTTGTTGTACGGATGAATTTGCATTTTAGAAGCCTTTCGACTTCCTCTTTGATTTTCGACAGAATTTCAGGTGCAAAGCGTCTGAGAGTCTGCTTTATTGGCTTCTTCCCTTCCAGTATTGGCAACTTCAATTCAACCAAATTTCTGTCTAAACCAGGCATTTCGTCATAATCCCACGCGAAGCAGTCTTTAAACTCATTCAGCAGTTGGATTATTTCGACTCTGAGTTGAGGATTCAACTTGGCACTGATGTAAGTGGGCCTTTTCTCTGCCCCCAGTCCCAGATTAATCTCTTCTAAAGGATCCTGAGCCACCATTTTCATATTGGTTGGGGTTGGATCTTTTTCGAACCCCAAAGGTTCGTCATCATAAATGGCATCAAGTCTTTGACTCTGCCATTCGCCATTAGAGTCTTCTTCAAAACTCTGTTTTGCATGTTGTTCCTCAATATTTTCTTGAGGATGTTGTTCTTCGACAACCTGAGTGCTGGCTTCGACAGCCATATTCCTAACTTCAGCCTCAAGGGCCGCTTTGAGTTGTTTTTCGGCTATGTAAGCCGAAATCCTTTCCATTGCTGAAACTTCAGTCATTTTCACTGAATTCACTCCCCCATCCAGTTGGGTTGACATGGGCAGTTCCCCAAGTGTAATATGTCTCCCCAATTATTTCTTTATCCCACTGGAAACCATGCGTAGGATGGAGGTACATGGAACAGTAAGCGTTGTCGGAAGCTGTTAGGTCGAAAGCAGCAGGATTGCATGGTGCTATATGGGCTAGGTTCTTGTCGAAGTTACGACTAGTGACATTGTTCACATCAGCTGTGAAGTAACTCTGATCTGCTTCTATGTTTTCGACAATCCCATCTGGCCTCCAGATTGCTATCCTTTGATGCATGGAGGATGGCACAGCCCCAATCCCATGGATCCATTCTCTTCCCAACAGTAAGTTGTAATTTGCCTTTGATGCTATTACCACAAACATTGTAGGCCTGGTGATGGATCCTACAGTCAAGTTCAGTTGTATTACCCCCAGTGTTGTCCCTACTTTGCCTTCATAGTTGGACAACACCATGTTGTGAGGCTTAGTGTCGGAGTCATCTTTTCCAATCCTCTTTATCATGTAATGAGGAATTAGATTTACAGCTGCTCCACCATCTATCAGAATTTTGTTGACACCCACGTTTTCTACCTTTCCTTTTATGAAGAGAGGCTTTAAGTGAGCCTTCATTGCATCATCTGGCTTTTCGAAGAAAGCATTTTGCTCTTCGACACAGCCATTGTTCATTATGTAGTAGCATACAGGCTTCAGGCCTATGCTATCGTCTGCCATGTCATCCTCTTCGTCTTCGACTTCCATTATCCTGTCATAGTCTCTGGGCAACACAGAAACCACATTGCAGGTTACGTCGAAGGACGCATCAGACTCTGAACTGAAGTCATCTGTAACTTCTTCATCCACTGGCATTTTGTTGTTTGTTTTCTGCATTTCCGTGGTGTCATTAGATCCATTCTTCTGAGGGGGTTCTTCTTTTGCCAGAGGTCTCCCCTTGCTTGTAATCTGCACATACTTGCTTGATTCAGCTTCCTTCTGCCCAACCCTCTTGTGTCCTACAGTTTCTTTTTCAATTTTCTTCTGCCTTTGGAATCTTCTCCATTGGGACCTGGACATAGGATTCTTCCCTTTGTAGTTTTCAGAGACGTATTTTGGCTTTGCCTCCTTTTTTACTTCCATTGAGGGACCCCTGTTCACTTCAAAACTCTTCCATCTCTTCTGACCTTGGGCATCCCTTATAGGTTGAACCCATTTGTCATCATTTGGTCTGTTGGATGGTTTATAAGTGTTGAAACGTCTTTCTCCCACTCCTTGGATGTGATGTTTCCCTCTTCTTGGGTCGAATCTTTCGTTTCTGGTTGGTGGGATTGTTCCCCAGTTTCTTTTCCTCTGGGTCTTTTCTGCTGCTTCTAAGTCATCAGCTGCTTTCCTGTCGAACACAGCACTGCATCTTAGGCAAAGCATAACTTCTGCGTTCTTCCTTTGACACCTCTGGATGAATTCGACAAGACTTTCGTTCTCTTCTGGGTAAACCAGCTTCTGATGCTTCTCTTGACGTTTCTTTCCTTTGTTGGTGTCTGGTCCTACTCTTTGAGTGATTTCCACCATACGAATCCCAGCATTCTGTTCAGTTGTGATTTTCAATTTGTTCATTTTTTCGACTAGCATCATTTCTTCCGGGATATTCTCCTTTGACTGATTCACTCTGCCTTTTGGGTGTAAACCCTTATGGATGTATTTGCAGCAGTGTGCAACACCTTTGACAGAATGTTCTTCAGTTTTGATGGTACTACTGTTTATAGGTTCGACAGTAAGGGCATTGTCATCAATCCCTGTTGTTTTGTTCTTGTCCTGGTCAAGGCCTTCAGTGGCCTCTTTTTGGACAATGAGGGTTTTGTTATCCTCCTCTTCGTCATCCTTTTTGAAGGAATCTCCCCATCCTGTGGGTTTGATTTTGTTGATATCTGTTTTGGAGCTTGGTGGTGCTGAATATTTCACCATGAAGTCGAACTTCCCATTCGATTCTCCTAAAGTGTCCCAGATCACCCCCTGCTCAGCATCTCTTTCGTAATTTTTCTTGTCGAAACTTCTTCCCCCTTTGACAGTATTTCTTTCGTCGAAACCTTCAGTAGTTTCAATGGCATTCTCACTGTCGAAGTCTTCAGAAGCTTTGACTTCTTTTCCCTCAGCCTGGTCAGCAGAATTATCACCTTCTTCCACCACATTGACATGGGTGTCGAAACCTTCAGCAGCTTCTATCATGGTGAAGTTGGTATCGAAGCTTTCAGTAACTTCTACCATTTCAAAACTTTCCTCCGCCACGATCTCCATTTCGACCACATTTACCATTTCTGGTTCAGCATAATTGGCCTCCACAACCTGCATGGGATTGGAGTCAATCCTCATCTGTTGCTTGGCTTTGTCTCCAAACTTCAGCCTTCCATTTTGGATTGCATTCTGGACAAGATCCCTGAAAAGGTAACATTGAGAAGTTTTATGACCCAAGAAATTATGGTATTTACAAAAACCTCTCTTTTTCTGTTGGTCTACAGGAGGCTCTTTAGTGCCTGCTGGTTTTATTAACTGACCATCTTTGACTAATAAATCAAATATTTCATCACACTTGGTGATGTCGAATGTATAGGTTCTTTTAGGGAACCTGTCATTCTTTTCCACTTCGACTGGATTTTTTCCATTCGACGGGGCTAAAACTTTACAAGAATATGGAGGGCCTTGTTTTAATTCTGCCAGATCAATTTCTTGCTGGTCGAAAATGACTGGTTCGTTTTCGTCATAATCATCTTCTTGAACTATTCCTACATAGGCCACTCTTTCCTTCTTGTTTTTATTTGATCTAAATTTTTCATTTTTTAGTCTTTCTATTTGCCTCACTCTGTCTGCCAGTTGTGCCATGTCTCTCAAGTACTGGGTATCCAGTTTCTTCCTTATGGAATAATCCAGACCCCCTGCAGCCATTTTGATTAGTTCTTGTTCTGGCACTTGCGTAAAACATCTGGCTTTTAATAACCTAAACCTATTCAAATAGTCATCTATAGGTTCAGAAAATTTTCTTTTGACACTTGCCAACTCTTTCAAACTTATCTTGGTTTGTCCCATATAGAATTGTTCATGGAACAATCTTTCTAATTGGGTCCAAGTGAAGATTGAAGTTGCAGGGAGAGATGTAAACCAAGTGAAAGCATTTTTTGTCAAAGAACTTGGGAAATATTTCATCCTTAAGTTCTCATTATTAGCAATCTCTCCTGCCTCTATCAAATAACGTGCTACGTGTTCTATGGTGGACTCACTAGTATCCCCTGAGAATTTGGTGAATTTGGGGACTTTCCACCTTGGTGGTAACTCTTGTTGTAAGACAAATTCAGACAAGGGGGAAGTATAACTAGGCCTTTGTAATCCTACGTTTACTCCATTTTGTGCCATTATTCTCTCAACCATGGTGGCAATATTATTTTCGACAGGCATGTTATTGTAACGCATTCTCTGCTGTAATATTTCATCAGCATTTTGGTCTCTCTGGACTATTATTCTTCTTGGTTCCTGTCGAACAGGCTTTTCTACATTAGGCTGTTCAACTACCACCTCTTGGCCCCTGGGATTTTCATGAGGGTTTCCCAATGGCCTTTGGTTTATAGTAAGTTCCTCTTCGACAGCCCTATTGGCAGGATTCTGATTTAGTTGCATTCTTTGCTGTGCTTGAGGGACTCCAAAAAAGTCAGCAATGCGTGCCATCTGTTCTGCCAATATTTGGTTTGTTTGGGTAGTGTTTTGTATTAAGGGATTAAGCACTTCTCCCATTTGTTGTGTCAAAGCCTGCACCATATCATGATTGCTTTCATCCATCTGTTGACGAATTACTTGTGCAGAATGGTTTGTCATAGTGGGCATATGGAAACCTGGTGGAACTTGATTCATTCTATTTCCATTTCCACCATATCCTGATCCCTGCAATGGTGATGACATTTGAGCCATAGCATCAGAGAATAATGGTGACGAATTATGTAGGCTTGCCATCATTGAAGTTGGCATTCCATATGGTTGTTCCCTCCCAGTCAAAGGCTGAGAATAATTCAGATATGGCCTGAATGTATTTCCTCCAGGGGGAGGGGTTCCAAAGGGTCTGGCGTGTCCCATGGTGGAAGAACTAGGCGCATTCTGGGATCCTGAACCCGTTGGTATGGAATCCCCCAAAGGAGGCCTAATTTGTTCTAAAACAGGGCCAGACGCTGGTATTGTTCCTGACGAAGGGATAGGATTGGAAACTGGTATTGTTTCGTCAGGATTGTTTGAAGTATTTGGCAAGTTAGCCATCTTTCTTCTTCTTGTTCTCTTTGGTCTCTCTACGTCGGTTACGGCTAGTTTACCGCTTCTAAGAATCATACAACGTAGCAAGGAACAATTTGTCTAAGAAGTTTTCTATTAGATTTTATCAAATGCACTAGTCCCACCGGGTGTGCCAATTTGTTCGCTGTGATTTCTGGCGAACAACCTCTGGTTAACCAATTTCTTCAGAAAACTGGGTTACTTGCAGGACCAACCAAACAAGTCCTGGGACGCATGTGCAATGATTCTGTCGAACTACTCTTAGTGTTTGTGATAGATTTATGGTTTGTTTTGTTAATACTGTCAAAGTGTTAAGAACTTTGATTTTTACAAGTAAAGTGAAGTTTAAGTTTAAAATGAAATAAAGTTGAAAGTTTTAAACAAAAAACAAGAAGAAATGACGAAATCTATAACTTGCAGAAAAGTAAATAAAGCTTAAAAATGACATAAACTTGGTGAATAAACTAGTAATTTAAATAACTTTGAAAGATAAATGGTGTTCAAACGTACATGGTTCCAAATATCAAACTCATTTTCTCTCACACTGGGTACTTAGAGTATTTACAGGAATTTTGTATCAATTTTCACACACCTATTCTAAACACAAACTATCCTATTTATATACAAACAAAATAACTGCTTAGAACGGAAAAACTATAACTAAATGACAAGTGTCAGCCTGCATGCAATTTTCTTCTCTGAAACTTCCATGTGTCCAACTGTCAAAGGTTACAACCTTTTGAATTTGAATTCCCTTCTTTGATGACGAAACCTTGCATCCTTTCAATCTGTCGAAGCCTTTAAAGAAGAAACAACTCTTTCAGCATCTATCAAATACTGTCTTTTGTCAAAAAACCTCTTCTGTCGAAATCGTCGAAAGACCCTCTTCTTCTGTCAAATACTTAGCTACAAATAACTTTCCAAACTTATCCTGCCATAACAATACTTGCCATTTTGTCGAAGCATCAGAGCTTTTGACTTTGCCAGCCTCTCTTGAATTTCTTTTCTTTCCTTATTCTTCGACAGAGATGACCTCAAGCTCCACATTTCACCCTGTCGAAATTATGGGTTTACAAGGGGTTGTCCACATTTTAAGGTAAGTTGTAATGGTAATTAGATTTTTGTGTCAAATTTCTGGAATAAATTATTGTGATTCTTCTACTTATTTTATCAGATTGTTAGTTGGTTTTTTAATCTACATAAGGATATAGTCAGGTTGGTTGTGGTTCTTTGACTGGTTCTATGAAGAAGTTGGAGATGAAAAAGATGAATTCATGATAAAACAAATAAATAGGATTAAAAGTTTAAGTAGGATTGAAAATTTAATAAAAGAAAACGAGGAAGCAAATTGGAGATTGAAAAATTAATGCTCACAATTGTCGAATTAGGCATTGCTATGAAGAACATGATGAAGTGGAAAAGTTTTGGAAGCTTATGTTTTATGTTGTTTTCACCGTTTTAATAGTCAAGATGTTTTAATTTCACTACGTTAACAAATCATGAAGTACTAGATTAAGGTTAATGTGTGTTTAGTCGACTTATGTACCAGATTATGTAATGTTGGTTTTTGTACAAATTATATTTAATGTTGGTTTATTATGTAATGTTAGCAATTTTGAATTAAGTTGAATGTTTGGTAATGTTTGTTTCAATTTTGAATAATGCATACATTCATTTAACATGAATAATGCAGTAGTGACATAGAATTTTGTAGCATTGGTATTATGTACCATTTATGCTTGAACTATAGAGCATATTACTCAATTTTGAATAAATTAAACAAAATCATAAAGGAATTACTCAAATTTGAATTAATTATGCAGAATCATAGAGCATAGATTACACCATGAATAATATGATTACAAAATATTCATTCAATATTCATTCATATAGGATTACAAAACATTGTTCTTAAACAATAACAAAAAACACTACATAACAAACATCTCAAAACACACACTACATAACTAAATCCTAAATGGTTTTCTTATTTGGAATGTATATCTTTGTTGGAGTACTCCTCTTTGTGGTTGGCCCAACTGAATTCTTTGCTACATTGAGCATGGTTGTTGGACCCTAGCCTGTAGTTGGCCAAACAATTGATAATGCTTCCCTTGGCTTGGATTTCCTAACAACCAATTTCTTCAGTATAATCTTCACTCTCATCAAAATTATCAAAGATAACTTCCAAAGCACTATCATAATTATAACTCTAATCATCAATGTCATGAGAGTTTGCATCAACATTCAACACATATGTATTGGTTTTATCAGTATCTACCCCATCATGCACCTCACCTACCATCATTTAACCTTTCACCACCCTGCACCTTAACACCATTCTCATCCTCCACAGTTATCTCTTCGATAAGATTTGCAATTATATCTTCTTTCTCATGAACAATAAACTCTAAAATCACACATAAGTATTCATTCATTCTTCCCTAAGGGCGAAAACCCTAAAATCCTTAAACAAGAGATACCACAAAAGATTAAACCTTTTAGAAAAACAAAAACACCATAAAATATCACAAACCCTAAATCCTAAAATCGAAACAATGTAACTGATACTAATTGAAACCACCTTCATTTTCTCCACCTTTGATTATACTTTCCGCATTCGTCTTCACCTTTGTTATTGCCTTCATTTTCACCTTCACTTTCACCTTCGTGTCTTCGTCGCCTTCTCTATATACACTTTCAAATTTTTCTGTTAGAGTTTTGTTATATTAAAATACAAAGTGACATGAAAATGACAAAGTTAACATTACTAACTTAATACTTTCATCATACTCCACATCATCAACTAATTTCCACATCAACATCATTTGACACACAGTTTTGATTTGGACTAACAAATCTAATAAAAATGACAAAGGTGCCACATTTTTTAAAGACAAAGAATCTAATTGTGTTAAAAGTAAAAAGACCAAAATAGACTACTCCTACGAAAGAAAGAAAAAGACTCTGCATCGCATACGCACTAGTTACCCACTCCATGCAATAATGATGTCCCCTCGATATCACTTTTTCAATTTAAAGCTACAAAATGTCTAAAACAAACTCTTTCCAAAACCTTCCTATCACCCATGGCGATCATTACAGAACAAGAACCTCCCAAAACCACACCAACCCAGTTATCTTTCTGGCTATACTTCACTCTCCCCCTCTCTCTCATTACTCTCTACTACCTCTTCACTTCCTCCTCCCTTTCCTCACCTCAAACATTCTTCCTCAACTTACCCACCTCCCTCCGTCAACACTACTCCAATGGCCGCATCATCAAACTCCAAATTCACCCCAACCAACAACCCGTTAATCTCTTCGTTTTCCAACCACCGTTCACCACTCCACCACCTTCGGAAACCGTTCTTATTCTACACGGTCAAGCTCTCAGTTCGTACGCTTATCGCAACGTTGTTGAATCTCTTTGCACGAAAGGTGTTCGTGTTATTGCCATTGATCTTCCGGGGTATGGTTTCTCTGATAAATCAGTTGAGGTTTCAGCGGATGGCTTTGATGGGTTTTTTGGGAGGGTTAGTTATGTTTATAGTGAGATTCAAGACAAGGGTTTTTTCTGGGCTTTTGATCAGATTGTTGAGACGGGTCAGATTCCTTATGAGGAGATTTTGAATAGAATGGCTGAGAGGAAAGTAAGTAAGCCTATTGATTTGGGTTTACAAGAGATTGGTAAAGTTTTGGGAGAGGTTGTTGGTGCATTAGGGTTGGCTCCTGTTCATTTGGTTTTGCATGATTCGGCTTTAGGGTTTAGTGCGAATTGGGTTTCGGAGAATTCGGATTTGGTTTCGAGTTTGACGCTTATTGACACGGGGACTAAAAGTTTGGGTGCTTTTCCTGTTTGGGTTTTGGGGGTTCCTTTGATTAGAGAGGTGGTTGTAGGCTTTCCTTCGGTTTTTGCAAAGGTGGTGAATTTTTGCTGTTCTAAGAGAATTGGTGATTTGGATGTTGATGCACATAGGGTGCTGTTGAAGGCTGGGGATGGGAGGAAAGCTGTTGTGGCTATTGGGAAGAATTTGAATTCTAGTTTTGATTTAGCGGAATGGGGTGGTTCTGATGGATTGAAGGATAAACCAATGCAACTGATCTGGTCTAGGGGTTGGTCTGAAGAATGGACCCGTGAAGGGAATCGGGTTGCTGCTGCTCTTCCACGGGCAAAGTTTGTTACACATTCGGGAGGCCGGTGGGCTCAGGTGTGTACAAAAACAAAATTTATCGTCGATTGTTTTATCTTACTTTTCATGCCTTGTGTTAGCTTCTAGACTTGTGTATGATTTTGTTTTTAATTATTTGTTGTGTGGAATTGTTTAATTGGATTGAAATGAATGCTGGAATAAAATGCAAACAGGATGAATTGCAATGAGAATTTGGGAAGAACTAAAAGTGATTGTGTTATTACTTGTGAATGTGCTGGCTATTGCTATTGCTCTTAAACCTTGATCAGATTAATTG
Organism: Lathyrus aphaca; assembly: GCA_963966055.1. Lineage (NCBI taxonomy): Eukaryota > Viridiplantae > Streptophyta > Magnoliopsida > Fabales > Fabaceae > Lathyrus > Lathyrus aphaca. The sequence goes on from OZ014525.1 coordinate 19,284,459, forward strand.
TACAATAGTTTCAGTTATAGATTTTGTGATATCTGTAGCTAGCTATGCTAGTATTTGTCTAAACTTTCTGAAAGACTCTTAATTGCTATGCTTTGATAACAAATTTACAATAACAAGTTAACAACAATAAAACCCTTTCCCATTAGGTGGGGTGTTACATGGATCAAATCACATTAAATTTAAAGATAAAACTACTTCTTATTCATTCATAATTAATGGTTTGATTTATATAACTTTTACATTATTTAAGCTTCCATTACGGAGTTAGAAAGGTTTTCTTGGTGGTTGTTGTTAATCTGTTCTTCCATCAGATATCAATGTTAACTTTTCAACATTCTTATACACCCGTTATGTTTCCTTTTTTGCTCAATTAGTTGTTTTAGGTTTTTCCTGATCTGGAGTAGAAGGAACCAAATGTTCCGTCTTAACGATAGCCTAGCGAAATTGATCATATAAATGTCGTACAAAAACTTACTATACATGTTTATTTGCTGTATGTTACAACAAAGGACTGGGGAAATCTTTCTAGAATTGGCTAAAGAACTTGTAGCACTTAATTTTTACTTTCAACCTTTGTGAATCTCAGTATCACCAGCTACAATAGTCCTTTAGTGATGAAGTAGAGCTTAATTGATCATGTTACTATGCGGTAATAATTAGTAAAATTAATATCAGATACAGAATGAGAACATAACCTTCTTTTAGTATTGAAAGAACTATATGCAATTCTTTTCCCTCAGTATATTCATTTATAAATTCAAGGATGAATAATATTGGTTCCTTTGGGGAGAGAAGAGGATGTTTAAATACAATATTTAAGGTATAGGGTGAATGAGAACTACGGTGCTGTAGTAATGAACTTTGATTCTTGGTTTTGCTTAAAGATTTCAATCAAATAAGGCTGAGAAATCTTGCTCTGATTTATTTTTTTTCACATCCTATTCCTGCTCATTTGTGTTATGCATCACATAAATTGCCGTTTCACTCAGTGATGAGATGCTATTTTCTGTATTCTATTCAAACTAACTCAATTTGTGATTATAGGAGGATGTGGCAGTTGAGATAGCTGAAAAAATTTCAAAGTTTGTCTTGTCGCTACCAAAGACTGTCAGAAAAGTTGAACAAGAGTCCATCCCAGATCACATACAGAAGAAGCTGGATGAAGCAAATAGTGATGATGGTCATGGTCACGAACATGATCGCCTTGTTGAAGCTCAAATCCATGAAGCTGGTTATATGAATGCATATGGGCTTGGTCACTAGATATTACTGGATAATAGACACGCTAGGAGACATCATACTCAAGTAAAGGCGAAATGTTGTATGTTATTTATTTTAGCCGTTTTACTTTCAAAATCTGAAGGGTGATGAGAAAATTATGGCAATGTAACAATTATGAATAGGGTGAATCTTGTTCTAACTGAAAATCTAATTACATCTTATGCTCTTGTTTGGGCTTTGGAACCTGTTTTTGTGATTAGATTTAGGAACAATTCTTTGAAGGTGTTTTTCAATATGAAGTGTTGATCAAAATGTACTAGAAGTATTTTGGTTATTTAGATGAGTGAGTAATGTTTGATGTACTATTCAAAATCTAATTGCAGAAATACGAGAATGTATTTATACCGAGATCTATATGTATGCTGTAACTTTAACTTATAAAAATTGGTGCAACATGTTTGTGTAATTTTGAGATATAAGAAAATGGATGTAACATGCAGATACACAAGGTCGTGGTATTAGAGATTTGCAGGTATAATTTGTGGAAACCAAAACAAAATCACAATATATTGGACACTGTAATGTTTAGAAGAGAATAAAATAATAAGTTATCATCACAGCTCCTCCTTTCTCTTCTAGTTATTTTTAGCTCCTGCATGTATTCTGACTCATATTCAATGGGAACCAAGACCAACTTGTTCCTTTTTTCTGTTGAATATGTTCATAGCAATAAGAAAATATTCACATTCACATTGGTATCTAGAGCATGGTTTGAAAATCTAGTTTTTTCTTTAGTTTCAGTCTGACTACATGTCAGCATTGTTTAAGGTTTTCATTCGTGTTTATTCTTCGTGCTTTTGTTATTATTGTCGAAGGGAGAGGGTGGAGAGGACTCTCCACATCCCCACTATAAAAAATGTTCTCCATCTTCATCCTTTTCAAAGAGTGTTCTCCTTTTGTGTGCCAAGAGGAAGAAATCTCTGTGACACGGCCAATTCATGGAGAAAACCAACTAACTCAAATAATGCTATTTTGAATTCTTTTAGTAAATAAACAAATACTGAAAAAAAATTAAAAAATGAAATTTTCTTTAAAAAATTATTATTTTTTAAAATAAAAATATATTTGTTCCAAAAAATTTAAAAAATATTTTTTATTTTATCTTTGAACATAAATACTTTTTTCTTAATATAAAATAAAAATATATATTTTTTTAAAAATTCTTGAAAGAAATTATTTTTAAATAAAATAAAATCAAACCTAATTATAATATTGGTTATGGATATAATCGATTTATAACCATTTTATAAAAATGAAAACCAATTATGACAATTGGTTTTAATAGTCAGTTATAACATATAAATTATTTATGATTATATATTGATTATGGATATTAACCGTTCATGAACATCCCTATAGATATATTGTATTATTTTCTTACCAACACATTTTAGGGAAGTAAAAATAAAAATAAAACTGAAACATTATCTTCCTGTAATATCTAAACTCAAAATATGAAACTTTCATAACCTTAAAAGAATCTTCCACCACGGATGGAACCCAAAATCTATTTGAGGTAGATATTTGTTAGACTAAATCCTAATAGACAATCAATTTGGTTTACATACTTTTCTATAATGACCTTGATATATATTATTTGTTAATATATATATTTATTAGGTATTGTATTTATTGTGTTACATGTATATAGCATAATAAAGTCCTTAGAATAATTAGTTTGTTAAATGTCACATCTAGTGTGACTTAATCGTGAGATCTCATTAAATATAAAGGTGTTATTTTTAAAGTATTTGTAGTCAAGTTTTACTGTCTAATAGATAAACAATAATGCATATAGACTATTATGTGAGTAGACTGATGATCGTATCTCACGGGTCATGAATATGATATATCAAGTCTTCATATATATATATATATATATATATATATATATATATATATATATATATATATATATATATATATATATATATATATATATATATATATATATATATATATATATATATATATGAGGAATAATATTTATACTGGATTCACTCACCATCAGAATACTACATATTATGTTATGTAATGGTCATAAGTTATTCTCATAGTGATTATGGTGTATACTACCATTTGACACGAAACCAATATGGATCCTAGATGTGGAGTCGAGTATGAGACGTTGTTTGTAACAAGATGACCATAAACATAGTTGATACATACTCTACAAATCATGTTAAGGGACATGAGTGAACTAGATGGTATTTTTCCCTCATATATATACATGAGTAATATCTATGGGCCCATTGATCGAGTATGACTGTAAAAAGCATGGTCGTGCTCAAATAAGTCAATATGAGATATTGAGCTTATTTGTTGTTATCAAGTATACTCGGAGATCAATAAATAAAATATTGGACTATATAATGGTGTCACATTATATATATATGTTGTGTTCAATACATATATAAGGGTTGGAGGATAATTATACACATGATCAGTATCATAGAAATGTTATATCATATCATACGACATTCTCGTCACTTGGGTAAAAGTGATTTGTTGCTAGATACCGCTCATGATTTAAAATATTAAATAGTGTATTTGATATTATTGTCAACGTTACTAGAACCTACATGGTCACATGCATATAGTACTTATAGTGGAATGTATGATTAAATTAAGGGTTAAATAATATTCCCCCTGCCATATGAGCGTGTTTCTGTTTACCCCCTTCCCCCTTTAAGAATTTTTTTTATTCTCCCCTCATCTTTTTCAAATTTCCTATTTCAAAGACCCTGCAGAACACCTTGGTCAAAGATTCCATGACATGGCTGCCATTAAAAGGTGAGGGGGTGTGACTGGGCTGCCACGTATGATTCGTAATTAGGTCAAATTTATGGCTATGCATCTTTTTCTTCTTCTTCACCTATCGTATTCAACTTCTTCTTCAACCGCGCTACAATGTCCCATTTCTGCAAATCGTTTGCGTCTTCTTCAACCCTAAATGGATATGCATCAAAGTGTTGACAACAACGACTCTTGTGAAACTCCAACTGATCTGTTGTATGGATGTCGTATTCCAATGAAGATGTTGGTGGCGAAGACCATACAAAACCGTAATAGGAAGTTTTGGAAATGTCGAAACACAGGGGTGAGTATAAATCGTGGAAAAACAATGTGTTATGGTTTTGGGATAATGGTTCATATCATATTGTTGGTTTTTGCAGATGGGTGGAAGTTGTGAGCTTTTTTGTGGGATGATGAATTAGACAACTCCATGAATGGTTTGTCAAAGAATGGTAGTTGTTGCAAATACTTTGATGTGGCACGATTAAAGTTGGAAATGACTGTAAATAACCTTCAAAAAGTCAAATTGAAGATAGTTGTTATGAAAAGGAAATATTTCCAACTCAAATTGGCCATTTGGGTGTTTCTTGTTATGTTTGCAGTACTTTACAAGTCCATGTACTAAGAAGTTTATGTTTGCAGTAGTTTTACAAGTCCATGTACTTTTAAGTTTATGAAGAATTTTATGTAATGATTTGGTTGCTTTCATGTACTAAGAAGGTTATGTATTGAATTGTTGAGTTGAATTAGTAAATTTTTATTTTTAAATTCATGCAACATATTGTGTACAAATTGTTTACTTTAAACATAGGAATTTCATACCATTCAAAATAGGCCACAACAAAAAGACATTGTTAATACAAAAAGGTATAAGCCATAACAAACTGATGTTTTCATTATATAAAGGCCATAACATATTGGCACTGTCATTAATAAAAGGTTCCAAATTAACTAAGTCCTAGATTGGAAGCCTCCAAAATAACTAAGTCCTAGATTACATCTTCATTTTCTTCTTGTTTCTTTGAGAACCAGTTTCTTCTTGTGTTAAGACCCCCTCCCTATTGTTATAGAAAACATATGGGTTGGTCATAATTTGAACCAGGTCATATGATTGGTTTCTGAAACCACTTCAACTTGATTCTTTCACTTGACCTCTTCCTCATTGGCATGAGCCCTTTTCCCTTATTTTTAACTTTACTCTTGGCAGTAGGTACATCTTCATGAATCACCTCACTTTGACTTGCATCAGGTATGCTTGATATAACCTCATCAGGAATATCACCAAAATAGTCATATGGAGCACTTGCAAATGGTTCATCTGCAACTGTTGTAGCTGGTTGATCTGCAGTGGGAGCATAAGCTGGTTGATCTGCAATTGGGGCATCATTTGGAGAACTTTCATGTGCATTAGATGTCTCACCTGCAGAATTAATAGCCTTGTTCTTTTTCTGCAAAACAATACATACACCAGACATAGACCATATCATACAGTTACACATATACCAGACAAATTCAAATAAACCAGACATAGACCACACCTTTCTTTTCAGGCCTTTTGGGTCTTGTGTTGTGCTCTTACATGTTTAAGCATTGTGACCAAACTTTTCACACATGGTACACCTGTAGGACACCCCTGATAACCTCCTTCTAGCACCATCTTCACCACTCTCTCTAATCCTCAACTTTTAAGGCCTACGTGGACCTTTCTTGTAATTAGTTGATAACATTTCTTCAGACTGAACTTCAGGCCACATTTCCTGGCCATTAATTGGACTGGTAGCAAAACCATAACACATTGCATACTTATCCCTTGAATAACAAACATCCACAAATTCTTCTAGATTTTGTTGCCTAAACCCTAGAGTTGTTATAACATGCCTACATGGAATCCCAACCAACTCCAAAAAATTACAAGTACATGATTTTTTTTGCAATGTCTATAATGAATTCCTGAGTGTTAAAAGAATGGATGACTTGAAATTTTTAATACATTGCCCAAGTGGACAACCAATGGCCACTCAATACAACCTCATCATCAAGTTTCTTCCTATGAATATGCATAACTTTATGGGGCCACTTGTCTAGTTTCAGGGTATTAGTGGAGCACTTATTCATTAGATACTTTCTTATCCACTCACACATAGACAAAATAGGCTTATCCCTATCAGCTAAGATTGTGGCATTAAAAGATTTAGCTATATTATTCATAAGAACATCGCAGTTTGGATAGAAAGAAAAAGCATGCTTACACCAACTTTTTAGAGGAATACCCATTAACCATGTCCAAACTTTTTGATCAACTTGTTTCAGCTCAATCATCTTTTGCAGTCACCCTTGGTAGTAAGTTGATTTTGCGGCCCCCATCATCAAATCTCTAATTAAATAGCCACCTCCAAATCTTTTTTTTTTGAAATTTGAATAGATATGCCTTAAACATAGCCTATGTTCAATTGTTTCAAACATTTTCTAAAAAACAGCTACCAAATCCTGCATCATAAGTATATATCAGTAGGGAAAACATCTTATATGGATTTAGAAAAAAAATTGGTGACATGAACACTTACCTTTTGTTGGTCAGAGATAAAAACATATATGTTGTCTTGTCCAATATCAACCATTAACAACTCAAGAAACCACCTCCAACTATCCTTTGTTTGTGTCTCAACAACTCCAAAGGCTAAGGGAAAGTATTGATCATTGGGATCTCTTCCCACAACAATCAATAACTGACCTCCATACTTTGTTTTAATAGCAAAAGTGTGCTTGTGACCCACTTTAGAGCAAAGTACCAAAAAACCACACTTGGCCCTACACTCAACCCTAACTCTATATGACTCATTTTTAATAAATGTTATTTCCCTCCCATTTAATACGGACCATTCACGTATTGCTACTCTAAAATCATCTAGGGTATTCAATTTCATACCCCACTCAAACTTAAAATCCTTATTAAAACGCTTTTTCCTAAACTTTTAAAATTTTGGCCATTTTTCATCACCACTTATATCAGAATCAGAGCTATCAAGCTCATCACTCACATACTCATCATCCTCCTCCCATTTCTTCTTATTGGATCCTCTTAAAAAAGCACCAATTGAGGGTGATGAATTAATAGGTACAGTGACATTAATACCCTCAAAACCATCAAGATTTGCAGTTGCTCGCTCATCCTCACTATCATCTAATCTCTCTACTACCTCTTCATCACATATCTCCGGATCAACAATCTCATTGACACACCTAGGAGCCCTTGTTGAGTCTCTTATATCAACTACATCATGCTCAACAAACAGTTCCCCATCTAATTGGGTTGCATAAGCATATGCTGCAAAATCATAGGAGTCATCATCATTCTTAAGCTGGAAAAAGTTTTCATCTATTTCAATTATTTTTGTCCAACATATATAACTCCCTAAAACATAACTCCACCCGGTCACCAACCTATGCACAAAATCCATTCGCCATTTATCTATTTCTAACCCAGACACTAATGTGGATGAACCTCCCCTATAAATGGTGACCTCGTCACTTAACTTCATAAATTCACCTCCATGGTGAAAAATAGCATTGAAGACTTGCATGTTCTGTAAATCCAAAAAAAAAAACTAAATACCAAACAAAACCCTAAAATTTCATAAAAGACATTGGAAGGGTTTAAAAAACACGAACCTTGTCAGTTTGAGAATGCGAACCACCTTCGTCTTCCATATGCTTCTCAGGTCCACCAGATTCAGTTTTGAGCTTCGATTCAGGTTATGGCGTTTCTTCGATTGACCACCTTTGTTCTTCTACTTACGGCTCTTCTTATTCATCGTTGCACAGTAACTATTTCTCTTCCTATTTCTGGTTCTACAAAAACCCTAGGTATTCAAGGGGGTAGAACCATAAATGCAGTATATAAAAATGTTTCATAATAATATAACATCAAGAATCATATGTGGCAGCCCATTCTGACCCCCTCACCTTTTAATGGCAACCACGTCATGGAATCTTTGACCAAGGTGTGCTACAGGGTCTTTGAAATAGAAATCTGAAAAGGATGAGGGGGGAATAAAAACAATTCTTAAAGGGGGGAGGGGGTAAACAGAAACACGCTCATATGGCAGGGGAGAAACACTATTTAACTCTTAAATTAAATAAGATTTAATTATGTGTTAATAGTATTTAAATTATTTAACATATTAACACATATATAATTTAATTAAATAAATGAGAATTGATAGTTCATTTAATTAAATATGATTTAATTTAGTTATTTTATTTAATTAAATAATTAAATTAAATTAAAATAAGATTAGGGTTAATTTTGGAAAAGTCTAAAATAAGAGTATTAAGATTTCAATAGCTATCTATAAATAGAGAAATTATTTCTCCTCATATCCTAATTTAGTTTTTGTCATTCTCAAAAAACAGCTAGCATCGCGTTCCATTTTTCACTCGTGTGGACTTCGTAGAAACAATTGCATTTCCTCATTCGTGATCAAAATTAAAGAATGCTTCAAGAGGTATTTTGATAATCCTAATCATGTTTAGTTTGTGATTAATGATTTAATCAAAATCTGTTCATCCGAATTATTTCGCTAAGAGGATCATAATATTTGAAAACCCTTTTTAAATACCTTCAATACCCACTCCAGAATAGGAAGAAAGTCGGGGAATCTCGACCCCGATGGTCAAAAGGCACTTCGTCGGAGCAATGGGCAAAGCAATTCAACAAGCTCAAAAATCAACGATTAATGTCAAACTGCTTCCTGGATCAACTGACCCTATAGACATATATCGACAATCGAATACAAGGCGGGACACATCGACGCGCCGTCCAATCAAAGAAGGCACTAAAAAAGGCAAAGTGTACTTAAATCGGAACTCAAGGAAAGGACAATGACCAAAGATATTGGACAAAGTCTACCCACACTGGAGTCGTTGATCGCGACTTTCTGAGTCTTACGGGTACTAACTGCAAGTATATAGCCTAATCGCGTAGTAATAAAGATATCGATCCCAGAGAGACTTGATAATCAAACTAATATTTTCAGGTGTTACTATGTTTAGCTAATATGAATGATGTTTTAGTTTAAGCGAAACGGGAAATTAGGAATTTTAATTAAATTAGATTATGATAGAATATCGGTACGTAATTAATATGCCTTCATGGATTCAATAAATTATCGGCTTATAAAGATGAGTCAAAATATCTTTCTGTATAAAATATCAGTTTAAAAGTCGACAACTCACACTCTCGTGGTCTTGCATCTAACTATACTCCTAAGTCAGATTGAGCACTCTCGCTATATCAAATTGAGTTAAAATTACTATTTGAAAACTTATAGATTCTAATTAACTTTAAAGCGCTTCCACTTTATTTAAAACTAATGTTTGACTTCAACTATCCGGTTAAAACCTCACACTCTCGTGGCCTTAATCCTAACCTTGTTACCTTTTTACTCTCTTAATAAAAGCTGATTTTAAATTAAGAAATTAAAACCAGAAAATAAGTTTGTTTATGATTTTAGCCTAGATCTATCGAATCCATTCCGGTTAATCAATTACATAGGAATTCGGTAAAGGAAACGGAAAGGGAAAACAATAGTAAAGTCTTGGCGTAGCAAACCTCCACATGTCGATAGGCTTGTGGAAAATAAAACTAGAAGACAGTGGCTTAAAACAAAATTAAAGGTGTAATAGCTTTCTGATGTAGGAAGCTATTACAAATTCGGTAAGGGAAACAGAAAGGGAAAACAATTGCAGAAAAATAAAAGAATAGCGCTGAACGAAAACAGAAAATTAAAACTTCAAGTAGTCTCTCCTTTGAGAGTTCTTTCGCATCCTATTTATAATGCTTGAGTGAAGTAGAAATTTGTGGAGAAAATATTGTTGGACCTTGAGAGATCCATGCTTCATTTGACTAAGACTGAGTTTGGATGCTGAGAGAATAACCCGATGCAACGACTTCTTCTGTTTGACTGAGGCGCGCTATTAATTTCCCTAATTTAACTTGTGACGGACGTCATGGATGCAGGACGGTCATCTCACTTTACATTGTGTAACGGTCATCTTGATTGTGTTACATGTGTCATAGCATTAAGATGCAGAAACTCTATTTTTCTGCTATTTGACTCATTTCTTCCTCACTTCTTCTTCTTTTTGCTTCTTTTCTTCTACAAGCCTTATAAATTGGAATACCTGCAAAACATATAAACTTCTTGCGTAATATCATGTAAATTACGACAAAATGATAACATAATTAATCAAAAATCAAGCTAAATAATCGGTATAAAAACGTGTTATCAGTTGCCATCGAAGGTTATCCACCTCGACATTTCATTATTTATTTATAACAAATTTATTTTATGGCCAAGCCAATGTGGTAATTAATTAGCATCTTTAAAAATTCAAAAATCATATTTTATATAAATTGTGGCAGTTTTAAGTCACCGTAATTTACACAGCATTTCATATAAGATTTCAATCCACATCTTGATTACACAATTATTTTACATAATTCAAACGAATTTTTCAAGTGCTCATATATCCAAAAAAAAAAAAAAAAAAAAAAAAAAAAAAAAACTTTATGCATATCTTTCATTTCATGGAAAATAGTTTCATTCATATTATCTAAGCACTTACAACATGTGAGATTTTATTTTACATTATTTTTTCATTTATTTTCATATACTCACCTTATACTTGTGTGAGGATATACATAATCCTCGTAGATACAATAATTACACTCACAACATGTGAGATTTTATTAGCACAACTACTACAACATTATCTATAATCAAATCTATAGACTTGCAAGATTAAATATCAAGTATTTGAAAAATAATTCTCATCCATTTATTGTACTATAATTCTATTTCTATTCATATTTTTATCAAATTAAGTTATAGCAAAAATTATTACAATTTAATTCTCAAAGTGATGAAAATTGTATCCTATAGAAATTACTTAATCTAAGTATAAAACATCCTAGAGGATATCATTTCAGATATAGCAGTTTTAGAAAATTTAGTCATGAAAAGAGAATAACATCTCTTTCATCAAGAGTTATACACGTAATTGATGTTTTGTAGAATCATTTGAATATCTGACTACTCAAAACAAAACAAAAATTTATAAATTAATAAATAAGTGAAATAGACCCTCTTACATATAATAGTTGTCACACACCTAATTAAAAATACACGAAATAGAAGGAAGGTGGAGTTGTAAAAATAAAGTAGAAAGGAAAAAAAAAAGTCTGATTAATATAAGTTAAAGAAAAAATTTATATAGTTTATTTGTGTTGTTATATATAATATGATTATATAATTGGAAGGAAAAAGTGGTTAAGATTTTGATCGGACACATTTTTATCCATTGCGAGAAGAGTGATGCTTATCAATTTTGTTCTTACCAATTTATAGGATATCACTCCTCTTTTTTCAAAGTTCCTAGTAAAGTTATTCAAAGTATTAATCTTAATACAAATAATTTTTCTTTGGTCAGATTCGAAGGAGAAGTTGAAACACCATTTTTATCCCACAATATAAATATACAAAACGATTAAATAAAAATCGGAGTTTAACATGAAAGAACATCACATTTCAATAAAATATCACTAATACTCGTTTATGTGTCATGTCCTGTAACACGGGTTGCAACATATGTCATAATTAAAACAAGTCATCAATTTAAAAGCAGTGGATCATCATTCAACAAATAATCAACATAATAAAAAGGATTCGAGTTCTATCCAAAACATCATCATCGTGTAATAAAATAAACAAAAACATCCACGCGTTCCCAGTATTACACGACACGGAGCAGGACACCACATACACTCTATAAACGACAAAAGCACACTCCAAGCTACCTCCAAACACCGAGCTATTCTTGAGTATCTGTAGGATGTCATAATAGACCATCACGAAAGAAAGACAGCATGAGTAAATTCACATTCAATATAAATAATATAAAAGTGAAATTACAAGACAACATACAACAATACATCATTTACATCAAGTCTCACCCACATACAACAAAATCAATCACATCATCATAAACAAAATGTAATCATGCTATGCCACGAAGAATGAAATGCATTCTTCCTAACATGCATGTGGTACCGGATCATCATCATGGATGGACACTAGGCCATCAACCCTCCACAAGGGAGCACAACATAAACAACAACATCCAAATCCACATTATGAGATTGAAGCCTCAATTATCATAAGTATGTCATGAATGCAACGATGCAACAACATCAACATAATCATCATAATCAACATTTGCATCAGCATTCATCATTATATATCATCCGTCATTCATACATCTACTTTGCCTACTAATGTTATCAATACTACATAACATCATTTTACAACATAGTCATCATAACATCATTTCATCATTATTCTTACACATTTAGCCTATTATAGCATGGCAAGAACTCACAACAACATCATAGCAACATAGCACAACAAAACAAATCATTACGAGTCATTCGGGAAAAGAAAACATTTTTCAAAAAGCTACAGGTCTCGCTAAGCGAGCATCACGCTCTCTAAACGAGCAACTCTCTGTTTGCGAACTTCTCAAAATCTCACTCGCTCGCTAAGCGAGAAGGCGAATTTCAGCAGAAACCCCTGCGATTTTCCACACATCCCAGACACGACCAAAACCCTCAAACTCACCAATTATCAACAGAAAACAACACATTTCACTCTTCCTACCTATTGTCATCCTATAATCATCAACTATAACATCTAACAACATCAAATCATCCACAGTCTACCAAAAAATTCCTTTAAACCTAAGGTCCCTCAAAAATACCATTTTCTCATAAGACTATTTATACATTATAGATATTGAAAGAGAACTACTCCCCATAGCTTAGTCGATTGGGCTTTCTCGATCACTTCTTGAGCAATTCTAACCTTTGTCTCCTTGTTCTTTAGAGCAACCTTCAATCTTCACCAAAAACATGAATTATGAGAAACTAAGTGTATTCCCTTTTTCTCGTAAACTTCTCAAAAGACTATCCTACCCCTAAGACCTCCAACTTCTTTTATTTTATTTTTAATAATAATATTTAAATAATATCTAATTATTTTAATATCACTATTTAATAAAATAATTCATTCTTCTTAATATTCCACAAAATACCACAAATTACCACATGTTCATAAATAATTAAATAAATAAATAAATTATGAATATGGGGTGTTACAACTCTCCACCACTTTAGGAATTTTTGTCTTCGAAAATGTTACCTGAAACAAACAGAGTCGGATACGACTCCCTCATCTGATTTTAATGTTCCCAAGTCCAACTTTCACCTGCTGGTCCATCCCACAATACCTTTACTAAGGCAATCTCTTGTCCTCGTAATTGTTTCATTTATTAGTCATCTATCCGTAATGGTAATTCCTCAACAGTCAGATTATCTCTTACTAGCACTCATCCATCTAAATCACATGCGATGGATCGCACACATACTTCCTCAATTGCGACACATGGAACACATCATGTAAATTCACAACCGACGGTGGTAACGCAATCTGATATGCTACCACTCTGATCCTTTGCAAAATCTGATACGGACCAACAAAACACGGAGTGAGCTTTCTAGACTTCAAAGCTCGTCCGAAACCAGTCACCAGAGTAACTCTCAAGAACACATGGTCTCCCTCTTGGAACTCGGCAGTTTTGCTCCTCTTATCATGATAACTCTTCTATCGACTCTGAGAAGCCTTCATTCTTTCTTGAATCATCTTAATATTCTCAGTTCGTTTCTTACACAATCTCAGATCCGAGTACTTCACTCTCGCCTGATTCATACCAACACAATGGAGCCCGACATCTTCTTCCATACAATGCCTCATACGGTGTCATTCTAATGCTAGCATGATAACTATTATTGTAGGTAAAATCAATCAACAACAAATTACTATCCCAAGATCCTCTTTGATCTAGCACACAAGCTCTCAGTAAATCCTCTAAAGATTGGATAATCCTCTCTGTCTGACCATCTGTATGTGGATGATAAGCAGAGCTCATCCTCAACTTAGTACCCAAAGCATCTTATAAACTCTTCCAAAACCTCGACGTAAACCGCGGATCTCTATCTGATATCATACTTTACAGTATCCCATGTAACTTCACAATCTCTTCAGTATACATCTCAGTTAGCTTCTGCACAGAATGATTAATCTTCATCGGTAAAAAAATAGGCCGACTTAGTCAATCTATCTATAATCACCCAAATTGAATCATTTCCCTTAGCAGTCTTCGGTAAACCTGTCACAAAATCCATGGAAATGCTATCCCACTTCCATTCTGGAATATTCAATGGTTGCATCATACCTAACAATTTTTTATGTTTAATCTTCAACTTCTGACAAGTTAGGCATGCATACACAAATTCCGCAACATCCTTCTTCATACCTGGCCACCAAAACAATTTCTGCAAATCATGGTACATCTTCGTAGCACCAGGATGGATACTCAATCTACTTCAATGCCCTTCCTCTAAGATACTCTTCTTAATTTCTGGAACATCAAGAATACATACTATATCTCGGAATCTCATCACACCATTCTCATCGACTCGGAATTCATATCCGTTACCTTGGTTAATCAAAGTCAATTGATCAACCAACTTCAAATCATATTGTTTCCCTTCACAGATTCTTTCCACAATTTCACTGGTCAACTTCAGCATTCCCAACTTCACACTCTCAGATTTAGTCTCACACAACAAACTCATGTCTCTGAACTGTTCAATCATTTCAAGTTCTTTCACCATAAGCATTGTCATATGCAATGTCTTCCTACTTAAAGCATCTGCAACCACATTTTCCTTACCAGGATGGTAATTTAAATCAAAATCAAAGTTTTTCAACAATTCCAACCACATTCTCTGCTTCATATTTAGTTCCTTATGATTAATCAAATATTTCAAACTCTTGTGATCATTGAACACTTCAAATTTCGAACCAAAGAGATAATGTTTCCAAATCTTTAACACAAACACCACAACTGCCAACTCTAAATCATGCGTAGGATAATTCCTTTCATGAACTCTCAATTCTATGAAAGCATGAGCAACTACTTAACCATTTTGTATCAAAACTCCTCCAAGGCCCATCTTCGACGCATCACAATACACTACGAATGACTCATTTAGATTCGAAAAAATCAACACTGGAGCAGTCGTCAATTTCTTCTTCAACTCTACACAACTCTTTTCACACGCAACATTCCACACATAAGCTTGAATTTTTCAAGTTAACTGAGTCAAAGGTAGTGCTAACTTCAAAAAACTCTCGATAAACTTCCTGTAATAACCTGCTAAACCCATAAAACTTCTAATCTCAGTAGCAGTCTTAGGAGTCTCCCACTGCAACACTACATCAATCTTTGACGGATCTACAACAATCCCACTACTGGAAATCACATATCCAAGGAAACTCACTTCCTGCAACCAAAAATCACACTTGGACAGCTTCACATACAACTTCTTCTCTCGCAATACTTGCAATATAATCCTCAAATGCTTTGCATGTCCCTCTTCTGTCTTGGAATAAATCAAAATATAATCAAGAAAAACTACCACAAATTTATCCAATTATTCATGGAATATTCTATTCATGCACTCCATGAACACACCGAGTGCATTGGATACACCGAACTGAATCACCGTGTACTCATAATGAACATACCTCGTTCTGAAAGTTGTCTTCGCAATATCATCAGACTTAACACGAATTTGATGGTAACCAGACCTTAAATTAATCTTACTGAATACATAAGCTTCCACCAATTGATCCATCAAATCGTCAATTCTCGGAAGTGGATACTTGTTCTTGATAGTAACCTTGTTCAACTGCCGATAATCAAGACACAACTTCATGCTACCATCTTTCTTCTTGACCAACAACACCGGAGCACCCCACGGAGAAACACTAGGTCGAACAAACTTATTTTCTAACAATTCTTCTAGTTGCTTCTTCAACTCACTCAATTCTACAAAAGACATCTGATACAGATCCATAGACATATAACTAGTACCAGATAATAAATCCACTGCAAACTCAACTTCACGTTTTGGAGGCAAATCACCTATGTCCTTCGGAAACACATATGGAAATTCTTGAACAACGAGTAAATCAATACTCGAAGTTTTACCTTCGACTTGCAACGATGCAAACATTATAAACATCTGAACTTCATCTTCTAACAATTCATCTACTTGCTTAGCCGTCAAGAACATCAATTCACCATGATCACCAATTTCAGGAAACTCTACTGTCTTCGTATAATAATTGATATGCACAAAATTGAACTCTATCCAGTTCATTCCAAGGATAACATTAATTTGGTGTAAAGGAAAGCACACAAAATCCATCAAGAAATCCTTCTAAAAAATATTCAAAGGGCACTTCAAACACACATAAGTAGTAGTAAGAGAACCATTAGCGGGCGTTTATATTACCATACTACCATTCATACTAGACAACTTTAAACCCAACTTATTAGCACATTCAAGAGAAATAAAAGAATACGTAGCACCAATATCAATAATTGCAATCAACTCAACACCATTAATAAAACATGTACCTCGAATCAAGTTGTCCTTCTTAGGAACTTCGGAACCACTCAGAGCAAACACTCTGCCATTGGTCTAAGCAGCAGTAGCAGTCTTCTCAGGCTTTTAGCATTAAGTGCTGATATGTCCTTGTTCACCACAATTAAAACAAGTTGGACCTTCATTTAGACAATCACCAATTCGATGACCTTTCTTGCCACACCTGTAGCATCTCACCACTGGATTACTGCATACATCCGACTTGTTATCGGATTTTCCACACTTGTAGCACTTGGGAGGAATTCAACCTGCTCCCCCATTTATCTTCTTCCCATCTGAAAACTTTTGTTTCCCCTTCTCAGCTGGAGTCACAAAAGGCTTTCCTCTAAACTGGCCTTTCTCTTTCTTCTCACTCAGTTGCTTGTAGTTAGCAGATCGAGTTCGGCTATCTTCATCATAAATTTTGTTATTGTCCACTAACTCAGCATACCTAAGGATCTGCTGACATCCAATCCCCTGTTTAATCTCTGGTGTCCATTCTCAAACTTGAGACACTTCGACATCTCAACATCAGTACGATTGTAATGAGGACAATACGTCACTGGCCTATCGAACTTAGCAGCATACTCCACTACCGTCATATATTCTTGCTTCAACTTAAGGAATTCCACCTCCATCTTACCACGAGCATCCTCTGGAAAATACTTTCCCAAAATCTTCCTCCTGAACACTGCCCAGGTCACCATAATACCAGCATCCTCGAAAAGCTGACGGGTATTATCCCACCAGTCTTTAGCCTATTCAGACAACACGTGGGTACCAAATTGTACCTTATGCGCATTCGTACACGCTATCACTCTAAAGATCTTCTCAATTTCCTTGAGTCACTTTTGTGCACTATGTGAATCATGATCACCTTCAAAAATCGGCGGAATGTTACTCTGGAACTTCTCCAAAGCACGAAACTTATCCTGTTCATTATTTTGAGTCGTAGCCTTATCTAGTGCCGCAACAGCTTCCGCAAGAGCACACGTGTTGTTTCCATCCATTCTGCACAACACTCACAGCATTAGAAAAATATAATCGTTAACAATAAATGACCGACAACGGTCTGACAACAACGACACACGACCTAGCAGACCAACCTACTCTGATACCACTAATGTAACACCCTTTTTACCCCACAACATAAATATACAAAACCACTAAATAAAAATCATATTTTAACATGAAAGGGCATCACATTTCAACAAAACATCATTGATACTCGTTTACGTGTCATGTCCCGTAACACAGGTTGCAACATATGTCATAATTAAAACAAGTTATCAATTTCAAAGCAGCGGATCAACATTCAACAAACTAATCAACATAATAAAAAGGATTCGAGTTCTATCCAAAACATCATCATTGTGTAATAAAATAAACAAAAACAACAAAAACATTCACGTGTTCCCAGTGTTACACTACACAGAGCAGGACACCACCTAGACTCTATAAACGACAAAAGGACGCACTCCAAGCTACCTCAAAACACCGAGCTATTCTTGAGTATCTGCAAGATGACATAATAGACCATCATGAAAGGTATGCAGGGTGAGTAAATTCACATTCAATATAAATAATATAAATATGGAATTACAAGACAACATACAACAATACATCATTTACATCAAGTCTCACCCACATACAACAAAATCAATCACATCATCATAAACAAAAGCAATCATGTTATGCCACCAAGAATGAAATGAATTCTTCCTAACATGCAGGTGGTACCGGATCATCATCATGGATAGACACTGGGCCATAAACCCTTCACAAGGGAGCATAACATAAACAACAACTCCCCAATCCACATTATGGAATTGAAGTCTTAATCATCATAAGTATGTCATGAATGCAACAATGCAACAACATCGACATAATTATCATAATCAACATTTGCATCAACAATCATCATTATACATCATTCGTCATTCATACATATACTTTTCCTACTCATGTTATTAATACTTCATAACATCATTTTACAACATAGTCATCATAACATCATTTCATCATTATTCTTACACATTTAGCCTATTATAGCATAGAAAGAACTCACATCAACATCATATCAACATAGCATAACAAAACAAATCATTACGAGTCATTTGGGAAAAGAAAATATTTTTCAAAAAGCTACGGGTCTCGCTAAGCAAGCATCGTGCTCGCTAAGCGAGCATCGCACTTGCTAAGCGAGCAACTCTCTGTTTGTGAACTTCTCAAAGTGTCACTCGCTCGCTAAGCGAGCTCCTGATCGCTAAGTGAGAAGGCGAATTTCAGCAGAAAACCCTGCAATTTTCCACACATCCCAGACACGACCAAAACCCTAAAACCCACCAATTATCAACAAAAAAACAACAGATTTCATTCTTCCTACCTATTATCATCTTATAATCATCAACTATAGCATCTAACAACATCAAATCATCCACAATCTACCAACAAATTCCTTTAACCCTAAGGTTTCCCTAAAAAATCTCCTTTTCTCATAAGACCATCTATACATTATAGATATTGAAAGAGAACTACTCCCCATACCTTAGTCGATTGAGCTTTCTCGATCCAACCTTTGCCTCCTTGTTCTTCAGAGCAACCTTTAATCTTCACCAAAAACACGAATTATGAGAAACCAAGTGTATTCCCTTTTCTCATAAACTTCTCAAAAGACCATCCTACCCCTAAGACCTCCAACTTCTTTTATTTAATTTTTAATAATAATATTTAAATAATATCTAATTATTCTAATATCACTATTTAATAAAATAATTCATTCTTCTTAATATTCCACAAAATACCACAAATTGCCACATGTTCATAAATAATTAAATAAATAATTAAATTATGAATTTGGGGTGTTACAGAAGTCGAGCATGAATTGGATAAGCTAGAATAATATTTGCAAATCAACGAAAGATGGTGGTTAGGGTTTGAACAGTTAAGGTTATTTAATACCGCATTACTAGCAAAATGTGGAGGTTGGTTAAAGAAAAAGATTCCTTGTGGGCGAGACTTTTGGAGGAGAAATATGGTGATTATACTAAGCATATTCTTTATAAGGAAGAAGATCTATCTTTACCAAAATTGTATCAATATTTATGGTAGAGGGACGTCACAACATGTTTGGTAAATTTGATGAATGTTAATTTCGTCATTCAAACTTGGCAATGGTGGCAACATTCCATTTTGGCAAGCAAAATGGCTTGGGTCGTCACCTCTATCGGTTGTTTTTCCGTGTCTGTTTGAGATAATAGAGCATAAATATGTGCTTGTAAAAGACTTGGGTTTGTGGGTTGAGGGTCAGTGGAGGTGGGAACTAAGTTTTAGTGACCTTGAACAACATTCTGGGCCGATGAAGGATTTCAATTATCTTCTTACATGATGTTTGTCCATATTTTGACATGAAGGATCACATTGTTTGGCCTTTTATCTCCTCTAACTGTTTCACTGTTAAGTCTTGTTAGTCTAGGTTGGCGCAGGGGCTGAATGTATCAATAGTGGATGACAGCCTTAAACACGCATTGAAAGCCATGTGGAATTCACAAATTCCATCTAAGGTTCGTGTTTTTGGATGGAAACTCTTGTTAGATTGCTTGTTAACATGTCGAAATCTGTTTATTCATGGAATTATCACTAACCCTCACTAGTTTGTTTGTGTATTTTGCTTCGGTCCTGTTGAAGACGTCGACCACATTTTCTTTGGTTGTCTTAGAATTCGTATGGTTTAGAGATTGGTTTAGAATTGGCTTGGAGTTGAGTTGAATCTTGTTATGCAATGAGGCTTATGTTTGTTGTGCGATTGTCGTCATAGATTGATTGTTTCAACGAAAGATGCTTCATACCCGTTGCTCGTGGTATGTGGTTTGTGATTTGTTGGTCTTAAGATCATATTTTGTTTAATGACAGAGTGGGAGTCGGTAGAAATTTTTCATAGGATTATGTTAATGTCGTTGCAGTGGCTCACAATTCAATCAAAATGTTCAAAATCATGTAGTTTTTACAATTGATTTAAGTTTCCGTTAGATTTTATCTTGAAGTCTATTTTGTTGTGGTTGTGACAATGTCTGTTGTTGTTTGTACATGGTTGGGATACCCCTAATATCTCCGATGGAATTTAATCTATTGCTAAAAAATTGTAAGAATATATAGTACTTCTCTCCTCCTCCCAAAATATATGTCATAGATAATTTTACATAGATTAAAAAATGTGATAAATAAAAGGAAAAGAATAGTATTTTATCAAAATATTCTTGTTTATTATCAATATATCTAAATAATCATAAATATAAAGTGTGAGAATAATAAATTAAAAATATTAATTAGATAGTACGATTAATATATAAAAATTAGAATTATATTGAAAATTAAAAACAACACTTATTTTAGAATAAATAATTTTATCAAATGTAATATTTATTTTGGGACAAACACATATAAATAGATAAATAGATACGAAAAATGTATAATTTAAAATTTCACGATGATAAGCCCATTTGTTTTGACTATTTTTTTAAAAATAATTTTTATAATGCAATATATATATTTCATAAAAACTCCAGATGAAAATTTGGTTTAAATAGTTATTATTAAAATGATATTTTAGATATTTCATCATTTTATTAAAACTTTTTTTGGATATCAAATTTGCAAAAAAATCGTATAATTTTAAAGCTATTTCAAATTGATTTTCATAAAAATTATTTTTGAGATATAACTTTTTCTTTAAAATTGTGATTTCGACTATCTTTTGTTCTTCAATAAAGCATGTTTATGTTATCAGATGTCAAAATTAATCTTTTAATTTAGAAAAAACAAATCTAAAAAGAAAACTTGTAATATTTTAAAAAACAATTTTGTAAAATTTATTTTTAGAAATATAAAGAAAAATTTTATTTTTTTAAAGCTGAAACAAACAAACCCGATGACAGAATTAATCGGTTTATTTTGGAGTTGTAAGGAACAATAAAGATGTTACTACAAAATTTCACAAATATGATTGAATCATTTAAAACATTTAATTTCAAATAAATATGAAAATTTTATAAGACAAAAGATAATTTTAAAGATATTTTTAAAAGACAAAACTTACATACAATAACCTATGTTCAGTTGGTACTGATTTTCAATGAATAAATACTATTATATTAATACTATAAAAAAATTACGTCAGTAAATCTAGTTGTTAAACTTTTTATATATAAAATATTATTTGTAAATGATTATGGTGTATAAAATAATTTATATTAATGGTGTATAATAATTATTACTCCGTCTACTTTTTAATTATTATAAGTCGTTTTTTATTTTTAACCCATATTAAAAAATATAACAATTATGGTATGAAAAATATAAATTATATAGAGTTTTATAAAATTATTTTTTATTAATGATATTTGAAAGATAAATTTATATAATTAAAATAAATAAAATTTAAAGATATAATAATAAAAAATAACATTAATGATTCGTTGATATTACGAAACGACTTATATTATAATATAAAATATTTTTCTAAAACAACTTATAATAAATAAAAAAATGGAGGTAGTATCTTCACAATTTTAAACTAAATTTTAAAGAATTAATAAATATAACAAGTTGTGTTTTCAATTGAAAAGAAATTTGATAAAAGTGATTAGGATGAGACCTTTTTTCTTCTTTCTTTCATTCATCTAATCCACCTCATATTTCTCTATCAAAATTTAAACTTGCACCTAATTTCGATTATTTTTGGTTTATTTTTGGTTCCAAAACTTAATCAAAATCAACACACAATACTTTAATTCAAGCAAGTCATTAAATACTCATGTGAGGAGAGTTATATGTCACACTTCAATATTCTAATTTTGAAATATTTCGATTATTTGATAGTAAATTAATTAAAATTTTGAGTAATCAAGATCACTTAAGAGAAGTAGTAGGGCAGTGGAAGTGGAACATCACATTTTCAAGGAACCTAACTTTAAAAATATCCCATTAGCACGTCTCTCTAATCTATGTTGGCCTAGGATTAGGTAATTAATGGTAGTATATACAGGTAAGTCTAAGCGTCACTTTAATTTGATTTTATAAAATTGTTTTTTATTTTTAAAATTTGAAAATCATGTTAAGAATATAATCCATGTTGTGCAACTTAAGTTCAAGTCCAAACCCAAGTTGATTAAGGTTAAGGTTTATTATGTTAGTGATTTAATAAATTAGTACATATATTATAATTCAGTTTTATAATTATCACATTCAATAATTATAATTCTTATTTTTTTACCGTGTTTTTAAGAATCACACATCGGTAATTGTGTTTTTGAGATCGTGGGTTGTTAATCGCGTTTGTTGCAAAGATGAATGATAATAATGACATTCTGAATTCTCTTCTGATTTTTGACGGTAAGAATTGGATCTAATGGAGAAAACATATGTAATCTTTGTTTGGCTTTCATGAAATCCTAGAAGTGGTTAGTAATGGCGTCTCTGAGCTTGCTCAGAACACAATTGATGCTCATAGAGTCGTAAACAAAGATGCTAAGAAGAATGACTGTAAAGTTGCGTTTTATATTCAATCGCACGCTAAACTCGACGAACTTTGATAAGATTTCCCATGCTGAATCGACGAAGGAGGCATGATATATTCTTGTCAAGTATTACGAATGAGGTGAGAAGATTAAATTCGTCAAATTGTAGATGTTGTGAAGGCAATATGAATTATTGCAGATGGGAGAACAAGAAAAGATTGCAGATTATGTCTTGAAGGTGCATAAGCGTGTTCGTCTCATGAAAGGTTGTGGTGAAACCCTAACTGATAAGATGACAATTGAGAAGGTAATACGCACATTGACTTCTCACTTTGATCATGTTACAGTTGCTATTCAAGAATCCATCAGTCTTAAAACATAAGAACTTTCCAAAGTCCTTATGGGGTGAATCAAACACAATTGTTTATATTATGAACATGTTTCATACCAAGAAGTTGAAAAACAAGGTTCCAAAAGAAGTTTGGATTAGAAAGCTACCATCAATGAGTCATCTGAAGGTGTTTGGATTTATTTTCTATGAGTATATTCTTGATGCTAGGAGAAGGAAACTTGATGATAAGAGTGAACATATGATTATGATAAGATATCATAAGATATCATAAGACTGGTGCATACATGTTATACAATTAAATGAACAATATGATTGAGATAAGTCGATACATTATGATTGATGAGAACGCTGTCTAGGATTGGAATTCAGGTGATGCAATTAACAAGCCATTGATGAGCTATGAAGTTGATAAATAAATCAGTGAGCGTGAAGAAACTCTATTTAATGACACTCCAACAACAGTCAAAGTCGAAGATGATAATATAGTCGAATTTGAAGCAGACAATCGAGAGAGCGTGGCTAGCACAAGCTAAAGACCTTAAAGAACCAGACTATTCCCAGCAAGGCTTTAAGACTGTGAAATGGTTGGTGATGATGAAATAACTCCAGATGGAGATTTGGTTCATTTCGCTTTACTTATAGGTGTTGAACCAATAAACCATAGTGAGGCCTTCAAAGATATACAAGCAATCGAAAGAAATAACATATGGGAGTTAATCGAATTGCCAACACATACAAAAGTTATCAAAGTGGAGTGGGTGTTCAAGTTGAAGCAAAATGTTGATGGGTCGATATCAAGACATAAGGAAAAATTAGTAGCTTAGAGATTTCTTTAGTGAGCAGGACTCGACTACTCTGAAGTATATGCACTAGTAGCTAGATTGGAGATTGTTCGATTGGTGATAGCCTTATCATGTAAGCAAGGTTGGTCGACATTTCACTTAGATGTGAAATCATCATTTTTTTAATGGTCCTCTAGATGAAGAGGTTTATGTCACACAACCTCATGGTTTGTGATACAGGAGGAAGCAAGGAAATTATAGAGGTTGCATAAAACGCTCGATGGCCTCAAACAGACACCTAAGAAGTTATGTTCTACTATAATTAGATTGTTGACCAAAGATTACACATTGATATATATATATATATATATATATATATATATATATATATATATATATATATATATATATATATATATATATTCATTCACGTGAATGAGAAAAAAGACAAGCATTCCATTATCTTACACCAGCCATGGTCGTAGTTATGTCCACTTGTTATGCAAGTCTCGAGGCTTCAATACTTGTGGAAATATACCACCTTCACGCTGCCAATATTTCTCACCTATATGATACATTGCTCATTACTGCCAAAAAATTAATAAGTATATCAATCCTCCCCTAAAATTACCATAGATTCATCATTACATATGGACCCATCAACGTCACTACATTCTTCATATCCTGTGTCTCTCTGCCTAGTCAGAAGAGAAATGAATATCATTCACAAACTGAATCCTAAGTACCTTGGCAGTACCAAGCTTCATGTTCCTCTCTCTATTGAGCCATCGTTTTTTAGTCAAACAACTAGAACATGTGAATGAAGAGATTTTACGAGAAATGAATTTAATGCTCTAATCCAAAAACAAACATAGTACTTGGTACCTCGACTTTTAACAAAAATTCAACCATATGGTTAAGCCCATTACTCTATGAATGATCCTTTCTTTAGTTATACAACATAATTGGCCACTACGCCAATTAGATATAAATAATGGCTTCATGCATGGCTCTCTAACTGAATAAGTCTACATGCAACAACCTTCATGTTTCATCCATCCAAATAAACCTCATCATGTGTGTTGCCTTAGAAATTCAATATAAGGCCTCAAACAAACACCACGGCCACGGGCATGATATCTAACTATAAGTAATTTTCTCTATTAAATGGGTTTGTTAGTTCCAAATCTGATTCATCTTTATTTGTATTTTGTAAACAAGACATGATGTTATACATGTTAGTGTATTTACATGATACCATTATCATGGGAAATTATACTATTAAGCATCAACAAACTTAAGTGACTTCAAGTACAAGAGGGGGTGAACGGTGGTATTCAAAATTCGCGATTACTTTTGTGATTTTCTCACATGTACTTAAAATTGTGTTAGTAGTTTCTTAAAGACAAAGTATAACATCGAAAAGTAAAGACTGATAATTAAATAGCGAAAATTAAAAAGGATAAGAGTTAAAGTGACTACCCTGTAGATTTATCCATGTACAACCAAACGTTGGTCTACTTCTGTCCCCAATAGATCTTCTTGAGATATTGACTATAAACTTTGAGATTTTACAGGTCATGCCCACGAAATTCATACAATTTGGTCTTTGAGATTTTATTGGCTTATCCACAATCAAAGATAAATTTAACCCCAGGCTAAGCTAACAAACCATTTATAGATTTTCCAGGATTATCTCAATAATCAAATAAGGTTTTTTTTTTTTTTCCGGAGAAGCTCAAGAAACCAAGACATATATTTTATGTCTGGTTCATCTTACTAACCAAACTCAATCTCCCAAAAGTATCACACTTTCAAGAATTACATGGCCAACATGACCACTTACAAACTCTTCCTCACAAGTAAAGTTTCACTTAAAAACACCAAGCCATCATAAGTGACAAAAAAATATTTTTAGAGAGAAAAAATAAAGAGATAAATTCCAAAGAAAATGTAAAGATTTGGAAAGTGACATGCAATGAAAATTAGGAGATCCTCCTTTATATTGGTGATGGAAAAATCAGAAAAGAAAATGATCCATGAGCATAATTGATGAGCCATTTGACTGGTGTAATGCTCCATTCAATTGGATGACCTGTTTTTAATTATTTGACTGGCCTAATATGTAAATACTTGATATAGAGTCATTGCAATTCATTAAGGTGTTGTCTCAATCGTTTGTTTAACATTTGACTATTCACCAATCGATTATCTTAATGTTCCAATCGATTGGCTGTCTCAGAAAAGTTTTTCCAATTGATTGGCTTAAGTCTCAAATTGATTGGGTAGTTCAAAAAATATTTTTTAAAAAAAGGGATAATTCCTTAATCACTTGGCTCGGTTTTGAAAAAAAAATTAAGATTTAAAAAGGTAAGAAAAATTCTTTTAAGTGTGTGTGAGTTGTCTTAGAATTTAGGAACTACTCTTTTGCTTTTACAATACTCTGGTAACTCACACAAATACAACCTGACAAGTTTTCACACTTCATCTCTTTCATTATCATGAGGCTTCAAGATTCTTTTATAGATGCAACAATCATATAAGCACTTCAATCTTGAGTCTCTTGATGAAACTTGTGATGTTTTTCTAGTTGGGTCACCATCATCAGAGGGTTGAAAGCCAGTGTCACCATATTCATCACAACTATTGACGTTGTCGTCATAAAAACTTCAGAGAAGATCTTTTACGAGATTATAAATTTTACACATGCAAGCACATAAATCCACACCCTTTCCATTAAAGATTTAGCCATCATGCCTACTTCATTTACCCATAAATCCAAAATTTATTGATTCTCCCAACATCCCTTTAGTTATTCTTCTAATTTATTAACCATCTTATTACATATATCATTTGCACTTCATTTTGGTAGTTCAAACTCTCCCTCAAAAATCTTATGTCGGAAACTCCATTGCTTTTCACCATTCAGATGTCACCACTTGATTCTTGGAGCTCCCATGTGATTTATTTTCTTCACCTTCCCATTGACTCTTACATCCATAACTAATACTTTATGTTGGGTAGTTAAGTTGTCTCCCGATATAACTTTATAATCCAAACAAGTATTCACATCTAACTTCCTGATAGGAAATAAATATATCTGAGAACATGTCACCTCGCTCTTATGTGTAATAAGATGCTCATATTTTTTCCTAAAACATGTATTAGCTACAATAAAATCAAAAGTTGATGAAAACTTTAAGATGAATTTACTCACCTCATTTACCTCCTAGAGACCATACCCTTCTCATGCATGCCTTTAGATCCTCTTTCTACGCTTCCTACATGTCCATTTAGATCTCATAGAAAAACCTTCTTGTCTTGGGTATGTCTTGAAATAAGCCTTTTAAATCCTCCTTAAACTTCACTTTAAGGTGTCGTACTAACCCAACTTGAGGTGTGTGGGCGCTAATAACATTAAAGGTGTCTTGTTCCACCACATAATTCAGGGATATAACCTAATATCATACTATTTTCATATACACAATATCCTTATTCCACTCCCCGTCTAGGATAATACACACCCAATTTCTTTATATAAGTTTGTCGATGTACCACAGCATAAAACTCGAGCTGGCTTTTTTTTACCTTTTTACCCATCCACTTAGTTTCTTGTTGGCACATGAAAATAATATTTTTCCTAACCATATCGTCCACCATTTCCATAGATTTTCTACTAAGTGTGCATATATTCCATGTTCCAAACAAATCCTACTCCTATGAACTAACTTCTTTACCCACATTCGTTCACAAAAATATGGGAACTCTTGGTTATTTTTCACTGCATCCAGATGATCATACATCAACCCTTACTTTTTTCACACTCTACTTGAGCCACACAATATGTTGTTTCATAGCAACCTAACATTCACATTATTATATAATTGATTCATGTTATAGATATTCGACAAAATTTGACATGCACCGCTTAACACAAACTCTCATTTTATTAGGACTTGATAATTGAGCAATGTTGTCATATACATAAGTAAACAAGTGTTGAAACTAATAGAAAAAATTACTTTCAAACTATAAATATATTTTTCAATAAAAATATTCTTACACATACTTAAACTAATATTTATATAGGCAAAATACCTTTTTTGGTCCTTTAAGTTTACCCCAGGGTCCATTTTGGTCCCCTAATTTAAAAAAAATAATCCAAATTGATCATTTAATTGTTCAAACAGTGTCACAATGGTCCTTTTCGTCCATTTGGATGAAATAGACGTTTGTTTTGCTCTATGTGGAATTTAACGTGGATTTTATATATCATCTTCTTCGTTCCATCTCTTCCTTCATCTCTCCTTTTTTCTCTTGCAATAATTTTCCCCAAATTGATTTAGGATTTTTCAAATTTGAGAGGTCAACACTGAAATTGGTTGCGGAAAATGAAATTGTCATCATCAATGAACTCTGGGCATTAATCAAACGAATCCAATTTAAAGATATGTGGTAGTTTAGATTTCAATTTGCGATGGAAACTCATATGTCGCAGTGGAGAAATGGTTGTTCTTCGAAGGGCCTCAACTGTTACGAACTTTGAGAAACAATTTTGGGGATATCATCATTATAAGGTAAGAACAAATTTCAATATTGTATTATTTTCTGGTTATTCTGATATAGACAATTTGTGAACTACATAGGGTGCAACACAAGCTAGTTGTGGATATTTTGATTGGTTATATGAGGATGCGGAAGATGAGAAGGATCAGTTTATGAAGAAGCAAAATAATAGGTTGGAGAAACTTAAAATGAACCTGATACAACAAAAATCCACATCAGATACAATTAAGGGAGTTATAAATTCAAATGAAGAAGATGATGGAATGGGAAAAAATTGGAAGAGAGTGTTTTGTATTGTTTTAGTTGCGGTGTTACTTAGAATGTTGTAACAATTGTATCAATTTGAATATGTTTATACCAGATTGAATATATGGTGGCATAATGTTTTGAATCAAATTGAATATGTTTGTAAGAATATGTTTGTTATCAATTAATGTGTTCCAATTCATTATGTGTTTGATCAGTTAATACCATATGTGTTTTATCGGTTAGCAATCAATATATGTTTTTATCAGTTAATACCAATATGTGTTTTATCGGTTAATACCAATATGTGTGTTTCGATCTATTATGTTTACCAAGAATTTATCTGTTGGTTGATACCATGCACAATTGGTTTATACTCAAATAGATAAAACAAAGCACTTACGTCATTACTAATGTCGTGTAAACCACTAATATTCAATCATTACATATCTAAAAGGCAACTTAGCACAATAAGCTTCCCACTCCCATCCATCTTTACACCTAACCCTCGCCCTTATCTTGTCATTTTTAGTGAACTTCAAATTTTTGCAAGATTGGACTGCATATGAGGATATTGCTTCCATAAAAT
Source organism: Lathyrus aphaca (assembly GCA_963966055.1). Classification (NCBI taxonomy): domain Eukaryota; kingdom Viridiplantae; phylum Streptophyta; class Magnoliopsida; order Fabales; family Fabaceae; genus Lathyrus; species Lathyrus aphaca. The sequence goes on from OZ014525.1 coordinate 19,314,199, forward strand.
CACCTTTGGTACTGAAATACATTCCAACCTCCTATTTGTAATTGGACATGTCTTTTTTGTAACTTGAACATTGAGTACTTCTTTCTCCTAACTCCATTGTTATCATCAATATCACGCCCACTTTCTAAATCTTTACTTTCATTATCATTCATTTAAACTCTTCTTTATTTTCTTTACCTTTTTTATTGTTCCCCTCTTAATTGTCATCTTCATTCACATAGTCAATTAGATTTGCCTTTTTCTCATCCAATTCATCATCATATTCATCATCAAATATTGCCTCCATTGCACTATCATAATTGAAGCTCTCATCCCCACTCTCATCAAAACTAACATCATTATTAACCTAAGCATTTTTTCACTCTCATCTACAATGTCATTTTGCTATACTATTATCTCATCGAAGGGACCATCATAATAATCATGTTGCGACAATATGTGTTGAATATAAATGTCAACACTAAGATGAACCCTATAGAGATCAACAATCTCTTAGTCATATTTGTCACTAACCAACACATTATCTCAAATGTGGGATCCCTATATTATATATTCATATGGCATTATAACCTAAATCCTTAAAACAACCTAACAACTCAAAATAAATCCACATATCACCATCTATTTTCAAACCAGTCACCTCACCCCTTTCGTACACACTAAAATCCCCATTAACAAATTCACCATTTTGATGGATTTTTAGGTGCAAATTATCATCCATTTCAACATATGCCCTAAGTAGAAGCGCAGAAGAATAAAAAGGATTTCAAAAAGTTTCAATAAACCCTAAAACTACCAAAATAAAAAATTTGTTGATAAATCAGTTCAAACATATCTCACCGTCTTCGATTTCACCTTCAACAAATTTATTTGCCTCAACTCGCAGTTGATTCACCTTGAATATACGATAGTTGGTGTGCTATAGTTTACTTCCAGACTTTTGAATGTCTCGTTTATTCCCCTTTCTTTTTTATGTTTGCAAAGTTATATTCCACATGACAGAAAAAATACATATCAGCTACATGTGTACACCACATATATACTACTATTGATTTTGACTAATGAGACAAACAGAAAGGATGAACGTGACACTATTTGAATAATTAAAATATTAATTTGAATTTTTTAAAATTAAAAGATCAAAATGAATCTCAAAATAAACTTAAAGATAAAAAAAAAAAATACCATATTTATATTACCTGAATAACAAAAATATAAATATCCATAAATACTTACTCGTGTATTTTAGTAAAACAAGGGTGGCATTGGAAAGTACATTGGCATAGAGTGACATTAACATAGGTCAGCATATGGACATCACATTGCTTATTAAGAGTGACTGTCAAAAGCAATATGGTTGCAGAGATGGGGGATTGAAATTTAGGCTACCATTTTAAAAGCTACCAACACTTCAATCACCCATTTATTTGTAGAGATGGACGATTGAATGGACGGTACAAACAAGACACCTTGCAACAATGGGGTTAAATTGAATGTAATTAATTTCTATAAAAAACAAGACACCTTGCAACAATGGGGTTAAATTGAATGTAATTAATTTCTATAAAAAACAAGACACCTTGCAACAATGGGGTTAAATTGAATGTAATTAATTTCTATAAAAAACAAGACACCTTGCAACAATGGGGTTAAATTGAATGTAATTAATTTCTATAAAAAACAAGACACCTTGCAACAATGGGGTTAAATTGAATGTAATTAATTTCTATAAAAAACAAGACACCTTGCAACAATGGGGTTAAATTGAATGTAATTAATTTCTATAAAAAAAAAGGTGATATATAATTTTAGGAGATTTTTTTTAAATATAAATTTTTTTTAATTTTATTGTAGTTTAGGTTATTTTAATTTTTTTCAAATATAGTCATTTATATTATTGTTAAATAGTATCATAAAATTAATTTTTTATTTTAATTATATGATATGATAAAGTTGATTTAAATGACGTCATTTTCAAAAATTAAATTATATTAAATCAATTAATTAAAATGGAAGAAGGATTCAACAAATTCACAAATTGTTAAATAGATAAGAAAAAATACAAAAAATAAAAAATAAAACATTAAAAAATTTAAAGAGTGATAAAAAAGTGTATTTAAATTAAATAAAAATTATAAATATCCTAGAAACAATGTATAATATGAACCAAAGATGATTTTTAATATTATAAATAAATTTTTATCAATATTTTGTGAATTTTTTTTTAAAATAATTTAGTTTTATAAAAATATTTCCAAAATAACATATGTTTCAAAAAAATATCAAAATGACTTAGTTTCTACACATGGTCGCCACACTGATTGGCGAACATGTAGAAATCTTGAGGCATTTCGCCACTTGGTTTGGCGAACATGTAGAAATTTTGAACCAATTCGCCAATTGGTTTGGCGAACATGTAGAAATTTTGAAGCAATTCGCCAATCGGTTTGACGAATTCACTTGCACTCAACACACGTTCGTCATTTCATTTGACGAATTGCTTCATACTTTATGCATGTTCGCCCATTGGTTTGGCGAATATATTGACAAACTAAGTCATTTTGGTATTTTTTTTTGAAATATATGTTAATTTGGAAATATTTTTATAAAACTAGGTTATTTAAATAAAAAAAAATCATATTTTGTTATCATGAAAAAATTACCAAAAATTATATGTCTTAGATTATTTTTAATAGTTTTGATTCATCAAATATTATAAATAGTACTTTTTATTATATATTATTAATAGATAATAATTCTATTGAAATATAACATATATAAAATATAGTTAATTATAATAAAAAATAAAGTTATATTTTAAGAAATTATATATAATTTTCAGAATAGCAATTTTATCATCTACTGATATGACTATTTGATTTATCTAAAAATATATAAAATAATAGTAATAGTATATCAATCATGACGTATGACAAATTCTTTATCCAACTCTCTTGTCATCTTATCTACCAATACCAATGTGTATTTAATCATATTTTTCTACATCATTATGATATGTCCATTATTACTTAAATAGTAAAAATATACGTGTACAAAAAATATCCACACAATCAGATTTCCGATAATGTTACACGTGGAATTATTTTTTACAAAATATATTTTCTTTTAAAATCAACACAAATATTTATACAGTGAAATTTTATTACTAGCATCTAACAACACTTTTCTTAAGATGCATACATTTGTTATTAATACTAAATTTTAAAAAGATAAAAAAAGTATATAAATAATTATAGATTTAGTCTACTGTAATTTAATTCTATTTATGATTTAAAGATATTTTTGGTACAAAAAGTTTTCTTTTGTTTTGGAAAGGAAAATATATATTCTAAAAAAATAATAAATAATAAATGTAACCATGGAATATTATGATTCACCGCAATCTTAGTCTTGAAGCAATATTTATGAAGAAAAAAAATCAGAAAAATCAAAATCAATTAAAATATAATATAATATAGGAGATATGTCTTTTTACAAATCATTAATTACATATGTGTCCAATTAACATGTGCAAGTTTCCTATACGTGTAAGTAGATTATTTTAATTGGTAAAATTTTAAGTCAATCTATTTTTCTTTTCTTCTATAAATACTCAACTTCCTTACACACACAACCAAAAAAAAACTAAAATTTTGAAGTTTCTTTATATTCTTTGCTAGAGTAAAACTCTTGAGAGAAAAGTGCTTCTGAAAAAGAAGAAAAAATGCTTCATAAGATTGTGAATGCTTTATGTTGCCATGATGAGAACAAGAAGATGATGATAGGAAAAGTGGTTTTGATGAAGAAAAATGTGTTGGATTTTAATGATTTTAGTGCTTCTATTATTGATAACATTCATGAACTTTTGGGGGAGAAGGTTTCTCTTCAACTTGTTAGTGATGTTAAGCTTGATCATGGTTAGTATTCTCATCCTCACACTTTCTTTCTTTTTTCCTTCTTCTTACAATTATTCCTGTTTATTAATGTTTACATTCCAAATTATAGAGTAGGTAAAAAAATAAACACAACATGTGAGAATTCAGAGGCTTTGCTTGCAAGTAATAAATGCATAGTACAAGCTAATAAAATATCTTAGTACCTTCTTCCGTAATCATTCATTTTTCTTATATGAATTAGTACTTTTTTTTCATCAAAAGTTTTTAACTTTTTATTCAACATTTATTTACTAATATTCAAAAAATATTTACTGCAATGTAAATATACTATGAATTTTGAAGGCAATGATGGCATGAGAGGAAAACTTGGGAAGCCTGCATATTTGGAGGACTGGATTACCACAAACACATTATTGACAGCAGGCGAATCGACGTTCAAAGTTACATTCGATTCGGACGATGTCGATGATATCGGAACTCCAGGAGCATTTCTAATCAAGAATAATCATCATAGTGAATTCTACTTGAAAAGTTTGACACTAGAAAATGTTCCTGGCCAAGAAGGTGTTATTCATTTCATCTGCAACTCTTGGGTCTACCCTGCACAAAAATATCAAAAGGATCGCGTTTTCTTCGCGAACAAGGTATCTTTAAATTAATACTGTAATTAACTTATTTGTTTGTTTGTTAATATTGATTGCGCGAATATTGTTTGTTGTTGAATATTGATTGCGCGAATGTTGTTGATGTTTTGCAGACGTATATTCTGAGTGAAACACCAGAGGGACTTATTAAGTATAGAGAAGAGGAACTGGAAACATTAAGAGGGAATGGAAGTAATGTGCAACTGGAAGAATGGGATAGAGTTTATGATTACGCGTATTACAATGATTTGGCTGATCCTGATAAAGGTTCAGAATATGTTCGACCGGTTCTTGGAGGGTCTAGCGAATATCCTTATCCCCGGAGGGGAAAGACTAGTAGACCGCCTGCCAAGTCAGGTTTGTTTCTTTTGCACTTGCGTTCCATCACATTTTGTTATAGTTCAGTAAGATGTGATTGAAAGATAATTTTGATGATGATGTTTTCAGATGCGAATAGTGAGAGTCGATTGAAGCTTGCGATGAGCTTAGATATCTATGTTCCGAGGGATGAAAGATTTGGTCATATCAAATTGGCAGATTTTCTGGCTTATGCATTGAAAGCTATTGCTCAAATTATCCAACCGGAACTCGAATCACTATTTGACAAAACTCCTAATGAGTTTGATACCTTTGAAGATGTACTTAAACTCTATGAGGGTGGGATTAAGGTGCCTGAGGGTGTTCTTAAGGGAATTAGAGATAAAATCCCTGCAGAGTTGCTCAAAGAAATTCTTCCAATCGACGGTGAAAGATTGCTCAAATATCCCGTTCCTCAAGTGATTAAAGGTATTTTCTATCACACGTGTATCTTCACCTATGAAGTTTTGACACAGACACCAAATAACGTCGATAATTATTCAACAAGTTAGAGATGTTTAAATGTAATCACATGTGTCAGTGCCTAGTGTCTGATACCAGACATACCACGCATACGTTCATTCTGAAGTGATAGTGCTACATATATAATATCTTTACGTATTATATTGTAATGGAACTCTTAATGATTTGGACAGAGGATAAATCCGCATGGAGAACCGATGAGGAATTCGCTAGAGAAATGCTGGCCGGTGTAAATCCTGTCATAATCTCTTGCCTGCAGAAATTCCCACCAACATCTAATCTCGATCCTAAAATCTACGGCGATCAATCTAGTACAATAAAGGAAGAACACATTGAGAGCAACCTGGATGGACTGACAATTGACAAGGTCATTTTCAAGCTTGATACGATATTTCGCAGGTAAATTAAATTCATTTTTTAATCTAATGTTATGATCCATTATATTCACAGGCAATTGCGCAAAAGAAGCTGTTTATATTGGATCACCATGACGCGCTCATGCCATACTTGAGAAGAATAAACTCAACTTCTACAAAGACTTACGCTAGCAGGACGATCCTATTCTTGCAAAACAATGGAACTTTGAAGCCATTGGTCATTGAACTGAGTTTGCCACATCCCAATGGCGATCAACAGGGCGCGATTAGTGAAGTTTATGTTCCCGCAGAAAATGGCGTCGAAAATTCCATCTGGCAGTTGGCTAAAGCTTATGTCGCAGTAAACGACTCCGGATATCACCAACTTATCAGCCACTGGTATAAGTACTTTTTTTGTTGACAAAACTACTCTCGCACGGGCACACTTAACTTGTTACTAACTTCTTTCCGTATATGACAGGTTGCATACTCATGCGGCGATTGAGCCATTTGTTATATCTGTAAACAGGCAACTTAGCGTGCTTCACCCGATTCATAAACTATTGTATCCTCACTTTCGCGACACAATGAACATAAATGCACTCGCGCGACAAATCCTCATCAATGCAGGTGGCATTCTAGAGGCCACAGTTTTTCCAGCCAAGTATTCCATGGAGATGTCATCCGCGCTTTATAAAGATTGGACTTTCCCCGAACAAGCACTACCCATAGATCTTATCAAAAGGTAAACAAACCATACAATTTGTAAACTTGACACTATTTTTTTTATGGTAATGAGCTCGAATCTTGTTGATTCTTTCAGAGGAATGGCTGTTGAAGATTCATCGTCACCGCACGGTCTTCGACTATTGATCAAGGATTACCCTTACGCGGTCGACGGGCTAGAGATTTGGTTTGCCATCAATACATGGGTTCAAGATTATTGCTCCTTCTACTACAAAACCGATGAAACAGTGAAAAACGATGTAGAACTACAATCTTGGTGGAAGGAGTTAATCGAAAAAGGGCACGGAGACAAGAAAGACGAGGCGTGGTGGCCGAAGATGCAAACAGTTAAAGAGTTGATAGAGAGTTGCACTATCATTATATGGATCGCTTCTGCTCTACATGCGGCTGTAAATTTCGGACAATATCCTTATGCAGGTTACTTACCAAACCGTCCAACGATAAGTCGGAAATTCATGCCTGTGAAAGGAAGTGAAGACTTTGAGGAACTCGTGGCGGATCCTGACAAGGCTTTTCTGAAAACAATCACAGCGCAATTGCAGACACTGGTTGGCATTTCCCTTATAGAGATATTGTCTACACATTCTTCTGATGAGGTGTATCTAGGACAAAGAGATGGTGAGAATTGGACAAATGATGCAGAGGCATTGGAAGCATTTGAGAAATTTGGAAACAAGTTGAAGGAAATTGAAGAGAGAATTGTAGCTATGAATGGTGATGTTAGTTTGAAAAATAGAGTTGGAGAAGTTAAAGTTCCATACACTTTGCTTTATCCTACTGGTGAAAATGGATTAAGTGGCAAAGGCATTCCCAATAGTGTCTCCATATGATTATTTGTGTTTATAATTTGCACATTTGCATATAAATAAAAATTGCGCATTCGAGGTTTTAGATCAAACGGCCATTAATCCTTTAATGTGTGACAGACCGCAGGGAATAATTTAATTTCAGTTTGATATGTATGTTAAATTTTAAGTTTATAAATTTTTATTTGTAGTCAATTTAGAATTTTGTTTTTTAAAAGTTTATAATGAATGAATTAAAGTTAAGTAATGTATATTTATGTGTGGTCTGAATTTATAATCTCATGTGTTTTCCCTAATATTTAATCTTACCAAGTTTCAATTTCTAAATAATGTAGATCAACAAAAGCATTCATCGTCTTATGTTTCTTCAATTGGTAGGAAAAAAATTCACTTTCCTATACAAATATATTAGCTATTTTATGGAGATTCTCTTAAAATATTTAAAATACTTCATTTTAGTTTTCAAAATATATAAAAATTCCTCATATTAATTTCTAATAATTTTAGTAGTATAGATTTTACATATTTGAATTAAATTGAAAAGTGAGTAATCTTTTAAAATTAAATATATGGTTTATATTAAAAAATCACAGTTTATACTTTTGAAAACATATAAATAAACTTAAAAAATTAGTGACAGAAAATAATTTCTAAAACTCTCGTTGAATATTAGGTAGCATCTAAGATGAACCATCAACTAAGTGGCTAACGGTGGACCACAAATAAGAGTCATTAGATTAAGTTATTATATAAGATTTTATCATATATCACTTATATAGGAATTTTTCTTCTATCTTCTTCATTCACTTTCAGAACCACCATTTTCAAACTCAATAAACAACATTTCTTCTGTCAAATGAGAAAATTTCTGCATAACATTGTAATAATTTTCAATTCCCCCTAAAAATCCCGATTAACAAATTTTCATACGATCATCAAAGCAACCATACAAACTTTTCCAATTAAAATCTTTCTATCATAAAAGTTACATTCATTCAAAAGTTTAAATCCTTTCAAACAAATTAGTGTTTGTAAATTAGTAGTAAGTAGTGAACAATGAAAACATGACCCAAATAATTAAAATATGTGATCCAATGCTCATATATTCATACTATTGGCTTCACATATTCAAACCATGCGCATAATTAATTTATCAATGACGGAAGCATAAAACTCACAAAAACAGAGATGTTACTCACAAGATTTGGTTTCTCATTTTAGAGTTTCACCGCACAAATAAAATGATGGTACTGAGAAAACACCAAGAGATGAATGTGTTTGAGTTTATCATTCCAATCTTGTTCCGCAATATCAGTTTCCACATCATCAAGTGGGAAATCAAAAACTCAACAACATCACCAAGAATCTCATCAAATACACAGTTAAAATTGTTGTAAAAAAACCAATAGTTCTTCGTATTATCATTATCCTGAAAAAGAATAAATAAAAAACCGTCCATGATTTATTGGTAATTCAACCCAAACTTATGCTACTACACATTTATTTTACTACCGTTAATTATTAAACTTGAACATTCAAACAATATTCAATTTTGTAAGGGTTTTGTGGATTCTTGTTGACTATCGATGATGAAGTTAATTTAATAAATATTCACTTTTTATTTTTACAACTAAGAATGTGATGCTTTGAAAATTAGAGAAGGGCTGTTGTGAGAGTGAAAATGAAGAAGATAGACAAAGAAAAATTCTATGTAAGTGATACACGATTAGATCTAATACAACTAAATCTTGATCAAATCTAATTATATAAGTTTGAGGTTTCACTTTTGAGAGACTTAATTAAACTCTCACCTTGGAAGTCACCCCAAAATAAATAAATAAAAAAGTTAATTTAAAAAAAGGTGTTAGAAATATTTAGAACTTAGAACAGACTCGAAAGCGTATTTGAGAAGCTTTTGTAATTAAAAGCGCCAACTACCTAGCGCGAAAACTTCCACCATTTTCAATTTCGTCACCGCCTTCACCGTGATTCGTACCGGAGCAAAATATGTCAGATTCACAGTTAAATTCAGAGGTTTTCACCGTTCGGATTGTCTCCATAGACCATTACATGGCACCGCCAATCCCCGCCATTGATATCTCTTACAGCACCTTCCAAGGTATCAACTAAACCCTAACCGATTAAACTCTTAGAAGAACAAAACGCCACCTATTTATGCTTCATTCCGCTTTTACAGTATTCTGATTCACTGTGCACTGATTTGTCTTCTTCCTTATGCTGAAAATAATCAGGTGGAAAAGTTAACGAAGTTCCTGTGATAAGAGTTTACGGTTCTACTCCTGCTGGCCAGAAAACTTGCTTGCACATTCATGGAGTAAGTTTTCATTTCAAATTCTGTTTCTCGTTTAAACTAATTGAAATGGATAGTTATTTATAAGGTTTTAAAAAACAGTATGCGAAAACGGCCACGGCAAACCGGATATTGATATAGTTATTCAACGTTTTTATGATAAAGAAAAAATTTGTGATTAATAGCGATTGCAATTAGTGTCACAACACCTGGACAAGTCGAAATCGCGAAAGCCTTTATGCGACCGTGACCGTTATTTAACACCTTCAATTATGCTTTCTGTTTACTTAAATCTTAGTAAATTGTTGTCATTACCGTGTCTAAGTTTATTCTAGAAAGTTGTAGTCTCGATGCAGTAGCAATGCATCAAAACCTTGATGTTGAGTCGAGATCTTTGATTGTTAATCATTGTTTAAAATGTTGGTAATAAGTGCAATAAGAGAGTTTAAGTTTTTTGAATGATACAAAATTGTTATTATTTTATTATCTTTCAAGTTGGGTTAAGATTATATTTAATCTGTTCATCTGTGTTATTCTTTGTAGGCTTTACCTTATTTATATGTGCCGTGTTCAGATATACCGCTTCAACTAGACCGAGAAGGTAACAACAAGTCATTTGTCTTGGTCAATGTTTTTTCTAAATTCTAACGATTCTGGTGAGTTACTTCATTGTCGAGTCATACGTCATTGTCAATGTGTTTTCTAACTAACCTGTTCATTTATCTGTATCTACGCTTGAAATATATGTAAAATTTTGGTTTAATTACTCATTGCTTAGAATATTTTTTCCTTGATGTTGTACAGGTGATGCATACACCTATATTATAGCTGATTCTCTCGAGAAAGCTTTGAAGGTATCTTTGGATGAGTTAGAAAGGGTTTTGCGCCCTCTATTTTATGATTGTCTTGATGCATTATTAATAGATAAACTTTCTTAAATTAAAGATGCAATGCCAATTCTTGAACTTTTACAGCTTAAAGGCAGTGCTGGTTCATCAAGACAACATGTACATGGATGCAGCCTTGTACGAGCAAGGAAATTTTATGGATATTGCTCATCTGAAGAGTTTTTTGTAAAGATTTACCTGTATCCAGATGTTGTATACAATTTTTTATTCTCTTTGCAATATTTTTTCACATGCACAGTTGCACATCCTGCACATGCCACATTTAAGAATGAGCTACAATGATAGCATGTCTAAATTATGGGAATACTTCTTACCAAAAAAGGGTAGGCCTTGACTGGCTCTTATAGATATTATCCTCAAGATGTCTCTCGTGCAGCAAATCTTCTCTTGGTAGTACTTATGTTGCAACTCCTCATCATTTTCTTCTGAATACTATAAATTTTATTGATAATTAGAAAATCTATTTCGAAATTGGTACATCTTCGTTTGATGTTACTGAGAATAAACTTTCACCATGACATTTGCTTTTCAGGCTGGTGCTGTTCTTGATAAAAGTTTACAGCCTCACGAATCACATATTCCCTTTATTCTTCAGTTTTTGGTATGCACTTTCATATGATGGTTTGGTATAACTGAAACTTGTTATAGTTTATGTGCAACTAAGCATGATTGAAAAGATTTTCTGTTTAAATCAGTCACTTTTCTTCACATGGTATTATCGACACCCTGAAATTTGTTCAATCTAATTTTGTTTTCTTTTTCCTATTATTTCTATGATTGTGAATGTCTTGGAACAATCTAGTTATTGCTTTGAGTTTGTCTGATATGTTATTTGTGAATTGTGATACATTCAAGTTGCCACTGCCTTATAATTTTGTGCTCATTTTACTGTGCACCTGTTGTTAATTAAACTTTTTGTACATAGTAAGTGTCATTTTCCCCGGCAATGTTAAATAAATTTTGTACCGTAGCTGTTGTCTTCTTTATTTTTGAAAATGCACTGTGTTTCTCCAACAGTGTTCTCTCATTTGATTGCCTTATTGCCTGAATAAAAAATTCTTTACCACACGTTTGCTTAGTTTTGCCTAGTGCCGCCGGTCGATAAACTTTATTTTGTTATGTTAGGTTGATTACAACTTGTATGGCATGGGTCATTTACACCTGTCAAAGATGTGGTTCCGCCATCCCATGCCAGATTCTATTCACAAGAAATTAGACTTCAATAGCCAGCACAAAATGGTGAGTCGACTTGCATGTTTTCTGAATTTGAAATCTCCCTAACTTTGTCTTTTATGTTTGACTGCCATTTTGTATGGTTTGATAAGATGTTCCCTATATTTGATATCATAATCTTTTCACTAGGCAGATCTTGGTACCGATGCATGTTTAGAGTCAAAACTGTGGATGTCTTCTATGATCTCATTCGACTGGATGTGGCCACTCCCTAATGAATTTGGTACTTCGTCAAGTGATAAGGCTCACTGTCCTAAGCGTCAAAGCATCTGCGAGCTTGAAGGAGATGCTTCTGTTGATGGTTTGTCTAGTTTTATGGCCATACTGACACAATACAAATAATGGTGTCAACTGCTACTGTTATTCTTCTGATAACGGCATATCTGTTCTGCAGATATTCTTAATCAGCAGTTTAAAATGTTTTCATCTCTCTCAGAAACAGGATCAAATGTAAACATGGTTCAGTCACTTGTACCAATATGGGAGGTAACTCATTAATCTACTTTTCTATGTTATGCTGTCAATGTTTGGGTTTTTCGAAATTAGCTAGCTGTCCATTTGTCCTGTAATGTTTCAGGAACAGCGGAAACGGACGGGGGTTCACGAGGCTACTATGCCTTCTGATCCTGGTAAACCACTTCCAGAAGATGTCATGAAATTTCTCTCATCTGGTCTTGAGTCTGAGAAAAAACTTATTCAATTATGCAGTGAAGCTGAGACCACTTTATTTTGCACTCCTTTAGAGAAGGCACTCAGGTTCATGCACAACCATTGCTGATGGACAATTTTTGATATCTTATTTTATTCATGAAGGCCTAACAAGCCTTGAAATGTTGCAGAGAAACAGACATAATAGGCTCAGCATCGCCACCAGCATCACTGTGTAAAAAGGCCAAATTTCTTAAGAAAGGGACTGACACAAGTCCAAAGTTGTTGAAAATTGGTGAAATGCAATCAGCTGGAAATATCAAAATGTTGAACATTAAGGCAATAGCTTTTTCCAGTACTTTTCTTCTATATACAATAAGATACCTTTTTAGTTAAAATTCTTAACATTTTTAAACTTGATAACCTTCTTCAGGAGTAGAGTAGGGTATTGATAATTAATGTATATTTATAGATGGTGAGTGTGTTTTCTTTCTATTTTCCATATATATAAATAATATATTATTTTTGTTAACTACATTTATGGATGATATTATCGCAAATTATTCAAAATAATACAAATTTATCGATAAATAAGAAACTGTTAAGCCATTTCAAAAAAGAAAAAGTAAAAAGGAAACCGTTAAAGAAATAGTTAAAGAAATAGAAAACAACGCTCTCACTTATATATAAAGCTATTCTCATTTTCCTAAAAAATGATCCCAGAAATATAGACAAAGGGTTTAGAATTTAGATTAACCATGACACTATTCAACCTTTGATACTCTTTTACATGATTTGGTCTATTGAAATTTTATGGTCCAATTTTGTGTTTCATGCTTTCTAGGATGCTGATACGGAAGCACAAAATCTTCTTAAGTGGCTCGCGACTTCTCAAGCGGCAGGGGATATAAACTCTGATGACGAACTTGCTTGTGAAACAGCCTTGAGTCCCTTGCTTCCTGCTGCAACAGTTGATAAGATGCTGGAGAAAGCAAATATAGCTTTTGAGAATGAGTCCCAGCAGGAGTGTCAGGATATTCTAGATTCAATTGATGATATGCTTGAGTTAGACCAACCAAAGGAAAAGCCTTCTCGTTCCGTCGATCACATTGTTCCTGTTGAAGCTTCACCGGACATCATGATACCCCAAGTTGATGGTTCTAATGATGATGAATTCCCAAGTCCACCTGCTAGTTTGGCTGGAATCTCTAATGCAGTTGAAGTAAACAGTGAATACAAAAGAGCTTCTGAGTACCATTTACTGCAGAATACTGACACAAGTACAGTTACTGCAGACAAAAGGAATAGAAAATGGGGATCTTTGCCTTTTTCCATGACCGGGAAGGTTAATAGTGATAGCAAAGATTCTGCTCTCTCTGATCACTTAATCAGAAATGAGGTTAAAAATAGTACTTGTATTAAAAGAAATGTTGACGAAGGCACTTCAGATTCAAAAGAAGTTCATAGTTTGGTTAACTGTTCGTTACGGGACTTGATGAGACGAAAGCGATCCTATAGAGTTGAACACGATGACCAAGAACCTGGAAATGCAAAGAAGCTTATTTTGGACAGGCACGGGGGACCAAAAACATGCCTTTGGCCAAAACAAATTGAATTGGAAATAATGCAAACTGATGAAGTAGAAACAGAACTCCAGAAAAATTCTGATCATGAAGTGAGAGGTCTTGATTTAGTGTGTGGGAAACAATCGCTTCCATCTGGCAGTGATAGTTTTTTGAATATGTCAAAAGATGAATGTTTTGGTCAACGTGAAAGGGAGTGTCTAGATGCAAGTATGGTGTTGAGGAACTCCGCAAATCAAAGTTCTTCTCCAATGCATGAAGGGCAAGGCCTGCTTGAAACTTCACATTTTATTTATTCCATGGACAGATCTGTGGCTCTGAGGGAGAAAAACCCCAAGGATGAAACAAATTATGCAAAACCTGTTGCTTCTGATGCTTATACCCCTAATCCCTCTCTAGGCACTCAGTTGAGAACTGATGTTGATCATAAAGTCAGAGATCCTGAGAGGTGTCCGCAAACTGATTATACTGCTTTAGGTAGTAGACAGAACACATTAGTTGATGATGAAGTTCCGCGAAAAAGTAACTGCCTGAGTAAAATTTCTTGTGGTAACATATGTTTTGTGGCACATGATCAGATGAAGTCTTATGAGCATGCCGTGGGAAAAAGTGCTGCAAGTGACACAAGAGTATTGCTAAGTGAAAAGGCTGTTAATCAAAAGCTGGATAATAATTTGTTGTGTGAGACTGTTGGCTCAGAGCCCATTGTTGATGACCTGAAGAGTAATCACATGAAATTAACTGAAAAAACCGTAGGCAATAGCTCTTCGATTGACAAGAATCTTGAAAGTAATTTATCCTTGCCAACCTTCTTTGATACTAGTTTACATTTGGATGAGGATGATGAAATGCCAGGTCTTAACTATACCCTCTTCAATCCAACTCTCCTCCCCTCCTTTTTGAAACTTTGTTTTATGCTTGTTATACATTGAAATTGAACAGGTTTTGAATGTGTTTTTTGTTACATAAATTTTAGTGAATATATGATTCACTCATGCTTTTTTAAACAATAGAGCCTCTTTTGTACTAGCTTGTGTATTAACTAGCTGTCTGTCAGCCTTTATTAATATTATTTGTGGATACAAAACTTGCCATTCTGTGGAATAGCCAGTAAACAAAAGTTCGAAAGAAAGAAAGATGATGCTTTTATGTTGAGGTGTCCCGAGGTCCAATCATTTAAGAAACATTTATAGAAGATATCCCTTTCTCAGATTCAGTGCTGTTTTATTTGGAATTACTATGTTCTTGATAATTTGATTTTAACTTTTTAAAGAAAATATGATAGAAATGTTTTCTTTTCACTGCCGGGTGGCTGCTTTTGGCATTACTTTTTCTGGAAACACATGGGTCTGGAATGGAAGTGGCTATATAGAAGCAGCCACATTTTGTTCATCTCCATCATATACACATGTTTAGATGTGTTATAATACAAATGAATTTTGGTTATTTGATTTATCCAGGAAGTAAGTCATTTTGTGAAATAGTGAAATTCCTTAACTTGATGTTATATGCTGTGTAATTGACCCCATCTAGAAGGATTTGGCTTGATTGTTAATTTTAGCTTGTTATGCTTCGTCCATATCTTCTGGTTTGATCTTACTGGATGTTTGATGAAACTTCTCATGAGCTTATGTTAATTTCTTGAAGGGAATGCTCTGGATGTTTTTCTTCCTATTTCTGCAAGGAATTCCCAGAAACAGATGGAACCTAGGAACAACTGTGCTACTTTTAAAACTCCCAGATCCTCTGGGACAAAGAGCGTTTCTACTTACTATCAAAATGATGGCTCTCACCTATACCTATTAACACCTAATATTTTGCCTCCTTCTGCCGGTTCTGTGCAAAGATGGCTATTTTGTGATGAGAGAGGTATTTACTAACATACATGCATTTCATAGCTGATCAATGATTTGTTTTTACCCATTTCACTTACTCTAGTAAATTCACTGAAGAAATAAAAAAAGTTAGTCTTCATATCTGAAGGGAAAGGTATTTTTAATTTATAGGAAAGTGATTTGAAAATTTTAATTGCTTTTCGAGTGATCCATTGGCAAGTTTTAGCAAAATGTTGACTATTATTAACAGAAAGAGATAGACCCAAATGTGAAGAATGACATTTAATAGGTTGTCAATAGCGCGCTATAGCGGTATAGCGTAGCAGTAGAGGGCCTCGATGCTATGCTTTTGGCCCGCTAACCGCGATAGCGGAAATAGCAGCCACTATTTGGGAGGTCATGGCGGCGCTATAGCAGTTCTGTAGCGTTTACAGACCGCTATTGTGAAGAAAGGGCAGTTTTGTAATTTTGAAGTTTTTAAAGGGCAATATTGGTATTTTAGCCTTTCATTTTACTAGTATAAAACATGATAATGATGCATTAGGTCATTATCCCCCTCCAAACGGTGGAAAGTTGAGTTACTGTTCTCTGTCTTCGTAACCTAAAAACAAAACCCATGTTACCGTTACCTCATCTTCACTCAAACGCAGCCGACTCCACCTCAACTTAGATTGGAGATTGTGAGATTTGAAATTAATTATCTATAAAAATTATAATATAGATTCATTCTAAGAAGAGAGGCAAGCTAGAGCATCAAAAGCTACAAGACTTGGTTTTTGTGAAGTACAACCAAGCTCTCATGGAACATTTCAATAGCAATGATTTAACTGATCCTATTCTCCTCAACAATATTGATGAATGTTATGAACGGTTGCAACAAAATGAGGATGAAAATGGAATATTGGAAGATGATTTGGTTTTTGGAGAAGAGGGTTTGACTTGGGAAGTTGTTGGTAATGCCGCTGGAGCAAATGAACCAACAAGAGTTACTAGATATAACTCTAGACTTGCTACATTAGTGTCTAACGAAGATGATGAGATGGAGGTGGAATAAGAAGAGTTTGAAGTTGAATCAAGTGATGAGCAAGATGATATGAATGTGGTGGAACTTAGAAGTGAAGATGAGGCTGATGTGGTTTAGTTATTTTGTTACGTTTGTTTAGGTTTAGAATTTGGTTTAGTCATTTTGAGCATATTTATAATTTGATTTTGATGAGAACTTATATTGTGGTGCTATTGGAATTTATGTATTGTTGCAACTTCTATTTTTAAAGTATTATGTATGTTGTTGGAACTTGTTTTAAGTATTTATGAATTCTTGTTAAGTATTTGCCTTGGTTTTGAAAGCTCACAATAGCGGTCATCCCGCTATCCGCTATACCGCTATAGCATTTTGAGGGTCCGGCGCTACGCGCCGCTATATGAGATTAACAACCTAGGGCATTCATATCTTGTTAAGACTGCTCTGAATTTTGGTAATTAAAACGAGCTTGTTTTACAAGGTTTTATCTGTTCAAAATAACTTAATATAATAACACATAAAGATGCATACATCATAGATCTAAAAGTCTGTAACAGCAAGATTAACAGAGACATACCTTCATGTCTATGATTATGGCAAGGTGAACCTGAATCTGGTTATACTAATATTCTCTATCCCGGGTATACTCGTGCTTAAATGCAGATGACCAGGATGTACCTGCAAAGAATCAGGATGTACCTAAATGCACTTCTGGACCTCTTCTCATGCATACTCCTGATCAAATTCGTCAAGAACCTGATGGAGAGGATAAGGACATGTCTAGTTTCACTTCTGGATCTCTTCTTAGGCATGAGCTGTATCAAGATGCTGACATGGAAAAGAAGCTTCCATGCATTAGCGAAGGACAAACAGAAAAGATAAAAGCATGCATGGATGGCTCGCAAGATATTTCTCAGATATCAGGCCCGGAGGAGAAATCAAGGTTTACCCCTCTAAGCCAAATTGGATTTCAAGACCCTGCAAGTGTTGGCCGTGGACAGCAATTGACATTAGTCAGTATAGAGGTATTGGGCATAGTGTTGTCATGAATTAATTTTATTTACAGAAAATGTGACATTGGCTTCTAGATTTCTTTGATGCCAGAGATTTGAATTTCTGGTTCTGATTCCTCGCATTTTCTTAGAATTTGATTCTTAATATTGGGTGATGACAATCTCTTTATCTCTCATGCACACAAAACATCAAATCATCAACCTTTATTACCAGCCGTGCTTCAAAAGTAATGATGTTGATAACTCGATAGCAAACTGTATTGTTGATTTCTTTTCTGGTTAATGATTTCTTTAATATTAGTTATTAGCTTTTTATATTGTTGTTAGATGCTTTGTGGTGATATTTAATTAAAATCAGTTTTCTGTAGTTATAGTTCTCCACTTCCAAATTCTTATACTTTAGTTTTTAATGATCATTAATTAAAACCCCAAGATGCCTATCAATGTTACCTTCTCAGACTTGTTCTTGCAACAAGTGATCACTATTCAGCATCATTTTTGCTCTATGAATTGGGCATGTATTTTGCTTTTATGGCTTGTCATTGAATAGTACATTTTTAGCTTGTGTTATGTTTTAACTACATCTAAAATTTTTAAATAAATTTTTTGCTGTCGGTTTTAGTTAGCATCTCTATAATCTTGGCACTCACTTGTCTGACTTGATTACAATATTGGTAGATTCTTGCAGAATCTAGAGGAGACCTTTTACCTGATCCTCAATTTGATGGGGTAAATACTGTAGCTCTTGGTTTTCAAAACGATTGTGATGCTGCTATTGAAGTTGTAGTTCTTTTGCATAGTAATTATGTACCTTGTCAGAGGTTTGTAATGTCTCCTTATTTCACCAGTTACTCATTTTTTTTCTTGATTGGTTTTTTATTGAGGGGAAATTTTATCCATTGGTATAGTATACTATACATATTTCTTACAAACTCATTTTATGTTTTCAGAATCACCATTGATGTTTATTCTTGATTGGTTTGCAGAAGTCTTGATGGTCTATCAGACTGCAAAGTACTGAACTTCACTGATGAGAAGCACTTGTTTAAAGAATTTACGAAGATTGTGTCTTCATCTGATCCTGATATATTGATGGGCTGGGATATTCAAGGGGGTTCTCTTGGTTTTTTAGCAGAAAGGGCTTCACACCTTGGTTTGGGATTACTTAATGATTTGTCTCGCACACCATCTAATTCTTGGGTTAATTCTCAAGACATCAAAATGTCTGAAAGGAGTATCTTGGAACCGGACATCCTGGATACTCCTAGTCAAGATTGTTGTGCACAAGAAAGTTCAATAATTGAGGATGAATGGGGAAGGACACATGCTAGTGGAGTTCATGTAGGTGGAAGAATTGTCCTTAACTTATGGAGATTGATTCGTGGAGAAGTCAAGCTAAATTTGTATTCAGTTGAAGCTGTTGCTGAAGCTGTATTGAGGCGAAAAGTTCCTTCACTCAACCACAATGTGCTGACAAAATGGTTTTCAAGTGGTCCAGGACAAGCAAGATATCAGTGTATCAAATACATTGTGGATAAAGCAAAGCTGAACCTTGAGATATTAAATCAACTTGATATGGTACAGTTGCACTAAAAGTTTATTGCTAATGCACATATATTGGCTGCTTGTTTTGGCTATACTATATGTGCATTGAAATCTCAACATATTTTATTTATTTACACTTACTTTTGATATTTTTCATGCGTTATTTTAAGCTTCTTTCTTTGAAGTTAATGGATGATAACACCAGTTTTGGTTTCACACTACCTCTTAACTGTTGGACTTTTACCATTTGGTCAAAACCTTTCTTACATTACTTAGGTCTCAGTGTTGATATGTTATTGTATATTGTAAATCTACAACTCTGTGGTTTCCTTAATTAATCTTTATTGTCATGTTTTGGGTCCAAATGTAAGTAACATTTACATCTCTTTATTGTTTGTTGAATTTTTAGGCTTTAGTTATTTCTTGTTTATTTTTATTTTTCAGGTTAATCGAACATCAGAACTTGCTCGCGTCTTTGGAATAGACTTTTTTTCTGTTCTTTCTCGAGGCTCCCAATACCGCGTTGAATCCATGTTTTTGAGGTTGGCCCACACACAAAACTATGTTGCTATCTCGCCTGGAAAACAACAGGTACCTCTCCTTTATCTGTAGAAAACTACAATGTGATCCATCATACCAAGCACATTACATACCATAATATTATTCTGGATGTCTAGAGAACAATGAATTTAGTACTACTACTCAATATTCTTATCCTGTTGTTCACCCACCCTCCTAGAAAGATTTCATTTTGATATGCACTTTTGCAGTTTTCACAGTATCACATTATTTATTATTATATATTGTTGTATTTTATTTATTAATTTCTTTTAGATCTTTTCTTTAACTAATTTACATGATAAACTTGTTCTCTCTAACACAAGGAAGCCAAAATGATTTGTCTAAGTCACCTTATATTCCCAATGCAATATTAATGACAGTTTTCCCAATATATCCTCATAGATTTATTATTATTTATTCTTTTAATTTGGGACTGAGGGAGTATTTTAGTTGAGAGAAGATTGGGTGTGATGAATGGATAACTATGGGATTTTTGTTTGTTTTTATTGAAACAGGTTTTATTATTATTATTTATTTATTTATTTAATTACTTTTGTCATTCCTGGGCTTCTTTAACCATCTATTTACAGTTTGTTTTATTCACTTGTTCTCAAAGGCTGAACGAACCATTTTTGTTGTAGGTTGCTTCTCAACCTGCCATGGAATGCCTGCCTCTTGTAATGGAACCAGAGTCGGGATTTTATTCAGATCCCGTTGTTGTACTTGACTTCCAATCTTTGTATCCATCGATGATAATTGCATACAACCTTTGCTTTTGTACATGTCTTGGCAAAGTTGTGGCATCAAAGATTAACACACTTGGGGTAAGTCCATTTTCACCAGAGCAACATGTTCTGCAGGATTTAAAAGATCAAATCTTGCTCACTCCAAATGGTGTTATGTTTGTTCCTTCCAAGGTAATTCAGCCAATATTTTTTATATTGAGTTGTCGTGACTTGTGGAGAGGGTGAACTAACTTTAATCTATATTGTATTGTACACTATGCTGTCACAGGTTCAAAGAGGTATACTTCCTCGTCTATTGGAAGAAATTTTATCAACTAGAATAATGGTAAAACAAGCAATGAAAAAGTTGTCTCCTTCAGAGCAAGTCCTTCAGCGGGTACGCATGTGATTTGAAATTGAATATCTTCAAGTCACACCCAAAATGTTTATTCAATATTACTAGAGTGATAGTAAAGAATTGGAGACCATGTCCATATGATAATAAATTTATGGAATCTATGTTATTAAAGTATCGTTTTTCTCTTTTTATTATATTTACTACCATACAATTTTACGATTCTTTTCAGTCTGGAGGACTTTCTGAACTGAATACATGCTAAAGATTTTTACCTTCACACGTTGCTTCTTTTCATGGATTCAATTGCGTCTGATATATTCAATGCCGGATACACTTTTTCAATTGCATGTAAATAGATTTACCAAATAGTGAAATTTTCTTTTCAGATATTTAATGCAAGACAGCTTGCTTTGAAGCTCATATCAAATGTAACATATGGTTACACAGCTGCTGGATTTACTGGTCGCATGCCTTGTGCAGAACTTGCAGACAGCATCGTTCAATGTGGACGCTGTACCCTGGAAAAGGCTATATCATTTGTAAATCTACAAGAGAAGTGGAATGCTAAAGTTATTTATGGAGATACTGATAGGTAACACTAACATGTACAATCTAGCTAGGTTAAATTGAACGCTAATGAATATGCCTAAGTGACAGAAATTAAAAGGACAGATTGGTAAATGAGTATATTTGTTGCAGTATGTTTGTCCTGCTTAAAGGGCGCACTGTCAAAGAGGCCTTCCAAATTGGGAGCGAGATTGCTTCTGCTATCACTGCTATGAATCCTAGTCCTGTCACCTTGAAGATGGAGAAAGTTTATCACCGTTGTTTCCTCATTACTAAAAAGCGATATGTTGGCTACAGTTATGAAAGCCCTGATCAAACTGAACCAGTTTTTGATGCCAAAGGTATTGAAACAGTACGCAGGGACACATGTGAAGCGGTTGCTAAGATAATGGAGCAATCTTTAAGACTCTTTTTTGAGCACCAGAGTTTATTGGAGGTATACATGCTTGCATCTTTCTGGTATAAGCACATCACAATGAATGTAATATTTTAAGAATGAATGATATCTCTAATGGTATATAAGCTAATGCATGTTTTGTTACTGTCGAGGTATTGCACTGATTTATTTTCCTTTCTCTAATTGTATATTTCTGATTGTAAATTTTTGGATAGATATAGATTCTTATTCTTATCCCTAGATATAGATTCTTATTCTTATTCATTACCAGAATTTGTGAAGATTGTTTTGTGAAGTTTGGATGAGTTGCATTTCATATCAAATTGTTCCACATTCTTTTTATGTGCTTAGTGCGAATCTGGACCATTTCATTACCAGTATTTGTCCCTCACACTACAGTTCCTGCATAATTGATCACTTGGATGTTGTATTCATGTATCCTCATCTAGTGAAAAGCCCATTTAATGAATCCTCTGATCCAATTTTCCCCTTTTAATACCCCTCCTTGTTTGCAAGGAAGGAAAAATACAAAGAAACAACAGCTTTCCAACTGCTTAATATGGACACTTCGTCCGATAAACTACAGTATTAGTTTAACTGAATTCATGTTTATCTCTTATTTGCTGCATGCAGGTGAAGACTTATTTGCAACGTCAGTGGAAGAGAATTCTTTCAGGCAGAGTTTCCCTAAAGGATTTTATCTTTGCAAAGGAGGTTCGCTTGGGTACCTACAGTGCAAGGATCTCATCACTTCCTCCTGCTGCAATTGTGGCAACTAAGGCAATGAGGATTGATCGAAGGGCTGAACCACGTTACGGGGAGAGAATACCTTATGTTGTAATCCATGGAGAGCCTGGAGCCCGTCTGGCTGATATGGTTGTGGATCCTTTGGAAGTTTTGGCAATTGATTCCCCATTCAGAATAAATGATTTATATTATATTAATAAACAAATAATACCGGCTTTACAGCGATTATTTGGGCTTGTTGGTGCCGACCTGAACCTGTGGTTTGCAGAGATGCCTCGCCCTATAAGAGAAGCTTCTGTAAAGCATGCATTCACTTCAAACATCCATCGAACCAGAATTGATTCTTACTATCTGTCAAAACATTGTGTACTCTGCGGTGGGTTGGTCCAGGCATCAGCCCGTTTATGTGATCAATGTTCTGCAAATGAGGTGGCTGCTGCAACAGCAGTGATTGGTAAAACTTCGAATTTGGAGCAAGAGATGCAACATCTTGTGTCTGTAAGTATATTTGTATGTTTTTCATCAATTTTAATCAATGCATCATAGGTACGCAGTTGGTTTGCATAAGATTATCTATTTTGTGATTTGCTGTCTCGGATCAGGCTAAATGATAGTTTCTGTTATTTCATTTATCTGCTTTGCTCGTCTCCCTTAAAACACCTTTAGATTTGTTACTTTATGGTGTTTTCTTTTTGTTCTGGTGATAGTTAATAGGGTTTTTCTTCACTTGCAGATATGTCACCACTGTGGAGGTGGTGATAGGCTTCTCGAAAGTGGTGTGAAGTGCACGTCAATTTCATGCTTGGTGTTTTACGAGAGGCGAAAAGTTCAGAAAGAACTACTTGCCGCCACCAATGTTGCTGCAGATAAAGGCTTCTATCCAAGATGCACGATTGAATGGTTTTGAAACCATGTTTTGTACAGCTACAAATGGTCTTTTACCCCATATTTTTCTGTTTGAACAAAAATACCCCTCAAAGATTATTGTATACAAAAGTGTACGGTTTAAACTTGAAGTTTAGTTTATACAATTTTAAGAACAATGTGTATGTAAATATGTACCATAACTTTGAAGTTTATTGTATACATCTCTGTTAAAAAGTATTTTATTGATAGAACAAAAGTTACTCTTACAATCTTGCAACTACATGCTTTAAATAAGAGAGAATAGAAAACCTAATGGATTTAATGGATCTCATTACTAATACTACTAATTACTATTTACAGTCTAATATTTACAACACTCCCCCTCAAGCTGGTGAATGGATATCTATCATTCCCAGCTTGCAAGTAAGTTGCCTGAATCTTTCTGTTGGTAAGCCTTTTGTTAACACATCTGCGAGCTGATGCCCGGAAGGAATGTAAGATGTAGTTATCAGTCCACTATCCAACTTCTCTTTGATAAAATGTCGGTCAATCTCAATGTGTTTAGTCCTGTCATGCTGAACAGGATTATGAGCAATACCAATAGTCGATTTATTGTCACAAAACAATTCCATAGGGCCTTCACACTGTATCTTCAAGTCTTTTAGAACTTGTTTCATCCACAATAGTTCACAAATTCCTAATGTCATAGCTTTAAATTCTGCCTCGGCGCTTGATCGAGCAACTACACCTTGCTTCTTACTCTTCCAAGCAACAAGGTTACCACACAGAAAAGTATAATAGCCTGACGTAGATCTTCTGTTACTCACTGAGCCGGCATAATCTGCATCAGTGTAAGTCTTCATAGTTAAATTCTCACCTCTTTTAAACAAAAGTCCTCTCCCTGGAGTTGCTTTAAGATATTGTAGAACGCGGTCTACAGCCTGCAAATGTCTCACCCTCGGATCATGCATGAATTGGCTCACCACACTGACTGCATATGCTAAATCTGGTCTAGTGTGTGCCAAGTAAATTAATTTCCCCACTAATCTCTGATATTGACCCTTGTCAACTTTGTCACTTTCCTCCTCAAAGCTTATCCTGTGATTTTGTTCAATGGGAACACTTGCAGGTTTACATCCAAGTTTGCCAGTTTCCTGCAAAAGATCAAGTACATACTTCCTTTGAGAGATAAAGATGCTTTGAGTAGGCTACCTCAATTCCCAAGAAATACTTGAGTTGTCCAAGGTCTTTCATCTCAAACTCTGCCGATAATTTCTCTTTGAGCAAATGTCTCTCAGTCAAATCATCTCCTGTAACAATAATATTATCAACATAAACAAGTAGTACAATCAATTTTCCTTCCTGTGAATGTTTAAAAAATAAAGTGTGGTCTCCTTGACTTTGCTTATAGTCCAAACACACCATTGTCTTTGTGAATCTTCCAAACCATGCCCGAGGGGACTGCTTTAGTCCATATAAGGCTTTCTTCAATTTACACACCTTGTTAGCTTCATTTGTTATGCCAACACCCGGTGGAATCTCCATATACACTTCTTCCTCTAAGTCTCCATGCAAGAATGTATTTTTAACATCAAACTGTTGCAATTCCCATCCACATGATGCAGCAAGAGATAGTAAAATTCGAACAGTATTCATTTTTGCCACTGGGGCAAATGTCTCCTCATAATCAATACCATATGTCTGAGTATAACCTTTTGCCACTAGTCTTGCCTTGTACCGATCAAGTGTGCCATCAGATTTATACTTTACAGTATAGATCCATCTGCATCCAACCGGCTTTTTGTCTCTTTGCCTTTCAATAATCTCCCAAGTACCATTTTTTTCAAGTGCTCTCATTTCCTCATCCATAGCTTGGACCCAATTTCTATTTTGCAATGCTTCTTCAACTGATAATGGGATTTTCACAGAATCAACGGCTGCAATAAAACTTTGATATTGTGTGGAAAGATGTTTAGTGGAGACATATTGAGAGATAGGGTGTCGATATACGGAGGGACAAAATCTTTTATCCTTCCTCAAAGCAATGGGTAAATCAACTGGATTAGTGTCACAAGTATCAGAAATAGAACAATCATCATTTGACGAATCATTTTCAGTACTTACCTCCGGTTCAGACGATTGAACTTGTTTCTGGAGAAGGTCAAATTTACTTCTTCTCTGATATACTAGAGTTGGTGCTGAAGTTGCTGATTCCTGTGGAACATAAGGCATTGAAGGACCAGGAACAATTACTGACTCAGATTCAGGTGTTGAACTAGGACTCAAACTCAAACTAGGTGACAACTCGGGTTCAAGAGAGGGAACACTGACGGGAACACTGACAGGTGCTCTAGGGAGGCTAGGACCAAGGATCAGAAACTCGGACTCAGACTCTAAGTCAGTCATGTTCTCCCCCTGAGACTGAGAATGAGTGAAGTATGACACATTTTCATGAAAGGTGACATCTTTGGAGACAAAGAATTTCCGACTCGGAGGATGATAACATTTGTACCCTCTTTTATTGGGTGCATAACCCAGAAAGATACATCTGACAGCACGGGGATCCAACTTGGTGCGATATTGTTTGTGAACATGAACAAAAGCAACACAACCAAACACGCGAGACTCAAGATTATGTAAGATAGGAACAAATGGAAAATGTGAGAGCATAAATTGAGCAGGACTAATATTACCTAACACTCGAGATGGGACCCGATTAATCAGATAGGCAGCAGTAAGAACTGCCTCCCCCCAATAAGAGGTGGGAACAAACATTTGAAAAAGGAGAGATCGAGCAACTTCAAGTAAATGACGATTTTTTCTTTCTGCGACACCGTTTTGTTGTGGGGTGTCAACACATGTGAATTCATGAAGAATGCCATGTTTACTAGTGAAGTTGGAGAAGGTATGATTGACATATTCTTTACCATTGTCAGAACGAATTCTTTTTATACATTTCCCAAATTGTGTTTGTACCATATTATAAAATTGGATAAATATTTGTGGTACTTCGGATTTAGTATTCATCAAGAAAATCCAAGTTACCCGAGTACAATCGTCAATAAATGAAACAAACCATTTTGCACCAAAAATATTAGAGGTAGGGGCAGGTCCCCAAACATCAGAATGAATCACATCAAAAGGTTCAACACTTTTATTAAAACTGGAAGGAAAAGTTACACGATTGTGTTTTGCCAACTGACAAACATCACACTTAAAAGACTCAAGAGAATGGTTTAAGAACAATGACGGAAACATAGACTTAATTATATAAAATGGAGGGTGACCGAGACGCTTGTGCTGAAGCCAAATTTGTGAGGCTGAAGAGGAAGACTGAGACTGGAGACAGGAGGACAACACCTTTGGATGGTCATCAGAGAAGTAGTATAACCCTTCCTTTTCCTTAGCAATTCCAATCGTCTTCCCCGTGGTAAGGTCCTGAAAAACACAATGGGACGTAAAAAATATTACTTTACAATTTAGATCACGGGTAAGCTTATGGATGGAAATTAAATTGTGGGAAAGTGTGGGAATATGAAGCACATTTTTCAACTGAATGGAGGTTGCCAGTCAATATTTCCAGTGCCAACAACACAAGCATGAGAGCCATCAGCAACAATGATATAAGGAATGCTCGAAGGTGTGGTATAAGAGCATAATAATGTGGAATCAAATGTCATATGATTAGTAGCACCAGAGTCAAGGATCCACGCATTCTTAGGGATATTACCACAAACAGTAAAAGATCGGGAACACAAACTCTTACCAGTAACTGTTAGAGACCCAGAACCAGAAGGCTTACTCATGGAGTCAAGCATAGACTTCAACCGTTCCACGTCATTCTGACTGAAGGAGGAAATATCAGTTCCCCTTTTTTCAAATCTTTCAGTATCATGGGCATGTGTGGCAACATGTGCCTGATGCTGGTGCATGTTGCGAGAACTACCTCCTCGGCTAAGAACCTGTTCCCTCCCATGTAGTTTGAAACACCTATCCTTTGTATGCCCTGATCGGTTGCAATTCTCATAATAGAATTTGTCACGACCATTCTTAGATGATGATGATGGTGGTCCTTGTCTTGTTGTTTTGCTTGCTATTAGTGCTGACACATCCGGAGGCTGTTCATGAAGCATAGCTTGACGGCGGGTCTCCTCACTACGAACAGTGTAAAAAACTTCATTAAGATCAGGAAATTTTTCCTTACCCAAAATCTGCACCCGAATAGGGTCAAATTCAGCATTAAGGCCTGCTAAGAAATCAAAGATCCTATCCCACTCAACAACAGTATTCAAGGTGGCAGTATCCTTGCTGCACTCCATCTTCAAATTCTGATATTGATCCAACTCAATCCAAAAACCATTGAGAACTCCAAAGTAATCATTGACCGAAAGACTTCCCTGCTTAGTGTTGAAGATTTTCCTCTTTAAATCATAACAAGCAGACATATCTTGTTTCATGGAATAACTTCGACGAAGATAATCCCAAACTGCTTTTGCACTTGAGAGATACATGCAATTTCTACTTATTTCAGGAGATATGGAGTTCCAAAGCCAAGTAATAATAGCAGAATCATCTTTATCCCAGGAAGGGAAATTTGGAGCAGTAACCAGAGGAGGATTGCCTTCAATATGATCTAGCATGTCACAACATTTTAGAGTGTGTCTGATGAATTGAGACCATTGAAAATAATTTTTTCCGGTAAGCCAGTAACCTTTTTGAACGACAAAATCCTTAGCATTAAATGGGACTGGTGGATTTGTGGGAGGTGGAGGTGTAGGCGGAGGTGGCTGTTCGTTAATAATCTCGGCCATTGAAGGGACAATCGAGAGGAACAAACAGAACAACAATGATCCAAACACCAAAAAAACAAACTGCAAGGATGACCGGCAGTGAAAGAAAGAAAAGAAAAAAAACTCTATTACAAACGACGGCTAGGGTTTATGCGGAAGTGAGACCCCCAAAAAACAGGAGCTCTGATACCATGTTAAAAAGTATTTTATTGATAGAACAAAAGTTACTCTTACAATCTTGCAACTACATGCTTTAAATAAGAGAGAATAGAAAACCTAATGGATTTAATGAGTCTCATTATTAATACTACTAATTACTATTTACAGTCTAATATTTACAACAATCTCCATATTTAAACTTCATATCTATGGTACATATTTTTAACAAAGGGTAGTTTTTCAAGAAAGAAAATTCTGGTTGGTGGGATACATTTAACAATTCCCAGTATTTGTTACACATTGGTAAAATTATTTTAGTTTTCTGTAAATTTGAAGCCCCTGGCGTTGGGCTAGTGGAAATAGTTATGAATACAAGAGGTTCCATGTCATTGTCACCATTATAAACAAAAAATTGTATAGCAGTCATACAAATTAATTTTTTTTAGATGTAATGTGATACTTTGGTAAGGGTGATTCTGAGTTTTTGTTACACTATTGCAATTGTATATCTAGCTAAGGTGTAACAGATGTATTTTCTATTTCATAGCGTTATACATGTTTATATTTGATGTGTTTAAATTGAATACGGAAAAAAAATGACACCGGAGTAATGAACTTCAAACAATGTTACTCCTATAGATTATCTCATTTTCTATTCAATGGATCTAAACAATATAAAATAATTTTCTTAGCAATTATTTTGTTTCGTTTTATGAATTTATTTATCTCTAAATAATAAATATATAGAAAATCAACTCTAATATAATGCGTTTTCAACCAAGTTTTCATCTTTTTTGGGAACTTATTTATATACAATAAACCCCTCTTAATCGCATTTTCTATACACAAGAGTTAAGGATCGAGTTTCAAAAAAAGGTGTTTGGTAGAGTACCGAGAAATAGGAGCTCATGGAAGAAAGAGTTCTTTCGGTTTAGTGACGAAAACTTCAAGTGCATTAGAATTAGAAGTGCATTAAAATTAGGTGAACATGTAAGGTTAACACTATAACGGTAAAGTCAGTGAAGTCATATACATATAGTTTTTTTAGAGTGAAAGTGAAAAAATATTTGTAAATAGTGTGTGAAAGGACTTACTGAAAGAAGTTATATATCTGATAAATAGTTAAAATTGTTTCCGTCTAATCAGATGTGTGATGTAGAAAATTGTTTGATTAGATTCAATGGATGATGATGTTTGGGCGACAAAGATAACATGACTAACTCTCTAATGTGGTTCTATACGATTATTTGTCATACTTGAATGTGTTATGAGTCATATTATTGTAACTGAGTATATTATTGTGCTATGAGTCATATTATTGTAACTGAGTATATTATTTTAGGTCTTTGGCTAGTTCAGAGCAATTGCTCTCCCAAGTCCTTGTCTTTCATTTGAGATTATTAGGATGACCTCTATTATTGTCTTGTGCTTCTGGGATAAGCTTTGTTAGACGAGGACAACGATCAAGAAGGGGGTTGAATAGACCACATAATGAAAATTTTCTTATTAAAGTTTATGTTTAGAGAAATATGTTTCTATGGTAAGTGAAGAGATTTTATCTAAAATCTCATCTATCCGAACCGTTATTGGTAGAATCGAATATGCGTACAATCGTACTAGAATGTATGCCAAAGATGAGAAAAACTAATCAACAAGTTTAACATAATTTGTTTGAATATAAACCACACTTAAGATAAATAATTTTCAATGACAAGTAAAATAAAACTTGACTAAGGAATTTTGTCGAACACTTAGTGTGCAGTAATTTTATCGAGCACTTGATGTGCAATACACAAAGCTTGATCCTCTTTGTGTTGAAGTTATAACCAATCAATTGCAATGACTTAGATTGTTAAGATTTCACAAAAATAATTTTAAACATTTCAACACAACCAAAATTTTCAACAATTCAAATTACAAACTAATTGTTCTCAAAATCAAGAGATAGATAGATAAATAAATAAATAGATAGATAGATAGATAGATAGATAGATAGATAGATAAATAGATAGATAGATAGATAGATAGATAGATAGATAGATAGAGAGAGAGAGAGAGAGAGAGAGAGAGAGAGAGAGAGAGAGAACACCAATATTTGTTAGGAAGTTTTCCAATTGTCCTCACTATGGGTACGTATGCCCTCAATCCGAAATATAATTGAGATATTGTAATTAATCTTTGCGTATCAGTTTACAAGAGAAGTAGTAGAAATTCAAACCCCTAACCCTATGTTTGACGTTGATCCTAACTCCTTATCTACCCTTGATTTTAGCAAAATCAAGTCACACAAGATCTCCAATATGATCCTCTGGTTATTGCTACTCTTTTGACTGAATCTTTTGTACTTCAAATCTTTCACTCAGATGGATCCAAATTGCAAAATATTTCCCAAGTCTTTTAATTGATCCTCTGGTTATCGCTACTCGTTGTTAGTGAAGGCGCAACTTTATTTCCTTATAGTATAAAGCCCTCAAGGGGCTGCGCCTATTAAGCGCCATGGGTTGGGATGTTAAGCCCATCGAATCCCTAAGGGTGACGCTGAATTAATAAATCCAACAATCTCCCCCCAGTGTCAGCCGGGGGGATTCGAACCCATGACCTTGCTCTGATACCACTTGTAGGATCAAGCGCTTACCACTGCACTAAAAGCAATTGTTGTTAGTGAAGGCGCAACTTTATGTCCTTATAGTATAGAGCCCTCAAGGGGCTGCGCCTATTAAGCGCCATGGGTTGGGATGTTAAGCCCATCGAATCCCTAAGGGTGACGCTGAATTAATAAATCCAACAGATAAGACTTATGCAAAAATCTTCAAAGCAACCTTTGATCTTGACATAAAAACCCTAAAGGTTTTATCCTTGAATTACCCAAAGAAAATCTCAACCCAATTTGATTACATAATCCTTACTTGGGTCCTATCAATCTTGTCTTAACAACATACAATAAAAAATGATTATGTGTAGTTGAAGAATGCGTCGAAGAAAGGTTAAAGATGATGATAATTATTTGTATCTTTAAGGTTTCAATACTTAGAAATGACACATGAATGAATATTTATATGTATGTATGTGTGTGTAGAAAAGAATAGAGCAAACTCGAATTTTAGCCAAAAATGCACATTTTAAAGTTTGGTACAAAATGTATTGAATCTAAATTGGAATGAGTCAATACATCAACTGAATAAGTTAATATGAAACCAAATAGAGTCAATACATTGAAGCAGTAGCAAATTTTCAAAAAAATATTTTAGGATGAGTCGAATCCAATCACGGGAGATTCGATCCATTAGCTTAACGTATCAACCCATTCCTTCAATGTATCGATACATTGAAGGGAATGACAAATCCTTGAAAACACCTTTCAAATTGAGTCGACTTCAATGTAGAATAAGTCGACCCATTCGCAGGATGCATCAACCCATTACTCCTTTGTATCGACCCATTAGAGGCAAATTCAAATACTTTGAAAATCCACTCAATATGTATCGACCCATACTAAATATGTATCGACCCACGCATGACTTTTTACGAAAAACTCATATTTTTGGCATGTGATGACATATGTAATCCAATTTTACATGTCCTATGATGATGATGCACTTCCAGACAAAGACTATAAGGTCCAGCATACATAAAGAGCTAAACTACCTAGTTTTGACATCATACAAAACCTATCTAAGATAATATTGCACTCACATAGTCCCCCTTTTTTATGATGGCAAAACATTCTAGGCACTCTTGATGTATTTACCAAAACTCACCCTGAATTTGTGCATAAACCTTATGCTTCTTCCTCTTTGACAACATCAGAAAGAGACAAAGACGGAAAACGTGATAAGCATCATGAAAGTTACGCAAAAACATATATAATTAAATGCACTCAAAAGCGTTGCAAAGATTAAAAGGATCAATTAATACAAACACTCGTATAGAATTATGTCTTAATTGAAAACAAAATTTAAACATAAATACACAACCTATCATAGTAACATAATAACCAAATTACATTTTTCATAAAAAGGTTGCAAAATAATAATACAATAAACAAACGACAAGAAAACATAAAAGCGTTTTTGAAGCAAGAATACGATAAATAACATGCTAAACCACACATATCATTAAAACTTACTTCAAATATTGGACATTAAGGATATGAGATACATATGATGAAGAGATCCAATAAGATGTCACTATAAGCATATAATTGAAAACTCATGTGCAATAAATTGAAATTTGTGGAAGTGAACTCATATAAAATCCAAGGTTCATCATTTATATCACATAATCATGGAACATAAACATGCAATCAATTTAGTCATAGTTAAGCAATATATTTCATAGAAACTATAAGGGCAAAGAGAAAAATTGAGAATAAGATTACCTCATAGGATGAGACAGAGAATGCACCTCATATGAAAATAAATTTTCAAACAAAAGTTAAACAAAATATAAAGAGTGTATGCAACAACATATGTTAGGCAAGATTTGAGATATTGAGATTGCCCAATTCCCAACGAATACTCAAGAATGGCTCAACCGCAAGTGGTTTTGTAAAAATATCCGCAAGTTGATTTTTGTTATCAAAATGCTCAAAAATGACATCACATTTTTCAACATGGTCCCGTAGAAAGTGATGGCGTATCTTAATATGTTTAGTACGAGAATGTAACACCAAATTTTTTGTTAGGTTGATCGCACCAGTCTTCTCATACATCATAAGAACATATTCAATTTTAATATTGAAATCAATTAGTTGTTGTTTGAGGCAAAGAATTTGAGCACAACAACTACCTGTTGCGATGTATTCCACCTCAGCAGTTGACAAAGCAACAAAGACACTACGCCGAAACTGCTTTTAGGCAGCACTCTATAGACAACATTTTTTTCCTAAAGCACTGCTATAAGTTCAAAACAAAAAATAAAACTATAGAAAAAGCGTTGCTAAAGGCTAACTTTAGAAAGCGCTGCTAAAGCCATACATATGAAAGCGCTTTTGAAAAGCACTGCTAGAGGCCATAGATTAGAAAACGCTTCATAAAAGTGTTGCTATATGCCATACATAAGAAAGTGATTTTTATGAAAAAGCGTTGCTAAAAGCAATACATAAGAAAGCGCTTCATAAAGTATTGCCTTTTGTCATTAATTTAATTCTAAATATTAAACTCACAGTATACTAGAACTCTCCTTTCAAAACTTCGGAAACTCTCCTTCTGTCATTCAGTCACTATGAGTAATCTCACCGCCACAAAGCTCCTCCCTCCCGTTACTGTACATCCCCATTTGCGAAGCTTACCATTCTCCATTTGCGAAGCTCCTCCCTCCCGTTCCACATTTCACCGTCTCACGCCGTCGTTGGACTCTCTACCACCGAACTGCATCTTCTTCACCAACTAACTTCGTCCGGTTTGAAAAAATGTGATTTGATGATTACTATATGTCTCTTTCAATTTGTATTCTTGGTGGATTAAAGATTAAAGATGTTTAGTGATATTCTTGGTTGATTTTGAAACTTACGAACTAATGGTGGAATTGAAATTGATTTTGAAATTGTTGTTGTAGTAAGGTTAAAGATGATGAATAATGATATTTGTGGTGAATTTATTTTGAGATTTGGTGTTGATTTTATAAGTTAATGTTGAATGTTAGCGATGAATTGTTGAAATTAATTGATGATAATGACATTGTTGATGGATAATTGTTAGTGATTACTTTGTTTGGTCTAATTGTTGATTGAAAATGATAATGAAATTAATTGTTAATTTTTGAGGTTGAAGATGATGAATAATGATGACATTATGAATTTATTTTTGATAGTCATTGGTGATGTTGTTGATTGAAACTTGAATGACATTCATGAATTAATTGTTGAAGATTGTGATGTTGTTAACTGTTTGAACACTTGTTAGAGATAAAGTTGCAATTGAGTTTAAATGTGGAATTGATAATTTTGGGGATTGTTTTTTGCTCGAATTTATGATTCTTTGTTGGATATAACTTTGAAGTTAATTGAACTTAAGTGATGAAATTGTTTTTTGTGGCTTACTTGAGTTAAAACATTAAATGTTGATGTTTCATTTGTGATGAATCAAAGTATACCATGCTACTTGAATTAATGTGATTGAATTTGTGCGTCGATGCCAAGCTAATTTTTTTTTCCATTCATGTTAACTTCGAGTTGAATTTTCGCGTCGATGCCATGCTACCTTATATCCATGTTAATTTTGAAGTGTTTGTGTGTCGATGTCATGTTGCTTAATTGAAGGAAGTGTTGATGTTTACTAAATTTGATTCTTGAGACTTTGACTTGTTTATCCTACATATCTTGTTTGTCCTATTATATACTAAATTTGTCTTATTATATTTGGTACACCATCAGTTACTAACTTAGTGAATTTTCTATAGGGGTTACTTATGAAGAGTGAAATTCCGATCTTTTCCAAGAATCCTACACAGTGTGGTTCCAGAAGTTGTTGACTTCTCTGTAGGCAATTAATTAGTTGTTCTTTTGCTATAGTTGCGTGAAAAATTAGTGTTTTTTTGCATACTAACTAAAACCATGGATAAAAAATGGATGTTTTCCAATCAATTGTTAAAAGAGTACGAGATTGGGGTATTAGAATTCATTAGGTTTCCTGTTGAACACGCTGAAAACCCCAGTCGAATCATATACCCTTTCTTGGGTTGCTGCTATGGGCATCGGATTAACGCAATTGCGTTGGAATCACATTTAAAGAGGTATGAAATTGATCAAAGTTATACATGTTGGATATTACATGGCGAGATAAGTAACGATAATGTTGAACTGAGGGACACTACGACCTATGCTTCAAACGACAATGGCACAGATACATATGATTATGATCAAGTCGGAGAGATTATAGAAGAAGTTGAAGAAGATTTAGATGCATGTTTCGTAGTAAAATCGATGCAAAAACACTTGACTTGGCATGCAAATGAAAGAATTATAGATTGAAAGTTTCGACATCCGACAGATTCACCATAATGGATGAAAATTGATAATGATTATCCTGATTTTGGAGAAGAAGCAAGACACCTTCGCTTGGCATTATCAACTAATGGAATGAACACACATGGTCTTTAAAGTGTCTCACATACCACATGATCTGTGATTATTATGATTTATAATCTACCTTTATGGCTACGTGTGAAGCGTAAGTAAATGATGTTATCTATGTTAATTCCTGGGCATAAACAACCAGGGAATGACATAGGCGTATACTTGACACCTTTAATCGAAAATTTAAAGATTTTGTGGGAGAACGGTGTGGAGGTTTATGATGGATATAGGAAAGAAAGCTTCAATTTGAGGGAGATGTTGTTTGACACAATTAATGATTTTCCAGCATACAAAAACCTATCAAGGTATAACATTAAAGATCAATGTATGTGTCCTATTTGTGAATAAAACACAGATTGGACGTGATTGTAATTTTGTCAGAAGAATGCATTTCTCGGTCATCGTAGATTCTTAAATTCTAATCATCACTACCGTGGATGGAGAAAAGCATTCAATGGAAATCCAGAACAAAGTATAGCTCCACTTACATTGACAGGTGACCGAATTTTTGAAAAGGTAAAAGATGTGAGTACTCAATTTGGCACGCCTTTTGCACATACACTTGTCAAACATGGGTGGAAGAAGAGGCCAATTTATTTTGAATTGCCATATTGTAAGTCGTTGTATGTATGACATTTTCTTGATGTTATGCATATTAAAAAAAAATGTATTAGAAAGTGTTATTGGTACGTTATTCAATATACAAGGAAAGTCTAAGGATGGACTTAAAGCAATAAAGGACTTGATAGCCATGAGAATAAGAAATGAATTAGGACCCTTGAAGAAAGGAAAACGAACATATCTACCACCTGCTACTTATACTCTATCTAGAAAGGAGAAAAAATATTGTGCAAGTTTCTAAGTGAAATTAAAGTTCCAGAAGGATACTCTTCAGATATTAGAAGACTTGTGTCTATGAAAGACCTTAAGTTAAAGAGTTTAAAGACACGTGATTGCCATGTTATATTGTAACATTTTCTATCAATGGGTATAAGTTCTATTTTTCCAGAAAAAGTAAGAAGCGCCATGACTAAATTGTGTTTTTTCTTCAGGTCAATTTGTAGTAAGGTGATCGATATTGCGATCTTACCAACATTGCAAAAATAAATAGTTATTACTTTGTTTGAGCTTGAAATGTATTTTCCTCCCTCATTTTTGACATAATGATACATCTAGTTGTTCATCTTGTGAAAGAGACACAATTGTATGGACCAACTTGTATGAGATGGATGTACCATGTTGAACGTTTATATAAAAATATTAAAAGGGTATATAAAAAATCAAAGTTAACCAGAGGATTGTATTGTTGAACGATATATTGTTGAAGAAGTGGTTGAGTTTTGTACTGAATATTTGTCCAATGTTCAATCTATTGGACTCCCTAAATCTCATATTTTTGTAAGAAAAAAAGAAGGAAAAAAGTTAATTGGAAATAAAATTATGACAATATCAAGGGTTGTATGGGAGAAAGTGCATTTATATGTTCTGCACAATGACAATGAGGTTGAGTCGTATGCTGAATTACACAAGGATGTACTCTGAGGTTTAAATCCGAATAGAAATGAAAATTGGATAGTACGAGAGTACAATCAAATTTTTATACTATGGTTTAAGGATCATATTTATTCAAAGTTTTATTAAGATCCCACTTTAATAACATAAAGATTGAGATGTTTAACATATGTTCCAAGTTTGCATGTGTTTTCTTATAGCGCATACGCAATTAAATGATACATATTTTATACCAAAGAACACGATGGTAAAAGTACTATATAAAATAGTGGTGTAACTGTGGTAGCTGAAGTAATGCACATTTCAAGTGTGAATGACTTAAACCCCAAATATGCAAATTTGTCATATTTTGGGGTTATCGAGTGTATTTGGGTGTTTGGTTGTCGTAAGTTTCAGATTCCTATCTTTGGTTTCAAATGGGTTGAAAATAATAGTGGCATACAAATGGATAAGTCAGAATTTTTGCAAGTGGATTATCTAGATTCGTTAGATGGTGATAAACAAAATACCCAAATATGAAGAAAAAGGTTGATACGTAAGTGAAATTGTTCTAAATATTCGTGTATATTTATTTATTTATGTGAGATTTTTCTAAATATTCATTTATATTTTGCTAGAGTTATACAAATATTCCGATCACAAAGACAAACTCGAGTACCAAAGAGTAAAGCAAACAACATTACAAGGATCAGATGCAGGTATATATTCACAATTTTGATTATAATAGTGATGCTAATTGATAAAACAAGTTAAACTATATATCCCGATATATATATATATATATATATATATATATATATATATATATATATATATATATATATATATATATATATATATATATATATATATATATATATATATATTCATATTTTTTCTATGTATAGTGTCATCGTCAGCTTAATAGTATAGATTGCGGTTATTTTGTATTGAGGTTTATGAAATAAACTATTCTTTTGAATCAAATAGAGATTCCAAACATGATATGAATTTATAAGTTAAAATTTATTTTAATAGATATTTCATCTAATTAATTAGTTTTAACTAAATTATATTATGTTATGTTATATTATATAGTACTTTGATGAAATCAAGTGTGCTGCTTACTCGAAAGATCAACTGGAAGAAATTAAGAAGGAATGTTGTCAATACATTCTTAAGATGAGAATTATATAAGGTATTATCTTTTTTTTTGTGAAGTTTATGGTCCTTAGATAATTTTTGTTGTTGTGATGTTCTATATTGGATTGAAATAATTTTGGAAGTTGTTGCAAATTAAGGGTTGATGATTTTGTAATTATGTTTGGTGAATCTTTAGAAGTTAAAGATTTTGGAAGTGGATCTATTGTAATTAGAATGATGGATGTTTTAAATTTGAAGAAAATTGATTATTAATGGTATATAGCATTTACAAATTTTGATAAAAACATTATTTTCTTGGTGTATGAGGTTTTTGTTGAATTATAATGGTTATAAGGTTTATGTATTGAATTATAATGTGTGAGATATTGGAACTAACTCTAGATTTAGCTTTCCGTCAAAGTCCGCTCACATGATGTTGTAAAATTGGGCCTTGTGTTATGGAATCAATTGTTTAAGTTAGCTTGTAATGGGTAATTGTTAAAAACCCATTATGTTAGTATGTTAGTTTTCTTATAAATAACATACTAGTATTTCATCTTTTGAATAAATGAAAATAGGAAGATAAAACCTTAATTCAAATGTGAAAGAAGTTATTTGTTATTCTCGTATACTTGTAATTTTGTTTAAGGAGAAAGGAAAGAATAATGGTTTATAACCAATCCTTGTTGTTATCCTTGGTTACCCTAAAACCTAACCCTTGTGGGTTTCTTGACTCATCAAGGAACCAATTATACTTTGTTTCTAAGGTATCAGTTTCACAACAAATTGGTGCGGTGAGCATGAAGAAGATGTCTTCGACAAAGTATGAGATTGAAAAGTTCACCAGTGTGAATGACTTCGGTCTGTGGCGCTAGAAGATGAAACCCCTACTTGTTAAGCAGGGTTGTTTGGAAGCGTTGAAGGGAGAGACAACCATGAATGTTATGTTAATGACAACTGAAAAGACATCCATGATTGAGAAAGCACACAACGCAATATTGTTGAGCCTTGGTGATAAGGTTATAAGTATCAAAGGAGACGACAGTGTTAGGGTTATGGTTGAAACTTGAAGGTTTGTACATGACCAAATCGTTGGTGAATCGAATATACCTGAAGCAAGCCTTGTATTCATTCAAGATGAGTGAAGACAAAGTGTTGGATGAGCAGTTGAATATGTTCAACAAGCTGATTCTTGATCTTGAAAATATTGATGTGAAGATCGATGATGAAGATCAAGCATTGTTGTTGTTATGCGCTTTGCCCAGAACACATGCTCACTTCAAAGAAACCCTCATGTGTGGAAGAGAGTCTCTGGCCTTTGAAGATGTTCAATATTCCTTGTACTCTAAGGACTTGAACGAACGAAAGGAGCATAAACCTTCGACAGTTGGTGAAGGTTTGGCTGTTAAGGCGAAAATTGTGCGAAAAGATGGTAAGTTTGACAAGAAGAATGGTAAAAGTCAGCAAAAGTCTTATGGTGGTGAATCATCTGGTGTTCGATGTTATCATTGTAATAATGAGGGTCACATTCGAAAGGTGTACCCTTAATGCCTGAAAGATCATGAAAGTAAGGATAATGGTAATGCTGCCATTGTTCAAGATGATTTCGACTCATCTGATGTTCCAATG
This sequence comes from Lathyrus aphaca, assembly GCA_963966055.1. Lineage (NCBI taxonomy): Eukaryota > Viridiplantae > Streptophyta > Magnoliopsida > Fabales > Fabaceae > Lathyrus > Lathyrus aphaca. The sequence goes on from OZ014525.1 coordinate 19,354,094, forward strand.
GTTTCAAGCGGCAACTCAAGAAAAGAGTGGATTAAAGATTCAGGTTGCACTTGGCACATGACTCCAAACAAAGATTTGTTCGAGGAGCTATGTTATCAAGATGGTGGATCGGTGCTGCTGGGAAATAAAAAAGCTTGCAAAATTACAGGTATTGGATCTGTGAGATTCAAGCTCCATGATGAGTCAATAAGGTTATTGACTGATGTTAGGTATGTACCTGAATTGAAGAAAAATTTGATTTCTCTTGGTGAATTCGATAAGAAGGAATATCTTTTTCAAGGAGAGAAAAGTATCCTAAGAGTCACGAAGGGTGTAATACCTCAAAATTTGCCCTCATGATTATTCCCTCTATTGGCTCATCATTTGGCATTCATTGGCATTTCGCATCAATTCATTAACATCATAATAGTGCATTTCATGGATTCATAAGGCATGTGATCAAGGCCCGTGGAAATTAGGGTTTCGTGCCTTATCTGTATCTATTATGGTGTGAACTTATGGAGAATATTCACTGGTGCATCTAACTTATTATTGAGGTGTTCAGTCAGATTGGCTTTGGGTGAGAGTATTGACTCTTCTTGATGTCTCAAGTTGTGTTCTTCATCATTGAATATCTCAAGAAAAATTTGGAGTCCTTGTTCGTGGTTTTGATTTGAAAGGAACTTTATCAACGGAGGTCCATAGTATCAAAGATTGGTTTAGATCCATTTGTTCACAAAATAATAATTCGAGGTTGTGCGAAGTTTAGTATGGCCTCAAAGCTCCTAGGAGTGGATTATGTAGAAGGACCTGATTTAGGTCAAGAGAGAATGCACAGTTATGGACCTTACTTGGAAGACATCGTTGACGTTCAAATTCTAGTTCTTGATATTCAAATACAAGCCATTGCCGTTCTACATGTCAACTAGCTAATTCACTGTTTTTTTTAGTCACCATGGCCTTATCCCGTTTTGCTAACCAAAGTTATCTTTTTGTGTCCATATGCATATTGCTAACATTCCATTTTTCAGGTCATTTGGCTCTAAATATCAACCATTTCTTTTCAACATTGAGCCCATTTTCTTTTCTAAAATCAATCCATTATTCATTTCTAATTCCATTTGACCATTTTAATCCATTCTCGATCCCGAATCCATTTTGTTTGACAATATTACTAAATTATATTCATTTGACCATCGTTCTCATCCATTATTACCATTTTCAAATCATTTTTTGTGATTGCTTCCAATAACCATTTCTTTCTCCAATTTAAGTCATTTATGGAAAGACCATTACTTATTTTTCTTGTAGTCCTAATTAAGCCCATGTTCAATAATTGTCAAGACAAGTTTTTTATCATCAACATTGCCATTGAATTCCACGTTTGTGTCCATTTTTCATCAATCCAATCTAAGCCCAATTTTATTAATCCATTTGAATCCATATATTCCATTGGTCAAAATCCCCATGTTCAATTTAAAATATCTTTATATCCTAGGGCTTAGTGAGATTTCAAAGCTTATGCTAATAGCTTCTTGATTCTTAGCAATTAATATTATCAATACCAACCATTTTATCAGCATCTGATATCATCAATATCAGTCTTAATAGGACCATTATTAACATAAAATTAGTCAAACAATATTTCAATGGCACAGTTTTTACTTAGAAATAATAATAATAATACAAAAAAACAGAAGAGCATAAGGACAAGTATGTTATAAAACTGATAAAGTTCAGTTACAATAGAGTAAATTTCGGTTACGGTTACAAGGACCCAAAAAAAGAAGAAGAAGAAAACTCAGAAGAAAACTCAGAAGAAAATTCAAAAGAAAGGGGGATCTCTCCCAAGCTGACATCACGTCACCAATCTGCTCCATCTTCCAAAAATCTCTCTGCAACCTTGAGTCTTGACCTCCATTAACTCAATTTCTGCAACCAATCATTCTTCACTTCTAATAGAGAAAAGCGAAAGCAAACTTCAGTTCTCAACTCAGAATCACATGGCTGCCACAGTTTAACTTGATTCTTCAACATCCTTCAGGCAACATCACCACTTCATCATCATCTTCAACAATTCACCTGCATATTACAAGATATATAACAGAATCATAGGAGGAGTAGAGGGATTCAGTGAAAGAAAAAGAGGAAGAAAAACTCCGAAATCAAAAAATAATTCTCGGCATCAATCTTTATCACCTTCTACCATCCTCAACTCTATTCATCCATCAAGACTTCCATCTTCTTGTCATTTTCATGCGAATCCTGCAGAGTAATAATAAATTCAGAATCAACATCACAATAAGAAGTCATAAAGGAAATCAGTCACATTCGTGACGAATTCTCGGCTATGTAAAAGTTGGGACGAAAAATGAAGAAGAAAAGTTCAGCTGAAATGAGGTCTTACGTTTGTTTCATAATTTTGTTAATTCAGTTTTGGGCCTGCAATCAAAAGAGGATCGGCAATTGGGCGTGACTGTCAAAGCAAAATCCAACCTGCATAACAGAATTTCATCAAGTCAATTCATAACAGAGCCAGAAAGCAAAACAAATAACTGAATTTCAACAAACTTTCAACTGATTCTAACAGAATCATAACAAAGTTTACCTGGAGAATTCTAGAACAATCCTTGATCTTCAGCTATAAAACAGAACCAACCTCTCCATTTTAGAGGTTCAGCATTCATTCATCTCATCACCAGTCTCCTTCACCATCATGTATCTTTGAACCCTCACTCTCCTCTCCAATTCTTCATTCCTCTTTCAATCAACTCTTCACCACTCCTCATCATCATTCTTTCAAGCTTGTTATTCTTCAGCTTCAACAAAACCCTCATCAATCGCCAATTCAAGCTCTCATTCGCCTCTGTTCTTGAACTTCCTAGGGCCTATTGTCGCTCCCGGGATTTTCATCCTAGTACAAACGCGAAAGTGGCGCGGAAAGGTAGAGTCGCCAGCCAGACATTTTTATCCCGAAGAATGGGAAAGGTAATGTTGCACAAACCTGAGGAAGAAGGAAAGGACAAGGCCTTGCGAACCAAAGATCTGAGTTCGGGAGTCGGTTACGACCTGGGAAGGTATTAGCACCCCAGATCGTCCGTCGTACCCGACGGGATCCACGCTTGCTTGCTTTGTTTCAAAGGGTGAGAAAAATATAAAGCTGCTGAATAAAACTGCTGACTGGAATAGAAATGAGACATGAGAAAGGAAATGGAAAAGAAAATGAAAAGAAAGAGGGAAATGTAGGGAAAATAAAGAATGTGCTCGAACGGGCCCTACCCCGCTGCCTACGTACCTCATCGGGATAATGAGGATCAGAGTCGACGTAGTTCGCCTAACCTAGGCGGGAACTGCTTGTTTGTGTTTTTTACAGCTGGAACTGTGTATGTCTATGCTCAGGTGTTGCAGGCTCGTCTGGTACGAGTGCGTTTACCGTCTTGCATGAAAGACAAGTCGTCGCGAGTTCGCGTTGTGAGTGAATGAGATGAGAAGAGAAGTTCCCGCAGGATAGTCGCTTATTGTTTGTTTTTGTCTTTTAAAAGAAGTGTTTTGAATTTTTGTTTGTGAACTGTCTTGTACTAAGACCTATCCATCGCGGGAAGTATTTACACCTCGCCCCGAAACAGGACGCGTATAAACACTCCGCAACAAAGTCTCGTGTCGTACAAGATTGTTCGATTTTTATTAAGTGTTTTATTGCTTTTCTTTATGAGATGAGAAAGAATGACTCAAATTGGAAAAGGGAAAATCTAATGGGAACTAAGACACAACCCTAAGTTATTTATCATATACAAAAGGGAGATCCTATGGTTAATAAGGTTTTCTACTCCTAATGGAAACTTAAAACTATTAGAATTCAACTTACTTCTTAATGAAGTTAAGTTGATTCTAAGAACAAATGGGGGAATTCTATACAAGTTGTAAGATCCAGATAAAGCAAAACAAATGAACTTGAATTATAAGAAATAATATTCTAAACAATGCCTTAAAGGCATAAATAATAAATAGTCTATTTATTTATTCCACTTCTATATGGAAATAAAACTTCAAGCCTAAGTATTAAACTAATCTAAACCTAATATTCAATCTAAAAATCAAGTTTTAACTATCCTAAGTCTAATATTTAATTCTAGGACTAAACTTAAACTAAACTATTTTATTTTTATTTGGACATTGTTTTTTTTCTAGTGGCCTAAACTAATGGGAATTATGCCTAACTAGGCTTAAAACTAATATTCTAAAAAAATACTAAAACTCTTAGAAAAATTACGAAAATTAAATTGTAAGGTCCTAATACTATCTAAAATATTATATTAAGAGGGATCCTAAAAAATCTTATTTTTCCTATGCCTAAACATTATTTAAGCTAAGAATTAACTACTAATTCCTAAGGATTATATCACTAAAACCTAAGATAAAAGCATCTAAAAATTCCATAAAAAATATTCTAAGAGCTATTAGGGGTCTTTTAATTACAGAAAAAAGAATGTCCCAAAAAAGTGGTTAGAAGCTATTTAAATAAAATAAACAAAATTCAGCACAATTAAGAAGAAATTCAATAAAGCTAAATACAAGAATAATTCAGAATTAATTCAAAAATAAATAAATTCCAGAAAATAAAAATGTCATAAATTTCTAAATTGAATTAACAACCCACTCTAATTTTTGGGGAATTTTCTCATGCTTTTCATTATTTTTATTAGATTTAATTCTAACCTATACAAAAATCTAAGAAAAGAAAATGGCGCATTAAAGTGGCTTATCGAGATTACTTACTTGAATGACGTGCCGATTTTTCACATAAAAAGAAATCCGAAAAAACCTTAAGCAAGGCCTTTTAGTCTCCTATGAGCAAAATAAATGCCCATCTTCCATAATCATTGTGAAGCTTTGGCCATAATCGAAATCGATTCAATATCGCTAAAAAAAATGCTCATGAACTATTTTAATCCAAAATTAGTTCTAAACAATAATTAAAATTCTAAAAGATCAAAAATTAAAAATTACCAAGAACCAATCAATGGATTAATACAAAAAATATTGACAAGAAATTCATCAATCATTTCTTCAACAAGAAATTTAATTAATGGTTTTTATAGAAACACAAAAAAAATGGAAAGATGAATTAGAATATGAGGGTGCAACATAATAAAATAAGGGCCCAAGGCCCAATTTTCACATGGCAGCTTCACGGGGGTCTGTGAGCAAAACGTGGGTGCAAAAAAGAAGCCCAACACTTCCATGGAGGCTCAACCCGATTACAGGGGTGATGTGGTGAAATTGATGGTGTGAATCGGATCCATGGAGTATGAATTGCATGATAAGCCCAATCCGAAATCAATTTGACCTAAACTACTCAGCATTACCAAATCGAAAGGGGAAACTCATCTTCTTCATGAAACCCTATGGTCTCCATCATCACCCTTGGCGGTGCCGTCACCCACCATGAATCGGACTCCGTCTCTAATCTTCCGCTTCCGCCGATGACGCACACCGCCTCCGTGACCTTATCCCTCTTAGATTTCACATTCTCGCGCACCCTTCGCATCTTCTTAACTCCCTCTATATTCTCACCGTCCGAAGATAGACAACCACCACCGTGACGAGCTCGAATCTTTCCATCTTACATCACTTCTGGACAAAATCGAATTTAGAGCACAAGAATGTCAAGGTATATTGCTTCAATCTGACGCCATTTCCGTGAATCGCGATTTTGGCGACGAAACTCATAGATTCCTCACTGTTCTGAGATTTTGGTATTTCGACACAGTAGCCGCTTAAGACTCGAGGTACTTCTTCTACCTACTCTTCTTTCTCATGTGCGTGTGAATCTTTGCTCTACTACTCATCTTCTTTTCGATTCATGTTGTTGTTATGTGTTGGGTTTCTGTTGATTCAAAATGTTAGCTTGATGTTGAACTCATAGAGTTCTTCAATCGATACATTGATGAATTTACACTGCTGAATAGACGTTGTTCTTGATTTTTCTGAGTTCTATTTCTTGCCATTGAATGATGTCGCCACGAACTGACGCGATCGTGATTTCTTGTTGTTGCAGGGCTGTTAATTCTTGACTCCATAGCTGGTTGAAGGTGATATGGGTGATGCCGTGTTGTCGATTGATGCAGAGAGTTGCTATGGGTCGAACGTGAAGGCCAAGAAGATTGGAGATTCAAGGTATGAAAATTACAGTTTGGTGAAGATGAGTTCTTGAGACGGTTCCGATTGATTCACTTTGGAGAAATGATGATGGTGATGCAGAGTGAAGTTGCAGCCAGTGTGATAGTTTTTGAAGGTAATGTTTGAGAGAGAAATTGGAGAAGAGAATCAGAAAATGAATGAAGAATCGTTAAGAAAAAGATCGAAGGAATGGTGGAATGTGTGTGCGTGAGGATTGTCGAAGAAAAAGAAATGATGGAGATTGGTTCTGATATATAGGCACTGATCACAGAACAATCCAGAAACTTCAGGTAAATTCAACTCACTCAATTCAGTTATGATTCTGTTAGAATTTAAAACTGATTTGTAACTGCTTTTTTTTCAAAGTTTCTATCGTAATTGAATCCGAACTTCTTTTGCTGAATTTTGCATTATACCTTAATCTGAACTTTGTTTTTTCTTTCCTTCTTTTTTTTGGAAATATGCGGATTTAGAGATAAGAATAAAAAGCTCATTGATGATTGCTGCCCTGTGATGGAATTCACCCATGTATCAAAGTGGAATGAGAAACCACTGGAAGATCCAAAATACGGCAACGCCGATACATCGTCCCTCCCATTTTGACAGTTGGAAGATTCCTGGGTACCTCCTTAAACTCCTAACTTTTCCCTTCTGATGTTATAGCAATTTCTTATGCTCTTCCAAACAATGCATCTGTATGGTTCTTAATGATGCTGATAGACTCTTTGCATATCTTTTGTAATGTCATGACATCAAATGACACCATAATGCAGGGATTTCACGCCGGAAAATCTGAAGTCGTTGGTTAGTAGAAACCAATTCGGAAAGAGAAACAAGGGATTGCAGTGATTCCGCCATTGTGGAAATGATGAGCTCTGAAGGAAGCCGTAAAGCTGAGAATCAAGTTGATATTAATAAATACCGATACAAACAACTTCGTCTTGTGCTGCGAATACACCGAGACACAATGTTTCATCTTCAGTGGTGAAACTGGCTAGAGTTTGATTCCCGACATATCTTGTTTCGATCAGATTCGGATGTCAATCATAATGAAAACAAAGCACGAGCATTATTTTTTTTTTAGCATAGTCTGTAACTGACTCTGCTATCAGTTAATTGGGACTGATTTTTTTTCCGTTTTATTGTTGAAAAACTTGTAACCGACTCTCTGTTATGAATATCTCTTATGCGGAATCTCTTTTCTTTTTACTGCCATGTAATCTTTGAACTTTTGGTTGCGATTTAAAAACGGGAAACTCAAGGCACTTGATTGAAAATCAAGGCTTTAGCAAAACGTGTATTTGGATTAATTTGGTTTAACAACAGTTTTTTTTTTTTTTTTATAAGATGGTATTGGATTCAAATGGTTTTAAAAGAAGAATGGTATTGATTTTGGATGGTAACTCAAAAATGAGTGTTCAATTTTGGATAGAATTATGATTAATGGAACTAAAACTTGGTTAGAAACAAAGAGACAATACGAATTTGGTTATAGATAGAGTTTAAAGAAATGGACATGAAATTGGCATAAGTAAGAATTAAGAAAGAGGACAACAAAAAGACTTAGAACAAATTCTACTTACTTTGACAATTGGCCTATGGTTGTAAAAAAAAGAGAAAATAAAATGAGTGACAATTATGCATATTGAAAAGAATGGCGCTTATCAAAAGAGGACTATATGAGAGTAACTGGATATGGACGACAATAATTGGAAAGATGGATAAAACGAAAATGGAAATAAAAGTGAAATGAAATAATCGGAACTGGTTTATGAAAACGAGAACAAAGCAATGGATGGATATGAAATCTTAATTTTAGCCCAAGGTCTATTTTGAATTTTTTCCAACAACACACCCACTTCCGAGCCACTGAATAATTTTCCAGATTAGTCACACCTCTTTGAATCGTCTGAAACATGCCATGACCATTCTAATCCAGATGAAATCACTGATAAACTGAAAGTTCAAACCAGACCGCACACGAAACACTGTTTGATAAACGGATGAATCTCGACACACTACAACATGATCTCTGAATATGCACTGATTAATAGGCGGTCCAGTAGTCCAAAATAATCTTGACGCTGTAGTGATCTTTTGATAGTTTGACCAAGATCAGGTCAAACTCTCATCTGAATCGAAACTCAATCGAACAACCGCACTTGAAGTAAAATCAACATCAGTAAATTCTTCACCATTTCAAACTCTGACAGGTACTGATAAGGTACTAAACCCTCATCCCGTACAACCTTAATCACATGCCCAATGAAACAATGAAGTACACTAGTATGCCGTTAATGGATTGATGGGAAATGCTGGTGAATGCAAAATGATGAGCCAGTAGAGGGAATAAAGGAGGGCAAATTTTGAGGTATTACAGCTGCCCCTATTCAATCAACTGCAGACCTGAACGGATAATTGCGACAGCTTTTAGACGTTCAAGGTATGGAGTGATTGAATATTCGAATAAAACCTGAAAATTTGCACACTGAGGGTAATGGAAATGCCATCTGCCCATTTATTTATTTATATATTTTTTGATTTTGACCTCTGAATAGGTAGCGACAATAGAACCAGGTGGAAATATGCTGGGAAGAATGCCATCCTCGAATGACCACTCACACGGGATCCTCGGACCTAGTACTAAAACCATCCTCGAATAGAAACACGATGGTATACCGGCCACAGGCGATAACCATCAACAACAAAGACTGACCTCGGACAGACTTTGCAAAAGAGACAAACTGACCTCGATCAACAAGCTCAAAAAGCGAACTACTATCCTCGAATAATAGCCATAAACAAGACCAACCGCAGAAGGACTTGAAGAAAAGAAATGCCATCCTCGAATGACAATCCAAAAGATCCTCGGATCTAACACGAAACCATCCTCGAATGGAGACGCGAAGGTATACCAGCCTCGACTGATAACCAAACACAAAGCTGACCTCAGACAGACTTTGCAAAAGAGACAAACTGACCTCGATCAATAAGCTCAACAAATGAACTACTATCCTCGAATAATAGCCACAACAACAAGACCAACCGCAGAAGGACTTGAGGAAAAGAAATGCCATCCACGAATGACAAATCAAAAGATCCTCGGATCTAACACGAAACCATCCTCGAATGGAGACGCGAAGGTATACCAGCCTCGACTGATAACCAAACACAAAGCTGACCTCAGACAGACTTTGCAAAAGAGACGAACTGACCTCGATCAATAAGCTCGAAAAGTGAACTACTATCCTCGAATAATAGCCACACACAACAACAAGACCAACCGCAGAAGGACTTGAAGAAAAGAATGCCATCCTCGAATGACAATCCAAAAGATCCTCGGATCTAACACGAAACCATCCTCGAATGGAGACGCAAAGGTATACCGGCCGCAGGCGGTAACCAAACACAAAGAAAATAGGACAAGATGGAACGGGATCGTTGTACTTAAACGAGAGCCCAAGACGCGACCGTTGTACTGAAACGGAGACGCGAACAAATGAGACTGTTGTACTAAAACAAGACTCAAAGACGAGACCATTGTACTTAAATGGAGACTCGAAAGGAACGGGATCATTGTACTTAAACGAGAGCCCAAGCAAACAGGATCATTGTACTTAAATGATAACTTGAGACGCGACCGTTGTACTGAAATGGAGACGCGGAAGAATGAGACTGTTGTACTGAAACAAGACTCAAATACGAGACCATTGTACTTAAATGGAGACTCGAAAGGAACGGGATCGTTGTACTTAAACGAGAGCCCAAGCAAACAGGATCATTGTACTTAAATGATAACCTGAGACGCGACCGTTGTACTGAAACGGAGACGCGGAAGAATGAGACTGTTGTACTGAAACAAGACTCAACGACGAGACCATTGTACTTAAATGGAGACTCGAAAGGAACGGGATCGTTGTACTTAAACGAGAGCCCAAGCAAACAGGATCATTGTACTTAAATGATAACTTGAGACGCGACCGTTGTACTGAAACGGAGACGCGGAAGAATGAGACTGTTGTACTGAAACAAGACTCAAATACGAGACCATTGTACTTAAATGGAGACTCGAAAGGAACGGGATCGTTGTACTTAAACGAGAGCCCAAGCAAACAGGATCATTGTACTTAAATGATAACCTGAGACGCGACCGTTGTACTGAAACGGAGATGCGGAAGAATGAGACTGTTGTACTGAAACAAGACTCAACGACGAGACCATTGTACTTAAATGGAGACTCGAAAGGAACGGGATCGTTGTACTTAAACGAGAGCCCAAGACGCGACCGTTGTACTGAAACGGAGACGCGAAAAAAATGAGACTGTTGTACTGAAACAAGACTCAACTGGGGATCATAACAAGACTTGGTGGACGCATCCACCCTGGGAGATGAAGTTGTATTCTGTGGGAAATATTTCAATCCGATCGAAGATGCAACGGGTCTTATGTAATATACCTCAAAACTGGCCCATGCTGGCATGCATATGTTTGAATTTATGGCGTAATGCTCCATGACGATGGAAATGCTACGCTTTGGAGGATGCAAATGTGATGATGATTATACATATGCAAATGCAAGGAGATCTCCTGATAAGGAGACTGCAGGTATCCCGGATAACTTGGCTGGGGAGAAACGATGATCACTGCATTGACCTGATCCATCCTAATGAGGAGAAGACAACACTGCGGGGAAAGTTGTTAATAATTCACCAGCTCTGAATAGCCGCCATTGCCAAAAATAAATTAGACTTTGAGATTGGAGTGCCAAGACCCTGCTGGAGATGGACCTTTCTTGAACTCTGGTGGAGAAGTGAGAACCTCCTGACTTGGCTGGGAACCAAAGGCATGACACCGCTGAGGGAGCAAACTGCTGGGGAGGAATGACACTTCTTATACTGCTAAGAATTGCCCCTGTATTGAGGGGAAGTCTCTGCTTGGGGAGGACACCAACTTTCTGTTGCCTTATTGAGAGATTTCAACTTCCACCTCTACTGGGGATGACAGATAATGTCAATGATAAAGCTTCCCGCTGAAGGTAAGAGCTCAAGTTGCCACTTGCTGGGGATAAGAAATAAATCCTCTCATGTTGGAAATGAGAGATGATGATACCCTTCTGCTCAAGAAGCAAACTTCCATTTGCCGCACTACTGGAGAAGGAATTGTCTAATGAGACTTGCTAAGGAATTTTGATCAATGAAGCTTGCTGATGAAATAACTCTTGAAGTACTGTGCTGACAATGGCTTTTCCCCTAGCCCTGGGTTGATAGGTTGCCGACTAATCATGAGTGAACAATGGTTCTTTTCAATTTTCGACTCGCCTCAGATTAAAGTCCATCATAAGTAAATGTCTCAAGAGGATTTTACAGAAAACATGGCATATGAAATGCCTCAGTGTCTTCAAACTCTTGGAGAGATTCATCGGATCTCGAAATAACTGCCCCAGACTGCATGGTCTGTGCAAGAATTTGCCTCGCAAGGATTCATGAAAAGCCTCATATCACTGTGAGATATTCTGCCCCAGTATTTTGAACTTCGGATAGGCGCTTTGAATTGACGGTCTTCGGGAGAGAGTACTTCCCATGCTCTTGGGATGGCCTGCCCCAGTACGAGCCTCGAAGTGATCACCTCTGACGGACTGTGCTTTGAAGAAAACACCTATGCCAATCGTTCTTTGAGAGATTGGATCTCGAAGTGATTGCCCCAGTTTGGCTGAAATTTGAATAATGCTTCCGCCTGATGGCTCTTTGAGAGATTTGAATCTCGAAGTGATTGCCCCAGCTTGGTTGAATTTTGAAGAAATTGCTCGACGTGATTGCCCCGGCTTAGTTGGCTCTTACCACGACTGTCGGGAAAGTCCCTACTCAATGGAGTCTTCTTGAAAAGTGCACCTCGATAGATTGTCCTTTGGAAGTTTTAGCCTTCTCAACTCGGCAAGATTAAGCTTCTGAACTGAAGTTTCGTATGTGAATTTTTTTTGATGTCCAACAAATGTATGCAAGCAGAAAATGTTTATTCTAAGAATGAAAATTCTAATGCAACACACATATTAATCTTGAAGTTTTACTGAAAAAGATGTCGCAAACCTTGGTGAGCGAATCACTGGTTAAGATACGACATAAAATTTGTTTGAATAATAAAAAGCATGCACATGCAACACCAACAAGGATCTTTCAACACCACTCATAGGAGTCAGGAACGCGGTCTCGTGGTAGTATGCTCTCAAAAATAACCCTGTTTCAGTTAGGACTTTTGAGGGTTGTATCGTGGCCCGGTTCACGGTTATAGAAACAAAAGATATAGGCTAGAAATTTATTTGTTCCCACCCATCTTCGTGATGTTCTCCATTCCTATGTTCAGCTAGCTTTTACAAGCGCTCACTTCTCAAAAAGGGTTTTGTGATGGTTGAGGAACCAATTACACTAACAGTTTAAGCACCAATTAGGTTGTCATTTGTCACCCCTCTTATCTTTTGTGTCTGTATCACACGACTTTGTTCTTGTTCAAGGATCTTTCTTGTGTAATCCTTTTCGTCTTTCGCTTTTGCATTATTTTGCTTATCCCTAACTTTTGCCTGGACTGATTCTTGTGAATCTTTGATTGTGAAGTCCAGCGGGATGCCCTGATTTTTTGCCTAAGTCGCTTGTTTTCAAGTTTCGACTTAGCGGGCTTTTTCATTTCTCTTTTTTTTCAATTCTCCTTTTTTGAACAAATCGTGTGACACTGGTTGTCTTGATTATTTTGCGAGGGTCGTGACTGTCTCACTTCTTGGTTGTTGAGGGAAAACCATCGTTGTTTCCGATCTCTGGACCTCTTGCTTGGAATAACCATTGTGGTTTCTGGTCATTGGACCTCCTGATTTGGTACACCGAAAGGCAATGGATCCTCAGATGTGATCTCCTTTTTGAAATTTGAACGATCGGTCCAACTAGCTGACACCTACCCTTCCCCTGGGTTAAATGCAAGGTTTTTTTTCATGCGAAAGGAAACTCCTACTTCGAGGCTCAAATGGGTTTGCGAGGGTCTATCTCCCTTATATCTCCGGTGTTTATGATTTGAAACAATGCCTGTACATCGTCAACAGGGTCTTTCTCAAAAGCACACAATTAGAGTTTTTGCGTTTTCATTTCGTCATCCTCCTTGATAGAGTTTAAGCACGACAGTTGGTATTGCAATGCACATACACAAAATCATGAGTGAATACGAATGGATTACTTCAAGAAAAACATGTGCATTTTATTATGGTTATCATTCAAAAACAAATAAGTTTCATGCATGCATACAAATGTTTAAACAAACAATATAAACTACAAATGAAAATGCAGTAAAGAAGCTGAACATTGCCATCATTGAGGAGACTTGACTCCGTCTGGACTTATTACTTCTGAAGATGCCTTTGCAAATTGGGAGACCCATTTGATGAGGAGACTTCAATATGTGAGCAGACTTTCTGGCATGATGACCTTTGAGTCGATCAAATTTGAACCTTGTCTTCACTTTTGCCTCTGAAAGGCTTGCAATCTTCAATTAAAAAGGCCAGGTGCCCCAGAATGGTAATCATACTTGGCATTGAAACCCCAAAGTAAGCTTTGTCGGAGATAATCCTGATGCAATTAGCTCAACCACTCCGAATTTGCGTAAATGAGGAAACTTGTTACACGTACGACCTCAGAATATGATCAAACTTCTTCTCGAGTTGTTTTGGCCTTTACCCATATGCTTTGGTCCTAAGACTCTCTTAGGAAGCTGAGGTTGGATGCAGACAAACGACATCTGGGGGGAGAGGTTGATAAATGAAGTTGATAAATAAGGTTGCTCGGAAAGATCTTGCACGATCTTCTGCCTACGTATCTCCATTGACCAATGGAGAATCAGAGCAGCGTAGTTCCCCTCAATAGGGATGAAAATAGATTCGTTCAGAATTTCCATAACCAAGCTCATCTGAGTCTTCATCTGGTTGACTTTCTGTTTCAGCAGTTTCTGGTTTTGAAATAAGATTCACACCTTTGCCCCGAATGGCCTCAGCTGGGTCTTCCTTCGATTACCTCCGCCCGGAGTTGCTTCAAATATATACTTTGATGACTGTGATTCAAGTTGTCCATTCTGATGAGAAGTCAAGTCAGGAGAAGAATCTGTCTCTGAACACCTGTCAAGAATGCAAGGATGTATGCAAATGCCATGTTCAATTATTTCTGAGGAATCTATCTGCTTTGATTCAAGTTTTGACACAGAAAAATCCAACAGCATGATTCAGATATGTGATCCTCAGAAATAACTGAACATGTATGCAGAAATGCTATGATGTCATGTATGCAACAGGCATGTGATCAAGGGTCTGATGTTGGTGCCGGTGTTGAGCAATGAGTCAAGTGTCTGAATAAAACAATAATAGTAACACCATCTCTGTATAGAACCCAATAACTGTAGAACCGGATCACATAATAGCATAATCATTGATGGTGTTGAAGTTGAACAACGAGCCCAGTGCCTGTGGAGAGTCATAATAACAGTCACAGTATCAAGGTCACAATGATAATCACAGTAACAATTTCTCTGAATAGAAATCTCGAATCTCAGAATCAGAGGATCATAGAACATTGAACAATACTGACAAAGTGGGTATGTTGAAGTTTAGGGTTCCTGCAAACCTGTAAACCCCTCCCAATCTCACGGGTGTGCTACTCGGGTCAAACATCACAGACTCTCGAGGCCGAATAGTAATAATACGTTCACCATTTCCGAGAAATGGCTCATGACCAAATCAGGGAATCGGTTTGGCATTATGTACTACTCAGGGAGGTCTCAGTTGAGTCCGGAAAAACAAGCATCCCTCACAAGTTTCCAGCTTCAAGCACTGAGTCGAGAAACAATAGTACATTCATCCCGAAGGGTACAATACTATCGTCATACGAACAGTTTGCTTTAACTGAATTCCTATGAGAGAACCAGGCCATCCTATGCGAGTTCCCAATGGACCCTCGGATGCAAGTGGGTTTGCCAACAAATGTGGTCTGCCACTGTCATCACTGGAGAGGGGTGTTCCCATTAAGGTCCTCGAAGATCGGTCACCAGATGCACATAACTATCAAGGTCGTACCCTGAAGTGAGGTAATCCCCACACAAGATAGTTCCAAGACGGTCGCAGTCTGGGTGTGGAACACATCGCCACCCATCATGGTGAGATACCATAAGAGTACAATGTCTGTCCACGCTAATCCTATGGTGCACTCAAGCCGGGTAGTTGGCTTATCTCACAGTAACTCCCAACCCACAGAAAAAATGAAAACCAGCACAGCCAGACAGTCCAGTATAATATGATGCATGGAAAATAAAATACTGAAAGCGATAAATAAATGCGGTAAAGTAAAGCTGTAAATAAAACTGTAAATGAAAACAGTAAAGCTAAACTAAAGCACACAACAACAAATAGATAAACACCCAAAGAAACAAAACCAAACAGGCGCTAGGATTGACTCTACAAGGGAAACCGGAAGAATCAGGTTAGATCCCCAGCAGAGTCGCCAGCTGTCGCTCCCGGGATTTTCATCCTAGTACAAACGCGAAAGTGGCGCGGAAAGGTAGAGTCGCCAGCCAGACATTTTTATCCCGAAGAATGGGAAAGGTAATGTTGCACAAACCTGAGTAAGAAGGAAAGGACAAGGCCTTGCGAACCAAAGATCTGAGTTCGGGAGTCGGTTACGACCTGGGAAGGTATTAGCACCCCAGATCGTCCGTCGTACCCGACGGGATCCACGCTTGCTTGCTTTGTTTCAAAGGGTGAGAAAAATATAAAGCTGCTGAATAAAACTGCTGACTGGAATAGAAATGAGACATGAGAAAGGAAATGGAAAAGAAAATGAAAAGAAAGAGGGAAATGTAGGGAAAATAAAGAATGTGCTCGAACGGGCCCTACCCCGCTGCCTACGTACCTCATCGGGATAATGAGGATCAGAGTCGACGTAGTTCGCCTAACCTAGGCGGGAACTGCTTGTTTGTGTTTTTTACAGCTGGAACTGCGTATGTCTATGCTCAGGTGTTGCAGGCTCGTCTGGTACGAGTGCGTTTACCGTCTTGCATGAAAGACAAGTCGTCGCGAGTTCGCGTTGTGAGTGAATGAGATGAGAAGAGAAGTTCCCGCAGGATAGTCGCTTATTGTTTGTTTTTGTCTTTTAAAAGAAGTGTTTTGAATTTTTGTTTGTGAACTGTCTTGTACTAAGACCTATCCATCGCGGGAAGTATTTACACCTCGCCCCGAAACAGGACGCGTATAAACACTCTGCAACAAAGTCTCGTGTCGTACAAGATTGTTCGATTTTTATTAAGTGTTTTATTGCTTTTCTTTATGAGATGAGAAAGAATGACTCAAATTGGAAAAGGGAAAATCTAATGGGAACTAAGACACAACCCTAAGTTATTTATCATATACAAAAGGGAGATCCTATGGTTAATAAGGTTTTCTACTCCTAATGGAAACTTAAAACTATTAGAATTCAACTTACTTCTTAATGAAGTTAAGTTGATTCTAAGAACAAATGGGGAAATTCTATACAAGTTGTAAGATCCAGATAAAGCAAAACAAATGAACTTGAATTATAAGAAATAATATTCTAAACAATGCCTTAAAGGCATAAATAATAAATAGTCTATTTATTTATTCCACTTCTATATGGAAATAAAACTTCAAGCCTAAGTATTAAACTAATCTAAACCTAATATTCAATCTAAAAATCAAGTTTTAACTATCCTAAGTCTAATATTTAATTCTAGGACTAAACTTAAACTAAACTATTTTATTTTTATTTGGACATTGTTTTTTTTCTAGTGGCCTAAACTAATGGGAATTATGCCTAACTAGGCTTAAAACTAATATTCTAAAAAAATACTAAAACTCTTAGAAAAATTACGAAAATTAAATTGTAAGGTCCTAATACTATCTAAAATATTATATTAAGAGGGATCCTAAAAAATCTTATTTTTCCTATGCCTAAACATTATTTAAGCTAAGAATTAACTACTAATTCCTAAGGATTATATCACTAAAACCTAAGATAAAAGCATCTAAAAATTCCATAAAAAATATTCTAAGAGCTATTAGGGGTCTTTTAATTACAGAAAAAAGAATGGCCCAAAAAAGTGGTTAGAAGCTATTTAAATAAAATAAACAAAATTCAGCACAATTAAGAAGAAATTCAATAAAGCTAAATACAAGAATAATTCAGAATTAATTCAAAAATAAATAAATTCCAGAAAATAAAAATGTCATAAATTTCTAAATTGAATTAACAACCCACTCTAATTTTTGGGGAATTTTCTCATGCTTTTCATTATTTTTATTAGATTTAATTCTAACCTATACAAAAATCTAAGAAAAGAAAATGGCGCATTAAAGTGGCTTATCGAGATTACTTACTTGAATGACGTGCCGATTTTTCACATAAAAAGAAATCCGAAAAAACCTTAAGCAAGGCCTTTTAGTCTCCTATGAGCAAAATAAATGCCCATCTTCCATAATCATTGTGAAGCTTTGGCCATAATCGAAATCGATTCAATATCGCTAAAAAAAATGCTCATGAACTATTTTAATCCAAAATTAGTTCTAAACAATAATTAAAATTCTAAAAGATCAAAAATTAAAAATTACCAAGAACCAATCAATGGATTAATACAAAAAATATTGACAAGAAATTCATCAATCATTTCTTCAACAAGAAATTTAATTAATGGTTTTTATAGAAACACAAAAAAAATGGAAAGATGAATTAGAATATGAGGGTGCAACATAATAAAATAAGGGCCCAAGGCCCAATTTTCACATGGCAGCTTCACGGGGGTCTGTGAGCAAAACGTGGGTGCAAAAAAGAAGCCCAACACTTCCATGGAGGCTCAACCCGATTACAGGGGTGATGTGGTGAAATTGATGGTGTGAATCGGATCCATGGAGTATGAATTGCATGATAAGCCCAATCCGAAATCAATTTGACCTAAACTACTCAGCATTACCAAATCGAAAGGGGAAACTCATCTTCTTCATGAAACCCTATGGTCTCCATCATCACCCTTGGCGGTGCCGTCACCCACCATGAATCGGACTCCGTCTCTAATCTTCCGCTTCCGCCGATGACGCACACCGCCTCCGTGACCTTATCCCTCTTAGATTTCACATTCTCGCGCACCCTTCGCATCTTCTTAACTCCCTCTATATTCTCACCGTCCGAAGATAGACAACCACCACCGTGACGAGCTCGAATCTTTCCATCTTACATCACTTCTGGACAAAATCGAATTTAGAGCACAAGAATGTCAAGGTATATTGCTTCAATCTGACGCCATTTCCGTGAATCGCGATTTTGGCGACGAAACTCATAGATTCCTCACTGTTCTGAGATTTTGGTATTTCGACACAGTAGCCGCTTAAGACTCGAGGTACTTCTTCTACCTACTCTTCTTTCTCATGTGCGTGTGAATCTTTGCTCTACTACTCATCTTCTTTTCGATTCATGTTGTTGTTATGTGTTGGGTTTCTGTTGATTCAAAATGTTAGCTTGATGTTGAACTCATAGAGTTCTTCAATCGATACATTGATGAATTTACACTGCTGAATAGACGTTGTTCTTGATTTTTCTGAGTTCTATTTCTTGCCATTGAATGATGTCGCCACGAACTGACGCGATCGTGATTTCTTGTTGTTGCAGGGCTGTTAATTCTTGACTCCATAGCTGGTTGAAGGTGATATGGGTGATGTCGTGTTGTCGATTGATGCAGAGAGTTGCTATGGGTCGAACGTGAAGGCCAAGAAGATTGGAGATTCAAGGTATGAAAATTACAGTTTGGTGAAGATGAGTTCTTGAGACGGTTCCGATTGATTCACTTTGGAGAAATGATGATGGTGATGCAGAGTGAAGTTGCAGCCAGTGTGATAGTTTTTGAAGGTAATGTTTGAGAGAGAAATTGGAGAAGAGAATCAGAAAATGAATGAAGAATCGTTAAGAAAAAGATCGAAGGAATGGTGGAATGTGTGTGCGTGAGGATTTGTCGAAGAAAAAGAAATGATGGAGATTGGTTCTGATATATAGGCACTGATCACAGAACAATCCAGAAACTTCAGGTAAATTCAACTCACTCAATTCAGTTATGATTCTGTTAGAATTTAAAACTGATTTGTAACTGCTTTTTTTTCAAAGTTTCTATCGTAATTGAATCCGAACTTCTTTTGCTGAATTTTGCATTATACCTTAATCTGAACTTTGTTTTTTCTTTCCTTCTTTTTTTTGGAAATATGCGGATTTAGAGATAAGAATAAAAAGCTCATTGATGATTGCTGCCCTGTGATGGAATTCACCCATGTATCAAAGTGGAATGAGAAACCACTGGAAGATCCAAAATACGGCAACGCCGATACATCGTCCCTCCCATTTTGACAGTTGGAAGATTCCTGGGTACCTCCTTAAACTCCTAACTTTTCCCTTCTGATGTTATAGCAATTTTTTATGCTCTTCCAAACAATGCATCTGTATGGTTCTTAATGATGCTGACAGACTCTTTGCATATCTTTTGTAATGTCATGACATCAAATGACACCATAATGCAGGGATTTCACGCCGGAAAATCTGAAGTCGTTGGTTAGTAGAAACCAATTCGGAAAGAGAAACAAGGGATTGCAGTGATTCCGCCATTGTGGAAATGATGAGCTCTGAAGGAAGCCGTAAAGCTGAGAATCAAGTTGATATTAATAAATACCGATACAAACAACTTCGTCTTGTGCTGCGAATACACCGAGACACAATGTTTCATCTTCAGTGGTGAAACTGGCTAGAGTTTGATTCCCGACATATCTTGTTTCGATCAGATTCGGATGTCAATCATAATGAAAACAAAGCACGAGCATTTTTTTTTAGCATAGTCTGTAACTGACTCTGCTATCAGTTAATTGGGACTGATTTTTTTTCCGTTTTATTGTTGAAAAACTTGTAACCGACTCTCTGTTATGAATATCTCTTATGCGGAATCTCTTTTCTTTTTACTGCCATGTAATCTTTGAACTTTTGGTTGCGATTTAAAAACGGGAAACTCAAGGCACTTGATTGAAAATCAAGGCTTTAGCAAAACGTGTATTTGGATTAATTTGGTTTAGCAACAGTTTTTTTTTTTTTTTATAAGATGGTATTGGATTCAAATGGTTTTAAAAGAAGAATGGTATTGATTTTGGATGGTAACTCAAAAATGAGTGTTCAATTTTGGATAGAATTATGATTAATGGAACTAAAACTTGGTTAGAAACAAAGAGACAATACGAATTTGGTTATAGATAGAGTTTAAAGAAATGGACATGAAATTGGCATAAGTAAGAATTAAGAAAGAGGACAACAAAAAGACTTAGAACAAATTCTACTTACTTTGACAATTGGCCTATGGTTGTAAAAAAAAGAGAAAATAAAATGAGTGACAATTATGCATATTGAAAAGAATGGCGCTTATCAAAAGAGGACTATATGAGAGTAACTGGATATGGACGACAATAATTGGAAAGATGGATAAAACGAAAATGGAAATAAAAGTGAAATGAAATAATCGGAACTGGTTTATGAAAACGAGAACAAAGCAATGGATGGATATGAAATCTTAATTTTAGCCCAAGGTCTATTTTGAATTTTTTCCAACAACACACCCACTTCCGAGCCACTGAATAATTTTCCAGATTAGTCACACCTCTTTGAATCGTCTGAAACATGCCATGACCATTCTAATCCAGATGAAATCACTGATAAACTGAAAGTTCAAACCAGACCGCACACGAAACACTGTTTGATAAACGGATGAATCTCGGCACACTACAACATGATCTCTGAATATGCACTGATTAATAGGCGGTCCAGTAGTCCAAAATAATCTTGACGCTGTAGTGATCTTTTGATAGTTTGACCAAGATCAGGTCAAACTCTCATCTGAATCGAAACTCAATCGAACAACCGCACTTGAAGTAAAATCAACATCAGTAAATTCTTCACCATTTCAAACTCTGACAGGTACTGATAAGGTACTAAACCCTCATCCCGTACAACCTTAATCACATGCCCAATGAAACAATGAAGTACACTAGTATGCCGTTAATGGATTGATGGGAAATGCTGGTGAATGTAAAATGATGAGCCAGTAGAGGGAATAAAGGAGGGCAAATTTTGAGGTATTACACCTATATTCATACATCTTCCTCACACCTGCAACAAAAAGGAAGATTCAAGAATGCTGTCATGAAACTTGCAGCAAGTTCAACAGCTCAATTTCAACAGATTCGAGTCAAAGCAATAACTATCGCAGGAAAAGAAAAAGGGGCGGAAATAACTCCAAGTCTCATACCTGTATTCGCTGCCATCACCACCGCACCTGTGAAGATCTAGGTTCGAACTTGACGAATTTACCGTGTTCGTGAATCATCAACAGACGCAGAGCTGACATCGTATACCATCATCCGTTGATATTCCGATTCTTCGGTAAACCTTTATCGTGCAAATTTCGGTACGATCCTCTTTCGATTCTCAAGGTACGCGTCGCGTGTTGTTGAAATCTCTGTGTTTTGATGTTTGCACCCAAAAAATTAAGTAGCTTAATAAGTCATTTTAGAAATTTGTGATATTTTTATTTTCTGAATTTTTGTTATTTTTGATTTTATTCTGATTTTTTCTCTTAATTAGCTTTTATTGGACTTCTTTTAATTATACTGGATTTTGTTCATTTTATTTAAGTAACTTCCAGCAACTTTTTTGAGCCATTCTTTTTTCTGTAATTAGAGGACTCATAATAGTTCTTAGGATATTTTTAGTGGATTTTTTAGGAGCTTTTATCTTAGGTTTTAGTGGTATAATCCTTAGGAATTAGTAGTTAATTCTTAGCTGGAAATAATTAATTGTTAGGCATAGAAAAAATAAGATTTTTTAGAATCCCTCTTAGTATAATATTTTAGATAGTGGTAAGACCCTATAGTTTAATTTTCACAATTTTTCTAGAGGTTTTAATATTTTTTAGAATATTAATTTTAGGCCTAGTTATGCATAAATCCCATTAGTTAATCATAGTTAGAAATAATCCAATAAAAAATAAAAATAGGTTAGTTTAAATTTAGTCATAGAATTTAATTTAGACTTAGGCTAGTTAAAGTTTGATTTTTAAGATGAATATTAGGTTTAGCTTAGATTTAGAACTTAGGCTTAAAGTTCATTTCACTTAGAAGTAGAATAAATAAATAGACTATTTTTTCATTCATGTTTCTAATGCATTTGTAGAATTTTATTTCTTATGGTTAACTTCATTGTTTTGCTTTATTTTTGATTTTATAACTTGTATAGGTTTCCCCATTGTTCTTAGAATCAACTTAACTTCATTAAGAAGTAAGTTGAATTCTAGTAGTTTTTAAGTTTCCGTTAGGAATAGAAAACTTCACAAACCGTAGGACCACTTTTGTAAATAAATAAACAAAATAGGATCGAGTCTTAGTCCCCTTAGATTTTTCCTTTTTTTCAACTTGAGTCACTCTTTCTCATCTTCAAAAGAAAAGTAATAAAACACTTAATAAAAACCGAACAATCTTGTACGACACGAGACTTTGTTGCGGAGTGTTTATACGCGTCCTGTTTCGGGGCGAGGTGTAAATACTTCCCGTGATGGATAGGTCTTAGTACAAGACCATTCACAAACAAATTCAAAACACTTCTCTTAAAAGACAAAAAACACACAATAAACGACTATCCTGCGGGAACTTCTTTTCTCATCTCATTCACTCACAACGCGAACTTGCGACGACTTGTCACACATGCAAGACGGTAAACGCACTCGTACCAGACGAGCCTGCAACACCTGAGCATAGACATACGCAGTTCCAGCTGTAAAAAACACAAACAAATAGTTCCCGCCTAGGTTAGGCGAACTACGTCGACTCTGATCCTCATTATCCCGATGAGGTACGTAGGCAGCGGGGTAGGGCCCGTTCGAGCACATTCTTTATTTTTCCTACATTTCCCCCTTTCTTTCCATTTTCTTATTCCAGTTTCTTTCTCATTTCTCATTTCCAAGTTCCAGTAGCAATTTTATTCAGCAGCAATTATATTTTCTCACCCTTTGAAACAAAAACAAACAAGCGTGGATCCCGTCGGGTACGGCGGACGATCTGGGGTGCTAATACCTTCCCAGTTCGTAACCGACTCCCGAACTTAGATCTTTGGTTCGCAGGACCTTGTCCTTTCCTTCTTCCTCAGGTTTGTGCAACATTACCTTTCCCATTCTTTCGGGATAAAAATGTTTGGCTGGCGACTCTAACTTTTCCGCGCCACTTTCGCGTTTGTACTAGGATGAAAATCCCGGGAGCGACAGCTGGCGACTCTGCTGGGGACGTAACCTGATTCTTCCGGTTTCCCTTGTAGAGTCAATCCTAGCGCCTGTTTGGTTTTGTTCTTTGGGTGTTTATATGTTTGTTGCTGTGTGCTTTAGTTTAGCTTTACTGTTTATTTACAACTTTTACTTTACAGCTTTACTTTATCGCATTTATTTACCGCTTTCAGTATTTTATTTTCCATGCATCATATTATACTGGACTGTCTGGCTGTGCTAGTTTTCATTTTTTCTGCGGGATGGGAGTTACTGTGAGATAAGCCAAATACCCGGCTTGAGTGCACCATAGGATTAGCGTGGACATGTTGTGCTCGCATGGTTACATGATGAGTGGTGATGTGTTCCACACCCAGGTTGCGACTGTCTTGGGACTATTCTGTGTGGGGGTTCTTCCCCACTTCAGGGTACAACCTTGATGGTTATGTGCAGCTGGGGACCGATCATTGAGAACCTTAATGGAAACACCCCTCTCCAGTGATGACAGTGGCAGACCACATTTGTTGGCAAACCCACTCGCATCCGAGGGTCCATTGGGAACTCGCATAGGATGGCCTGGTTCTCTCATAGGAACTCAGTTAAAGCAAACTGTTCGTATGACGATAGTATTGTACCCTTCGGGATGAATGTACTATTGTTTCTCGATTCAGTGCTTGAAGCTGGAGACTTGTGAGGGATGCTTGTTTTTCCGGACTCAACTGAGACCTCCCTGCGTAGTACATAATACCAAACCGATTCCCTGATTTGGTCATGAGCCATTTCTCGGAGATGGTGAACGTATTATTGCTATTCGGCTTTGAGAGTCCGTGATGTTGACCCGAGTAGCATACCCGTGAGATTGGGAGGGGTTTACAGGTTTGCAGGAACCCTGGTACCTTCAGCATACCCACTTTGCCTTTGGTTCAGTTTTGTGATCTAGATTTTTGTTCTTAAGTTATGGACCCCGAATCAGAGGGATAATTATTGTGATATCTGGATCTTGAGACCGTGCACCGACACCTGATTATATGATTGGCACATCACAGACACTTCACTGATCACATGCCTTGCTTTGCATAAACATCATATCATCATTAATCATTTGTGTTTCTTTTATTCTCAGGGTCTACATTTATTCCCGGTTCCTGGCCATATTATTGCTTCAGAATGGAAGACGTCAAAAAGAGAACTGTGCACTACAAATTCTTAGATACTAAGATGGACTTGATCAACCAATTGGTGTCTCTGATTACCCCGGGTCATTTGAGCTACTTCAAGGAAAAGTATGGTGATATTCTGGATCTGGTATTCAACTTGGATAGTTCTCAGAGGAGTGCCGTTCACACTTTGTTGCAGTATTATGATCCACGGCTTAGGTGCTTCACATTTCATGACTTTCAGTTGGGTCCTTTGCTGGAAGAATATGCTGAGATTATGGGAGTTTCAATCAAGGATCAGCTTCCTTTTAACTCGGAGATGACAAAACCAACTCACGATGACATTGCTAAGGCTCTTTATTTGAGCCCATCAGAGGTGTCTTCTAATCTGGTTTCCACCAAAGCAGGAGTACTTGGTTTTCCCTTAGAGTTTCTGGTCAAGAGAGCTGAAGAACGTGCCGTGGAGAAGCAGTGGGATTCAGTTTGTGCTATCTTGGCGTTATCTGTGTATGGGATAGTTTTATTTGCTGACATGGACAAGTTTGTGGACATGAATGCCATTCATTTGTTTGTGTTGAAGAATCCGGTGCCCACTCTCTTGGGTGATCTATACTATTCTGTGCATTATAAGAATGAGGAGAAGCGAGGAGGTCTTGTTAGATGTTGTGCTCCTTTATTCTACAAATGGGTTATGAGACACTTGCCTACTACTGAGAGTTTTGCTGATCCCAATTCTACTTGGGCTCAGAAGCTGAGTACTTTGTCTGTTGGAGATATCAGGTGGTTTACTTTGAGGTTGAAAGGAAAGAATTTCATTACCAGTTGTGGTAATTACCCTAATGTGCCTTTGTTAGGAGTATCAGGATGTATTAACTACAATCCCATCCTCTTAAGAAGACAGTTAGGGTACGCGCTCAAGGAAGTTCCTGATGAGTCTGAATTATTCCAAACCTTCTATTTCCCGGTAAAAGATAATCTTCCTTTGGTTCAGAAAGCTGCAGGTTCCTGGAAAGTGATCAAGAGAAAAGGTATAGCATGTCTGGGCAAGAGCAACAATCGAATGTTTCCTGAATTTGAAGCCTGGATAAAGAAAGAGGTTCAAGCGGCTCTAGTTCCTTTTTCTGTGCCAACCCCACCACCTGCTACGGTGCCTTTGGAGGAATATCAGAAGTTAGAAGCTTTGGTTAAGCAACTGAGGGTTGAAAATCAAGAGGCTCTTAATTCTTGTCAAAAGCTGATGATCCAGAACCGTCGATTGGAAGATAGAGCTGTGCAAGCCGAGGAGATAGTCCGTCTCAAGCAAAAAGACTTTGAGGATAGAGAGATCTACTTCCGAAAGAAAGGTTTAGCTGAGACTCACAAGACTGCCCAGCGTCTGTAACACGGTGGGAGAACTGACTTTTAGTTATGTTGCGGATAGCAAGAGTCGCCACCGACTTTTATTTTATCCAAAAGGAAAGGGTATAAAAGAACAGGAAAGACCTTAAGAGAATATTTTGGGTCCGGGGGGTAGGTTATGAAAAGGGAAGGTATTAGCACCCCTTTCATCCATGGTTATCCATGGGCTCTTAGGTACTTAAGCTCACTTTAAATTGTTTTTTGAAAGTGTAGTGTGTGAATAGAAAAATTTTCAGAATAGTTTAATAATAATCCATGTACGGATGTGTAAAAAACTTGTTTGAAAATTTGTTGGAAATTTGTTTAAGTGTAAAAAAATTTTGAAGTGAGCAAGTACATAGGAGTAACCTACCCTAATGTTTAAGGTCTTTCTTATTCTTTATCCTTTCCTTGGTAAGACTATCCCTACTATTAAGGAGTAGGTAGTCCTTACCTTGGATGTAAGGGACATGAAAGGGACAATCTGATTATGAAGGCAACTGTGGGGTGTAATAAGCACATATGAGGGACTATCATCATTTTTCGAAGGGACTCGATTCTTATAGGCAACCATGAGGGACTTGATGATTTATCTTTTGAAGGGACTTGCTTTATACACCCCACTTGACCATTATTCGTAGGCAACTTGAGGGATAACCTTAGGAAGTGAGACGGCGATTAAAATCGGCTTACGTGTGTGTGAGTGTTTATTTTAATTATCTTATTATTAAGGTGATCTAATTTAACTTTTAAATAACATACATATTTTTCACTCCCTAATTACTAACCATAGCAAAAATAATTAAATAATTAAAATATTACAAAATTTACATCCGAGAAACAATTACAACATTATAATACTGAGCAAAATAATTAAGTAGCAAAATAAATATAAATAAGCAATAATAAAATATAAATAATAAGGGGTTAGTGATAATAATAATAAGCAAGAAAAAGAGTTAGTAATGATAAAATAGGAAAAGTTAGTAAATAATAAAAATTATAAAGTTAGCGAAATAATAAGCATAAAAATAATAATTAATAATAATATAAAATTTACAAAGCAAAATAAATAATATGGTTAGTAGTAATAATAAAAATTAATCAAACATAAGAAATTAGTAAATTTTAAAATGAACAATTATATTTGGGAAAACAAATAGGAACAAGTAATTGTTTTATTTTACAAATTATTAGGTTATTTTTAAATGTATTATAGCAACAAAACTTAATTATCATAAATTCAATTATTTCTAGACAAAAGTTATAAAAAATATTTACTTAATATATAAAGAGAAAAATAAATTATAAGTATATTTATAAAAAAACTTTAATTTCTAATAATATGAAACATATTTATATTTTAGATGAGAGAAATAATTTATAATTATATTTATAATATTTACATGAATCATACTAAACAAATATACATTATAATTACATTAGAGAATAAAATTAAAAAAAATAGAATTAGATTTGTATTTTAAAAATATTTTTAGAGTTTTATAAAATTAGGGTTTTATTTGAGAAATAATTTTTAGGGTTTAGAATATACAAAATAATTTTAACTAATATATACATATTTTATAATATAGAAAATAATGAAATGTTATAATTTTAATTTATTTTAATATAGGATATTAACTAATTAGAAAATAATAAGAAAAAGAATGAGAAGAGTAAAAACCTGATGGGGCTGGGGTTTGAACCCAGTCCCCTATGCTTGCAGCCAAGAGATCACACCACTGGGCCATCCATGCGCAGGCAAGAGATGAGAGAGTGAGATTTGTTTTGTTCCTTATGATGCAAAATCCAGAAAATAATGAGAACCAAAAAGGCCTGGGGGAGGATTGAACCCAGGACCTTAAGTATACAAGAATGCGCACGCTACCACCCGGCTGGAAGAGCCAATCTGCTAACATGTTAGCTACAAACAATAATATATGAAACACAATTTAAATGGAAACATATCACAAAAAAATTGCTGGAGGCAGGATTCGAACCCCCAGCCTTCACCAACACGCGCATGCACTTTTCCACCAGGCCAAACATACATTTGTGAAATAAATCCAGGATTAATTCATATTATTTTTTAAATAGAATTTGAATTTGAAAACAGGCGCGAACTGGTCTTCTTCTTCCTCCCATTACCTGCGAATTTTGTAACGATTTCTCCTGCGAATTTTCCTGGGAGTTCTTCATACTTCAAAACCTACGAAAAACGAAACTTACACCAAACAGCAATGATTCTTAAAATTAATTACAGTTTTATAATCCTTGTGTCTTATAGAACACTCCTATGTGTCCAGAATTTATTTATATTGGTTGAATCATCAAACCCTAATTATGAGAGCTAAACCCTAACAATGGCCGAATCGGTTCTAGGCAAGGGAAATCCAATTGATTTGTCCAGAATTGTTCCTTGGATCATCACAAACACAAAAACACAAACAAAATTCGTTAATAATGCATAAACAAACAGAATCGAAAATTTGAAATCCATGGCCAAGTTTGATTCGGGTAAGGCAACATGAGATAGTATTAATGCATATGATGGATGCTTTACAACCAGTGAGGTCCAGGGAAGCTTGCTACATCCTTATTTTACCTTTAAAAGCCCTGCAATTTGGAAACCGAATATGAGTTTTCAAAGGATTTTTGAGAATTTGAACTTACACCACAAGGCTGCCAATTCGTGAATGAGGCTAGGGTTTGTGTTATGCATATATACATGAGTGAATTAGGTCAGAAAAACTCATTGGTTATGTGGATATTTGATCCAAAAAAAGATTGAAAAAGATGGTGTTGTAAAAGTCAAATATTTGCTCTTGAATGCTTGCTATTTTGGGATAATTCACATGATTTCCTTCTCCTTTGACTCTAATCACCCTTTAAGACTTTCTAGAAATAAAATTAAAATTTATTTTCATGATTTTATATTTTATTAGAATTTAAAATGACTTTTTAATATAAAAATCATAATAAATAAAAATAAAATAAATAAAATTATGAATAAATTAAATTAATTTCGTGCAAGCCATTATGAAATGAATTGGGTCACAATTTGGGCAGCCCATTTGGAAAGAATTACTTTTAAGCCTCCATTTTCAACATAAACCATCACAAAATTTCCCAACTTTGCAAGGGCACATCTCCCTCAATTTTAAAGGTATGAGGGTGTTCTTGGACTTTTTGGAAAGCTTGAAGAATCCTCTAAACAACCCCATTGGTTTCAGGTCCATATCATTTACCAATCTCAAGTTATGCCCTTTTGAAGTTGTTGACTTTTTGTTGACTTTTGAAATGACCTATAATGTCTTAGATCATATCTTTCAAATGAAGCATTTTTGGGATTAACCTTAAACATCAAAGTTGTAGAGAATTCAATTTCCTTCAAAATGAGATTTGGATGGAGACTTGGTGATGAAGTATGTGAAAGTTATGCCTGGTCAAAGTTCAGTTGACTTTTACTGAGGAAACCCTAATTTAGAAACTTCTGATTACTGATGATCTGGAATCTCCTTGATGAATCGTGATCAACCCTTGATCAAATGATGAATTTTACTTCATATACTTGATGTTGGCAAAAAATCATGAAGTTTGACTTTGGTTTGACCACAGTGGACCTCAGTTTGACTTTTTGACTACATTGACTGATTTTGACTTATCTGATCATCTGACTGAGCAAACTTTTGAGAGAAGTCTTGAAACTTGACATGGGGGTTCTTACACACATATAAGATGTTATGAAACTCACTTGAGGCAGTGGAAGTCCATTTAGCCTGATTAAAGTCAAAACCCTAATTTTGGATGCACTGCTTAGGAGGTGCATTGTCTGAGGGAATTGTCAACTTCTTTGACCAATTGTGAACTATGTGAACCTTGTGAATCTTCATAAAATGTCTTGTGATACTCATGGGAGGTATTGTGAAGCTTGTGAACCTTGTGAACCTCATGAAGTGGCTTTGTAGACCTCATGAACCTCAGGAAAGCTTTATATTCATTGTGAATCTTGTGAACCTTGTGAACCTTCAAGAAGTGACTTGTAAACTTCATGAACTTCATGGAAGGTCTTGTAAATGTTGAGAAACTTGTGAACCTTGTGAACCTTCAAGAAGTGACTTGTAGACTTCATGAACCTCATGAAAGGTTATATAAGCATTGAGAAACTTGTGAACCTTGTGAACCTTCATAAAGTAACTTGTAGACTTCATGAACCTCATGAAAGGTTATGCAAGTGTTGGAGAACTTGTGAACCTTGTGAACCTTCTTAGAACACAAAGTCTTGTATTGTGAGGGCAAATTTTGGGGTGCAACAGCTGCCCCTGTTCAATTTTCTGAAACCTGAGGGGTTAGATTGGTATATTTGCCAGTCGTAACCTAGAAGGTTGAAGGGGATTGAACACAAAAGCCCAAAAATTTGCACTCACCAGTGCATAGAGTGATATTGATGGTTGGTTGAACATGATTGAGTGGGCTTAAAGATGCCACTAGGGGAAAGTTCTTCAGCAGTATAATGAGAGTTGTCAGGAGTCTGGAGTAATACTGATGTAACAGCATGTCTTCGTGAGGATAGAGCAATCAATAATGATAACCCTAAAGCAGTCTTGAAGAAATAATATGATTTCAGGAGGATAGAGCAATCAATAATGATAACTCTAAAGCAGTCTTGAAAATATGATTCAGGAGGATAGAGCAATGGATAGCTCTAAAGCAGTCTTGAAATAATGATATGACTCCAGGAGGATAGAGTAATGATAACTCTAAAGCAGTCTTGAAGTAATGATATGACTCCAGGAGGATAGAGCAATGGATAGCTCTAAAGCAGTCTTGAAGTAATGATATGACTCCAGGAGGATAGAGCAATGGATAGCTCTAAAGCAGTCTTGAAGTCATGAGAAGTTATCAGGAGGATAAAGTAACCCTGTGGTTACAATAAAGCAGTCCCAAAGTAATAAGAAGCTCATCAGGAGGATAAAGTGACCCTGAGGTTACAATAAAGCAGTCCTGGAGACCATAAGTTTGTTTGTTGGATAATTAACCTGAAACAAGGTAGCTTTTGTATAATAACATTAGTTTATGCTTTATGTGTGCATGTATGATATGATGCACTTAGGTAATGTTCTATATGTCTATGGATATGTATGCTATGGTATGATGTATATGATGTATGTATGATATGATAATGCCGGAAGCGTCTGGATATCTTCGTATAACAACTGCTGGCCAGGGAAAATAAATCCCGATTCGTTGTTGAAGAATATATAACCCTCCGTCTGCTGGGGATAACAGGGTATAGATAACCTCCCGTTGGTGGGGATGGCAAGGTATATATAACCTCCCGTTGTTGGGGATGGCAAGGTATATATAACCTCCCGTTGTTGGGGATAGTAAGGTATATATAACCTTCGTCTTCGTTTGATAGTAGGATAAGTATAACATCCCGTCTTCGTTCGTCGTACCCTTATTGGAAAGTAATTTCCCGAATATCCGTATGAGGATAAAAGAGATGGATATAAATTCCAGGGGAAATAAGACTTTACGAAGATGGATTAGTCCTACTGAGGGTTTATAACTGTCTTGTAAAGGTGAATCGGCGAAGCTTCATTGAAATCCTTCCCTCGTTCGTCCTTAGTAAATACTATTACTGCATTTTCATGCATTTCTGGTAAACATTAATCATATTAAAAGCATACATGCATTTTTGGTAAACATCAATCATATTCAAAAGCATACATACATTCAAACACAACCAATGGACGTTTCGCTTATGTAAATAGGGTAAAAGTAAATTTGGATTCAAAAGATGGAATTTATTTATATCAAAAAGTGACCCATACACAGGTAAGTTTGTACAAGGAGACATAAACCCTAGTAAGAGGATTTTGCCATAAAGTTTTACAAAACGAATCAGCTATGTGGGAACAGTCCTATTGAGTTTCAATTCTACTATTGCCCTTCAAGTATCTCATCTTCTTGCTGTTGAGACGGAAATGATTGGATTGAGCTTTATCTGTTCGAACTTGAGTAAGTAGTACAACTGGTTGCAGTTTCATGGGTGATCCAAACGAGACATAGTCATACGCTTTAATCCCTAACTTTTGCCTGGATTGCCCTTTCAGGTTTTCAATCCACCGGGATACCCTTTTTTTTGCCCAAGCCGCCTTTTCAGGTTTTCGACTTGCCGGGTGTACATCTTTTTATATATATCCCTAATTTTTGCCCAAACCCTTTTGGTTTGCCGGGATGCCCTTATTTTTGCCTAGGCCATTCAACCTAGCGGGTCTCTTTTTATGCGTAGTATTTTTTAACTATGTCTGCGTTTACAGGCTGTGGGAAGTCTTCACCATCCATTGTAGTCAGTATCATGGCACCTCCTGAGAATACTGTCTTGACTACAAATGGTCCTTCATATGTTGGAGTCCACTTGCCCCTAGGATCACCCTGTGGTAATATGATACGCTTGATTACCAAATCACCAGCCTGATATACCTTTGGCTTAACCTTCTTGTTAAAAGCTTTGATCATCCGTTTCTGGTACATCTGGCCATGACAAACTGCTGCTAACCTCTTCTCATCAATCAAATTTATCTGGTCCAGTCGAGTCTGAATCCATTCATCTTCATTCAAGCCTGCATCCTTCATAATTCTCAAGGAGGGGATCTGAACTTCAATGGGCAGAACTGCTTCCATACCATAGACTAAGGAGAATGGGGTTGCCCCTGTTGAAGTACGTATTGTAGTACGATAACCATGAAGAGAAAATGGTAACATCTCATGCCAATCCTTGTAAGTAACAGTCATCTTCTGTACTATCTTCTTAATGTTCTTATTAGCAGCTTCAACTGCCCCATTCATCTTTGGACGATACGTAGAAGAGTTATGATGCTTAATCTTGAACTGCGTGCAGAGATCAGTAATCATAATGTTGTTCAGATTAGAGCCATTATCAGTGATAATCCTTTCAGGGATGCCATACCTACATATGAGATTATTCTTAATGAACCGAGCCACAACATTCTTAGTAACAGATGCAAATGAAGCTGCCTCTACCCACTTCGTGAAATAATCAATAGCAACCAGGATGAAACGATGCCCATTAGAAGCAGTAGGCTTGATCTCACCAATCATATCAATGCCCCACATGGCAAAGGGCCAAGGAGCAGTCAACACATTCAATGGTGATGGAGGTACATGGACTTTATCAGCATAAATTTGACATTTGTGACATGTTCTGGAGTGTTGATAGCAATCAGCTTCCATGGTAGACCAATAGTAACCTGCTCTCAATATCTTCTTTGCCATAGTATGACCACTAGAATGAGTGCCAAAGGTCCCATCATGCATCTCTTCCATAATTTCTGTAGCTTCCTTCTTATCCACACAACGAAGCATAGTTGAATCATGATTGCGCTTATACAGAATGCCATTACTCAGAAAGAACTTAGCAGAAAACCTTCTCAGGAACTTCCTATCTTTGACAGATGCTCCTTCAGGGAACTCCTGAGCTTCAAGATATCTTTTCACTTCATAGAACCACGGCTTCTCCTCTGTCCCTTCAGTGTCAATCTCATTGCAGTATGCAGGCTTCTCAAATCTATCAATGGTAATCTTGGGAGCTTCATCATCCCAACTGATCTCAAACATAGATGCCATAGTGGCCAATGCATCTGCCAACTGATTCTCTCTTCGTGGAATATGTCCAAAGGTAATCTCTTTGAAATGTGGGATCAAAGACAACACATGTTCTCTGTAAGGAATGAGATTATCATGCTTGGTATCCCAATCTCCTTTAATCTGACTCACTACCAGGGCTGAATCTCCATACACATCAAGGAACTGAATCTTCATATCAATAGCAACTTTAATACCCATGATACATGCCTCATACTCAGCTATGTTATTGGTACAATAGAAACAAAGTCTGGCAGTAATCGGGGTATGACAACCTTCAGGGGAACTAATTACAACACCAACACCATTACCATGTGCATTAGAGGCACCATCAAAAACCATAGTCCATCGGGATCCTTGTTCAGGTCCGTCATATTGTCCAGGTTCTTTAGTAACAGTCATAATGTCTTCATCAGGGAACTCAAAATTCATTGACTGGTAATCATCTACTGCTTGATGAGCCAAATGATCAGCAACAACACTTCCCTTAATGGCCTTCTGAGTAGTATACTGTATATCATATTCTGTCAAGATCATTTGCCATCTTGCAATTCTTCCAGAGAGAGCAGGTTTCTCGAATATGTACTTGATTGGATCCATCTTAGAAATCAATAAAGTAGTATGGGTCAACATATACTGTCTTAGTCGGCGAGCAGCCCATGCCAAAGCGCAGCAAGTTTTCTCGAGCAGTGAGTATCTTGTTTCACAGTCGGTAAACTTTTTGCTAAGGTAGTATATTGCCTGCTCTTTTCGACCAGACTCGTCATGTTGCCCCAACACACACCCCATTGAGTTGTCTAGCACTGTTAAGTACATAATCAAGGGTCTTCCATCAACTGGTGGCATCAAAATTGGTGGTTCCAGCAAATATCTCTTAATCTCATCAAAGGCAGTCTGGCACTCATCATTCCATTCCATCACCTGATCTTTCTTCAACAACTTGAAGATTGGCTCACAGATGGTAGTTAACTGGGAAATAAATCTTGCAATGTAGTTCAATCGTCCCAAGAAACCTCTGACCTCCTTTTCAGTACGGGGAGCTGGCATCTCTCGTATAGCTTTCACTTTTGCAGGATCCACTTCAATACCTTTTCCACTGACAATGAAACCCAGGAGCTTTCCAGATCTAACTCCAAAAGTACACTTGTTTGGATTCAATCTTAACTTATATTTCTTCAACCTCTCAAACAACTTGTGCAGATGATCAAGATGTTGCTCTTCATTCTGAGATCTGGCTATCATATCATCCACATATACCTCTATCTCATGATGAATCATATCATGAAACAAAGCCACCATAGCACGCTGATATGTTGCCCCTGCATTCTTCAAACCAAATGGCATCACTTTATAGCAAAAAGTGCCCCACTGTGTCACAAATGTTGTCTTCTCCATATCTTCAGGTGCCATCTTGATTTGATTGTAACCAGAGAAACCATCCATAAAAGAGAATACCTTATGCTGAGCAGTGTTGTCTACCAGAATATCAATATGAGGAAGTGGAAAGTCATCTTTGGGGCTAGCCTTGTTCAAATCTCTGTAGTCCACACACATACGTACCTTACCATCTTTCTTAGGAACTGGTACCACATTTGCAACCCACTGAGGATAAGAAGTTACTGCTAAGAACCCTGCATTGAACTGTTTCATTACCTCTGCCTTGATCTTTTCTGACATTTCAGGACGCATACGACGAACCTTCTGCTTCTTTGGACGACAATCTTCTTTCACTGGTAACCGGTGAACCACAATGTCTGTATCCAACCCTGGCATATCTTCATAAGACCAAGCAAAGATCTCCACATAGTCACGTAACATCTGAATCAACTTGCTCTTGACACTGTCCTCTAAATCAGCCCCTACCTTGACCTCTTTTCTGTCTTCCTCAGTTCCCAGATTCACAACTTCGACTGGCTCTTCATGTGGCTGTATAGCTTTCTCTTCCTGTTGTAATAACCTAGCAAGCTCTACAGGTATTTCACAATCGTCCTCATTTCCGTCTTCAGTTTGATAGATCGGATTCTCGAAATTGTAATTGGCAATAGTAGAACTGTTATCAACAGGATCCAGAGTGGATGAGGATCTGCATTTTAGTGATGTGGGTGTGTGTAAGAACACATAGCTGATAAAGCAAAAATAAAGGAAAAAGAAAGACAAGGAACACAATATTTACTAAAACGAAATGTCCACTGATTTTATTGAATGAAGTATGCAAATGAAATGACAGCCCGTAACAAGCACACCATTGTGCCCCGGGTAAGGCACATGGCTTGAAAGTTTTATTGTTCAGAAATTACAAATGTAAAAAACACAACACAGTAATAGTATTTACTCCTGACTAAAGGAGATAGGGATAACATCTTCAGCTTTCTAATTATTGAGTCCAGCACCCACAGTAGGAAAAATCCATGCATCCAAGTTGTAGTCTTCATCTTGATCTCCCACAGCATTGATAACCCCTTGATTGGTGATACGAGCAGCACGAGCACGACGAACAGCCTTCTGGGACTCTGCAGTGAAACCCAAACCAAACTTATCAGACTTGTATGGAATATCAGGAAGCTGACCCCAAATAGTACGACCACCTTCATCCACCACAGCTCTAGCATCATTGAGGGAGGCCATTGCCATTGTTGGAGATTTTCTGATGACCACAGGAACCTTCTTCACAGCAGGAGGAGTCACACAATCATTACCAACCCCGGGAACCACTTCAAATGACTGACATGGAGTCTCAATGTATTCACCTTCTACTTCCAGATACTTGAAAGTGTTTACATGGCTGACAAAGTATTCTTCCTCTCCAAAGACAGTAACAACCTTTCCATTCACCGGATATCTCAACTTTTGGTGCAATGTAGAGGTCACAGCACCTGCCCCATGGATCCAGGGACGTCCAAGTAGACAAGAGTACGAAGGACGAATATCCATCACATAGAATGTAGCAGTAAACACCTGAGAACCAACCTTGATTGGAAGATCAATTTCCCCATGCACTACTCTTCTAGAACCATCAAAAGCCTTTACCACAATATTACTGGGCTTCAGCACAGTATCTTCAAGACTCAGCTTATTCAGGACTTCCTTGGGCAACACATTCAAAGAGGAACCATTGTCTATCAGTACATGTGACAGGGTAGTGCCCCTGCATTCAATTGAAATATGCAAGGCCCTGTTATGATCCCTCTTGGCAGGGGTCAAATCAGCATCAGAAAATCCTAACCCATTGTCATAGGTCAGATGAGCAACACAATTCTCAAATTGGTCAACAGAAATTGCACTGGGTACATGAGCCATCTTCAGAAACTTAATCAATGACTTGGCATGAGCCTCAGAACATAATAATAGGGAGAGCATAGAAATCTTTGAGGGAGTATGCCCCAACTGATCAACAATGTCATAATCACTCTTGCGAATGATTTTCAATACTTCTTCCATCTGCTTAGAGAGATCATCAGCAGCTGGCACATTAGTAGATACAGGCTCAATAACGGGACCCTTGCCCCGAGCATCAGTGGTGGAAGTAGCAGCAGGAGTAACTGCATTCTTGGAAGTAACTGGAGGAGAGAATACTCTTCCACTACGAGTGATCTTGCTAGATCCAGCAATATTATCAATGTCAACAGGCAAATCAGCTACAGGCTCTTGCTTAACACCATGGATGTAAACATCAGATCCATAATGCCAAGGCACAGCTTTGTCAGACGTATACGGAATAGGACCAGGAGTGGTTATGATCAGAGGAGCCACTCTAGCTTCAGCAACAACTTTCACAGGACCTTCAGCAGTAATCTTGATTGGGCCCTGATGCGTGATTTTAATGGGACCTTTTGAAGTGATTCTCACCGGTACTTTGTCAACCATATCAACTTCTTCAATCTTCTTACCCTGAGTCAGATGATCCACCATACTTTCTACAGATGCTGGTCTTCTTTCAAACACTATGGTGTAATTATCCATGAGACGCTGAATTCCGTCCTTCAATCTGAAGCACTTTTCTGGATTATACTCACAATAAACACAATCTTCACGACAACCCGGAAAGAACCCAGCTTGCACTAACTTCTTTCTGATTACAGACAATGGTGTTGTCAACTCCGCAACTGAATGGATATGTAAATCTTCATCAATAGCATTGACAGTCTTCTCGTGATTTGGCATTGGAGCTGTAATCACATTTGGAGTACCTGGTGGATCAAACTCAATTTCTCCAGCATCAATCATATCTTGAATTTTGTTCTTCAAGACCCAGCAGTTATTAGTGTCATGTCCTGGACAGTTTGAATGATATGCACATCGTGCATTGGGATTGTACTTGGGAGAGGTAACATTGGGATTCTGAGGAGCCTCCCTCAGGGTAATAAGTTCAGCCTTCAACAAGTGTTGCAATGCCTGAGCCATTGACATGTTGATCTTCGTGAACTGTCTTCTAGCCCTCTGTTGGTTGCCTTGAGGCTGCTCTGTTGTTGCAGGAGTTGGATTTGAAATATGAACTGCACTAACAGACTGATGCCTTCTGTTACGATCAGGTTGACCATAAACAGCATTGGATTCCTTCTTCCCGGTGGGAGGCTTCTTTGCAGCACCTGATGAAGAAGTGCCCACTTGGATCTTACCACTCTTGATACCATTTTCTACCCGTTCTCCTGTCATGATCAACTCAGTGAAGCCAGATGATGAGCTTCCAATGAGATGACTGTAAAACGGACCATTCAGCGTACACATGAACATATCAACCAATTCCCTATCAGTCAAAGGGGGTTGAACTCTTCCAGCTAAATCTCTCCACTTCTGAGCATACTCCTTAAAACTTTCTTTGGCACCCATAGACATGCTCTGAAGCTGCATGCGAGTGGGGGCTAAATCAGCATTGTATTGGTACTGCCTATAGAAAGCTTCAGCAAGATCATTCCAGTCTCTGATGTTGACACTCTCCAACTGATAATACCACTCCAACTGAGCTCCAGATAAGCTCTCTTGAAAGAAATGGATCCACAACTTCTTATCAGCAGTGTGGGGTTGAATTCTTCTAACATAGGACCTCAGATGCAGCTTGGGACAAGAGACCCCGTCATAGACAACAAATGTAGGAACTTTGAACCCAATGGGTATCACAACCCCAGATATCAAACTCAAATCCTCAAAATCCAACCCAGATGATTTCTGTAATTCCATAGCATCCATTCTATCCACCAGCATCTTGAATTTGTCTTCATTAGGCTCATGGTAGTAATTAGCCTCAGAATCAGAGTCCCCCATAGTGTTGTGGAGACTGCCTCTCTCTTTCTCAGATTCTTCAGATTCATAGTCTTCAACCTCTTCCTTGGTCTTGACAGGACCTTTGAACCTTCTTCCCATGTTGAGCAACCCAGCAGACCTTCTAGTCTTCTTAGTCTTCTTGGCCAGCAGTGCCTTCAAATCATCTTGCCCCTTGGACAGGTTCAAGATCAGCTCCTGGAACTGTGCATTCTGTGCCTGAAGATCCTTAACTGATTGTTCAAGAGCCATTGCTGAAATAAACAGCGAGAAGATGAGAAACCTGTGCACAATTATAAACCTGTGATGCAATGAAATGATATGGGAATGCATATGCAATGTTTTCAAGGACCGCAGGATTTAAATTTGCTTAGACAAACACGAAAGTAAACTTTTATTAGTAATAACTTGTTTTGCCTTTTAGGCTTACAAAAAATGAAAGTGAAATAAGTACAAAAGATGGGGTTTTAAGTCTCCCATGGACGTTTCCTCTTTGTGTTGAGGTATGAGTTGAGGTTTCGTTCCTCGTGAAGTTGCTTTGTTAGCTCTAGGACTCTTGCTTGGCTTGTTTTGTAATGAGCCTCGAAAGTATCCCTTTGCTCCTTCAGTTGGATCCATGATCTCTGCAAGTCTTCCATATCAGTAGGCATGTCTGGGTGAAGGATGGTATAAGCTGTGTCTCCTTCAGCAACAGGTTCCATGGTAACTGGTAAGACGGCAGGATATGGCATCATGAGTGTCTGAGCACGAGATCGTACCCATCTGAGATAAGCCTCCATAGGAATAGTGTACTTAGGCTCCAGTGTTTTGCTGTCAATCCTGTTTACCTTTCCCCAAGCTCGTATGAATCTCTGACGGTAACCCTGAAGATCGTTGTCGTAGTCAAATACAATGCCTTGAATCAACATGTCATGTGGACCATCACTCCGGGCGTAACCAAACTGTCGTAAAGCTAGAGAGGGGTTGTAGGTGATGCCTCCTCTTATGCCTAGAAGTGGCACATTAGGAAACTCCCCACAACGGTCAATGATGGTGACATTCTCCATAGATCTGGAGCACCAATGGATATCTGAGTGAGAAAGTGACATGATCCTCTTGGACCATCTAAACCCTTGCTCATTCTTCATTACTGAGCGAGGAAGGTGAGAAATAAACCACCTAGAAAGCAAAGGTATGCAGCACATCAAAGTTCCTCTTGCCCTTGTAGTACGGGTGTGAAGAGAATGCAGGATGTCTCCAAGCAATGTAGGCACTGGATTGTGACTCAGGAATATGTTGATGGCATGAACGTCTATGAACTGATCTGGATTGGGGAACAATACTAAGCCATATATCAGCAAGGCTAAGACCTCCTCAAAAGCATCATAGCTCATGGCCTTCAAGAACATCTGAGCTTTATCCATTAATACCTTAGCAAGAATACCCTTGACTCCACTTCTCGTTTCTAGAACAATG
Organism: Lathyrus aphaca; assembly: GCA_963966055.1. Taxonomy (NCBI): domain Eukaryota; kingdom Viridiplantae; phylum Streptophyta; class Magnoliopsida; order Fabales; family Fabaceae; genus Lathyrus; species Lathyrus aphaca. The sequence goes on from OZ014525.1 coordinate 19,394,524, forward strand.
TCAGACTTCTTCAGATGTAGGACTGCAGCAATAACCTCTGGTTTGGGCTCCTTCTCCAAGCCTGTGAAGGGTCTTTGATCAAGAACAGGTATACCCAGAAGCTTAGAGAACTCCTCCATGGTAGGGACTAACTGATAGTCGGGGAATGTGAAACAGTGATGTTTAGGATCAAAGAACTGAAACAGCACACTCATCATGTCTTCACTGAACCCTGAAGTGACTAGATCCAATAGGTGACCATGTCTCTTGTTGAACTGGGAGTGATCAGACACTTGAGCAACCAACTCTTTTAGCTTAGCAGGTATGCCTACAAAGTTGATCCTGATGGTGTTTCTACGAGCAGGAGCCATGACCTGCAACAAAGAACAAAGATAAATCCCTTGGTCCTTGAAATGGTTAGGGAAAATGATATGCTCATGATGCATGATGATGTCATGATGTTATGCTCAATCACAAACATGTGGCACACACAAACAAGTCACACAATAGCCCTAGGTTTGAAGGCTTGCATGAGGTTCAAAGGTAAATACCCTCCCCTGAAGTTAGATGGTTCATCCTGTCCTACAAAAGTAACCGGGTTCTAAGGGATCTCAATATCATTGATCCTTCACAAGGGTGGTTGATCAGAAGGCAACTTACTTGCCAACCAAAACCCTCCAAGTTTAGAATCTCAATGAGCGTAGTATCGAGTGTCAACCAACTTCAGTCTGCACCAAAGCCGGTTACCTCACTACTTTCTAAAGGCCAAGATGAGTTAACTAGGGTTCTAAAAGTTAGTTAGTGCATTGACAACATATGGCAGCCTCAATATTATCCTCAACTTGACTTAAGGAACATAAGCACCAACCAAGAAGTCGCACTAACTATGGCCACCAGATCAACCGTATCGATATACGTCGTACAGTTTCCTTGGTCTATTGCCATTTACCTAAGGTACACTAGATCCGGGTTAGGACCTTTCACACATAAGAGCACCCCAACAAGATAATATAAAGCAAACAAGGCGAACAATTTAAAGTGATCTAATTCCTAAGGGTACCCCTCTTTTATATGTTATCCCCAGCAGAGTCGCCAGTTCTGTAACACGGTGGGAGAACTGACTTTTAGTTATGTTGCGGATAGCAAGAGTCGCCACCGACTTTTATTTTATCCAAAAGGAAAGGGTATAAAAGAACAGGAAAGACCTTAAGAGAATATTTTGGGTCCGGGGGGTAGGTTATGAAAAGGGAAGGTATTAGCACCCTTTTCATCCATGGTTATCCATGGGCTCTTAGGTACTTAAGCTCACTTTAAATTGTTTTTTGAAAGTGTAGTGTGTGAATAGAAAAATTTTCAGAATAGTTTAATAATAATCCATGTACGGATGTGTAAAAAACTTGTTTGAAAATTTGTTGGAAATTTGTTTAAGTGTAAAAAAATTTTGAAGTGAGCAAGTACATAGGAGTAACCTACCCTAATGTTTAAGGTCTTTCTTATTCTTTATCCTTTCCTTGGTAAGACTATCCCTACTATTAAGGAGTAGGTAGTCCTTACCTTGGATGTAAGGGACATGAAAGGGACAATCTGATTATGAAGGCAACTGTGGGGTGTAATAAGCACATATGAGGGACTATCATCATTTTTCGAAGGGACTCGATTCTTATAGGCAACCATGAGGGACTTGATGATTTATCTTTTGAAGGGACTTGCTTTATACACCCCACTTGACCATTATTCGTAGGCAACTTGAGGGATAACCTTAGGAAGTGAGACGGCGATTAAAATCGGCTTACGTGTGTGTGAGTGTTTATTTTAATTATCTTATTATTAAGGTGATCTAATTTAACTTTTAAATAACATACATATTTTTCACTCCCTAATTACTAACCATAGCAAAAATAATTAAATAATTAAAATATTACAAAATTTACATCCGAGAAACAATTACAACATTATAATACTGAGCAAAATAATTAAGTAGCAAAATAAATATAAATAAGCAATAATAAAATATAAATAATAAGGGGTTAGTGATAATAATAATAAGCAAGAAAAAGAGTTAGTAATGATAAAATAGGAAAAGTTAGTAAATAATAAAAATTATAAAGTTAGCGAAATAATAAGCATAAAAATAATAATTAATAATAATATAAAATTTACAAAGCAAAATAAATAATATGGTTAGTAGTAATAATAAAAATTAATCAAACATAAGAAATTAGTAAATTTTAAAATGAACAATTATATTTGGGAAAACAAATAGGAACAAGTAATTGTTTTATTTTACAAATTATTAGGTTATTTTTAAATGTATTATAGCAACAAAACTTAATTATCATAAATTCAATTATTTCTAGACAAAAGTTATAAAAAATATTTACTTAATATATAAAGAGAAAAATAAATTATAAGTATATTTATAAAAAAACTTTAATTTCTAATAATATGAAACATATTTATATTTTAGATGAGAGAAATAATTTATAATTATATTTATAATATTTACATGAATCATACTAAACAAATATACATTATAATTACATTAGAGAATAAAATTAAAAAAAATAGAATTAGATTTGTATTTTAAAAATATTTTTAGAGTTTTATAAAATTAGGGTTTTATTTGAGAAATAATTTTTAGGGTTTAGAATATACAAAATAATTTTAACTAATATATACATATTTTATAATATAGAAAATAATGAAATGTTATAATTTTAATTTATTTTAATATAGGATATTAACTAATTAGAAAATAATAAGAAAAAGAATGAGAAGAGTAAAAACCTGATGGGGCTGGGGTTTGAACCCAGTCCCCTATGCTTGCAGCCAAGAGATCACACCACTGGGCCATCCATGCGCAGGCAAGAGATGAGAGAGTGAGATTTGTTTTGTTCCTTATGATGCAAAATCCAGAAAATAATGAGAACCAAAAAGGCCTGGGGGAGGATTGAACCCAGGACCTTAAGTATACAAGAATGCGCACGCTACCACCCGGCTGGAAGAGCCAATCTGCTAACATGTTAGCTACAAACAATAATATATGAAACACAATTTAAATGGAAACATATCACAAAAAAATTGCTGGAGGCAGGATTCGAACCCCCAGCCTTCACCAACACGCGCATGCACTTTTCCACCAGGCCAAACATACATTTGTGAAATAAATCCAGGATTAATTCATATTATTTTTTTAAATAGAATTTGAATTTGAAAACAGGCGCGAACTGGTCTTCTTCTTCCTCCCATTACCTGCGAATTTTGTAACGATTTCTCCTGCGAATTTTCCTGGGAGTTCTTCATACTTCAAAACCTACGAAAAACGAAACTTACACCAAACAGCAATGATTCTTAAAATTAATTACAGTTTTATAATCCTTGTGTCTTATAGAACACTCCTATGTGTCCAGAATTTATTTATATTGGTTGAATCATCAAACCCTAATTATGAGAGCTAAACCCTAACAATGGCCGAATCGGTTCTAGGCAAGGGAAATCCAATTGATTTGTCCAGAATTGTTCCTTGGATCATCACAAACACAAAAACACAAACAAAATTCGTTAATAATGCATAAACAAACAGAATCGAAAATTTGAAATCCATGGCCAAGTTTGATTCGGGTAAGGCAACATGAGATAGTATTAATGCATATGATGGATGCTTTACAACCAGTGAGGTCCAGGGAAGCTTGCTACATCCTTATTTTACCTTTAAAAGCCCTGCAATTTGGAAACCGAATATGAGTTTTCAAAGGATTTTTGAGAATTTGAACTTACACCACAAGGCTGCCAATTCGTGAATGAGGCTAGGGTTTGTGTTATGCATATATACATGAGTGAATTAGGTCAGAAAAACTCATTGGTTATGTGGATATTTGATCCAAAAAAAGATTGAAAAAGATGGTGTTGTAAAAGTCAAATATTTGCTCTTGAATGCTTGCTATTTTGGGATAATTCACATGATTTCCTTCTCCTTTGACTCTAATCACCCTTTAAGACTTTCTAGAAATAAAATTAAAATTTATTTTCATGATTTTATATTTTATTAGAATTTAAAATGACTTTTTAATATAAAAATCATAATAAATAAAAATAAAATAAATAAAATTATGAATAAATTAAATTAATTTCGTGCAAGCCATTATGAAATGAATTGGGTCACAATTTGGGCAGCCCATTTGGAAAGAATTACTTTTAAGCCTCCATTTTCAACATAAACCATCACAAAATTTCCCAACTTTGCAAGGGCACATCTCCCTCAATTTTAAAGGTATGAGGGTGTTCTTGGACTTTTTGGAAAGCTTGAAGAATCCTCTAAACAACCCCATTGGTTTCAGGTCCATATCATTTACCAATCTCAAGTTATGCCCTTTTGAAGTTGTTGACTTTTTGTTGACTTTTGAAATGACCTATAATGTCTTAGATCATATCTTTCAAATGAAGCATTTTTGGGATTAACCTTAAACATCAAAGTTGTAGAGAATTCAATTTCCTTCAAAATGAGATTTGGATGGAGACTTGGTGATGAAGTATGTGAAAGTTATGCCTGGTCAAAGTTCAGTTGACTTTTACTGAGGAAACCCTAATTTAGAAACTTCTGATTACTGATGATCTGGAATCTCCTTGATGAATCGTGATCAACCCTTGATCAAATGATGAATTTTACTTCATATACTTGATGTTGGCAAAAAATCATGAAGTTTGACTTTGGTTTGACCACAGTGGACCTCAGTTTGACTTTTTGACTACATTGACTGATTTTGACTTATCTGATCATCTGACTGAGCAAACTTTTGAGAGAAGTCTTGAAACTTGACATGGGGGTTCTTACACACATATAAGATGTTATGAAACTCACTTGAGGCAGTGGAAGTCCATTTAGCCTGATTAAAGTCAAAACCCTAATTTTGGATGCACTGCTTAGGAGGTGCATTGTCTGAGGGAATTGTCAACTTCTTTGACCAATTGTGAACTATGTGAACCTTGTGAATCTTCATAAAATGTCTTGTGATACTCATGGGAGGTATTGTGAAGCTTGTGAACCTTGTGAACCTCATGAAGTGGCTTTGTAGACCTCATGAACCTCAGGAAAGCTTTATATTCATTGTGAATCTTGTGAACCTTGTGAACCTTCAAGAAGTGACTTGTAAACTTCATGAACTTCATGGAAGGTCTTGTAAATGTTGAGAAACTTGTGAACCTTGTGAACCTTCAAGAAGTGACTTGTAGACTTCATGAACCTCATGAAAGGTTATATAAGCATTGAGAAACTTGTGAACCTTGTGAACCTTCATAAAGTAACTTGTAGACTTCATGAACCTCATGAAAGGTTATGCAAGTGTTGGAGAACTTGTGAACCTTGTGAACCTTCTTAGAACACAAAGTCTTGTATTGTGAGGGCAAATTTTGGGGTGCAACAGCGTCGAAGAGAGAAGAAAGATCTTAGTGAAGCCAATGAAGCTGTTACTTTATGGCAGGAGAAATGGGACGAAAATCTGAAGAAACAAAAGGAGTTGGACGCCAAGCACAAGCAGGAAGTCAAAAGCCTTCAGGATTCTTTAGATGGGCATAAGGAAATTCTCAGGAAAGCTTATTATCAAGAGAAGGACCGTCTCCAACGCGTAGCAGAAAGCCAGCAGGCACTGAAGGAAGCTCAAAAGGAGATTGAGGACTTGAAGTTGAAAGTTGATGTGAAAAGGTCGAAGGCCGAGTCAAGTCAAAGCAAGGAGAATGAGGCAGCATTCCTACAACAGATTGAGGACTTACACGCTTCTTCTGATACGAGGGACCTCCTCATCCAGAAGCTCATCCAGGAGCCCGGTCATCCAGATGTGGTTCAACTGTTCCAGAGCGTCAAATGCCTTAGCTGGAGATTGAAAGATATAGAGTTCCCTAGTGTTTAATTTCATATCGTTGTACTTGGATTACCCACAGGCTTGTTGTGGGATTCCTTATATGTGATGTACTTTTGTTATTGTGATTGGCACCCTTCGGGGACTTTGTATTTTCAAACTCCAGTTTATATGATTGATTTGTTCCGGATTTCTTGTTCGTTATTTGCACCGACACGGGATAATGAGCATCGATTCTACACAGCCGTCATTATGTCTGAATATTATTTGGGTCTTCTTCCCAAATACTTATCTTCTTAACGCCAGGACCGGACATAGTAAAATACTCGGGAATAAAAGGAACACATTGCATTGCATACACATCATTTGCATTTTGTCTTTGTCTTTGCAGGTTTTCTTCGGGATGTTTAATTTATCTGTGTTCAACAGGCAAAGATTGCGAGAGCCGCCAAGACCCGGTACCTACGACAAAATATACCTCATCGGTACGCGACCCGCAGCAATCAAAGAACAGCAATGGACGTCATGCAGACAGAACTCAATGAAGTCCGTACCAAGATGGCAGAATTTATGACTCTGATGCAAGGGATGGCCCAGGGGCAGCAGGAGCTGAGAAATGCAATCCAAGGATTAACTCCTCCTAACACTAATGCTCAGGCAACCACTTCCGGCGGACTAGGGGGTCCTCCCAACACTAACAACGGCTCAGGTGGACCTCATGTTCCAGATCCAGCTATGGCTACGTATGTTCCTGTGCACGACAGGCAGGAAGACCAATTCCAGTACTTCAATAACGATATGGGTTTTGGCGGCGACGGAAATCTCAACGACTTCTTGGTGCTTGCAGAGAAGGTCAAGGCCTTAGAGTGCAAAGACACTTTGGGAATTGACGTGTCAGATATGGGTTTAGTACCTGGGGTGGTCATTCCACACAAGTTCAAGCCACCAGCATTTGATAAATACAACGGCAGCTCTTGCCCAAAAACTCACCTACAGGCCTTCTACAGGAAGATTGCGGCCCACACGCGAGACGAGAAACTCTGGATGTACTATTTCCAGGATAGCCTTTCCGGAGGGTCCTTGGAGTGGTACATGAAGCTGGAGAGAAGCTCTATTAGAAGCTGGAAGGATTTGGGAGAGGCCTTCCTCAGACAATATCAATACAACATTGACATGGCACCTAACCGTACTCAGCTTCAAAGCTTGACACAGAGGAGCTTGGAGAGCTTCAAAGACTATGCACAGAGGTGGCGTGAGGTGGCCGCCCGAGTGCAACCACCTTTATTGGAAAGAGAGATGGTCGATCTTTTCCTGAATACCCTCCCAGGGCATTTCATGGAAAGGTTGGCTGGTTGTTCCTCAAGTGGTTTCTCGGACATCATCTTGACGGGAGAAAGAATTGAAAGCTGGCTCAAACAGGGGAAAATTCAGAATGGAAGCGCTTCGGTGTCTGGCATCAAGAAACCCTTTGTGAAAAGGAGGGAAGGAGAAACAGGTGCAGTATATGCACAGAGGGGAATGATGCACCAAGGATATTATCAGCAAGTGGCCCCTGTCACTATTTCAACTCCACCCGTGCAACAGCAGGTCCAGCCTCCACAGCCGCAACGCTCACAGGGGTATCAGCCAAGACCCCCTCGTCCGTACTACTCTCAGAGGATGAAGGATAGACATATTGAAGCTCCACCAATGTCTTACTCCCAACTGTTGAAGAATCTCCTGCAGCTTCAAATGATTCAGCTCCGGACCTTGCAACCTCCGAAGCCAGGCCAAATTCCTGAAGGTTATGACTCAAACGCTAGATGTGAGTTTCATTCTGGAGCTCCCGGCCATAGTACTGAGAATTGTAAAGCATTGAAACATGTTGTTCAGGACTTGTTGGATTCTAAAGCGATAAATTTCGCTCCCTCTCCTAATGTGCTGCAAAATCCCATGCCTCCTCACAGGGGCACGGTTGGTGCAATTGGTGAAGGGGAGAAATTGAATTTGGTGGATGATGTAGATGACTTGCAGACTTCATTGGTTGCTATCAAGGTTTGTTTGTTGAAGAAAGGCATTTTCCCTTGATGCGAGGATGATTGTTCAGAGTGTACTGAAGCTACCAATGGTTGCAAACGATTGAAGGCCGGAATTCAAAATATGATTGATGAAGGAATGCTGCAGTTTGACAAGATCGTAAAAGAGAGTGAAGTATCCACAGTAACTATCTTTTATGATCCGTCCCAAGTTCCTTCGCGTGCTAGAGCGGCACCAATAACCATTACTACTGCTGGACCCATAATGTACCAAAGTGACAGAGCTGTTCCTTGGAATTATGGTGGTGAAGTGTATTATAACGGCCAGAGGCAAGAGTTGGCCACGACTAGTATAACCCCAGCTCAAGTAGAAAATGTTGGAGTAGGGGGTTTTACTCGAAGTGGAAGATTGTTTGCGCCTGAAGCACTGAGAAACAATGTGATACCACCCAGAGATACTGCCGAAGCCCAAGCTAGAGCCAGAGGGAAGCAACCAGTAGTTGTCAATGATCCAACTCCATCAACTGATCCAGACCTCACCTTTGATAAAGAAGCCGAAGAATTCCTGAGGATCATCAAGAAGAGTGACTACAAGATCGTGGACCATCTGCAACAGACACCGTCGAAGATCTCCATCTTGTCCTTGCTTATGTGTTCCGATTCTCACAGGAAAGCTCTCCTGAATATTCTGAACAAGGCATACGTGCCTCAGGATATTTTTGTAAATCAGTTAGAAACGGTGGTGTCCAGCGTTAATGCCAGTCATGGATTGGGTTTCATAGACTTGGATTTGACTTCTGATGGGCGTGCTCACAATCGGGCACTGCATATCTCTTTGGAATGTAAGGGTGCAGTACTCTCCCACGTGTTGGTAGATACTGGATCATCTTTGAACGTATTGCCCAAGAAAGCATTGATGAAGTTGGACTATGATGGAGTGGTTCTAAAGCCCAGTGACCTGGTAGTTCGAGCATTTGATGGTTCAAGAAGATCGGTGTTTGGAGAGGTGGAGTTGCCTATAAAGGTAGGTCCACAAGTCTTCAATACCACATTTTACGTGATGGATATCCAACCTGCGTATAGTTGTTTACTTGGAAGGCCTTGGATACATTCGGCAGGTGCGGTGTCGTCTACACTCCATCAGAAGCTAAAGTTTGTGTGGGAGGGTCAAATTGTGACTGTCAGTGGGGAAGAAGATATTTCCGTTAGTCATCTCGCCTCATTCAAATATGTGGAGATGGATGGCGAAATAGTTGAGACCCCATGTCAAGCTTTTGAGCCCTTGAAGTCTGAACAAGCGTCTGCAGTAGCAACTTCTCCTGAAGAACCGAAGAAGGTGGTCTCCATAGCTTCTTATAAACAAGCGCTTGAATTGGTAGAATCTGGAATACGAGAAGGCTGGGGCAGTTCGATAGAAGTGCCAGAGAAGAAAGACATGTTCGGGATTGGCTATCACCCTGGAAGATCTTCGTCTGAACCAAGTGCTACAGGTTGTCAGAGCCCGGTTGCTTTCACAAGTGCGGGAGTAGTAGACTACGAAAACATCAGTGCTGTGCAGGATGACGCTGTTGATAGTGATTGTGACTTAGATGAATGGATCAGGCCTGTCGCTCCAGGAATTCAGCTTAGCAACTAGACATCGGAAATGCTTATTTCGGTCACTTCTTTCGAAGAGTAATAATGTTTTGTTTCTGTTTTTCCTGTATTAAAGCACTATGTCTTGCCCGGGGCATAGTGGCTCTTTGTAAGGGTTCATTTGTTCATTAACACAATCATAAATAAAATGGACGTTTCACATTCATTCATGTTGTTCTCTGTCTTTCATTTTTTACTTTTGTTTTTCAAAAAAGGAAAGAAAAGTTTTAAAATGGCAATGTTTCTCATTTTCTCAAGTCGTTGCTAAAGCCTTGCATGAATCATCATTCATGCAGGTGCTCGTCACCGGATCTTATCAATGACGACCCTGTTATGGCTAAGTATGACTTCGACAATCCAATCTATCAAGCCGATGAGGAAGGTGAAGAGGATTGTGATTTACCCGAAGAATTGGCCAGACTGCTCAAACAGGAGGAGAAGATGATTCAGCCGCACGAAGAAGATGTTGAAGTGATAAACCTGGGTACTGAAGAAGACAAGAAAGAAGTCAAGATCGGAGCTGCATTAGAAGAATCTGTCAAGACTCGTTTGATGGATATGCTTCGAGAATACGTTGACGTCTTCGCATGGTCCTACCAAGATATGCCTGGTTTAGACACTGACATTGTGGTACACAAGCTACCTCTCAGAGAAGGTTGTCCTCCGGTAAAGCAGAAGTTGAGGCGCACGCGTCCAGACATGGCAATTAAAATAAAAGAAGAAGTACAAAAACAGTTTGATGCTGGTTTCTTGGCCGTGACTAGTTATCCTCCGTGGGTTGCCAACATTGTGCCGGTTCCCAAGAAAGATGGCAAAGTCAGAATGTGTGTGGACTACAGGGATTTGAATAGGGCCAGCCCCAAAGATGACTTCCCTCTACCTCACATAGATGTACTTGTCGATAATACTGCTCAGTTTTCCGTGTTCTCTTTCATGGACGGGTTCTCAGGCTATAATCAAATCAAGATGGCTCCCGAGGACATGGAAAAGACAACTTTCATCACTCCTTGGGGCACCTTTTGTTACAAGGTCATGCCGTTTGGTTTAAAGAATGCAGGAGCTACCTACCAACGGGCAATGGTGACGTTGTTTCACGACATGATCCATCATGAAATTGAGGTTTATGTTGATGACATGATAGCAAAGTCCCAGACAGAGGAAGAGCACTTGGTTAATCTAGCAAAGTTGTTTGACAGGCTTCGAAAATTCAGACTGCGATTGAATCCGAATAAATGTACCTTCGGGGTTCGTTCAGGCAAGTTACTCGGTTTCATTGTTAGTGAACGAGGAATTGAAGTCGATCCGGCCAAAGTGAAAGCTATCCAAGAAATGCCTGAGCCGAAGACTGAAAAGCAAGTGCGTGGTTTCTTAGGGAGATTAAACTACATTGCATGGTTTATTTCTCACCTAACGGCCACGTGCGAGCCCATCTTTAAGCTTCTGAGGAAGAATCAGGCCATTAAATGGAACAAAGATTGTCAGCAAGCCTTCGACCGAATCAAAGAATACTTGCTAGAACCGCCAATTCTTATGCCTCCAGTGCCAGGGAGACCTCTGATCATGTATCTTACTGTGCTCGAAGGATCGATGGGATGTGTGCTGGGTCAGCAGGACGAGTCTGGTCGAAAAGAGCATGCCATTTATTACCTTAGCAAAAAGTTTACCGATTGTGAGACACGATACTCACTACTCGAGAAAACTTGCTGCGCTTTGGCATGGGCTGCTCGCCGACTAAGACAGTACATGCTGACACACACTACTCTCTTAATTTCCAAGATGGATCCTGTGAAGTACATTTTTGAGAAGCCGGCCTTGACTGGAAGAGTGGCCCGTTGGCAGATGATACTCACGGAGTATGACATACAATACACTTCGCAAAAAGCTATCAAGGGGAGTGTGTTGTCAGAATACTTGGCTCAGCAACCGATCGATGATTATCAACCCATGAGGTTTGAGTTTCCGGATGAAGACATCATGTTCCTCAAGTCTAAAGACTACGAAGAACCACTTCCGGAGGAGGGGCCTGACCCCGAATCCAAATGGAAGTTGATGTTTGACGGGGCTGTAAACATGAATGGGAGTGGAGTAGGTGCTGTTATTATCTCACCAGAAGGGGTTCACACACCTCTAGCCGCTCGGTTGACTTTTGAGTGCACTAACAATGAGGCAGAGTATGAAGCTTGTATCATGGGGATCGAAGAGGCAATAGACTTGTGAGTTAAGAACATTGAGATCTTCGGAGATTCTGCTTTGGTGGTAAATCAAGTCAATGGCAAATGGCTAGTTCATCAAGCTCGTTTGATTCCTTACAGAGATTATGTCAGGAGGCTGTTAACTTTCTTTACCAAAGTCAAGCTGAGCTATGTTCCTAGAGACGAAAACCAGTTCGCCGATGCTCTCGCAACTTTGTCATCCATGATTAAAGTTTGTCGAGAAAATTTCGTGCCTCGAATTTCGATCTCCCGGCTTGAAAGACCCGCTTATGTCTTTGCAGTTGGTGATGGTGAAGATAACAAGCCTTGGTACCACGACATCAAACAATTCCTGAAGGCTCAGGAATACCCGATTGGGGCATCTAGTAAGGATAAGAAGACGCTTAGAAGACTGGCAGGAGGTTTCTTCTTGAATCAAGATGGTGTGTTATACAAATGGAACTTCGACATGGTGCTGCTCAGGTGTGTGGATAGACACGAAGCAGACATGTTAATGCAGGAGGTTCATGAAGGCTCCTTTGGTACCCATGCTGGAGGACATGCCATGGCCAATAAATTATTGAGATCGGGATACTATTGGATTACCATGGAATCCGATTGTTGCAAGTACTCTCGTAAGTGTCATAAGTGTCAAATTTATGCCGACAAGGTCCATGTGCCTCCGAATCCGTTGAGTGTCATGTCTTCACCGTGGCCGTTCGCTATGTGGGGCATCGATATGATTGGCAAGATTGAGCCAACAGCTTCTAATGGGCATCGCTTCATCCTAGTTGCTATTGATTATTTCACGAAGTGGGTTGAGGCGGCTTCCTACACCAATGTCACTAAACAAGTGGTCGCTCGATTTATTAAGCGGGACATCATCTGCCGGTATGGAGTCCCTGAAAGGATCATTACTGATAATGGTTCTAACCTCAACAACAAGATGATGGCTGACTTGTGTCGAGATTTCAAAATAGAACACCACAACTCTTCTCCATATCGTCCGAAGATGAATGGCGCCGTCGAGGCGGCTAATAAAAACATCAAAAAGATTGTTCAGAAGATGGTTGTGACGTATAAGGATTGGCACGAGATGTTACCCTTCGCGTTGCATGGGTACAGGACATCCGTACGTACTTCAACTGGGGCAACTCCATTCTCATTGGTGTATGGTATGGAGGCAGTTCTACCAATCGAAGTAGAAATCCCCTCGTTGAGGTTGATGATGGACATCAAGCTAGATGAAGCTGAATGGCTCCGATCCAGATATAATCAATTGAGCCTCATTGAAGAGAAACGTCTAGCAGCTGTATGCCATGGACAGTTGTATCAGCGACGAATGAAGCAGGCTTTTGACAAGAAGGTGCGGCCACAGAGGTACACGCCAGGAGATTTAGTGCTGAAAAGGATTCTTCCTCCTCTCAACGATCACCGGGGCAAGTGGACACCCAATTATGAAGGACCGTTCGTGGTTAAAAAGGTTTTCTCAGGCGGAGCCTTAATGCTAACAACCATGGACGGAGAAGACTTTCCATCCCCTGTTAACGCAGACGCAGTAAGAAAATACTTCGTGTAAAAAGGACCCGCTGGATAAAAACAGAATAAAGATCCAGGCAAAAATGGGCATCCCGGCGAGCCAAAAACAGAATAAAAGGCTCGGGCAAAAGTTAGGGAAATATTGAAAACAAAATGTACACCCGCTGAGTTGAAAAGCCACATCGGACAACTCAGGAAAAAAAGGGTATCCCGGTGGATTGAAAACCTGAAAGGGAGATTCACGCAAAAGAGGGATTAACACGAACGACTGCGATCTGCGAGATCCATGACATACCTACAGTTAAGGCTATCCTAAGGGTTGAAGATCAGTTCACTTACTTTTTCTCAAGAGGCAGAGCAATCAGAGCGTCTTGAAGACATATGAGTCATAACTGGGTTGGAACTTGATGAGATTCACTTCTCACATTGCCAGTAGGGTAGTTTGTTTTTCTTTTAGTTGTTCCCCCATTCCAGGGAACTGCTTCCTTTGTATTGCCTATTCAGGGCCACCTTTCCAAATCAATAAGAATTCAACTTCAGTCAATTGACTATTTTACATCTTTGTTTTTACTTTTTTCATCTAGCATTGATTGATTGTGAAAACGTCTAGCAAATGGTAACTCGCATTGTGTTATGAACATTTGAATGCTTTTTCTAACTCGTGCAGGAGAATAGAAACATTTAATATAACTCAGAAAGGGTGTAGAGATGCCTACACAATGATTCATGCTATGAGCCTGGGGCAAACAGGTCCCAAACTAATTCTCTATGTTGCAAGTACTATCGATTGTGTTCATGCAGGTACAGGTACTGGTGTTGCTAACAAAGCTGACAACAATTATCCAGGATGGGCATTCCCTTTTGTTTGAACAGAAACAAGTGTCTCCGAGGGTGTTTCCAACCATCCCCAGCCATGTGCAAGTTGAAATTTCACCCAACCAGATAGCAGAGAGTGGGTGTCGTCCCCAAGCAGAAGTCTCCTTTCAGACAGGGGCAATTCTCGACAGTATAAGGAGTGTTTTGCCTCCCCAGCAGTTGCTTCCTCAGCAGCGTCATGCCTTTGGTTCCCAGGAAGCCCTCACTTCCCCATCAGAGTACAAGAAGGGTCCACCTCCAGCAGGGTCTTGGCGCTCCAATCTCAAAGTCCAATTTATTTTTGGCAGTGGCGGCTATTCAGAGCCAGTGAATTGTTAACAGCTTTCCCCGCAGAGTTGTTTTCTCCTCATCAGGATGAACCAGATCAATGCAGTGATCATTGTTTCTCCCCAGCCAAGTCATCAGGGATACCTGCAGTCTCCTTATCAGGAGATCTCCTTTGCATTGTCATTCGCATAATCATCATCGCGTCTGCATCCTCCAAAGCGTAGCATTTCCATCATCATGGAGCATTACGCCATAAATTCAAACATATGCATGTCAGCATGGGCCAGTTTTGAGGTATATCACATAAGACCCGTTACATCTCCAATCAGATTGAAGTATTCCCCACAGAATGCAACTTCGTTTCCCAAGGTGGTTACTTCTACCAAGACTTGTTGTTATCCCCAGTTGAGTATTGTTTCAAACTCATTTTTTTTCGCGCCTCCGTTTCAGTACAACGGTCACGTCTTGGGCTCTCGTTTAAGTACAACAATCCCGTTCCTTTCGAGTCTCCATTTAAGTACAATGGTCTCGTATTTGAGTCTTGTTTCAGTACAACAGTCTCATTCTTTCGCGTGCGGTCACGTCTTGGGCTCTCGTTTAAGTACAACGATCCCATTCCATTCGAGTCTACATTTAAGTACAATGGTCTCATATTTGAGTCTTGTTTCAGTACAACAATCTCATTCTTTCGCGTCTCCGTTTCAGTACAACAGTCACGTCTTGGGCTCTCGTTTAAGTACAACGATCCCATTCCTTCCGAGTCCCCATTTAAGTACAATGGTCTCGTATTTGAGTCTTGTTTCAGTACAACAGTCTCATTCTTTCGCGTTTCCGTTTCAGTACAACGGTCGCGTCTCAGGTTATCATTTAAGTACAATGATCCTGTTTGCTTGGGCTCTCGTTTAAGTACAACGATCCCGTTCCTTCCGAGTCTCCATTTAAGTACAATGGTCTCATCGTTGAGTATTGTTTCAGTACAACAATCTCATTTCCTCGTGTCTCCGTTTCAGTACAACGGTTACGTTTCGGGTTATCATTTAAGTACAATGATCCCGTTCCATCTTGTCCTATTTTCTTTTTGTGTTTGGTTATCAGTCGAGGCTGGTATACCTTTGCGTCTCCATTCGAGGATGGTTTCGCGCTAGATTCGAGGATCTTTTGAGTTGTCATTCGAGGATGGCATTTTTCCTAGCATATTTCCACCGGGTTCTATTCTCGCTACCTATTCAGAGGTCAAAATCAAAAAAAAAATATATATATAAACGGGCAGACGGCATTTCCATTACCCTCAGTGTGCAAATTTTCAGGTTTTATTCGAGTATTCAATCACTCCATACCTTGAACGCCTAAAAGCTGTTGCAATTATCCGTTCAGGTCTGCAGTTGATTGAATAGGGGCAGCTGTAATACCTCAAAATTTGCCCTCATGATTATTCCCTCTATTGGCTCATCATTTGGCATTCATTGGCATTTCGCATCAATTCATTAACATCATAATAGTGCATTTCATGGATTCATAAGGCATGTGATCAAGGCCCGTGGAAATTAGGGTTTCGTGCCTTATCTGTATCTATTATGGTGTGAACTTATGGAGAATATTCACTGGTGCATCTAACTTATTATTGAGGTGTTCAGTCAGATTGGCTTTGGGTGAGAGTATTGACTCTTCTTGATGTCTCAAGTTGTGTTCTTCATCATTGAATATCTCAAGAAAAATTTGGAGTCCTTGTTCGTGGTTTTGATTTGAAAGGAACTTTATCAACGGAGGTCCATAGTATCAAAGATTGGTTTAGATCCATTTGTTCACAAAATAATAATTCGAGGTTGTGCGAAGTTTAGTATGGCCTCAAAGTTCCTAGGAGTGGATTATGTAGAAGGACCTGATTTAGGTCAAGAGAGAATGCACAGTTATGGACCTTACTTGGAAGACATCGTTGACGTTCAAATTCTAGTTCTTGATATTCAAATACAAGCCATTGCCGTTCTACATGTCAACTAGCTAATTCACTGTTTTTTTTAGTCACCATGGCCTTATCCCGTTTTGCTAACCAAAGTTATCTTTTTGTGTCCATATGCATATTGCTAACATTCCATTTTTCAAGTCATTTGGCTCTAAATATCAACCATTTCTTTTCAACATTGAGCCCATTTTCTTTTCTAAAATCAATCCATTATTCATTTCTAATTCCATTTGACCATTTTAATCCATTCTCGATCCCGAATCCATTTTGTTTGACAATATTACTAAATTATATTCATTTGACCATCGTTCTCATCCATTATTACCATTTTCAAATCATTTTTTGTGATTGCTTCCAATAACCATTTCTTTCTCCAATTTAAGTCATTTATGGAAAGCCCATTACTTATTTTTCTTGTAGTCCTAATTAAGCCCATGTTCAATAATTGTCAAGACAAGTTTTTTATCATCAACATTGCCATTGAATTCCACGTTTGTGTCCATTTTTCATCAATCCAATCTAAGCCCAATTTTATTAATCCATTTGAATCCATATATTCCATTGGTCAAAATCCCCATGTTCAATTTAAAATCTCTTTATATCCTAGGGCTTAGTGAGATTTCAAAGCTTATGCTAATAGCTTCTTGATTCTTAGCAATTAATATTATCAATACCAACCATTTTATCAGCATCTGATATCATCAATATCAGTCTTAATAGGACCATTATTAACATAAAATTAGTTAAACAATATTTCAATGGCACAGTTTTTACTTAGAAAAAATAATAATAATACAAAAAAACAGAAGAGCATAAGGACAAGTATGTTATAAAACTGATAAAGTTCAGTTACAATAGAGTAAATTTCGGTTACAGTTACAAGGACCCAAAAAAAGAAGAAGAAGAAAACTCAGAAGAAAACTCAGAAGAAAATTCAAAAGAAAGGGGGATCTCTCCCAAGATGACATCACGTCACCAATCTGCTCCATCTTCCAAAAATCTCTCTGCAACCTTGAGTCTTGACCTCCATTAACTCAATTTCTGCAACCAATCATTCTTCACTTCCAATAGAGAAAAGCGAAAGCAAACTTCAGTTCTCAACTCAGAATCACATGGCTACCACGGTTTAACTTGATTCTTCAACATCCTTCAGGCAACATCACCACTTCATCATCATCTTCAACAATTCACCTGCATATTACAAGATATATAACAGAATCATAGGAGGAGTAGAGGGATTCAGTGAAAGAAAAAGAGGAAGAAAAACTCCGAAATCAAAAAATAATTCTCGGCATCAATCTTTATCACCTTCTACCATCCTCAACTCTATTCATCCATCAAGACTTCCATCTTCTTGTCATTTTCATGCGAATCCTGCAGAGTAATAATAAATTCAGAATCAACATCACAATAAGAAGTCAAAAAGGAAATCAGTCACATTCGTGACGAATTCTCGGCTATGTAAAAGTTGGGACGAAAAATGAAGAAGAAAAGTTCAGCTGAAATGAGGTCTTACGTTTGTTTCATAATTTTGTTAATTCAGTTTTGGGCATGCAATCAAAAGAGGATCGGCAATTGGGCGTGACTATCAAAGAAAAATCCAACCTGCATAACAGAATTTCATCAAGTCAATTCATAACAGAGCCAGAAAGCAAAACAAATAACTGAATTTCAACAAACTTTCAACTGATTCTAACAGAATCATAACAAAGTTTACCTGGAGAATTATAGAACAATCCTTGATCTTCAGCTATAAAACAGAACCAACCTCTCCATTTTAGAGGTTCAGCATTCATTCATCTCATCACCAGTCTCCTTCACCATCATGTATCTTTGAACCCTCACTCTCCTCTCCAATTCTTCATTCCTCTTTCAATCAACTCTTCACCACTCCTCATCATCATTCTTTCAAGCTTGTTATTCTTCAGCTTCAACAAAACCCTCATCAATCGCCAATTCAAGCTCTCATTCGCCTCTGTTCTTGAACTTCCTAGGGCCTATATTCATACATCTTCCTCACACCTGCAACAAAAAGGAAGATTCAAGAATGCTGTCATGAAACTTGCAGCAAGTTCAACAGCTCAATTTCAACAGATTCGAGTCAAAGCAATAACTATCGCAGGAAAAGAAAAAGGGGCGGAAATAACTCCAAGTCTCATACCTGTATTCACTGCCATCACCACCGCACCTGTGAAGATCTAGGTTCGAACTTGACGAATTTACCGTGTTCGTGAATCATCAACAGACGCAGAGCTGACATCGTATACCATCATCCGTTGATATTCCGATTCTTCGGTAAACCTTTATCGTGCAAATTTCGGTACGATCCTCTTTCGATTCTCAAGGTACGCGTCGCGTGTTGTTGAAATCTCTATGTTTTGATGTTTGCACCGAATCAAGATTCCTAGCGGCAGTCTTTGATCATAGTAGGAATGAGCGATTTCTTTTGAAGTTCAAGGGTTCAATTCGGAAGTTGTGAGAAAGAATAATGTTAGAATAGGGCTGTGGTTTTTGATTTAGGTGATGAAAGGGGATGTTAATGGCAGTGATGGATTTGATTTAGGGGATGGGTAATAGAGGAAAAGAATACGAGGGTGAAGTCGAAGACGAAGGAGGTGAGAGGCGAAGAAGAGGGAGGTCAAGGGTGAAGGCGCCGCGGGTAGGAGAAGAGAGAGTCTAGGGTTTGGGTGATCTTTGTGATTTAGTCTCAGATTCAATTAAACCTTTATTTTTGTTTAATTGTAAATTAATGGTAATAAAGATGATTAATGTTGTGATAATTTTAATTAAATTGTTTTTAATGACCTAGGATTAGTCAAAAATGGTTGGACTTCAATTCATGATTCTCATAAGGGCGTGTTGGGCCATGTTGTTAAGTGCACCCCTGTCTGAAGCCCGTTAAGAAAACAACATAAGAAAGCTTCTTCTTACACCCCCTTCATTTCTGTGTGGGCCTTAGATACGTTTGCTATCCATACATCCATTTATGAGCCCAACAGCAAAAAACAACCTGAAAAGATCATTTCTGCACCTCCCCTAGGGCCTGTGCGAATTGGGCCTGGTTAGATTTCTACTAACACCCCTGTTTCCAGGCCCATTAGAAAAACAACATAAAAACTCTGCTTAATGCACCCCCTCATGTCAGCGCGTTTGGGCCTCACTCATATTGCTATTCGCACCCCTTCATTTTAGGCCCAGTATTGAAATCAACATAAAAAATTTACTAAAAACACCCCTCTGCATTATTTCTTTAGGCTTATTTTTTTAAGTTAATCATAGTTAGAATTAAATTCATAAAAAATAATAAAAATCATTAGAAAATTCCCCAAAAAATTAAGTAGCTTAATAAGTCATTTTAGAAATTTGTGATATTTTTATTTTCTGAATTTTTGTTATTTTTGATTTTATTCTGATTTTTTCTCTTAATTAGCTTTTATTGGACTTCTTTTAATTATACTGGATTTTGTTCATTTTATTTAAGTAACTTCCAGCAACTTTTTTGAGCCATTCTTTTTTCTGTAATTAGAGGACTCATAATAGTTCTTAGGATATTTTTAGTGGATTTTTTAGGAGCTTTTATCTTAGGTTTTAGTGGTATAATCCTTAGGAATTAGTAGTTAATTCTTAGCTGGAAATAATTAATTGTTAGGCATAGAAAAAATAAGATTTTTTAGAATCCCTCTTAGTATAATATTTTAGATAGTGGTAAGACCCTATAGTTTAATTTTCACAATTTTTCTAGAGGTTTTAATATTTTTTAGAATATTAATTTTAGGCCTAGTTATGCATAAATCCCATTAGTTAATCATAGTTAGAAATAATCCAATAAAAAATAAAAATAGGTTAGTTTAAATTTAGTCATAGAATTTAATTTAGACTTAGGCTAGTTAAAGTTTGATTTTTAAGATGAATATTAGGTTTAGCTTAGATTTAGAACTTAGGCTTAAAGTTCATTTCACTTAGAAGTAGAATAAATAAATAGACTATTTTTTCATTCATGTTTCTAATGCATTTGTAGAATTTTATTTCTTATGGTTAACTTCATTGTTTTGCTTTATTTTTGATTTTATAACTTGTATAGGTTTCCCCATTGTTCTTAGAATCAACTTAACTTCATTAAGAAGTAAGTTGAATTCTAGTAGTTTTTAAGTTTCCATTAGTAATAGAAAACTTCACAAACCGTAGGACCACTTTTGTAAATAAATAAACAAAATAGGATCGAGTCTTAGTCCCCTTAGATTTTTCCTTTTTTTCAACTTGAGTCACTCTTTCTCATCTTCAAAAGAAAAGTAATAAAACACTTAATAAAAACCGAACAATCTTGTACGACACGAGACTTTGTTGCGGAGTGTTTATACGCGTCCTGTTTCGGGGCGAGGTGTAAATACTTCCCGTGATGGATAGGTCTTAGTACAAGACCATTCACAAACAAATTCAAAACACTTCTCTTAAAAGACAAAAAACACACAATAAACGACTATCCTGCGGGAACTTCTTTTCTCATCTCATTCACTCACAACGCGAACTTGCGACGACTTGTCACACATGCAAGACGGTAAACGCACTCGTACCAGACGAGCCTGCAACACCTGAGCATAGACATACGCAATTCCAGCTGTAAAAAACACAAACAAATAGTTCCCGCCTAG